>OX458980.1:3970250-5292000 GCA_949774945.1 Hoplodrina ambigua | reverse complement strand
ACTTTCATAGCATTATGTCTTATGGCATTTTATTGTGGGGTCGGGCTGCTGACATTGAAACCATTTTTATTTTACAGAAGAGAGCTGTCAGAGCCATTTACAATCTACCTCGTCGCGAATCTCTTAGGGAAGTATTTAAGAAGATTAATATTATGACAGTGCCTTGCCAATTTATTTATGAAAATATTATGTACGTGAGAAAAAATCTAAAACTTTTTAAGAAAATATGTGATAGACATAATATTAATACCAGAAATAAAGATAAAATAGCTCAACCTTATTTTAGATTGTCTAAAGTAAATACATCTTTTATGGGGTACTGTGTTAAATGTTACAACAAAATACCTTCTGATATATTAAAATTAAATGAAAGAAAATTTAAGACACATATTAAAAGTACACTTTGCAACCAAGCATATTATAAATTAGAGGATTATATTCAAGATAGGACTGCTTGGAAACATGCTGGTCCTGCTCCATAGGACAATTACTATTCATTCTAGACAAAATCAAGCTGGTTAATATTAATTTTAATATATATATATATATGTGTGTATATATATTTCCTTTTTTTTTTTTTGACATTTTTATTATATTTTTATTTTTTATTTGATTTTTACTATGGGATTGCGCAGGCTCACACGCTGTTTCATTGTTGGTTGAGATGTTGAGAGTGGTTGTCTACAGTTCCAATATTTGTTAACATGTGAACATGATGTAACTTTAAATATATATTTTTACCATGAATTCTTAATTTGTAATATAAATTATTTTTGTGTGTTATTATTCAGTAGTTTTTTTTATAGAAGGTACATTGTATTCACATGTAATTACGTATGACTATGTATACAAATAATAACATTGTAAAACATTGATTTTAAAAGAGTACGTATGGAGTTTCTTGCCCATTCTTCTCCATACAAAACTACCTTTTGGAAGGGGCAACTAGATTCAATTCTATTTTTTTTTTTCATGTAATGACGTTCAAAAGTGCCTTATAGTGGCCTAATTGAAATAAATGATTTGACTTTGACTTTGACTTTGATCTGAATTTGTAGTTTATGCTAGATTGTTTACATTTTGAGTGTTCAGCAACTACAGTTTGCTATAGGCGAATGACGAACCAACAGGTAAAAGGTGAAGAATTTTTTTGGGTATTTGTTTTTAAGATATTAACATTTTTTCATCACAGATACTGCAAACAGCAAATGTGTAAACACGAACCTTACTCCACTTAAACGTTCATCTACTTTTCGAATCCATATTAAGCAAATCCTTTTTTATTTATATTTTTCTTTTATTGTTCTCAGCCCCAGTACGCAGTTTGTGTTATTAAAATTTTAATGTCCTTGATTGTTTGCATGTTGTTGGCATGCCAAATTTAATAAGTAAATAAATTACATAAAAATAAGAATTGTTTCAATCTTACTAACCTCTCTAACTTTGTGCCCGGTTGATGGCAATAGGCTCGCCCCCTATTACATGGGACTAAAAACATAACTGGCGAAATGTGGGTGTAGTAATGGGTACACCTCTGCCTAACCCTCGGGGATTACAGGCGTGATGTTATGTATGTTACTAACCTCAGGTGCCATCCAAGCTGCACTGCCCTTATTATTTGTCATGTATGTAGCTTTATCTGCGGCAGTTCCAAAGTCACAGATCTTTAGTCTTTGTCCACCTCCCACTAGTAACAGGTTTGGTGGCTTTAAATCCCTGTGTATCAGCGGCTTTGGTTTCATTGAATGGAGGTATGCTACACCCTGTAATAAAACATTGTTATGAGGTTTTATTTATATTGATTGAATAACTATAACTAAAGGTTACATTTATCAATATTCTTCAATACAGTTATAATGCCCTATAAGAAAGTGGTGATTTAGCAATAACAATTAATATATTCTTTGAGAAAATAGGGAATCTGTGAAAACTTATTTCTTTAATAAATACCTTCTTTTATTAGTTATACTGTTTTTTTTTCAGACAATATCTCATAAAACCAGTATAACAAATTATGTTTGTTTGAGATTTTTTATTTTAAAACTTTTTCACACAATGTATTATAGCAAGATTTAAAAAAAAAATAGGTACTTATGTTACATAAACTAGTAACTTTCTATTAGAGTTATAACAAGAATTTTTTGTATGTGCAACTTCAATATGTTTTAATGTAACAGGAGTGCAGTAGTTTTTACCCCAATTATGACCATTTGTTGACCGTCACAGGGTTTAGAAATAAACTAAAGTTACTCACAGGATTTAAAAGTTACATACACAGATTACGGAAATATTTCAGTTTCTTAGCAAAACTAGGAAATTTAAAATCATAAAAATGGTAACCTCAGCACACTGTCGAGCCCAGCTCATCGCGTGCGCCGCAGTGTATTTGGGCTTGGGGCGGTTGTGTAGCACATTGTACAGCGAGCCTCCCTCTGCGTACTCCATGACCAGGCAGACGTGGGCGCCCTTAGTGCACGCTCCATACAGCCGCACGATGTTCGGGTGTGACACGCGAGATAACTGTCGCACTTCTATCGAAAACTCCCGCTTCTCAGCCTCAGAATTGATATGCTTTACTGCTACTAGTGTATTCCGCCACAGACCCTTCCATACTACACCAAACGCGCCTTTGCCCACCACCTGACGACACAAATTCAGTAGTTATAATATAATACAGCTCACTATAGAACAAATTATGTCCCGATATTTACCGATAACTCCTGAATTTCATTGTAATCTATCTCCTCCACAAACGTCTGCTGAACAGGCGAGTCTTGCACATTGGAAGCCATGGGTAGGTACACTTATTATCACATTATCAAAATGATTAGCACGTTAATTTAACGTTATTAATTAAGATCTACCTAATTTTCTTTATAAAAATGTAAAAATAGTTGGTTAACTCAATTTACTCAGTATTGTTTGGCAGAGAAAAGCAACTGCGACAAGGCAGCCATCTTTGAAACTGTAGAACAAATGTCACACACGACGATAGTGGTGTGCCATAGCAATAAACGAAAAATCGTTAACATTGTAGTTTACGTTTCTTTATAGAGCCCTCAGCCCCTCATAGAAGCTCACGCTAAGATACGCAGTACGTTTTTGATATTTTCTTGTTTAATAACGATGTTTAATTTATTTTAACGATCAGGAATTCGGGACAGTCAAAACGTGATCTTATAGATTTAATTCAGAGTACGTACATATTATAAATTAAATCGGACATCAGAGTTAATGAATTGAACTTCAATTTTATTGACCAAAAATATTCGTCAGTTCGTCTTTTTTTATCAGCCCCAGGCGCCTTCGATTATTCGTTGAGTATTTTTTAGGTAGATAATTAAACGGGCGAATAAGTCAACCTACCTACTTGTGATTTGGCTACCGACTTTTTATGCATAAGATGTTAACTTGGACTTGCCTGCCTAGTTAATTAAATTCTTACTGACCACCTTATCATCCTATGAAACTGAGAAATAAAACTAGATATCGTTATATCGGTTTATTAATTAAAATCGTCTCCTTCAAACCCAACATTGAAGGAACTGATGATTTGTGTACTTTGAATGATACTACACAAATCATCGATTTGGTCTAAAAGGGCGTATGCCTCTTTGCAATTAAAGGTTGCAGCCACCTGTATTGGTGTTTCATTCCTATGATTAACAGCAAACACGTCGGCTCCCAACTCCACTAATATGTTGATAAGATGAATATTATTACTCATAGCTGCAACATGTAATGCTTGACGTCCACCCGGAGCTTCGGGGTCATTAACAAGTGCACCTCTTTCTACTAAAAGGTGAAGTATTTTTTCTTCTTCTTCGGTTGGAATACACATCATAACAAATTCTGAAATAAATTTTTTGATGAATTAAATAATAGAAAAATACAGAATGGCAAACGAATTTTTTCTCTCTCATTTAACCGTGAGAACCTAACTAGTAGCTTACTAAGATACTTTAACATGAGATGATTTAATTCAAATTATAAAAAAAAAAACTCCTAAGTAATGTGCGTTTGTTTGCTTTTCTACGAAAGCGTAGCAACCTACTTATAGTTATTTGAAAAATTACTAACGCAAGAACAAGCCTGTATCCATAGGCCTTACTCTTGGTTCAATTATGGCGCCATGATCGAATAACAGAGTCGCCATTTCGTAAGACGGACTGAAAATAATTGATATTTGTTCTTGAAGGCAGAATTAAGTTCATTCTTTCTCTTTGAGATGTACCTATTACAAACATAGGTATAGCCTGCTCAACACGCTCTCTTTCTTTGTTTTTTTTTTAGTATTTACGGTTTTTAAATCTGTCTGATTTCTTGAGGTTTAGCATACTTACTCCGATTGTTAAAAGCTGCTAATCATGGGCTTTACCTTGTGAAATGACAAGCAAACTCGCATTCTTCACATCTGCACTCTTTACTCCTTACCAAATAAAAATTGGTTATGCTGTGGTTTAATTTTTACTTTGTAAAACTTGAGGGTTACCAAAACATGTTAAAAGTACCTGTGCCTATTAAATATAAGTATTGCATTGCAAATTGCAATATTCATCAAATTTTAATACAGAAGACGTGTTGATCAATTTTTAACTTTCATCAATTTTTTATACAAAAACCGTCAGATGTCAATTTTATTCCACGACTTTATGACATATTCAAGTTTGGTGAAATATGCTCTTCGATACTTAACCTCCTCATCAGACACAGGGAAAGCGACGTCATGCCCAAATGATCTGAAACGTTAGGGTTGACCCCGGCCGCCAGGAGCAGGGCCACCGCTTTTTTATTGCCGGAGGAACAAATGGCCCAGTGTAATGCGTTGCGACCGAGGTGGTCTAAATAGTGTATGTCGGTTCCTTGCCTGCAAAAAAATATAGACCATCATCATTATCCTGTCCTCATCCTAATGTTTTAATATGTTTTTAGGGGTCCCACTTTTTAAATACAGGTACCCTCAGTAATTAGTTAGAATGATAATAGGCTTCCCCTAAAGATAACCACAATGACCGGTCTTGCGCTGCCCGAATCCAGCGGTTTCCCGCGACCTTTACCAGGTCGTCAATTCTCCTCGTGGGGATCGTTCCCACACTGCGACTTCCGGTACATGGTTGTCACTCGAGAGCCTTACGACCCTACTTGCCATCTGTTCTATGGACTATGTGTCCTGCTCATTGCCACTTGAGTTTCGCAATTTTGAAAGCTATACAAAACTATATAATAATATTACGCTACCGTTGCGTTTTGCTAGATTTTATACTATTACCTATTACAAATGTCAAAAAAAAATCATATTCACGAAAATAAAAAATAAGGAATAGATTTGCAAACTCCGAAAACTTATCTAAACACCGCTATGCCCGAGACCCTCAGCGAAAGTTTAAAAAAAAACCGCCTAAACGCCATAGCAGCTAAAGCTAAAAGTTCATAGGAAGTGTGTGTCACAAAAATGTTGATGTCGGATACGAAAACGCTTTTTTTTTGTATGCAGTGCTGGCTACAGAGGCAATGATTTTTCTATAATTTATATTATAATTTTGGGCCCCACCCATCAGCCCAGTCAGATCAAACCGCCAAAAGCCTAAGAGAGCTAAATAAGTGCCTAGAGTGGAGAAACAAAAGAGTGGTTTACCTACTCGATTAACATTTCTAGCGTATTTTCGTCTCCCAATTCAGCTGCCATCAAAAACTCATTGTCATGGTGAAGAAATTCAATTGCTTCTAATAGTTCACCATGTTCATCTTTGCTTGAATATTTAGGATCTTTGTATGATGTAGTCGAAGTTGTTGCCTCCTTGCTTTTCTCTTCGAACGTGTGTACTTTTAGTGCGGTTGTTACAGATGGTACAGATCCAATAAATCTTCCGATTAAGCTGTGTACAATAATTATTGTTAATATGAGCGTGGTATTAGGTAACATAATCCTCTGACAGTAAAAACCCACCTTCATTATAGACAAACATATATTTTGTTAGTGTCACTGCAGCAGCCCGCGCCGACCTCCAATTTGGACGCCACCGGTGGTGGTTGACAAAATAGGTACCTAGGTATCCATCTACCATGAGTGGCGGAAGCGATGATGGTCTAACATAACCTAGAATATAGGAGCGACCGTAGCTTTTGACTAATTAAATGCACAAATAGGAGCGCCACAAAGCGGAAATCCGTCTACTTCCGTTGTAAATATAATTGAGAAAATTTTGGATGCAAGAACGAGCGAAACGAGCTTGGGAATCCGGACATTCCATCTTGGACAGATTAAAAGAGCGAAGGGGATGACTAAGGTGAAGCCCCTGTTTAAATCCACAACACCTTCATTTAAAAGTCCCGAAACTAGAAACAAAATTAAAATTTTGGTAAGTTTAGGAATTTTGTAGGTAATACCTATTGACGTGTGCAGTTATTATATTTAAATTGTTATTAGCGTATTGTGTGGATCAGCGACATATGTTGCATAAGGTGTAAAACAACTTATGGAACGTTGTCATACATGTTTAACGACTTTGTTGCCGATCAAAGGCTGATCTAGGTGTTTCTTTTAATAAATAGCTGTACGTACTTATTTACTTTCTTATAAACTTCGATATGAACTTTGTAAAAACAGAGAAATACCTTAGAATAAAAGAAAATGATTCTTATTTTTTTTTAATTAAACTAATATGATACATGTAGGTACAAATAATTTCATTATTCATTTACATGCCTGGTTTTAAAACTACGCTACCTTAGATATTACTTTGTTTTGTCTCCATTTTTAAAGTAATCCAAAGTGTTAGAATTATTAGATTTAGACTTTATCGGAAAAGCATTAAACAATTCGCTTTCTAATATAGTTTCCATTTTTGGCACACTTTCCAGTAGCGACGATTTCTTTTTCGTAGACATTAATAGCGTAGCTTCCAAGTCCAGTAGAGCATTTTTGTTTTTTAGGTAAGATACGACTATGGAATCATTGTCGCAGTCAGGGTCTGCACCAAGAGATAGTTCGTTTTCACTTTGGAGGTTTATGTCAACCATTTGCATCTCGTCAATTGATTCCGATTCTAGCAGTAATGGTGGCATAAAATCATTTCTGAGATCTCGGCTTGTAGACGGCAAGTCGACAGGCTTTACATTCTTATTGAAGTGTCTTTTCAAGACCGTGTCTCTTGCGTGAAATCTATTATCGATAAGCAATTCTTTAGAACTTGTACTACTGACGGAGTGTGAATCTACGATGACGAACATGGGTTCACGGTCATTGCCAAGTTTACCAAGATCTTTGGATGTATAGTGAATGCCCGTTTCATCTTCGCTGGAAAGAATATAGGTCTTTATTGCCTTGACGAATTTTCTCATTGATAGCGGCGAGGTGTGGACTCCGGGTCGTTCTCTGGAACCAACGAAATTGTTTGTGTTGAGCGTTCATTTGCCGACTTACCACAAGAGTGATTGAACAACTTGTACCTGCTGTAGGTGACCGAGTGCGAATCATGTTCTGCGCGGAGTCTGCTTTGGACCTGCATTAGTTGCACAATATGTGGCGGGAGTAACACACGACCGGGGAACCAGTAATTCATAAATGATGTGTATAAGTCATTTGCTAACCGAAAGTTACACATTTTTATGTAATTAATCAACCAATAAAATGATGCGTACGTCGAGATGAACGTGTTCGGTTCGTCATCAAGTGATAGTTGACTTTCAGATTCACTTTCATCAGCTGCGTCCCTGCGCGATCTTTCTGACGTACTCTGATTATTACTTATAGTCCTATTGTAGGGATTTTTATCCATTTTAACATATATGAATGTGCAGTTTTGCTTAAATTACATAAACTTTTTAGAAAATATCAAATTAATTTCCTTTTCTGATGCGAATTCGTTGTAAATATCGATTGACACATAATTAAATTGACAGCAATAAAATTAGATACTTACTTTGTGTAATGTTATTTTGTGTAAAAAGGGAAATATCAAAATGAGGTTTGATAACATAATAAAACAATAATTAATATAATACTAATTTAATACAGCAAGTTTACATTTAGATACATACCTACAATAACTTTAAATTCTAGTTCAATGTTGAATACCTACAACAGTAAAATGTGAAGTTTAACTTCACCGTAGACGCTATCAATGTTTAATAATGAAACTATAATAGACACCTATCTACCTATTTGGTAAAAATTGGTTACATTTGATTAAATTATAAGTAACAGGTTTAATAGAAGAACTGAAGTATCCTAAGGAAAAAATACACAAAATAGACTAGTACTTAAAATTTACATTAAACTATATTACACTTTTCCTAACGGAAAAAGTGGAAAAACGATTTAAAATAATAATGAATTTATTTTAAAAACGATTTTTAGGCCTTAACATGCTGATTTCCGTAAAATAAGAATTTGTTATATTCTGGCACCTGATGTTGTGTCAGCGATGCAGTGTTTTAATACTAAGTATTTCTATATCTAAGTTTTGTTAGGTATCCGCTATAAACTGCGAATTAAATGCACGACAATCTCCCACTCCAAATCATAACTTGCGTTAGGCGTCCATCCGACAGCAAGCGACACTTCAATTCGCTAATCGCTCTTCGCGTTCCGACTGTTTCTCCAAAATCCTGACAATTGTTGTTAGACGATTCGTAGGTTGCTGGGGGAATGGACACCGCTTTCTAACAACTCTTTACAGTATCAGTCGCCGATATACGGGGATGTCTTGCTCTTGCACCCGCGGGGCCGAGCGCAGCAACTCAGCGAGCGTGTAGAGGTCGTCACGGGGTCTGTAGCTGTTCTGGTGGTTCATCATGCCGGCATCCGAACGCTTCCTGGCGACCATGAAGCGCTTCATTTTGTTGGCATATTGCCGCTTACGACGAGCCTCCTCGTACCGCTGTGCTAATTCTGCCGGGCCTACTTGATACATGTCGGGGTAACCGTGGGCGAGGGCCATGCGGTTCTGTTCGGAGAAGTATGAGTGACGAGGATAGTCACGTTCGCGAGGAGAGATGACCACAGGCTCGCTGTACCAGATGTCTCCGTTCTCATCTACCTCAGGCTGCTCGTCTTCGTGTCCAACTCCATAATAATGCTCGGGTGCCCATTGGTTTTGCGCGTTCCATTCTTGCTTCTTGCGCTCCTGCGCCTCCCACAAGTTGAGAAGAGCTCGGACATCAGCGGCGCTGAGACCAGAGTCACGTTTGCGACGTTCTGAGATGGGCCTAAATGTAAATGCAATTATTTAGTAACGATATTATTTATTATGTTGACTTACATACTTACACCTATTCTATGATGGAGGTTTATGTTGACCTGAAGTTCTTTTTATTTCCACCGGAATTTTTGGTGGCGGTTTTGGCAGACGCGGCCGCGCCGCCCACCTTTGTGCCACTGCCGCGCTTGCGGCGGTGTGCGTCGTGTTCGTGAGTCATCGAATCCACGGGCGAGAGAGCATCATGCTCATCCGGTCTATAAAATAGAATACTGTAAGTCTAGGGTTCTTATAATAGAAAGTGCAGTTGGTACCTATCACCAGAGATGAGTAAAGCACTCACTTGAGATTTTTCTTGCCCGAGCCGGATTTGGTGGCTACTTTAGTAGCGGCCCCGGCTCCGCCGACTTTAGTTCCGCTCCCCCGCTTGCGACGGCGAGAGTCGTAGCTGGTAGCTAGACTTTCCATTGCTGGGGGTTCTCCATACAGTTCGGGCCTCATGATCAAGTTATCGAGTTCTCCATTTGGCTGGGGGGAGTCGAATCTTTGATCTACTGCCTGTTCGAATCCTTCAGAATTTCCTGAAAGAAATATTGGTGTTGTTGTTGTAACGGAATTCAGTTTATCAAAGTAGTCAGCTAGAAGGTGCCTACTTCTTAAAATAATTGAAGTTATTTTATCTTTGTGTACACCTAATCCGAGACTAATAAGGAACGTCGATACCTACCTACTTATATTTCCTAAACATATTACGATATCTGTTAAGTCTGATTCTTTAACTAGCCTAACAATATAAGTGCCTACCAATTTGTAGTTGTAGATTAAGGTTAATGATTAGTAAACGTTTACATCAATCCCTGCGCCTGTAATCCTATTCTTATCCACTTAAGCTGCATCAAAGGACGGTCGTAGCTGTCGGACGTGCAACCTGTCCCATCTAGTGCGCTATTGTAGTACACAATTTCGCAATCAGTGCGTTATTACTGTACAGTGCACATTGGCGATGGCCTATTAGGACCAATTACTACACCTACGTCTAGGAGTTGGCTGCTTGCATCCTGAATGGGTACCTAATGACCGGTAGGTAAGGTGCAAGTCTGATAATGGTTTTGAATAAAACTTTTAACGTACTACCGAAATATTATCAAAACACTAATGGTAAAATAATTGATACTTACAAAAGTAGTAAAAAAGAAATCGGAAAATACGCTACAAATTCGTTTTTCACCTAACCAAAATACCACCTACCTATAAAAACGGCTGATAAATCGTATAAAAGTTCAAATTTTATCTAACAGCATTCAAACTAGAATTCTTTACCCACAACTAAGAATAATAATTATGTTCAAATACCCATTTTATGGCAACATATAGTAAAGCAACAAGTTTTTCGGGTGTACCATTATCATTACCTTCCTCGCTTAGAGCCAACGGGTATGGCTCCAAGTCATTTTTATCGCTCTTATTCAGGAAAAGCGATTGAGTGTCGTCTTTTGTCTGGTCCCAATTCTCGGGGAGCTCACCAATTGGGCCGCCACCATCTAAAATGTTATTTATATTGGTAGTGTGCCTCGAAATACGTTCAAGACATCAAGACATAGGTACGTGAGTTTATTGAATGACACAAAGTTCGAACCGAGACTCGTATAATTTAAGTGCTAGGGCTATCTTTTTATTGACGCAACATGTTTACGAGTTATCTAGAACTGTTGTATAGGTACCTAATTGGCAATAAATTATTATGTTGTAAATTGAAAAAAACAAAAAATCTGATACAGTGTAATTCATTTTGTTGTCGATCAAACTAAACGTACTAAATATTTTCGTTGGACCATCGCGCGACGTTGATTTCTTTCATTACTTCTCCGTGTTTTTATTATTTTCCAAATTAGGTCAGAAGCCTTCGATTAGTATTAGGTATGTATCTTTTGAAAACCAGAAGCTAAATTGCTAATTCAGGAGTTGAAGGACGGCACCGTCGCCAACTAAGCCTGCCCTGGAAGAGGTGACAAAACGATTTGGATGTGTTCCTGTTTGGTTCCAGATGACCCGGGTAAAGAACAACAGCTATGAAATCTGGAGAAGGAAAAAAACCTGTGTAACTGATGTCTGCCAGGTAGATAAAAGAAGACAGTGTTCCTTTGTAAAGTAGGAACAAAGAGCTCAAACGTGGCAGACGACGTACCCAGATGCAATGTTACGTCAGCATTAGGTGCCTAAGTCCTCTTATAAGCATTGAAAGAGAGGTAAGGGAGGAGCCGTTTGTACATTCATACAATAATAGAATGAATGTATCTGTAAGTACAAATTATTGTAAAACTATTTTTTTTTACTACAACTTATATTTTTTTTAAAGGGCTACTAGATAAAATTATACTTTCAAAAGTGTCTTTTAATGGTCTAATTGAAATAAATTATTTGACTTCGACTTTGAATAATGAGCCATATACCTACTAAAAATGATAACCAATTAAATCCTTATGATGGAGACCCTTTAATAACGAAATTATATTATTTTGTATTGTTTTCTAGAAGTTTAATTTTAGTAGGTAGGTAGTTACCTTACCTATTTGAATTTGGTTTTATTGTTTGAAAGCGTAATCAAAACCGAGTGACAGTTGCGAACCCTCTAGCTTCGGCCTTGATTAGGTAGGTACCTACTCGAAAGCCCTTTGTTGACCGAAGATGGTAGATACCTAAATAACAACGCCCACACGGCCCACTTCAAAGCAAGCCCTATACTAGACGCGCATTCTTTGAAAATTTAATGAATGGGCTACTAGAATCGATACCAGCATAAACTATTGTGTTGAAAAGGTCATAGTTTATGGGGGAAGGTGGAACTACGCCGCAGAATAACATCGGCGCAGAAAGGACACCTGTTGACCTGTTGCTATATATAGAGCGCTCCCGGCCGCGACTGATCGATACTCTCACCAAAACAACACAAATGAATGAACGGACATTATCCTTGCGCACAGTTTGATAAGACAGCAATCAGACGTAGTTATAAAGCTGTTGATAACGATCAAAGAGTTTAGGTACATACCTTTATTAGTAGGCGTCGGCACCGCACCACCCATGAGGAAAACCGCAAAAAATGCGGTTAAATTAAATAATAACATCGTTGCAAAATCTCAGTTTTCAAAGATAATTATTAAAAAATTAATATGAGAATCAGGAGGAACACAGGTTACGACTGCTATGTGACCGAGCGCTGAGAGCGAGTGCCGTTTAGCAGAGCTCAGGCTGGAGAGAAAACCCATTGCTCCTGTCGATAAATTCGCGACATGCGCAGTGTGGAGCACAGGGACGAACTCTATAATAATAAACATGTATCTAAATTATTTATCAACGTTCATCAATGCCTTTTGTTAGGAATATTACTTGGAGTAGTGAAAATTAAAAGCAAGTAATGATACCTATAACCTTATTTTCTCATCCGAAGAACAACTTTTCCAAGTGATATAGACAGGGGTACACACTTACACACGGAACAGGATGTAACATTAAATGTGTGGCGTCAGTGGGGGAAATAGGACTGTCATTTGTCTTGACCCCGCTGAGGTGTAGGTTTTAGCAAAGTGAACACTAAAAAAGCACACAGCATTTTATTTGAAAACCTTACTACCTTAAATAGGGAATATTTGCAAAAAAGGTTTACTGGAATATCGAACTCTGATGTTTTTGGGGCTTGACCCCTTTCCCCCGGATCCGCTACTGAGTGACGTAGTACTTGTTCTTGAAAATAAGCGTCTTTTAGCTGTTTTACCTTGCAATCGTGAAAAAATGTCACTTGCTCCATACATTAATGTTTGCATAACTCAACAAAATGAACTAAGTAAATAAACAGCTGTGTTTTTATGTGTGTTAGTAGGTACAATCCCTCGTTTTATAAAAAAATGTAGACGATTTAAAATAATGAAGTAAATACCTTGGTAGATATAAAAATGATTTCCGTGATATCTCTATAGTGTGATCTGCCTATTAAAAATAGGCTCACAAACTAAAATAACTAAAAATCCTATGGCGGGAATAAACTTCAGATTTGATTTTCAAAGCCCTAACCAAACTGCCGAACCATAATTCACTCGACCAAGCATCTGTTTAGATTTTGACCTATTAAGTGCTTGTTGCATTTTTGTATGGATGTGTTTTGATGATTGATAGATAGATATGTTTTTAAATGAGAGGCGAAACATGTCACCTATGTAGGTCTTCAATCATGTATTGTACCCATCCATGGCAAAAGTTTATCGTCGATTAGTTTTCAATGGCCTATCTACCGTGTATGTATCTGGTACCTACTTACAGCATGGAGGTTCCCTGGTACCCATTGGGGACCCAGTCCGCCCCTGCCGCCCACCTAGCTATGACGTCCGCCACGGCTGAACTAAACAAGCCCTTCATAAAACAATGTTATTGCCGTAGATGAGTCGCGACGTTATCGGCGTCAGTGCTTATTAATTACGTTACATTAAACATGTTCCAGCTTTTTACACTCACTTTCAGACGACCGAATTAAGGTTGTTTCCAAGTCCGTGCCTTTAGTACACAGATTGAGAGCACTTCCCTTGATTGTAGTTCTATTGTGTTTTGTGTAGGTACCTACCTAGGTACGAACTATCTGTATGAAGCTTCATCTTGCAGAGTTATTATGCTCTCTTATGGAGATGAGGTACCTATGTATATACACTGCTGGTTATAAATTATAGTCATGCCATAATGTGGCCAATAATGGTTTATAAAAAAGCGATGTTATCGCTGTTTATAACACTTGTCCGCCCTGTAATTAGGAAGTAGTTACATAACCATCTGTTTCAACAAGATTTCTCACCTGAAACGGACTCAGTCTTGATAGGTAGGTACCTACCTACTTTCATAATTACGTGCCGGATGTAAAAAGCGCTAGTGGCTTGGTTTGATAGGCAGTACCTACCTACGGGTAATGTGAAAAAAATCAATGGTTAGCAGGTAGGTACAGATACCTACTTAGTTGATTAACTAAATAATATTCATTCAATTCATTGAAAAATATGAGTTTGAGTCAAAATCTCTACAGTACAAATCTACCTACCTATAGGTACATCAAACATACATATCGACTGATCTGGTACACACTATAATAATACAGTGGCCGAAGGTGCACAATGGGCTCATATAACGAGAGTAATCTTCTCGTTCTGACACTTAAACACACAAAGGCAAGCCAATGGAACGTTCCCGATTATGTCCAGAGCACGTCCTGTAAATAGACGCTATGCTAAGAATTACCCTACCTAACTACCTACATTCCATTTTAAACTTTGACATGCTTTATGATTTCCTTTGATATAACGGCCAATCTGCATATTTCTTGATAAAATTACTTGTCTTTATCTACACCTAGAGGTACATTATTCAGACACCCAACTAAGTACCTTCCTTCCTATCTACCTCCATAGGTATTGCTGCATTGTAATGGTACCTACCTACGTAGTAATTTTCTTGACAAACTGCTACTTCACTTACCTACCCACATTAAGTAGGTAGGTAGGTACCTTTATTTTGGACTTTTTCGTAGTCAGCTAAAAATTAAAACAATGGAAGAGGATGTCAAATCACGAACTTCCAAATTCTGGGCTGGTAAGTAGTTAGGTACTCAAAACTTCATAATGAAAAAACCATTTATTGCTGCCCAATCTAGTATTCAAGTAAGGGATCCCATGCTCAGCAGCCGCGCTTGCGACCACAATACCAGAAACGGATCTGTGGGGGGAAGGGGGTCTGAGGGGCTCAAGCTTCCCCCAAAAGCACCGGAGTTCTTCCGTAGCAGATCTTAAAGTGAACTAGACATTATTCACACCAAAAGGTCGTTTCCCAGCAAATATTTTTGCTTATCGAGTCGTTTTACACCCCGTAAAATAATATACATTTTATAAAAGCTCAACTTTCTGTACTAAAATTGAAGTCGTGGGTTCGATTCGGGCAAATGTTATTGAATATTTCCATCAGGAGTTTCTCAGTAGCAGCCTCGGAGTCTGGAGTTGATGGCAATACTCTTGACCCCTATTACATGGGACTTTAACATAACCAGCGGAATGTGTTTGTACTAATGAGTACACCCACAACCCTTCGGGTTAACAGGTGTCATGTTATGTTTATGTAAAATTGAAGTGTCTTTTGAAATGTCAAAATACCTAACAGCTTTTTAATAGTAAACATTATTAAGGGTACCTAAAATCCAAATTTTAAAATGTAGGTATGTCTGTCTGTTTGTTGCGGTTAATCTATAAAACGGCTGCAGCGATTCTGAGGGGACTTTCACAGACAGATGTTTTATGGCAGGCGATACGGCCCTATTCTGAAGGCGATCATGCGATTCATGCAATCATTGTAGAACAGTTAGGTATATTTTCCAATAAATTTTAATGGATCATAATAAAGATTATTTTTTTCGAATGCTCTTTAAATTAAATAACAATAATAAATAAATTAAATAATTTTTAATGTCTGCTAAACTTACCACTTTTAGCAGGGCGTTGCAGTATAAAAAAACATTAGGAACCCCTGTTAAATGGAGTACCTAATAAGCTCCACTTTTATTTTAGAAAAAGAATTAGGGATTGCGCAGTAATATTAAAACAATTTTAAAACCTTGTAAAACCCCACAGATAACTGACATTCAAGCTAGTTTTCAAATAAAACAAATAGTGCATTGAACGCTTTTAATAATATACAAAAATACTCATACATAAATATGTAACAAATTCCTACATTACGATTTCTATACGGCTTAATTTTTAAAGACAGCTCCTGAATTCCCAGGTGGATGAAAATACGAATAAAATTAAACTAGGCACTAACAAATATTTAAAAAAATGTTGTATGACATGTGAAAATATTACATGGCAGGTAGGTACTTAAACGTAACATTATCGTTTTAAAATATAATAAAAAATACGTACATTAAAATAGAAAATTTAATACGTACAGTCAGCAAAAGAGATAGGTATGCACGGTCGTCAGATATAGTTGACGTTTTCTTAGAAACCGATGAATGTTTTCAAATGCAATTTAATTTAAATAGCAGATAATAAACTGTTCATTAATTACCTTTAGTTTCAGTCAAAGACCGGTTTCTAAGAAAAATTAAACTATATCTGACGACCTATCTATTTTGCTGACTGTACATAATTGGAACCAATTGAAACTGTAGATAAGTAGGTAGTTAGGTACTCCAGTCGTTCGATCTATTTCACTCAATAGATAAATGTAATCAATTATTTTATATTAGTTTCCATCTACCAAATCGACTAAAAAATAAGAAGAATCCATTGATCAGAATCTGATTAAAAAGATGAACTCAAACTTTGGTGACCTACCAATATATTAATTGATCGAAGCCGATTCACTGTACAGTCAGCAACGTAATTAGGTACTTGGTAACTGTTAGAGTGTTTAGAAATCATAATTATTCACGAATTTAGTCACTCATTGTACCAAGTAATTTTTTCTTACTTTAGACATTTTGTGAAATTACTTTACTTGCTGACTGTACCTTGTTGGACTCATCCACAACATCCTAGTGGAAGTCCAAATTGTGAATGAACATTTGAAATTTTTTCAGTCTATTGTTTTATAACATAGTCACAAGGCCTTGAATAGTCAGTAAAAAAAAGGAGCAAATAGTTAATAACATTATTATAGCTGTGCATAACAATATCAGTAATACTAATTGTCATAAGACATAATTGTACTAGATAAAGGCTGAGTTTATATTTACGCATAATCCCCACAAGTTAATCTTTCCCTATTCCCTAGCTATACTCGTACAAACAACAGAACCACATATAGTCCACCCTTGTTTCACAATTTGTAAGTGTCAGTAATAGGGGCCAAGAATATGCCCTCTATTACTGCATACTACACTTTGCCCGACCTGGGAATTGAATCCAGGACCTCATGCTCAGTAGACAATACCAACTAGCAGGCCCATTTAAATATTTATAATTAAAATACATATTATTATCATTATTGCTTAACATTTGCTATACATTTGTCTATATTTAAATCTATTGATGTTGTTATTTTACACGTCAATTAAATATGATAATCTTATTTTATTGGTTCTCTGATAGGCTCCTTGTGATGTAAATAAGGTAAGTATTTCTTAGGTCATGATCTAAATACATTAAAAATATTTCTCTTTAAAGTTATTGCTTTCGTTTCTCTTTATGAATCTAGTAGTTTAGTACCTATCCATGTTTGTAAAGAATTCATATTAAAGTGTATTTTAGAATATTGTATTAAGTCAAAGTCCACTCAGTCTGTTAGATAAACTAAGGAATTAAAATTAATGGAAAACAATACATTCACATAAAAAAATGGCCACATGGAATATACATTTGAGACTCACTTAAAACTATAACATGCAAACGGGTCACAAAATCTCTGCTTCATCAACTGAATGATAAACTACACACACACAGAAAATTTATAAGTCTATTTAGTACTTCCATAGGTTTTGTACTATCCTATAACTTTTTCTTTTTATTAGAATGCTTCTTACTCTTCTTCTTTTTACCGTCGTCTGAACTGGAGCTGGAAGAACTGGACTCCGTGCTGGACGATGAACTGGAAGTGCTGCTGTCGGAACTACTAGTGCTTGATGTTGAGTATTTTTTCTTTCTCTTTTTCTTGTGTTTTTCATCACTTGATGAGCTTGAGTCACTACTGGAAGAGCTAGAATCTGATGAGCTTTCTGATGATGTGGAAGGTTTACGTTTCTTTTTGGAGGTTTTCTTACTTTTCTCCTTCTTCTTTTCAAGATTTTTGGAGGTGATTTTACGGTTTCTCTTACCGTCAGTAGGTGTGGGGGTTCTGGGCTCAATACTCTTTTGGTCTTTTTTTGGCTTCTTATTTTTGACAGAATCTAAATCTTCACTTTTATGTTGTGATTTGCTATTCTCTTTTACCTTTTCTCTCTCTCCTCCTCTGTCTTTCTTGTCGTGTCTACTTTTATGATCTCTTAAGTTCTCAGACTTTTCTTCTCGTTGCCTGGTGGGAGATGATCTTGACCTCTGAGCATTAGAATTATTTCTATTTCTCTCAGTTTCATGTCTACTAGACTCATGTTTGAAATCTTTAGTACTCTTCTCAGAATCTCTGGAAATATTTTGGTCCATATAATTTCTACTCCTTTCATTTTCTTGTCTATTAGATTCATGTTTGTACTCTTTACCACTTCTTTCAGAGTTCCTTGAAACATTATGATCAAAGGAGTTGTTTCTATTTCTTTCATTTTCTTGCCTATTAGATTCCCGTTTGTATTCTTTAATGTTTCTATCAGAATTCCTAGAAATATTATTATCTGAGGAATTGTCCTTTCTTCTATCATTTTTGTCATATCTACTAGCCTCATTTTTGTTCTCTTTGACATTTTTATCAGAATTTCTTGACACATTATTGTCATTAGCATGGTTATTCCTGTCATCCCTTGATCTGTCTATTTTTGATCGACTCCTACTTCTGCTTCTCCTCCTGTTTGACTTTTCTTCTGATCTGTGATTTGTTTCTTTTTCACGCCTGTGATGTCTTTCTGTCCTTTTTTCTCTATCTCTATCTTTTTCTCGGTCATCAGGCCTTTTACTGTTATTGTATTGATTTCTGTCATTATGACGGCTCTTCTGATCGCTATCTCTGTTTCTAGAATGCATTGGCTTTTCATTTCGGACATTGTTATCTCTTTCCCTCTCTTTAGCTTCTTCATCATTATAATATCTCACACCTTTTCCTTTGCCCAACCACTTCATTTTAGAAACAGATTGTGAGAAATCAACATGAATCCTTCTATCATCAATTAACACATTGTCCATTTTGAAATAAGCATCTTCACATGATTTTTTGTCTCCAAATTCAATGAAAGCATATTGTAAAGAATCCCCAGTTTTCTTATCTCTTATAACTTCACAGGTAACAATTTTGCCAAACCTACTGAATATAATTTCTAGATCATCATCAGTAGTGACAGGATTTAGTTTACAAACAAAGAGTACATTTTCAGGGGGAGCAATATCAGCATCTGGTAAGTCACCTACAATTTCTAGAATAGTGGCACGAGCTTTAGCTTCTTTTTCCTCAATCATTTCTTGTATTTCTGCTGCAGATTTTCCTTGGGTTTCATCTATTTCTTCATCTGGAGCGATCCTACCACCTTTTAGGCGCTCAGCACTTGGAGATGGAGATCTTGATGGTGCTCTCAGCCCCTGTGGATCATTGAAGGGATCTTCCAGGACTACTGTGTGAGTTATTCTCACATCGCGGTACGGACGGTGGCCTTCGTCACATATCACGTCGTTCAATTTTCTCAGCACGTCATGTCCTTCAGTAACCTCTCCTATAACACAGTGTATGCCGTCTAAAGAGTCTAAGTCTGACCCGAGGGTAAAGAAGAACTGTGAACCAATCATCACATCTCCTGTGCCCACCATTGAGAGCAAACCGACGTCCGTGTGCCGAATTTTTGGCATTTTTTCGCCCGAAAAGAATCTTTTATCAGGCCCTTCAAGCAGCCCGAAAATAGACTGCCCACCAGAACCTTCACCGCTTGGATCGCCTGTCTGAGCTATGAAACCACTTCTGATCGTATGGAACAGGTTGAAGTTGTAATATTTCATCTTGCACAGCTTCAGAAAGTTCAAACATGTTACGGGTCGTTGATCGAGATATAAATCCACGGTGATGTCTCCAAGAGTCGTTTCAATTACAACAGCCATTGTGAGTCTAATACAGTATTCAATAATATTCACGTATTACTGATCATTTCATTGAAATTAGTCCAAAACGATGTTATTTGTGTTAAAAACTTTGACACATCATAGAAAGCAAGAAATAAATACATAACCTCACTTTCAAAGAATGTTGCCAAGAATGTCAAGAGCTATAAATTGCCATTGCAAAAATGTTAAGCGTGACATGAAAAAACTGGCCAAGTGAGAGTCGGACCCACACATCAAAGCTTTTCCGTGACCCAGAAGATTATTAGTTCCTTTTTTTTCAATAAAACCCGTTGTAGTAACTTAAAACATCTGTTTGTTTAAGTGGGAAACACCCGGCCAACATCAAGCATAGTTTTTAACTACGTCAAACCAGTAAACTACGTTATTATTAGAGCAACCATAACGCGTCATTTAGACATAAGCGTTGGAGGGGACTATCAGAAGGCCAAAATTCTGATAACTAAAAACGTTTAAAATCTAGTTGCAGTCTTCGTCAGCGAAAAAATGTAGGGAAATTAAAGGCATTTTGACACATTGAGACAAAGACTAGATTACGATAGTTCATAAAAGTTATAGTAGAATTTTATTGCAAAAAAGAATAAGGTTCAGATATGTAACATACTTGATTATGGACCACTGATGGACTTGAGACATAATCAATTCTGAACCTTTTTCCACAATATTTTTACGGAACGCTAAAAAGCAAGGGTTCTTTTGGGAAGGGTATGTTTTAATCATATAACTTTTTATTTGAGTTTATAATAATGAAATAAAAAATTTAAATCGAATAAAAACCAACATGATATGAATAACAAACATTTCAAATCTCGATAATTACGCCATCTTTGAATAAAAGTCTAAACTGCTCCCAGAGAAGAAAGAAGATGTAGTTACAGTAATGAACAGTAGATGGCGTTTATCTTAATTTTAGAATATATTTTCATTGCACGACAATTAAATCTTTTAGATCGTGAATGAAAGAATTTTAGGAATATTTTGAATTTTTTTTAACATAGATTAAAGTAATTTACGTATGACGTTTCTGCTGCTGCTGAACACAAGCTTTTTCTGTGCCGTAATCAGAACAAGCCTACTAGCTGAGATTATAATTATTATAGCGTGCCAATTTCATTTTTGATTCTAAGACATGTCTCCGTGTTCTCCTTTGAGCATTGCCGCCTTTTCTTTGATTTAGTGTAAACATTACATCTGACGCAGCAACAGTACTTGCATAATAATTATTAAAATGGAATTTCTTTACAAAAAGAAGTGCAGATTCGAATTCTGTACGGCCTGAAAAAACAATCTTAAAATAAAAAAAGCCTTTCCAGTCAGGTGTATGAAATAGCTTATGTGAAATAAATTGTTTTGCCATAACTACTTCAATATCATGGTGTCGAACGCAGACCATTCACCACTTTCCACTCACGGTTCTAGAAAATCTAATAAAGGCAGTTTCACTCGCCCTGCTTCCGCCCTCACCCCCTAATAAAGTAACTATTGAAAATTTACCAACCATTCTTCCAAGAATATAAGGTTAGCTGACACGACTGACGAACAAACCTTAAACTTATCCAAACACAAAGGAAATACAATTCTATTGCAAAGTCGTAAGGTCGTAAATATAAAATTGTTTTAATGTTAAGGTGGTTAGAATTTCCAGCGTTGTGCTGCAGGCAAGGTTACGTGTTGAAATAATAAAATAAAGCCTACTCGATGGAAAATATGATATTAACAAAGCGACACGTGCCGTTGTTGTTCATTTTTGGAGTTTTATCGGGGCGCCCTTTTTTACTTTGGTGTGTCCGGTGGTCTTTCTTTTCCGCTGTTCATGTTGATAACAAGTTATCTGTCTAAGAAGCTTGTGTAGTGGACTCAAGTCACTCAGATAGCGGCATAGCAGTGACGGATCGACGAAGAAGACTTGACTTTTTTTCAATTATTATTTTTACAAGCTTTTTTTAAACTAGCCTTTATTTTCAATGTAAGTAAGTAGGATATAAATAAATAAAAATGTGTCTGTAAGAAAGCGTTATGTCAAAACAAAAAGGAAAAGCTTTAATCTTAATGCATATTCTACGAATTTATGAAAACAACCAATAAAAAAATAATTACCTGTCTGTCTGTTTGTTCCGGCTAATCTCCGTAATGCCTGAACAGACCTTGAAGGTGGACTTTACTTTAAAAAAAAGAATAAAGGGTTCCGCGAAAAAAAAACCCGTACAAAACCGACATTCACATGGACGAAGTCGCGGGCATAAGCAAGTGAGGAATAAAATCCAATAGAAAAAAAAGAGAGGAATATTACATTCAACGAGTAAGTAGGACTTTTTTATTTATATATAAAAAAAGAAATACCAACGTCGATATAGAAAAGCGCGCGTGGTTCAAAATTCGAATTGAAGTAGTGTGGCGCACGTACGAATAGAATAGAACCGTAAACATTTGCACTAGTGATTGCGAGTGCTGTTTGTTGTTGAGTCGGCGGAAACTGGCGTATGTGTTGGGACACCTTATAGGCAGGCCCCAAGGGAAAGAAATAGAAATAAGTATATCAAAAATGCTGACAAATTGGATTTTATATTATATCTACTTTTTATAAAATGTTTGTGGTTATTGCGGAAGTGGACGAAGTCGCGGATTAAAATGTATTGTTCGACTTGATAATTTTGGCCTTCTCCAAATCTCAAATTCTTCATTACTCAGTAGTAATGAAAACCTTGAGATTTGGAGAAGGTTCATTGGTTTTGCTGTCATGAGGTAAATAAACAGATGACAGAATTCATTATAGATAGAGAATAGTGCGGTGCTAAAAACATTTTTACTGATCTTCATGTTGATAAAAGTTGTGTGAATTTTCTATTCAGGTCATTATTATGGTCTATATTGTATTCTATTTTATAAGTATGAGAAGAGAGTTTACATTTTTGTTCTAAACATAAATTTAATTGATTTTAACTTTGTTCAAAGTAACTGTGTTCTTTGTTCGTAATATTGAAACAATCCTGAAAGACCGCGCCCTTATATAAGTAGTAGGTATATTTCTAACTTTTTTCTATGCATAGGTATAACACGATATGATCTCCATGAAAAAGCAATCAAATCGCGAGTGAGCGTCAAACCAGGCTACAAATAACACTGAATGTATTTTTAAGGAGGCAGCGAGGGCCAGGGGTGACGCTTGTATTTCCATACAAATGTTGCATAATTTAAAAAGGACTATCAATGTGCCGCTTGCGTTATAAAACTCGTGTTTCATACAATTCATTACGTCGCCCGTCATACTGATGTTATGTGAATGCGTCGTTGTTTGACGTGAGACTCAATAGAAAGATAGATGACGATTCAACAACAACAGTTGATTTTTCTTCGCGAAAAAGTTGATGTTGACATTTTTGATGTGTTTATGCTTTGGTAACTTTCTGTCTGTTGGAGTTTGTAAGTTTTCAAAGTACCTATCAAAGAGAGAAAAATACAAGTCTAAACACAATTTGAGGTTTTCCTTATACTACACAAATGCAAATAAATTAGTTAGCAGGTAATTAATAATTAGTGCGATACCTAGTATGAAATGACTGGAATCTTTCACCGAATAACCCAAAAAAAATATTACAAAAAAGTAACTATGAGCGAATTGATAATTTTCTTTTTTTTATAAAGTTTGGGCCTGAAATAGTAAAAGTATGGTAGGTAGCAAGAATTATATTTTTTTTCTAAAAAACTTACTATTATCAGCAAAAAGGAGTTTGAAAGCGATTTTTTAATACCTGCAAAGGCTCTAACGCCGTAAAAAGCCACGTGAAATATGTAACACATTACGCAGTTACAATTTTTTTGTCGATAAATAGGAGATAAGAAAAACTCAACGCGAAAATCCCCAGTAATCTTATAAAGCCAAAATACAAGCCAATAAATGAATGTTGTGTCCGGAAGACGCCCTACTGTTAGATTTAATCTGTTTAGAGTTCGCCGTAAAACGTAGTCGATAAAATAAAGTGAGGCGCGCAAAAATCTCCTTGTCTTATCGCTACCCAGCAAGATTACACATAAAAATGTTAAATGATCTTGAACGCGTATTGAAAAAATACGCGGGGAAATGGCGGGAGAAATTGGAAGATGGCCGCGCGGCGTGACTGGGTGCGCTTTTTGTTACATGACGCCTCGGAAAAAGTAAGTGGCGTGCATGAAAACCTCTATGGAGTTCTGTAGATTGCATATGACGATTCGTTGATCGTTTTCTGTGAAAAGTAAGGGATAGGTAATAAGGTTAGGTGGCGTGATAATTTTAGCTGTAATTAGAAGAGAGTCATTTCAGTAAGAAATATTGGAGAGGTCTATAATAAAACTCCCGACGCATACAAGCGATCTGCTATAGACTATAGTCTATAATCTTTTGCAGGGTCTTATTTCTAACCAGCTTCTGCCCACGATTCATCTGCGCAGACTTCAGAATTCTTTAAAATCTTAAATTATAACAAAAAACAAAACAGGATCAATATGTGTGCCAAATTTCTGTCGTTTCCGTCCAATTTAAACTTGGAAAAGTGATAAACACCCATCCATCCATCCTCACAATTACAAACTTTCACGTTTATAATAGATTCTGTAGCAATAAACCTTATTTGCGTACACCATATTGCTGCAACGTGCACAGTAAATTAGTGAACGTGTTATATCTTGACGGTAGGGTAGCGAAGTGTTGGTGACACCGACACGCGGGCTTGTCGCCTCTCGTGAAATCTAATCTTGACGACTAATGGCGACTGCAACACCACCATGTTGTTTTGCCACACATATTATAATAGAGAAATGGAGGGTGTTACTACACACCTTAGTCTTTAGGCTGCTTTTTCTGCTATTTGGGAAAAACTGGCGTGATATAGCGCGTTTCGCGAAATCGAATTTTGATTATCAATGCCGAATACAAAACATTAATGTCCATATATCGTCGTATACGTAAGTAATAAACTGATGTTTGCGAACTGGTAGAGTTTTTAAAAGGCCACGGTGACTTTGCCCCTCTTATTACACCTTTGGGCCACGTGTGCCGAACATTTGGCTCCGTAGACAGGCATCAAAGGACTTTCAACCAATGGAGAGATAACCTTTTAAATAATTTGTATAATCATGTTTTAGCAACATGAGTGTATTATGCATCAATTTTCAATCAATCAATAACTCATGGAACTAATAAAATCAACAACACTTAAACATCAATAACCAGCCCCGATCCCAACTAGTGATCAGGGGCGCCAAACAATATTGCGAAATCAGAAGGTGTCTACACGTGAACATAAAATATTCTTTACGATATTACCATACAGTAAAGTAATGGTATAAATAAAGAAAGTGTCGTGTCGGGGCGTTCGGTGGGCCGATTGGCTTCGATTATTGCCCCACGGAGACTAATATCCCTTTCTTTCGCAAATGTTTTTTGGGGAATGTTATTTTTTGGCGCGTCGGTCGCAGATGGTGGCCGGGGCTCGTGAAATTGCCGGCTATTGGAGTGTCTCCGACGGCACAGTTGGGATTCTGTAAGTAGGGTCACTTACGTTAAGTAGCCTCTTAGTCGGGCACGTGTTGTTCCGTCACAGTCAGCAGGTGCGTTTCAGGACAGTTGCGCAATTGTGATTGAAATTGCTCCCGGTTTCTGAGGGTTGATTTTTATTGTCTATTTTAGCTGATATTGCTCTTTTTGTATTTTTTTTTCCCCGTTTAATATTGGACATTGTTTTGTGATTGGAAAGGTGTCTGAATTCTCTTGTCGAAATAACAAATGAGAATCTAACCTCGTAAAAACGTCATAGACTTTGATATTGGAAGAAGCAGTTTAACGTAACCATTACCTTTTCTATCTTATAGTAAATATTTAGCGTCGAAAACCCCACATTCGCTCACAATAACCCAGCAAGTCAGCATACGCAATTTTCTCTAATATAAGAACGGAGGCAAAAAGTAAACAAGGCACGGAGGCAGTTTCCGGCAGATATTAAAGGCATATCTCTCTATTATGAGCGAGAAGTTCTGTAATTTAAGGGCGCTCGCAGCGCCGCGGCATATGGCGGTATCGGAAGGGTTGCTACCCCTACACACACGTGGTACATGTCGATGTTTTGATTTTGATGATGAATTGATTTTTTATAGGCGATTTTAATATGTTCCACAGTTAAAATTGAAGAAGAACAACAGAGGTTGGAGGTGCATCATAGCAGCAATTTTAAGTCATTTGAGGAGAGCGTTCCGACTGACCATTTGGTGACCTTTCTCAAGGAAGAGTTTTGGCTGAAAGGTATGCTGTATCGACGCGACACATCACGGCGGAACACGACGCCTTCATTCTGTGTGCAATATTTTTAGTTAAGTTTTGTATTATTAAATATGTATTATTTTATAGTTATTGTGCTTAAATATAAATGTATTACGATTTATTGGCCTTAGTTGCTTGAAATAAAGTACTAACCTACTACTAAAATTGTATTAAGTGATTTTAATAGAAAGCAATAAAACAATGATGTACCCAATGAACTTAGTAACTGAGTGATTGGCTGCTAATTCAATTGCTACACGGTGTAATATTTTTTCCTACATCGTAGGTGCGTTTACAAATAGCTAGAATCAGCACAGCTATTATAGATAGTTGTGCTGGGTCTGGCTCTTTGGAAAAAGTAATAGTGAAGGGCAAAGTTATTTATAAGCAACATATCCTACAACATATGTTATTGATTGTTCTATTGTAAAATGACCTAGCCTTGGTTCCGATGTTGCTATGGAAACATCCCTTGCTTATTGTACCATAGCACCTCTACACGCTACAAATAACTCATCGATATGAAGAAAGTTTTATTTTTATTACATTTTAACATATTGTTCAACATGTAATGAGTGGTGGAGATTGCACACATTATTTTAAAAGCATAGAAGACTTACTTGCTGAAGCTTGATTACAAGTAGTTGATTTTAAAAAAGCGAGCTTCTTCTTTTCGAGTCGATGATTTAAGACAGTCGCTTTATTTTCTATAATTTAACGGAAAATTTTACAAATTACACATAAAATGCAATATTAATAAATTACTAGCTTTTGCATGCGGCTTCGGCAGTGTGAGTTGTATTACAGATCTCTAATATTTTGAAAATATAATATAACCACTCTGCGATAAAGTAAGTTCCCATTAGCGAAATACATTTTCAAAATACAAACAACCTCTTCAGTTTTATAAAACGAGTATTAATATGTATAACGACATCTATTCTGTAAGACCTGTCACATCCCCAAAAATCGCATTAATAAATGTTTTTTGACAAAATAATTATATCGACATTATCGATACGTGTCGCATCACTACGGCAGTCACTCGTTGCTCAGACACAGCTGTAGTTCGGACTGGTGCTCGATTATAACTAGCTTAGTGAAGTCGCGATACATGCGAACGTGCGAAACTTTACTTGACTGCTTTCCTCGTATCGCGATTCGCGATGCGCGAGGTTCCCAAATTGTGTTCGTATTAATTGCATTTACTTGAGTTGATATAAATGAATATATGAGAGAGATAAATGAAAACTGCCCGACTGCCTCATTGGTCTAGTAGTCGCAAAAGCGTGACGGCTGAACGTGAGGTCTTGGATTCGATTCCAAGGTCGGGCAAACCGTTTTTGAGTTTTTTCATTAGGAATTTCTCAGTAGCAGCCTCGGAGATTTTAACATATCTGGCGAAATATGTACTTATGGGTACACTTCTGCCTAACCCTTCGAGGATTACAGGCTTGATGTTATGTTATAAATAAAAAAAAGTATGGTGTTTTTGGCACCTTTATGTTACCATACTGTTTTTTAGTCAACTGGCTCCCGGCTCTTGGCAGTAGGAGGAACCGTGGGGGTTTTTGGTACTCAATACTCAATTAGTTATTACATTCCACAATGGACATGCTTAGTTGGTAAGTAATTATTTGTTAATTGAACAATTGTGGATGCTGCCGAGAACGCAAAGAAAATTGGACGGATGAGGACTTAAAGTTATTGTTTTAATATGTTTTTTTTCTTTAGAGGTCGACATGACCACCCATTCTTCAAACGGAAAGACGGAAGGAAAGGAATGCCTCATGAAAAAAGATACGGCACTTTCTTCTTTCGTGTTAAAATAAAATCCTATGTTGTGATAAAAAGATAAGCCTATAAGCTGCTACCAGATCAGGAAAGGGTTGAGTTACCTAAATGAAAGCAGAGCTCATTATATCTACCTATTGAAAACATGACTAAAAGCCTACAGGACTACATAACAACAAAACATTAACATTGTATAAACATTTACGGAAATGTAAACAGCTTTAAAATTGGTTGTCAGAAAACATAATGTCGGCAAAAGAAGGGTTGGGTCGCGTGCCCTTTCTTGACATTTTAAATTGTTTATTTGCGAACAAGTGTCAAGTTATTTATTCAGCGACGTCGGTGTTACCGTCTGTCGATTGCTACCGTGTTTAGGTACTTAGGAACTGCCGGGCGATGTTGTTAGTGCAATTGCTACAGTCATACTGTTTTTTTGCGATTTGCTTTGGGCCACAGATGGGTTTAACAGCTCTGTTTGGGAACAGAAAGAGTCGTTAGTGCTTTAATTTGCGTTTCTTCCGATAGTTTATCGAAGTTTTCACTTTATGAAGTTTACCGATTTTCCTCTTAAAATATTTTTCGTTAAAACATTGAGTTAGCGTCTCTGTGATTATAATTTCCAACTTGGCTTACACATTACCATGTGGCTAGCTAGATTCATTGCAATTGGACCGTTATAGATTTCCTATTGAGATTTAAACTTTCATATTGTTCATGCAAAACTCTCGATGTTCTTTAAATTAACAACAGCAGTAAACAGTATTTGAATCGACCGCTAACCGATCATAAGTAAACGTAACTTTATGACGTGTTCGCTCGTCTCGCCGGGCGGCCGCAGCGGCGGTCGACGGCTAACCTGCAAATTGTCAGCGGCCCAACCGCGTGACCACGTGATTAGCTAGCCCGTATCGCTGGCCGTTTTGTTTTGATATGCCCTACCCGCACTACCCGACCTACCCGCTCACACCGCTCTGTGGCCACATGCCATGTAAGTTTCGGGCTAGCTACGAGCAGTTTGTGGTCGACCGCCCACTCGCAACTTCAACTAGTTCTACGCCATTGTTTATTTGGATGCGGTGCGATGACAGTTGGAAATATGATTTGGGGTAATCTGTTTTGTAATGTGGCAAAATATTGGGCTTTTACTGAATGGGTTATCATTATTTAACTAGACGTAATCGCTACATGAACATCGCCTGTCAAGCAAAATGTTTCTTCTTTAAATTGGTTTATTACTGGTCCATTTAAATATACTACTTGGTGGCTACTTGGAATGTCGTGATAGCTCAGTGTTTAATGCGCCTTCCAAACATGAGGTCATTACCTCCTACCTACCAGGTTCGATTCCAGGCACGTACCAATGTGACTTCAATGAAATAAGTTTATTTTGGGCATCACTAACATTGGTAAAGGAAAAACATCGTGACAAAACCTGGACTTTATTAATATAAATCTAAAATCACCAGTCCGCCTTGAGCAAGCGTGGTGATCACTGCTCTTACCTTCTCAATGTGAGGCTTTTGTTTTGCAGTAGGACTATAATAGGCTGGTATAATTATTTTATAACATGTTCTTTTTTTCGCATTTCGTAGCAGAAGTGCTACGCCGTAGCACACAGTGTAGCTTTTATTATGTATTTCAAGAAAATATAATATGTGGCTGGATTTTGACCACATTATAAACGTGCTATGCTTCTACTAAACATCATTATCATCATTATAGTTTATTGATAGGAGACCATTACGAAATATTTTATTCGCCCTAAATCATCTTCGAAACAATTTATAGATTTTATTGTCCGAATAAATTATTGTGTTCATCGTTTTTCATTACGTTTGCACAGGAGCCAGACCCAATAAGGCATAATAAAGCCCAAGACGAACACCTTCATCCGTCCGTCGGCCAAAAGTTCTGCTATAAACTGTCAAAATTTACCGCGCTGGAAAATCTTAGAGCGCAGGCGTGGGAGCGTGAGAAAGAGACGTCTATACTCTGCATCTCCTTCTTTCTGAACGAGGTCTGCGGGTCGCGGCTAACCCTCGGCGCGAGGTTTGCGGCGGGAAAAATGTGTGTTTCGGTGTGCCGATAGCGGAGCGCCGCAGCCCCGCAGCCCCGCCCAGTGCCTGCGCCGCACCCGCGCCCGCTAACGCGTCTTGAGCCACTTAGTCGCTAAGACGACGCACACACTGGTCTAGAACAGCGGGCTAAACTTACTTTTAGAGGCATCGGGAGGCAGCGCTTCTGTTGTTTTGTATGGGCTTCTTGGAGCGATGTTAGATGGATCGCGTTTTTGTTGAAGACATTTTAATACTGAAAGAAATAAGAGATGACTTTAAGAAGTCTTCCACAGCATATCCGATGATGCAAACAAATATTAGTTGAACCAATCATTTAAAAGGTAGATATGTCGTTTCTCAGCATTGACGATTGAAAGGTTAGCTATTTGCACAGTTAGGTTATTCCTTGCTTTTTGACCTGACTACGTTTAGACACGAATAAGTTTTGATTTGATGGATACTTGTCTTAAAGGAGTTCAGTTACATTATAATAAGATCTTGTACATGAGATCAGGGTTGCTTTCCCCTCTGGTAAGAATCAAATAAGTCTGTAACAATAAGTATAAGAGACAATCTCTTCAACTCCTGTGAACGCTGTCTTAGTTTCCGGCCAGATATGGAGCCGCGAGCTGTCAAAATGGAGTGGGAAAAAAGGCGGGAATGTGGCGTCGCTTTATGTGAAGCTCGTCATTGCGCTAGACAGAGACAGCACGCTGGAGCGCCGTGCCCAAGAGTGGGACATCGAACACAACGTGGTTTATAAGAAAACCCAAGACGTTGGGCGTGTTTGGCGGGTGGGCGTGTGGGTTTTGTACGCGTAGTGGTGAGGCATCTCTGTGTGCGTGTATACGTACAGCCGTGTGGTTGTATTACCTTACATGTGTGCGTGGCTGTACTCAAAGGTTGTTCTGGAAGCACGCTCATCCTTTTGTCAACGATACGGCGCTATATCGGCTTGGTGCTTTAGTTATTAAAGCGCGCAGTTAAATTTTATGACGATATAAAATTTCCATTGTCGGCTAGCTCGAGGGCTCTGAGGTCCTTTATGCGGCGATGTCTGACATTGGAGGCACTTTAGACCTTATGTTGCTACGATTAATTTTCCTCTAGGTTAATATTCTATCGGTTCTGGGTGCTTGGTTTTTGGCAACTTACCCAACAAGAATACTCATTAACAGCAGGTACTTAGTAGAAGATTCGTAAGGTATCTGTACCTATCTATCGTCGTAATGTAAGGGCTACGAAACATACTTTACTCGAGTATAGCATAGCTTGTGAGGGAGTGGAGTTCGTTCCTAAAGCCTGCTAATTAAGATGTGGTTTCCAGACCGCGTTAAGATGGAGAGATTGCTACAGTATTTATTGCAAAGAACATTTAATTTTATATGAGTTTATGTTTTATGAAGGACTTATATTACGTCTTGATTTTGAGACTTATAAATTATAAATATTTATGTCAGTCTCTTACGTTTGCTAATAAATCTGAATACTGTCAATAAAGTAGTAATTTTCAGAATTTTTTGTCTGAGAAGAAAAAAATCAAGGAAACATAAGACCAATCATTGATTTATCAGCAAAAGAAACAAAAAAGAGTACGTTACCACCGATGTGTGTGAGCTGTACATCTGAAGGATTCCTTTCAGCGAAGATTTGGTCATGCGAGGTGTGCGCCACATACGGTACACGTTCCTTGCCTAACTATCTCTTTTAATACTTACTTATTTGTGCCCAACACTCACATAGCCGCGTCCCCTCGTGTCGCGTTGCAGTACGTCGCTGTGTGAGTGGACTTCTTTCGCCGCGCCTCTGTGTGCGGGCGAATTTCTTTCGAGACGTAATAAGGGGACCGTTTCTTTCCCGCTAAGGTTTTAATGTCGACCACGTTTCGGTGGCGGACGCCCGCGCCTTTCCGCGGTTACCGGCCCAAACTTTTTTTTTATTCAGTGCGGATGGTGTATTGTGTTGTCTGTGGATTTTTCTTAAGAAGTTTTTTTTTTTGAGGTATGACAACTTTTCTTGCTTTCAGTTAAAATTAATTTGGGCTTGAGTTCATAAGAAACTATAATGATGAGATGTCTGAAATTAATTAGTAGAAAGTTTGTTTAAGTCGGCAAACTTGAGTTTGGCGGAGCGTGGAGAGGGCGGCGGGCTCGGCGCACACTTGCGTGTTGTTTTCCCAAAAACCGCAGCCTCATTAGCCTGGGCGCACACTACGCCGCGACGATTAAACTCCGAGATAACGGCACATATTGTGATAACGTTGGGTAAACGCTTTGTTACCTACTGCCTATGACTTTGATTAGATTACTTCTAGTTTTGTTTATGTTACGTTGTGGGATTATAAGCTCTTTCATGTTTGGAATAGATTTTCATTTGTATATATACATCCTTATAATTATAGGATAACGTATTTAGCTCAAGTTAAATTAAACGAATTCCTTGTATTAATAATATGAATGCAGCTTTGCTAATAATTCCTTGTATAGTTCAACTCTCAAGGCCCATTTTTAAATGATCAGTCAATCTTATCTGATAAATAAATATGGCGGTTCGACATATTTTCTTTAATGTCAAACTGTCATATTTATTCCTCGGATAAAATGTAGGTATCTGACCATTATAATATCAGCGATTATTAAATAATAAACCTTCAGATTCAAGAACTGTTTTTAACCCTTAAAAATATTGTCAAAAAAATGTTTACGTAAATATTTTCTATTAATTTAGGGCATAACGTGCATATACAAAGATACAACACGAATTCATAATTAAATTCTAAACTATTACAAAGTAGCACTTGTACGAACACTCGCGACAATTTATATTTTTGTGCGCCCACATCGTAATACAATTATGTCCCATTTAGGCAGCGTCGGATGCGGAAACTTGTTAAAAAGTAAGCGTGAACTCCCATTAGAGTGGTTGTAGCGATCCCTAAACTTCACCTGTAATTGTCGGGCAACGCCGGGTGGCCCATGTTACACGCTCGTTAACTCTTACCGAATTATTTTCTACACATACGCACGTATGCGTTGCGCTTTATTGTGAATTAAAAAATTTAAGGAATTCACATTTAAGTGTTTTTATTTCGTAATTATGAAGTAATTTTGATACAGAAGATGCCGTTTAGACTTTACGAAATTCTTTATTTTTTTTAATACTTTTAACAATAGTAAAACTAGCCTATTATTGTTGCACTGTAAGGCAAAGGTATCTTCTCATACAGATAAAGCATGAGCATTGATCAAGGCGGATTGGCGATTTCAGATTCAATTATTATAAGTCCCGTTTTAGTGTATAAAAAACTATTTGCCCGATTTATTAGGTCTTGATTAATTATTAGTATCTAAATGGTGTTCTAAATATAAAATATATCTTTTGTAATCGCAACATATTAAACTAAAGCTAGAAATAAAATCAGTAAGACATCAATGAAAACAACCTTTTTTTTTTTTCTTTTGCACCGATATATTCGTTCTTTCGTCCGAATCTTTCGTTTCAGAATTAAATAAAGATTAATCAAAACAACAGCTAGGTTATATGGGCATTACCAAACAATTACAATAAGTAGAATAACTAAAACAGTATGTAATAAATAATAATAGAATCTAAATGCTGTCTGACTTGTACTTAATCGCCAAAATGCTTTATTAATGGCCATATGAATGCCGTATCCCTTTAGGGATTAGTGGCATGAATTATTGAAATATGTAGGTATGCCTAAATTATGATGATTCGGTCACCAATATGTGTAGACTTGTACTATACTCGAGATTCTTGGCATAACGTACCCATTGAATGTCTGCTTAACATTGACGAAAAGAAGGTTAGTAAGGAAACAGAGCACAGTCATACCTGTCTAGTGCAGTACTTATTTTAAAAAATCTAGTCATTTTTTTATCCACAAGATATGTTTTAATATAATTTGACACATTTCACGGAAAAGTTTAATCACGATGGAGTAATTAAATGTCTGAAAAAAAAAATGGAAAAGTAATCAACAAATGTGTAAAGGACGAATTGATGAGGCGCTTATAAAAAAAAAGCATATTTTTGATAGCGTGCAAAAAGGAGCAATTATTTTTAAGTATTTATAGTATTTTAACAAATAATCAATTAACCATAAATAATAAATCGAACGTCAGTATCCGAGGAGGCTGTATCAGATAATTCCTTTGTACATTCGTCGGGTGGGGTTGGCGGCATTGTTCGCGGGCTTCGACTTGTTGTTTGCGCGACCTTTGAATTTGGAACATGGAACGTTTTGAATTTTGCACGATCTTGTCGCTTGTTGCAGCGTGTAGTGACATCTTCGAAGGGAGGAACGTGTCAATAACGAAAATTGTTGAAGTGATGAATAAATATTTGTTTGTTTTTTCCCGTAGGTAATGTTCTGCTGTTAGTCTTGTTTACATGATATTTTGAGTTACTATATTAAACGGTAGCTTAAGAGGTGGTAGGTACTAACCTCAACCTAATAGAAAATTATGAATGAAGAGACTTGCTATTGGCAAAATGAGCGTAGATAATTGTTACAAAAGGTCCATAAAAAGTCTGATCTAAAATAAATCAAAATTATTTTAAAACAGAGGGTTTGACAAATAAAAATTAACCAATTAGATTCATGATCTCACATTATCATAAAAGTAGTACAATTATGTCACACTGACAACTGACCGCCATTGAGATATTGCCACTGTTTCAACGGCGCTTAAATCGTATGAAAAAGAGTCTACATATTTGTCTATTTCAATTAAAGATCCCACCAAAAAGTCTCATTGTAAGTGGAAACCTCGTAACCCTCAGTCCGCGTCAGGATTTTAATAAATGACGCCACATCGCGTCGCCCCGCCGCCGCCCGTCCGCGTCACATTCCGCGCGATTCTTACTTAACTGCTTGATTGTACTCTGTTGTTTATTGTCACCAATATTGCAGGAAGGGCACGCTCCTTGCTTTGTATTTAAAGTGTTTTTATAGCTTTAAATATTAGTATAAGGTTTGTGTTATATTGGAAGTCACAGTTAATGTTTTTGTTTCTTAGATCTTGCATTGATCAGTTTTTTGGTAATTTACGCTTTTTGATTTTATTTCAAACGCGCAGTCTCTTTCTGATGAATTACCAATCATTTAACTATAGTAGTTGTGTTTAGTTTCTGGCTCGTTCTTTTCCATTTAAATCTACTGTTTACAATAAGCAGCTACCTTCAACTTTTTAACTAACTTCTAAAGTAAATGATTTGATTTGTGGTTAATTAAATATATTAGAAGTATGAAATGAATTAAAGAAACGCGAAAAAAATGATATCCGCTCTAGTTATAAATAGAAGAAGTATCAGTAAAATCCTACAAGAAAATGGCTTCAGTTGTCCTAATTTAGTCAAACCTAAATCAGTTTCCCATAAATTCAGGACACGTCACAAAACGCGCGCCGACTTTAAAATCAGGAAGTCCGTCACCGTCTTACAGCTTGGGCTTTCCGTTCATTTGAATATCTGAGCCTTGAGGGTTCGGACACCGTCGGATATTACATTTGCTAACCCATTTGTACCCGTCGCTGGTCGTACGACGATCATTATCCATGTCCGACCGTCCTTCAGGGACCACCCTCAGGAATTTGTGTCCCCACTGTCCTATTGATTCCCTTCACATTCGCTCCTCTTTAAAATTGGGCCGATAATAGATGTTATTGGAACTCGGAGGGCTTGACGCGTTTTATTGTACGCACAGATGCTACTCCATTATTGAGATTTCTGAACATAACGCGCTGGTTCGCAGACGCAAGTGACAGTGATGCGCTGTGTTCATAATTTAAATTTTAAAATAAGAAGACAACTTAACGATCGTGCTAATCGCTTTGCAGTTTAATAAAGTACATAACTTCATATTATACTATTTAATTTCAATTACAAACATCGCGATTATAAAAATGACTATTGAACGTTTTATTCATTACGAAACAAAGAAAAGAAAAAAAGTATAAAATTCAAATTCAAAAACCGAACGTAAGGCGCACCAACTTAATCATGGTCCCAAAACAGTATTTTATAAAACAAAAACGTTTTCAAGTCCATCGGCGCGTAAGGTTTTATTAAAAATATTGTCCGAATGTTAACTGGCGCAGTGAAACAGAAACGGCTGGTGTAATGTATCTTTGCCCCATTCGGGTTCTTTTGTGAAGGGTAACGAGCATTATCCACTTGTAGGGAACCCCTACACGATCCTACATGCTTTATTATTTACGACCTTTACCCTTTATGTATGTTTTTACGCTAAGATTTTATTGCAATGCTATTTATGAGCTAAATCCGGTGCGGAACCAAAGCTGTTAGTGGAGTTTGATTGTTTATCTTTGCAACGATGTGTTCATTAAGTAAATGCAGAAGTCAGGCAGGAGATTTGATTGATAAAGTTTGTATGAATTCATATCATTTATGGGAAAGCATGAAGATTCATTCATGTTTGTCTGCATACCTTTATCCAATGTCGCTATCCAATGCTAGCATTAGATCTTTGTTATTTAAGAAGAGGTTTCTTGCATATCAAAAGAAATTCTCAAGAAAATGCAGTTCTTTTAAAACAGAGGAGGTAATTACGTAACACAATACGAAGGATTTTGAAATAAGGAAATTTCGTAAAAAGTATTGTTCCTTATCCTGCTGGTTGCATATACTTCTAGAACAAACATTAAAACAATAAACCTTAGTAATTCATATTCCACATCTAATTTAAATAATCTTGGTATTTTTTTTACAACCGACATTAATAAAAAAGTTTAACCCTACCGCTGCTTGTTTATCTCTTCCATCAGACACACAATACTTTTACGAGTTTGAATCAAAGTGAACACGGTAAAAGACAGTAAAAGGCGTGTTGTCGGCTCACCCCTAAACCGAATTAAGTTTAACATCCCAATCGACATATCGTGTTCCGCGAACGTATAACAGGCTATTTGTGCGCCTAGGGGGTGAGAAGCCCATCGTTCTAAGTATTATTGTCAGTTTGTTATCAGACATTTAGGAAAGGATTAGATTCGGCATTCTGTTATTAGGTTTTTCGTGTGTAGGAAGCTTTTTAAATGTCATCTGTATTAGTTTTAACGTTAACGGGGTGTAATAAGACATCTTAAATAGCTGTAAGGGCACGTCAGGCAATCGGCTACCGAATTTTTGTCGAAGAGAAAATGAATGTTACTGATGGCAATAGTGCAACGTACAAAAAAGTCGGTCCTACGAACTATGACATAATCGTCCGATCCGATAATCGGTCCTACAAAAAGTCTGACGTGGGCCTTTAACTATACTAACCATTAAACTAAATAAGATTTTTTTAAATGCTCAAAATGACTTTTATTTTTGGTGACTGTTTATGGTAGCTCACAATGTAACGCACGCAAAATGTAGTGTTAACATTATGCATCTAATAAAATACATTAAAAAAAATCGTAAAAAAAAAGAAAATACAAAAAAAAATTGTAAATAAAATGAAAATGTAACTTTCTACTTCGTTATGTGATGAACCTAAGGTACTTACTTTATTTAAAATCAGTGAATTTCGTTACTCACTCAGACAATCACAAATAATAAAAGTAATCCAATACACAGGTATAATATTCACACCTAGTTTACTTAACTGGATATAATTTGGGAGTGCATTAAAATTTGCTTCACATTTCCAGTGTGAAAGATCAAAGGGTCTGTGACGTACGCACATACATTATTATATGACATGAGTAACAATCGCAGAGAGGGGTTAACCAATCCTGTCGAGAGTCACGGGGTGATGTTCTAATATTGCAGAATATTTAACGGAAATGTCCATTTCAATTATGGTGTCGTGATATTTGACTAAAGAGAAGAATTAAAATGTTTTTTAAGTATTTCTTTAAGTTTTGAATAAAAAATAACCCTATAGGATCTCGATTTTTACAGAATAATGCAGGTGAAATATACAGGTGGGAAGTTTGTTCAGTTCAAACTCACTTTACCTAAATTAATTGGATAAAATGAGAGAAATAATTCTCATATTTTACAAAACGTTAAGAACGTCCGCATTCTAATGTCAGTCTCAATCTGTCAAAAATGTTTCTGATTTATTTTTTACCAGTTTTGACATTGGCTGTTGCTAAGATATGATTGCAACTAGTTTTATTTTTTTATTTTATTATGAGAATATGGCCTCCAGAGTTTAATAACATGAAAAAAATGGAATTAATTATTTTTCATACTTTGAGTTAAATAACGTCTCAGAATTTTCTCCCCCTAATATCAAAATCGCTGCGAGCAAACTCAAGTAAACAACATATTGCAATAAACGCAACCCATTTTAAACCTCCGTAATATAATACCGTGGAGTCAATATTAGCGAAGTACAAAGTCGTATGTTACAAAAATACTAATATTTTATTCTATACGGTTCATTTGTCACCCTCCCCGGTTGGGTCTGATTGTGCGTGCTTTTGCAGCGCGGAAGTCACTTTGAAGCCTCACACACCATTGTCAATAAGTAACCTGAACGAACTTCAAAGGTTTTGGCTCAAACTCAGTCTTGCAACTCGTGATTTTATGCCAGTTTGAGTGTATTACATTTTGACACATTGCTAGGCTTTATGACGGAACTTCTAAAGAGTGTCTGCTATTTTGTTGTATTTGAGTTTTAACGTTTCATATCGTGGACGTCCTTCGTAGGCTAAAATTATGAAGATGTCATCATCACAGATCAAAAAGCGCTTTAGAATGTGTGTGTCTGGAACCATTCTATAAGTTTTAAAATCATACTCGTGTTTTGAATAAGACAACAGTAAAAAAATCGAGTTTGTGGGCCTACTCCTTTATCATTAATTAAACTTTTGTATATTATTACTATTGTCTATAGTTTGGATAATTTGTTTATAATGTGGAATTTCGTGTAATGGAATGCACTTCGTAGCAAACGTGCTACGTCGTAGCATAACAATAATGCTGTGCTACGGCGTAGCACGATCTCACATTGTTACCTGCATATTATTTTTTGTAGAATTGTCAAGTATATTGACAGTAGATTCAATTTATTTACAGGTACCACCAGTAAACATGTCATCACAACCCTCAAGACATTTTCCTCTGCAGTTGATTGACAATTCAAATTCGAATCAACCCGTCTCAGTCAGAGTCATGTGACGGTTGTGAACTATTCTTACCAGACTTTTAAGACGTATGACATAATGTGTAAGTGTGTATAAGTGGACTAAGATCGGGACGATGCATCTATCGAGTGAAGTGAGTTCGACGACTAGTGGACTGGGCCATGAGGCACCGTCGTCGAGCTATGGTGGCTCGCTGCCGAGCCAGCCGCTGACAGCGGAGCTGCTCGCTGAGAGGACCTTGGAAGGCCTCTTGGCGGATCATCCTGGAGAGTTAGTGAAGACTGGCTGTCCTCATGTGGTAAGGAAAAGGTTTTTTTTCTCTTATGATTGGCTGGTTATCCTACATAGAACGACGATAGTAAAGTGTGCAGTGAGATAACTAAAGGATAATTCCTGTAATAAAAAACATTCAAAATCTATTCGCAATTTCATCTCAGTGACAAATAATATTAAAATAATGTATCTAATTTAGAGGTATTTTTTACTGATTGAGACTGAGACCTAATTCCAATTGTTTTTAAAAGTTAGTAGAATTGACCCCTAGACAGATTAATTTAATCGTCATATTTATTTAAGTTAACAAATATAAATATAAATTAGGTATTTTGTTATTTGCCATACATTTTTACACTTATTTTTACTTTAGAGGACCTTCCATAACGTGGTTCAATACAAAAGTGTGTCATGTCATTGATGGGATTTTGTAGGTAAAATATGTGTACATTAACTAGGTTTGTGGTTAATCAGTTTCCCATTAAATAACTTAATTTTAGATACGTAATTCAATCTCTGACGAGATTAAAAATATATTCTTTGTGGAATTAAGCAATTTGAGCAATAACTTATTGACCAAAATATGGCTAGACTACTTTTGTATGAATCGCAAACGGAAAACTCTTCTTAGTTCTTAGTTACTATATCTTACCTGTAACTTATATTGAGTTTCATCTTTCTAGGTGTGCACAGTACTTCCCCCACACTGGCGGTCAAATAAGACCCTCCCGGTGGCCTTCAAAGTGGTAGCCCTAGGGGAAGTGGGTGACGGCACTCTGGTCACCGTCAGAGCAGGCAACGACGAGAACTGTTCTGCAGAGCTGAGGAACTGCACGGCGGTGATGAAGAACCAGGTCGCCAAGTTCAATGACTTGAGATTCGTCGGGAGGAGCGGAAGAGGTAAGTAGTTTATTATTTAAATGGAGGTAATGTTCAAGATTGAACAAAGCTGAAATACTGGAATGTAGACCTTTTTTTTTTTTTTTTTGATGTGGTAAAAATCATCAAATGACTCCTTCCGCTCTGGGTGGGGCGGAAGGGACTGTCAGACTTTTACTGACTAAAAAACCACCCTGTTCCTTCTGTTGCCCTTTACGTTCCGGGGCCACGGTATCCTGTTAAGACGTCCCGCAACCCCGGCAGGCGTTGGCCCCGTTGGGGGCCCCGTCCCTGTGCTGACAGCTCTTTGAGGCGCGCGCGAACAGAACGCGCCGTCGACCCGGGCTTGGTCCTTGATCGGACGGCGAGCTACCCATTACTCGCCGTCCGCAAGCCCGCGCCTACGGTGGCCGGATGTCGCCTCGCGACGTCCCTCACGCGGCTGGAATGTAGACCTAACTTTGCTTTTTCAATATTGGGTACCGCATTAGATATAACTGTATGTAGGTAACTACAGTGACCCGCTCTATTGTTTTGTAATTTTCATGCATAATATCATGCAAATTCTGATAATTTCAGTTGTATATTGGTATACTTATTTAGAAATATATCTCTCTATATAAAAGCGCAAACTTTCATGAAGTGTGTGAAGATGTCACAATAATTACAAAGTTTCTGTTTTCTATTGGAGTTAATACACATAATAATATGTGAACAACTAGCTTGGAGGTCTTTATTGGCAGTCTGAACGAGCATAGGTTTTTTTTTAATGATGGAAAATCCTCAAATTATTTCTTCCGCTCTGGGCAGAGTGGAAGAAAGTGTCAGACCCTTACTGACTAAAACTTATCCGTGTTCCTCCTAATGCCCTTTGTGATCCAGGGCCGCGGGAACTCTTTCGAACAAAATCCGCAACCCTGGCATGGGCTAAGAGTTTAATTTCCAAAAAATATAAGAATACTCATATCACATACTTAACAATATGCTCAATAACTCCCGCACAATACACCACATTATTAATTTAAGAGGTTATCTTCGGAACCCACGTAACCTATTTAAAGATTTATGGCATAGATTTTCGTAGCAAGGCCTTAACAGATCAATTACCCCCATTGACTTAATATTCCAACAAAGAGAAGACCTGTTGAAATATTCAGAAGGCAAGGCGCCCGGGGCTTTGTTTTTGAGTGCGCACTCAGGGGAGAGGGGGATTTTTTATGAGTAAATGTCTGCATTATCGTAAACATTCATACATATGCTTACCGTTTTATAGATTTTAAAATATATTTTTTTTCTTACTTTTTGTTTTTTGTTTTTGTCTGTTGAATTATGAATTGCGTCTAAAGGGTACTTGCTAAATTGATTTGGGCTCGGATACTATAAAGGTTGTAGAGTTACATTGATAGCTTGATAGCATTATAAAGCCAACTTAAGAAAAACTTGTACAATAAATGACTGTTGATATCAACTAGAGATAAAAAATCTTATTCTGTCCACATCGCAATTTCAGTTTATGAGACTACGCATAAAATTATCAATAATCAAGATTATAATAATGACAAATGCTATTTGCAGATAAATTAATGTAAAGTGAACCTGAGGTCTCCTTAGAGTTTGCCCTTATACCTCCCCTTAATGTCACTTCACCGAAAACCAAGGGATTTTTGCTGAGTCAGTGCAGACATATCTTGATTTATATAATTCTCTTTGACTACTTACATGGAACTTTTGCCCAAAAGCTAAAGAAAACCCCTTTTCCTTCAACACATTACGTAATACAAAGTTCACAGTTCACGGCACCTACTTCATACAACAGTAGGTACTAAAGTAATTGCGCGGTCAACCGCCTCTGCGTATAGTCGCGACGTCTACACTTGAGGTGATTCAGATGTGAACGACTAGTGGCCGATTAGTTGCATGTACGGAACCTCTTGGATTATAATCTAGGAACAGTTGAGGGTTTACTCATGAGGCAAATAAAGTCCAATGTTGATGTTAGACAGGCAGATATCTCAAACCACTAATCGTTTTTCGTTTGTCGAAGTTATACCATTCGGGTCTTGAATGTTTTCTTTTTTGTCGGACCAGCACTTCAGAATGCTGGGTTCATCTTTTGTATCTTGCTGATGACGTCAGCTTTTGCAAGGTTGTTGTTTCGCTCTTTTTGTTGCGACCTTATCCAGAAGGTAACCCGTAGTAAGCAGATTGGACCGAGTCTTTACATAACATATTCAGCTGTCCAGGGATTGCTCATTGATTTGCTGGGATTGATTGATTGGAAGTTTTATCAATATCTCGAAAGTTTTGTGACGTAGGTCTGTAGTCATCATTCTGATAAAGCAAATCGGTTTGTCAGCTATTCTGTTCAAATCTTCTTCGGTTAGTTAGGATGATGTGAGCGTGAGGTGACTTGTCCGGCCTTAGCATGTGGGATAGCTGCTTACCTAAAGTCACCAAAGGAAAAGAAATACAGAATGGACTGGCTGATGACTGGCTGAAGACTGGCTGATATCATAAGCCGGTCTATTCTGTTAGTTAGTAGTAGTTGAGATCACTTCACCTTAATGCGCCAGGTGCTCAAAAAATCATCGGCAAAAATGATTCTCGATTATCATCCTTATAATTGATGCAAAAAAGTATCAAGTTCTGCGGAATAAATTGTAATCGTTTGCGCACTTATAGCACTTCTGTGCGGATCTTTTTACAGCTCAAACTGATACTTTGGCGTTTAACCCTTATTAGCGCTAAGACACGCAACTTAAGTGGTGACATACCTAAGTATGTATAGGAGTTATGTGTAGGTTAAGCATTTATGGAATGTTGGTTTAGTGATGTATTGTAAAGTAAGACTACTTGGGCAGGTATCTAAAGAAAGCAAGGATTCAATTTATTTTATAACTAGAGGTCGCTCTGTGATCGAATATAACAAAATAATGTAATATTTTGGCTTTTTGGGTGGCTGTTCTTAAATGAGTACACTTCTGCCTTACTCTTAGGGGATGACAGGCGTGATGTTATGTTTGTTTTCTTCGCTTCTTCTCCATATAAACTTTAACTATGTCATATTGCAGTCTCTGGTGCGTGTAATATTCTTAAAAAGGGTCATAGAGTTTTCTGTTATCACCAAATATTTAAATAAATGAATGATAGATACATTCTGTTTTGTTTGTTTGTAGTTAAGAGTATTGGCTTTTTGTACAAAAAAAAACCATTCTTTGTTATTAATGTTCCAAAAAATATTTAACAAAATCTCAAGATTTAGACGCTAGAGGGTGTAATATTTTTTTTTTAATGTATTGTGTCTCACTTCAATTACATTGACCGAAAGAGATTTTTTTCAGAATAATACTGTTAGAGCACAGCACTCTTCGTCTACCTCCGCAAAATATCCCATTACTTAAACAAAATCTCGTTACAAACAACGTAACGTAAACCAGAATTAACGTAAACATTTCGGATCGATGTAAATGAACAACGGAGCGGAAACAAACTTAAAGTTAGGGGTCGCAGGAGCATACGAACTGTAAACTTGCCTCGCGTCTTATATTCAAATAGTGCAGGGGAGCTAACGAAGGAAGATGGGGTCGCAAACCTTTGGCATGACGTATGACGTCAGAAAATATCACTGAATACGTCATGCGTGTCACAGGTTTCCGTGTCGATGGCGGATAAACAAGCGAACACGGGATAAATTGTTTGTTAGACTGTGTTCTTGTTTACATTTTGATTTTGAGGAAAGTGTCATGTCAGTTAGTAAAATGTTATGATGCGTGTAAGAGGTAACTTTTTCATTAAAGTAATGTCAATTGTTGCTCGTCATATTTTGAGGAAAATTAAGAGCATTGAACTTGTTAAACCCGAATTATTTGATAAATATTTTACTGGGTTAACGGTGATATCATATAATTATGTTGTCTATCTATACTAATTTTATAAAGCTGAAGAAATCTCTGGAACTAGCAGTATCTTATATATATCTTCCAAAATGCTGGGTTTTGTCATGAGAAATACGAAACAGTTTAGAAGTTGTAAGACAAAAATAATGCTTTACAATTGCTTGGTCCGAAGCGTGTTGGAATATGGTAGTGTGGTTTGGCGACCGCACTATGCAGCACATTCGTTGCGTCTAGAACGTGTTCAAAAGCGTTTTCTGTGGCATCTGGCGTTTTCTAGGGGCATAGCTAAGAAAATACGCTCTTACAACAATAGATTGAGACATTTCAAAATGATCTCCCTAGACAAACGCCGAAGTCTAAATGACGCGACGTTTGTGTGCAAAGTTATGGCTCACAAGATTGACTGTCCACAAATACTGAGCGCTTTCAATTTCCGTGCACCTTCAAGAATTCCTCGCAGCCAGATAACTCCACTGCGTCCACCGCAAAGAAGAACGGTTTTAGGCTCCAATTCTCCTTACGCGAGATTTTGCAAGGTTATCAATAGTTGTAGCGACATAATCGATCTGCACTGTAACTCTTTAAGCCAATTAAAAACCATTCTTTATAGATACCATCTCGATTTGGATTAGACACTCATGAAGTCACGTGTTTTCAATAATAATTTTAGAATACCTAGTTTGGTTAAGTTAGCTTTTTTTTTTCTTTTTTCTCTCATATGCAACTTATCCTTAAAGCATGCGGAGTTTACCTATAAGTGATTGTTACACTATTGTATTATATTCTATTGCATGTTACCTTTAGCATAATCCCAGTGTAAACAATTGTTGGTGAACCAATAAATAAATAAATAAATAAAAGCAGTAGGGTTGGAATAATTCTTTATGTATTTAAGAGCCTGATTTATGATTTATAAGGATTAGTTATTTTTTTGATTGCTTAAAACATTACGCTTCGACCCGCGGGAGCAAAGCAGTAACCAAAGACGTAACTTAAGTACTACTTCTAGTACTACTGTAACTAGTACTTAATATAAAAAAGCCGAAAGGTAATTTGTTTGTTTGTTTAAACGCGCTTATCTCTGGTACTACCAGTCGAGTTAGAATAATTTTTTTGTTCATGACTTTTTTTTTCATATTTGGAAATCATTTTCCTCAGGTCAATGACATACTTCCAGGCAAAACAATCTTCAAAAGGCATGCAGTTCAAAAGTGCAATACTTTTCACAAAGTCATCGTATACATAAGCTACTTTTAAGACAGCTAATTTCCACTAAATGAAGTTGATAGACGCGTGAGACATTAAAGTGGATTTCGCCCTCGTTGTACAAATATAACCCTCATTAAAAATTCCTTAAACAAACAAAAGCTTTCGGCTAGCGTGTACACGAAAAAAAAACAATATAGCCCAGAGCGGCGGGAAAGTGGAAAAGAAGTTAAGAGGTGTCTATTTGTCACGTTCCTTCCTGAATAACGCTCTGCTTTCCAATTAAGGGTAAGCGCTCTCTTTGTTTATCTTAAATTGCGAGAAAATCTCACTCAAATTATCGGGTAAAAAAGACAAAGGGGGATCGCTGTAGAACATAACTTTCGCTTCGTTCCGGGATAAAAAGTTGCGTATCTAACGTCGAGGGACGGGGCGGGGAGAATTTTTAATAAGCGAAAAATTTAATGAGGCCCCCCAACCACTTTTTTTGCCACGGTTTGCCGTGTCAGCTAGCTGGGAAGCGACCTTTATACTTCATATTAGAAAAGAATTATTAGTTACTTGTAAGATCTTTTTCTTTGTTTCCAAATTATGTTGAAGCTTGTGTAATATCCAATTACCCACTTGTTACGGAACATGATAAATGCTCGCTGAAATATTCTTCTACTTGATAATAGAAATTCTCAGGTGGATTTTTTCCGTTCATTATAAGGCCTACATTTGTCTTCATTATTTTTTAGGCCTATAGATATCACAATATTATAAAACACTAACTTCTGCTCGCGACTTCGTCTACGTGTAAGTCAAGTATACCATAAATCATGACCTATGACACTCCGTAATTGAGTAGCTTTCTGTCAGTAAATTAATTTTTGTAATCGTACCAGTACCTTCAGAGATTACCTCGTACAAACTAAAAATAAAACAAACAAACTTTACATCTTTATAATATTAATTAATAACTATCTTCTGCCCGCGACTTCATCTGCGTGGTTTTTGTCACCCACACTATATTTTGTCTATGGTTACTGCTCCGCCCCCGTGGGCTGCAGCGTAATGTTATATAGCCTACACTATTGGGCGCGAATCTGGTTACCATATACAAAAATATTTTTTATAATTTGTCTGAAAGCGCACGTTTAAACAAACAAACAAGCAAAAAATCTCTTCACTCGTAGATTAGCAAAGATTTAGAAGAAAAATGATTTAGCTCAGTACCTATATGTACAGCCAAACAAACCATTTGGTATACAGGCAGCTTGCAAGTGCTTTTAAACAATGTTTCAAATGTGTCAATTATTTTAAATAACTCTAAATAAGTTACCAGAATTATTAGACACCCGAGCTTAAAAAGTGTACACAAAATAACAATGAATTGCAATGTAGCAAAAAGATAATTATTGCTGTCTGTTAACCAAATATAGGTAGCTTATTCGTCCGTACAAGGACATAAACGCGATTAAAAAGTATAGCCTACACAATTTCCATGGCTGATTTAAATTTAACCTTACCTTATTATACCCCCGAGCGGTGTAGTAAGAGGGCAATTTAACGCACCAGTAGTCAAGCATCGACATCTGCTAATCGATTGATTGACCCCCACCTTACAGCTAGACTCGATAAAAAATACGCCCCTGGTCTCATTTGATCCGACGCGACGTCCCGATCTTTTACGCAGCTTCTTTAATTTTGCTTTTAATATTGTGCGTTGTCAGAATTTGAGTGGGGGATTCTAAAAAAATAAATGCGTTTGGTAGAAAAATACAACCACGTAGGTATTTTTCTACCACACGCCTTAGTATTTGAATATTTCCTTTAAAAATTGAATTTTCATTTATGTTTACGTATAATCCATTGAATATACTCGAACCATGAAAATAACGTTAAACGCTATCGCTATTTCGATATTAGCGTATAATAAGCTCCGTTATTTCACTAAACATATAAGACAATGTACATTATTAGCCATTTACAAAAAAAAAGTGTCGCTAAACGCAGTCATTTTAACAATATAATAAAATAACAGTCGTTATTTTTCTAATGCTATCAAACTTAGCAAAAGATTCAACATAATCTTGTTTGGGCATTTAAGACTCTAAATATATCTATATTTAGAGTCTTAAATAAGTATACATTTATGGTCGACTCCTTATATGACCAGAGGGCTGGCCTTTTCTTAGGCCAAGGAATCAGTATTGCCATACAACGCGGCAATGCTGTCAGCCTTTTGGGCACTTGCGCTATTGACAGCAACGCGAACAAATTTTTTGATGCCCTATGAGGTTCCTCCTTTCTGTCTTTTTTTTATAAATTAAACATCTTTTATAATTTTTTATTCACTGTTAGGTTTTATGTTTAGGTTAATTAGCGTAGATATAGTAATAAATCTGACTGTTGTGTCCAATCAGAAGTCACATTCACATTCTTTTTTTCTTTCCTTTTGAGTCCTTCGTCTTTGTCCAACTACAATTGCAAAACAAACCTAGGTACACCTTTCGAATCTTTGAGCGCTAACAAAGGTCCATAGTACAGCTAACCAAACAGTGTCGGTAGAACACAATGGGCTCTCAAACTCCAGTCTTCACCCCATCTGCACCCCCAGGAAAATTATTTTTGTATAGAGAGCGGCGAAAAAGATCTCCGCCTCACCTTTCGTTATTAACTCGACCCCCTTTGATGCACTGCCCATGTTCCTTTACGAACTAATGATTTCAATTTCGCCCTGTTATTTAGAAAACCTCTTGCTATATGTTATGGGTGATTGACGATGTAAATTAGCGTTTCAAGGGTACGTTATTTGAATAGAAGACTTTAATATTGTAAATGGGGTTTTAGGATAAGTGCGGTTTTGTTAGGAGTTTCTGTATCTTACTAAGTACTATAATAAATGCGAATGTTTGGATGAATGGATGTTTGTTATTCAATCACACTAGAATGGCTAAACGGAGAGAGGGATAAAGTCTGAAATAGCACATAGGCTTTGTATCTTGGAAAAATGTACGGCTCTCTTGTAATAATAAATATAAGTTTTGACGCAGACGAAGTCGCGGGCGAAAGCTAGTCTACTATATATATACCTGAAGTAATTGAAGTAGGAAAGGTACTAAGTACTATTAAAATTAGAAGTTAAGACGGTTGGAAATTTTGTCTTGTACAATTGATGTGTATTAGATAAGTATATACCTAGGCAATAAGTAAAACGTAGTCATCGCTTTACATAATTGTTAAGAGCATCACTAACTACCGCCACAGTTTAAGATGAGCATCCATTTAATTTTTATTAATTTAAAAGAGAACCATTGAGTGGGTGCAAAAAATTCATAAGCGAAATTGAGACGGCCGCGCGATAGGGATGGAGATACGCTTCTCTTCAAGCTAAAGTGGGACAGCGCAAGTTTCTTTTCATTTCGGCCCGTCTTTTTGGAGTTGTTCTCTTTCCGTTTTTAATTATTGAACCACTCATTCCTAATTATTGTTATTAGCGTTGGGGAGAGTGGTGAAAATTGAGGGTCTCGTCTCGCAATATTGACCGCTCCGTTCGTTCGGTACGTGGCTCCTTGGGGGCTGGTTTTAATTGTGCACACTTTTGACTTTTCCTCTTGTTTCTTTGAGACGCATCAATAAACTCGGATTTTACGGTTTCTTGCTTGTATTAGTTATTTTATTGGATGGGGAAGATGTTTTTATATTGCTTCAGAAATATAATGCTATAAACTTACGTATCGTAGATTCTTGTACCGTGTTGTTTGTCTATGACAGACATAAAATGTGTATGTGTGTTTATGTAAGCATTTTTATAACACATCATCATCATTTGCTTAGCCTTTTCCCAGCATATTGGTGTTGGCTTCCAGTTGAACGAGATGCAGCTAAATACCAGTGTTTTACATGTAGCGACTGCGTATCTGACCTTCACAACCCAGTTACTGTGTAACACGATAGCATGTAAAAGTGGTTTATTTATTTAAACTTTATGCAACAAAAAGGTATAAAGGCGGACCAATGCCTTAGGCCTCTCTACCAGTCAACCAAAAGTGGTTGCTTCTGACTACCTGTTTCTAATTATTGTTAAAAATCTACAAATGACAGCCGGGACCAATGGCTTTACGTGCTTTTCGAGGCACAGGGGTCATCACCAATTTCACCAAAACTCCAGGTAGCTACTGAGAAATTCGTAGTGAAAAAATACAATATCACTTTGATCGACCTGGAAAAAGAACCTAGGACCACACGCTCAGCAGTCATACTTGCGACTAGAAGATAAAGAGGTTATGTATAATACACATATGAGTAGTCAATTCGCTAATGTCCCTAATGCATATCGGTTGGCTTCAGGTATTTTAAACCCAAATTGCTCCTCTAAGCCGAAAATCCCCAGTAAGCCACGTAACCGAGATCAAAGGAGCTCTCTACCATTACCATTGTGGCTCATTTTTTATTTAGCTGCCGAGAGAGAACTCTTATCTTAACGTGCCTTCCGCCTACTTTATGACGTTATAAAGCTGATTTTTAATCCGACGTGAACGGGAAATTGCCGAATTTGAATTTCGAACTGAATTTGAATTTGGAATAATATTTTAACTGTTATCAGTTTTGTGAACGTACTTTCGGGTAGTTATTTACGATTTGGGCAGTTAGAATTGTTTGATGCCTAGATAAAAGTATCTCGGCATTATTCTTAATTATTCTTACAAAATAACCACCGTAGAAAAGTCTACGGTAGTTATTTTGTAAGAATGATTTCTCTAACACGAAATAATCGCTAAAAGCGACTGCTGAGCTTGAGGTCTTGGGTTTGATGTCCAGTTCGGGCAAAGCATTATTGGGTTTTTCCATTAGGAATGCCCGGTTGAAGACAATAGGCTCGCTCCCTATTACATGGGACTTAAATATAACAATAGACATGTGAGTGTACTAATGAGTAAGTACACCTATGCCTAACGCTTTGGGGATTACAGGCGAGATGTTATGTGTGATTTCTCTAACACAAAATAATTTCATCTGAGTTTTGTGTCCCTTTTTGCACAGTCAATGTAAAAATGTCGCTCTGATTCGATAGATGGCGCGGACGGTTTCATAAATCAGCAACAACCTGTATCTAGAAAGAACTAATTATTATTTTTATTTAACTCCAACTCGAATCATTTTATAGACAGTATAAAATTAGATTTGTAAGCAATTTTGTGCAGGGTATTGACCCTACATAAAATAAAATAAAAAAATATCAATATCACCCCTTCAAAAAATGTTTCTATAACTTGAGCTAAACATAATATTTTTATGAACAATCAGTGGCTCCCCCTGCCGGGAATACACACAGTTTATGAAGTGAGTAGCACGTGCAAGTGCAATATGTTAGCACACGGCGTCGGGGGGTGGCCAACAAGGCTTTTTATGAATAACTAAATGATTTATGGAGTTAGAAAATAGGTTTATTTTTAAGGCCTTTTCTGCTTCCTTGTTGTTGCTTGTAAGAAAGTATAGTTAGCATCAAAAGTGGTTTACTTAATTTAAAATACAATGGAGTATGAAATGTATTATATTTATGGATTAAGAATGCCAAAATTATAATATTTATTTCATTTTTATAAACCTTGAAGCGTGATTCACTCTCAAGATTACACATAAATAAATGTATAGCTGAATAAATACATTTAAGTAGATATAACGAAAGAGAAAAATCGCAGCCAGAGACGAACTATTATTTATTTCTTTGCGAAAAAAAAACAAAGTCCAATTACAGTAAGTACGTAATTATTTACTCTTTGACATACAGTTGCCAATAACTGTATACTCTATGAATACTAACCAGCGTACAGCGCAACATTCCGCAGCCATGTCTCATGTAGATTCCTTGCCTCCATTCCATCCATATTACATAAGTAGTCGGAATGGGTAATTCGTATCTCCGTCCCGGAGACAATAAAACTTTTCTTTTCTGCGTATATTTGCGCAAAAACAATTTCTTGGTCTCTCTCTCTTAAGTTCTTGCCGAGTTTATGCGGGTTTTATGAAAATAAGCGGGTGGCCGCTCATTTCGGGTCGAGGGGGGTGCGGTGGGGTCGCGGGCCGCGGAGGGGGGGTGTTTATGTCGTTTTCATGGCTCGGAGGACCACCGCCGCGGCTTTTGGCTTCAAGCCAGACGCTGGGAATACTAGTCTCTCTTTTGTTTTGCACGGAATGTTATCTCGGTACGTTTCTTTTATTCAGAATATAATTTGGGATCTAAATATGAAATCTTTCGTTGTTTGGGATGTTGGAGGAAAATAGTGTTTGTATGTGTTGTTTGTTTAGCTGCTACCTTTGTTTACAAAGTGATAAATTATTAATAATTTGGTTTTACCAGAAAATATGACTTTAATAAATGATAGATACGAGAAACGACATAGTTACATAATGTTTTGTTAATAAACTATGTGTCATTCAATAATTCGATCCGAAAAACACTACATACATTTGTGGTACACACAATTATTCAATTAACACCTATGATCATTCATTACGGCGGGGTGTAGAATGTCAACCGATGAACTTTGCCAGAATTACCATTTGGTATGTGTGTCGATACGTCCGTGATTGTTCAAACGCTTGCCGCCGTGTTTGTGGTCGCTCTGCGGTGGATGTGTTACGATGGCATTTCGACTACACCACTCCTCGATTTCCATCGCTATATAACACGCTAATACTCGATTGTTAAGCATCCATTGCTTTCATTATCCAGCGCTCTGCATAGCTGAATGTTACATTTACGGCAATGGTGGCTGTTTAGGATACAGCGTCGTTACGTGACGTCATTGTCGCGAGTTCAAACACTTATTAAGTGATAGGATGGTCCATGACTGCATTTACACACGGTGCTTATCATTTTGTGCGTTAAGCGGTTGGGCGAAAGATAAAAGTTGGCAATTCTAACAAGCAATAGACTAATTAAGAGAGAAGGCTTCGTTTTTTTAGTTCTTTCTTGTGATTCGAAAGATTTAAGAGAATTCCATCTAAACTATTTCATATCATTGCATGCACATTTTGATACAGTTGCCAAACGACGACCAAAACATTTATTTATACATTATAAATTACATTTAGGTAACTTATTTGTAATTAAATTGAATTCCCAAACCTTCGCTTAAAATTCTGTGGATTTTGTCAATCTGAGAACAGAGTTCTATGTGATTTTGTAAAATTAAGAATTTAGTTCCATACTAAACAGCAGATTTTTTATTTCAAATGTGATTGATATTTAGTTATTAAAGACAGTATTTTACTATATTTTTAGTATACACAAGTAGACATGGTCACATTGCCGGTAGGTTTATGCAAAGATGAACATTTTGGAAAGGAAAAACAATCAATAATTTATTCATCAGATATAAGCTACCAGCTTACACCAAATCGCTTTTACTATGTTAATAATAAAAATAACATAACAATGATAATTAAAAACTAACAAAAAATACACATATTTTGCGATTCTATATCTGCATCTGGAATAAATGCTCTGCACTCACCTCTTTCCTAAAACAAAAGTCAACCGAATACCAAAATTTCCCTTCAAAATATTCAACATCTTAGTAAATTTTCTGCTACCTAATCCGTGTGTTCGTGTCGGCATTCGGCGTACCATGGCTCGGCCGGCGGAGCTCCACAAATCAACCGAGCTGCCGCCGCCGACGGCAACCGAATAGGTTGACGACTCCGCCGCGAATTCTTTATACATTCCAAGTTTGAAACTTGCTAGATGGTTTCTGTACGTGCTTTGGTGGATTGTGTTTTGGTTGCTGGAATGGGGTTTGTTAAATGGCACTGAAGAAATGTACCTTTAAAATAATGTCGGACACACTTGGGTCATAGGTTATTTAAATAGTTCGATCGATTTACTGGTATTTTAAGGGCTAATTTTTCAATGGTCAAATAACTCTTAACGAGGGATAAATATGTCGGTTTGATCGCTTTTGTAGAGAAAATATGTGAAACGATCATATTTATACTTTGAAAAAAAGTTTTCTTCTATTGGAAATTCAGTCCTTAGTCAAATGATAATAATACAGGCCTATAACTGTCCCATTACAAGATATAGAAATCTTCTAATACAGAGAAGGCTTGAGCATTGATTATCGCGATTACCGGAAGGTCTATTTCAGACTTATATTCATTACTAGCTTTCGCCCGCGGCTTCGCTCGCAAGTTAAGTTTAAAATTCGATCATAATTCGAAAGACATGTGGCGCCATCTAACATCATAAGAACGTTATTTTTCACGTGAACAGTACTTTTTTTCGGGATCAAAGGTACCCTATGTTCGTTCCTGTACACCTGGCAATGTGTATGCAAAATTTCAAGATGATCGGTTCAGTAGCTTAGGCGTAAAACGGTAACAAACAAACAAACAAACTTACTTTCCCATTTATAATATTAGTTAGGAAAAGTCCATGTTTTCTCACAATGTTTTTCTACATCGATGTCCAAGATTTTAGAAAGAACATCATCATCATCTGCCTAGCCTTTTCCCAACTATGTTGGGGTCGGCTTCCAGTCAAACCGGATGCAGCTGAATACCAGTATTTTACATGGAGCGACTGCCTATCTGACCTCCACAACCCAGTAACTGGGTAATATGATACCCCTAGGTAAGACTGGTTGTCAGACTTTCGGGCTTCTGACGACCCGTAACGACTGTCAAAGATCCACGTATGACAGCCGGGTCCAACGGCTTAACGTGCTTTCCGAGGCACGGAGGAGTCTCGGTGTATAAGGTTTTAGAAAGAACATATGAATTGAAAAAGTGACATTGGTACTTAACACATACGCTATCGAACACGCAAAACATAAGAGACGGTCATCTTAAATACTGAGCTATCACATTATTTTTCCTCCGCGTAAATGTTGGACATCCGCTTCATCCCCTTAGGAGTTGAATTTTGGAAAATCCGTTCTTAGCGGACGTCTACTAACGATAAACTACCTCCCTGCCAAATTTCATCTTTATACGTCAAGCGGTTTTCGATATTTCGTGATGAGTGAGTGTTTGACTTTTCACTTTTATATATTTAGATTATTTTTATACAGGTAAATCGTTCACACTGACGATAATGCTGGCGACGTCTCCCCCTCAAGTGGCGACGTATCAGAAGGCCATCAAGGTGACGGTGGATGGTCCTCGGGAGCCGAGATCTAAAACGAGGCATCACGGGTTCCATCCCTTCCACTTCGGCCCCCGGTTCCCGCCTGACCCCTTGATGGGGTCACTACCTTTTAAGTTATCAGGTAATGTTGTGTTTATTAAATGCAGGTTGACTTTTAATTTACTGTGCATCTTTTGAGAGGGGCGTGGAGGGGAAAGTATTCATAAATATGAACAAGTTTTATTACGAGAACAACTCAATTGAAATGAGAAATAAAAAAATACTGTTCCGTACTGATTGTATTGTAGTGCAATTGTTGTAAGCAAAAGTAATTATCTCGTTATTGTATGGGACTATTATTATTAGGTCAATCTAATCAGGGTGTCAAAGAGTAATAAGAGCGTTAGCATAGAGGATTAATTTAGCGATTTGCATACGACGGTTAAAAATTAATTCGCTTTTTGGTTTCTGTCTATGAGACTCTACTTGATTTACTTAATATTAATTAATTTCTGGATTAACTCCGTTCACAATTATATAGAATACAGGTAACGTAATTTGTTTAGAAAATAGTTTTCTACTAATCGTTCAAGTCGTATTTGTGTTTGAAGGACAATTAAACTTAATTCTACGAACTAAATTAAAATTGTAATATTCAATTAATTTAGAGAGATGCGAAATGTTTAGATGACTACGTCCTCAAAAGAAGTACATATGGACCCTTTTGTAAACCTATGCGTGTAGGCATCCATACTTTTTTTAAGAGGCAAGACGTTTAATTTCAACATGTGTAATTAGTTTGAAACCTTATTCTAAAGTCTAAAGTCTTAATTTCGTGAGGCGCTCATTGTTATCCATTATGACGTTGCTCAAACTTGAGTTCTGACCTGTCCCCTGTCTCCACTCGAGGCAGCGATGTTTCTATCCGAAAGATATTAAATTGTCAGCCAGGACCGTTGTCACTCCTCGTCTGCGCCTCAAAAGGGGATTTAATTCGGTCCAGAAGTTTTGCGTGACAATTAATTATCAATTTGAGGGGCCTCAGTTTGACACCTGCGAGTAACACGAGCTGTGTTTTAATATTCTAGAAACATTAACAATTATGAAGTTTGTTAAGTTTGTTATTCCCCTTTTGGGTGATTATTTTATGGTAGTGTTGGAAGGCTTTCACCCTTTTCCCGTTTTTAAAAGAAGCGAGAAAGTCTCGCTTCCTTTAAAAACGTTCGAAAATCAAAATTGGCTAGGTAATCTAAGATACTTACAATAGTCATTTATTTTTAAAAATAAAATAAAGCTAAAGATTTTTTATATAGTTTTTTTTTTTAACGCGTTTATATCAGGAGATACTAGTCGGTTTAAAAAAATGTTTTGTATATGATAGCCAAATTCATGAGGAATAGTATAAGCTATATAACATCACGCTATGAATGACGGGAGAGGAGCAGTAACTAAAGACGTAACTAAATGAGGGTAAAACCACGGGGCTAGTCTCTGCTATAATCTACTAAATAAGTCTAGTACGAGCGTGATGACGTAAAAGTATTCGTATTGAGCCCATTTTCGAATTGAAAATACGGTTATCATAAAGCCATCCAGTTTAATTTTATACGACAAGCACAATAAGTATCATCCATTTATATGCACAGAGTATTCCAACTAAACGAAACGGGTATTTCTAATTCAAAAATCGATGCCATTAACGTCAATTATAATCTGCGCGTTCTTGCTTTGCCCGCATCTTTTTCTATAGTAACTTTGTAAAAAATGAAGTCAATATATTTGATTTAAAAAAGCATATTCCTTCTTGTTTAAAACACCTCATAATTGTATTGCGTGTCCTTCAAGTCATTTACAAAATTATGTAACAAGTCAAAAAATTTATAAAAATCAATTTGATGCAAAAATAATCTCAAATTTTGTAATCGCGGCTCTCAGTAGTCATCGTCGAAAATTGACTACAAAATTGAAAATAGGCGAGTCGAAAATTTCTTCCTCGTAAGAAATATGTCAGGTGAATGAGACTTCCCCAATATTGTGCGACGCGACCCGACGCCCCGCGCGGCAGGGTGTCGCGTCGCTAAGCGCCCACTCCCTTCACTTGCACCTAATAAACACCATTGTAATTATTGTGTGCTACATTATTAAAAATATCCGAAATGAAAAGTTAATAATAATGGATAATAATTAACCTTTTTTTTAACTTTATTATTTGTTTTTTAAAGGAAAATATGTGTAAAAATATGGAAAATAAAGAAAATGAGGCATGGATATTATATTTTAATGGATTTAAAAAAAGAAACAAAACTAGCTACCAGTGTAGGCCCGTATCAAAGTTAAAATATTATCCCACGGGAACAAAATTTTCCGGATTAGCCTATGTGCTATTGTAGACTATAATCTATCTCTGTATCCAGATCCGTTCAGCCGTTTTTGCGTGATTGAGTTATAGACATCCCTCCATTGAAACAATCGCAATTATAATTGTAGTAAGATGGTACAAACACGAAAGAGTAGTTACACAAAAACATAATACATGTCTATAACGTAATATATTTATCAGAATATTGTGTGGACAATATTATTCCTGTACTAGCTTTTGCCCGCGACTTCGTCCGCGTAAATTTCGGTTATAGCGGACACACACGAAATCGCGGAAAAAATTACGCATGGCCTGTCATTTCAATTCGAAACGACACGTGGCGCCATCTATGGTCATAAGAACGTTATTGTGATTTCCCTCGGAAACAGTACTTTTTTTCGGGATTAAAGGTACCCTATGTTCGTTCCTATACACCTGGCAACGTATATGCGTAATTTCAGGATGATCGGTTCGGTGGCTGAGGCGTAAAATGGTAACAAACAAACAAACAAACTTACTTTCGCATTTATAATATTAGTTAGGAAGTTAGGATTTATGAAACTATTTTCTTTAACACCTTTGCTTTCCACCTCGACTTCACAGCAAAAGATTAACGTGTGCTAACGTTATCTAGTCACAACCCACCTTTATTACTTGGCGTACTACGCTGTCGTAGTACGCGTTTGTCGTTCTCCCATAGTACGCAAGTGTCGTCGCAAACCTCGTTACGTCGGGTGTCAAAGGGCTGTAACTCAATTACACAGCACGTAGGTACGTCGGCGACACCCAAGCGTGCCAAGACACCGGAATTAATGCATGCTAATTTACTTAGGATTTTATATCGCATCTGTAATGAGATGGAATTGGTTGATTCGTGATCTTGAAGTTTGGATAGGGACATTATTGTAAATGTCTGTTTTTTTATTTAATTTAATATGGGTTTGCTCTTGACTCTAGTCTAGGTCAGAAGTGACATAGACAAAGTCTACGATGGAGTAATAAGCTTACCCAGAAGAAGCCTGTTCCTATAATGAGATTAGGGTCAAATGCTCTCGGGTTCAGTTCCCGGATGAAGCAAATAATTGTATGGCTTGCAGGAAATCGTTACGGGTCTGGTTGCTTGTATATGTGTGCGTTTATTTGTATTTAACACCAATAGAACAAAATAAATAAATTAAAAACTCATTTTATTGTAGGTGTAACGTATTTTTTTAAACAATGAAGAAATGCTTTTTACCTTATTTGTTCTGAGATTTTTAAGTAGGTAGCTAAGCAGGCATCAAGGACAACTTATTTAAGTAAACGATATTTTACCATTAACGTACTAGAACTCAAAATGCTTTATTTCTAGAGCAACAAAGCTTATTTTGGCAACAAATACATTAAGCTATTCACATCATTGACTAGTCTCTCTAATACTCTCATTAAACAGAACCTACGCACATTACAAGTTCACGCCAACGTCGGCTTCTTTCATCGAAGGGCGTCTCATTGTTTTCTCTTCAGAAACAATTTAGCAAGCACTTCAATATGCAAATTCCACGCTTCGCGGCTGTTCTGACGGCAAGTCTCTACTGCCCTCTTACCGGTACCAATAACCCTTGTGAAATCATGATAAATTATCTACACTCACGTTCGCGCGTTCATCTTATAGACGCGAATTTGTTACATAGAAATACCAAAGTATGGATGTGACAACTTGAATTAAGATATCTTAATTGTTTTGAAGTAGAGTTACGTCACATAGTTCACAATAAGATTCTATGAAAAGACTACTTAGCTTCTGGCCGCGACTTCGTCCGCGTAAATGACGGTTATTGGCGATCTAATCTTGTTTCCCTGTACAAACATTGCCCCCCCTTTTTCACTCCCTAAGGGGTAGAATTTCTGAAAATTCTTTCCTATCGGATGCCTATGTCATACAATAAACACACCCTCTAAACGATCAGCAGTTTCGGCTGTGCGTTGATTCGTCAGCGTCATTCAAGACAAAGCATTTTATATATATATAGATAGAAGTTAAAAGTAAGTAGATGTTGATAAGAAATAATTAAAAGAATTCAACACATTCAAATCTAAAAATAGTTAAACAAAATTTAAAAAGTTAAAGTCAGCACACAGGTTGACATTTGTAATTGGTCGAGACTTCCAGTCGCGACACATTTTCGTATATCTGTGTATCTCACGTCGCCGTGTGAGCGCCACTTAAAGTCGCAGCCTTCGCATTATTAATGAGGGAGTCTTAGAGAAAATTAAATATAGCATTAGGCCCGGAAGCCCGGGATTGGTGGGGGCCGAGGGGGGAAGAAACGGGGGCCACATAACCCTTCAGTGCTCGCGACAATGCGGGTGCATAATTACGCATTTGTAAATTTTAAATGTCCCACCCACCTCATACAGCCTTTTGTATGACGTGATTCGCGCTTTCACTGTACATTTTAAACGGTTTCAAATGGATTCGTATGATGACGCCTCCCGCGCGATTAACTCCAAATGTGACGTCATTTTTATTGACGTGACGTGCTACTCAACATTTACGGCTGCGTGGTTGTTATAAATTCATGATGAGTCTTTTAAGAGCGAGTGGTGCAAATGTGTTATCATTAAGGTCTGTACTCAGAACTATTCCCAAACTTTAAATTCTGCTTAAACTTTGATTCGACTAATCAAATGCTTTTGAAAATCAATGGTGAATCTCTTCTTCTTCTCTTCTTTAACGTGTGGGCAGTCTTACGACCCCACATACCCTAATGTCATCATAACATCACGCCTGTAATCCCCAAAGGGTTAGGCGGAGGTGTACCCATTAGTACACCCACATTTCGCCAGTTATGTTTTTCCCCATGTAATAGGGGGCGAGCCTATTGCCATCAACCGGGCACAAATAATACCCTAATGTCAGAGTTTCTAAACGGCCTCAAGGACCTCTGATATGGTATTGAGTGAAACAGTAATAGACTGGTGGTGGTGTGATGATAGTCATGATCAATACTAGGTGTGTACTTGAGTATTGTCCAATACCGGCTCAGTTGATTGTCATGTAGTGGACAGGTAGAAAAGTTAGACAAAACTAAACACACAAAAGAGGGATGAAAGTTGCAGAACAATAGTTAATTAATAGTATCTATCAGATTGAAAGTAACCTTTAACCGTTAACTCCCTTGTCACAGCTACTTTTCTACACCGAAAGGTTAATTAAGCAAAACAAAAAGGGGTTAAACAAAATCAATAGACGCAAATTCATTAAACGCTAAGCAGATTGAAATCCAACATGGCAGCCAAGATGGCGGCGGCGGGTTAAGGCGCGTTGACAAAGCGTCGTCGTTAGTTCACGAGCCCTCTTATTAACCTTATGATGTACGGAGGGCATCCGTCTTGCTAACTCCGGGCTGTGACGTCAGCCCTTAGCACTAACTAGAAGCTTATGGTGTCATAAGTTACGATGTGGAGCAACCTGGTTCAAGACTGTTATGGATCGCATCGCGGATAGCTTCTAAGTTGCGGCAATGATACATGCATTTACCTCTTTGGAGATACCAAAAGGAACACCACTGCCTACCTTTCGGGGATTACAGGCTTGATGTTACATCATCTACGTTGTTAGAGGCAGAAGGTGTAGTAGATTATTTCAGCCATCTGATAAGCAATTAAGATAAGGATCAAGGTCAATAACTCAATCCATAGTTTTTCTAACAACATAAAAGACTGTAGAACAAACGTCTTATGTGGTAATCACTAATTGATACTTAAAAAAAAGTTAATGTTTTATTTTTCTGTACCAATTTTCATCAAAATTCGTTCAGGAGTTTACCCGTGAAAGCGAACCAAGTGAAACTCACTTTCGCCTTTATAATATTACTATATGTCTACACGTCTACTATATGTTTAACTGACCGACTCCTTGATAATTCAAAAGTGCATGTAAATGGTGTAATCGAAATAAATGATTTGACTTTGACTTTAAAGTCATTACGGTTTAGTTTTTCTCATACGTCAGTCAAAATAGAAACAAGAGGCAGACACGTGACACGAGAAACGCCCGCGAATTAAGTTACGTTGATAGTTTCACCAAGAAATAATTAAATATCAACACTTCCTTATCACACAATAATCTCACAAACTTATCAATATTTAAGTGGCTCATAAAGATAACTAGAGGAGATAATCTACTTTAAACCATAAGCTTACAAAGGCAATATTCTCCTCAATGAAAAAGTTATTTGAATAGCAGTTGTTACAGCACAAAAGAAAAAGGGAAGTCGCTCAACTAAGTGTTCTATAAATGATGTTCGAAGAAATGTAAAATAATTACTGGAAAGTGCTTCCAACCCTTTCTCTAATCACCGAGGGTCTCTAAGAGTCGTTAAAAAATTCCGCCCTAATCCCGGCACATTGGAATCACACTAAAAACGTAAATACTTTTATCCGTGTAATCCCGGTCGTCTTCGCGGATTAGCGCTGTAGTATCGGAGGCAGGAAAAATGCAAGACGCAATCTAGCAAATGGCATTAAAATGTTTGGGTTCAACTCAACCCTCTCGCGGCGCGGTGCGATTTTTCAAAGTCGAAGAAAAAACCCCTTCGTCCGGGGCAATGTAGCGGACTGGCACGTCTTCGGATGCGGCCAATCTACTAGTAGCGCGCGCTGACAGTTTTGATACTTTATTTTATTTCGAAAGTAGAAATTGAAAACTGTATGCAACTTGTTTTATTGGGTATGTTCCTTCAACCTATTAGTAGACTAAATTCAGGCACTTGATTTACCTACTCAGTCTAGAATATTTTGATAGCAATATGGTTTAATAAGAAAATATCATAACCCTACGCTTAGTTATTGGATTTATTACATGAAGTTGCTACAACTAAACTTTGTTATAAAAATAAAAAAATATAAATATATTTTAAGCAAGACACTCTCTCTCTCTCTTTTTAGTCAGAACATAGCTAAAGGAAAATTAAGCTAATGTGTACAGTGCAAGAGTAAACTAGTGTAATGTTAAAAAAAAAACAAAATATTTTGACAACAGCTTTTATAAATCATCATTCAAAATTATGTACTGTCTCATGGATCAATACTGCCAAATCGTTGTATACAGCGATTACGCATCGTGCACACAACAAAGAATTCCAACATTTTTTAACGAATGCAAATCGTCTAGCACTGCCCTTTCTTTTGAATCTTTTAACAGAGAATACATAATGAAACAATGCCTTGCCATTTTTCACGTCATGAACCAAAAGCGTAATTTTACAGAAGTAAGTTATTTATAGGTGCATATTTCAATAAGGGCATCGATATTAAAGCGCTTTTTAAAAGAAATGGCAAACTTTTTAAGTTTTTACAGTATAGCTAATATGTAAGAATAGGTGAACTACGAATAAAGCATTAGTAAGTTATGCTATTTATATGAAATTGCAAAAATCAAAGATATGATAGGAAAAATATGTTTTTTTAAAGATAAAGAAGGTTTAAGGCTATCGGGCGGGCTTTTGTTGGGCCCAAGAATCAGCTTTGCCATACAACGTGGCAATGCTGCCAGCCCTTTGGGCTCTTGTCCCATTGATAGCGATTCGGAGGAATGTTTTGATACCCTTTGAGCTGAGAAAGCTTTCTCTTTAATTAATTGTACATACTTAGTTTTTATGTATTTTGGTTAACAATAGATTAAGATTTGTAAATAAATAAAAAAATATCAAAGTTTTAATTTAAACAATACTTAGCCTATTCCACAAGTTTCCTGTTCGAATCCATGAAGAATAAATCCGGATTCGCTAGCCAGCGAGTAATCTTAAACTTCAGTGTTATTTTTTGCGCTCGGAGCGATGCGGATATTGTCTGAGCTACGGATGCTCTTAGCTGGCAAGAAGCTTTGAATACGGAGTACTCGGCTCCTTGCATAACGTGCACCTACTACACTTATTAAATACTCTTTAAATTGCTCATTGATGGACACTGCACTTAATGGTTTAAGAGATTTTACTACAGTTAATAGTCACTTACAGATGAGCACCTAATTGTCAGAAAGGATATCAGGAAGATAATAAAAATCATGTTTCAAACTCTACGATGAAGTATTCAGTAGATAATAGTCCATTTTACCCGTCGCCGGCGATTCAATATCTCAAATCATTACCGTAAAAGCCGTGAGGCGCTCAGAGGCAAGATTAAGCCCGGCTTAATCCTAAAAAGCAGCTCTTGTCTAATTGCAACGAACTCATAAAGCACTACACCTATAAAGGCTAAGCGGTCGGATTCAAAATAATGTGTTTTACATTTTCGTACCGTCGGTATCTGCGACATAAAACGGCCTGTAATTTATTCTATTGCTGAAAGGGTTGGGTTGGCTCGGGGTGGGAATTACCCAAGGTGGGTGCTAAAGGGTTAAGCCGAATATACGGGGTCGCGGCGCCGGCAAACTTTGTTAATTTATGCGCTTAAAAATGTCAACTGAAAATTATGACGCCAAAACACATTTCCTATTTGTATGATTGTGATTGTTGTGATAATACTTTATTTGTTTTATTCACATGTTATTGTTTTTAGCGAAGGGGATTGGGTGTATTTTATAAGGCGAAGATAAAAGTGTACATAGACTTGAGAAAAATCCAATATCAGCTGGTGGGCGAAATGCTCACTCGCCTATGATCAATGTTCACGAATCTTGAATTTGTTTTAGTGCTTTGAAATGGCTTTAGGAGAATACACTGTGTCATTTGATTTATTTACTAGATGTTCCAGTGAACGTCATACCTCCTCTAAATAATATTTTTGTTAATCTTTAGATCATTAACATCGATCCAGCCATTCTTGAGTTTTAGATGGTGTAAATAACCCAACTTTGTTTTATGTATATAGATTTTTATTTATCTTTACCTGGTCAAGTTTGCGGGAAACCAGTGGATGCGGCCAGCTCAAGACCGGTCATTGTGGCTATCTTTAGGGGAGGCCTATGTCCAGCAGTCGCCATCGTAAACTGATATGATGATGATATATCTTTATTAAGTAATCAACAATTATTTACACTGACTACTTCATATTCGTCATCATCAAATAGAATGAAAGCATATTTCTTGACATACATTTTCGAATGCCATTTTAACAAACTTTAATCTCAGATTCCACAATATGAACAATCAGTCCTCTGCAACAATTGAGGAGTGTCGGTAGAGATAAGGCGAGAGGTGAACAAGCCGCGAGGGGGGGCATCTCTCTCATTATTTAAATATTCTGATGAGTGCGTTAAGTAGCGCGTTAGCGTTAGTGGAGCGTTTCACGCGATAACTCTTAACGCTATTGTTTTGTTGATTGAATTTTGAGCAGTTGTAGGGTGGAAACTAGGTGGTGATGAGGTTCTGCTTGTTTCCATGCGTTCAGATTGCTACTTGCTAGGTACTGTGAAGTAGTTGAACAGCATATACCTTTTGTACGTTGCAGTCTTTTTTGTAATTACTATGCACATACCACCATACTTCGATATGTTTTAATATGTCGTAATTTATGTTTACTTGGTAGGATAAAACCTAATATAAGATGACTTAGACAAGAGTCAAAAGCAATCCCAACTTAAATAAAAAATAAAAATCTTCTGTCTACTCCAACCTTTTTCAGGAAAACCGGTTGTTGAAGGACACAATAGGTTAAATTTTTCTTTGAATTTGTTCAGGTATAGCGCATCAGTTAGCGGGTCTACCGGGCGGCGAGTGGGGTGCGCTGGCGCGGCATTACCCGCCTCCGTTGCTGCCCACCCCTGCACACTTCACGCCGCACGTGTTACCGCCGCACGCGCAACCTCAACATGTACCTCCACCGCCACATGAGACTGGTAAAAAAATGCAACTTACTAAGATCATAATTAACACAATGGATTATTTTTATTTTATACAGTAAAGAGCCTTTTTTACGTAAATGGAATCGAATCTTATTCCAATTATCTATTACAGATATAACGTCAGACAATCCAATAACAATGCACGCGCACAGTACAACGAGCCCGGCAAACTCGCGTCCAAGCTCACCGCAAGATGACGATATTTCCGTCACAGCATCGAGCTCCCCACCACCAGACGACCGTCCAGGGGCCTTCACATCAGTCACCAGGTCGAGGAAACCGATGCAGCCGCTACCTGCACCTTCAACCCTTTTCCATAGCGCACTAGCAGCTCAACTATTCCTCAATTCCCCCCTACTTCCAACCCCCCCAGCGTGGTTATATTCCCAGCTTTACGGAGGCTACGACTGGTGGCTCCGACCGCCTCCGCTTCAAGAAGACTCTAATAACTCCAGTCCAGAAAGAGAAGAGGAAAGTTCGACAGCGTCAGGAACGGGTAAGAAACGTCCTGCGTCCCCGGAGTGGTCAGAACAAGGCATGAGGACTCGAAGCAAGTCGCTGATCACGTCGGAAAGACGGCCGGTTGATGTGTGGCGCCCATATTAGTGTCGTGTTAGTGACAATATCAGAGATACCTCACTGTCCACTGATAGGTATGATTATGGATGAGCAGAAGAGCAGAGAGCATGCTATGTGTGTACAGCGGTTCAGAAAGGATCTTGGTCTCCTTTTGCTTAGGCTGGTAGACCCTAAAGTCTGTCTGGACGGTCTTCGACAAGTGGCTATCCCGGTTGGGTTATGTCGAACACTGATCTGAAGTTTAGGTTCAAGTGTGGTTAAGAGAAAGCCCGCATGAGTGAGGGTTGAAGGAAGAAGAAGAAGGTTATGATAATACGTGTAGTGGACAGTTTTAACTTTATACAATGACTTTCGACATTCCCGTCCCAAGATATTAGACACTTTAAAAAAATCTGTGCTCGTCTTAAGGATACGGTAAACGATAAACTAGTGATCATAAATGTCGATCGATAGGTGTTTTTACGTTAGATAACTGAATGTGAATTTCAAATCGTAACGTTTAATGAATTGTTGACTGTATTATAAGATAATGCAAAATCTGTAAATAAAGTTATCGAAATTTTTATATTGTGTTGTTTTATTAGCTCTAATGTTAAGTAAATAAAGTCTCAGAATCGCCAGACCTAAGGGCGCCTTCAAATTAGCATAGCAGCACGGTGGCAGCGCTGCCGCCGCGCTGCTTTGTTAATCCATGTAAATAAAAAACGCGCGACTGCAGCGCTACACTCGCGTTGCGGCTGCGCATCATTTTATCGATAGACTAGTGACGATGCGCACGTAGTTTTTATCGACACAGACATTCTTCTATCTATCCCATAAAATTTCAGCCATGCCAAAATGGACAATGGATAATTATTGTAAGGAAGTGACAGGTACAAATTTTTTATCTTTAGTTTTTTTCTGAATAGAAAACATCACCTCATCGTACAAAATTAACTTAAAACAATGAATGAACAAGACTAGCCGTAATCCTATACCTACAACAATTATATCTGTAATCTTAAAAAAAATATATGTATAAATAAAGAATGCGAAATATTATAAAAATTGTAGTATTTTGGTGGTTAGTCCTGTGGTGTAGTATTTTTATAAAAGAATAAAATTCTTACGTCACGATAATTATATTTGCATACAATTTTGTCTATAGAACTACACCCACTAAACTGACGTTTATATCTCAATAAAACCATAGACACAAATATAAATAATTGTACAAGCTGCACGGATAAAAAGTTTTGGATTGTGTCCATTATAGTGGCGACCACAACGCGAGCTATTTGGCACAGGTCATCGCGTTCTGGCATTATCAATGTATGGAAATGAAATGTTTTATCGCTGTGTATTTACCTACTGTTCATTTCATTAATTCCTGTACTTCAAATATTTATTTTTAATGCACTATAAGCTATGTATGTAAATCACAGTACTTATGTTATAACTAGCTTCGTTATTATCAAAAGGGAACACATTACTGGGATAAAAAGTATCCTATGTGTTAATCAAGGAAATTGTCTATCTATGTGCTAATTTTAATCCAAATCTTTTCAACGGTTTACGCGTGATTAAGTAACAAACATCCAATCATCTAAATATCTTCACAACCTTTCACATTTATTATGTTAAGTAGGATGCACAATAAACTATATAAGCTGTGTTAATCATAGTACATATGTTATAATCCTCATTGTTTTAAAAGAGTGGTTGAAAAGTTAGAACTTTGTGGCTTTCTGCGCCTGTCTAGATTATTCAAATGTGGTTTAAATTAGTACTCTAATTCAAACCTAACTCGGTAAGTTTATAAATAATTTAAGCGGCTTTAATTGAGCTTAGTTTTATCAAAACGAGCCAACCCACAATGTCTCAATAGTTAAATTATCACGTCAAACCACTATCTAACAAAAATAGTTTAATGTACATACAAATTTATGTTTAGATTCGATATATCTATAATCAGCTGCAATAAAGTGGATTGAATCGTTTTAGCAGGACAGGCCCATATTATGCGGGAGAGGGATTGAGAAATGCAACTACCAAAATATTAATGTATCAACAAAAATATAAATTACTTACCAGTGCAAACTATAGGACATTTTTAGTCTCTCGTATTGTTTTTTTTACTTGGATTAAACGTGCAATATTACGCTGTGCTTAACCTCTAAAGGTTTCAAATAATTATGAGAAACTAGTTTTAAGCGACGGCTTCGCCCGCGTGTAGTTCGAAAAATGTCAAAAATGAGTGAGAATATTACCGCTGCGGTTTTAATTCAAATTCGTTTAGCCGTTTAGGTGTAATCGATTAACAAACATCCAAAGATTTTCACAAGGTAGGTTAAAATACAAAAAACTTGTTGATATAAAACGTTGTATTTTATAGAGACAATAACTTATAAATACGTCATAAAAATTGATTGGGGTAAAAATATCACTGTTACGGTGAGGTCCTCTTCAACGATACAAAATTTTTAATTCAATTACAACCTGATGCAGGCTAGGTCCTATCATGACCGAAGACCTCAAATTGTCTCTCCTGCTATCAGCATCTATTTTGGACAAGCGCAAGTTTGTGTTCCAGTACATCGTTGGTCCACAAAAGCCATAAGTCTAAACACTCCATTTTGTATTTCTGTGGCAGTGGAAATTATTTCCTCTTTGGGTAGTAAAAACCTGTGTTCTTTGCTTCTTAATTCAACCATGTAGGAGTAGGGGATGTTGGCGACTGCATAGCTCCAGTCTATGCTGGTGCCAGCGGCGTAGTACATGAGGTCTTTTGTACTGCCCACTTTGTATGTGTGGCCGTTTGTGCCGTAGATAGCCTGGAAAGAAGGAAAAATGTTCATTGACACAGACATATACACCAAGTATGAAATGTTTTTTTTTTATCTAGGCTATAATGTCCCGCGGTGTATGCTCATGGGAATCCAGTACACTCGGCCATAGGCAGAGGTGGAACATTGTTTTTTTTGATTTGGTAAAGATCATCAAATCACTCCTTCCGCCCTGGGTGGAGCGGAAGGGACTGTCAGACTTTTACTGACTAAAAAACCACCCTGTTCCTTCTGTTGCCCTTTACGTTCCGGGGCCACGGTATCCTGTTTAGACGTCCCGCAACCCCGGCAGGCGTTAGCCCCGTGGGGGCCCCGTCCCTGTACTGACAGCTCTTTGAGGCGCGCGCGAACAGAACGCGACGTCGACGCGGGAGAGGTGGAATACTGCGGTGGATTTTGCCGATAAGAGTCCGATATGCTCGTGCGCGGTCATCGGTACGCGATATGCTTCCTCCGTCATTCCCACGACGCGGACGGAGGAAGTCCATGAAGATTTCTAACGCGCACAAGCTTTTGTGACGTTTAACTAAAATTGTTTAGAATGAAAGCTTTGAGAAGTGTACATTTGCCTAGGCTGGTGTGCACTTCTCAAACACCACGGTTACCTTGGCCATGGCAGTTCCACCTTCTAACAGTTCTACGTAGTCGGGACAAGAATCGCTGGTGAAGCCCCACGGAAAGATGATGACCTCGGCATAGCTGTGGAACGACAGGAAGACCTTGAACGTCGACGGCGAGTTTGTTATCGCACGCTGAAAAATGAAATAGTTTAAACTACTAGCTATAGTTTATTTATTTATTCTAGATATCTTTTTAATTGATTGATTTGATATTTTACGTTATTTTATTTTTCTATTGTACAAATTGTTATGCACGTGATTTTTTTTATTTATAATGGTTTATTGTTTTTTTTTTTTTACAATTTTTATATATAGTCAACAAAAGAGGTAGGTATTAGCACGTCAGATACAGTTCAAGTTTTCATAGACACCGATGGATGTCTTCGATTGAGACCAAAATAATGAACAGTTTATTATCTACATTTTAAATTAAATAACATTTGAAAACATCCATTGACTTCTAAGAAAACTTTAACTATATCTGACGACCCTGCATACCTATCTTTTTTGTTAACTGTACCTACCTAATGTTCTACACAATGTTTATTGTTTTGAATCAAATAAATAAGAAAAAAATAGACGGGACTTTGAATGCTTTTCATTTTAATTTTTGTTTGTCGTGTGTGTCTGTGGTCTTGAATGAGCTACTTACCCTGACAGCGGAAGTCTCTGGTTCTGAAAAGGCTTTCGGTCCTCTGTAGAATACGTTTCCAGGGTCTTCTGATGAGCCTTCTTCTCCTTTTTCTCCATATCCGTAACTAAAATACAGTTTTTTTTTTAAATAGTAGAATCTGGTTTTAATTGGGTAGATTGTTAGGGCAATTGGAATGATCTTATTTTAACAAGGGGTCGAAAATCGTCCCCAATTAAGATAGGATTAGAAGTATGGTTTAATTGGGTAGTACACATCATTTATCAATTGACATATTTTTTTTTTGAGCAGCCAAAATGCAATTCCTCCTTTGATTTTGCATGGCAATTGTGACGAAATTGTGACGTCACATAATTATGGGTCAACTAAATATACTGATGATTTGAAGGCAACTTAAAATCAAATTAAACAATTAATTGAAAATGTTTTGGGGTTTTAGGGCTAAAATAAAGAATCTATAATAAGTGTTTTTGTTTTTGTGTCTACGACCCATTTGGGGCTTATACTATTTTGAGCCCGCGACTGTGTCTGTGTAAACTTCAGAATTATGCCAAAATTCTAAATTATCCCGTGGATACAAAAGCGGGATAATAATTATTGCCGTCCCATCGGCGTCTATGAGAGTATGGGACAAGGGAGTGCATCTGTCGGCATAAAGAAGAGTACGGAAGAAGGAAGTGCACTTGTGTTTGTGCACACACTTGTGCACTATGATATATCCTATAGTCTTTATTGAGATTGGTTGCTGTGATCGAAATTTGATCGAGATTTTATTTTATTTTATTAGGAAAAGTTACAGCTAATAACAAAAAATACATAGATAAAAAGTTGACTAAAATTAAGGCCAATTACAAATTTTCACCCATAGAAAATAGATGATTATTATTTTTGTGTGTTAAAAATAGAATACCTGAAATTTCTGTTTAGGTCTACGCCTATACATTCTCCATAGTGTGCCCTGTTTTTTCGCCACATTCTGTCATGTGTATGAGTGTACTCGTACCCATCTGGATTCAACACTGGTAGAATGTACCTAGAAGAGAAAATTTGTATTTTTAAAGTATATTAAGTAATAGTATAATTATACATATTTAATATTAGGTATTTTGTAATTTTTTTTGTTGGATTTTTAACTATGGGCACTGAGCCGAGCGTTGAAAATCCAAAAGTGCGCAAGGCAAAGTAATTTTATTTTAAGAGATGGTGGTAGGCCCCCAGTACTCAGAGGGATACTGCTCTTGTTCAGTCACCCATCCGTCTGTCTGTCCTCTGTTAAAGAGCTGTATCTGTCTTTAACTGTTCTTTTGTCTCCTAAAGCATAGCATTATGCTAAGTAGTAGCCTATGTAGTAGTATAATTTCTTATAACAGATTACAATGGAATTTATCGAAATAAAAATATTTGCCCAAGACTTCGTCCGCGTGAAGTCGCGGGGTAAAAAGTGGCCTATGTAATTTCTTTGGGTCCAAACAGACCCCGTACCAAATTTCATAAAAATCGGTGCAGTGTTTTAGTCGTGAAAGCATAATGGACAGACAGAGTTACTGTCGCACTAGTGTGGATTTTTTAAATGTTATCTTGAATGGAACATAGGTAGATAGAAGCTGCAATGCTCGCTCACCAGTCCTTATTAGTGATGTGCTCCGGCTGCTCACTGAATGTCCTAACGAGCGTGTTTGCTAAGTAGGTGACGACGGCCGGGCTGATCCACTCGCGCGGGTGGATGGCTCCATCCATCCAGACACCTTCGTTTGTGGTTTCACCATTTGATATCTTTAACATCTGCATAAAGTAAAACAGAAGATTGCTGCAGTTGTTAAACATGATTGCTGTGTTATCATCATTTTGAATGAAGAACTGTGTTAGTTCCTGATCATATAACTTGATTATGCTAATACCATGATTAACTTGATAACACAATTTCTTCGTAACAGACTCGGAGTCTGGATTTGTGCCCGGTTGATGGCAATAGGCTCGCCTCCTATTATATGGGACTTAAAACATAACTGGCACGACTGGTCGATTGTTAGAGAATGCCTAAGGCATTAAGTCCGCCTTTGTACTTTTGTTGCATAAATTTTAAATAAATAAATAATATGTGGATGTACTAATGGATACACCTCTGTCTTACCCTTCGGGGATTAAAATTGTGATGTTTTATGTTATAAATAAATAAACACTGACCTTTAATTCTCTTCCTTCCACTGACTTCCCAATCACATGCACTGTGCACAAATCCGGAAACTCAGTCTGCAGGTTATCCATAAAAGTGTAGATTGTATCCAACGTGTGATAGCTTTGCCAATCCATTGGTTTCTGGACTTTAATGCGGACAAAATAATTCAATGCTATTATTCGTTATTTCACCAATATCTAATATTGTTTGTAGAGGTTAATCTCTGGAAGTACTTGTCCAATTACAAAAATTATTTCACTGATTTAAAGATACACTAATGGCGAGTATCATAGGATATGAATTATGGTGTACTTTACTTCTACACGGACGAAACCGGCAGACAGAAGTAAGTTAACTATAATTTCTACACTTTTCTTTTAAAACTAAGCTACGGTGCTAATAGCACTAATAATGATAAAGGTATGCTTGTTTTTTGTCCAAAAGATTCGTTTTTAAAGGCAAGTGCTTAGGTACGTGCTTCCATTGTGCTAATCGCTGTAGTGAAACCAATCGTTTTATTTCTGACCACACAAATGTACGACTATCTATGATAATATTGAGCTCATTACGAATTAATTTGTTAATAGCACTAATGAATGTAATATTGTTGCAGGTAATACTATTAGTTAATAGGTGCTCAGTGATAGTATGGGTTAGAAAATTGTATTGTTAGGAAGTGAACTGTTTGAATGACTAACGTTAATGAAAAAAGTTAAATGTTAATTATTTAATCAATATAAATTAACCGTGTTAATAGGTAAATTTAGAAATTACATATATTTCACTTAAATTAATAGGTTTTTTATTTTTTTATTTTATTCAAATCTACATATATTGCTGTGCCCTAACAGGGTCCAGAACTTTACTGTACTCTAGCTTTAAGCATTATGTGACATATTTTTATACGCATGCAAATAAATGAATAATATGAATATAAAAGTAAAGTCCAAGATTTAAAGATTAATACTAACAATCAGTACTCTATGATCTTTTGATGTTGTTTTATTTTTCTTATTTGTCGTTTTAGCGGTCATAGTAATACATTCTAGAGAGTCTGTTCAAAAGATACAATCCTGGGGCAGACGGACAGACAAATGAGCGAGATCAATCAGGGTCCGTTTGTACCCTTCGGGTATGGGACCCTTTAAAGATTAGGCCCACATAGTAATAAATATTAATCTCTGTTCTTAGGACATGCACTGCTAAACATAGCACCCCCCTACAATTTTCAATAGGAACGGTTGGAAGCAGTGGACGTCCCATGGCTGATATAACGATGATTTGTTCTTACTTTTCTTTGCGGATTTCGCCCAATTTATTGATACACTTGTACTCTGCTCTTTATCTAGTAATGTTGATAGGTCTGCTATGGCTATAGTGTATGGAATATCTCTCTCGCGAAGTATTCCTGCCACTTGAGCAGCCCTAGAGCCGTCGACCATAATTTCCATCGTACTACGTTCCTCTTTCCATATGTGGATTGCTGTAACCAAACAAAGTATAGCTAAGTCAAGATAAATCATTTATTTCAATTCGACCATTGTAAGGTACTTTTAGACATCATTTACAAGAGAATAAAAATAGTATTCATTGAATCTAAAAGGTATTCAAAAAGGTAGTAAGGAGAAGAATGGGCAAGAAACTCCTTAAATACGCTTTAAACAAAAAAGTTTTACAATAAAAAGTAGGTACATTCATTCCATATTATGTGAAGACGATGTACCTAAAATAAGTCGTAATTATAAAGTACTACAATATGTACCACAAGAGCTACAAAATTAGAAATGAGAGCTAAATTAATTATTATGTTTATAGATAAGCTTGTTGAAAGAAAAAAGGGAATACTGACAACTCTCCAGCGCTTGCGTAAAGTGTAGTATGAAGAAGAGTATTCCAGCAAAAATGTCATCATTTGATACCACCCTGCGATCTTGATTGAAGGTTTTCCGTTCAGGATTTGAAAGAGACATTTTCATTGATGAATCTACGACTTTCCTTATCTCCTTTATATTCGTAAGGATCCCGTCAGTCAGGACTAGTACGCACCTTTAAAAGTGTCCAAAGTTTTCACGAATTGTCTCTGACCTTCTTGTGGAAATCTCACTTCCCATACTTGGGACTTTTTTTGTGTGGGAGCCACTTTGACGAGTTGCCGTACTTTTTGGTAGAAAAAATGAGTGTTTTGTTATATTTTATGATTTACTGGTCACCAAGTAATTTTGGAAGTTGCGTTTCTATTGGAAAATTTTGATTAGCAATGACGGCAATGAAAAACTGTGCCAAGAAGATTAGAGAACTGTCATTCTGTCACCAAGACAAGAGTAATTTGACAGTGATTTTTTTTTTTTGAATTTCTGCGTAGGTTGTGCAACTCTTTGCAGGAATACATCTTTGAGGTTATTGAAGTTTAAATATTGTCAGTATTCACAATCATTTCTATCTTACTATAAATAAATACGAAAGTGATGTATGTTACTCAATCATGCCAGAAATGTATGGTTTCCGAGGGTTAATTTAGAACTTTTGGTTTTATCCTGAAATCTATACAGACGAAGTCGCGGGCAAAAGCTAGTATGATAATATGTAAAATATCGCAGTAAAACAAAAACGTTGCTATCGAAAAGGTTTATCTACTCTAGGAAAGCTATTCTTTGTGTTTCGTAAAATCAGCCCTAGTTAGTCTAGTAGGTACTCATTCCATGTCTATTGGTAAAATAAATAGGTATAAATATACCTGTAATGAGTACCTATTTTTTTGCCTATTTATTTATTTACTTTTACCTATTTTTTATTTAATTTTTTTATTTTTTTACTTTTTTTTATTTTTGTTATACATATAACACTAGTTTGTTATAAGAGGAAACGCAACGGAGAGATTTCTGAAAATTGAATTTTAAGTCCCATGTAATAGGGGGCGAGCCTATTGCCATCAACCGGGCACAAATCCAAACGACAAGGTTGCCACTGAGAAATTTCTGATGAAAAAACCCAATAACACCATGCCCGACCTGGGGATCGAACCCAAGACCAAAGAAGAGAAACTATCGCTGTGTAAATAAAATACTTTACCATTGAATATCAGCTCCAACGTAAGTTTCGGCAGTCTTCTCTAACAAATTACTTCTCATCTCGTAAAAATTGTTCTGCTGCTTGAAAAAATAGTTCCACGCCTCGTAAGAATCCTCACTCCCCACAAAAGATTCGCTCTGATCAGCAGAAGGATAGGTCTCATGTATAGAAGATTCCGTTTGAGTTATAGAAGAATCGCTCTGATTAATGGAAGAATCGCTCTCATAACTAAAAGGTTCGGTCTGATTAAGAGAAGATTCCGTTTGATTAAGTGTAATTGAAGAATCATTTTTGTTTAATAATGCTTCACTTTCGCCCTTATTATGTTCGTATTTCTTAATCCTGTGCGACAAAATTTTATTTGCGTCTTTAAAATAGTCGATGATTTCTTTGTATGGATCCGTTTCCTTTTCTGAAGTACTTATATACTTCTTCTCTGTAGCAGTACTTATATACTTATCTTCCACTGTATTGTTTGCGTTGTCATTAGACTCAACCCACTGCGCGTCGCATCCAGTATCGCATGGGTTATCGAGAGCAATTTCCCTCTCTGCGGGGTTGGGCCATCTAATGAAAGAACCTTGCTTGTTTATGCGACCGTTACTTTTTTCTCCGTAAGAATAGTCTCTCCTATTGTAAGAATCGCACTTCTTCATGTGTGTATTACCTACGTTTACATAACCACAGCTTCCCCTTACAAATGATTCATTCTTGTCAACATATAAATTGATATTTTGGTCAGTACATGTATCAACAAATTCCATTAACGCTATAACACTACTTAGTATTTCATTACCGGTGTCTTCTATTTGTTCTTTTGGTAATTTGAATTTATGTTTTTTGCTTCTAAGTTCAATGAGGTAGCAGAACGGTATACCCGCACCACCGTGTGCGAAGTCGTTGCTGGTACCAGCGGCTCCGTACATAACATCTCTTGAAATACCTACCTTATAAATTTCGCCGTTGGTATTATAGATCGCCTGGTGAGTAACAAACAAGATAATTTGTTATCAGTTATCTACAAAACCATAATGGCAATAACTTCATGGGTATTGTTTTATGAATCATGACAAAAAGAATCTTTAACTTGAAGTTTAAACAATAGATAAGGTAATTCAAAGACAAATGTGAACTTGCTATCTTTTAAAAAATGCCTTAGTGTATCTAAACCAACGGTTTCTTTAAGGCAAAGGAACTTAACAATATGATTATAAATGAAAGACACGGCAAAACAATTATAACAATAACCATTGCAGTTTTTCTTTACATCTAATTATAATTTGAAGAATTAAACTTTTTTACTGTTTCATATTTTTTTTTAATAATCAAGCGATTCAATGATAAATTTCGCAGAACCTTGGTGACTACCACGGAACCTGTAGGTTCCACAAAATCCATTTTAGAAATCGTTGGTCTAAACTCACGTTTTGTTAAAAAAAGCGTTACAACAAAGGAAAAGAGTTGTTTCGATAATTTTTTGCGGCTAATGTAAGTCCTAACTTGTGTTTAGGTTGCCAGCTTCCTTGCGTATGATTCGGACACAGCAGAAGTAGTCGTAGCAGTAGTTTTAAGACGATCACAAATACCTTTGACATTGCAGTAGCTCCTTCTAGCAGACGAATATAGTCTGGGGCCATAGCGGTAGTACACGCATACGGGAATATTATGATTTGACCATAGCTGTGCAGTGTTATATACACTTTGAAGTTTATGCCTGAGTTTAAGAATATGTCCTGAAATGCGATAAAAAACTGATTAGAGAAACATACTACTTGTTTGTTTACAGTAGCCATGATTGTTGTTTGACATAACATCAAAACATCACTCCTTTAATCCCCGAAGGGTTGGGCAGTGGGGTACCTACAAATTAGTACACCTACATTCCGTCAGTTATGTTTTTTAAGTCCCATGTAATAGGGCGCCAAGGTACCCAAGACCTCATGTTCAGCAGTCGCGCTTTGCGACCACTAAACCAACAAGGTAGGTAGTCAACATTAATATTATATAAATAAGTAATAATAATTTTGCAAATCATAGCCATAGCAAGTTATTCATGAGAAATACTATAAAAGCTATATAACATCACACTACGATCTATGCGAGATAAGCAGTAACCAAAGACAACACAAAGAGGGTAAAAAAAAATGCAGACGATGTCGCGGGCAAAAGCTTATATTCTGATATACGTGAATGTTACACAGTTGATAAAATTACTGTCATCTTCGCAGGTAGAGCAAACAGCGAATTAAAATTAATGTAACAGAATGATATAAACGAACGAGTAAAATTGATTTACGGCTAAATCCTGTTTGCAGTTTAATCTCTTCACAGTATGGCAATGACACGCATTCGGCATCAACGGCACATTATTACACTCAAATGATTGTGGATTCACTCCAATGATCATTTGGACCATCTAAATGTATTGAATAGGCCGGGTTTTCCTACGGTTTGTGTTGATCAGCTGATTAGATTGTGTGTTTGTTGTACCTATTAATTTCAACTGTGTTCGGTGTAGATTATGTACTGTTTTTGTGGATTAAATAAATAAATAAATATCTTGGGACAACCCACACACGGCTATCTGATCCCAAGCTAAGCAGAGCTTGTGTTATGGTAACCAGACAACTGATATACATATTTATATACTTTATAAATACATACATATTATAGATAAATCACACCCAGACACAGAACTAACAATCATGCTCATCACACAAAGTTTGTCCCGGGTGGGAATCGAACCCACGACCTCCGGCTTAGCAGTCAGGGCCACTAACCACTAGACCAACAGGCCCGTCAAACACAAACCGTAGGAAAACTGCTAATACATTTTCTGTTACTTACTAATCATATTATTGTGAAATAATAAAGTAGTGTTACATATTGTTATCTGAACTGAATTGATAAATCTTTACATAGTACAAAACAAAGTCACATCCCGCCGTCTGTACGTTTAGATCTTTTGAACTTCGCAACGGATTTTAATGCGGTTTTCATCAATAGATAGAGTGACTCGAAAGGAAGGTTTATGTAGCTACATTGCACCGAAGACGATAGGATCCAAAGTAATTTATTAAAAAAAAAGTTTTTTTATTTTTATTAAAGGCTTCGTCTGCACTTGCAGATGAGACACTTTAGATTAAGTATTTCTAAAATTCTCCTTAATGATATAAAGGGGATAGAACATAATATTTTGACGGAAAAGAATAAAAAAAAATACCCTCATAGCTGATGATTCTGGCTCAGAAAATGCGTGCGGTCCTTTGTAGAACGCGTTAGTAGGATCACTTGAAGATCCTTTGCCACCGTAACCATAGCTAAAAAAAAACAAAACAAGATATCACGGCTGTTTTCCGCGGAGGGTTAGGCAGAGGAGTACATTGCATCCATGTAGGGTAGCGAGCTTATTGCCAACAACTAACACATATCACTGTATGAACCGGGAATGGAACCCAGGACGCAGACGTGCTACTGCTAAACATGAGGACGAAGAACGAAGAAAGAAGTTTAAATCATACGAAGTACCTAAGTACCACTATAAAGTTTGATTGCTAATGTACAAAAGTACGAATATACTTACATATAAGGATGCTATCTTAGCTGGCTATTGCACCTGTTTTCAAAAGCCTCAGAAGTTGCACGTGCGAATAATATATAATATATAGTAATGTGTACGGACCCTTTCTTTTTTTTTTTCTTTTTAAATGGTAAAAATCATCTAATGAGTCCTTCCGCCCTGGATGGAGCGGAAGGGACTGACAGACTTTTACTGACTAAAAAACCACCCTGTTCCTTCTGTTGCCCTTAACGTTCCGGGGCCACGGTATCCTGTTAACACGCCCCGCAACGTGTACGGGCCTTTACAAAAAAGTGTAAGTACGTCTACAAATATACGTATTACGTTAATACCTAAAGTTTCTATTGAGATCGACTCCGGAGCGTTGACCCAAATGCCACGCGCGATTCTTGCGCCATAATCGGTCTGAAGTGTGCGAATAATGGTAGCCGTCTGGGTTGACTACCGGTAGAAAGTACCTGAAATTTACAAAGTAATTTAACGAAGTGTAAAAGGTAATTTCGATATTTAAAAGTACCGAAAACTTCGTAATGATTTTTTGTATTTTAGTTTGACCGCGCTCTTCGGAACTACCGGTCCAATTTTGAAAATTCTTTCGCTAATGGGAAGCAACGATTTCCGTGAATGCTATAGGCTATATCATATTTTAAATAAAAGTGGCATCCGTAAGAAAATTTATGCAAACGAAGTCGCGGGGAAAAGCTACTTTTGCTAATAAAATAGGCTCACTCTTGACTCTCGATGTGATCTTGCCTGGTGATAGGCGATAGTCTAAGGTGCATTTTTTGGGATTTCTTAATCTTTTTATCAGTGCATGAAATAATGTTTTTGGCTGAAGGTTTATGGTCTAAGAAAGGAAAAAAAAAAACAATAAATACCAGTCCTTGTTTGTGACACTGTCAGGAAGGCTCCCAAAGTTCCTGCTGATGTGGTTTGCAATGTACGTGTTGACAGCGGGCGCGATCCACTCACGCGCATGTATGCCAGCGTCCATCCAAACGGCTACGTTGCTTGCATTGCTGTTCGAAATCTTTAGTATCTAGCGCAGGAAAAAGGAGGTAGGAATGGAGGAATGGTGTTGTAGCGAGGATTTAGTTAAGTATCGCACAACTTGAGAATCGGTTTTACCAATAAAAGTAGTGGAAGTCAGAAGACACTTTCTCAATGTCGTATATTGGTATTTCGCAGTATATCTTTAGACGTCATACTATTTCTAACATAGTTAGGAAATCTAACCTAATTATGATTATTTGATTATGTAGCAATCCCATCTTCTTAAAAAAAAACCTTTGTCTATAAGTATTATACGAACACTAATAAGAAATTGAATATTCGTTTGCTAAACTAAGTCTATACTATATCTATTATAGAATGAGATAAATAGCGGGCAATCTTCGAAAATATCAGCTTTTCCCTACAAAAATGCAATACAACACCAACAAAATATATGGAGCAAATGGCGTTGTTTTTTAATATTTCAAAGTTTTACTATGTTTTACTACGTTTAAGTTACGTAAGTTTTCCTATGGGACTACAAAGTAAAACTTGTAGGTAGTCATTAGGACTTTTACCTTCTTGAAAAATGGTCAATAAATTGAAAGTCAGCCTGTATAGCTCAACGCAGCTAAGTTTTAAGCAAACAATACATTAAGACAAGGGTAGTCTATTTTTAATCACCTACTTTTAGACTTCTTCCTTCAACAGATTGGCCAATGGTACCGGTGGTGCATATAGAAGGAAACTCCAATTCTAGATCATCCATGAATTTATGTATGACTTCCAGCTGATGGTAGTCAGTCCAGTCCATACACTTCAGAAGCTTTTCATCTTCAAAAAACAAAATAAAATAAAAACTGACTTTAGATTAAGTAATTCTTCAGAAAATTAAAATATAATAATCATATTCTCCAGACCGATTTCGATCACGGCGGCTATTCTCAATGGAGACTAGCCAAGTACACAGAAGATATGGATGCACTAGTGTGTGCGCAAATAGGTGTACTCCCCACCTGTTTGCACTCTCAAAGTCAGTAGTCATTAATGGTACCTTAAATCAAGCTAAAAAGCTAAGAAAAGCACTGACAAAAAAATAAAAGAAATAATTATTGAGAGAATTACATTGAAAGAAAGTCCAAGTTTGCAAAAATCAAGACACTTGCCTGGCAAATCAAAGCTTATCTTCTTTATAGGAGACTTCTTGGCAGTAACAGTGTTGTTGATGTCCGTATAACAATGTATGATGGGCCTACATGGGGAATTGGGTTCATTGGGTATCATCTCAGGTATTGTTTCAAGTTCATTTTTTCTAATTTTACTTAGCTTTTCTTGAACATAATCTCTCCTCCGAATGGATCTGTCTATTTCATGATCTTCGTCCCATAATTCGATGTATTTATCGTACTTCTGACTAATGGGACCGTAATCATTTGGTTCCCTTATTGCTCGAGGCTCGTACGGAATGCGACAATTTCGAAGGAAGTCACTTCTAGCTCGTGAGATGCTCGATGAATTAGGCATAATGTAAGTTTGTTGAATGCAGTCGTATCGGGAACTTGAACCGTCGTGCAGGTCTTGATTTTAGTACAAGGTTTTTGCCAATATTAAATGTCTTTGAATTTTGCTTAAAATCTGCTGACCGGTCCATTACACAGAGTGTGGGATTGATGCAGTGGGTTTTATGAGTGTTTTTAGTTTTTATGTATGACTTGCTTTGACAAGGAAAAATTCGTAAGATGCATGATGGATTAAAATATTATGTTTTTGGATAAAATCATGTTTGGCCAGATGACGCGTGGCGTTTGACCAGATGACGCAAGGAATTGACCATTGACGCTATTATTATGACATTGACGGAGGAAAGCACGAGCAAAGAGAGGTTTGACATACGCTAAGCATAGATGAGTGCATGGATGTGGTAAACAGTCATTGCAGTGGTGCATATTGATGGCATTTAGATAAAGCCTATTCTGTAAACATCTTTAGGTGAATTTTAATGAAATGAGCTTGATGTGAGTTCTCTAGCTACTGTGGCATCTGTCATCAATCTCTAGCATCGATGGGATTACAGCTCGCCTCAAACTCACTTCACCGAGGGAAAGTTCGACAGAATAGACAGATACTATTTCAGCAACATTCTAATCACTATAGACCTAAGAAGAAAAGATTCGTCTGATTTCAAAGAAATCGTTACACCGTTTTTCTCATTGAATACTAAGTTAGGGATGGCAGTTAAGTGCTTAGCGACGCGACGACGGTGCCCCATAAGCAGCGTCTAATGAAAAACAAAGCAGAGTCACGATACAAAAACTAGCAGAAGTACCATCGAGATAAAAGTATCATTTATTTTGGGTGCTGTAGTGCACTTAAGTTGGGGATAGGCGTACGGGGAAGAACAGTCAGTACCCTTAATTACCTGACCCGTCTTCCCGGTTTCTTCTTTTCAAGAGGGGGTCACGTAATGCTGGGCACTGACCGTACATGGCGTTTTGGCTCTACGATCTTTTACGCCCAAACACGCAAACTGGAAACATCTCATGTACGTCTTACTACTATGATAAATGGGAAAATTGGATGGATGATAAGTAACAAACCTGTTACTCAATTACGCCAGAACGGCGGAACAATAGTCTGGAATGGTATATGTGTATATATTTTATCCCGGAATGATGTACGGTTGCCGTGGGTTACTACTTGTCACCTATCGCTTACTGTACACTTGCACTTTTTTACACACCTACCATAAACTCACCCCTTTTTCTCGAGGTCATGGCACTCTGTAGATTCATACACCTACCGTGTATGAACCTACAGAGTGTCATGACCATACTAAGTAAAACATAATGACATGACGCACTATCCCTTCTGACATCTCTTGCACCGTGTTTGGGTCCACCGATTTACCACCCCTGAACACCCACTAAGCGTTAGTGCGTACATTTTGCTACTAATTGTTAATCCTTGTTTATTACATTTGAATTAAAGTAAAATAGACCTTATGTTAAAGGAAGAGAGACTGGTGAGGAACCGCATTAGTGATATTGTGTAGTTTTAGCGGCAGTGTCGAGAATGAACTTGAAAGAGATTATTCTTTGTGGAGCAGATTTTCAAAGTTATTTAGGTATTGTCATTTCCTATCAAACAGAAGTAAGTAGCTGAGTAATAAGCAGGATGGTATTAGCAGAACAGTTGACAGCAGACCAAAGAACAGGCTACATGTAGCAGTACGAAATGACATGGAAATATGTCATAGTACTCTCATCATGATTATTATTGCAAAGTAAAATGTATTGATGACTAAAAAAACTGAATAAAAGACACTGGAAATGATACCAAAAAATAACGAAAACAAACTTACTACCACAAAGAAGACAATCAAATAATTAACAACAAAAAACTCCAAGAAAGACAACGGAACCTAAATCTTTCTCAACTATAAGAAGACGTATGAGTGATTCGCTAAATCTAACGAGGTAGTAACAAGCGCTGGTGTGAGGCTGTCTGAGGAGGAATGGGGAGAGGGTGTACAATTAAAAAGATAAACGCGCGTAAGACCGAGCCGAGGTGACAGTCGGGCGGGTCGCAGTTTGGGGTCCACCGGCTGGTTAGCGGGATACCGACTGGTCTTGTCCCTACTTATTGTTTCTATCACAATGTTTGTCGCACTTTTGTTAAATTCAGAACATTTCTTCAACTTACTGATTAATAATAAATTTGTTATTATTGTTATCCTCTCGTACAATAACTCTTTAATAGAAAACGTTCTTGAATTGGAGAATATTGTTTTATTTAAGCCAGTTCATAAAAAAATGTTGAGTTTGTTACTTCACATCCAGAAATAAGGAATCAAGATTTTGATTCCATGGAAATGTTATACTCAGGTTATGTGGCACTAAACAGAATGGATTGACTGAGCGGCTGCACACAAGTAACCCAGTTTACTGATACAGCTAGCTGTGAGCAGGCCGCGGCAGTAGGTACTACTGTTTCCAATATTTTCCGTGTTTATGGACTCATACAAAAAGATTTTGGAAATAAACAATAATTTACAAGCAGACTGGCTTTTTAACCATCTGTCACTTCCTAATTGTCATAGAATACTAGTACAGATGTACTATATGATGCAGGTACAGATATTGAAAGACTGTTCGTCTATTTATTATTTTAAACTTTCTTCATACATAGTATTTGTTTAGTAGTAGTTTTTGTAGTCCTTGGTGATATAATAAAAATAATTCAAACACCGAGATGCTGGTGAAAAAAAAAAAGACAAAGCCTGATCAGGGAATCCAACCGAGGACTCCTAGCTCAGCAGCCACGCTTGTAAATATGAGATTAACTGAGCCTTGGCACCTAACGACAAATGCGACGACAATAAAACAACAATTAGATACGAGCTACACCGATAGTAGACAACCAAAGACCAATAATAGACCCTCAGTAGATACTTTACAAGTAAAGGATTCGAATATCACAAATCTAACGAAAATAAAACGAGTTTTTCAACATCACACACCGATGGTAGGGGATTTTGTTTCATTAGTGGGGAGTGCATAGCGAGACGAGGGCGAGCGGAGCGCTTACAGAAAATATCTGATTACATGTAATTATCAAGCCAGCTCGTCCGACTCAACCCACAGGCACATTGAGCTATAATAAAATTCTTCGTTGCAACAACACTGTACAGGTTAAGACCGACAATTTGTAATGAATTTTTCACCCATGTTTAAAGACAAAAGAATTATATGAAAATATTATTTTAATCTCTGAGCAAATGGTCCAAGATCCGATGGTGTCCAAACCTACGTCATTTGAGCTACTTATAGGATAGAGTCATAGTCAAAATCAAAGCATGATTTCAATTAAACCATTTGTAGGCACTTTTGAATTGTCAAGGAGACGGACAGTTAGTATGACTATGGAGAAGAACGAGCAAGAAACTCAATGGATACTCTTTTCAATTAGTTTTCCTAAAATCCTGAATACAATATCTTGTTGTTTCTATTTGTGAAAACTTTGTAGGTAAATAATTAAATAAAATAATATAAAAGATAGGTTTAAACCAGATGACCAATCTCAACTGACAGCGCCCGTTCACTTACATGACAGGTGGATCAAAAGGAATAGAATAGTACAAGTAACAAAGAAGATATACGTACTTACATGCAGATTTCATGTTGATACCTACATTTAGGTATAAAAGGTAGGTACTTTACTCATTAACGTTCAAGTTTGACGACTGGTTTAAATATATGTTTTAGAGGATACTGTTTTTATCTACCCTCAAAGTTTCAGATATGAAATAAAAATGATGTAGATCTAGCGACTCAGGGTCTCAGTGTAAATAACTTGTTTTCGATATTTACAGATTGGTCATGCCAGTCAAAGAAAAATGGGATCATGTCAATAGTCTGTGGATGTCATTTGTCAAAATTATGTCAAACATTTTAGTGAAACGTCTATTTAGTAGTTGATCAAATTTTACAAATTATAGCCCAAAAAATATTCAGATAAAAATTCTTAGTTTAATAATATTATTGTCAAATTAATAACATTCAAAGTGGCACGAAGAGACGCTATCTATCAAGTATGGGATGTTCAATGTACGAAAGAGGGCCAGAGAACATTTTTGAAAAACTTGGACAGCAAAGGAGGTAATTTTCCATATTTTCATTTGTAAGTGACTTAAAAATAGAAAATAATCATTATCATAACATCACGTCTGAAATCCCTAGAGGATTAAGCAGACGTGTACCCATTAGTACACCCATATTTCGCCATTTATGTTTAAGTATCATGCAAGCCTATTGCCGGACTCCGAGGCTGCTAACTGAGAAATTCCTGATAGAAAAACCCAATAACACTTTGCCCGATTTAGAAATCGAACCCAAGACTTTATGCATAGCAGTCGCGCTTTGCGACCACTAGACCAACGAGGCAGTTAAAAATATACATGTAATTATCTTTGTCCTGTGTTTTAATTGCACGTATTAACTTAAGTACATGTTTATGAAAAATGTCTCATAGTTTCTTGCCCGGTATCGAAACAGCAACCTCATGTTCGAGAGGTGGGTGATTTAGCGACTAGGCCATCACGACAAGTCGTGACGACACTTACTTTGTATAACACATTTGGTTAAAATGAATATATCGACCTCAATTTTGATTTTCTCAATTGAATCCATTAACCGCAATTTTTATCAATGGAATCAAAAGTTATTTTAGGTTTCCGACTAAAGTTTTTCTGTTTCCCAGCGATAATCATCAACAAAGAGACTCAAAATGCTATGGAAGTGCTGGTGGAGGGTCAGCGGGCGATACAAGTAGGGAAAATGTTTCGAGAGAGGGATATCACTTTCCACGTGATAGTGAGTGATAGTGCCGCATACACAGGGGCCCCCCGCCGCACCAAAGCCTTCTCTACCGGCCGCGTACGATCACCTATAAGCACGGCTATAAGTATGACCATTTTATTTTAAAATATCCAACTACACAACACCATAACATTACGCCAATAATCCCCGAAGGGTTAGGCAGAGGTGTATCCATGGGTACACCTATATTTTGCCAGTAATGTTAAAGTCGCATGTTATAAGGAGCGAGCCTATTGCCATCAACCCGGCACAAATCTAGACTCCGACACTGCTACTGAAAAATTCCTGATAGGAATCTCCAATAACACTATGTCCGACCTGGGAATCGAACCCAAGATGTCATGCTTAGTAATCGCGCTTTGCGACCAATAAACCAAGAAGGCAGTACTACACTACACTGGCTTTGTTACGTCTTTGGTTTCTGCTGGGTCATAGCTATATAGCTTATAACCTTCCTCGATAAAAAGGCTATAAATAACACAAAATGTGTTTTTTTACCGGACCAGTTTAGACTTTGACTTACTCTGACCAAAGTCAAAGTCAAATTATATTTATTTTCATTTACTGGTCTCATACAACAGTGCTGTGACAACCCCATGACCAAATGTTTCTCTTGTACTTTTTCAATCTTTGAGGTTTACATTAAAAGCTTAGAATAAAGATATTACGACGAGTGTCATTTTGTTTCCAGAACGCTATCTAAATTGGAGAGACTTTCATCCACTTAACATCGTATACAATTTTCTGACAGAGTTAGAAACTGCTTTTCCATCAACATGCACTGTGTCTGTAATTGGAAGGTCTACGGAAGGGAGAGATATAAAGGTTTGTTTCAGATCATTGTATTAAATTTTGAATAATTTTATTTCTGTTTTTGATTGTATGTGGGCCGGCTGAAATCGCCTCAAAAAATCGACCGTTAGCTGCCAGTGCGCCGCCCGCAAGCCGTCACCTTGTTACTATAAAACATTAACGCAAACGATTTAAAACTCTAACTCAAATGGCAGTTTATTTGCTGTGTTGGAGTCATGTTGTTATGATGAGCGGTGACCTTGAGAAAAGGATACAACTAAATATAATCGTAACTTCCTAACTAATATTATAAATGCGAAAGTAAGTTTGTTTGTTTGTTTGTAACCACTTTACGCCTAAGCCACTGAACCGATCATCCCGAAATTTTGCATAAACGTTGCCAGGTGATCAGGGACAAACATAGGGTACTTTTAATTCCGAAAAAAAGTACTGTTCCCGAGGGAAATCACAATAACATCCTACTGACAGTAGATGGCGCCACGTGTCTATCGAATCATGATCAAATTTTAAGTTTAAGCATATAATACATTTTGAGTCTAGACTGTCGATAGACCAGTTTCAAGTATACAACCTAGGAGTACGGAGTTGTTTGCTTAATCATTTTTTATGCCCAAAACCGCTGAAGAGCATACTGACATTTTGCATAAAGTGGCTACCAAACGGACCGACCTGCGGTTGCGGCTAACCGCAGGCCGCGGCTCCAACCGCTGTAAAAACACACCACCGCGGTCACAGTGGCGGCCTGAAGTGTCATTAGCGCGGTGTTTGTGCCACAATCGGACGTCAGTCAATATGGCTAACTGTAACGTTGTCTTATTACTCTCATGACTCAGAGCCCTCTCAGAAGATGAGAAAAAAGGTAGAAAAAAACCGTTTACTTAAACACTTGAGGTGGTGAGTGGTGTGAGGTTATAGTAGTTATAGTAGTTTATCTCTACCTATATTATCATTAGCATCGCATATTACTCTTAGGAATAGAGAAGTGTGGGTTAAATTTAAATTATTATTTAAATTCAACTATTTCTATTACAATTTTCATATTTGGTGTCATTTTACAAAGCAGTACACGCGGCCTGTTGTTAAAATTTGCAACTGACGCGGCCGCCACAACATTTCGCGTTTGTCTGTGACCCACTTTATATACGTTGTCAGGGATACAGAAAAACTGCGTAACTGACACTGTCATCACTGTGTCATCACTGATACTGACAGGTGTAAACGCATTCATAGAGGATGCATGGAAGAATAAAGGCGAACTTATAAAGTTATAACACTAACACGCTCCGCCAATTGTGAATTGATTTGAATGATTCTTTTTTTGTTAATTTTTTCCGAATTGGTCCCATATAAATACTGTCATGATCTGATGATGAACTTCGGAGATATGGAACGGAATTCCTCATAGGATCACAGCAGAACTGTCGTAACAGTACAATTGCTTTGTTTAATGCGTTTAGTCGATGACTGACTGAAGGAAGAGGTTAGTTGCTAAACTAACCGTGATCTATGTCGATGTAGATGTGTAGACAACAGTTTTCCAACGGCAAAGTTAAGTTTGTCCCTCAGTACTGTTTATGTTTTCTTTAGAGGTATGTTCGGTGTGTTTTAATGACGGTAGGTAGGTTCCTTTTTTTTAATTGTCTCACAGCTCCAACTCAGGCAAAAGCTCTTTGCTAGCCCGAGCAAAAATTACTGCTCAATCCCCGGAATCTTCCGTTCATGCCGCATTAAGAAAGCAAGCACAACCGGAGCGACAAGCAAATTTGAGAGCTGATGAGACATTTTATTAAAGACGGGAAAGCCAAGCCGTCCGCCCGCCAAGCTTCTCTGAGAGTGACTGAGACGCCCTTCTAAACGCAATTGCTTTTGGAAGAACAAGCCGAAAGCCAGAGAGCTATAACAGCAACTGAGACGCCTATTCACACACGACACACAACACACATGACTACACGACTTCGTCTCAGAGAAGAAGCTCAGCCATTACAGCGACTGAAACTCCAGAACAGACGCAGGCGAGAAGGACCTCTCTTGCAGAAATGCAAACTGGACGCCGACGGACTTTTATGAGTCACAATCTGTTGGTCCGTAGGTATTTAATAATTCTGGATCTGGCCGAGCAACAAGCCGAGTACAGCCCGAATTGATTGTCAAATTCTAAACCAACGCGGGCGAAGCCGCGGGTAAAAGCTAGTATACTGAATATTTTAAATTCTAACACTGATTAAGGAAAGGATTTTATGAAAATAAAATGCTGTTTCATAAAATATTTTAAACTTTTAGATGCTCAAAATTTCAAACAGCGATGCAGATAACACAGGAATCTGGTTAGACGGTGCAACACATGCGCGAGAGTGGGTCACTACATCGGTCGTTACATACATTGCTGACTACGTGGCTAGAAACTTCGATAATATGAGTGAAAATTTCACTAATAAAGATTGGTAAATAACATTTCAAATTAGCTTATAAATAATGCTCTTTAATGTTGATAAAGTAGAAAATCTCCTATATGTATAAGAATGAATAGCTGAACATGTTGCTAAAAATAAAACTTAAGAACGGCTAGATCGATTTGGCTTATTCTGTTTTTATTACACTCGTATTTTCTCGGGCAAGGTTTGTATAAAAGAAAAGGTTTGGGAAGTCTATCAGAGAAAACAAGCTACATTATTAAAAAAAAAAAAAACACGTCTGCAATAATTGCACTTATTTGTACTTTGTTTACTCGTAATTTTTTTTACGACGTTTTTTATTTACAGTGTTACATATTTTTTAAATCTACTTGTCAAATTCTACACGACTAGATTTATTAAAAAAATGAATTGAGGCTGGTATTAATGAACGTTTTAAAGTGACCACACCGGTTTCTTTTTATTTTGTACTAGCCTATGTTACTCGGAAAGATGTAAGGATTGTAACGATACCCCATACATCTAAATCGGTTCAGGCGTTTCAAAGTTATGGTGGAATAAATAAACTCACATACATACATACATACATTAACCTTGAACACATAACACTCCTTTTTTGGGGCAGTCGTGTAAAAAAATGCATTTGGTTCACTAGTTAGTTAATGAAAGGTTATTCTCCCTTTCTATTGAGATATTTGCTGTGCCCGACAGGGTCCATGATTGTTTCTATTATATCTAATCTTTATTTACCACCTGTAAGCGTAAATCATGAATAGCAATAAATGATTTGAGATTTGAAATAAAAATTAATCTTTCAGGTATATCGTACCAATAGTAAACCCAGATGGTTACCACCATTCTCATACAGTTGAAAGAATGTGGCGAAAGAATAGAGCGCGTACTGGAAACGTTATTACTGGAGTAGACCTGAACAGAAATTATGGGTAAAATTCAATTTATTTTTCTAGTAATAATGTACAATATTTACACACTTAATAAATAAGAGAACCTTCATTATACAAATACCTAATAAATAAAAAATAAAATAAAATGCTATCAAAAAAATTCTCCGCCTTGCTGACAACTGGAAATGTGCTCAAAAGACTGGCAGCATTGCCACGTTGGATAGCAATGCCTTGCCTCTAAGCAAGGTAGAAGCCAGTCCTTCGGAGCCAACCATTGAAAAAATCCATTAGCTTTGATAAAAATCTCATTTTTTAAATCTATTTTCTAGGTATTTCTGGGGACGCGGTGGTAACGATCATTCATCAGCTGATCCAAACCACATTAATTATCGTGGCCCTGAACCATTTTCGGAGCCTGAAACTACTGCAATTAAGGTTAGATGATTTGACCTTGAACTTTTTGTTAAATCCTAAATATAATTTTAAAGATATCTATATTAAAATGCTTTTACAGGACATAATTCTATACTCAGGGACACCGTTCAAGATATTTATAACATTCCATGCTTGCAGTGAAGCTATTTCTTTCCCATGGTGTCACACTGCGGAACCTTGTCCAGATTATGTCAATTTATTGGAAGGTGGAACTGCGATGGCTAAAGTAAGATCTTAACCGTTTGTTGAACAAAAAATATTTTGACAAATTAGGTAGTTCACATCATTAACCAATATGTAATTCCAAAAACTTCATCAAATTTCTTTAAAGAAGTTTATTTTAACCCTGAAAACTCGATTAATTTTCGATTAAGTGTAAAATTTGATTTTTAATTGCTTTCAAAGTAATAAATAGTTAGTCAATTGAGTCAGTGCAAAAGTGACGTAACAGTCGTCTTTTGCCATACAAATCTATGGGAGAATCGCTTTTTGACTGGTCATAAAAGGTACGACTATTGATTGGTGGTCATCTAGCCTATTGCGCGTAAGCTGCTTTAACTTTAAGCGCCAAAGTACCATGGGATTTGTACAACCACTAGAACTAATTTATAGCTTATATTAATGCAGTATTAATCTTATTTATTGTTAAAAGGGGATTAAACTGATTGAAAATGCTATATCGAAACTATTTCCTATTTCATAGATTAATGTTTTTTAAACATGTCTTGTAAGTAACATTATTTTCTGTTCCAGGCTATCTTCGAGGCAAGTGGTCGCATGTATAAAGTTGGCAACTTCAAGGATATCATGTATTATGCTTCTGGAACGAGCATCGACTGGAGTTATGGAACAGCTCAAATTCCCTTCTCCTATCTTATTGAATTGAGAAGTAAACAAGATCGATTCCTACTGCCTAGAGACGAAATTATCGTTTGTTGTAAAGAAATATTAGATGGTGTTAAAGCTCTCATAGAATTTGCTGATAAAACAAATTGTACAAACTGTGCTGTTAATGCTAAAAAACTCCGTCAATAATATTAAAGTTATGTTTGTAGTATTGGGCTCGTGTTACATTGGGTGATATAAATTAAAATGCGAAATAAATATTCGATATTGATTTTTAATCAGACGCTTACATTATTGGTGGCAGCTTTAGGGCCTCTGCCCACGACAGACTTTTTGGTCTGTTTCAATAGTTCGTTGGACCGACTTTCTGTGGGACATCTGCATTAGTATACTGTAATTCAAATGGACCAATCCTCCGATAAATCGGTCACAGATTGTCTGATGTGGGCGGGCAGCCTTATTATTGAAAACAGCACCAAAATCATTGACAGTACAATATTCTCATCAGTCAGTTCAAGATTCAGTTCAAGATTTGGTTTTTCTTAATGTTCATCTACGAAACTCATTAATTTCTCAACAGCGTTCCAGGCTTCTAAACAATTATCCAAAATTTGATCTTTTGGAAGTTTGAATTTATACTTTTTACTTCTTAGCTCCACCATGTAGGAATATGGTATCTTCGCTATGGAGTAGCTCCAGTCTATGCTGGTCCCGCATGCGTAGTAGGTGAGGTCTTTAGTGCTCCCCACTTTATAAGTCTTCCCAGTTGTGTCATATATTGCCTGAAAAGTAATGATTCGGATATATTTTCGCTACAACCATTTTGATAAGTATACACATTTTTACAAAGATACTACTAATCTACTAGTTTCTTACGTGGCGTTACCCTTGACATGACTGCTGCACCTTCCAGTAGTCGCATGTAGTCTGGACACGGATCTGTTGTGTTGCCCCACGGGAAGATTATCAACTCGTAGTAGCTATGAAAGGACAGGAACACTTTGAAAGTCGTTATCGATCCTAATATTGTGTCCTGAAACAAAAACAATAGTGTTTAGTCAAACTGTCATCATGATACAAGTGAAGGTATTCCACACACAAAGGCTTGAATGATTGCATCGGAATTAATTAGGGAACTTACTCTTACTGCAACTGCTTCTGGCTCTGAAAATGGCGCCGGACCTCTATAGAAAACATGATTTGGTTCGTCAGACGATCCTTCATCTCCAGTACCCCATGCATAACTGGAAGAATAAAAAATCAAGTTGGTGGTACTCTTAGAAAACGGAGTGTAAAAAGACGGACCAAATTAAGCAATATTGAGCAAAAAAAAAAAAAAAAAATTGGGACACGACTTTTATTTTTCGTTTATGGTGTTTATGGTCTTGCGCAATGTAACGTAAAATATGGAGCTTATGAGTACATCTAATAGTACAGGGGTCATGAGTTTTTTAGAGTTTAGTTAGAAAACATTTCAAAGTATAATAATATTCGGAAAAAAAACTTTAGAAAAAGTTCCAGGTTTGTCATTAATATCTCCAGAACTAGAAGGTTTCCAGATATGGTTTAAAACAAAACAATAATTGGAATGATGGGAAGAACCTTTTGTCTTTTTACACTCGTTATAAATCTTGAATTTGTTGAATTGTTTGTCACACTGGTATTAGGAGTCCATAGAAATATTGTTTGCCTTCGTGAGCCAACTGGTTTGTTATAAAGATTCCTCTCATTATAATACGTACCTAAAATTTCTATTGAGATCAACACCCACACATTCTCCTCCGTACCTCGCTCGATTTTTTCTCCACATGCGTTCATGATTGTGTGTGTATTCATAACCATCTGGATTTAATACTGGTACGATATGCCTAAAAACAAATTTGAATGTGTAAGCATTCCATGATATGGGTTACTACTAGATTCTCTACAGTATTATTGACTAGCTGCTGCTCGCGACTTCGTTTGCTTCACCAGCGTTAAGTTACTTCTTTGGTTACTGCTCCATTCCCTTGGGTGGAAGCGTGATGTCATACAGTCTATACTACTTCTTGAGTCTGGCTATCCTACTAATATTGTAAATGTGAAAAATTGGAAAGATGTTTAGATGTTTCTTACTCAATCACGCGTAAACCGTTAAATAGATTTGGATGAAAAAGGCACTTAGACCATTTCCTGATCAAACACATAGAATATTTTTTATACCAGTAATGTGTTCTCTTGGGATAATAGTTTAACTTATTTTACGGAAAGTTACTTTATACGCGGGCGAAGCTGCGGGCAAAAGCTTGTCGTAATTATATAAAAAGTTTTTTTCCAATCCGACTGAAATATAGTATTTTCGATATGCACAAACAATATTTTAATATACAATATGTTAAAAAGATATCCTGTCATTAAAATGATACATTACCAATCTTTATTAGTAACAGCAGGTGAAAAAGTATGAAAGTTTCTGACTAGCACATTAGCCATGTACGTAACGACTGCAGTCGTGATCCATTCTCGAGGGTGTATGCAAGCGTCCAGCCATACTCCGGCGTTGCCAGCATTGCTGTTAGATATTTTTAACATCTGGAAGAGGTATCACGATTTATATATCATGTCAGTGTCAATGGAGACAGTGGTTAAAAGGCTGTTACTGTTTCTGGGGCAGGGAGACACTGAAACTCTCCTCTTCGTCCAAAGTTTAAGTATCCTTTTTCCGTGTGATACTGTCTGGCCGCACCACCAAAATATGTACCTAATTATACATATCTTATTATCTGTTGAGGTATCAATTTTTTCATTACACGTATCGTAGAGTACATTAATGGTTTTTGGCACAATATTGTGGCGCGGCCAAGGAGTATCACACCCTCTTTTCTCATGCTCATATTCCGATAGGACGGCAACCCAATAACGACCAGGAAGAGATCAGACGCAGGATCAACGGCTTTACGTGCTTTCCATTGAACAGGGGTAAGCACATCAGTACCATTTCACTCCGAGCTGCAACTGAAAACTTCCTGACGGAAAAGCTCAAAAGCGCTATGCCCGCCCTGGGAAAAGATCCCAGAATATTTTGTAAAATATGACTCTTAATGATTACCTTTATATCTCTTCCTTCCACGGATTTCCCAATCACTGAGACAGTGCAAATCGCAGGAAAGTCTTTTTCTAGATCATCAATAAATGCGTAAATTACGTTAAGTTTGTGGTATTTCTTCCAGTCCATTAGTTTTGCTGAAAATGAGTCAAGATTCTTACTTTATTAAACTACTAGGTAAATCCGTACACGATTCGCTGTGGCTTAGTCTGATAAAAAAGTTGCGTACAATTTCAAGCCCATCCATTGACTTAAGACTTAACTTTTTTAAGTGTTTCTTAGGTGTTTTATGGTGGAAATCTGTCGTACGAAGATTCTAGATAAGACATTTAGAAAATCTCTGGGACAACATGAGTTTCAAGTAGACATATCTTAGCATACAAGATGTCAAAGTGAGGACAAGAGCCCCCTCTTGTCTAGAAGGAGAGAGAGTGAGAAGCAACTTTATTCCTCTTAAATAATCTTTAATATCATAAATATCCTTAGTCCTTACCTTTTCTTCTCTTGAGTTTTCGCCTTGGCGTAATTATACTATTTTCTTGTGATGAGCGTAGCCCTAAAAAATATCATAAAATGTCCTTTAGTCAAACCTGTTTTATGAAGCAATCTTCAAGTTAGGTTTTTCGAGAGACTTGTCAAGCTGTTTGTTCCATACTATTGCTACCAAGAGAGAAATGCTGCTAAGAAAAATTTTCTACTACACACGACATACAGCACATGCAACTATAGTACATTCTGTTATCTTTCTAGGAAAATGTAGTGCATCAGTTGTAATAATAATACCAGTATATTATTGTCCTAGTGTAGTGTGATTTGTATGAGCAGTGGCTCATACAAATTGCTCAAGGTGGATCCCAGATTCATAAGCCCAGGTTATGTCCTTCATTGATGTCAGTGATGTCCAAATGAAACTTAGACATGAATAAAAAAAAATGAATTAAAAAAGCGAATTGATGGTACTTGCCTGGATTTAAACACACAACCTCAAGCATGATAGGTCACCACTAACTACAGAGCCTAGATACATTATTAGATCTTACTGTAGTTAAAAATAAAGTTCTATTTACTTTGATTAGAATTAGATTGTGTTTGGGTGGTGTGGTTGGAAAATTTAACAATATTTTCAGAGTCGCTTGCTTCTTGCTTCTCGCCATCTTTGTATATGTAGAACAATTCAGGTTTCCGCACTTTACTCTCTATCCGTCGGGGGTTACTAGGTTTCACGGCTACGCTCATTTTGTACAATGTTCAATTAACTTGAAAGGAAAATAACATAATTAGCAATTAATGAAAATATTATTAGCTAGATTCTGCCTGCGATTTTGTCTGCGTGGAATTCAAGTGTACTATAAAACAACTGCAATACGGCAGTATTATAGCTTTCATCGGTGAAAAAGATTTATTGTATTCAAGAACAGGTTCCTCACATGTTTTTCCTTCATAGCCAGTGATGACCAAGATAAACTAAAAACACTAGTTTTAAACCTTTGAGCCAGTTTTTAAATTTTAAACTTTATGTAAATAAAGATAAGGTTTAAGCAAAGACTTTCGTTTTATAATAAAGCCTAGAAATACAAATGAATCGAAATACATTGGATAAGTCACTTCACACACGAGAGGCGGGTGTCATCACGACGAGACTGTATATAGTCATTATTTATTTTAAATGGTGGACAATAATACATTGGAAAATTACATTCATATTCCCCAGCGGGATGTCCAAATCGAATGCCAGTCATTGTGGTCAATGTATGGCAATGGATGTCGGATACATCGGCATTTGTTACTACGCTGGGATGCCTGAATGCGGATGCGCGTTACGGAACACGAGTCCTTATAAAGTGAATATGCTTCGTTCATAGAAGATTTTTGAATTTATTCAACGACTAGTCGCGGGTAGAATCTAGTGGAGAATTTAATAAGGAGACAGGTCATTGCCAGATCACCAATGGAAAAATAGAGGTGGTATAAGGCTGTCAATGATATGACAATGCAGGTTGCTCAAGGGGGGCACTTCCTGCGATTGATAGCCCCACTGTGCAGAGCCAGTATGGAAAAAGACGAGAAAGTACTCCATGTGCTTCTTAACTGCCGTGAGGTACCTACTTACATACAGGGCAAAGTATTTCGGGAACCCAGGTACTCTCCAAGTAATCGCCAGTAACTTCAAGACGCTGATGGCCGGGTCTGTGGAGCTGAGGTGGATCAAATGATTTACTTCCCATCACACCGGCGATCGACATCGACCCGATACACAATAAAGATTATTCTTAGTCAAAAATAAGAAAGCGTACCTACCCCGATTTTATAATCTCAATAAATCTAATGTCTAATGTTTGTACTTACTCCGTTTGCGCGTTATAATATTATAAGAATACTTTTTCAAAAAAGTATTTTAAAATAAATGAAGTGATTTTTAAAATTTCATTTACCGTTTTTTTCTTCCATAATTTTAAATGAAAAAGTTATACTCTCACGAAAATTTATCAAAGTTCAATTAAATATGTTTACTGTACTTTTGCTTGCTTTACCTAACCTAGATGACGCTATGTATAAAATGACGTCATTATTGAAATATTTACAGTGTTTGACATTTGACAGCAATAATAGACAAACTGTTTTTTAATATTGAAAAAGTATATAGTGCATTAAATTTCATGTAATTGGAATTCCTTTCGCATTTCTTAAGCAACTTAAGCAGCGCTTAAGCAACGGGGCGATTCTGTTTTGAAAGAGGTGGATTCTGAAATACTGTCAAGTATAAACACCTAAAATATAAGTACTTATTAATTATTGACCAGGTGTCGAAATATAATTACACTTATAATGTTTTTTTTTTATGCAAAACCTCCTAAAATAACACTGAAAAAACTGCACCTCGTGTGGTTTTTACTGAAAATAGGTTGATCCTAAATTTAATTAAACCAACTATTTTAAACAAACTACATTTCCATAGGATTATATAAAACATTTTAATGTAACTGTCGAAAACGCGAACGAATTTTGTGCTAGATTAGAAAACCGCCAGCAGAAAACTCGGCGTGGGCCGCCACGCTGCGGTGAGCAGCCAATCACACGGGCACAATGTCATGCGATGGAATATCATGGACCTGACGAACTGGCCTGCTTCGATATCGTGAAGATGAAGATACGATACTAATTATAGGCGGCTATTAAAGGCAGCTCAGTAATGAGCACATCTTTGTTTTCTTTTGTCTGAGTATAATCTGGAATCAAATCGTGATGGTCCAGTGGTTAAGGCGGTAAAAATCCGGGCAAGTTTTGTGACATTTTTAATTAATTTGTTGTTCTAAGTTTACCTTGGTCTTCACTGACATCGAGGAAGGAAAACATCGTCAGAAAATTTGTAATTCCGATTACAAAAATTCCTTTACTGATAGAAAGCTATATTAGGCTATGTTTTATGGTATACTTGAATTTCATGATATTGTTGATTATGATTTTAAATGGTAACAGTAAACTATGACATCACTTATTTGCTAATTTACTTGAATATAACTAAAAATTTAATTTTACTGCTAATTGACAATTAATCAAATCAAGAAATAAGAAAGGTCCTGAAAAAAGATTTTGGTATGTATTTAGATATTGCTTAATTCACAAAATGCATAAGTACAAAAGCTTGTGTCATAAAACTAAATCGCATCGACATTGCATCTAACACAATCGCTCCAAACTTCCACAGTTCAACTTTGACGTAGACACGGTCACACGACTGCAGACGCAGTCGCGCTAATTGCAACAAATGAGATTGATTGTAACGGACAAGCGACTCCGACAGCCGAAGCCGATGTCAATTGCTTTCTATTACATGCTTTTCACTTTTCTAATTATATTCTACGGGTAATTTGACAAGAAAATTGTGGTTGCATGTGCTTTTATACAATGAGGATAGGTAATGCCTAAAAATAACGAGAACGTGAATGAACGTGGATGAGCCGAAAGGAGTATGTAAGGATCGTAGCAGGTGGTTTTCAATGGTTTCTGCCTACCCCCATGGTAAAAAGGAGTGAGTTTATGTATGTGTATGTAGGGTCTAAAAATATCAGCCTATTACTGTCCCACTGCAGGGAACCACTGCAGGCCTCTCCACATACAGAGAAGGTACGAGCTTCATGCGATCATCATGCTTGCTCAAGGTGGAGTGGCGTGACATCGCCACTTACATTAATTAGAGGTCCAGGTTTCTTTATGATGTTTTCCTTAACCGATGTCAGTGATGTCAGTGTGTGGAACTCAAGTATACCATAACACAGCGAATGGTATACAGAAAAAAAATGTAGTTTCTTTTTATCAAAATATTTTCCGAATCAGACTATATTACTGGAGATCAAATTCAAATAAAATAAATAGACGAACAACTCTTCAGCTTTATAATATTAGTATAGATACCTACTTTACCCATTACCTTAAACGCATTTTCCTTAATCTCTAAATAAAGTTCAACATTTCCATAATAGGAGTCAAAAGTTAAGTCATGAACACAAGAGATCGTAAAGCGCACAATTCGACAGCTAATCTAGTTAAGATGCAAGTATCCGGGGGTGCAATAACTTGGGTTACCGTTTGGCGATAATTAACGCGATCGTCGTGAAGATAGTGGCGCGAACGTCTGCACCCCGCCTAATTGATACGAACGACCGAGAAGGAGTAGACGGCTTTACTGAAAAAAAATAGAAATAAATAATTAAGTGGGTGTTCAGATTCTGTTTATTTGTGTAGTTGGATTTTTTATCATATTATTATAAGTGGGATCCTGCCGTTTCATCGGAGAAAAATTGTCAAATTATTATTTCCCAAACAATTTTTCGCATAAATTCATTTGCCAAAAAAATAATAAAAACATAAAATGTTTTAAGTCCCATCTAATAGGGGGCGAGCCTATTGTTATCAACCGGGCACAAATCCAGACTCCGAGGCTGCTACTGAGAAATTCCTGATGGAAAACCCCAATAACACTTTGCCCGACCTGGGAATCGAACCCAAGACCTCAGCAGTCGCGCTTTACGGCTACTAGACCAACGAGACAGTTAAGAAAAGTATATAACATTACGAAAGTATATTATGTAAGTACATTTGTTTGATTCTCTCGTTTTTCTACTTCCGCTAGATTTCTGTTACTATTATTGTATCCAATAAACATAATCTATTGATGTTTATTGCGTTACATGTATTTTATTTGGGCTGTTCCCAAATAATATAAGGCATGCCATAATGGTTTCCCTTATTAACTTTGGGATGGGATCTAAAAAAATAAGTGGAGTGCCTCATTTGTTGTACTTAGTTACTAGATTCTGCCCGCGGGTTTGCTCGCGTAAAAAGTAATTTTCCGTAAAGTTGAAAAATTATCCCAAGCAAATACATTATCGGGATAAAAAGTATCTTATGTGTTCATCCAGGAAATGGTCTATCTATGTGCCAATTTTCATTTTCACAAACACCTTCATGAACTTTCATAATTATTGATAATATTTGTAGGATTTAATCAAAGGGTTTCCTAGACGTATATTTTATTGTTCTCCATTTCAGGCATTTTTTCCATGGTGGATAAGGCAATGGCCTTGCTACTATAAACGTCAAGCAGTTTTAGATATTTCGTAATGAGTGAGTCAGACTTTTCGTTTTTATATATTCAAATTTAGTCTTGAATTTCAGCCTCAGATTACAAAAATTACTATAGATGTATATAGCAATGATTATGATGATGACTTAAAAACTATGCCTAATATAAATTTTGAGTATATTAATAAATCTAGCCTGACTGCTTCGTTGATTGCCTCGTTGGTCTAGTGGTCGCAAGTGCGACTGGTGTGCATGAGGTCTTGGGTTCGATTCCCAGGTCGGGCAAAGTGTTATTTGGTTTTTCCATCAGGAATTTCTCAGTAGCAGCCTCGGAGTCTGGATTTGTGCCCGGTCGATGGCAATAGGCTTGCCCCCTATTACAAGGGACTAAAAACATATCTGGCGAAATGTGGGTGTACTAATGGGTACACCTGTGCCTAACCCTTCGGGGATTACAGGCGTGATTTTACGTTATGTTATGTTATGTAATAAATCTAGCCACATAAAAGTACATACTCAAATCGTGATCTATCCTAAAATCAGTAGACACAGCACAAGACCGACACTACTACTAATGAACGGTATTTTGACACATGCTCATTGGCTAATCCGAGCTCAGTGCGACACTGAATTTCCAGTGCCTTCAATTAATTGGCCCGCTTCTGCGGGAGGTGATGCGATCAGTCGACTGCTGCGTGTACGCCGTATCGTTTGTGTATCGTAATTGGTCAAAGAGTTCGCTAGCTTTATCATTAGGTGCGAGTTGGTGGGATAGCGGTTTTCGTGGTTTGAATGTGATCATGTGGGAGAACTGAGTGGGTATTGTAATTTTAACTTTATTGAAATATTTTTCTGCATTTCTTTTATTACTCTGTCAAATGTTGAAGAATAAATGTCTTCAATACTAATATTATAAAGAGGAAAGATTTGATTGTTTGTTTGTTTGTTTGTTTGCATTGCAAACTACTGAACCGATGTGAAAAGTTCTTTTACTGTTGGTAAGCTACACTATTCCCATAGGCTGTATTATATTTTAAATAATTAGGGATCCGTTAGAATAATCACGTCGCAGGAAGAGTGCCAGTTAATTTATAAAATAGCCCAAAACTCTATTTATTTTAAAACTAGCTTTTGCCGGCGACTTCCTCCGCGTTAAAGTTGAAATAGTACCTATTTCAAGGGAACTGTACAATTTGCCGGAAAAAAAATAGTAAAAGTACATGAAAAATAGTAAGTGAGTGTGGTAGGTATAGATGTTAGGGTAGTAGGTCTAACTAATTTACTGAATCGTAAATCATGAAAATAGGTGTTAATTTAGAACAATTATAACATAAATGTTCTGTGGGTGTACCAATTGAAGCATTGTGTTAAGAAATCGAATTTGTAGCATCCCTTTTTGACAATATAATTCAGTAATCCCTGACAGATCCGCATAATGCCTCAAAGCGACTGGGGTATGCTTTTAATGTGGACCCAGATCGTGTAAACAAGGATTTTGTTGGCTTCCTACGCCTCCGGCGATCGTTCTCAGTCAGAGGCCTACCAGAGCTGATGAACATGGTATTTTCAACGAATCCGACATAAATTGCGCGTTTTGTTAAAGACGGAAGACTAATGCGGTAACACAAGACAGCAATGTATAGCAAAACAAAAGAAAGGGGACAAAATTTCGTGTTTTGGATGAGGGATGGAATCAAAAAATGGTGGCTCCAATAAAGGACATCATTAATTCCCGCCGGTCGCGATGTCGCTCGTCGGGAGATTGGCTGCATTAACGTAATAGTGCCTGAGAAAAATATCCGATCAATATCCGCGAGACACTGTTTGTTGTGGTTGAGGGCTTAATTGTGGCTTGTTTAAACTTGTACACAAATTAATAGTATCGCACAGAGATATCTACTATAATTTTATGTTTTTTCATTGAAATAGTAAGTTGGTAGTTATTATAATAACTTCGGTGATATGCTTTCCCAACTTAAACATAAAACCTTACTAACACAAAAAAGCTTTTTGGTACTGCCATTTGTATTTGTAATAAAAAAAGAAATCTATTGAGATTTAAATTTAAAATGAGACTTAATAACATAACTGACGAGTTCCATATCGATAACTAACTGCTCAACTAAGCTTTACTCATTTAATTTAATTAATTTAATGTATTCCTATTTTCTTATTATGTTCCACGCTTACACAGTTATACATATTTGTATGTTCAGTAGAGAAACATACCTACAAACAAACAGAGCACACTAATTATATCTACTCAAAACCTGTCAACCTGTCAAATAATCAATCTGTCAAAAATGTCTATAATTTACCTTCATTGTTTGACAATTGACTGTCGTTGAGATGAGATTGCGACTAAATCGGAAACTTTTTTTAAATTATTAAAATAGGCCTTCTAACTTCTACCATAAACAGCTGTGTGATTTTGTTCTTATAAAATAAAGAAATATATATATTTGAATACCTACATAAACAAGTCTACAATAGTTATCATTACAGAGTACCTAAGCATTTACTAAACCGAACAAATTGAACGATCCAATTTTCTCAATTTAATCTAAACCAAATTATCAAACGCCGACATATGTATGGATCTATAGCTACATAAAATACACACACAAGTAAAACTAAGAATGTTTTTTTCCTCCGCTGTTTGCAAAGCGTCGAAAACAATTTCCTCAGTGGACGGAGGCCCGGTGCTCCTAAGTATTTCTTTCAAATAATTATCCGACAAAAACATCCCAAGATTCTTGTGGAGTTCGTTAGGATGTTACAGGATCCCTCCCTAAGCAGAATTAATGATTCCCTTTATTGAAAGTTCAATTTTTTGATTAGGAGTCGGTGGGGCGACGCCCTACACTGTTTAAACACCGGATAACACGGCATTTATTTACATTCGGCCAGTATTGATTTGATTTATTTTTTAAGTTGTTCTTTTTGAGTTCTTTTTTTAAAATTTGTTATTTGACGTGTATCGAAGAAGTTTATAATGCTAGCTAGATAAGACCCAATTTATTAAAACTTAATTTAAATTATCGGTTTGTTGTTTGTTGGCTATACTTGTAACAAAAAAAAATTAAATGGCTTTGTCATTTAGTATCCCTCTACTATGTGTTCTTATCATGGTTTATCTATACATATAATAAAGCTGAGAAGTTTTTTTTGTTTGTTCGTTTAAACGCATGTTATAACCTCTGGAAGTACCAGACAGATTTGAAAAAAAAAAAAATTTTTGAAGGTATATGATAGCTAGATTCATGAGGATTAGTAAAGGCTATATAACATCACGCTACGATCCTCGGAAGCGGAGCAGTAACCAAAGATGTAACCTAAAAGGCAAAACAAAACAACGCAGATGAAGTCGCGGAAGAAGCTAGTATAAAACTACATTATCCACACAAGAGGCTATTATAATAAAAAAGTCTAATTTAATACCATTTACGATGCAATTCCGATACCAACCCCATTGTAGCCCCTAATACCGATTCCAAAAAGGCATAAGATCTATTTATCGAGACGATACAAATTGCACCGGCTCCGGACTCAAGTGCCGTAATCTGTTGGCGAGCGAAGGCGATCCGGCGACCGTCCGGCGTCCGGCGGTCGACCGGCCACCGGCGAGAATCTAATTTGGTTCGGTAGCCGTCGCTCATTTGTTCAAATTACACCCCACGCCGCCCACCGAGACGTGTTCGAGGAACCGGGAGACGCTGCCAAATTTATAAGTATGTGTTGTGTTCATGGCAACGTTAGATGGAGGGTAGGTAGAGATTCAAGTGGGTAGTGTGAAGGGGCAAGTAGATTCAATTATATTTCTTGTAATATGATGTTCAAAAGTGCCTTTTAATGGTCAAATTCAGTGGTTTTTAATCTTTTAGTGTTCAAGGACTATTTGGCAAAAACTTATCTTGCTATGGACCACCAATAGTTTGACAGTCATACCTATTAATTATTTGTAAGGTTCCATACTAAAATTATAAATGCAAAAGTAACTCTGTCTGTTTATCGGTCTGTCTGCTACACTTTCATGGCTAAACCACTGAACCGATTCTGATGAATTTTGGTTCGGGGAAAGTTTGAACCCCATGAAAGGACATAGGTTACTATACTTACTATCTATTTCGCAACTTCGGCTGTATCCGTAATAATCGACATTTCTGCGGACGAAGTCGCGGGCAAAAGCTAGTGTTTAATAATTACACGTACACAGTGACACGTGCATAAAAAGACGAAACTTAAATGGCTACATTACAGAAATTAAATCAAGCGATGTTAGTTGACCTATTTCTATATTTAGAAATAAAGTATCATCTCGTAATTCCTCCCTCCCCCTCTGTGACCTCGGAGGTCGGAGGACTCGAACTATTCAACCCTCAGGCACTTCCGGGTCCTCTCTTTGTTGTGAGCGATCTTTCCTTCCTTTATCAATTGAAATATTCTTTGAAGCGACACATTCTGAATTTGATGGTGCTAATCTATGTTTGATGAATTGTTGGATATGATATGGTTTTGGATAATATAAACACATAACATCACGCTTCTAATCCCCGAAGAGTTAGGCAGAGGTGTAGGTACCCATTGTACACCCACATTTCGCCAGTTATGTTTAAGTCCCTTATAATAGGAGGCGAGCCTATTGCCATCTACCGGGCACAAATCCAGACTCCGAGGTTGCCACTGAAAATTTTTAATGAAAAATCCCAATGACGCTTTGCCCGACCTGGGAATTGAACCCAAGACCTCAAGCTCAATAGTCGCACTTTGCGACCACTAGACAACAGCAATGAGGCAGTCAAATCTGTGGAAGTATTCGTCCGATAACAATTTTTTTGCTACTTTATTACTAACTGTCACCGGCTGTGTTTTATGGCACACTTGTCTTCCACGCAGACAAAGTCACGGGTGAAACCTAGCGCTTAATAAAGACATAGATAAAAAATACGCTTAAATCTTAACAAATATTTTTTATTTTGTCTTTTAGTCACCAAAACAACATAATTAAATGTACAGTTTGATATATTTATAACTCCTAAACTTTTACAACGTAAAGATACACTATTCCACAACAATCTTACCGTGAAATAAGTCTGAGTACACACGGTAGGAGGTAGTGGTCGATGAGGCTCAGGTAGCAAGCCAGGTGTCGTTCACGCTTCGCGCCTCGGCACACAGCGCCGGCGTTACTACGCGACGCAAGCTCCAACAATTACGATACTATGCCGACGGAGCGCTGTTATGTATCTCCCCTTATAACGTTCCGTTGAGACGGCTCGAGTTTCGGGTTTTAACTTTGAAATAGATTTTTGAGTCTTAAATTGAGTAGGATAGATAATTATATAAATACTCTTTTTGCTTAATCTAAAGAAAATCGAATAATTGATGTGGAGTATGTGATGTTCATTTCTATGCTGTTCTTTTCTGGAGGGATTCAAATTATGTTTTTTTTCTCTGCTGTTCTTTTTCAAATAAAAAAGAAAACATAACCTATAACAACCAGGGATAGCTTTCTATTAGTGAAATAATTTTCAGAATCGTAGAAGTGTTTTCGGAGTGCGTAAAAAAAAAACAAAGATACTCTTCATCTTTTACTACGATAGTATAGATTTCTAATTTAACCTCGTGTTAGCTAATAATACCTCTGAGATAAGTTTTTATAACGACAACTAAAAGATTTTTTTTAATGGTTTTTTTTTAAAATAAGGATTAATTCATATCACATATTATATTATTATAACTCATAAATAATCCTGTCAAAATCACAATCACATCATTTTAACTATAATTTATCACTTTGTGCTTTAAATAATTTCGTATTTATCCTTAAACATAATATAGCTTAAAACAGTTAGTCTATTTTCATTTCATAGTTTCACTGGACATTTAATTGTAGAGATCACTTTGTAGAGCTGAAGCTTAATTTTGTAACTTGTTAGTGGCAGCATGAACTCTATGTAGGGCACTCGTATTTAGTTGTGAAATTTCGCTGATTTACTCATTAGCTGTGTTAGCGAATTGTCATTCAAATTTGTTTCTAGGAATTTCCTGAATACTGTTACCAAGGTAACAGTAATCTGGCTTTTAACAATATAGGATTTCAACTAAATTCAAGTGAAACACGCTATCGGAATTCATTTTATATTGAATTACTAGCTTTTGCGTGCGCTTTCGCCCGCGTAATAAGTTTTCTGTAAAGTAAGTTGAACTACACTAAGAGAACACATTACCGGGATAAAAAGTATCTTAAGTGTTAACCCAGGAAATAGTCTAACTATGTGCTAATTTTCATTCAAATCTGTTTAACGGTTTACGCGTGATTGAGTAACAAACAACCAAAAATCTAAACATGTTTACATTTCTGAGCGATGCTCGAACAGTTGCCTTTATAAAAAACCTATTCGGTTATTTTTCATATTTCGAATTCCAAAAGGAATTCTGACTAAAGAATACAAAACCTTTCAAACAGGTTGTCTTAGTATGCTACCTTAATGGGCTAAGTCTTTGGCTTGAGCTTTTGTAAACACAGTTTTTTTCTGTTATGTGCGTCACTTTAGCGGGAATAAATACTTTTTCTTTCTTTCTTTCGTTGTGCGTGAGTAATGAGTACCTACCTATTCCGCAGTGACGAGGACTACGTACAATTTGATTTTTTAAGAGGATACATTCGATATTTTACCAGGATAATAGTAGCCTATGTGTAGTATTCCAGACTTCCATACTGTTTAGTACCGACAGCTAATTGCATATTATAATTGTAAGTTCGATTTTTTGAACAGCGGCCTCTACTTGAAAAAACACTGCGAAAACGCACTGCTAGATTTAATAAAAGTCACATTAAAAGCACCAAATCTAATCTGAAAGTACTGTCTCACCTAGTTTGGTGAGTGACTTCGTGCACTATAAGCTCCGGTATGTGAGTTTAAATCCAATAGTAGTACCGTGTAGCTGGAGCGAGCGGCTGCGTGCTGGTGCGAACGTTCACGCTGATTGCGTTACACTAATGAAGACGGACACCAACGTGCTATGTACAGTAAACAAAAGAGATAGGTATGCAGAGTCGTCAGAAACAGTTAAAGTTTTCTTAGAATCTGATGAGAGTTTTCAAATGTAATTTAATTTAAAAAATAGATAATAAACCGTTTAATAATCAGGTTAAGTTTCAGTCGAAGACATTCATCTTTTTCTAAGAAAACTTCAACTATATCTGACGACCCTGGATACCTATCTCTTTTGTTGACTGTACACGTAAAACTGTGTAAGTCAGCTGTATAAAGTGCAATTTTGCATCGTCATCAAGAAGTGAGGCCAGTGTTGCGGAATTTGTTCGAAAGAGTCAACGCAAAGGGCTTATGTAGGAACACGGATGGGTCTTAAGAATCTGACACTCGTTTTCGCTGCACTCAGAGCGGAAGAAGTCATTTGATGATATCCCATCCTAAAAAACAAAAAAAAAACTATGCTATTCCTATTACATTTGAGAATCACTATGTTCTCAACACAAATCTAAATATTATATTGAAGCGAAAGGTCATTCACTCATCACAAATCATCGAAAAGCGCTTGACATATAAAGATTAAAAATTCACTTCCTAACGGTGGTCCGACATTTACGCGAATGAAGTCGCGGGCAAAAGCTAGTCAATAGGTAATAAAATAAATTGAACTTTTTTGTAGATGATTTTCGAACTGGAGTTAGACATCTTGCTGCTAGGTATAGACAGCCGAGTGATAATAACACAGTCGCGCGATTCTAAGTATTCTCAGTAATCTTATTATTGAACAACATTAAAACTGTCTCACATACATACATAAACTCACGCCTTTTTCCCATGGGGGTAGGCAGAAAAAGCAGTACGCCACCTGTTACGATTATTACATACTCCTTTCGTCTCATCTCAAGACGTTCTTAAATTCATATAATGATAGATGAGGGTAGCAGCAGGGCGCGGCCTCGCTAATCAAAATGAAGTAGCTCAGCATCAATATTTGACTGATACAACTCCGTCTTATTACAGACTAACGAGCGCAAACGTTAAAATTCTACAAGATTAACTTTTGTCGATGAGCCATCTTGATACTTTATTATTTGCGTTCATTTATACATGTTTTTTTTCAATATGGTTTTTTTTTAAATATCTGAATATTAATACTCAATATCTTTATTGCTTTTCCATATGTATGCTAAGGTAACTTATATGTTTTAAATTATGGGTACGGGATCTATTTTATAGGTAAGTTTGATTTAGCTCGAAAATAATACATTTATCTATTATAATTATTATACTGGTTTATCAAAAGTAAGACTGTTTCTTTAATCTGATATGTTGTCAGCAATCATTATTCTTCTATATTGGCTGACTCCTTAATATTTCAAGCAAGACACGAGCTAATTGACAGCAATATTTACACTCGAGCGGCTCGAGTTCGTCGACTGTAAAGAACGAATTGCATTAATACTTACACCAAAGAATTCCATTTTTATTTTTGGCAAAGTATTTATTTATACACCTACCAATTTCTTCGTAGTAGATTTTTGGAAAGAATTGCCAGTTTTCAAGCTATATAAACTAAAGTAAGTAAGTAAGTTCAAGTTCCAAAGAATTATCTACTTTCTATAAAAGTATCAAGATTTCTTTTTCACATTTTATTCAACCAGTCGGTGTACCTTTGGAGGCGAATATTGATTGACTTATTTTTACCAACTTTTTATACTTGAGTAGCATTTATTTTATTCATTAAGAGTTCAAGGGTCGTTGTTTATATACTTATCTTATTTATTTTATGTGTAAGCTTACTGTTTATTTAAACTGTATATTTTTGCAGTGAAATTAAAAGCGGTTAATGTGTTTGTATCAAAAGTGTGTCAACTTATGTATATGCCATTGTGAAGACATGATCTGCAAAAACGGATCTTCTCAAATCGCGCATCAAAACAGACTAACATCATGTTCATTAAACCAAACGCGAACTGTTATAGTTCTACTTTTCATAGTTGTTATCTCAACATCCGACTAAAGTTCCTCGATTTCCGCACTACCATAACAAGATGTGTTTTATCTACCACACAACTTGAACTCCCTCCCCCTCCCTGAGTCTTCAGCATTGGCAGGTTTATGGGGATCTTGTAGGTATATTGGCAGGTCATGATAATTTGGTCGTTAGTTATAACAGTGGTAATGCGTTGGGGTGTGTTTTTGCTTTATGTCGCGTGAAATTTTATTGTCGCGGCTCGGCGTCGCGCCAACATCGCTATACGACAGAATATGCACAGAAAATATGTAAAAAAGAACTATAAAAACCGACTACTAATGCCTTCTAAAGAGGGAACAATAAAATCCCTAATTTTTAAGTCAAACAAATAATATAATATGCTCGTAGACTTTGTAGTGAGCAAAAGGTTAGGGGGACTCAAAATCATGCATTTTTAACGTTGTAAAGAACTGGCAGGGCACATAATGCTTGCAAATCTACATATTTGCTTAGCATTATCCAAATAAGACAGACGAGGCTTCGCCGGACGTCTAACTTCGTAAATGAGAGCCGTACTAAGTAAATAGAGGACGACCGGCGGGTAAATAAACGTAACCTCGCGAATCCGAAACGGACAGGACCGGTGGTGATACGACAATGCTCCAAGATTTTATACAGAGTTTGGATTATGTTTGTCTACTTAATTGTAGGGCCGAACATGATTGTCCGAGAGCTGCGGAGGATGACCTTTGCATTTTATTTTTTGGATTCTTTAAGCTGATTTGATCATAATATTGTTTATTTTATTCACGGATTCAGTAGCGCAAAATTATAAATGTTTGGACATTTTTCACCATAGTAGGACAATGGCACAATATATTTGATTCGAGCTCTTGCTAGCGACTTGGTCTCCGTAGATTTGAGATTTAGGCAAAGTCTTTGATTACTTCACGGGAAGACAAAAACGGGGGTAAAATTATCCTTTGTGAAAAATTTTTGCTAATTTCGTTCAGCAGTCAGAAACAAACATCAATTCGTTCATCCATCATCAAAACTTTGACTTTTATAATAGTAGGAGAGAAAAATAAAAGTGGGATTTATAGATTATGAGTAACAAGAGTACCAATAGAAAATGTTACATTTGAATAAAAACACAACATAATATTAGGTATATTATATACATATATAAAAACAATACTTCTTATATCTTCTTTTATTAACGAAAATCTCACTTAAACAGGAAGATACCAATTCCGTACCAGGATACAAAAATACATACAAAATATCGTAAATACACCAACAAAATATCCCATTATTGTTGACGTGGCATTTTTTCCCGTTCAAGCTCGAACGTAACGCCTTACGCCCAAGGGACGTTCGATCACCGTCATCTCGTGTCGGTAAACACATGACACGCCGTCCGCGTTGTCGGCTAAATTAAATCTTATTGTCGCTTAACTCGATGCGAATGACTCGGAAAATTCTTTTGGGATTACAGCTTTTTGGTGATCGTTTTGGAGTTTTTATCGGGATTTTTTCTCATTTTGCTCTATTGTTGGAGAGTTTTGTGTCCGAAGTGCATGAAAATGTGTTGGGTTTACTGACGCAATTTGTATTCATACGATAATTTTTCTGATCAACGTGGACAAGCAAGATTGTAATCTGCTTTGCGACTTGCTTGTAGGTATTTAATTTCAAAATGGCAGTTAATTTTCAAACTGGTATTGAAAAATATGTGTTTTAAAGAGTTAAGACAAATCATTTAGTTTAATCACGAATTGACATAAATATGATTAGACTACGTTTTGTATGAACCTCGCTATTGACAGGTATTATTTTATTACTACTAAGGAGGACCGTCTCTCGTTATAGTAACGTATTTATTATCTGCGCGTTTATAAGCACAGCATAATTAAATTCACTAGGGTCACTTGTTTGCACACCGCCGCCGTAACGGAACTCGGATCAAAGGACCAATAAAATTGTTTAGTGGTCTTTTGAGTATAACAAACATTTATCATCACAGGTATAATAATAAAAATTAAAAGCCATATACATACTTATCTAAAATTCGGGTATTGTTTAGTAAGGAATGGACTTTAGTATCGACAAAATCTTACTATTCCAAGATTGCCGAGATGATTTTTCTTCAAATCATTATTTCTAGACATCATATCCATAATTTGCTATCGTAACATGAACTTTAAGTAAATATGCATCCGATTATCGTATCTCTAGTTATAAATCATAGTCAATAGGTAATTCAAACAAATGAAGCTGACTAACTAATTACAGGTTGACAGGGAGGTATTTACTCAGCATTAGTGGAGATTACTAGCTGTCATTGATAATTACATAGTCGAAGCTGCATTAGCCGTATTATGACATGTCAAGGTGAGGGAGATGAAGTACAGTTACGTATGTATATAGGTATGTCTTTACATAAATAAATACCTAATTACATAAACATGCACCTGCATGGATTAATTATGTTTTGTCTGTAATTATAGTGGATATATGAGCCACAATTTTAACGCTTTTCAGAGCTATTATTTTGGAAATCTATATAGATAATAAAAATCGCTAAATGTGTTGCTACCTATGCGCAAAAGTCAAGAACTGCTGAACCGATTTAGCTAATTCTTTTTTTTGTTGTATTTGTTTTTCCAGGACAATGTTCTTTATGGAAGATTATTTTTGATAAATGTAACTAAGACTGGACGGTTCATTAGTTTAGTATGAAGTAAAAATAAAAAAAATGTGAAATGTGAGTTTTGTATTACAAAAGAAGTCTTGAAAAATATTTAAATGATGTCGAACTCGTTATTCTGTTATTCATATTAATAAGGAGAATGTTTACTCGCGATTTCGCCTATGTGAATTTTGATACGGATTCCTTATTTTTTTTATTATAAAATAAATTTTTCATCACTAAGGGATAGCGTAGCTACCTATTTGCAAAACAATTTTCATTACCGCTAGTAGATATGGAAACACGTTCAAACAAAACGGCCTCTCTAGCGTAATATATTACTCTAGATTTAAACGTAGATACTTTATAGCCTAATAAAAAAGTTAATGTTTATTTACTTACAAGGCTATGTCTTTCATCATTCCTAATTACAAATACAATTTATGAGCATGAGCAACAAAAGAAACAAAAATATGGCAGCCAATCAGAATCGTCGGCTAATTTCGCACGAGAGTGAGTTTTGCCCGCTTCTTATGGCGCAAAATTGTTCAATCAGTGTAAGTACTTAGTGATTTTCCGACCGGACCCCAGTTGGTTTGTTCAAGATTAAAAATGTGTTGGATGTGGTATTTGTTTTCTTTTTTGTAGAATATTTATTGCAAAGAAATATCTTACAAGATGGTTGAAAACAGCTAAAAATAATAAAATATCTAACGATCTCTAATTAAATTCGTTGGCCAAGTGGTCGCACTAGCTCGACTACTAAGCGTGAGATGTTGGGTTCGATTCCCAGGTCGGGCAAACTGTTATTGAGTTTTTCCATCAGGAATTTCTCAATTGTAGCCTCGGAGTCCCTCGGAGTTTGTGCCCGGTTGATGGCAAAAGGCTCGCCCCCTATTACATGGGACTTAAACATAACTAGCGAAATGGGGGCGTACAAATGGGTACACCTCTGCCTTACACTTCTGGGATTACAGGCGTGATGTTATGAAGTAATTGCATATACCGCATGAAAAATAATGATAAGTACGGTTTTTGTTTTCGTAACTCCATGAAACTTATTGAATTAAATGCCTGTCTGGTCTGAGGACACAAACAGGCAACAGTAAGCAATATCCCCCACTATAGAACTCGATGGTGCGAAATATAACTTGACATTTGATTGCGTGTTGTAGGAATTATTGTTATTAGTACTCTACCCGCGACTTCGTACGCGTGATTTTTCTTACGGGTCCCTAATTTTTTATCTATAAAATATAGCCGATAACGTGGGCTTCCAATTGGAGAAAGAATTATTAAAATCGGTTCAGTAGATCTAGAGGTTACCCCCTGCAACCTCACAAACTGACAAACTTGACATCTTTTTAATGTTTCAATTAATATAATAATATATTTATTTATTTTATTTATATTTTTATATATATAATATTTTAATATTTCTGTATATGATTTAAATATTTCTGTTTTCCGAACTTTAAAGTATCTAGTTGTAGTTATGACACAAGGAAAATATCTGATAACAACTAACGTAACATAACATCACGCCTGTAATCCCCGAAGGGTTAGGCAGAGGTGTACCCATTAGTACATCCACTTTACGCCAGCTATATTTAAGTTCCATGTAATAGGGGGCGAGCTTATTGCTATCAACCGGGCACAAACCCAGACTCCGAGGCTGCTACTGAGAAATTACTAATACTCTTCAAACTGGCCAATTAGTCTAATTACGGTTGTGTAATTATAATTTTTCATAAAAAGTGCTTTATTGCTCATATTTTTGGTTATTTAGCGCTGTGAGGTCAAAATAAAGACTGCTATTAAACAAAAGTAATAGCCATCATTATAATATTTTACGTACGCGTGTACGTTACGTACGTGTTTTTAGCAAAAAAGTACGCTTCTAAAATCTCTGAGGTCAAGCCGAAAAATAAAATTAGAGGACGATGTACTATCAAATTCAAATAACTCAAAGACGAAACAAAATTCAACCGGACAGCGAAAAGGCTATTCCTTTAAAAGGTACTGACAGGCCATCAATAAAGTTTTCAAACTGTGCACCAGTTCCCATGGGTAGTAAAATATCCCATACAACTGGGGTCAGAGGACGGATATCTTAAGTGCCCCGAAAGGGCTCCGGGCAGGATATTTGTATTCTCGGTACATCCGAGAGGTTAAGGACAAGTTTGCTGAAGGGTGCCTGTCAGTTATGAACTTATGAGTGATGTTCTAAGGCTCAAAGTTGTTAAAACTTAACGGTGTTCTGTTCGGTAATTGATTGATTTGAAGAATGTACACATAACACATATTATATGGTTTGTTCGATAGATTAGATAATGTTGAACTGATTTTGTGAATTGATTCTTAATTGGTCTTAAATAAAAATAAAAAGGTATTTAATTAAGTAACTACTGACTTCAGAAGGCCTAGTCTACTAATTAAAAACGTTGAAAATCTTGTTGCAATCGCATATCAACGACAATTAATGCCATGAAATGTAGTTAAATTAGAGGCATTTTTGACAGATTCAAACTTACCTACAATATAGAGGTCGTTGCGATTAAAAAAAAAAAAAAAAAACGTAAAACTGCGGAAAAGTTGCAACTTTGACCCATCTCCATAACTAGGAGATATCCCAAGTATGGTCCAGAACAAAAAAAGATATCGCACTGATGGGAAGAATTTGTTAATTGTCTTTTTACAAGCTTTCATTTAGCTTGCACTGTTCGTATGTATGTATGTAAGTAAGTTGCCCTTTCATAACATAACATAACATCACGCCTGAAATCCCCGAAGGGTTAGGCAGAGGTGTACCCATTAGTACACCCACATTTCGCCAGTTATGTTTTTAGTCACATGTAATAGGGGGCGAGCCTATTGCCATCAAACGGGCACAAATCCAGACTCTGAGGCTGCTACTGAGAAATTCCTGATGGAAAAACCCAATAACACTTTGCCCGACCTGGGAATCGAACCCAAGACCTCATGCACAGCAGTCGCGCTTGCGACCACTAGACCAACGAGGCAGTCACGGTTGTCCTTTCATTTGCAAACCATTTTTTAAACCATTTGTTGGTATCCGATTGTTCTAGTGTAGAGTAGCAGTTCTGGTGACAGTACAACGTCCAATACTCAATATTGTAACAATTTAAAATTAAAGCTTGTTTTAAAAAATATTTTTATGTTATTATTATCACGACCGTAATTCACCCATCCCAAAATTAGCCCCCATAAAACAATGACAATACATCCCAGCAATAAATTGATTGGTAAATTCGTTGTTTGGCATAGTATCCGCTATAAACAAGCACAAGAACTGATCGAAACACATTACAACTGTACTTCCGAATACATATTATTTGGCCTTATTACTAAAGCAGTAAAACATACGATAAACGATACAGATGGCTATAAACGTGAGGTCAAATGTATCCGACGGTCTACTCTGTATAAATCTCCTTGGTGAACTTAGGTGAGGTGAACTGGAGGTGAGCTGTCAATCCATCAATTCAACATCAGCAGTGCTATTTGCAGGTGAAATGACAGCTCATGACGACACGGTTGGCGCAGTGGTTAAGTAATTGGCTGCTACGCTATGTGACGCGGGTACGATTCCCGCATGGAACTAATAGTTGTATGGCTTACAGATAGGCGTTCCGGATCTGGCTGTTTGTGTTTGTAAGGATTTTTTGTTTGTAAACGTGTGCAAGATACAGGAAAAACGCCCAGTGTGGGTGCAAAGTTTAAAGAAAATTATTGTATTAAAAATAATTCAGCGTTTCCATAAAAAATTGCAACACCTACATAGTCTACATGCATGCGACACATACAAAGTCTATGGAACAGCAGATTTGTTTTTAAACCGACTAGAAATATTAACCTTAGAGGTCTAGAATCATGTTGTATCCATGGTAAAACCAAAAATATTTCGTCACGATGCCCCCTTTTACTTCGTACAATGATTTTGTTACATTATTCCTTCTTTTTCTTTTTATTCCATCGATATTTCCATTAGTACCTACATAGATGTTTTTCTATCGACAGCTACACGGTACCTCATAACGCTCGATAGAGAGTGATGTACATAGGACATGTTTATAAGATATGCCGAACAAATTTACTGGGAAATATTTGCATGTCATGTGTCAACATTTTGGTAATATTGTTAAGTACCTACAGAGTAACAGAATATTCATCAGGTAGGTGTATTACTAGGAAGTCATGATTATGTAATGGATTGCTGATTCACAGAAATTATGGACGAACGTTCATGGAAATCATGAACCAATGTGACGTCATTTACTAATGCATGCGTGTGCATGTATTTTTTGTGACATTTTCTGCTGGTTTTTGGTATTTTCGGCTTTGTTTGGTTTTTTTCTGGGTATTTTCGACTGTTTTTGTGTAAGTGTAAAAACGTTACTCGATAAATCAAATCGTTTAAGTAATTTATTTTTAAATTACTATTTTAAAAATCGTTTAGGCACTTTAAATTGTGATTAATCAGTCAGTCGGAAAGGTGAAGCTAGATGCTCATTTCAAACAGTAGGTATTTATTTATATTCTACGTATTGTTGGGTTACTGCCATTGTTCTTTTGTGACCTTTTTATGAGTTATTTGAATTACAGCGGGGCCTTAAAGATGCCAAGCGTGGCCAATTGAAAGACCAATAAGATGGTGTGCTCTCGTGCCCGCTTTTACTTTCAATTAAACTGATAAACTAAAATAAAATAAAATACAATAAAATAATAAAAAAATAACATAAAATCATTTACTTCTTTTTCTTTATTCTGTAACTACATTACTTTTACTAAACACTAATGTAGAACGAATATCGTTTTGCTGTCGGTATATTCAAAACAAATTTGACGTAGGTACCTGTGACGAGTTTACTATACCTGTTGTTAATTATTCTGTCACTGTGGCAAGTTAAGCAATATTTTTAAATGTGGAGAATTTTCGTTGTTAGTTAGTTTACAATAACCCTTATTTTCTAACTTGTTCCCTATCCAATAGCTATGTTGCAGTTATTACCGAAATTCTATAAAAAGGCTGTGAGAAAAATAATTATTTCTCATACATGTCAACCATTTATTATTGAAGATATGGTGCCAGAGTCCTGACTCACTGGAGTAGTGCGGGAGTCGGACTGCACACGGACGATTATCTTTTTTCGTACAGTTGACACGTGGGTTTTTTTAAAATTGTTCTTTTATTATTCCAAATTCAAAAAAAACTGTTAAACTAGTCGCCGTTCATCGTCAAACTACCCACCTTCTTCCATACATGTACAACAACATACGTTACATATTTTATTGACAGTTACCCCTGCTATGAGGTGCGATAGTAAATTCATGCTAGTGGCTTCACCAGCGGGGTGCGTGCGAGAATGTGAAACGTGCGTACTGTGGCATATTTACGAAATATTTGCATTCCACCTGTCGATAGAACATTGATGTTATTTGTGAATAATTAGGTATTTATCTCAATAAAGGCTGGGTATCTATACTTACCTATACTTTGTTTTCATTTAGGTATGATTGGCACGCTAAGACACAGATGCGAATTTTGCGAGTAGGTAATTATTTAAAGGTATTATATTTAAATCTATGCTCGCCCCCTATTACATGGGACTAAAAACATAACTGGCGAAATGTGGGTGTACTACTGGGCACACCTCTGCCTAACCCTTCGGGGATTACAGGCGTGATGTTATGTTATGATGTTATTTAAATCTATAGAAGTCATTCCAGGACATTTACTCGATGAAATAAATTTAAAAATTAAGACTTTAATTAAAAAGTATGTAACAAAAATATTTATGCAGCCGTATAGCGGGCCAGCTCATCATTTAGTAACTTAAACGAAATCGCATAACACTACCGGAAAAATTTCATGTTTTATGCTTTTTTTAAAATGAAATTACATCAGTTAACGCAATTTCTACGAGTCGCCATATTGATTTTAGTCTTATCAAATATAGCTGTACTGGGGCCATAATGACGAATCAATTGACACCTCATGCATTAAAATCAGATGAGAAGTTTAGGCGCTACGGTAGAACGATTCTGGTTACAAACTCAATGACATACCTACATCATAGCTATAATTTTCAGACAAACTCAACAATACAATGTATCGACATATCACACGTTCATACAATTTACAAATATAACCGGACTGATACGTGGAACTTAGGATATCTTTGGAGCAAGGCAGACGGGCAGACGTCGGCGAAGTTTGCCGAAGCCTTCGTGTCAACTTACTGATCACGCCAATATCGCCTAACTTACCATCCTACACTCCAGTCACGCAAAAACATATTCTATCGCTTCATGATAAAGTGCACAACAACTGCAAAGTGTGAGCGTTCCTGAAGAATACGCCGCTGAGATTTACCTTACTAACCTTGTCTCCGATTAGGCGAAAGTGATCCTTAATACGTCGTGATATGGTACAAGCTGATAGTAAAATGTAAGTTGAAGAATAGCTGAGTTTTACGTGGATGGACAGTGGATCGTAATAATAGAATGCATTTGTGAGTTGCTAATGCTTTTTGGGAAACTGTGGTCGATATAATGGAGATACATGTGTATCTAGAAAGTTATGAACGAATTCCCGAAAAAAAAATGAGTAATTTTTTTTTCTTATTTTGTCTTTTAACTAATGATAAAGAATTTTTTATAAGCTCTAAAGCAGCATGCATAACTTACATAAAGAGCGTTCAAAAAGAATATAATTAGTACCTTTTAGGCACTTGCCCTGTTAAAAGAGATGCGAAGGAGTTTTTTGATGTCTGAACTTCCTTATTTATTTTTTGTAAATTGTAATTGTACTTGTTGTTTATTTTTAATATTTTTATTATTTATAAGTTTTGTATTTACGTTTATTTATTACCTATTATTATTTTTATTATAGAATATAATTGAAAAAATGCTATCATTTTCCCAACTTTTTGGTAGGTAATCCACATATTTTACTTACATTTTGCAATACAAGCCGCTTTAAACTTGGCTCTGATAGGCTCTGTCGCAGCCAATCACAGCCTAGAATTCAAACTTTTCCACATTCTAATCCTAAAAATTCAAATAACCACGTGTTTCAAGTTCCATATTCAAAAAAAATATTTATCACTTTTCAAGTATATTTATTTTAAATTCCCTTCACATTAATTGGGTTGTGATCGGAATGTGCCAATAATATTGCTGGTCGGCGTCAGTATTCGGCATGCCGAGCGTGCCGTGCCGATGGCCGACTATGTTAGATATGCACCTGCTGAGCTGCTGGTATTTGCCACCGCGTTCAGACTTGGCACTTCATTGTTTAAAGGTGGAAGGGTAATAGAGTGGTTATGTGGCTTAGGACCATTATTACCAAAGCTTTTTTTTGGTAAGTGAAAATAATTACTAGTGGTCGCTTACTGGTCCAAATTCGACCAAAGCGTAATATTATTTTGACATAGACTGACTTAAATATGTATAAATATGTGTGCGTGTCAAACACATAGTTGTTTGTGTATTGTCTTTTTTATTATATTTTTTTTTCATACTCTGGCCGCGTTATTTTTGTAATAAGTGGTAAAAAGTTTTTGCTTCACGTATTAATTTATGCTTACCAAATTATTTTATAGGTTAAAATTGGCCCAGTCGTTTTGTAGGTTAGCCACAGGTTAACAAACAGTCCAACAGACTATAATATTTTTAATTATATTTTGGTATGACTACCTGGTAATTATTCATATATGCATTTAGTAAAAAGCTGTTGACCAAAATCTGTTATTTTATCATTAAAAGCACTTCAATTTTACTTATTTGATTTTATAGAAAAAGAAGATATAGTGCACAATAGTGTAGTTAAATCTAATCTGAAATCTCTTTAGGCTACTCCTTTGTCCTTTCAATCAATGTTAAACATAAAAGTCTAAAATTCCTATACTGACATAAAACATCTGGAACTGGTTGTATTAAAGTCCTATACTGGTATACAACGTATACTATGAACAAGCAGATAAAATTTTGTTTAAAATATTTTATCAAACAATATTTGCGCAATAAATAATTCTAGTTACAAAATAATTCTAGTTACAAAATAATTCTAGTTACAGGCATGTGATGTCTGCATATTTTCGTATCAAACTTTCCTCAAAGCTCCAACATTTCGTAAAACAACGTGAATATTTTACAGGTTTACTGTATTTGGCTGAATATTATAGACATGTTAGTCGTCCACATGAATATGCAGACGGGCAGTGTGTTCAGCTGGTCTGAATTAATAATTAAAAGCGAAAGCAGGCTTAAGAGCTCACCAGAGCAGCGCGTGTAGTAGGACCCTAAGTACTACAGACAAATGTACGGGCTTTTTAATTAGCAAACAGGTGATGAGATTTGGACACTGTTTTAGAGACTGTGTTACTACTTAATTGATTGATTTTATCCGTTAAGAATATGTTCTTCAGTAAAAAATCTTTGCTAGGTTGGTGTACTTATTTAGGTGATCGACTGTTAGGTATTATTTGCCTGCTCGAAATATAGAGGTCAACATTTGCTGCAGAGCTTTATATGCAGATTTTTGATAGCCGATGCCTTACAGATTGGGGTATTATGTAACTTTTATACAACCACTATACAACTATCACACAACTATTATACAATTACTGTTTCTGACAAGATTTTTTTGACCATTCCAACGCTATTACAAAAATGAACAAATACGAATGAGAATATAATAAGCTATGCTACGCTATAACGAACTTTTAATAAAGGCAACATTACACCAACATACCCCTTAAATTCTTCTTAGCTAACACACGCTCCGTTAAGAAAAAAAATCGAGAGAAAATCTTCCGCTTCCTTCTTTTATCCTTTAAGAACTTAGTGAAAGCAAAAAACCTAAGCTCTAAAGCTATGCAAATGTGCGAAGGTCTTGAGGGTCTTAGCAGAAGGGCAAGGGGTGTGAGGGGTAAAGGGGTGAATCTAGGGGGTGACCGGACAAGGGGCAAGGAGAACAAAATGCCATCGCTTTGTACCACGTTAATCCTTTAATAGCAATCGAGCCAGCGATGCAGCCCTGGCTATTTTATTCAGAAGTGCTTAGATTTTTCTTGGGAATGTCTTTGTTTTGATTTGTTTATTTATATAGAAGCGGTATTTTTAAGCTATTTTGTTTTATGTATTTTGAAGTAATAATATCTATATGTATACTAATATAGTAAAGGAAGAGTTTTATTGTTTGTTCATTCACTTGATTAAACACGCTAATCTCTGGCACTACAAGTACCTAGGATTCTTTCATTTCGTTTGTAGGTATATGATAATCAGATTCATGAAAATAATATAGGCTGTATTGCTCGCAACGACCCATGGGAGCAAAGTAGAGACGCGGATGAAGTCGCAGAGAGCAGCTAGAATATTATACAGTTAAAAATATAGCATACAATATCTAAATATGGCAATCAATACGATAAAGAAAAAAAAATATTTTCTGTTCTTCTTTTTTAACAAATTAGACTGTTATCCAAACTTGTCAACCCATCAAACTTATCTTCATAGATATGAAGCAAATAAATAATATTTTAGTTGAGTTATCGTCGCAGGGTTGTCCCTAAGGCCCAAGGGTTCAGGGTCGTCACACATCGCCTCGATAAATCTCTAGGGTGGACAAAGAAATGATAAACACTCTTGTGCGTATGAGTTATGGCGACTGTGTGATATACTGCGTGGTAGCCACCCCTACCGGGTTCTGTATGGTCATGTATTTCTAGGCCGTCGTACACTGATTGCTTTCTGAAGAGCCGATAGGTCCTTATATATGGGTCTGGTGAATTGGACTCTGAATTTATGTAAACAATTACTGTATATTGACTATTGACTGCCCCGTTGGTCTAGTGGCCGCAAAGTGCGACTGGATTCCCAGGCTGGGCAAAGTGTTATTGGGTTTTTCCATCAGGAATTTCTCAGTGGTAGCTTTGGAGTCTGGATTTGTACCCGTTTGAAGGCAATGGACACGCCACCTTTTACATTGGACTTAAACATTACTGGCAAAATGTGGGTGTACTAATGGGTACACTCCTGCCTAACCCTTCGGGTATTACAGGCATGATGTTGTGTAACTTTATGTTTGTAACCCTTGTGCTGTGCCCTACAAGGTCCATAATGATTTCACTTATAAAGTTACCTATATCTGACGACTGTGACACGTATCCCTTTTGTTGACTGTACATAATATTCCCAATATCTAATACACACAATGAGATTTCCCAAAATCAATCCCCAAATCCCGTTGAGGTCCGTAAAGTTTTCTATTAATTAACGTTATTAGAACATTTCCCAGTTGTAATTTAATACTTTGTTGTTGTATTCGGATAGCTGATTAATTAGTAAGGCTGATATGAAAAGTAGGCGAGTTTCAGAGTTTGTTTGACTTAATAAGCGAAGTTCTACAAAACGTCTTTTTGAGTCAAACTTGGACGCTTTGATGAGACGAGGGGTTGACGTAGATGTGATTAGGACATCTTCGCGTTCTCTTCATAAATAACTTCTTGTTTGTGTCAAGTTTTTTTTTTTTAATAAGTATACGTGCTTGCTATATTCCCTTTTTTGGGTTGTGAATGACGTCATTTAATGTTTAAGTACTTACTATTGTTTCAGTAATTCTGGTGGATGTGTTTTATATGTATGCCTTTAGCTTGTGATATCCTTAGTTGAGGGAAAATATTGTTAGAAGTGCAGATATTGTATTTCTTTTTAATGTTATTCCAACATTTAAAAAAATACAATATCTGCACTTCTGCTCTAGAATTGAGCAAAGCTAAATCATTTATTTTAATAAGATGATTAGAAGCTACTTTAGAACGACATATACAAGAAATCAGCAACTGCAACAAAATTCCCCTAATAATTAGTGGCAACGCTGACAAAAATAAATAAATCACACAACATTGCCATACCGAACCGAACCACAGTACCCTTAATCACGCCAATTAATAAATACCAGCTATACGTTCCCCACACAGCGGCGGCGTCTTGGCAAACGTCTCGTACGGTAAAATATGACAAATGGCAGCCTTGGGACAGCGCGTCAACGAGCGGCATAAATCATACGCGCCCCCGTCTGATCCCGCCTTAATATACTGCAAGAAAAAGTAACCCGACCCTGCTGGACATAGGAATACACTTAACGCGATGTACTTGTATTAAGTTTTGGAGTTCTTTATTCAAAAAGGTGGGATGCCTTATGCCTTTTTGAAGAGAAAATATTTTATAACGTAGAGTGGGTTAAAAGAGGATGTGTGTTTTTGGTCAATTTTTTTTTTGTTTATGATAATTATTTTCGCCTTCAGTTACGTCTATGGTGATGTTATATAGCCTATTCTAGTCCTAACGTAACTTCCTATCGTATAAATGCACACATTCGACTGGTAGTTGCCTACAGTCTTATTAGCGCGTTTAAACAAACAAAAAACTCTTTAGCTTTATTATTTATTGATTTATTTACACACACAAATTAGTAAGTATAATACATATTATAATAATAGTAAACGTATAAATATAACTACTATACTAATTTGTAATAGGCTCGCCCCCTATTACATGGGACTAAAAACATAACTGGCGAAATGTGGGTGTACTAATGGGTACACCTCTGCCTAACCCTTCGGGGATAACATGCGTGATGTTATGTTATGTTATGTTACGTATAAATATTTACAATACACGAAAACCTCTAGCCAGCTCTTCTACATCTAGACGTGCCAAGAAGTAGAAATTGGATCACACGAAAGCTTGCAGCTCGTAGCGCACATGGCAACAAGGCCCGAATGACAAATCGTATATCACACAGCTAATCTATATGTTTACAGAACAGATTCAAGCAACATAGATGTATCGCCCAATCCTTTACCGTAGGCCTGCGAGGCGGCACCTCGCGGCCAGAGGCGACAATAAATCAACCCCCGAGGAAATTGCCGACGACGCGGCCGGGGGTGAGACGCGCGGGGAGGGGCGAGTTCCCGGGAGGGGGCGATTTAATTAAATCTTGCATCGAACTCTTGAGGCCAGCCTAACGAACGACCATTGTGTTTAAATAATGTGTATGCTGACTTTTTGCGTGATCGAATCACGGCTGAACGGTCTCTGAAGAGCCTGAATTAGGTGGGGTTTCGGTGAAAATTTCGAGTGTAACTCATTGTTTTATTGGAATTTGAGCAGCCCGTGTGTTTGATCTTATTATTGGTCAAGATCGGCTACTATAGCAAATGTTCTCGCATAATTGTGTTACTTTTTTATCAAGTGCAGTGCAGCAGACAAAATTAAAATTTCATTTAAGTCTTTTCTGTTTCACGTGGTTTCATCAAGCATTTTAAACAATTCTTGTATTTGGGACATTTAATGATCGAGGGTGATTGGAGGTTTATTTAATATTTTATGTCCTAAATGAGTATCATGATTTCGAAAAATAATACATTGTTTGATGCATACCTAAATGTGACATCTTCATAATCTCAACCCATTTTATAATCTTTTAATAAAATTTATAGGTACTTTATAGTACAAACAAATAATGTGTCATCTTACTTGACTGAATTGAAGTATAAGTACCCTACAACATAACCTATGACACTCAGTAATAGTATAGTTTTGAATGATTAAAAATCTTTTAAAACCGGATCAGTATTATTAAGCAGTTAACTTTTAGGAATGATTGCAATTTAACCTGTCTCAATCTGCTGTTTGTACTCACAATCTCAGTGACAATATTTATATTTTTTGACATTAGAAAATGAAAGTACATTTTTTGACATTGATTGTCACTGTGATAAGATTGCGACTACATTTTGAACTTTTGTAATTAGTATAATTTGCTTTCAGAGATTACCTTTTACAAACAAGCTTTTCATACCTCTTTATAATATTAGCATAAATGAAGTAAAATGATGTCTGTATCATTCCACCAAACAGCACATTTCCCCCGTTTGTAATTCTCAATGAGGTGAGTACAAACGACCGTCCTAAGTACTTATTCTCCTCAATTGCTCATATTTTATCTAGGGGGCTCTAAATTAGGCTTTATTACGTAAATAATATCCCCCAAAATATTCCAGCTAATTAATATGAGGGCCCGCCTGTTGAGCGGTTTATCTTGAGTTATCTTTAATTTAGAAGTTTGTTGTAAAGCCTTTGGTGTTTTATTGTCGTAGGTGATGGATTGTTATGTTGGTTTCTGTTCTTCAATGGAAACCAGCTTAACGCATGCAGTTTGTACTACATCTATGGTATTGAAATTGTTTTATATAGGGGTTTAAAAAGCCACATCACACAGCAATCAACTACGTAAACAAAAAGGTAACACTGAGAAAAATGAAATTGGAAAACGTTTTTTACATTTGGTGTGAAAAATCACTGATTACATCATGCGCAACATCACGCCTGTAATCCACGAAGTGTTAGAAGTACCCATTAGAACACCCACATTTCGCCAATTATGTTTAAGTCCCATGTAATATGGGGCGAGCCTATAAACTCACACTGTTTAATATCAGTAATTAATATTTTTTTGTGCATTTGTGTACTAAACCTGACCCTAAACAGCTTTTAGTTTCAGGTAATCTTTTTTTATTTTAAGGTTTTTAGGTTTTTTGGCTTTTAGGATTTTTGGGGTCATGGTCACAAAGGCGAGTTCAGTAGTAAGTGAGCTCAGTAGTAATTTTTATAACCATGACCTCATATAATGGGGCAGTTATAACAAGCCATGCAATTCATGCAAACTAGCAAAGCATAGTTAAGCCTATAGTGAGTAGTCTATCGCCTATGAGCGTAACCGTGTATAATCCATTTATCTCAGTTAACGCCTACACCTTGCGCAGGCGACAAAGCCGGCACACTTCATTAATCTTTCGATTTCAAATCACTATGGAAATTAATTAGTTTTAGTTATATCGCTATTTGTTTGGCTTATGTTAGGGATATAATTAGCTTTACCTTCCTTATGCGTTTGTGTTAGGATAGGTGAAGAGAATCTTTTCTATTTTATTAGCCGAGTATAGCTCGGGAAAAATACGGAAATCATAAATTGTTTAAAACTTGAAGGGACTCCACGAGACAGGCTTGACCTAGTGAGGAGTTCATGAGTTAATGCACGCCTGTAATCCCCGAAGGGTTAGGCAGAGGTGTACACATTAGAACGCCCACATTTTGCCAGTTATGTTTAAGTCCCACTTAACAGGGGGCGAGCCTATTGCCATCAACTGGGCACTAATCCAGACTCCGAAGCTGCTACTGATAATTTCCTGATGGAAAAAGTCAATAACAATTTGCCCGACCTGGGAATCGAACCCAAGAGTTCACGCTTAGCAGTAGCGCGTTGTAACCATTAGACCAACGAGGCAGTCAATAAAAAATATAACTATATTATTATTATATTAAAAGAAAGGGTTATGTTTTTAGAAGGCTTCGTATGTTTGTTTATATTAACGCATGTTCCGTGATAGCGCCTAAACTGCTTATTATATCCGATTTTGTAAAACCTTGTGCTTCCAGCAAATCGAATTTACGTTTTTGAGAAAAACAGCCGTTTTGTCAAAAGCTAGTGCTCAACTAGCAAAAAACTTGTTTATAATGATGAGTATAACTCTTTTCAGGATTTGGGTAAATTTTCAATAACTGAGCGTCGAATTGAACACCACTATACAACTGTTGACCTGCTATAAAGCTATAATAAAACCTTTAAATGGCTGTTAGTTGCATAATTGAAATACTATACAACTTTTTACTAGTTTGGTGGTTAATTCAAGGATTCAATCTCTTCATGAGTATGTACCTAGTCTATACAGACATACGTACACATATTATGTAGATAGGTACATGAGGTACCTACCCAAACTCCTCACCAACATGTCCTCCAATGAATAGTTAATGCGCACTCAAATCACAATAAGAATTCCACTTTCAAAGGAAATACTTCTGAATACAACATGGTGGGGTGTTCAGATAAATCTATAGCATAACATCACGCCTGTAGTCCCTTTAGGGTTAGGCAGAGGTGTAGGTACCCATTAGTTACTTAAACATAACTGGTGAAATGTGGGTCATTTCGCCAGTTATGTTTAAGTCCCATGTAATAAGGGGCGAGCCTATTGCCATCACTCGGGCACAAATCCAGACTCCGAGGCTGCTACTGATAAATTCCTAATGAAAAAACCCATTAACACATTGCCCGACCTGGCAATCGAACCCAAAGACGTCATGCTCAGCAGTCGCGCTTTGCGGCCACTAGACCAACGAGCCAGTCTATAAATCTATAGTCGTTTCGTAGTCTATTTATGCAACTATGAATACCGTTGACTGCCTCGATGGTCTTGTAGTTGCTAAGCGCGACACGTGTCATTTGAAAACGGCAAACTGCGAGTTGTTCAATCACGCGTATCACATTATCGCATCTAGATTCTGAACTACTGAACCGATTTTAATGAAACTTTTAAAGCTTGAAAGCGTGTTTATTTAATTAAAAGCTGGCAGGTATTACACTGAATAATTTTATTTAGGTGGTTACTTAAAATGACAAATTTAAACTTATGTTTTTTTGTAGAATTCTGTGGTTGTGGGAATGCCCAGCGTGCTGACAACGGTGGATCCGCTTGATAGCAGCTAGCATGGTGGTTCAGATGGTATAACATCAAAGCCTAAAATGCTTCTAGGACATCTGATATACTGAGCTTAGGGGTTCCTAAGATTACCAACATCTCTTTACCAGGATATCGTCCAAACACACATTTTTCAGGTGGCCAAGTTCCATCGATCCGCTGCGGTTTCAGGCGCGCCACTTAATGAAATAGAAATTGGCGACCTCTCGAAGACAAACTCCTAACCCTCACCCGTCCCTCTCCCGCGAGGGGGAAACGCTCGCTCAAGTGCCGAGTGAAAGAGACAAAATATATTTATACAAAGTCAAAGACGACTGGCGAGTGGGATAGCTGTATTCATTATGAATATAATGCGGTCGCGCCTGTGTCTGTGCGTTTCTACGTGGCCGACGCGTGTGTGGGTGGCGCGCCTTTCTACCACGCGGTGGAATCAATATTTCATCTTTGTGGAACACGGCCACCGATTTAATGTTATCCTGTAACACACGATACCGGAATTATTAATTAAAAACTATTTTAAACACACGCTAGTTAAAATTACTCTCCCACGTTTCCATTTTCCTTCACAAATCTAACCCGCCAACGGTTTACGAATAAATCACGAACCATCTCGCCATAAATAACCAACCGCTGATCGTAATTCGAAAAAAGAATGTTCCCGTTACCACGATCGATGACGTGAAGTGAACGTCTCGCGTTGTGGTTGGTTTGCGGTTAAATGGGCGTGGCTTGTGGTTATATTTACAACCTCTGATTGGTCGTTTACCTGACCTTTGCGGTTAGTCGTGTGGTTTCTAAGATTTTCACCCCTGGAAAAATAGATAGAGGAAAATATATGTCGCTGTGAGCTCTGATTGGTGGATTGCGGTAATTTTGTGGTTAACCGCGAAACGCTATTCGTTAAGATTATAATGGGCTGTGATTGTGGACACAGTTGGTAGGATTTGTCGCGGGGCTGTTCGCGCGGCTGACTCGCCACTGGTCGCTGCGGTTGCGAGTGTTGATTATCTATTTTATATTCCCCCAAGTGCCGAATTTTCGACGAATCAGCATTAGGATTTAGTTGGAGGGTTTATTTAAGGGAATAAATTGATTTAATTCAGTTTTATTAGACCTATCACAGCATTTTCTTCCGCAGGTATTAAATATGTACTAAAATACGTTAGTAGCCGTCTTGTAAAACGCAAAACACTGTTAAAAATATATCTGAACCCTAGCTTTAAACTAATAAGATCAAACTCACTGTGGCGATACGAGGAAGGTCTAACAAAGAACTAAAATCCATTAAAACTGTTCTATATAATATAGTTATGAATACAAAAAAAGTTCAAAACGCGCCCTCTAACGGACGCGGCGCGAACCATCTCCTCCCTATTTTTACCAAAACGCCTTCAAGTGCGAACATTTTCACTTTCTTCGCGTTCTTAAGAAAGCTAACTCCTTGGAAGAAAGTTCACGTACACTGCCCCCACTAACACAGACATACCGTGTAGTCTCCCCTAAGAAGCGGAGTACTCACTCCGCATATTGAAACGTTGTAAGAGACACTTTTAGTCGTGACTGTACGACCTTTTAAATCTACGCTACTGACTTTCAAAGCTTTCATTCGAAGAACAGCGTAAGTCGATACAGAAAAACCGTAACAATGTATCGTTTTAGATCTGTATGAAAACTCCTCCTACAAGCAAAAATGGGTGTTATTTTTTGTATAAAACTTTTAAAATTGAACTCTACTCCCGTAGCATAAAGCTTTTTATTGCTTGTTCTTACGTGGAGAGATTACAACAAAAGTCGCGTAGACAATTTTTGGCGACTTTTCCGCGGTTCTGTGTGAGTGAGTGTGCGTACAGGGGGATAAAAATGTGTGTTGACAATGGCGCTAGTGTGCTAGTAGTACGTAAAACATTCGTAAGATGGCGTTACCTGTTCTTGTGGTTTCAGCTGAAATAAATGAGTCTGTGAAACTCGATAGTCGTTTGAAAGATGAGTTGGAAACGCTTTTAGAAGATTAGTTGTAAGCGTGTGTGAGTATGAACCTACTTGGTGCTTAGATTAGTTTAATTATGTTTTATTTATGTTAGTAGGATTTGAAGATAAATACCTGTTCCGTGTCTGTGTGTACTAAGGTGTCCGTTATAAAGTTTCCTGCTTCATTAAACTTAAATTGGCCTTGAAAGATTAAGGGCTATTTTTACATATGTCGAATAACTTTTAACAGAGGAATAAATATGGCGTTTTGGCAGCTTTTGTATAGAAAATATGTCAAACCGTCATATTTATTCTTTGGATAAAAGTATCTAAATATCTAAATATCTAATATCTTGGGACAACTTCACACACGGCTATCTGATCCCAAGCTAAGCAGAGCTTGTGTTATGGTAACCAGACAACTGATATACTTACATACTTATATAATTTAAAAATACATACATATTATAGATAAATCACACCCAGACACAGAACTAACAATCATGCTCATCACACAAAGTTTGTCCTGAGTGGGAATCGAACCCAAAGTTATCAGATAATTCAAAAATTTTGTCGAATTAGCCTGTAATGAGGTATATTTTTGAAATAACAAAGTCCTCGGCAGATGCTTCGTCATTCCAGACACTAAGTTGATGATTTGATTCAAATTGATCTGAATTGTATAACTAGTCTAAGTTTACTTTAGTGTCGCATTTACTCGCCTCAAGTTACGTATTTGGGTACTGCTCGGTCGTAGCGTGATGAATCTGGCTATAAATAACATCACGCCTGTAATCCCCGAAGGGTTAGGCAGAGGTGTACCCATTAGTACACCCACATTTCGCCAGTTATGTTTAAGTCCCATGTAATAGGGGGCGAGCCTATTGCCAACTACCGGGCACAAATCCAGACCCCGCGGCTGCTACTGAGAAATTCCTAATGGAAAAACCCAATAACACTTTGCCCGACCTGGGAATCGAACCCCAGACCTCGTGCACAGCAGTTGCGCTTTGCGACCACTAGACCAAAGAGGCAGTCATCTGGCTATCACATAAAAAAAAGAAAACAAAAAAAAAATTCAGTCTTACTGGTACTTCTAAAGATTAGCATTTAAACAATAAAAAAACCCTTCATTTTAATTTATATATTAGTATCTATAGATACAACGCAATGTTGAGTTGCATAATAGTAAAAAAAAACGTCCGAACATTTAAATTTCGCTTTTACCTTAACAGTTATAAAGATTCTATTACATTAATAGTAACATTCGCCCACAGACGCTCAGTCTTCGGCTGGATATAATAACATCCCCTAACAAGCTTCAGACTTAAAGTTTCAAGAAAGTCTTCCCCTTCTTAAGTACATTATTTGAACACTAATTATGATGAAGCGCTTACGACTGATTAGCGGTTAATAGTCCTTGACGACTAGTGGAACAGGGGTCCCATCCGGTTACTGCTGTTTAATGATAGTCGGGAAAACTTTAGCGATATTACTGCCGGTGTGGCGGAATTAGCATGAAGGGGTGCTGGTATTGATAGTTTTAACTAAGGATAATCATACTAGCTTATTATTGTCTCACAGCAGAACTAAAGGCCTGTTCTCGTACTGAAAAATCACCACGTTTGCTTAAGGCGAAGTTGCGAATTGAGACTTAAATAACTCGAAGCGAGTTATATAAGTCTAAATTCGTCTAAGTTCGCGACATCGTCCGCGTGGGAGTCAATTATACCATAAAACAAAGCCTATGGCACTCAGCAAAGGTTTAGATTTTTATCAGTGAAAGAATTTTTGTAATCGGTCCAATACTTTCAGAGATTACCTACCTTTTGTCCTCATAAATGTCGGTTATCATGGATGCGGACGAAGTCGCGGAATAAAAAGTCCAAGCCTATGTCCTTCATATGGGGTTTAAACTCATCGAATCGAATCAGACAGACCGATACTGAAAATATGAAATAACGTAACGGACATTTAGTCGAAAATGATATTTTCGACCAAATGTCCCTTACGTTATTTCATATTGCCAGTATCGAGACAGACAGAGTTATTTTAGTATTTATAAAATTAGTAAGGACTAGGTTTTTTCCGCGACTTTTTCCGCGTGTTCACTAGTCGTGAAACATTTGGGAAATAAATTACCACTCGAAAATATAATCCAGGTCATGGCAACAAAACTCTTCATCAAAATTAAATACGAAAATCGAATCTCATTACCATTTTTACATAACACGTATGTTACCGATGTATGTATACTACAAACATTAACTACTATAGGTGGCGGTGGGGGGTGCGGAGTGAAGAGGGAGGGGTGGAGGGGGGGTGTTGGTAATTTTCTGGACTATTTATTTCTCGCTGGTCACATTACGCCCCGCTATGTTTTAATGTACCTATCCACCTTCATTAAAGCCATGCTGTTGTTATTCGTAAGTTGGATATTATTTGATCAGAAGGCCAATTTTCATAATTAAAAACGTTTATAATCTAGTCGCAATCTTATCTTAGCGACAATCAATGTCATGTCAAAAATGTATGTGAATAATCGGGGAATAAAATACATACAAAAAAAAAATTATACCGCCGAATTGAGAACCTCCTCCTTATTGAAGTCGGTTGAAAAAAGAGAGGTGTTTTTGACAGATTAGAATGCGAACATTTCTAAAACTACCCTCTGATTAAATTACGTTTTTAGTTTATATTCAAGTTGCAATAAGCTTCTTGTTTGTACTTATGATCTGCTTCGTTGGTCTAGTGGTTGCAAAGCGCGACTGCTGAGCACGAGGTCTCGGGTTCGATTTCCAGGTCGGATAAAGCGATAATTGGGTTTTGCCATCAGGAATTTCTCAGTAGCAGCCTCGAAGTACTGGATTTACGAGGCAAAATAGTAATAAGAATAACAAAAATTATTCGGTACTTCAACGAGGTTGAAAGTAGGGTTGCATTGAAGACGGGCGGGAATCAAGCGGTAACCACGAAATGGTCGTCATGGGACTGCCTGAGATTCCCTTCTGTAGTTGAGATTCAGAAGGTGCTGATGTGAGGGAAGCGAGGTGTTTGAGTTCGAAGCATTGGTAGGTTATGTCTAAACTAATCCTAATATACAGAGTTATTTTTAAAACACCAGAAACCTGAAAAGAGGTCGTTGTACTCATCATTATGAACAATTTTTTCTATGGGACCAACCCTGTTATCATAAAAGAAAAAGCTGTTCCCTGCAAAAATGCTATAAGCGAGACAATCATAATGTATGAAACAACAGATTTTTTTTTCGTGAAGACAGGGTTGGTCCCATAGAAAAAATTGTTCATAATGATTAGTACAATAACCCCTTATCAGGCTTCTGGATAGTTGTTATCTCGATTACTGACCTCAATATCTTTCTTACTTCAAGCCACAGCAACGCGTGGCCAAGTCAGTTAGTATTAAAAAGAGGTAAGCACTGGTTTGTTTACAAAAATTGGGTACCTGACGCCACTAATCAATTGACTTGCTTCTTATGAGATATCAATACGCGATTCCCCATACATTTAGTATGGTAATAGTAAAGTGACGTCAATCTTCCTCAGTTTGATTGAGTAACTATTTATTGATTCCGAAATAACTAAAAATCTATTTTCATCCCACCATCTCGGAAAGAGTATTTTTAATCTTCAATATCTGAGTGGAAAAGCCGTTTTTATTCTCTAGAGGATAAAGTAAATTGAATTTAGAACATCGTGTGCACTAAGTTTGTGAATTAAAAAATACATTAAACCTATTTACTGCTTCCTCTATGGTGCCGAATATATCATTCAACTTTTTTTTAATTTGTTAAAAACTCAGACTCGGAACCTTCTTGGTGTTCTTTTTTCAATTTGCTTTGTACGCGGTTCTTTACGCGGCATTTTTTCACGTCATTGTTAAACCTTATATTAAAAACAAGAAACTGGAAAACCCTCTCTCTCCAACATTCACGCCAAGGGAATCCGATGAATCGGTACAACTATTAAGTATGACAGATAGTTTACCGAAAAACAGTACACAAGTGACTAACACCAATATTACAGTACCAAACAAAAATATTACACTCAATTTAAATAACTGTAGCAACGTTACTTTAAAATTTTCTTAATTATACCTTAGTATTATTTTGTTATAATTTAAAGATTATTCTGTAATACTTACCTGTCATAATGTAGTAATTAATACCTAAACTGAAATAAAAGTGTACCTATCTTGTGATTGTAAACGTTTTCTTTTTGCATTTAGTCATTTCCTCGCTGAGGTGGAATGAAAAGTTACGTGTTGCACTCGAGTGCAAAGATTTTTCACCTCGTGCTCTTTTGATTCCCTCGCTAACGCTCAGGATTCTAATTTTGAATCACTCGCTGCGCTCGTGATTCAATTTTAGAATCCTTCGCTTGCTCGGTCATCAAAATTGAACACGCGGTTAAAAAGCAACTTTGCACTCTTGTATAAAAAATAACTATTTCACAGTTAATTGAAAATTACGCTATTAATTACGTTATTAAAAAAGAAGCTATAAATTACAGGATATAAGTACAAGCTGACCAAATAACCCCAAAAAGACCTCCCCTTCAATACAACACTAACACTGCAGCTAAAAACTCGAAGACGCCAGTATCTCTGCTTACCAACACTTATTTTAGGGTCGTGAATCTTGCTAGCAGTACGTACTTAGATAAAGAAGGGGTTGAAATCAAGACGGGGCGGTAATCAGGCGGTGACCGCGTAATGGCCCCGCCGGGAGCGGCCGCTCCATGACTTGAGCCATTGCCGAGTAGGGCTGCTACGGAAAGTAAAGATAGGCTTATGAGAAAAATGCCTATGGTAAGGTCTACAGTTATAAAGGTCAAATTGAATTGAGCAATGTTAGTTACTTGACTGTATGATCATGTGCTCCATAAAAAAGTAGTCTAGTTATATTTTTAAAATTTATTTATTTATCTTTTATTTTCAGGCAAATAAAGTCAATACACAATTTTATAATTTATTAATTATATGAATATTCTTTACACATTTTTATAAGTAATCCAATGAAATTATACTTATCATTAATTTGATTTTGATATAATTATAATAATTTAAAATACATAAAAATGTTTTTATAACATCATGCCTGTAATTCCTGAAGGGTTAGGCAGATGTGTACATAATTATAGTACACCAACATTTTGCCAGTTATGCTTAAGTCCCATGTAATAGGGGCGAGCCTATTGCCACTGAGAAATTCCTGATGGAAAAACTCAATGTCACTTTCACATCACAATCGAACCCAAGACCTCACGCTCAGCAGACGCGCTTTGCGACCACTATAGCCCAGCGAGGCAGTCAATTTAAAATACGTAATCATAACCTCTCACTTTCAATTCTCTACTTTGCAACTACGTACTCACACATTTAATTATAATTCTTGCTTAAACTTAGCAACCCTTGTTGCCAGTAATTCTTGGTGGGGGCTTAAGACAATGCCGATGTTTATTCTTTATCGTAGTCGTGGGAAATTTAGGTGCAGGCGTGGTGCTGGTGATAATTAAAATATTCCCATTCACCGTTCCTCGGCTACTGCGATGCTTTGTTTCATTAAAACCGACAACCCTTATCAGTATTCATTGGTATTTTTGGGCACTTATTTTTTTGAGGGTTTGTGTGAATTATGATTTTATTTGAGAGTACTTTTGTTTGGGAAGAAAGCGTAAGTGTTTTGTTCCATTATTCGGTTTTTTATATCATAATGTGTTTATTATTGCTCATTCCATAGTTTTTCCATTATTGATTTGGGAATAATGCACAAATCTGAGGCTTTAAAAAAATTAAGGATGGGAATCATCAAATGACTCCGCTTTCCGCTCTGGGCGGAGCGGAAGGGAGTATCTGACTTATACGCTTATACTGTCTAAAACCCATCCGTGTTCCTTCTAGTGCCCTTTGGGTTTCAGGGTCACGGTAACTCTTTTGAAAAAATTCCGCAACAAATCTGAGGCTAGCTAGAATTCTTTGTCTTTTTGCAATATTTGTATTTTTACTCTTATTATAGTAACTAGCTGACCCGTGCCCACTTCGTTGGGCGGTAACCATTTTCTTGTGATGAATTTTTTTTTTTTTTTTTAGAATTTTTCTCTCCTTAAGAACCATCCTCGTACTTCAAGGAATATTTAAAAAAAAAGAATTAGCGAAATCGGTCCAACCGTTCACGAGTTTTGCGCTTAGCAACACATTCAGCGACTCATTTTTATATTATAGATAAAAGTACAGATTTATGACTTTCAACCAACAGAAAATTTTATTATAACACCAAAGATTGTAAGTACGTCGTATTTAAAGCCTATGACAAAATCAGCAAAAATACTAGATCCGAAAAAATCCAAATATCCTCTATATGGATTTTTTGAACGCTTTCTCAACTTTCTGAAATCGTTTTCTACTATTTTAGGGTTTCGTACCATAAAGAGAAACATACAACATAACATCTCCAGATCACAATATAAGATCATGCATATAACAACATAAGGTCACTTTTATTCTGGCTATCACGAAGACGTTTCCTCAAGACCTATGCAACGTAGGAATTTGAATATTGGCAAATGTTAGATCTTGATAACGATTACCTATATCATACTTCAAAAACAAAAAAGTTTGCCAAGAGGCTTTTTATTATTAGATGAAGAAACTCGTACAGACTTCTCTATTGTCACCCAGAATTGCAACAAAACAAACCCTGCCAAATTAGCACCAATACACGTACCAACCTAATAACAAAGAGACATCTAAGACACACGCTTCTTGTTATTTACTTAGCACAATAATTGTCGTCAGAACAAAGCCGCCTGTAATTAGAAGGGTCCACATGAAAGGTGCAGTAATTACATACATTGGGACGTCTGCAAACAATGGAACTCGTCTTTGAATGGTGTTTTGTTAGACAAAGGTAAGAATCGATGGTAGGAGGCTGTGTAGATGTGTTTGTTTTATTACTTTTGACTTTCTGTAAAAGGTACTTAGTGACGTTCAGAATAGAGTAAAGTTTTGAATGTGATTTTTTTCTGCAATCTTTAAGAGGTAATTTTATGGAAAATTTAACTCATCCTTTGCCTAGCCTTTTGCCTACTGTCTTAGGGCTAGTCTAACCGAATGTAGCTGAATACCAGGATTTTACATGTAGCCTGCCTATCTAACCTCTTAAACCCAGGTTACTGCCTAACACGATACGTCTTAGTAATACTGTTTGTCAGACAGTTTTACGGAAAACAGAAGCTTAAAAATTTCACATGGGACTTAAACATAACTGGCGAAATGTGGGTGTACTAAAGGCTACACCTCTGATGTTATGTTATGATGTTATGTTATGTTATGTTTTTGTTTATGACAATAAAAATTGACACTCAAACGGATCCAGTTCAGCAAAAATGCCAGACCACTGGTGCCTGTCACTGGTTTTCAACTGGACAAGGCTCTCTAAGTCAGTCAACTGACTTGGACAGCCTTGTTGGTCTAGGGTTCGCAAAGCGCAACTGCAGAGCATGAGCCCTCGATTCCCAGGTTGGGCAAAGTGATATTGGGTTTTTCCACCAGGAATTTCTCAGTAGCAGCCTTGGAGTCGTCCTCTGCCTAACCTTTCAGGGATTGCAGGCGTTATGTAACTTACTGTTACAAATACCTACGTGTTTTCCATAGTACAATGGTTTCTATTAGCGCAGTTTTGTCAACACATCATCAAATCTGCGGCCGCGGCTAGCCGACGCGCGACGCGTTGGACGTATGTATGATTGATGCGTCAAACCTCGCCGTGGTTTGGGTCCACAGAGTACCTATGAGCTCGATAAAGACTTGGATAATGACCTGATGAACTAGAAGCCAACAGTTTTTAGGAAGTGCGACTTTGGAAGTTGGGCTTTGTAAAGTTAGCCGACATTTTTTAATTAGACATGATTTTATTTACTGATATGATGCTTGAAAATTATTAGGTTTTTTGTACTGATTAATCTCTGGAAGTCTTGGTCTGATTATAAAAACTCTTTCACAGATATGTTTTATGATAGCTTTTACTTCTACGCGGACGAAGTCGCAGTCAGAAGCTAGTTACTTTAAGACATAGTCTTTGAAATTATGTGCATACATACAATATAAATAAATAGGGAGAACTCATGGGGCATTCTAAATGACGTCATACTGACCTTGAGGTGTTGATTCGATTCCCAGGTCGGGGGAAGGTATTTTCTGCAGCCTGGTGATGAATAGTTGGTGAACAGAATCCAAATAACAGAAAAAATCATCATAATTAAGTAGATACTTACCTACCAGTCTACGGTTTCCACATTTGGCCGACCTAACCCTAACCTCGCATAGGTACCAAGAATGTACCGATGCGACCGATACAAAGGCAGCACACAACCTGTGACGAGAAACAAATGAAGCTTCACAATTAAGGCGGGTACACACGGGTAGGCGCGTCGCATTTGCCGGTGTCACGTACCCGCTGCCTCGCACTTAATTTCGCTGGGGGGGGTGAAGGGTGCAGTGCGGTTTTAAATTACGCCCCCCCACCCAACGATTGCAGTTCGACAGGCCGTCTAGCGGATAGTTGATCATTTTGTGTGTCTATACCTAGCTTTATGTGGTTTGGATGTTTGTATTTTTGGTATGGGATTTTGAGTTTTAGGTCACTATGTCAAAGGTCTAGACTACCTAAATAGCTGCGCTTTTTGTGAGTAGTTCATATTATACATAGTCAAGTAAGACAGTTTACAATGAATTTGAAAAACTAGGACATTTTTTAATTCAGTTTTCTTCTGTCTAAATGAGCCAATTTACAACCTCTCAATAATTAAAAAAGCCAAATAATACTTTTATTACAGCAAATTAGGTCAATGAGCATCTAAAACCTTATGATTAAAATATCTAAATTTAAAATTCATCAGAGTTAAATTGACTGCCTCTTTGGTCTAGTGGTCGTAAGCGCGACTGCTGTGCATTAGGTCTTGGGTTCGATTCCCAGGTCGGGCAAAGTGTTATTGGGCTTTTCCATCAAGAATTTCTCAGTAGCAGCCTCGGAGTCTGGATTTGTGCCCGGTTGATGGCAATAGGCTCGCCCCCTATTACATGGAACTAAAAACATAACTGGCGAAATGTGGGTGTACTAATGGGTACACCCTGCCTAACCCTTCGGGGATTACAGGCGTGATGTTATGTTATGAATCATGTTTTTCTTAGTGTTAAATATCGTATGGAACCCCTTGTGTGTGTGAGACTCGTACTTGGCCGGTTGTTTTAAACATGACTTCTGGCAACCCACTAACCGGATGACCCTATCAGTAATAAAAGCTTATTCGTTTATTTAGTTAATAACATTTAAATTTAAAGACCATAACAGAAGATTAACGATTATTTAATGACGATTTAAAACCGCCCATATTTCATAGTTCCGGTGCAATAAGCTTGAAACGATAATTATTAATTGATCATGGGCATAGATATGTATTTATCTTATCTTATATTAATAGAGTAAAATGTCATTCACTCATTGACCAAATCTCGAAAACTACGAGTATGAAACTAAAACTGGGAAGGTACTAAGAATTAATTTGACTTTGACCTTCATACGGACGAAGTCGAGGGTAAAAGCTAGCTAATAAAAATAATATCAGCTTATTGTTGCTCCACTGCAGGGCAAAGGCCTCTCATACTAAGAAAATACGACCACTGATCAACACGCTAGCGCAAGGCGAATTGGCGATTTCAGACTGAATTGTAAAGTCCAGGTTTCCAGGGTCGTCAATGATGTAATCTAATATAAACTTAGAAAGATCATATGAATTGAAAAAGTCGCAATGGTACCTGCCCGGTATTAGACCTGCCACCTCATGTTTAAGAAGCGGTTGCCTTAGACACTAGCCCATCAAGACTTCTATAAAACCTGCTTACAAAAAATATCACAAAAATAACCAATTTCTTCACCACAAAAAAAAATTGGTGTCTCTTCTGATCCACTCCTGGGCAAAGATGTCCCTCCACTCCTTCAGTCCTTCACATTCCTGTCCCTCATCCTTCCAGTCTTGAAGTAATCCATCCAATTCGTCCCGCCATCTCCTTCGTGGCCTGCCGCGAAAACAAACCCCAAACAAAAAAACAAAAAACACCCAAGCCCCAATCATTACCTACGACACATTCGCATACAACGTTCCGACTAAAGTGTGTTCGTGTGTTTAATACTAAAAATCAATAATTAAACTGTGTATGTATGTAATTAATAGTGCGTCGGTGTGGCGGGGCGCTTGCATTATACACGGAGGCTAAAATGCACGCGTCGTGCATTATGAAAATGACACGATGATAAGCCGGCCGTCATTTCGAAGGCTTGTTTTATATGCGATAACTGGTGAGTGCAGTTTTATGAGTAAAATTTATGGTTTTTGTTTACGTAGGTACTTATTTATTTATTTAAACTTTATGCAACAAAAAAGTACAAAGGCGGACTTAATGCCTTAGGTATTTTTGTAGTTTGCCTTGTTGAACCCAGCATACGACGTAGTCATCGACTACAGTTGCAATGTTTGTAAATGATTGAACAATATTTGTAAGAACGAGCTTTAGAGGACATCATTGACATGGGTGTAAGAAAACATAGTGAGAAAACTTGGATGCCAATGCTAATTTCGGGCTGCCAGTGAAAAATCCTAATGGAAAATCTAATAACAGTTTTTACCCGACCTGGGAATCGGACTTAAGACCCATCGCTCAGCTGTCGCGCTTGCGACCACAAGACCATCGAGGTAGTCGTTCAACAGGGCAAAATTTTAATCTTCAAACGCTGCGCTACTAATAGGGACCTATTAACCAATCGAGGGTAGAAAAGGACTTTTTATAGAAGCCTTGATGACATTAATTTATGCTTTTCCTGTCGACGATATCCGCGGCCGCCACCCCTCACTTGAAGGGCGACCCTTGAGAAACTTTATTGACTGTAAAAACGATCCGAGTGGGTCAAGGTCAGTGGGATCGATTAGGGTAACCTTTTTGAAGTAGGTAATGATGCTTAATCACTGAGTTGGAGTTTAATTAGGTCTTTTGCAGCCCCAGACAGGGGGAAGATAGAGAAAAGTCGGAAGAAAAAAATGAATTTTGTATTTATCTTCTTTCTTTATAGTATGTGCAGTAAGGTGTTTACGACCCTATCATAATAATAATAAAATACTAACTTACCACTGCCTAAAGTTAGGACACGCTTCAAAGTTTAAAGTAGATAATTGAGACCTGTGTTCGCTGTCATTTCATATCAACAGTGGCATATTTGAACACGATCGCCAATAATTTCTGTAAAAAGGTTCAAATCTGGTCGCAATCTTATCACCGCGACGATCAATGCCGAAGACTTGTCAAAAATGTTGGTAAAAGACTGACAAATTGATCGATTTAGACAGAATGATTGAGATTGAGATTAGAATGTAACCGTTCTTAATATTTGAACTGAATTGAATTGCCCCATACTTATTTTTTATATTTAAAGTGTTCTCAAGTTCACCACGTTTTGATTGCTTTGTGGGTTTCAATACCTTAATGATGAATAAGTAAGTAATTAGCCGTTAATCATTACTAATTTAAAGTAAGAATGTCAATTTTCGTACAAATTATTTAAAAAAAACGCATAATAATATCCCATCGGTTGAATGAACGTAGTAAACAGTACAACACAGCTCTTATTTGTATAGTACCATTTTATCTCTCTTCACACAGTTTGTGTAGTAGTTTTCGCTCGGCGAAGCGCGAAATTATTGATTGTTGTAATTAATATCAAACATCCAACCGATAAAATTAAATATCAATTTATACAATGAGCCGGCCAATTTAGGATATACTGGTAATATAGTTTGTGTGTTGTTTTTAATGGAAACTGCATTGCTGCAGACAATAATTGATGGTACAATAGCGTTTGATGTTTGCTAAGTTCAATGAATAATATGTTTGATTTGAAATGTTTTGTCACAGTGATATTCGGTGTATTTTATACGCGGTATATAAAGACACGTCATATAGCTGTTGATTACGCATACTTACCATAAAAGTAAGAAAAAATATTAGTGGGAAACTAGTATTATTTTTGGTGTGAAAAATCATTGTTTATGGTACTGTGTAATGTAAGACATGCTAAATATTGTACAGGGGTCTTGGGGGTACCTATTTAAAGTTTAGCTTTACCATTAAAAACTCAATCATAAAGTTCTCAAGAAAGGACCAGAGCAAAAAATCTATGGCAATGATGGGACCAATATGTAACTTTCAGCTTCGTTCAGTGTCTTCAAGGCCTGGTTGTCATACTGATATAACAGAACAATAGATAATCAATAGATAATAATCATTACCTGGGACTTGAAGTATGTATCAACATTTATATTGTGTTTTAAATTATATTCATTATATTTTAAAGGGTCTTGTTGTTTTTTTTACATTCTAGGGTTAGTACCGTTATTAAAGTGGTTCGTATTCATGAGTATAATGACACTTTAAAATATTCTTTGAAAAAAAAAGAAGACGCCAAAACCTCCTTGTAGGTCTACGAAGAAAAAAGTCGTAGCTCGTAGCCAAATCGTAGCACGGTAAACAACCATTTTAAAATTTATCGTTATGTCCTTTTTCATTTTGTTATCTTGATGCTTTAAGGGTACACGTACATCAGGTAGAAAATGCGTTACACGCATCGACGACTTTAGTGCTCTTGTCACACTAAATACACCATGGATTTTGATTCCATGATATTTATATGTAATTTATATGTAAAAGATGTTTAACAAAATCACGGTGCTGTATTGTAGCTGCTATCACAAACTTTAAAAACATAATGACGTACACAAAGACTTTTCATATCATTTTAAATAATTTATGTCCCGAAACATCAGTAGGGTGTCCACGTTAAAATTCATCATGGAAATTGCTGTACTAATCCTCATTAATTACTTGGCAATTTTAAATCTCATTATAGTCGTTCAAATCGGTCTGGCATCGATTTTTCCCAGTGTGTGTCGATGCTGTGGGTGGAATCGCATATATTATCGTCAATACTCAGGTGACAATCATTTCATTACGGAATTAGTGTGGCTTTGGACCGGTAATACCATTAAATACTCTTTTGTTGGTTGGATGCCTAATCGGCGATTTATTTATTTTAGTTTTAATGGTTGGTTTAACTATAATAATTTATGCTAGTATTATTTTAGGATTTATAGGGGGGTTTGTGTGTACTACTGAAACCTATTAAGATAAATTATACCTATATTTTGATCCAGGTTTATGATCTACCTGTGTGCCGAATTTGACCCATATTGGTTCCACCGTTGAGGCGTGATTGATAATCAAACTTTAAAACAAACTTTCACATTGATAATAAATATTTTATTTTTTATATTTATGCCCAGCAGTGGGATTTAAAATAGGGTAATAAAAAAAACTATACAAACTTATCCTACAACTACAGAACACATGGGCGCCCTGCTGTGGGCGTACGTCCGACTGTCCATCGTATCGCATTGGCGCAAATTAATGAGGGTGGGATATTTATTTCAGAGTTTCGTTTGCAGTTGCCAAAATATCAGCTCACCTATATGACAGGTACATAGTATAGTGTACAAACAGGCGACTGCTATAGTAATGAGCTCATTAAAGTCGATATTTGTGGGCGACGGCGCCAGATATTCGTGAATTTGTAATCACTGAGACGGCATGGTTGGTACGAGATGATGTGATGAGTTTCAATTTTGATTTAGGTAGGTGATTTTAGAATGTTGGCTAGTTTTATATAGGTATGTGTTTTGATTGTAGTTATTCCCATGTTCCCGTTTTCCTATTTACAAGGTTCAAAATGTATTACTATTTGGACTGCTATAAAAATATGTAGTTAATAATGTTATCAGTTATTCTGAAGTCACATTAAAAAAGCAAAACATAAACCATCGTGAGGAAACCTGGACTTACACCAGCTAATTACAGTCCCATACATACCATGTTAGAGGCCCTTGAGGCGGTTTAGTAACTTTGACACTAGTGTGTGTGTGTGGCGTCGTAAGACCTTACTGACCACACCATAAAGAAGAATTAAATAGGCAAGTGTTTTCTATGGTATGCAATAATTACATACCTAACTAGCTCTGTCTACGGCTTTGCTCGCGTTAAGCTAAGTGTATATGTGTGTAGTGATATGTCATCACAATCCTTTCTTAAAGCAATCCCGTGGAAAATTGTGGAAGAAAATAGATATAAAACAAGTTTGCTTATCCCCCGTTGCAAGTTTCGATGGTGGAGGTGCCCTATAGACTGACCAGCCCAGTAGCCAATATTCATGCAAAATTTGAACAGAATCTGTCTGGTAGTAATTGCGTGATGCTTCAACATATATAACTTACCGTTTTATTTTAAGTATAATTCTTTATTATTATTTTTCTAGATTTAATACTTGCTTTTTGCGTAAGCTTTTGTAAACGAATTCTTTTGTTATGTGCGTCACTTTCGCGGGAAAAAATTAGTTTATTTCTTTCTTTTTTCTAATAGTATGTGACGTTTTGTTAGTTTATAGTGTACTGTGCTCAGTCTGTGTAAACGAGGCATAAGAAATTAAGTACAAGAGCCCTGAAAAGTATAACTTATAAAAAAAAGGTTTACAGGAAAAAAACACTGGTGATTTGTAGATTTTATTTATTGTAAAATGAATTCCGCTACTTGTAGTCAACAGAAATAATAACAACGGAAAGCGAAAACGACAAATGATTTGCTATGCAAGTTAAATCAATGTTATAAAAGTACATCAAATATTTAGTAGTTACCTACATTGCACAAAGTAATTACAGATATTATTTAAAATATCGGCGAACACGGACAGACAAATGACTTTAATATTATTAATTAAAAAGAACACGTTAACATAACTTTGAATGATTTTTGTGGTAAATTCACATAATAATACAATAATATTCGGATAGCTAATGAAAAGGAACACTTATAATTGAAACGCCAAAAATCGTGGTCACATTAATTTCGAAATATAACTATACTTACGTGCAAAAAAATTGAACCGATCGGTAAACTTCAATAGTAGCACGTTGAGTTCGAATTAAATATATTTAGGCGATTAACACACGGCACCGCGCACCGCCGCGGGGGGCGGTGGCGGTAAAGCGAATGGCACCGCGCACCGCCGCGGACGCGACCGCGCGGTCGAGCGCGGTCGCGCGGTGCGCGGTGCCGTGTGTTAATCGCCTAAAAGTTTGCGTAAAAAGACATTTAAATAAATTGAATCAATGGTTTACAAGGAAATGTTGAATGTTGACGCGTGCCTCAATTTTTTGCACGTAAGTGTATACAAAAAATTGCATACTAGACAATAGAATTTATGTAACAGAACTAAAGAAAAACATATCTATAGATATCTACAACTGGACAGAGTTCACATACTCAACAGATACTTAACACTAAGTATACATCTACTCAACTTCATAATTGCACATCTATTGCACTTTACAAGATGCATTTTTACAACAAATTTTTATTCACAATTCTTATTTACAAGTTTGCCGTTAAAAGACATACATATTGGTATAGTTCTTTTATACAATCCTTCCAAACGTTGGTTGCCAACTTGAGCCAATGTCCAATGTGATTCGATGCATTGCTCCAGTCGTATACAATAAGTTAATTAAAGTTAATAGCCACGGAGCGATGTAACGCGTGTTCGAGTTGGCTGACCAATGTTTGAACCAAAGGTTTGGTTTAATATTTATAAACCTACACACAAATGGGATGTTCTAATTTGGCATTGAACTTCCAAATGCACAGATCATGTGTGATGAGATCTTTTTAATCCATTTGATAATTTAATTGTCCACACTTATAGCAACATCGTATCCAAATATTTTTCTAGTCTAATCCGGACTATGACCAAAGTGTTCTTAATTGTTTTTTTTAATTATTATTTTAAATCAACAAAATCGTATAAATTTAGGACGGGAGCGAACTTTGGAACTAGGTACATACAAATTCAACTAATCGAATTACCTGTATATCATATTTTACATACAAATTAATTTGATTCAATCGTCATCGAATATGTTTCATTGCAGCCTCACTATATGCCAAACAACGACGACTTTCATCAGGAATCAAAACGTCGAAACAGTGTAAAACCACTTTTCGTCACATGAAAAATACAAAATGGACACACTACTGGTTTATCCGAGGTATCGACACAGACGTTATATCTACATACACGTATTGTTCGTATGGGTACAATAAAAGGAGCATCACTTTGTTTAGTAGGGTCGCCACACTGTGTTGCTGTCTGGCTGCGGATTACCTCTTTGTCCGAGATTATTCACCCGCCCGTCCTCGCCCCGAGCCGCGGCCGCCGCGCAAGAATTTCCTCCGCCTAAGAGCAAGTCTTGTCCATGACCCCCGTGTTGTCTATGATTGTTTGTCGTCGATGAAATTTGATCCATCATCGTTTGTAACTCGTTATGGTGATTTTGCGTCGAGTGTATAGAATTAGAGTGTAGCGGGTGAAAGTTGTGCGTTTGGTTGGCGGCGGTATACAGCTGACTGTACAGCAAGCTCGCGGGCAGGACGGGGTACAGCGAGTTGTTACAGTTACTGCCACCGTACGAAGTGTTCTGTGATCCCATTAACGAGGGGAAGTTTGAGCTGTTCGTGTGATTGTGGCCGATGTTTGTGGACGTGTTTGAAGTAAGCAGATCGTCCTGTACGGGCGACTCGGGCTGCGAACTGTTGTCGCTTAGTGATCGAGGGCCCGTTGAGAGGCTGTAATCTGTATTGTTGTTGTAGCGTGGTAGGAGGCTGCCATGGTGCGACGGAGAGGAGCCTACAAGGCCTGATAGCTGCTGGTCTAAGTCGACGCCCGTCGTGTCAGGAAGAACTGTACAGAACAAAACACACTTAATAAGAGATCTTACAGACACAAACACGAATAGCTCTGATGCAAAAATAGACAACAAACTATATAGTTTAGAAAAACAATGGCCAGCTCCATAAACCGCCCATAACGGCTCCATTCTTGTGGAATGTCCAAAAATAGTAATTGTTGATATACGACAGCATTTTAGTATGGTTTTAATACGGCTATATTTTTCGTTCATCGGGCACGCATCGACAATAAATTCATCGGCCGGATCGGACGTGTGCGATCCGCTGTAAATTATAATGAGAGTCGGCTACTGCCCGACTAGTAGGCCTTAGAGTATTTAAACTATAGTTAGTGTAGGATACGTAACTATCATGTAAACTGCCAATATTTTTACGTTACAGAAGATTGGGCCTAGCACGATCGCGCTAGCATAAAAGTATTCGATTGCAGCCGATTTTTCGATTGGAAATATGACTATACATTCTGGTTATATTTTTTTACGACAAGTATCTTATCCTAATAATATTAATAAACCCTTTAGACATATACATTAAGGCGATGTGCAAACGTACACACGAACCTAACGACACGTAACCCGCCGGTTGCTACTGCAGAATACTTTCGATGGTTGCTTCATGAAAATTACGTCAATGCCCTGTGTGAGAAACAGGCAAGAAATATTTGGAACAACTTTTTCATTCGTACAATTATGATTGTAATGTGATCAAAGTTCCACTTGTAATTCTTCTATCTAGTTATTTTATTTTGTGATCGGCAATCAGTAAGTGTCAAGTTGAAGCAATATGACTTCATAATGCGTGAAGTCAAAAGTCAAAGTCAAAACATTTATTTAATTAGACCATTTACAGGCTCTTTTGAATTGTCAGGGAGACGGTCAGTTAGTCGGAAAGCTGAACCTAGTTGCTCGTTCCAAAACGAAGGTTGGCCTCTATGAAGAAGAACGAGCAAGAAACTCCACGGCAATCTTTTTAATTAGGTTTTAATAAAATACTGGTTACATTATTCTTGTTGCTTCTACATGTGAGTGAGTTGATTTTTTATTAATCGTATGCAAATTAAGTATTCAGAGCTGGTTGTCGGTTGTGTCAAACACAAGACACTAAAGTGTCCGCGTATGCGTAGCGCCTTATATTAGCGATCTCCTACTAGGCCTACTGTTATTATTTACGGCCTGTACCGTCTGCAGCCCTGTATACTCTGTGCCTCGTCCGCAACAGCGCGTATCATTTAAAGGAGGATGTTAGTCGTAAAAGTGTTGGTGGATTTAATTTCACCGTACTGTATATTGATTAATGAGAGATATAAATCGGACAATGTTTCATTGGTTATTATGTTGTGACTGGTAGTTTACAGGAAGTGGCTACTGTAAAAGACAAACAAAAAATCTAGGCTATACAGAATCGAATTTTGTTTTTTTTTTAAACCATGGAATGACTAATCTTAATTTGGGGTTTGTAATGCCCTTTGAATGTCTGTATTAGACTTTACGGCGTTCCCGCATTTCCAATTACGAATATAAGGGGTTTCATTATAATGATAACTTTTCAGTTTATTCCTTAGTAATAGCCACCTTTTTACTTTCTTTATTATTAAGCTTTCTTTTAAATCATAATTATGAATGCTGTTTTTTGATTATTTTTGTATTTGTTGTTGTGTTAAATAAAAAAAAAGATAAATGCTCGCTACTTTGATTATAATTTTCTGTGATATTTGACTACTATGGAAACCGAAAGAGTATCTTCTTATCAAAATAAGAAGAACTACTTTTTGAAGTCTTGCAAATGACCCTCAGTTTCGCGATATTGTTTCGCTTATTAATTTCAAACCAAATCCCGTAATTTTAAGAACGTTTGCATTTACATATCAATCTGTCAAAAATATTGACAAGTTTTTTTATATTTATTGCGCTGAGATTAGATTGTGACTAGATTGTGATCGTTTTTAATTACAGGACTTGGTAATCAGATATAAACATAACTTTCTTTACCTGTATTATTAGCCGTGAAGTCCTGCGTGGGCGTCTGATCAGGCACAGTGCCAGCGAATCCAAGCGCTGGAGGGTTGAACTGTGACGCAGCAGGCGCGGCACAAGATGGCAAATACGCCGGGTATGCGCTTGCGCCGCCGTAGCCCCAGTGCGAGTTACTCGAACTTAGGCCGAATTGACTCATATCTGGGGGAAAAAGAAAGGTTAGAATATTTATATTTAAGTTTGCCTGACGCTATTTCTACAATTTCATATGTAGAATCAGTCAGACCCAAAAAATGTGTCTTTAGGTAATGGTAATAATTAATAGATAATAAATTCTATTTCGGATAGTTATTAAACAATCAATCTCTATATTTGTATCCTTTACTTTAAATGAATACTTAAATGCAAATAAAAACTACAAAACAATTTTTATCTGATTTCTTAATTATATCTTTATGGGTCAACATTCGCACAACTTTGTCTGTAGTTCTAGTTACTTTACCAGCGACTGTGCCAGACGGTGGATTTTACATAATCGTAAACTGTTCATTATCTACATATACGAATCATCTATAATCATCAATAGATAAGGAATCATCGTATAAAGTAAAAAATATATAAATGATAATGTTTTATGTTTCATTTTTGTAATTAGAATTAATTAAATATTTGTACGATAACTTCTGCCAAGCAGATCAGAAAAGGGCCATAATCTTTAATTTTATGTTATTCTATAAAGATTATAGAATCTGTATTATGATTATGTTTCCATAAGAGTTTCATTTATCGGAAATAAATGGATTTATCATAAAAGTCAAATCTGTATTTGTGAGCAACTTTAAAAAAAAATTACAGACATACGACAATGTTCAATTTAACATAAATGTTCATAAGTAGCCGCCCCTGAAACTGGCCTAGTGTATTCAGAACTTATCAATTCAAACACGAATGTTTGCGCAGAAAAGCGCACTCGGTCACTTATAAAGATGTCCGGCGCGACCGGCGCGACCGGCGGCCGACTGTGCTGCGTACACTTTATTTTTTCCCGGTATCAGTGGCTTTTATTTTTCGGTATCACGGTTCCGTTTTTGGCCGGCGATCGGCGAACTCGGTTTTTATACGGTACGCGTTCCCGCCGTCGATTTGCGAATGCTTTTTTTCCCGTTTTGAGCCGCATGAGTTGTTTTGGGGTAGCTGTGGATTTTAGCGGGCTCGAGCAGGCTTGTTCGATTGCGTCCGCAGTCAGCTTTCAGTTCGATCCTCTTTTTGGCGACGGCTGATTGAATCCGCGCTTTAGTGAACGTAGTTTAGCGTATCGCTTGGTTTGGCGACTCATTCACTTTTGAGCCGCATGCCTGTAAGGTTTGTGCAGCATCATTCCGATTTAGATTCCTGGTTTGGTTTCGAATTTTTTTTATCTTTTTTCTGTGTTGCGAAGTTTTCGTGTTATCTTTTTTATGTTGATTTATTTATCTGTTTCGTTACTATTACATATTTGTCGAATTGTTAATCAAACCTACGTTTATAATGCAACATTTTGAAAAACATTTCACAGACGTCTATGTTATTAAGGTAAGTTTTTTTTTTTTAATTTACCTTCTCGTATATATCTTCTCGTATTCAAAGTCAAAGACCATAAAAAGGCACTTTTACTGGTCTAATTGAATTTAGTAGTAGACAATTCTTCTGTTAACACAAACTGAATTTAATTAAAATTAAAAAGCAAACATCCCTACTTGAATAGTGTTGTATTTTTTAATGTCGTTGGATAATAAACTAGCCGCTCGTTATCTGACGGTAGGCCATCACCGCATAAAGACATCTGAAATATCAGAGGCCTCGCAGATTCGCTCTTTATTTGAAATGTCTCATGCATATCTGTGTATCGTGTCTCTGTAAAGCATTAATAAACTCCATGATTTATACTCACTCTGACAGGTAGTGATGGGCGGCATTCTAAACCCTCCGAGAGGGTCCGGCGGGAACGGGAACGGTCTCTGGCCAAACGCGAAGTGGAACTGCTGCTGCTGCCCTAGAAGGGAGAGCACTACATCAGTACGATACATGCTGCCCTTTAAAATTAACAATAAGGAATATATAAATAAGACATAAGAGGAACAGGGCTTCATTATTTACGAAACCGTTTCTCCAACTACGTTAAAGTCGACGTTCAGTCCTATCAGATGTATGTAGCTGAATATCAATGTTTTACATGGAGCGACTGTCTGTCTGACTTCCAAAACCCAGTTACTGGGTAACAGACTCACACAGTGCATCATGTAAAAAATAAAAATATTTCCTGTAAGATAGGGTATTTTACAGGAAATATTTATCTAGGGGAAGATAAAAAAGGCTGGGAAACATAAAAGCTTATGGAACAGTAAGTAACTATAGTAAGATTTTGCCTGCCAAATCCTCAGATGAATATTATAATAGTGTGTACAATTTAATATGTAAATATTCGAGAAATTCAATAAACAATAATACCCGTTCTATCTTATTGGATGCTCTAAATCTCTCAACTTAATCGGTCATGTAAATAGTAGGTAACACATGCAAGTGTTAGTGCCCTGTCCCACGTTCCCACACACCCTTCGATTAGTCCCGAGACACTCGATAATTCATTGACACTCGTGTGACATCGTCGTGTCACCCTTCCCTCTCTGCCAACTGAACGAATTAGTTAGAACTTGCCGCCTTGAAATATCGAAGCCTTATTGGAATTTCAATTTAGTTTTAACGTCAGTTTTAAGTGTATGTGCATTGAGAAAACTCAAGTATCGTAGCGTTGGAAAGTAAGCATTAATTAAAGAGCTTTAGATATTCATTTTGAATGGAGGTATTTCTAAGTATTGTATTGATCAAAGAATTTCAAGCTTCAGCGAGTTGTAAATAATTAATTGATAATCAGTCAGGAGACAAGGTAGCCAGTATCTAATATCCATTATGCAAAACGATGTCTAACCCGAAAAGGGGCGATTGTACTCATCATTATGATTTAGTATGAATAACCATGGTTCGCAAAAAAGAAAATAATCAGCTGATTCATACGTTTCGTCTAGTCATGCATATAAATATATAGTTTTCCTATTCAATCAATTTATTTTTCTTGTATTTTTCATACAATAACCCAGCCGTAATTAAAATAATAATTTAACAAACAAATAGGATTTAATAGAATTGCACATTACCCCAACAAATGAACATATCTATTACTCTATTAAGATTCACAATCCAACACTTCCCCGAATTGTGTAATGAACCAATCAAGGCTAATCAAGGTCAGCCACGTCTACGCACCGATACATTATAAACATGTTGGAACGTGGAATGGGGCACTATTGTCATGTCAACGTTAATAACACGGGAATGTTTGTTGAGGTTTTATGATCAGGAAGATAGGCTGTACTTTGATGATTTCGGTGATCCGTTGGAAATCTGACTGTAACAATTATTTAATTTAGAGCTGTTTTTTTAATAGTCAGGTATCTATAATCTATATTCTAAAGACTGAATATGATAGTTTGCCATATATTGTATACAAATAAAACTATCAAACCGTTTTATTAATTTTTCCTTTGGTTTAGAGTTAACTGGCTATTAAAAACCGGCTTTAAATAAAATAAATAAATAATTATCTTGGGACAACTTATACACGGCTATCTGATCCCAAGCTAAGCAGAGCTTGTGTTATGGTAACCAAACAACTGATATACATACTTATATAATTTATAAATACATACATATTATAGATAAATCACACTCAGACACAGAACTAACAATCATGCTCATCACACAAAGTTTGTCCTGGGTGGGAATCGAACCCACGACCTCCGGCTTAGCAGTCAGGGCCGCTAACCACTAGACCAACAGGCCCGTCGATCAAAAGCAATCACAACCTTCCAAAAACCAATAGTACGATTAGTGTAAATAATAGTACTAGCCTATTACACCACTTCTATCAATGCTTGTGCCTTCTCATACAAAGAAGGTACGAGCCTTATATTATTTTCCTATCTACAGCCTATTCCCAACTTAAATAGACACAAACTCGTGCCACTCCGCATCTGATTACCAGGCAACCAGAAGCTACATATCGGCTGTACTGTGACCGTGTGCCGTGATTGAATTATGTCGCACATGAAGAGTGTCGCAGACAATGTGGCGTTGTCGCCTCAATTATTCGCTACATCCCCCTGTTACACCGCTGTGCCGGTATTGGGACTCTCCTAATATACTGTGTTTATCAATATGTGGTAAAATACTAAAATTAATAACAGTACTTGCAGGCGTGCTTTTAAGATCGCGTAGAGATAGGTTAGCCAGAGTTGCTGTGCCCAGAAAAAGCCTATTTTCGATAAGGTAATTCAGGGGATAATTTTATTACATTTTAGGAACTATTTTATTGTAGCGAATCTGTCAAAAAAACCTCATTGAAATGTTTGAACATTGATTGTTATCATCTCTTATTCATTGTTGTCATCTTCGGCAAGCGATATTAAAAACTTGTCGTTAATATAGGTAAATTAGAGTCATTTTTGGTAGATTGAGACTGATATTACAATGCGATTGTTGTTAAACTTATGTGAATTATCTTCCTCTGAAGTTATCCTGACAATTTAAACTATTAAACCTTCTATGTCAAAATTCCTTTCAGTATCTAAACAGCGTTAAAGTAACACTCACAATATCAAAACAGATTTCATACCCAATACAAAAATGCATAAATGCACTCACACGCGGGCCGCCATTAAATTGACAAATGCACGCACACAAACAAAAACAATTCGAACCATGGACACACATTCGCTTCGACAGCCGTAGGGTTGTCTAAGGCGATAATAAAATAAATATTATGAGAGAAAAGCTGCATTAAGAAAGGTATAAGGTAGGTACTGTAATAACACTAACACACTACCTACCATATACGCAACGGGTTGATTCTGTTTATTGAATGAAGTTTATTCTAAAATACTGTCAAAGAAAGTTCTGTAGTTTCTGCCTACCCCCATGGGAAAAAGGCGTGAGTTTATGTATGTATGTATGTACTGACAAAGAAACAACAACTGAAAAAAATACAAGTGTTTAATAATTATTGTGTCAAACTGTCAAAACTGCACTATGTACCTATCTACTACCTATGTATTAGGAAGTGATAACCAACTAGTTGTAAAAAGGCACCAAACATCGAACAATTCTAAAACCAGTATCATTTTCAATTTACAAAACACAGTCCAAAAGAAACACCGAAGCGGCACAAAACGAAACAAGTCGACAGCCCTATAATTAAGCGCACACATGCTCTATTCCCGTGCAAAAGGTTCCAGTGTATAAATCAGCGACGCAACAATTACACACTTTCATGGCAAGTTGGAATTAGAAACTGTCATTTGCACCGTTCGACCCCCCAGTGGGAGGGGGGTGTATTACAAATGGGAGGGAAAAATAGGGTGCGGGCAAGGGCTACTGTGGACCTGATTAAAGGATTACACCGGGTGGCGTCCGGTCTAGTTAAATTTATTATGCCAAGTATTTCTACTAGTTAGCCTTTGCCGTCTGCTTGATGGTGGCTCGTTTAGAAGATTTAAGTTGGACTTTAAGCTTGATGTGTTATTTATGTGTTTGGGTCAGACAGATGAGGCAACAGAATGCTTTATTTCAAGTAAAATAGTAACCTATCGATAGGTACGAAGCCATAAAAAACATAATTTGTATTTGTTTAAAATACCTTCCCATAAAACCATAAATTCCAAAAGTTCATCACCCCTGAACATAGACAATGCACAAAAGTTATGAACTAAGTCGCCGTGTGAAATAAACAACAAACTTTACTGACATAAACATTAAGATCGGCGCAGGAGACGCTAGCGCCGCGCGCGGGTGGTCCGAACACACTGGTCCCGAAATAACCCGAAACCAGCCGAACAGAACACGAAGAAAAACATCGTTATACAGGCCGATTATTAAATTGTAGTCGGCTTCTGTCGGCTACTGTATGCGATAAAACGCGCCACCCACCCGGCGGATAAAAATAGTGGGTAAGGGTAGCACACAATGTGTCCGTAATATCCGCACGGGTACTGCTTTGAGTCTGTGTACTCATCTTTAACGGTTGTTTTCAAATCGTTATTCTAAGATCGTAATTTGATATAGAAGCGTTTGACGTAAATGATCTACAGGCCAATTTTATTAATTATAAAAACGTTCAAAATCTGGTCACAATTTTATTTCAGCGACAATTAGTGTTGGAAAATGAAGGTTGACTACAGACATTTTTGACAGATTGACAATGAGATTAGATTGCGATCGTTCCTTAAAGTTTGTAGAACTGCCGCCTTATTTTTATTCTTGAAAATTGAGACTCGTTTTGATGACATTGACGTTGCAATGACAAAAAGTCGATGAAAAAATTCTCCTCTAAGTTTAGGTCCCTAGATATGACGCGTCATTCATATGAAATATACACAAAAGATTTCAGATCCAAACAATTTATTCTGAACCCTAACCCTGCAGATATTCCACTACAAAGCTCATCTAACATTAACTCAAATAGTAAGACAACGGAGATCGAACAAAATTCAATAGCACATGAATTGATAACAACGCAAGTACGTATAGATCCAATGTTAACATGCGTCGCAACTTACTAGAATTAAATAATTTATCGCCTCCGTGTAGAGGCTGGAGGCATAATAAATCAATATGCAGGGCACATGCATACGTGGTGAGGGGGTTAACTCCCCCGGCCCTTTCTTGACTAATTAATTAAACAACCGATTCATTACAGCAGCCTCTTTGTACCCTCACATTCGTCTAGTAGAGGTACGGATAGCATTGAGGTATTCTCAGTTTTATCTTGAGAATGGAATAAGGTTGGCTTTCATTCTGAAGGTGTGGTCAAATATTTTGTGAGAATGATAGATTTTTTTACGTCTTGATTTTGAACGTAAACAATTTTATATTTTCATTAGGAGGTGATTCTATTATTTTTTAATAACGATCGCAAACTAATCAATCTGTTAAAAATGCCTTATTACTTACATTTTTTGACATTAATTGATGCTGAGATGAGATTACGATTAGATTTTAATAAGCAGAATTGGCCTTCTGATTATGAATAAAGACACAATAAAAACGCTAGTACACATTGTATAATGCACATACTAAAACGAAGTTAACAGTAAAATTTCCTCTAATCTGCTATTCCGACGGTACTTAACCCTTCGCCTGCTGCGGGGGTCTGCGAGGTTCGGTCGCCGGATCGCCGCGCGCCGGGGTCGCTCGGTCGGCACTATCCCGCGGTGCTCGCAATTATTTTAATTTCTTCATGTGATGAGGATTGATCGAGCGTTAGGTGCGATTGGGCGACCGTCGGCACCCGTCATTTGTTACCGTCACCCGAGCCTTTAACTATTTAAATTGCTTTCTTGATCTATTTTCCGTGGTGTTTTAGTTAAGTGCTATTAACAGCGTTTGCTGAAATAATTTATCTACATTGTGCGAGTAAGAGAATGTTAAGATTCTCATCGATGGTACATACATATGCCAAAAACATTTAAAAAGTGTCCGAAAAAGAAATTTAATTAAAACTTTCGCTTGATTTTAAAAATTACGTAACGTTTTATATGACCCTGATCCAATATGATTAATCAAATTTTGAATAATAATTTATTTAAAAAGTGCTTCTCCTTTTTCCTGTCAAAAAAGTTTTCTATTAGGCAAGACTGCGGTTACCTACGCGACCTTTGGTTGATTGTTAGAGAAAGTCTATGGCATTAAGTCCGTTTATAGATGTACTTTGTTACTCGTTTCATCTACTGTAATTCTGCTAAATTGTATGTTTTATGTTTCTCTTTGTTCTCTCTAGTAATTAAGTTATAATTATTATTATTAGCCAATAACTTGCACGTACAGTGCAAAGTGCAAGTATAGGATGGTTATTTATTTATAAATAGATTTTTTGTTGTATAATATTTAAATAAATAAGACTAATTAAACAAGTTTCATTCAATTGATGAAATTCTCCACATAAACGTCCAAAACCATCACATCAAAGTATGCTCAACAAATCAAAGTGAGGCCGACAACCATCATACTAACATTTCAGGCCTTCATTCTGAAGAAGACCCTTCACCATTTCACGGAATCTGAACTCAAAAAGGTACGTTTTGGCAAATTATTAATAAATTACCTTCATTAAGTGTGTTTTACAATGTTTTGCGGTTTCGCTCGTTTGTTGTCGAGTGTTTAGACGTTTGGACCGCTTTGATGTTAGATGCGTAAATAGAATAGTGAGGTGGAATTAATTGGTCCGGGATGCGTGTTTTGTGCCAGTTTTGTAGCATCGTACGTTTGTTTGTTGTTTGAAAAGCATTGGAGTTTCACTCTTATTTTGTCAAAGCTGCTGCCTGCGACTCGTGGAGGGGCTCGTGGCTAAGTCATAATAGCCGAAGCAGCATCAGGTTAAGCTACGCTTGCCAGATAGATCCGTGGATGTGTGACCATCTTTACACACCGAGACTCCTTCGTGCCTCGGAAAGCACGTTAAGTTGTTGGTCCCGGCTGTCATACGTGGATCTATGACAGTCGTTACGGGTCGTCAAAAGCCTGAAAATCTGACAACCAGTCTTACCTAGGGGTATCGTATTACCCAGTTACTGGATTGTGGAGATCAGATAATCAGTTGCTCTCTGTAATACTGGTATTCTGCTGCATCCAGTTAGACTGGAAGCCGACCCCAAAATAGTTAGGAAAAGGCTTGGCTAGGCGCCTTAAGTTACGTCTTAGTCTACAAGACTCAACAACACAAGTATCAAAACGAAACCGTTATACTAACTGGTTTTGGAGCGTGGTTCCCTGGGCCCGTCCACTGTCACTTTGATGGCTTTGTTGTACGTTGTCACTTGGGGAGGCGTCGTCGACACGGTTATCGTTAACGTGAACGATTTACCTGAAACAAGATGTACTATTAGTATAACGAGTAGGAAACTATTTTTAGTGGAGGAAAGAGGCTGAAAGAATAGCTACTACGATGTTATTTTAGCGACAACTCTAGTATTTTTATCAACGTCACTAATCTCAGTCTTAATCTGTCAAAAATACTACGAATTTTCCTACATTTTTAACATTGTTTGTAACTGAGATGAGAAAGCCAATTCTACTAATTAACAATGTTAAAAACCTAGTCTCAATCTCATATCAGCAACAATCAAAGTCAAAAAATGAATGTAAATTAGAGGCATTTTTCTTAGATTGAGTGATCGTTCCTAAAAGTTTGTAGAACTGCCCCGGTATAGATAGGACCTTAATATCAGTGTGGATTGGCTAATGAAATATAAGGCCTAAGATGCAACATGTGAACGTTTATAAGAACTCTTGCTGTGTAGACACTTCTTGTTTTAGAATTGTAATACTTAATTATTCTATGGCTTTCAGGCATAAATTTACCTAGTTATACATCTACAACAATATAGGTTAGTGTTAAAACACAATTCACAAGCGTGTTCATGTTCGCTGTTAAAACTTTAAACGGCATTCCCTTAATACAGCGTCGCATTTTATTAAAACGCGCCGTAGCGAAAAAGTAATTATAACAAACTGAAAATATTATTTGCGCAAACTTTTCACTCAAAGTGAGCGCAAGCCATAAATTCAATCTGTGGTCGCCACTCTTTTCACTGGGCGCCCACTTTTTGTAGTTCGATTTTGATCACTTGTTCAAAAAGTTAAAAATTTATTGTCGCTTCGTTTTCAATTTCTGCGTACCGAATGAATTCGTTCTATATAGAATAGGTACTATATGTCCGCGACAAATATTAACAATCAAAAATACTCGACCGACCCCACACGGTGTTTCAATATCATCGGCCCTTGAATAAATTGGCTTATATCCCAATTATAAAAGAAGAGCAGTTTCACAGGCGACCACTACAAACAAAAAGCACAAACGAAAACAAGCACTTGAACCGAAACAATCTCATTCAAACATGAAGTGTGTAAAAGAGCAACTCATCCGCAACACATGAGCGCGCGTCACAAACAGCGGGCCGACCACTTCATCACAGCGTAACGCCAGCAATAAAAAAAACATTTCCATCTGCGGAAAAACCACAGTTAATATTAAATGACCGTCCGTCAAAGCTGTATTGTAGAGCGCTTTGGCGGGCGTTCGCGCTGCGGGATGCAGCCAATACCGATTTTGTGATTTTTCCGTCGCCCCCCTCGCGGCCGCCTCCCCGGGGGGGTCGCGGGAGAGTGACATGTAAGCTTTAATGGGCCCGGAGCGGCTGGCCGCTGGCTACACGCGAAAAAACTGAAAAAAGCCTCATTCATACGTGATTTCATGTGTAGGCTACTTTCTGCGGGCCCGGCGGTGAGGCTCGTTAAAAATGGAGGCCGTACACGCAGCCAGCTTGTTGTGGCCTATCGGAGTTTATTAACGCGGCCGGAGGAACGCTTGCACCGCTCACAAAACAAGTGTTTGCGATGCTTTACGCTTTCGGGAACATTTTATAACATACCGCTGATGTATTCTTCGCTTTAGATGTTTGGTCTAATATTTACAGTAGCTTGATGTATCTTTTAAGATCATACAAAGTTGGAATATAAACAAAGCGACGTAGTACTCAATAAGTTAAAAATTATAGGAAGCAGTGAAGGATTGAATTAATATTGAAAATATTGGTTCATTGTGTATTGCAGTAACTTTTTTTTGGATTGTCGAGTTAAATTTTTTGACACAATCTCATAGAATTAAGCACTCGAAGTTTTCATCAAGACATCTACCTTAGATGTGATTTTCTATGAATCATAATATTATTTAATTGTAATTTCTAACAGCATATACCTACCTTACCTATGTTTCTGCAAAATCAATAACTTCATTACTAATTTACCGTTTAAACGCTAGCAATTTTTCTTCGATTCCCAAAAACCCATCAAAAACGAACCGTTCTAACAACTCGCCAAGACAAGGCAATGAGTGATGTGAAAACAGTTCGGTACCAGTACCGGTACGGCCTGGTACCGACTACGGCGCGCCTAAATAAATAACCCTAATAATGTGACGCCCACACGATACCTAGCGCCATTTTTATGACTTCACAATTTCCTCACTCGAGTCGCTACTACCTTCAATTGACAGGAAAAGTTTGTTGTGCCTTGTTTTTTTAGTTGATTTATGGTGTGTAGCGCGTAGTAAGTGTGAGGAAAACCGTGATTTTTATGTAGGCTTTGAGTGTAAAATTGGTGAAGGTACTAATAATACAAATATAATAAAACTGAACAGTTTTTTGTATGTTTAAACACGCTTGGAACTAGCCAGCGTCAGCGGGATCGTTTTTTTTTGTATATGATAGCCAGATTCCTTAAAAATAGTACTTATAGGCTAAATAACGTTACGCTAAGACTTACGGGAGCGGAGCAATAATCAAATACATTATTACGAAGTACTAAAGACGAAGTGGCGGTCGGAAGCTTGTAAAAAAATCGAATTGAAAAGAGTCTCCGTGGAGTATTTTGCTCGTTTTTGTCCATAGCTTAGCTAAACTTCTCCTAATTTCAACTCTCTAACTGAACGAATCCTTGATAATTTGAAAGTGCCTGTAAATGGCATATCGTTTTTTTTACTTTGACTTAAAAAATGTTACAAGCCATGAGATTTTTTTAAAACCTCAGCAACCAGAATTGACTTTCAAGTTTTGACAGCTATTCATTGAGTAACAGGAAACTCCTAAATGCTACTATCTAGGTCGATGAATGATACAATTAGGGAGCACACTCGACGTTTAGTCGCACGAGTGAGTTCGCGGCGACACTGCACCGTTTCAACTTCTGTTGCGATGCGACATCTCAATTTGAGATGGTGAGTCAACTTGTGGACATGCCGCGGTGTTTAAGTGTCCCTTTTACGACTTAGATAAATATTAAATTAAAATAAAACCAATCTCAGTGACTATTAATGTTGTAATATGTTGTTTATAACCTATACATATTTACGATAAATAAGAATCGTTATTTTTTATATTTAATTAAAATTTTAAAATAATACTGTGTTGCTGTGCCTTCTCAGGGTTTATACCTGAACAAATACTGCATTATGCTTAAAGTATTGCATAAGCATTTATTTGTAACATAATATTTCTTAAAATAAAACTTTTATAAATAATAGGGTATGCAAATAAATAAATATCAATGAAAAATTATAGTTAAAGCTCGCTATTATTAACATTTTGGCCATGCTTAATATACCTACCTTATCTTGTTATTTGCAGTAAAAAACTAAGATTTAAAACAACATAATTTTTCGTATCTTTTTTTGTTATTCAATTTGAACGCCAATTCTACCAAGGGTATCAAAAGTTGGCACCATTCCTAAATCACTCACTTTATGATTTGACTAAATTAAATTTAGCACATTGTAGGTACAAAGTGAAGAGAGCAACGAAAAGACGAACCTCATCTAGTTTAAAAAATATATAAATCGTTATTCATAATCAATCGTTATTCAATCGTTATTCGTTTTTTATTTACGGAATTATAATAATTCACTTATTTTATAATTTTAATTAAGCAAACATCTGTAGTAAGCAGTTAAAAAAAAAAAACAATTTTCTTCAACATAATTTCGTTCAAAATTTTAAGGCTGGTCACACACAAACCGTGCGACGCATCCAGACTATTCCTTCGCCGCCGACGACATTCCCTAATAGCTCGATGCAATCCAATTTGACAGCTGTCAAATACACTCGTCGCCTTGTCGCAGTCGCACGATTACTAAGCGTTGTCGTCGGCCGATAACGACCTGCTAATGCCCTCGTGTGCTAATTGAGTGAATTAATATGCCCGTGTAAGGTAGGCACTTCGATGTGTCGGCATTTTAGATGATTGAGCGGTTTGTAGGTTAACTTAGTTAGTTAACCTACAAATCTTTGTGTTGATTTACTTTTTTAATTTTAAAGAATCTGTTTTTTTTTGGTTTGTTCCCAAATGGTTATTATTGCTGCCTTAAAAAAAAAATAATAATAATAGAGATAAACTTTTACAAAAAGAAGGCCCAATATTAAGAACATTTTTATTTATTTTCCTTGTAGGTGTGCACCGGGCACACCTACGTAGCTCCGGTTTTATCAGTAACCAGTAAACCAGTGACACTAGTAAAGGAGTCTAGGAAAAAATGCGACAGAGTGTCAATTTGTTATTTACAAGTAGGAATAGTCATACATTTGCTTTGTAGTTTTAACGCGGGAAATCATACGGAAATGCAGTGTGTAATATTTGCCCAAAATTACGCAGCACGCAGCACCTCATTCAGAAAAGCATGTTGCCAAGCGCAACCGTGGGTACCCCCTTAGTAATATTTCAGCAAACATTTTACTTCAATACCTAAACTAATAACAAAACGGCGGTTAATAGAGCGTGAGTGAGTCGGCGCCACAAAGCATAGTTACGTAACTTGCGGGTTCCGTTACCAACTACCCGAAACCAAGGACCGACCGTAAATGAAATGGTAGTTTTCCGTGGCTAACCGGCTAACCGGGTTGGTGTACCGGTCCGGCCGCCACCCGGTTAACCGGCTGCGGCCGCGTTATGGTTGACAAGGGCTGTTGTGGGTGACGGGACGTGCGTGCGGCGTCTGCACGATGTTCGCGTGTAGCCTAACCTTTTTGTGCGTCAGGTTTTTTTTTATTGGCGATTGATGGCCTGTGTTTGGATTGGCACGAATGTGTGTTTATGTTTTAACCTATTTTGATGATTTTATTTAATTGTATGTCAAGACATGATCTTAATTTTGTTGAAATAAAAATGAAATGATAATTAGTTTTTTAATGCATATGTGAAGAAAAAAAACGAGTAAATAATTCCCTGGCGATCAAAAGGTGTACCTACCTATCATGAAGTGCTACAAAACAGCGTAACGCGATCATCCCACGCGCCCACAATATATTTAAATAAAGAACTCTTCAAAGGAAAAATTTTATTCAAATGGCGAGGCGACCGCAGCCGTGCTCGCCCCGCCTCCACGGAAGAAGTTGCTTTCCCGACCTTTTCCATTGGCTGGCGAGCGAGAAGGCGGGCCTTCTTCAAGTCTTCGTCGAGACTAACTTTTCATTTGCACAGCACTGAAATATAGCTTGAGATTAAAGCGCAACGTGGAACTTCGCTGCGGTTTCTCTCGAGATGTACTTTTTTTTTGTTTGCAGCCGGCCTAAGTAATATGCAGTGGATCTTCAATTTCCATTAATAACTTGCGGCGGCTTTTTCTTTAGCGAAGTATATTAAAAGTCAGTGTGGTTTGGTACTTTTTAAGACGGTAAGAAATATCACTTTGAGACTTTCATTGGAAACCAGTCTCGTAGGTCTAGTGGTCGCAAGGTGCGCCTGCTGAGCATGAGGTCATGGGTTCGATTCCCATTACGGGCAAAGAGTTAATGAATTTTAGTCTCGGAGACTGGATTTGTGCCCGGTCGATGGCAATAGGCTCGCCCCCTATTACATGGGACGTAAACATAACTAGCGAAATGTGGGTGTACTAATGGGTCCATCTTTACCTTATCCTTCAGGGCGTACAGGCGTGCTGATGATGTATAATAATATCAGCCTATTATTGTACTATTGCAGAACTAAGGCCTCTTCTCATAGAGAGAAGGCACGAGCTTTGATCACCATGCATGCTCAAGGCAGATTTGCAATTTCTAACTTACATATTTTAAAATATCTCCGAGTTTCCTCACGGTAATAGCCACCTTGACATGGCAATAACTTTTTTCACGCAACTATTTGAAATGTACCGCCGTAATAAATATTGTAGTTCATGAAAATAGCTTTCTAATGACATATGTTTGGTCGTTATTGGTCTGTAGACTATATTGCCGATGGTCCAGCTTTCGATAATATTAATAACATACCGATATGAAATTTAAAACCACTAGGTAATCTAAAAAATCTAAAACGACTAATCGGCCGACTAGTCAGCCAAGGCAATTACGTTTTCGGGGGTATTTTGCAATTTCCGTGACGCTTCGTAACTGATTCGCGCGCAAGTCATAACCGCCGCCTGCGAGTGTGTCGGAACTATTTTGTTTACATACATACATACATAAACTCACGCCTTTTTCCCATGGGGGTACGCAGAAACTAAAGAAGGCCACCTGCTACGATCCTTACATACTCCTTTCGCCTCATCTACGTTCATACATCTCGTCATACAAGCATGTCGGTTAAGAGTACTCCGCGCCTGACCTTTCGGAAGAACCTCACACTTATGGTCAGTGTAGGTCTTTTTTCTTTACTTAGCAATTTTATAATCCAACCCATACGAAATAACAATATCAAGATTTTTATTTAATTAAATTTTTCCTTAATACATTTCATTAAGAAATACTTACAAAGTAAGAAGCTGGATAGTCGGCTCTCTTTACCGAATTACTCGTAATTACCCACTTGCGTCAAAAACCTATATTTCGACTTTTAATTCTATTCAGTAACTATACAGATAACGGGTTACCAAGTTTCGACAAAAAAAAGAAATCGAGGTGGTTTAAGAATGAACGAAATTGAATGAACTTAAATAATGTACTTAACCATTCTTATCATTCGTTCCTTACGCAAAATCGTTCACTACCCCAACACTATAAGTTGTAGTATTGTAACATTATTTTTCTTTGAACTGTCAGGTTACTGAATAGAATTAAAAGTCGAAATATAACTCAATGTGAATTGCTAGGTGCCTTGTGTGCCATTTCACCAAAAAATATTTTAGAAATTATGTAAAATAATATGAAACGGTCCGAGTCTATTGCCATCAACCAGTTACAAATCCAGACTCTGATACTGCTACTAAGAAATTCCTCGTGAATAACCTAATAACACTTTGCCCGACCTGGGAATTGAACCCGAGACTTTAAGCTCAGCAGTCACGCTTTGCGACCACTACACCAACGAGGCAGACCAATAGGCTGATATTATAATTGTGTGACAAATATTCTTATCTTTCTTTCTTTCTTTCATGGGTGTACGATTTTGTCAACGAGGCTATTATAGGTATACATCAAAAGTACTTTAACGATCAATCAGCAAGGGTTGATGGGAAAAAACGGATACTGGGCACTCCGCTCACCCTCTGTGCAATAATTGTTTTGTGACCGCGACGGTTTTATTGTCAACGGCATCCCTGCATATCGAAAAATCAATCCATTGGACAATAGTGTACCTACCCGTACAAAAAAGAAAATGGAGTTTAAAGAAAAATTATGAACAACTAGCTGACTCGACCACGCGTTGCTGTGGCTTCAAGTAAGTAAAGATATTGAGGTCAATTATCGAAATAAAAACACAGTAAGCCATAATTCGTAAAAAATGGTTAAGTAGTTTCGGAAGTCATCTCGGACAAACAATGTGACGCGTAATGTATATAGGTAGTTTCGTATATTAAGATTAATTAGGAAAGTGAAAAGCTTATTTTTTTTTAATTCTCATCATTCAATTAGGTACGTGAGGAAACCTGTACTTATATTTAATACTTATATAGCAAGTCTTTTTTTTTTAGGTGGTAAATATCATCAAATGACTCCTTCCGTCCTGGGTGGGGCGGAAGGGACTGTCAGACTTTTACTGACAAAAAATCAACCCTGTTCCTTCTGTTGCCCTTTACGTTCCGGGGCCACGGCATCCTGTTAATACGTCCCGTAACCCTCTGGAATCATATATCCGCCTTGAGTAAGCGTGGTGATCAATGCTCGTGCCTTCTCTATTCGAGAAAATACCGTTACCCTGCAGTGGGACAAGAAAAGGCTGGTACATTTTTTTTTAGTTAGGAATGCACGTTCAAAAAATTACGACTTGAATAAAGAAGGTCTTGTTATGTGAAATGGGACCCAGGATAATTTACGTTTATTTTAATCCGAGGTGTTACAGAACTGGTTTTTACCGTCTCTTTGTGCCTAATTGCTTAGCTCTGTTCTGTCTCCCGTTCGATATGGCGGGAAGTGGGAATTATGTTTTTCACATACCTCGGCTTTTTCTTTTCTGATTATTTTTGTTGTGAGATCCAAGAAGGTTGAATCATTTCTTCCAAAAGCACTATTATGAAGTATTAATTCTATCATGTAGACGAACCAAAGTTACCGACATAGCCCAGCGAATTAGCAAATTGAAGTGGCAGTGGGCAGGCCACATAGCACGCAGAACGGATAGCCAATGGGGCCGTAAGTTCTCTAATGGAGACCACGCACCGGTAAGCGCAGCGTAGGACCACCCACAAGGAGGACAGACGATCTGATGAAGACCGCGGGATCGCGCTGGATGCAAGGCGCTTCTATCCGGTCCTATTGGAAATCTGTAGGGGAGACTTATGTTCAGCAGTGGACGTCCTACGGTAGATATGATGATGATGAATTTTATCAATGTTCAGTTAAGGAGAAGAGCTGTTGTTCTTTGTTATTAACTCATCGGCATTCATAATATGATTTTGGTGAAGGTCTAGGATATTCAATACCAGCAACATTTACTGTATCGGAGTTCTATGTTCGGCGATGAATATTTTAGACTTCTTAAATATGCATTGGTCTTTACGTGAAGATTATTAGATTTCATATTATTTAAATCGAAATAAGTAACAAAAGTCAAATCATCAACCACCGTTAGACGGAACTTTTGAACGTCATTTGCAAGCTAAAAAAATATATGATAATTATGTATACTGAATTTAGGCGCCCATTCTAAAAGGTGGTTTCGTATGGAGAAGCCTCGGCAAGAAACTCCATACATGCTCATCCTTCCGCCCTTGGTGGGGCGAAAGGGACTGTCAAACTTTTACTGACTAAAAAACCACCCAAACAGAAGGCTGTTGCCCTTTGTGTTCCGGGGCCACGGTATCCTGTTAAGACGTCCCGCGAACCCAGTTCATACTGTACATATACTCTTTGAAAAAAAATGATTCACAATAAGTAGTAGGTAAACAAGCTATTATAATTAAACAAATTAAAAAACAAGACTGCAAAAATTGCACATATTTGTACTTTGTTTACTCGTCAGTTTTTTTACGACGTTTTTTATTTACAGTGTTATATTTTTTTTTAATCTACTTGTCAAATTCTAGACGATAAAAATAGACACGACGAGATCATTTAAAAAATAATCGAGGCTGGTATTAATTTACGTTTTAAAGTGACCACACAGAATTCTTTTTATTTTTAACTAGTCTATGTTACTCGGAACGATGCAAGGATTGTAACGATACCCATACATCTAAATCGGTTCAGGCGTTTAAAAGTTATGGTGGAATAAAGAATCTCACATACATACATACATACATTAACCCTGAACACATAACACTCCTTTTTTTGGGGCAGTCGTGAAATTAATTCTATAATTATACGAATGCGAAGACGATGACAATTGTCTACCCTTGTTACCATTAATTCAGAATGTATCAATAAGATGGGTTACCTTTGAAGCACTCAAATAGTTTCTTAGCAACCGTCCCCTGCTGACTCGACACGCTGTTCTTAGATAGCATGTCTTCACACTCAACAAATAAATTAATTGCAACTTCAAAGACGACCAATGGAGCCAATTAATTCATCTTATTGTGATGTGTTTTCTCGCAGATGTATATGAAATATTATTCGGTAGTAGATGCACCTCGTTAGGAGATATATCATCTTAATATACATATATCCGGGGTTGTGGAACGTCTTAACAGGATACCGTAGCCCCGGAACGTAAAGGGCAACAGAAGGAACAGGGTGGTTTTTTAGTCAGTAAAAGTCTGACAGTCCCTTCCGCCCCACCCAGGGCGGAAGGAGTCATTTGATGATTTTTACCACGATAAAAAAAAGAAAAAAAATAATTATTTTTTTTAGTTATATAAATTACGCGTCACGTTTTTTGTCCGGGATGAACTCCGAAACTACTCAACCATTTTTATGAAATATGGATTACTGTGTGTAATTTGGTCAAACTTAAAAGATAGTATCCTTTCTTAAAAGTTAGTAGTCTAGTTAGTATCTATTAAAACTATCGTTTTATCTCGATTATTGACTATATCTTTACTTTCTTCAAGGCACAGCAACGCGTGACCGAGTCAGCTAATGTGACTATAAGTAATAGTTTTTAATTATTACGCAATCACTACCACTTTCATCAGTTGTATGTATATTATTAATTTAAACAACGGTTGATCTCGTGATGGTCCTGTGGTTAAGGCCTGCTTCTCATGCACGAATCTGTGGCTTGGAATGGCTTAAAATATCAGCCATCTTCTTTCTATATCGTGTGGGCAGTAAGTGTCAACGTTTCTAAACCGCCTCGAGGGCCTCTGACATGGTTTGACTGGTTATAGGCTGGTAGAAGTCCAGGTTTCCTCACGATGTTTTCAGAGGGGGAGGAGAAAGGGGGGAGAGAGGGTTTTCTGCCCATACTGACTCCAATGAAGGTCATTTTTTGTTTCGCTGGTATCATTTGTGTTGTTAAAGAAAACGTCAATTTAATTTAAAAACTCTTGTTCAGTATTGTTCACGTGACATTTTTATGGTGACGACATACTTGACATCTGAAATCATTGATTAGATTAAGTTTCTCTCCCTTACGCATACTTGTCAATACTTGTCATATCCTGATGACATGGTTAGCGCAATGGCTGAACTAGTGGCTTCTGCTCTCCGTGTCGCGGGTTCGAACTCCGCACTGATAAAATATTTGTATGGCCTGGTTAATTGTGTATGTGAGTTTATAATTATGTTTGTAAACGCACTCACGATTCAGGAGAAAATAGAATAGAGTGAAGTGAAGATTTAAAAAAAAATATTTTCATGACGTAGTCAAAAAGTATGAAATCTTATTCAAATGATAATCTAAGAGAGCTAAACCTTTTAATTCCTCCACTGTATCTATAGAAAAGGGATTAGGGAAGGGTAGGTACAGTCACGAGCAAAATCAAGTATCCAATTAGCAAAATTTAAAAACTATTTTCTTATGAAGCTGGGTTGTAACTTTGACATAAAACCTATTTCATAGTAGTATTGAGTTCAAAATATAAAAATAGATAATACATTCTTAAAACCATGTCATTTCAATCAATATACTCGAAGTAAATAGCTTGGTAATGTTGCTAAGTGTATACTTGTTTTTGCTCGTGACTGTACTCATCCGCATCCCCTTTAAACTAAATTAATTGATGCAAGTGGAACGTTCGTTGTTCCTGACGTGGGTCGTGAATTCGATTCTTACAGATTAAATTTGTAGGAAAGTTTTTTTGTTTCAATACGTTTCGTTTGTGGTATAGTTGTAAACCACATCCATTTTGATAATAATTTAATCTAGATTATTCTATAGGATGTGGTTTTTTGCTTTTTAATGATTAGAAGTAACTAACAAACCTCACAAACTAAAATAATAAAACTAAATAAATGATAACATCGTGAAGAAATCGAAACTTATAGTTAACGTAAGTCTTCAATCGCCAATCCGCTTTAAGGAAGCGTGTTGATCAATACTCGTGCCAATTGCAATAATCTTATAGTTTAATTATATTCAATTTCAATACAAAACAGACATGTAAAAAATACACTTAACAAGTTTTTATAAACAATATTGCAGGTTATCATTATGATTGCGTTTTGTAAAAGTAGAAACAAAAAACAAAGTTTTTCCATACTAGGAATTACTCTGGTGTCGTGGGTGTGTTGACACATACAAACACACCCTGCTAGACCTGAAACAATCTATAGGCCAGAAAAATATTGGACACAAAACACACACACGTCTTCACATGCTAATAAGTGAAATTAAATAAAAAATAATATTCCGAGTGGAACTTGCAATAAACCTGCACCCTTCAACCCTTCACCCCTACTGATGACTGGGGCATACGCACGCGCTTTAATTATGGCATACGCAATGTGCAATGATTAACGCAAAATTCAATTTCAGAAGGACCATTACAATTTCTCTTTACTACCTTTGGTTGGTCTTTTAGTGGATAAAATTTAAATAAATAAATAACCATTTAGGAAAGTCAATAGAATATTTTAATGTTTGTAGTATACTTATATAAACACCGAGGATTAATTGTGCCAAACATGAAACATGAAACTCTAGGGTTCGATTCCCAGGTCGGCCAAAGTGTTATTGGGTTTTTTCATCAGGAATATCCAATAGCAGCCTCAGAGTTTGGATTTTGGCCGGTTGATGGCAATAGGCTCGCCCCCTATGACATAGGACTTAAATATAACTGGCGAAATGTGGGTGTAGTATGAGTACACCTCTGCCTAACCCTTCCAGAAATACAGGCGTGATGTTGCGTTATGTATTTCGACAGTTATTAAAAAAACAATTAGCTGTTGCACACAAAACCGCAAGACCTACCGGCGTTTTCTTTTTTTTAATAGTCTAAAATATTTATTTTGGTTTAAATTGTTTTTTTATAATGGTATAACCAACACACTATACGTAAAATAATTTAAAAGGTTCACAGACTTTTAGATCAATGAGCAGATAATCAGCGAACCTGGATTAGTTCGAAACACGGACGAATAAACATGAGCATTTTAAAAGGGTTAGGAACAAATTGTTTATCTCTCACAGAAATCTTGGGTTGTTATTCATTCTTCAAATATTGTTTCCACAATTGGTATACTGATAGTTTAATATAGAACTTAGTTCTTTGGCTTTTTAATGATTTTTAGCGGCTTATAAAGCATTAAAAATATGTAATACTTACCTTTATTGTTATTTATAATAAATTATGTCAGTTAGAAGTTATAACAGAGCAAACTGTTATGTTTTATTTGAGAAATAAACAACAACGCACTTGTAATTGTTACGAGATTGTTATAAATATTAATGTAATAACCTACTAATGTACGCATTGACATATTATAAAAAACAGTGGAAAACAAACAGCGTCAGTTTATTGTTGATGATTTGTTTATTTACATAAATTGGGTTTTTGTTTATTTAATTGATCGTAATTAAACTTTCCTGACTAGGTCATAAATATAATTTTAGCGGTCAAATCAAATTATGTATTTCTCCAAAAAATAATATGTAATATAATTGTATTAAAAACTACTAAAATTATCAATGCTTTGTATCAACACCAAATTTGAATTCACACCGTTTTAAAGTCCTTGTCTTGGACAAGTAACTTCGCGTAAAACTCTTTGCCCTTCACAAAAAGTAAACTTTCTAAGAAAGGGCGGGCGGGACACTCATTGGGCGGAAATAGCCGCCCAAATACCCGCCCTTCTTATTTGACATTCGCGAATTTCCTTAAGTTGCAAGGAAAAAGTTTCAAGCACTTTGCAATGTCACCGACGCTTCCCCTACTTAAGAAGTTTGACAAAATATTTAAATGTTATTACTGTGTGAAGCTACTTGTTGGAGTTGTAATCACTTGGATTTGTTCGTTACTTTAAAATGTTTAACTTGGTCGGTTTTATTCTTTTAAACTTTTGGCTTTTAGTAAATGCCGTCGCTTTTTTCTGTCGGAAATTCTCGTGTGGATTGTTTTCGTGAATTTGTACGGTTTTCAATTATTTGTTTAACTTTTGATTTGTTTTGTATTATTTATTAGTGCTTCAACTGTCGTAAACTTTTTGTAATGGTTATTTACGTTTTTACTTGTCAGTGCTTTATAGTTTGGGGCTGCTACTAATCACTAAAATTCATTGTATCACAAAACTGCACCTTCAGCACTCACCGCGACCGCTGCGGCCGACGAATCTCAAGTCGTTGAACTTGGCGACCTGGTTCTTCATCACTGCAGAACTGTTCCTCAGCTCCGCGCAGCAGTTCTCGTCGTTGCCAGCTCTGACCGTGACCAGGGTACCGTCGCCGACGTCGCCTAGAGCTACCACTTTGAACGCGACCGGCAGAGTCTTGTTCGAGCGCCAATGTGGGGGTAATACTGTGCACACGAAGTGGGGGCTGCCGGTCCGCACCAGTTCCCCCGGGTGCTCTGACAGAAAGTCTCCCAGCGTCCTCTCCGCTAGGATGTCGGACGTCATCTTGGTGTAGGTCTCATGCATCATCGTGGAGCTAGTGTCGGGCGACACGGCGCCGCTGCTGGCGCCCGTCAGGTGCATCCTCGACACCCGCGCGCGCTGTGTGCTACACATAGAGTCTACTGCCTCCCAGCGGGCGCTACATGACACTGCCCGACACACGACACCGACGCTCACCGCCACCAAACACCATCGCCACACACTAATAACATAATCACACTCAAGACGTCGCCCGCACTCAAGAAAGTTTCAAGTTTGACAAGAAGGGCCAGTGATGAGACGTGTCAACACGTTGCTAGGGAACGCGCGCGTGGCCACTTGACGCGGTGACGTCACGGTGGCCTTGCCACACTTTTTTCCCCGGTGAATGAAAAGTTCGGCGGCGGGCGGGCGAGGGACGCGAGGGGCCGATTTTTTCCGGCGTCGAGGGGTGGTTCCCCCGTACGCGGCGAAAAAACTTTTCACTAGTTTCACTGACGGCGGCACTTTTTGCGCACCGCGTATTTACGCGATCGCCGCACGCACGTTCCTCTCACTTTCACCGCTGACGACGATGTTTTTTGATTTTTTTGTAGTTTTGTTTTGTTGAGTTTCGCTTTCGCGCGCGATACTTGGTCGTGTTTACGCGTGTGGGTGCGTGGCGCGGGACGCGTGCGACGTGGCGCGCGGTCGTGGTGCGACTCGCGGCGCGTGGGGCTGGCAGCGCTCGCTTGCGGTGACCACTCGCGGTGGCTATTAATACGCGGCGTACGTCCGCGCCCGTCGACTTCGGACAAAGTTTCGCGGGTGAGTCGGTGCGGCTCGGCGGCAGCGGCGGCGGCGAGCGAGAGGCGGCGACGGCGCGCGGGCGCGGCGGGCGGCGGAGCGCACTTTGCGGTCAGGGTGGGTTGGGTTTAAAGCCGCCGAAGGATAAAACATACAAATAAACACGTGTTCGCGCCGGCGCGAGCGAGAGATGCGGCGACTGCGGCGGTGCAAGCGGGATAGCGCACGCCTCTTGCGGCATTTAGCAGCCGATCCGCCGGCAGCCGGTCCACCACGCCGCCGTACCACCACCACCACGGCGAGCAACGTCACCACAGTCGTGCCGGTGTGGCCAGAATGCAAATAACGCGAAGTGAATAAACGATAAAAAGACTTGTTTCGAAAATTAGTTCAGAGAGTGTAACAAAACCTGTCCAAAACTTCTTAATACGTTTGAAAACAGATATAAAAAAGATTTTATCAGAATCCAAGAAATTGAACTATAATTTTCTAGCAAACGATATACGTCAAACGCGTAAAAGCCACCCTAAACTACATACATACACCTCTTCATAATTAAAGTAAGGTAACTATAGTGATTTGACGTCGCATGGTGTTCTCATAATGAGTCGGGATAGGGGTGCAGTAGATCGAGTTAACGAAGCCTGTTAGACGTTCACGTCGCTCGGACTCACAATCTGCTTACGGATAAGTTTTAGGTCCCACCTTTTGGGAGCCGTTGTATTAACGAATTTTACGAACCTTAGTGTGCGTAGGGGAGATTGCTTTTATGATGATCGTTCTAATGCAAATTGAAGTGTTCAGACAACAGATTAATGTATCAGAAAATGAATCTTAAATTAAAATAAATAATGTTGCGTTACTATAGTAATTAATATAGTATAGTAATAAATAAATTTTATAGGAAAACGTTCTCGATATGTTTGGGAAAAGATAAAATAACTATAGAAAAATTATTATTTTACGTGAGGATGTTTTTACTTTTTTTAAATTCAGTTGAAAGTTTTAGTTTTATTTGCAGATAAAGTTTAGTGCTACGTCGTAGCACTTCGTAGCAAACTCGTAGCAAGGTCCTCGCAGTAAGATACCTAACCGTATAATGAAAATGTAAAATAAAATATTATAATACTTTACCTATCTGTCAAATAATTTTAAACGACATTTTCGTAAGTTTCAAAAGTCAAGATTAAAGTTCAATTATTTTTGCAAAACATTTTGGACTTTTTAATTTGCCTTCTCGTACTAATACGGAATTATAAAGTCATATTCTGATAAAGTTTAGACATATTTTTCTTTGAACTTACCTGAACACATGCACAGGCAAATATTAGTTCAAATTCACTTTAACTTATAAGTCTTAAATTCCAATTAAAATACGAGCACTATAACTGCATTATCACTGCACTATAGGTAACTATATCCCTATATAATATAATCTAGCAACTACTAGTTACAAATCGTTTGCGACGCACCCCGTTACAAGCTTCCGAACGTGTGCTCACACAATAAATTTCCTACAACAATCCATTGACGGTTCGGTTTGTGTCCCCACTATCTATTACTTTATTGCCATTGCAATATCGACCTTATTGCTTTGTGATAAAGGCGGTGATGGGTGGCGTGGGAGCTGCAATGTGCGGACCTTAGGATGGCCATTAAAGCGGCTTGGTGCAGCTGTCATTTTCGCAAGCAACTCGGCGCAGCACCTCTTAACTGTGTGTGCTTAAGAAATTGTTATTATTAAATAATATATTAAGTATACAATAAGTACTGATGAATCTATTTTTAATGTGTATCTTATGGGTTCAAAAACGAGGTTAGTATTAACGGAAACTTTGCCGTTTTATTCGTGACAGTTCTAGCCAGGTTGCTGCCGAGTCGGAGCTGGGCTATTATTTTAAGCAATCAATTATTATGTACAACCAGCGTCACATTGGAACCAACAAATAACTGTTTAAACGTAAACCTTCAACCACAAAAACTAAACAGGACTTCAATCCTTCTCCGTATATCTCACACTATTCGGATACTTTCCTATTTCCGCAAAGGAACACGGGTAAAAGACCTCAAAGGACCAATGGTAATAAAGGTATGCAGATCGGTTGGTCCTTCGGTCCGCTCAACAAATATTGATCTTGGCCCCCCTTACAACACGAAATCAAACCTTTTATTTAAGTCCGAGCACACAAAGGGATGCAAGGGCAAAGGCCGAGGGAGATAGTTCAACAACCCTTTTAGATGACCCGTGATACCGACGGCAATTAGATTATGTTATGATTTAAAGCGATTGTTTTATTAATTTTCGGGAAACTGTGTTCGTGTATTGACATTACTTCTTAACTTTGTAAGTTTATGTACAAATAGGTAGTAGACACCCTTAACCAATAAGTCCAAGATATAACTTCCGAATAAAAGATTTATTTGAGATTTGAATACCTGATTTATTTTAAATTAACTGCATACTTAAATTTTGTTGCTTTGAATCCAATAAATAGTTTGTTAATTGATTTGGCAAATAAGTGACGTCACATTTTGCAATTGCCAAACAAAACCTGTGAGGCAATCGTATTTAGACAAGTCATTAAAAGTAACAGTATGTCAATTAATTGGTGGCGTTTACTATAATTTAGTCTTCTTCTTTTGAAGACTATAATTTAGTAAACCATGTATTAAAAATAATAAAGCATGTGATCTCTGATTGGTTTAACTTTCGCACTTGTTGCCAAGAGAGACGGGTGGCGTGAGCTTGATTTCCTGGCTAGTCAATATCGTAAAGGTTTAGGATAATGTAGTTTGTATAGTCGAAAATCTCCCTTGATGATATTTAGATACAGTGACCTTGCAGCTCACATCGGCCTTATTTCATCTAAATTCACTGAGGGAGATTTCTAATGCTTTAATTGGTCACTTACACCATTGGGAATACAAAGGCAACGTGTAAAAATTACTTTCACAAAAATGACACAAAAATAAGGTTTTAAACATCCTTTTCCAAATATAAATAATAAAGATACGAGGTTTGTCTACATAATAATAATTATAAAATCAATCAACGTCTACCAATGATAATGAAATCTCATCTCATAATCATCTGCCATATTCCCGTTAACGATTCTCTCAAGACCGTTATCAGGGAGAGTGAGACAGTAATTCCATAATCGCTTGGCAAGCGGCTTCGGTAACTTAATAAAGCCCATTCTGATTATGAACATAGTGGTGATCATAGGTGGGATAATTTGGTCCTTATGGTTTCTAAGCAATAATAAAAACTTGCTGCATTTGTATGTACCTAGAAGATGAAATATAAAAAGAAACTTAGGAGATTAGAGTGGCTTGAATAAAAAAAAAACTATTAAAGTCGAAAATCTTTTTTTTATTCACGTATTTTTATCAGATTTTATAAGCCAGGCAAAATAAACTAAGTCGGTAAGTAATAAGACAGTATAATGTAGTAACGTAAAGTATCAAATAATGTCCGAAAAAACCTACACCCTATTCGCTAGACAATTAAAAAAAAAACACGTACCTAAACTTTTAATTTGACCATTTTAAAAGGAAATAACATAAATATACGGGGGCTGCAATCCGGTGTAACAAAAGGGCGGTATAAGCGGACTAAGCAGACGGGCATTTAACCGCCAGATTGCAATAAACATAGCGTAGTGGACGCGTAGCACACTGCTACGCCGGACACAGCTTGACTACGACGACGTAGGGCTACGTGGAGACGCGGACATTGGGATTGGGCTGAGATTTTTTAACTAGCTGTGCTTAGCATGCGATGCAGTATAGTAGAGAAACAATAGTACAGAAAAAAAAAGTGTTTGATTTTATCTGATTATTTATTATTTCTTTTTTATTTAATTAATTAATATGGAGGACTTACAGCTAAAAAACAAACTAGGAACAGTACATTAGACTGTCTTCACTTATAAAAGTCACATATTGGTCATTATTTGGTGGTTTCAGTTTGTGGTATTTCCTATGTTGATGTGATGCATCATTAAATAATTACATTTTAAAAGAATTAAAGTTAAATTACTTTGTTAGACGTAAAAAGTAATGTAATAATTTCTTGTACTTATTTTAAGTACAAAATTAACATTTGTGTTAATTAGCTAGATTTTCATTTTTTGAATATCCATCATAATTATTTAAATCGTCGAATACTTGCCAAACTTTTGACATTTAGAAAAAAAAAACGAGTAAGAACAGCTACTCCACCGCACTTCTACTCCAAGGACCTACCCAGTCTGTAGCGTCCGTCGCCCTCGTTAGAGAAGCTCAAATTAATGCAGGCCATTCTCCCGCTGACGCCGCCCAGTTGTTCTTAAATCTAATTACCGTGCCTGCAGCCGCGCCTAAACGCACAGCCTGATTAATCACACCACATGTATGTATGTAGAATTTGTATGGCCAAGTAAGATGGAAAGAAACACATACCATTACGCCTGTAATCCCTGAAGGGTTAAGCAGTACACCCACATTTCGCCAGTAATGTTTAAGTCCCATGTAGTAGGGGGCGAGCCTATTGCCATCAACCGGGGACAAATCTGAACTCCAAGGCTGCTACTGAGAAATTTCTGATGGAAAGATTCAATAACACTGCCCGATCAGGGAAGAAAACTATTTAAAAATGTAAACTATGGAAAACGTAACTTCTTGGCTAATTTTTTATAACAATAACTATTACAGAAGCTAAAAAATATGTATTTGCATACATTATGTACGCGATAGCAGCAGACAACAGCTATACAGCGGACGCTTAGTAAAACGGTCCCGTTAACACTTTTCGGGTACAGAACCCTAAAAACCGACTAAAGTTAGGTATTGGTGCCGATTCTCTTGGTCACAAACTAAACTAAAATTAGACTATTTCCATCTTTTTCTGTCCAATAAAACAAGAAAGAGACTAATGTATACAAGAGCTGTAAAATTTAGTCAATCTGACACATCCATACAGTTATAGTTGACATCTTAAAACGTATGGATTAAAAATATGGAAAAGTCGAAGTCAAAGTCAAAGTCAAATCATTTATTTCAATTAGGCCACTATAAGGAACTTTTGAACGTGAACGTGAACATGAAAAATAAATAGAATTGAATCTAGTTGCCCCTTCCAAAAGGTAGTTTTGTATGGAGAAGAATGGGCAAGAAACTCCATACAAAAGTTCAAGGCAAAGCTAATTTGACATCGCTAACTTAGTTCTTTAATGTCACCGTCCTTTCCGTTCGCTGTATGTTAGTAAGAGATGTCAATTCTCTAAATTTAGTCTTGTTTTTGAACAAGGGAATCGGCACCATTAATAGCTTACCTCACCTAAATTCACCGAATGAGATTTCTACAAAATAAACCAACATACAAACATAACATCACGCCTGTAATCCCCAAAGGGTTAGGCAGAGGTGTACCCATTAGTACACCCACATTTCAAAATAAACCAACTGACAAATCTTAGAAATAGTTCGTTCTTTCCCAGCACTTTAGCAGGAATAAAACAACATTGAAAGTTGAAGTTCATGGTACGAATATGAGTAATGTTATTATAAGCTTGAAAAAAAAACGTTATCGAAATAAGAATGTTTTGTAAAAGATTGTGGTAAGGCCCCTGTTCCCAAAATTATTATTTGAAAAGTAAATTGCCTGTAGGTTCAATCAATCTCCCATTGAACGTAGCAGCACCTAATGAACATGACTGCAGTGAAAGCCATCAGAGTAAACCGCTCCGAGCAAAGTGGTAGCGCTGCAACCTTTAGTTGGATTATTTTGAGTACTCAAATAACAAAACAGGTTAGTAGGATTTAGTGTAGAGGTACTCTGTTAGTTGAACTAGTGACTATACTAACTGTTACAAGGAAGATGAAGAAATGATTTGTTTAAACTCGCTTATCTCTAGAAATACCAGTCGGATTGGAAAAATTCTTTGTGCATGTGATAGCCAGATTCATAAGGAATAGTATAGGGTATATACTATTACCTACTCTTCTCCAAGACCTACCTCCGTTTTGGAACGAGCAGCTAGCTTCAACTTTCTAACTAACTGACCGACTCCTTGACAATTCAAAAGTGCCTATAATTGGTGTAATTAAAATAAATGTTTCGACTTTGACTGTGATCGCAGACACAAAAAAATAGAGCAGTAATCAAAGACGATTAACGCGGGTGAAAAAATAACCACACAGACGAAGTTGCAAGCAGAAAATAGGTGCTACATAAATCGAAAACCTCCGAGGAAAACGAGGTAACTCAATTGTTCTAGTCCGTGCCATGATCAGATCTAGACATACATAACATTACGCCTGTAATCCCACATAAGTACACCCACATTTCGCCAGTTATGTTTTTAGTCCCATGTAATAGGGGGCGAGCCTATTGCCATCAACCGGGCACAAATCCAGACTCCGAGGCTGCTACTGAGAAATTCCTGATGGGAAAACCCAATAACACTTTGCCCGACCTGGGAATCAAACCCAAGACTTCATGCACAGCAGTCGCGCTTGCGACCACTAAACCAACGAAGCAGTCTCAGATCTAGATATTTTTTTTAATATAACATAATGCTATGACCCACGGGAGCAATGCAGTGCCCAAAGACGTAACTTAACCCAGGTGAAACCGCGGGGTATAGCTAGTCTTCTATATACAGCATTTTCACAAGAAGATTGACGAGAAAAATATAAAATATAAAAAAAGTAAAACATTTTATATTCAAAAGCAGATCTCAACCACATTCTCTCTCTATGACGTTAGTCTGCCTCAACAACAATAGCCTGCAGTTTTATACATAATTAATTCACATTTATGATTTCTTAGAACGGCCCCACCCAGCGACGTTGTAAAACATAACATTTTACATCACTTTTACGACTCACGCGCCGGTAGGTATTCTATATGGCGGACCAATTAAAATATCCCTCTGTATTGTGGGTCTAAAGTGAAATGAATCGCCGATTTAAAGTCCGCTATGAACTTTTTTAAACTTCCACAAACATGTGAGGGTGGCCCGCTAAAATACAAGTTGTTGTCGAGTTTAGAATTGTTCCAACGAAAAAAGAAACTTTAATTTTCTACATTTTAAAACAAAAGTCGGACTCGCTCGTTGGGGATAATGCTTTGGACGTGTTTAGTGCTTTGTACATGTATGTATGTATGTGGAAATTAAATAATAAATTGTTTCCTGAAAGGTTAGAAACAAGTTGCTCTTTGTAGGTTTTTCAGTGAGAGTTTCTACCTACAACGAGTAAAATGTATTTGTTTATTTCGGTTTTTTCTACTGACTAAGCTACCATTGTAGACAAGATAATTATAATAAAATTGTATTCTTGTCTGTCATGATGGTTCAGTGAATAAGACGCCAGCCTTTCAGACATGTGCCTACCTACTTTTTATTTTAAGTTTATCTTGGACGTCACTGATATCGGTTGAAACAAGACATTTTGAGAAAACCTGGATGTAGGTATAATGAATATACATTTGAAATCGCCAATCTGCATGGAGCAAGCGTGGTGATCAATGCTCTTGCCTTCCCTGTATGAAAAGAGGTCTTTGTCCTGCAGTGGGACAATAATAGGATGGTATTATCATTTTTGCAAACAGTAGCAGAGTCGAACGGTAAAAAAAGAATTGAAAAAGAATTTGAAGGAAAATTTGCACTTCTGTGTTTTTCGCAATCAATTAGGTAGTAAAATGATTTCGAATAAGATATGAAAATCTTGATAGTATATCAATACCAATAAGGTTTTATCTGAATGCGTTTGCCAATACAAGTCTCATTGGTTTTCTTGCCTCTTATTAGTTCATAAGTAAGAAGTCAAAAGTAAGTATCTATAACATAACAACCTAGCCAGTATTATAAACATAAACAGTAAAAACATGTATGAAGTGAAGTGCGCTGTCGGTATTTCGTCTGTCAATTAAATTGATTTCAAAATGGTACGTAACTTAAAATCTTGCACGACATTTGAAAATCTGGGGGCACGGCAGTGCCAAGACGAACCAAGCGAAGCGCAACGGCACTACCTACCTTTTCTCGAAGTGTTTCATCGTTTCATTGAACCCTCATAGAGTTGGTTTCATATTTTGTCATTTTAATTTGTTATCATTAATTAAGTTAACTAGCAACAAGCATTTAAGAAATTCATACCTTATCAAATTTCCAAACATTGTGTTTAATTACTTATTGGCTGAAATATTATTAGACTATTTTTAATGGAGTGCGCTATTGGTACCGACTATAGCGCATTAATGTACGGCATCTTATGCAGTTGTAATAGAAGTGATTTCACAACAAAAAAAAAAGGTATAGTCTGATGTGCTGGTGACTGTACTTGCAATCCTCTTTAGGCTATAAAACTTATAATAATAAAGACTATAATAGCTTACCAGCTGCTATTAACAATATGTAATTCGTATCGAGTTACCTTTAAAGTCCCATAGGTGGTCCACTTAATTTTTCTTTGATCTACATAGTTTATTTACCTATTGTAATATCATGTAAGTAGTTTTTAAGATTGACTTGTATTTCTCTTATTAAGATTTTCTCATAATTGTATTCGTTTTTTGTGAAATAAATGTTTTAAACCGTATAAAATCTATTATTTCATAAAATGTAATCACCCAGCCCTTTCCTACCTGCCATACAGAGAGGCATCTAAGCCAAACGTCCACATACTTCAGTCGTCTCCTTTGCAGCGTGCGTCGAGTTCCTTGCTAGGAATGTAGGTGCACACAAAAAGTGCTAACCCGGCTTCAAACGAAGGGTCGCCGGACGCGCTGCCCACTCGTTAGCGAAGACTGTGGTGCTCAAAGTTGCGGTAATTAGGTAGTTGGTAAGATAATAAGAAATTGTAATTTTCTTTAGGCAAGTAAAATATGCGTATAATTTGGAATTGGTCGCCAGAATACGCTATTGTTTTATTCTGGCTTTTCTGTATCGCTACTTGTAGATGACTCTAGTATGTATGTAGTTCATTCTTATAGGATTTCTGCAATTTCAATAATGATAACTTCTAAACAAAACATCATTAACAAATGAGTTTAACCATTGATTTGTTGGCCTACACAAAGAACAGAATTTCTTGATCATAATAATATAACTATGTTTTTGGTCCTTCGATACGTGGCCCGCGCCATTGTTTTATTAGTTGACACAGGATGGTTTTATTAATAAACTCATCTTATATATTTTTTCTATATTAATACAACAAGTTAATTGGTCTGATATTTGATATCAAATCAATAATTTTTTTTTTAATCTTGTCTGTCTTCGACAAAACAAACCACTCTTCAAAAAAACTTTGAGAACCCTGGTAATTTGCATTCTATATAAATCTACGTAGGACGCTTGGTTGCTAATGAAAATGAGCCCTTTCTTCCAGCCGGGGCCCGCACGGTCAAGCGTCCCTCCGACATGCCAGAGGAACCCTAATGCCCTCCGTGTGTTTAAATAGAAATCGCACTTGCAATTTATGTGAAAGGGTCAGTGGAATTGTTCCCTCTTGTTTCGCGTGTTCTATGGCTAATTTTGGAGGACGTCAGGTGTGTTTTGGTCCTTTTCTTCGTTTTTTGGTGTTTATCACGAACAAAACTGAGCTATTAGAGTAACAAAAGTATTTGTTCTCTACCTTCATTGTTTTTACATAAAGAAAAAAGAAGAATAAGGTAGTCAGGATTTTGTAAAAAAAGGTCAATGGAATTTCTTGCTAGTTCTTCCCTCAAGAGGCTTAAAGAGACTTGCGTTTAAGAACGAGTAACTAGCTTCAACATTCCGACTTACTGACAGACTCCTTGGCAATTTAAAAGGTATTGTTTTTTTTTAATAAAAGTAAATTTAGGTAATGCATCTACTTTGACTTTACCGGAGTTCTTTTATGGTAAATGTTTATAAACATTTAATACTGGTTTTAAGTTGTAAACAATATAGAGTGGAAATGTTAAACTTATTCAAGCGTTTGAGTAATGAAACATCAAGTATTTCTATTACACAGCCAAAGCCGGTTAGATTTCAAACAACACATCGACCTTTTTGATCATCGCCCACCCCAATTGAAAACTAATTAGGGCCGCGTTTCGCAACTCTAATTAGAAATTCCAATTAGATATTTGTCGGCGTTTTCTCAACGAATTCTCTGAGGTCCAAACAATTATTGTTATAGCTGGCCACTCGGGCTTTTGATTCGGGAATAATTTCGTAACCTCGGACCCTCCGGCCTCCCGCCCTCCAAGACGGAACAGATCTCTTTTAGATGAGACCACATCCTACGTTAAGTAGGTGCCGAATGTACGTACAGATAAGGCGTTTATATAGATGTATGAAACTAAAAAGTATCAATTAGAACTACTTAATAAATTGGTTCACTTTTTCAGTTTTCTTACATGGTAAAATATTATACTACCTTTTATTACATCACTTTAATACTTACTACCCCACAGAAATTGTATTATTGCGCGTACTAATTTTAAAGACATTTCAGAATATTATAATATGTAAAATAAAATTCTTCCTCGAAAAGTTTAAGTGGAGCAAACTTGAGGTGAGTCATTATCTCATATAATGATAGAGATTAACCAAAATTCATCGAGGAAGATTTTTATAGAATAATACTGCGAATAACTTTAATTATCATTTTGTTTTAATAATAGAGCCTTGCAAATCAAGGTAATATTAGCTGTTTAATTTAATTGTAAAGTAAATAAATGTAAAACATTATTATTCTTTTTATCTAATATTAGCTTTTGCTCACGTCTACATCTGCGTGAAAGACAATAAGTGTACTACAAAAACTTTTTTTTTTTAATGTAAATCATTTCTTCCGTTTTTGTAATAAAAATATTTCTTTATTTAGTTGTAGTTGTTAAGAAAAATAGTACCTACGTAACTACTCATCTCTCTCAAGAAAACTTCGATTCTCGTCCGTCAGTCTCTCATCATTTGCATCACAGTACTATGAACACGCACGCACTTTCACATTATACGTTGTGTATTCATTCAACCGCAGTTTACAGCCGCTCCAATGGCTCCACATATCACTAAATTTTGTTTACGCCGATGTTTACCGAGTAAACACGAAGCAAGTTCGTGTAAGGAGCATTTTATTAAAGGAACTAGGCGGAAAAATAAACATGAGCTTCGTTAGTTCTTAAAGGCCAGTGTTTTTATTCGACTTTAACGTGTTGAGTCGGCTCTTTTAAGTTTTGTTAAGATGTTTGTTGATTCTTTTAATGTTATTTGGTTTTTTAATAGGTGTTGCAGGATGCAGAAAGATTGGCGTTTCTTTTTAAAATACTTTGCATGAGGATGAGTGAGTATCAGACAGATGGAGAAATTAAATAAATTAAAGAAAATAATATGTTGTTAAGACTTATAAAGTTGTGTACCTATTACATCGTACACTAAAAATATAAATTAAAAAAAAAAATATTTTCAAAATAATTCACGCAGTCGAAGACTCGGGTAAAAGCTAGTAGTAGTTAAGTATTGATCGCTTTTCAATATTCGCTTCATAGTACAGGCAGCGTTGTTTGTAAGGTTCAAAACATTTTAAGTGGCATTTGTTATCACTACAAGAGTGAAAACAAAACATAAGTTAGCATATCATAGAGGAGAGCCAATTGAGCGGCTATTACCATCAAAATTACCAAAAAGATCACAAATCACTTCATCTGCAATTTAAATACAACTTTAATAAAATACATTAGAGTTGGTTTTAAATTAATGCGTGCAAAAACTTATGGGTTTGCTCGTTAGGGTTGGCAAGTTTGTGAATTTGCATAAGACGCTGTCAGGAGGTTCTAAGAAGGGTTGAGATTCTCGAGGGCTTTCCCTGATCCGACGAGCTTATCCTGATAATTATTTCAATTGTTTATGCCTGTCGACGTTGCATTTAGATGGCGTATTATAGTTTGTAGGAGTGCTGTCTTCATTACCGAGGAGGCTTCGGTTGTCTTCGAGTGATCTATGTTTTAGGGCTTCGCGCCATGTTTCCAATTGAGATGGATCTCTAGAGGGATATTATTGTGATTTAGTTTGAGATACGTATTGGGTATTAAGTGTTTTGTGTTCAGATGGAACTTGAGCTGTGAGTTCTGTATCGATTCCGTAGTTGTGTTATTGTTTAGTAGAATCAAATATTCTGATCATATTTGGTATTAATAATAATAATTTTATTTTCATCACAAACGTTCAACAAAAAAAGAAAGCTTATTTAACCCATACTAATATTAAAAACTATCTTTTGCCCGCGACTTCGTCTGCATAAATGTTATCGCGGACGCGGACGAAGTCGACATTTTACAAATTACATACAGAATTAATGTCGTTGATCTATTAGTAATTTGATCACCGATTGCTAGCAAATTTAGGAAGTAAAAATAAATAGGCACTTAAATAAAGTATCGAAGTAATCAAAGTTTTCTTTTCATTCCCAGTCAGGCTCAACCATCTTCTTTAAGTTATTGGTCCTTCCGCCCACAATATCAACGTATTGACACCGTAAACAATATTATACCTGTAATCCCTAACACATCTACTGTTTAATATCTGTTAAAACACACACAGTTACATATCATATAAGTACCTATCCATATTATATGAATAATGAATTGTTTCCCTCCGTTTCATTAGAGAACAGTCGATTCTTCAAAAGTTAAATATGAGCCTCTTGCCTAATAATGTCTCATTATTGCTTCACGTTATTAAATTTAAGACTCGTATGAATACGCTTAAGTTAAGAAGATTTATTTGTAAACATTTGTTATTGAGTTTTAGTAGAGAGAATTAATAAAAAGAAGTAAACATATTTAAAGTATAAGGAATTCAAATCCAATGGTGAGGATTTGAAAGAAAACCTTGCATCATTACGTTTATCAAGTTCAGTCGGTTATTACGTCATTATTACTTCAATACTAACAGAAAAAAAAACTGAACTTTAAACAACAAAATCGCTGTCTTAAAATATGTGACTGTGTATCTTAGTTCATCCTTTGGTACGGAGCACAAAGTCACGCACCAACAAGGAAAGGAAAATAATTTTATAAGTCAGTCTATGCAGTACACAAAAAACAAATTAACAATCACATCATACTACTTATGTCAGCCTGCATCATCCTACTGCTGGGGAAAAGCCTTCTATCGCAATGACTTCCAGCTGATTTGGTCCTTTGGCTTTTAGTTTTGCCAAGCTCATCTAGCCAACAGTTGCTTGGCCTGTCATAAAATTAGTAAATGTTTTTGAAACATTCCATAACCTCCTAATTTTTACTAACGGGACGTGAAATTTTTGAATAGAAACCCTTTACTTTACCGAGACGCTAATATACTATTTTTACCCGTACAGAAATTTCTTCAACCCAACATACCAAATACCTTCCACCCGTTCTAATCCGAGCCAAAATCTTATCATACACAGATAGGTATACTCTCGACGGTCCGGACCCCAGCCTCGGGCTTCAAGAACGGTTTAATTAACTTAATAAATACACACTCCACTTCATTACGCGCATACGTCAAATATTATGAACGTCTACGCACAATGACTCGTCTCAGATAGGCATCTGATGATAAAATATAGGAGGAGTATGTGAGGATACGTTTGTATGGGTTTTCGAAATGAGTGAAATGTATTCTATGTCATGGAAATTTTAAAGGGTTGTGTCTGTTTGATATTTTTGGGACTGAAATTAAACTTAATTAACGTTCCGAAGGATCCATTATAATTGGTCCTTTGGTACGTATTTATCGTAAAACAGGTGACTTTTACGACGTTTAACATTTCTCAAATGACACTTCTTGGAGAGGCCATTTAAACACTTTATAGGTAGGTACATAAAGAAAGAAAGACCTTAGTGACGGATTCAATATTTTTGTAAAAATAACTGTGTCCTAATTTTATTCTATAACAAACTTCAACTCATAAACAACCATGGATAAAGCTAAACTAATCTCCTTCCTTCCGATCACAGAATATCCCTACACTACTGCAGATAAAAGAAACTCTTAACACCCTCTTAATTTTTTCACACCGACCTAATCCATAGACGACGCCAATCATCACAATTTTTCACGACACCCAACCAAAAAGTTTTAACTACTTCTGTCTATATTTGTTCACATGTCTACGGTAAAATTATAAGGTGACCGGAACCATAAATTTAGTGCGGCCAGCGCAATCTGGCGTGGAGGAAGAAACGTAGGTGGGCCGCGGTCGGGTGTCGGGTTCACTTCCCGGTTGGACACTCTACGTGTGCTGCCGCCACGCGTTTTTATTTTGAGAGATTAAGTTTTTTGATGTTCACGTGTGCTTGTTCTGAGATAGTTTGTGAAGAAAGCTATTGCTATTTCGGTGATGATTAATATAACACAGTAATCAGTAATTAGAAACTAAACTTTTGAAAACGTGCTGGTTTTTCTTCTATTTTTCATATCAAACTGTAGTATATTTTTTTACTGTCTGGAGTTATGCCCTTCTGATGGCAATAGGCTCGCCCCCTATTACATGGGACTTAAACATAACTGGCGAAATATGGGTGTACTGATGGGTACACTTCTCTGCCTAATGCTTCGGGGATTACAGGCGTGATGTTATGTTATCAATATAATGTAATAATAAAAAAATTATACTATTTGGGCCAGTATACCACCACCACGTTTATTGTTGCGTCAAAGACGTTTTTCAGCCGGGCAATTCTACTAACTTTTAGGAACAATGATAATGTAATGTCAGTCTGACTTTGTCAAAAATGTCTCTGACTAACACTACTTTTTTTACATTGATTGTTGCTGAAATGAGATTGCGACTAAGTTTGAACGTTTTGAATTAGTAAAATTTGCTTTCAGATCGTCAAGGCTGCAGTTGAATGGACATTTGACACACTCCAATCAATGGAATGTACTGGTTAAACATTCTTAATACACATACAACTTTCAGTCATACTCTCTCATCATTCACATGTTATGAAGTTGCAGCTTCACAAACCCCGTATAAAACACATTTGCTCCGTAACTCTGCGCTGGACTCAACCCTTGACATCTCAACGAGTCCCATTTGTCAGTAACACCTGAAATCACGGGTTAACCGTTCCGCGCCGGCAGGATCATTTCATATTTTCGGGAGGTCCATCTCTCTCACACCGCTCAATTATTCAACCGGCGACCCGGGAACCCGGTCAAAAGTAATGACCGGTGAACGCGAAATTACACGTGTTACAATGATGATTTTGTTTACCCGGCCCGGGAGTAATTTCGCCCGGATACTGTTTGAAGAGCTGTTAGGTTTTGTGATCGTTTTATTTAATGGGCCGGGCATGTTGGGGTTAGCTTGTTTGTCCGTGTTTTTCGGTGTAAGTTTTTAAATGGGTGGTGTGTTTTTCGGATTTTTTGGTTGCGTTAATTAGTCCTCCAGTCCCACCTTGTTTGTGGGCAAAAAATAAGTTTAAGCTCGATTTATTTTGAACAAGAAACGAACATTACTAGAGTTGATACATCTATAAGCAAAATAGAAAAACATAAACTCGGCTCGGCCCTATTACATGGGACTTAAACATAACTAGCGAAATGTGGGTGTACTAATGTGTACACCTCTGCCTAACCCTTCGAGGATTGCAGGCGTGATGTTATGTTATGAACTAATTCTTATTTATTTAATTATCCTTTATTTCAGGCAACTAAGGGTCATGAAACACAATACATATCTTAATATAAAAACCATAAAGTAATATTTTATATTTAATACCTTAAAAAAAGCTACTGCCCACCAAGTGACGAGACTTATCGAGTCGTGTGACTATATCCGGTCGGTTGATTTATTGGTCACATGTTGGGACATTTGTCTAAAATGTTGGTTTAGAGATTGGTGCAAAAAGTTGGTGCCAAGCTGTCTGGGAGACGGTCATGTGATGCTTTAGTTTTTATCGTGTCAAATTTTGGTTTAATGACTGCTTTGAGTGACTTGTGATTTCTACAATATTTAGCTTTTAGGGTTTTGTATTTTAATAGATATGATGTTAAATGATGATATGGTCCATCGGTTAAGGCATGCATGAGGTTGTGGATTCGAATCCGGGCAAGTACCAATGTGACTTCTGAAGTTTATCTTGGACATCACCGACATTGGTGAAGAAAAACATTGTGAGGATACCCAGACTTGTAATTAGTAGGTAATATAAGTCTGCCTTGAGCAAACGCGGTGATCAATGTTCATGCTTTCTCTGTATGAGAAGAAGCCTTTGCCCTGCAGTGGGACAGTAATTATTATACTTTAAAATAACAAAACAGAACCCATATAAGATCACATTTTGTTCTTCTTCTTATTGTGGGTGTAGTAATGGGCACACCTCTGCCTAACCCTTCGGGGATTACAGGCGTGATGTTATGTTATTTTGTTCTTCTTTCACATTGGGGTTATGTGTTTGTTTACTTTATTCACAATGGCGATTTACGATGGGGTTTTATTACGCAGATGTGAGAGTGAACGCTAGGAGGCCTCCAAGAGGACAAACAACAATATTATTGGTGACGGTTTTCAACAACTGCTATTCAAAAAGTGGTCTATTAACATAATTTGAAGACTTTATTCATATTTATGCATGTTACTAACAGTACGTGCACTATTTTAAAACCAAATAATAAAGCATAGGTAATAGTTTATTATTTATTTATTTCAATTATTCTTGCGTTATTCTGCGTGACTGCCTCGTTGGTCTAGTGGTCGCAAGCGCGACTGCTGAGCTGGTCTTGGGTTCGATTCCCAGGTCGGGCAAAGTGTTATTGGGTTTTTCCATCAGGAATTTCTCAGTAGCAGCCTCGGAGTCTGGAATTGTGCCCGGTTGATGGCAATAGGCTCGCCCCCTATTACATGGGACTTAAAACATAACTGGCAAAATGTGGGTGTACTAATGAGTACACCTCTGCCTAACCCTTCGGGGATTACAGGCGTGATGTTATGTTATATTTTATGTATAATTATTCTTTTTTGATTTTGAGAATAATTATATTTTCTTGTCAGAGATGTTATACCGATCAAACCTCGGCTGACTCACCAGTAGGCGGTAAGTCAGGACAATAGAAAATCAGTTGTGTCTCATTACGTGGGACTTGTAATTAAAAGTGAATTTTGTTAAAATGCGCTAATCTCTGGAACTTCGAATTGGAAAAATATTTTTGCATAATAGTAGCTAGATTCATAATGAATAGTAAAGGCTAAAGATCAAGCTACAACCGACAGGAGCGGAGCAGTATTCAAAGAAGTAATATGGAAGAACAATTCGCAGACGAAGTCGCATGCAGAAGCTAGTTTTAGATAAGCTTCGACATCTGTGCCATAACACTTAGATTTCCACTAATTCCAAGTACCTACGTAGGTACTAATTTGAGCAAACTTGTTGAATCATCCATGTAAACATGTAGATATCTATACCTACCTACTTATATATTTATCTACCTAATGTACCTACAGCTGCGGATTGTACTAATTAGCATTTGTGTATTTACATATCTAATGACGATGCCACACGCACATAACACGAAGTAAATAGAGTAAGTATGTACCTACTAATAGAGTTATTATATGGGACGTCGATATTTGACCAGTTTGCATACCTTACCTATATCTATGTTAGGATTATTTAAAATTGTAGCTATGACGTATGATTCTATCCATCAAAGTAGAAGAGACATATTTTTTAGTTTGTTTGAACGCTTAATAATTATAAACGCAATTTTACCAAAATAAATAATTTTCCAATCAGATTGTTGATTGCAGTATAGTTAGTATCAAATTATGTATATTATTGAGTGTAAAAACTATAAATTCTCTGTAAATTTAAAAAGAACCGAAAATACTCATTCAAAACGCAATTTAAAACGATTTACGACAAGAAAATTAAATTAAATTATCAAAACTTCCTAAAATAAAAGTTATTCTAGCAGAAATTTGCTCGTAAATAGTTTTCGTCTAATGCCTAGACCCGTCGCGTTCACGGAAACGAGACGTCCATTCTCTACAACATTTCCACACAATGATCGAGAAAAGTGCCCAGTTTCCCCCATATAAAACGATCGCAACGCCCTCCGCGTTCAGCGAAAACGCTCGGAAGTTTTACAAGCTCAAAGAAAGCTTCCCAGTTCCCGCGTTTATAAGCAGATGGCAGTGTATAATATTATTTGAAAAAAGAAGCTTTTCTTTTTTTTCTTTTTATAAGTTGCTTTTTATGTAATAATATTTTTTATTTACAATACTTGTGTAAAAATCGTATCTATAGTATTATTCAACATATTCCTTTTTATATTCCGTAACTTTAAGTATTAATGAGACCATGTCAAAGAATCAACTGGCATTGTATGAATTATTTATTTATTATAATTTTGACTTGACTTGATTTTGATTTTGATTTGACTGCCTCGTTGGTCTAGTGGTCGAAAGCGCGACTGCCGTGCATGAGGTCTTGGGTTCGATTCCCAGGTCGGGCAACGTGTTATTGGGTTTTCCATCAGGAATTTCTCAGTAGCAGCCTCGGAGTCAGGATTTGTGCCCGGTTGATGGCAATAGGCTCGCCCCCTATTACATGGGACTAAAAACATAACTGGCATAATGTGGGTGTACTAATGGGTACACCTCTGCCTAACCGTTCGGGGATTACAGGCGTGATGTTATGTGTTGTTATAATTTTATTTCGTTTTCAAATTAAAAGTAACACGTTTTATAATTATGATATTATATTTTCTTAATTCCTATATATTTAATTTTGTTAATTATCTACCTATTAGGTGGTAATGAAAATTTAATATCCTATTACTTTATTTATACATAAAATGTGATTGAAACTCCAAAATCTACTGTGCTCTATTAAGCAAAGTACTTTTGATTTTTTGCATATTATTTATTACATAGCTTACCTCATTTATTAATCACCATACGCAAAATAATTAACTTACTGCCATAATATTAAAATAAACCTACATAAAAAAGCTCAAGTAAGTACGGCTATATACTTGCATAATAATAAACGAGGTCACTCATACCTGCTACAAAGTATATAACGGTGCAATTACGTCAAGTATATAACCTGGAGTGTACGTGAAATCATTAGTTGTGGCGCGTTTTATATTTTATTCGCTGGTGGACGCGCTAAAAAGCGCCCATGCATAATTACCTCCCGCGAGGATACGAGCGCGACCGGTGGACAGCGCGTGGAGTGGAGACGCCTTATGTTTAAAATATTCTATTTTTGTTTTTAGTGACTAGTCAAGAAAACATTAAGCCTGATCTCGCAACTCTTCTATCGTTAAAATTGCAAAACAAACCACATGAATTCAATCATATTCAAAGTCTAAGCCAAAGTCAAATCATTTATTTCAATTAGGCCATTATAAGGCATTTTTGAACGTCTATACAAGAAAAAAATAATAGAATTGAATCTAGTTGCCCTTGAATATATTTATGGAACTAGTAACATTTATTACACAGAGAAAGATAATTATTTGTGAATTCGCTTGCAATTTACGGGCCTAAGACTAAGATAACAAAAAAGATAAACGTCACTTCGTTCTACAGAGAATAACATGGCTAAACGAGATATCCGATACTTATGTTCATATTTTACAATATAGGGATTTTTACCGAAGTACTCATTAAAAAATTATATCCAATGAGTCCTTGCACTCAACAAAAGAAACGTTTACCTTCATACAAATCAAAGTAACCGTTATTTCTTTTTCGTTCATGTTTATTGAAAGCAAAAGGAAATCTAGCTTCAGTTTTTTTATTAGGTACATAAATATATAACTGACAAGATTTCATATTTTCATCCTTCAGTATTCTTCTATTCTGGTATTCAATTTGGTCAAGGTTCAATAGCAGCATTTTCAAAGGTTTTTGAGTGATCTGCAGAGAACAGACTAATCTCTCATTAAAGTAATTTGAATGGTCCAGTTTAGTTCAGAAATTGAAAAATGAATCCCGATTGTTACTCTAAAAGACCAGCCATAGGTTTAACCTCAATATTTACTTGCAAAAATACATTGTCACAGATCTGTACCACTATTAGCAATTTTTAGTTTTAACGTTTTCAAACATTTGCGTTTACAAACATGTAAATTTACATACACTAACAATAACAACCGCTGCTGCAATTAAATAAATTATAAAAATAAAACATACGGGGTGGTCTTAATAAGACCACCTCGTATGTTTACTTTTTATGTAAACTAATTTCCCAAAAAAAAAAAAAAGCTATTGAGTCATCTCCACGCCTCCCACTGTCCGCTACCGGACTCTTTTATATGCGTTTGTCAGTGAATTACAACGACAGGCCTGTAGCCAGTGAAAAACTGTTTAAACACCTACCTCATGTACTTATTTACAGTACGCTCTATGTACAGCAGCGCACACATACGTATTATGTATTGGACACTCGGCTGCACAAAGCAATTCAGTGATAATATCAATGGTGCTTCGGTGGTCGCGATTGTTATGTGTTTACGATCTATGTAGGTTTTTGGTGCAGATATTCTTCTCATGGATATTATAAGGCAAATGGCCGGATTCTAAAAATGAACCAAAAATCTTTGGAGTGTCTGTGCTGGTCCTATTTAAGGTGTATTATAGGGACGACTAATGAAATACTAGCTTCATATTGATTGGCGTAGACGTCAAATCTAAATATACCTATAAAAGCAGTATTCCAGATGTAGAAATATTATTTGACTTTCAAGTTACAATCGTAAAACATGTATAAGTACTTATTTAAATGTAAAGAAATAATTTTATAGTTCTTAAGTTATGTGTTAAATAGTGTTACACCAATTAGCATAAATATAAGCGTTTTGGTGTAAACTGTTAGCGTATATTTGATGAATAAATGAATATTGAATAGACCTACTTTCATACAAACTTCATAAAAAATACATCATAAAAAAGCAAAAAATAACAATGTTTAACCAATACTAAACTACGTAGACTGCAAAAAAAATGGTTTGTGAGCGCGCTAGCCGCGATCGTAACTAAGTTACTGGGTGCTAGGCGCGCCGCGTTCATTAGCAATGTTTGTATAAAGGTTTAGCCCGCGATGAATAGATTTATACGTCGGCTATTAAATCAAGCCGGTGTTACCGTCTGTGTTTGCTAAGATATGCCGTAAATTAAAGCTAAAGGTAGGTTGTGCTATAGAGTTTGGGCCTATGAGTACCTACAGTAGAGACAGGATGACTGAGTCAGATGCTAACTGAATAATTTCAGTTATAATAATAATAATCAATTTATTACAGGCCTTAACTTGAACCTTAACATATTTATTTTATAAATTAAAGAATGATGCTTGCCGATGCTGCATCCATACCTTTGAGATAAATGCTAGTCCCGTCGAGAGCCGATCGCGCCTTTATTTATACGTTTGCGCACCTATGCGGTGTCATGCAACACTCGAAAGTTTGAAATAAGAAGTTTATGACAGACAGTCAAAATCAGGATTCATAATCAAGTGGTCTAATTAGTTATGGCCCATGGAAAGTGACTGGAAATAATTCATGTTGGTTTTAAACAAGATCCAGTAAATCCATACTTAAACATGCGAAATTAACTCTTTTCGTCTGTCCGATTTTGGTGAAAATTGGGTGCAGAGTGAGTTTGAACCCCAAGAAATGTTCTTTTTTTTATAGACAAAGATAGAAAGCAATAGTTGCAGTCACAATTATTTAAAATAGTAACTTGATATTATGATTCAGGTATTACCAAATCATACAAAAAAGGCTTACGAAACTAGATTAATCAATCTACATTCCTTCAGTCCGTACAACAAAAAAAAGGCAACCGAAAAATCCCCGCATTCTGTTGACACGCGAAATAGAAAAATCTCAATAAAAAAGAGTAAACACGACATTTTTATTCGAACCGACCACCTACAACTAACTGGACACAGACGCACCGCAAACCCGAAAACCTACATACGTCCGATTTTGTAAAAAAATAAAACGAATCGGATGCAGCCGAGCTAAATCGATACCCTATCGAACGACTCGGCCGTCAAACTTTTGTAATACAGCGTCGGGCATGCCTGCCCAACAGCATACTGCGATCCACCGACGAAACTAAATACCGCTCACTAATACCAGGACCGACAATAGAAAATATTACTCTCATTCAAAACCAAAAAAGCGTGATATCTCAAGAACGTTTTTTTTTATTCACAAATATCCCCAAAACTAGGTTAGTAATTCGGGTTCGCACAAAAGAGACGGTTGAACAATACGCGTCCGACACACTATTACACGGTGGATATAATTAGTTATGGTGTATGGATTTAGATCTCGTTGTTGCGATAATTTTTGTGAGTGCGCTGAATAAACATCTGCTTGAGATTTTGCCGTTTGACGGGCATATCGTATTGAAATGTCATGTAGAAAACTGATCCGTGAATTACAATGGCGCTCAAAAAATGGTCAGCGGGGTAGTTTACCCATGTATGTTACGTATAGTTTGGTAATACGCTTTGCATTCATAACAAATATTTTTATGTTTACGATGTTTTTGTGCACATATTTGTATTGACGTTGGTAATAAGTTTACTTTATTCTGTACATCAACTGTTTGTGTATTTATATGCATAATGGTTTAGTAGCCAACGTCTGTGATGTTTGACTGAGCGTTTGCTGAGTGTGAGGTCCTGGGGTTTGGTATTCGGTACTGGTATCGGTTTAGTAAATACCTGGATGCCTTATGTATTTTTCCACCGCTGTGCTTTTCTGATTATTTTCGTTGCGTGATCCAAGGCAGTTCAATTGTTTCTTAACTCGTCGCTTTCTGGTGATCGCCAGTGTTCCGTGTTGATTTTAGCTTTCAAAAGTTACAGGGCTTCAGAATAGACTGGGCTTTTGACAAAAAATTACCTACCTAGTAGTGGTACTACATTGCATCATGTTCATATTGATTACTCAACCAAAGTTTTAATTTCCAACTATGTTGCCAGTGTCATTTTAGCAAGGCTAAAATTTTGAGGATGCTGTATTTTAAGATGGTATACGTATTTGCTTGCATTAATACTGGGCCACTTATTCAGATATAAAAGGTGATTTAACACTAAAGATATTAGAAGATAAAGAATTGACTTACTTTCAAATGTGACAACAGATTTACAGGAAAATGTTAAAAACCAACATAAATTCAACCAAATGCTTTAAAGGTCAGAACTTTAAAGTCTTTCAGACCATAACACTTCACTTTACAACCGTCTATCAACCACACGCATACTTGTCACATTTACACGTTAAAAAAAAAACTAAACTCGTCATATCCGTGTCCGGGCACGTGGCCAGAGTCGAGCTTCTGACCTTCGTCAAAATGACACGTTGTGCATATCAGTGTTATGCAGTGTCTGGCCATTCGCGCGCACTCTGATGCGTGTCAAACATTTTTGAATTTGGAAAAAAAAAACGTTAGACCGACATTTGTAGTGCAAAGTTACATTTTTGCAGGCATTATTGAAGTTTTTGATTTTGGAACGGACGTTTCCGGTAATTTGATATGAGATTTTTTACTTTGCTGTGTAAAGTACGATCTTTTTCAAGTATTGAATTACATAGAATAGGATGCATGGATGTACGGATTAATTGAATTACGGATCGGAATAATAAAATGGTCTGAATCTTTACATAAGTACGCGATTTTTTTATAAAACGCCTCGTTTTTGAGAATTTATGATATCTCTCATAAGAATAGAATGCAAGTGACGAATCACTGTCTTCTAAGAGTGTAAAAAGTACCTTAACGAAGCCGATGCTATATGATCATCCTATCGTTGTTTTTTTGTTCTAGACCATACCTGGGAAACTTCTGGTTACGGAGGTACCTATTAAAGGTCAAAGTTCTAACTTTTTTTTCCCGTTTTTCTTTTTATGCAAAACCAAGTATGAAATGTTCTGACTAAACTTTAAATTCCCTCAAATGTACCCGTGAGCGTACTACGTTATATTACGCAATAAAATAGAAAGTAATTTCTCACAGGAAAAAAAAAATTGTTTACCAAAAATATATTTTTCTCAATATTGTTTATTTTAATGGGCAGTAGGTATGCGTAGTAACCAGCTAATGAGTCTTTTTACACCCCTTAGAGGTATGTGTATTTTAATCATAATGAAAACAGTATCTTTTCATTAAAGTGAATACATTTTCATCCATTGAATATTCAAACATTTATTTTATATCGCAAAAGCCGCGCAGTGAGATAACATTGGATCGCTCAGGCCCCAATCCGCCAGCTTCGTTATCGTTGCTATAAAGTCGCGCGGCGCACGGATGATAGTTTTTTCCCGGTTTTTTTCCGCTGACCACACGAAAATCTGGTCGGTTTTTTTTTTTGTATTTTTTTTATTCGCTTTATATGCACGGTATTCCTTTCAAAGGTCAGTTTGCTGCCATGTAAGTGGTGAATACTTTTTATTTTACGTAAATAAAATATATTTTGCGATTACGGTTTTAGATTTTTTCGGTAAATCGAAGTCAGTCCAAAATAATATGCAATATAAATTCAATTTGCATAAATATATATATTTTGCGATAACGTGATACCAAGTTGAAGCAAATTATCGAAAGCATCGTAAAATAGACATACACGAAACGCATTTCTACATAAGTTACGATAAAGAAACATAGGTTTATACCAGCTTACTTCGACCTAGCTGCAAGCTGGAATATAGTCAGGAAACATGCCGAAACAAACCAATAATTGTGCCTTTACCAACCATGGCAGCTACTGAATCCTCTGTCTGTAGTTATCAACAGTTTCTATTAGCTTGTCTATATATTAACTTATCCTACTTCCTACTATACGTTATAAACGCAAAAGTTTGTGAAGATATACGGATGGATGGATGTTAGTTAATCTTTCACGCTTAAACGGCTGAACGAAATTAGCTGAAATTTGGCATACACATTGATCTACCTTAACGCATAGGGTCCTCAATTTTTATCCCGTTTTTGTGTTTCGGTGTGATAACTTTGAACTTTAGCAAGACAAAGCCGCGGGCAAAAGCAAGTAGATACCTTAAAAAGCCTTAGTAACAACAAATCTAACTCGAAATTAAATCCATACATTCCACGTAACGCAACATCTTAGAACATTCAATTTTATGTGTCGATATCCCTGTGAGACTCATAAAACGGTGCGGGAAGAACGCGGTTGAGTCGCGGGCGCCGCTCCACGGCTCAGCGCCTCGGAGCAATAGCTCGGCAGCTCCCATAAATGGGATTCATCCTTATCGCCGCTGATAAAACAACTTTGTTGGAGCCCGCCTCTTTCAATATGCGATAGCGACGTCCGTACTGCTTCATTTGATACTACATTATGTTAACGTGTGGGATTTTGTTTTAGATTTTTTTCTGGGTGAGCCGTGATCGAAGTCTTAGTGCAATATAGGCAAATTTGATATTGGTCGTTGTTTCTTTGCTGAAATCAACTCAGTTTTTTTTTAAATGTTAGCAGCCATTGCTATCCTGTAACTATTTATAAACAAAAATCAATGGCTTAATGTGTCACAAAAATCGAAGTGCGAAGCCGCTGCTGTAAAGCTAAAGCCCTGTTTCTATAAAAAAAAAATGAGTGTTAAAAGTTTTAATAACTATCATTGTATGTGCAAGTACTGCTCAGTGCATAATTTAACACAATATTGAAAAATTATAATATTGATCTAGTTGCCCATTCCAAAAGGTGGTTTCGCATTAAGAAGAACGGTGAAGAAATTCCATAGGTACTTACTCTTTTAAAACATCAACTTACAAGCCAACTTTAACCCACGTTCATACAAGACCGTATCATACGCAATGAACCCTACCAGTCCGTATGGGAGGAACAACGGTCGGTCGAACTAACGGAGCGTATAATTTCGAGTTTATAGCGTCATTAGGCAACAGGCCGGCCAGACTTTTTGTTTAAACGCATCGCAATTAAGCCGTGGAACGATAATCGATCGTTCCTTGCAGACGGGAGGTCAATTCGGGCTGACATGCGTTAATTCTGGATGAGAGAATTGCATTGCAACTGTGTCTGAATGCTGTTTGCCTACCTACTGTAGCACTGGCCGGTTTATCTCGAGTTAGGAGGTTGGTAACAAATTAAAACAAAATGAAACAAAAAAATAACTAAAACTATTTCATTTATTAAACATATTTTTAAACATGAACATTATGTAAGTAATATAATATTATATTATTATGCAAGCTTAACTAGCTCGTACAGCCGTCTCAGTACGCACACATGCGTTGTGAATCTTTTTAATACTTTTACAAAAACTTTCAAACGTTCTGAATTGTGAAAGGGGCGCGTCAAGTTATTGTAGTTGATCTTCTACAAAATTCATAAATGATATGGACCTAAAGTTATTTGAAGGGAAACTGACTAACTCAAAGTCAAAGTCAAAGTCAAAGTCAAATCATTTATTTCAATTAGGCCACTATAAGGCACTTTTAAGGAACGTCATTACATGAAAAAAAAAAAATAGAATTGAATCTAGTTGCCCCTTCCAAAAGGTAGTTTTGTATGGAGAAGAATGGGCAAGAAACTCCATACGTACTCTTTTAAAATCAATGTTTTACAATGTTATTATTTGTATACATAGTCATACGTAATTACATGTGAATACAATGTACCTTCTATAAAAAAACTACTGTATAATAACACACAAAAATAATTTATATTACAAATTAGGAATTCATGGTAAAAATATATTTAAAGTTACATCATGTTCACATGTTAACAAATATTGGAACTGATCTGACAAGTCTGTATATTCTACAAAATTTCATGGATCTCTATTATTAATTACGAAAACTGAGTAGATTACTTTTGTGAGTCCCCTAAAGTGTCAGGATAAAGATATATTCACCCAATTCGCATATTAATTCTTCAAAGACTGCCTATATATACAAAATCGTTATGGACTTTGCTAAATGTCATTTCCCAAAACGGTTGTTGTGAACTTCTAGTCTATACTGATATAGCTGATGATTAATCAGTCTATCGTATGAGCTACACATCCCAATTACTGGACAAGACCAATATCTTAAGGTTCTTTACGTAACCATTTAATACTCTTCAAATTCACCGTTTAACCAAAATGTCTCCCAGAAATATCCACCTCATCATTATTCCAATCATCATTTCAGGATTGTGTTTTCACACAAAGATTATCAGTTTCATGAAATCGGCGGAAACATTCAATCACGTTCGTTTTTTCCTCCACTCCGAGATAAGACGTCTTTAGACGACATTGGGGGGGTGAGGAGGTGAAGATCGGGGGGGTAGATCGGGAAGTGGCATTTGGCACGGGCAATTGACGCTACTGATAGGATCGGGAGCTGACTTAGCAGATATATAGGATAGGAGCAAGGTGCTTGTGGAGTTACTTATGTGATTAATTTTAAAGATGACTGTAAAGCATTTGCCTTTGTGACTTCGTCAGCGTAAATGTCGGTTATCGCGATTCAAACGACGCTGTGAATTATAAAGTAGCTTCTATTATTATCCAGATTACAAGCTGCCTTTTTTGTCAAATTTTATTACAATCGGTTTAGTGGTTTTGCCATGATGACAGACAGAGTTGCTTTCTCATTTATATTGTGTAGGAAAAGTGTTTACTGTTAATAAATATTTGTATGCCCTACATGGTATGTAAGTTTTCAAGACATTTTTAGCGCGAGGTCACGTTATATTTAGAGAAAAAAAACGAAAAAAATAACTGATCACGGTCAGTTACTGCTCGTTTGCTTGAGAACATATGAGTCTGCTTACAAAGCACTTCCTTTTTATTTTTTTTAAACGTAAATATTTTCTAATATTTCGACACTTATTTTACTACATGTGCTGTCAGAAACAACAACACTGTTACCATGAAGTCCTCTCTGTCTCCTAGACTATCATGAATGTACAGCGGCGGTATCGGCTTCCCGCGACACCGCTTCCGATCCACGTGAGCGATATTCCGCAACCTCACTGTCTTTTGCGTATACCTACTTTAGGATACAATGTTGCTTTTATAGGAAAATGTCTGAACTACGATATAAGGAAGTTTCTGAAACCAATCTTAATTTTTTTGTTAGAAAAGCGAATATTTGAGGCGTTTTTTGAAATGAATCTGGTGGATAAAGACACTTAAAAACGAAGCTGAAAGTTACAAGTTCTTCCCATAACTGTGATATTTGTTTTGTTCCATACCTGGGAACCTATATTTTTTAATATTTTTTATTACAAATACAAGTTTGAATTGTTTTAACTAGTGTTCCCATTCTTTTCACATAAGTAAATAACATCACCAGCAGTTAAATTCCGTTAACCGAGCACAAATGCAGAAAAAAAACTCAAAAACACTTTGCCTGACCTGGGAGTCGAACCCAAGGCCTTATGCTCAGCAGACCAACGAGGCAGTCATGCTTTTCAATTCAAATATTTTGCCCGACACAATCCTAGGACGGTCATATGTTGTAGTGGGCTGATTCCTAAAGTCTTCGAAAAAAAAAGTTAATTAAACAATTTAATTTCTTAAAACAAAAACCTTCCTTTAACAAATTGACACATAACAGCAGGTTGAATGTTAAACGTTGATAATTACTCAGGGCTGCCACACCAACTGACACAGAGTAAAAAAAACAGATAATCCACCTGTTACAGTTATATTTCACAGTTCCGGAACGTTTTATTTGTTTAGAACGGTTAAAGTAAACGCCCGCCATTAGGTTAGCCGCAGGAGATGCGGAGTTTATGACTTTATTGACTTTTTATTATTACGACTGCTAAATAATGTGATACGAGCCTAATGTTGCGCAGCTGACGGTTAATTTCCATTTTGTTTTGATGATGCATTTAACGGATATGATGTGGTGCCATTTCAGCCATTTTTTTTCTATCTATTCATGTTAGCTGCAATTCTAGATAACTACTTGCATAGTTCATGACTTACGACGGTGAAGGAAAACATCGTGACGAAATACTGGACTTATAATAAGTATAAGTCTGGGATCTTCAGTCCGCCTGAAGCTTCAAGCAAGCGTGGTGATCAACCTATAACAGTCGGCACCCATTATTGGGAAAAATTAAGCCAGTCTAGATATTGAGTGGGTCTCGACCGTTACTTAACAGAATTCTAGAATACGGGACTTGTATAGTTTTTTATTTAAAGTTCATATTTCACGCAGTCAGGTTTTTACAGATTGGAATGCGAATGTTCCTAAAAGTTACCAGAAAGTACTGCGATAAACAAATGTTATGAATATTTGTAATTGAGATAAATACTAGCCATAATATTTGTCGTGCTATTTTCATTAAATAAAATGAATATTATATTTAATGTTTATTTATTTATTATTATCCACAACACAACTACCGTGACAGGTTACCCTAAATTGGTAGTGCGGTCTTAAATTTTTAAATAACATATCTTTTTTTTAAAACATTTTCCATGTAATGTAATTTTTGTGAACTTATTAAGTGAACAGGAAAATACCTAGATCTATCTTTCCGCGATAAAAACAACTCCAGCTTTGCATGAGTCTTCAAAAACTGCATTGCATTCACGCCCTTAAAGTTATATACCAAATAGTTTCTTATATGGTTACAATTAATTGGCCTGTGACCAGTAAAGCGTGGTAACATGGTCACGAACCATTACCCTTAGCCATGAACCATTCTGTGTCGGTTAAAACATAATTGTAGTGCACCAATTGGTGCTATTTATTTTTATTTTAGTACCTATGGGTAAGGAAGGGCGTTTTGAGGGGATGAAGACCATTCCTACGGTCTTTGTAATTGTGGGTGATTTGATAGTTTTCGTTTAAAGTGGAGGCATCTTTAGTGCCAATTTATGAGATTAATTGGATCGTATTGAGTTTTTGAATTGTGGAATTATTGGATGTTTCTTGTGAATCTGTAGCTACGAATCATTACTTATCATTTTCGTCATTCATCATTTGTAAAGGAAAATGATCATGGATGACTGCGCCCTCGGGTTGGAAGGTGCTGCCAGACTCTTAATAACTAAAAAATTCCTCATACTTTCATCATTCAATTTTTTTCTTTCATCTATCGGGACTTAGCATTACTTACATCTTACCAAACTTACCAAATTCCAATAAAATTGTATAGCGATCGTCTCACCTGGACTTCCCAACATCAATTAACTAAATTAAACGAAAAAAAAAACAAAACCAGTTCTTCTGAGTGTGAAAGACACAAAACGAATACTTTAAAGTAAAAAGTGAATGTATGAAGCATCCACATCCGTTGAATAAATTCGACGCTCCTAATCAAGATAATTAAGGGCTGTGCAAAACAAAAGTCGCATTCAAAGGCGTGACGTCATACGGATCGGACTCACAATGACGCGACGGGGTGTCGCGGCGCGCTTGCCCACATTACACCAGGGTCGCAGGGTTGGCGCGAGGGAATTAGGTGTGGTGACGTCAGATTTGATTAGCAATGTGGATTGGGTTTCAGTGTTGTGTAGATGTATGGTTCTGATGTTAGTGGATTGAAATGTTGTAGGATTTGGATACATTCTTATGTCCTGGTATATGATTATTATTTAGATTTCTTAAGCGTATGCCATTTCACTTCTAAACGAAGTACAATTTTAGGAGGTAAGTATCCTTGACGATTATCCTAATAATTGCTAAAAAAAAGCATTACATTTTTTTGGTGAATGATTTTTCTGCTGATCTGAAAGAAAATGTGTTTAAAAATTTAATATATTTATTTATTTTTGAAACAAAAAAGTACATAGGCCGACTTAACGCCTTAGGCTTTTTCTTGCAGTCAACCAAAGGTCACTTACCAAAACTAGTTGTAAATATGGAGAGCACCAACCCTAACCACCAGCTCGCTCATACAAGGATACGAACCTCACAGTACCCAACACCACACACGGAACCAGTGACATTAGGGGTGTCAGCGTGTCCGCGTGCTCCCAGTTTTGTTGGTGGCCAGCGGCGCGGAAACTGAGTGAGCATTGTGACAACCCTGGGGAGCCGCACCCGCCCCGACTGAGGATTTATTTGCAAAAAAAAAACAAAATTTTTCTCTCATTATTATTATTTTTTATTAAATAGTTTTTGTCAAATAGAATGTGGAATAATGTCTAGTGTGATAAAATTAATATAAATATTTGTGAAATGGAATACAACGGTCGTTAATACACCGAAAATGAACTACAAAATGGTTGAAGAGTCTAATCTTATTCATAAGCATTGTAACTAAAAGCTAAATATTATCGTTCAATCTTAAAAAAGAAATGTCTGTTTCAGTTATCAGACCGAAAACACTGAATCAACTTTCAAGTAATTTTGCAGAGAACAGAAGAATGCTTCAAAAAGGAGAACAACAAAGTGATTTTAATACTTATTATTACTGAATTGGCATCAATTGGGTACTAACGTGTTACCAATTAATCAATTACCAAGACATAGCTACTAGAGTAGCTATGAGGAAAAAAAATTAATCAAGTTTTTAGGATTAGAATAGTGTTTCTTTAGAAAAAACACTATTCTAATCCTAAAAACCTGATTAATTTTTAAATAACTATAGTTAACATTAAATTAGTTGTTTTAGTCCAAGATTTTAGGTGTGTTTTGGGTCGGAAATAAACGGCACCGTTTGCCCTTGCCATACAAAATTTATAGAGAAATCGTTTATTGACAGCACATACATAATTATGTCAATTGATTGACAGAATCTACTACCCAATTAATAATAAATAATAATAATATCTTAGGACAACCAACACATTGCCATCTGATCCCAAACTAGGCAGAGCGTGTACTACTACTATGGTAACCAGACAACTGATAAACATACTCATATATTTCTAAATACATACAAATTATATGTAAATTGCACCCAGACACAGAACAAATCATCGTGCTCAACACACAAAGATTTGTCCTGGGTGGGAATCGAACCCACGACCTCCGTCCTAGCAGTCAGGGTCACTAACTACTAGACCAACAGGCCAGTCAATTAAAATGTTTGTTTCAAGTATTTTGAATCTTTGTAACTAACAAAAATTATAACACTTCACGAATTTTCCTCATGTATACTCACGCTGGTATTTTTAACCCTCTGCCATGCTCACACTATTCTTACAACAGCATCTGTTTCTGGGCACGTGACAATGGTAGTGTCGACAATGTGCGCGCTGGCTGGAAGAGCACATCTCTTAGCTGATGAGGCCGAGATGAGAGTACCTGCCTGCTGTGCTCTGACGCATTGTATGGGTGAAGAAATGGGCTAAAATGATAGAGGTGATGCTGTTGGTATAATATAACATCACGCCTGTAATCCCTGAAGGGTTAGGCAGAGGTGTACCCATTGGTACATTCACATTTAGCCAGTTATGTTTAAGTCGTAAGTAATAAGGGACGAGCCTATTGCGCTGAGCCATCAATCACAAATCTATGACTCCAAGGTTGCTACTGAGAAAATCTTGATGGAAAAATCCAAGCAGTACAGGTAGTACAGGGTACTAAAGTTAAGGTCGCTTCTGCCAGTGACTTCAACTAGCTTCAACTTTCTGACTAACTGACCGACTCCTTGACAATTCAAAAGTGCCTGTAATTTGTCATAAATGTTTTGACTTTGACTTCTACTTCTGCTACTATACAGTAGTGTAGATTACTATCAGTGCTCTTACAATCAAACAAATAATCTTTACATCTGTATAAAATAAATTAATGCCTTCAATCAACTTTTATTTACAGCTTATCGATCTCCATAATCACTATTTTTTTGAAAAGAGATGAAAACCATGTTATTAATTTTATTAAGGTTCGGTAAGTTTACCTATTACAGTTCTAATACAAGTATTTGTAGCGAAACTTTTTATTTTTGATAAAAATACTCCTAGAAAATTACAATGGCTTCTAAATAAACAATCACAAATCTCATTCTCAACGGATCTATTTAACGTAATAACAACGTGTCTCGTTCAATAAAACGCCAAAAAAAATCGATTACTCACTTTAATAAAAATCGTACGGAAGGGGAGATCGGGGAGAGACGCAGCAGTTAAAAAGCGCGGATGCGAACATTTGTAGCAATAATTTGGCCCGCAAGCCCATGGGGTGAGCCGCGGCTGGCGTTGAAAGAATGATACATCATCAGACCAATAATAAATCACACATGATTCAATTAGAAAAATACGGCGGGTGTAAACGAAAAACGTCGGGTTTTGTCGCAGTTCGGGCCACATTTGTAGGGTAATTTGACGTTTTGTATTGCGTCATCAATCAAATGCAATTAACAATGACTGCTGTTGAAGTGGCGTGCCGTATAAAATTGCTCGTGGACTATTATGATATCAAATTCTATAAGCTTGCATTTATACATATATAAATATATGGTTGAAAAGTTGTTATAAAAATAACAAGGGTATTTTGTATTCCATACTAATATTATTAATGCGAAAGTCACTCTGTCTGTCTATGTGTTACTCTTTCACGGTTATACAACTGAACCGATTTTGATAAAATTTGGTATAGGGTAAGGAACCGCGAGAAAGTACATAGGTTTGATTGGTAGCACGATATCGCAGGCAAAAGTTTAGACATTCATACACACACACACACACATACACACACACACAGACATTTTAGTTACGTTCTAAAGTTAAACCAAATACCAGCCTAAATAAAATTGCTTTCCCATAATAACATCACATAAATGAAGTACATAATAAACAACTCCCCTAAAACGCATACCTACCTATTGACAAAACAAAAGAAAATCAGCGTGTTTAACAAACATTTTTAATGTTTTCATCAATGTCAAGCATTAATACCGTCGGGTTAACACATGAGCTTTCGGCGCACTCAATAACTCATTGGCGAAATATAACAGTGTCGGGGGAGAGTGGGCGCGGTGAGGCCGTGTCACGTGCCAGTAATGAGTTCCACTCTGCCCCGGCCTCCCCGACATGTTACTATGGAATTTCGCACATACAACGCATACTTCTGATTATTTGGATTTATAATGTCACATTTTTTACTCAGTACTCCGTAGGTATGCGAGGCACTTCATTGAACAATGATTTTTGTTCCATTTTTTATTACTTTCATTAAGGATTCCTATGTGAATATGGAAATGTGAAATGGAGTGTTTATTAGGTACGGACTACTTATGTTGGAGTCCATTTCGTTCAAATTGTACAATGAGTGCAAAGTTTTTGTATATCAATGACTAGCTGCTGCCTGCGACTTTAGGTGCATAGTTCATATTTTAGTTTTTTTGGTTACTGCTTCACTTCCGCAGGTCTTAGCGTTTTGGACAAATAGTTCGCATTATAGAATTTGAATTTGAAAATATAGCATATACTTATCATGCTGAGAGAAGAGATGATGATGAGCCTATACTAATCCTGAATCTGGCTATCATAAATACAAAAATAATTTCGTAATCCGAATAGATAGCGCTTACAAACAAACAAAAATCTCTTCAGCTGTAGTATATAATAGCATAGATAAGCAGTAAGCTTATTCTACTATACAGCCAATTACAATCAAATACAAAAAAAATGAACAAAAATTGCATCAGAAAATATATGAAATTATCGGATTATCGTTTCCATAATTTTGCAGTAATTAGGTACTTCCTTTACAACAAAATGGTCTCAAAAAATCACTTCCTACAACTATTGTTGGGTACCCTTCACCTGTAAAGAACTCGACACACATCGCCGCGGGCGCTTACCGGATTTACTTTATTTGCACAATACTTGCCGCTAGCTGGATGATGGTTATAGACTTAGGAATCTATGAGAATGGATAGATATAACCAATTATTTCAATTGTTTTGGGATTTTTGATTTTTTTTCTCCCGCTTTACAAAGAAGCATACAAGCAATACAAGCATATTATACATAGGTATGTAACACCTATTAGGTACGGTAGTGACAAAAGTCGTTTAAGTTTATAATTTTTATCCTCCTAATTATTAAGCAGAATATTAAAGGAAACAGGGAACGGATGTAAAATCAAGATAAAACAGCTTCTTGGTATTATTACCTGAAATTCTGAAAAGCAGTGCATCGTATTTTCATGTCTATTTAGATATCTCTGTAAAAGACTGTATTTTTTAATTTTATGGCGTCATCGACATTGTGTAGATAACACGGTTATTTTGTAAAGTTATACGACTTACAATGTGCCTTAGAACTTAGTTAATTCGTTGTGTTTTGCTTTCATACGTAGGTTTTTGATAGCTAAGTTACGGGTAGTCAGAAGCCCAGAATTCCTTACCAGATAAATCGATATAAATCTTGCAACATCTATACCTTCATAACTCTACATCCGGACTGGTTTCCTTTTAAATTCAAGTGGCCAATTACTGTGCTGCGTTTGGTCTTCATACGCGCGTACACAAGGACCATTCACATTTTTGTGAGAGCTCAACGTTTAGCAACATTGCGGACCAATAGCTCAATAACACAGCAGGACCAATTCAAGTAGGTACTAAATTGAATTTGAACCTTTGTGAAAGTGCAACGTACTTTTTATGACACCTCTTGAACATTAAAAGGGTGGGTAAATACCTCCTTAAATACTTAAAAAAAAATTATTTTAATGTATTTTTAAGTGAAATTGGTTTGAGAACTTAATTAATGCGCCTCTGCTGCATTTTTAGACAATGATGTGCTTTTTTCTGCCTAGAAATAGGTACAACAACGTAGATTGAAAAAAAAAACAATATTTCTCCTCCCTGTCACAAACTGGGGTCTTTAGCAAAACCGCGAATGTTGTAGGTATTGTTGATCAAAATTGTTCCGAAGTAGAAGGTACACAGAAACATTGACTTTGAAATATATCTAAGTATTGTAGGACCAACTAATAGTTATAATCCTCCATAGTAATAATGCCTCTTCTCATATAAAGATTTATTTATTTAAACTTTATGCAACAAAAAAGTACAAAGGCGGACTTAATGCCTTAGGCATTCTCCACCAGTCAACCAAAGGTGGTGAAGAGATAACAAAGCAGGTGCAAAAAATTGTATATGAGGAAATAATCATTACGTGAAATTAAAAGAAAGATTGCACGAGCATTGATCACCACGCTTGCTCCAGGTGGATTTACGAAGGACCAGAATATGTAGGACTAAATGTGTCTATGTAAAAAAAGAACTAATTTAGTTTTGAAATACACCGACAGATAAAAAAAAATCAAAAATCTAATCAACACAAGCCCCTCCACAAAGTTAATCACAAAAGGTGTAACCTCATTTTAAATACCTCACAACTGCTTAATACCGTTTAAAAGTCTTTAACCCTTCACTGAAGCAAAAGAAACATTTGTAAGCAATTAAGCGATCGTTATTGTTCAGTATCGAACCCTTAACACAGCAGTCGAAGCACAACTTCCGTCCACCGATTATGTTGTAACCTACGTTTCGAACATATGTTACAAGATACGGTTAAATGTTCGAGTTCTTATGGTAAATATAATTTTAATTTGTAAGCTGTTTTAGTTACAAAAAAGTTTAATGTTTAAGCGCCTACCAATGTAACTTTTTCAATTCATAATGAACTTTCAAAGTTTGTCTGGACATCATTGAACTCGGTGAAGAAAAATATTATGAGAAAAATGGACTTATAATTAGTACTAGCTTAAAAGCTGCTTATGTATGCCATGTAAGTAATCATTGATTATTTTTTGTGCAACCCTGATTCGATAAGCAACCATAACTGTTTCATAAACAGATAACTTCATGTACCTACTTAAATAGGTACTAAATGTAATACCGCTTAGCACTATTTATTTCTAATTAACTTAACCAAAAAAATAATCCCTTTACTTAAACAGAACAACTCAATTAACATATAATTTATCCGTCGATGAATCTATTCACATTAACAGAGATCGAGAACATTTTTTTCTGCGAGTTACCGAGCGGCTTTCTGTCAGCATCCCCTTGAATGTAACAACCCAAAAGTCGGTAAATAGGCAACAATAGGGCCCACAATGCGCCAATGCCAATGTTTGGCCCAACATAAAAGGGAGTCTTAGAAGCCGAGTTTGTATTGTGCGCAAACGCATTGTTTGTGGGACTTAGTGCGCTTGCACAAAACCGCTCGGTAGCTACCGGCGCGAACTTCAAAGCGCACAATGTTTTGCTACAATATTATTTTTATTGCCGTAATTGAGTGAATTTCTTTGACAACCCCTGTGAGAACAGCGGTGTCATCAGCCCTAGTATTTGAACTTTCTAAATTTTATGACGTTTTTTTTTTTTAAATGTTGTTTTTAAACTTGATTATGCTCTACAATCGGCTTTATATAGATTATTCTTGAAGACCGACTCTTTTTGTTGATTTTGACACATTTTTGTTTAGTTATGTTAAATGGGAATTATGTTTTTGACGTTTTGACTTTGATTCCAAAATGGGTAAAAGACAATAGGTAGGTATAGTACAAACTTACTACATAAAGCTTGCATAGGTATTATACTTCTTTTCTTTAAGATTCTCATAATTCAAAAATATTTTTTTAAAAGAAGATAGCACAAAATAACAACATAAGTAATTTATTATCCATAAGGCCAATTGTCGTAATTAAAAATGTTCAAAATCTAGTCGTAATCTCATATCAGCGACAGTCAAAAGATTGCGATCGTTACTAACAATACTGAAATTGTCTCTCTCATCTAAATTGCACACTTTTGTAAAACCTTTCCAAATAAAGCATTAGGGATAAAGTCAAAGTAAAATCATTTATTTCAATTAAAGTGGGCCATTTAAAGGCACATTTGAACGTCTACGGAAAAAAAAGGAGCCCCTAGTTCCCCCTATAGGTACCTATATTTTTAATCTAGCAGAAAGTTCTAGGTATCTGAAGTCCGTATGCTTGTGTTTACAAAACATTGCCAGTATGAAGTTTACTTAGTTCTCTATTACTGTACACGCATCATAACCATAGCAACCTAACCATGGTTTAACACCACAACATATAAACATAAAGCTAAATGATTTAATAACACCCACAAATATAAAACCGACAAAACCGTAATTGCGGCCCAAAAATGTTTTAAAAAAGTAATAAAATAATTACAGAACTCTTTACCTTTATCCTTAACAAAAAACTACCATATCTACCAATCTACCAGAACCGTTACAAACCATAGAGATAACCAAAACTACCCACAAATGTGCATAGCAATAAAAATATATAGGTACCTACTTTACGATACCTTGCAAATTGTTTTATTCGCAAACTTCAAACCATAAAGTTCAAACTTTACGGCAGGAGCATAGACAATAGACTCTTCGCCATATTGGTACAATAGAACTGCCGCCAAAGGCACCGACATCCATAAGTTTTCGTAAAACAATGGGACTGTTTGGGTCTACCTCATTTTAGATAATAAAAGCAATAAATGTTTATGCCAGTTGATAAGAAGAGTTGGGCATAACATAATGAATTTTAATTATTCAGCTTTGGAGTTTAACCCTGTGGTTCCTTATCAATGTGTGAAACTAGGTTAATTAGGCCTTTAGCATCTGAGAAAGAACGAACAAATGGTTTTCGTAGAATACTGTGACTTTAAAGCTGTTTGACAAAAGTCGTTCTTTTGTACCTACCTAAGAAGGTACCTATTGTAATCGTTATAAGAAATACGGGGTCTAAAATGACACATCACTTAGACATAAAATAACATCACGCATGTAATCCCCGTAGGGTTAGGCAGAGGTGTACCCATTAGTACACCTATATTTCGCCAGTTGCATTTTATATAACAGTTACATTTGCAATTAACCAGGTACAAATCCAGACTTCGAGGCTGCCATTGTGAAATTCACAACATCATATAGGTAGCCATCAACTACCCATACTGCCCATTAAACTATGTAACGGTGAGCAAAATTTTCTGCTGGGAAATAACTTTAATTTTAATGTGAAAAAATATTAATTGTTATTTTTCAAACTAAAACACTCACAAAACTTTGTGGTTACGGGTGCATCTAACATTATAGGCTCTAGTTTATAACATTTAAAACTTTGTTCTGTTATAAAACTTAAAAAAGTTGGAACTGATCTTCAATATCTACAGTTTGGTCAATAAAAAGGAATATTGCAACGTGAGGAAATATAACTTTCGGCTTCATTGAGTGTCTTTTCACACCCACCATATTTTATTTTATATCGCAAATTTATAAAATATTTCTACTAAAATCGTTTAACTTTAAACTTAACCAACTTTCCAAAAAATGAGCACAGTAACATTTACAGGAAAGACATATAACGATAAAGAATCACAAATAAAATCACAAGAACACGCAGTTCCAACATAATTTTAATTCATTTCACATTAAAATTGAAATACGCAACTTTATTCTGACGACGCGTGCATTGACGCGCGACGCTTTCGCGGAAAGCGCGGGAAACTCAGAAAAGTTTTCCAGTCGGACCGCCCTGACTCCGCCCCCGCTCGTGCCGTCTCGCTCGCATGGCGCGATCTCTCTCTCACACCGCAACACAGCGGCTAACCGCACGCGGACGCGGCCCATATCAACTCTTTGTACGCGAGTTTTTCGACTTCTGTTTTAATTCTTTAATTTTTGTTTCTACTTTGTATTTTTGATAGATTAATGGTAGTATAAGAACAATAAGAATAATTAGGTACTTTGTAGTTTACAGTAAATATATACCTTTGTTTAACTAAACCTGGAAAATCTTGAGGCTTTTAAAGTTTTAATATTACTTCTTGAAAATAAAAACGAAGTTAAGCAACAAAATTTGAACACATCATATTATATTGTACGCTCATTTGTGTTACAAAAATAGTCCACCAAATATCAGGCGTGATTAAAAGTGTCAGTCAAAACCCCTGTCATCAAAATTTCTCGCGTGCTTTAGCGAAAATGAAGTGCCACCCCGCGAGCGGCGCCGGCTCCAAACATGAAAATCATAATTTTTCATGAGCTCGTTGATAGGTTTTCGCGCCGGCCGCGGTTTCCCGCCGCCCCGCGGCCTAATTACCGCCGCCTCGCGATACGTCACCGCGGTGATTCAAAAAAATCCACCCATCCCTCTCCCACTAGGCGGCGGTGAGCGCCGGCGTCCCACTCCAACGAGAATTTTTATAAAAACGCAGACACCGACCGCGGCCGTCCCGCTCGTTCCCGCCGCGACACCGCATCACCCGCACCCTTCGTCTCCTTCCCGCTTTTTACGAGACGTAGGGGCCGCCACCCGGGTGGGGGCGGCGACCGCGCGAACGCAAAATATTGACCATCGGAAAAAGTCGCGTCGTATCACAGTCATCAGTTGAAACTGAGTTCTCGCGAGCACGCGTCCCTTCGCCACGACTTCGGTGCGCGTCGTGAGTCTTCGGCTTGCGGTGTCGGCGAGTCACCCGGCCGCCGTTTATTTTTCCGAGTCCCCCGCCCGGCGTCTTGCCGTCCGCGCCCAACAAGTGGTGTAGACGCTGCTCGCAGCTCGCGGCTCACACGGAGTCTCGCGTCCGTACTTCGCACAACTTTCTGAGCGCTCCGCGCACGCGACGCTTACTTCCCGCGAGTTTGTAAAACGGTCGCGTGTTTTGAAACTTTTACCAAAGTGTTTAGAGACTACAGTGGCGTGACAGAGGACTTCAGTGGCGTGTCGAGAGTCGGTGCGGTGTTCGTAGAGGGTAGACTGAAGTCGATGCACCTCCCGCACGCGAGCCCTCCGGCCCCCAGCATGGCGGACGTTTATGCTCATATCCATGAGTACTACCGGCAGAGCCACGGCGAGCTGGTGCAGACCGGCTCCCCGGCGGTGTTGTGCTCGGTGCTCCCAGGGCACTGGCGGTCTAACAAGTCACTACCGGTGGCTTTCAAGGTGGTGGCTCTGGATGACGTGCAGGACGGAACTCTGGTCACGATAAAGGCAGGGAATGATGAGAACTCTATGGCAGAGTTGAGGAACTGTACGGCGGTGATGAAGAACCAGGTCGCGAAGTTTAATGACCTTAGGTTCGTGGGTCGCAGTGGACGAGGAAAGTCCTTCTCGCTGACCATCACCATCAGTACCTTCCCTCACCAGGTGGCTACCTATATGAAAGCCATCAAAGTCACCGTCGACGGTCCCAGAGAGCCCAGAACTAAGCAAAGTAAGTTTCGAACTTTATACCTATCTACTTTCAAGTTACCTTTAACCACCGTTACTTTAAAACTTTTTTGGGTAGATAATTAGTTTCTTGTTAAATAGTTCTCTATTGTACATATGCGGTATTTTAGTTTTTTACGTTTATTATCTCAATTTGTTATTTATATGTTTCCAAAAATAACTTTCGATTTGCTCAAATTCATGTCCAATACCGTCCAAATAAAGTTTCCTCTGATAGTCTTATCTTCTGATTATATTTAATTAATTACATTAATTTTGTAGTATATCGTTTATTTAATTATTTGTCTTAACTTTGAAAAAAGAATCAAAAGTTCTACATATGATTTTCGCAAATATTTTACTTCAAGCCAAGTTGTTCCGCGTAAATTACGACATCCAAAATTAGCAAACATACCGACCTACATTTTGGTATCCTCGACGCAAAAGATTGACATTTATCATCATTTGCCACATTTTATGCTGAAACAATAAAAAAAAAAATACAAATTTTGATAAAACCGTTTGTTGGATGCGCGTGCGCGAGTCGCTGGCTCACCGCCAGTCCACAGAGCCGAGGTCGATTTTGCGGCGCCGCAACATTCAACCACATTGAAACGAGTTTTATTTCTGATACATTTAAAATCTAATATTTTTTTCAACACACGAGAACTATCCAATTTAACTTTTTTTTTTATTTAATATAAATAGTGCGGGGAAAAATTTAGCCAACCGAATTAACATCTGTGTGAACGAAACAGAAACAGTTAATCATTGGGACATTAATTGCCTTCTCAGTTTAATCTCCTCACTACTCTAAGAAATACGGCTAAGACAGCTCTCTCTCAAAATAACACCGATTGTCTGCTTTTATGTGAGTAAGGAGTTAACATTAAGGAGCGTCATGTTTTGACGTGGGGCTTATAAATGGTTATTGGTGTTTACAAGAACACGCTTTTATACTTTCGTGTGCTGTGTGAATGTCTCAAAATATACAAGTCAATTATTATGGACATGTTGAAGGTCAATGTTCATGTAGGTAGGTACGTAATTGAGTTTATTGTGTGAGGAATAACTACGGATTATAAAATAGTTATCGTGAATAGCCCAACAGTAGTAAAGAAGGAAGTTTACTAAAACAGTAGAACTTAAAATCGCGGTCGCAATAGTGGTCGCAAGCGCGACTGCTGTGCATGAGGTCTTGGGTTCGATTCCCAGGTCGGGCAAAGTGTTATTGGGTTTTTCCATCAGGAATTTCTCAGTAACAGCCTCGGAGTCTGGATTTGTGCCCGGTTGATGGCAATAGGCTCGCCCCTTATTACATGGGACTAAAAACATAACTGGCGAAATGTGGGTGTACTAATGGGTACACCTCTGCCTAACCCTTCGGGGATTACAGGCGTGATGTTATGTTATGTTATGTAGAACTTAAAATATTATATCATGCGAAATAAACTACATCATTGCAATTTTTCAGTTGTGATATCAAGTATTCTATCAATGAGCCGCCACCACGATAAAAACGTTTGAAAATACGTTACGTTCAAAAATCATCAACGTTCTATTTTCAAAATTAACCAAAATCAATTTGCTAGCAAAGCCGTTCAATCAATACCAATAAATTCACATCTAAAAACTACTACACCAATAGAGTACAAAAAATTCGACCGCTAAATCAGCACCTGACACTATCAATCACAATCAAGCGAATGAAATCATATTCGTTCAACTAGACAGACGAAGCAATCAACAAATTAAACTGAAATCATAATGTTTTCACACCACAAATCTATTTTAGATGTTACAACGTACACCGAGACGACTGTGTAAACAAACAGTTGCGCCCAAACTTCGACCAATAATAAAAAGACAGTATGCGGAAAAAACTAACATCCTAGGACGATAAACATCAAAGAGAACGAGTTAATAAAGCGATCAATGGAGCTGTCTTAATGGCCGTACGCTCTAATTAACATGTAGTTAGCTATAACTAACATTTAGACACATTATGAAAGTAAATAAATAGTTTTGACGTGGTCTAGCGCTGGTTATATGTAATTTTAGTTTTAATGCGGATATAAAATTTAAATATTTCGCATCACTATTTTCTTTGACGTAAGTTGATGATTACGAAAATTTTTCGCGGATTACTCCATGTTTTGCAGTCTAAATATCACTGTTTTTAAAAGTATCTAAATAGTATCAAAACTGGTCCAAAGTTAATCAAAGATACCATGTGTTTGGGCAATTAAAACACACATGTCGAAAAAAAATGTGTGCGAATATTTTAACGTAATTGAATTGGCGAACCGCGAGTATCAGTTCTAATCCCATCTTCCTTACCGCTGAACTGTGATAACTTTATGTTTCTACGTCCTAGAACTCAATTTTATTATTCAGAATAATTCAGACTTATTCTAGAATCTCGCTGGCATGGTACATCGGTATAATACTTGGTGTACCAGCGGTTACCAACTTCGCCGGTTCGTCGGTGCGGCGGTGGCCGTAACAGATGTAAACAATCTCGGGCCGCGTCGTAAAGTCCCGTTTGATCTCCCCGCCTGCACCCCGAGGCCGGTGGCCCTAAAATATGGATTTTATGTCTCTGCTAGCTGCTAAAACACCGCATCCATAGCCAGTGACCCTCGTAACCACCCGGTCGTCGAGGACCTTGCCAACATTACCAAACGACTTATGGAAAATTTAACTAAAAGTCATTGAAACTACTTGAGAAGTTTGCGCGTATATTTCCGTTCCTACCCGCATTATGTAAACCGATACTACGTTCTGGAAAATGTCGTGAAACTTGGTTAAACTTTTGAGGCATGACTTTTGGTAACATCGATCGTAAACGTTCAAATCTTTCTTTCTATTTTGTTTATAAAAAAACGTTACTCAAAATTAGGAATTTCTTCTTTATCTTGGGTGACTTTACTAATTTTTAAAGTCATATTCATAAACAGCCTATTCTCTATTCCAATATTCTAAACCTTTTGCGAACCTTTTGGAATGAGCAACTAGATTCAATATTATTCAATTTTTTTTCTCTAGTAACATTCAAAAGTGTCTTTTAATGGTCTTATTGAAACAAACGATTTGACTTTGACTTTGAATCGTACCCGCAACACGCAGCGAAGCAGCCATTCGCTCAACCGCTGCGCCAACCGTATCGTCATTAGAGAAACGATCGCATTTAAAATTCTAACCTCCTCCCAAATCGAGTGCTTCCTTCCATCATTTCCACATTCAGATCACCAACTGATAATACTAACTCGTCATAAACTCAGTCAATTAAACAAAGACGTATAAATGTGGTGTTAGTTATGGCGCATCGTCGCCACCCTCCGAATTATGCGCCATAACTCTGATTCCATTTATTCAAGAGACTCCTTAACATTAATTTACGAGTGACAACCCGCTCGCATCTCATCTTGTCGAGATATTTAACGCTCATTCTGACACTTATATGTCGTATCGTCGGTTTATTGTCCGGAGTGGTATGAATACGGCCGCGACGCGTTCTGATCCGAGCCACATTCTTAACCATTGTACATTTTTAGGTCGACGGTGATTAACGGACGCAGAAATAACTTTATAGATTCACACTTTTACACTGTGAGTGCAGTATTTTTGTGTGGAATGCCGGTTTGAATAGTTTGATGTCGTCGGAAATTGAACGGCACGTTTCTAGTGAATTGTTTATTGAACTTCAATGATAGTTGTCATACAAAGATTTTTGACAGACTTCACGGAAATTTTTAGTAGCCCAAGACACAACTGGTCTTGCCGAAGATTATGTGCCTACAGTTAATATGCCAAATACATAATCTTTTGAACAACACTTCTTAAAAATAATACAGTAATTATTTAGTGGATCAGATTAACTTTAAATGTACTCCGAACAAAGTCTGTGTCGGTTAACGTCCCCACTTACCCGAATTAATATTAATTCAAGCACTCAGTAATCATATACCACTTCTCAACATTAGAAATGCTCTCTTTACCGCGTTAATATTCAGAGCCCCGCATATGCAAAGGGTCGGGGAACTGAATTTAATTGAATACTGGCATTAACAAATGGAGCAGGCCGTTTCCGAGTTCCACATTTAACTTATTATTGTTCCATGATGTCGGAACGCTCCTCAGCTCGGGATTGGCGCGTGACAGCGCGACGGGCCATCCATCAAGTTCTTAATTTAAAATACCCGCGATCTGGGAAACGCTCTCACGAAGTACTCGCTAATCTCCCCGCGGAAAGGGGTACGCTTTACACAAATAAACTAATTGTTTCGTAAACATTTTAGTGCGCGATAAAAACGTCATCCAAGTAAAAACAAAAGACTGTGCCCCATCACGTGCATTGTTTAGGTTAAGATATAATTAGGCTACTCAAACGAAACTCGCAACAACAACTTCGTATAAAAGAGTCGCTAAGAAGCACCGCGTATACAAAGTTCAAAACAAAGTAGACAAGTGCTCGTAAACAGTTTAATCCGGTGATAAAAACGTTACACCTGATCGCATCAATTGGGACGTCTCTAGATTGGATTAAAAATGTAGTAAAAAACCCGAAAATAGACGATGGCCGCTGTCTTCAGTAGTGTATCGATTAAACAAATAAAAAAAGCGTTTCGCTATGAAAGGCGAAAGGCAATGTGACGTTGGAGGGTCGTAAAAACGTATGGCACAGAGGAGCCGGCTAACTGCAGTAGTAAACTGGCTCGTTTTGTATACAGAGCCCTTGTTATAGTCGTCGGGCGGTAAACAGAGCGCGGCCCGTGTGTCGCCGCCTTTACGGCCACCCTTTGTGACTTTAGTGCTTGCGGACGTGGCTCAAGACGTTAGTGACCTCGCCACGTCAATACCTACTTAATAAGCCATTCCTCAGATCCGTACCATAACTTACATTGTCGTTTGGCGGCGACTGCGGATTCCGGTTGACCGGAGTATACCAGATTAATGATTCTGGCTAGACACATAAGACATGTTTGCAAACGAGCGTAATACTTTTTGGAATCTGATTAATCAGACCTTCTTTTACACGTTCATTTGTTTTCAACAAGACATTACAACTTTTTTTTTCTTTGTTGCAGATTATGGCTACGGTCATCCGGGTGCATTCAGCCCGTTCCTGTTGAACCCCGGCTGGCTGGATGCGGCGTACCTCAACTATGCGTGGGCAGACTACTTCAGACCGCCGCAAATGCGAGACCAGACCGCTTCACTTGTAAAAGGTATCGTATAGTTTTTGTGTAGCTATGTTTTTCAATTTCGTGTGAAACCTCTTTGATTTAAACTTCGATAGATATGTTAGGTTGACAGAAGCTACTATTAGTTTCTTAATTAAACGGATCTAAAAATACTTGTTGAAAAATTCGCATCAAACGCCTAAGCAAAAGAATTGTATTACAAAATCATTTGAGCACCTCTTAAACTTCCGATCGGTGTACAATAACGGTATTTGTTAATTTAAAAATTCCCGATTTAGCAAACAGCACTCAAAAACATGTTGCTGGAAACAGTACCACCCCTCAAGGCCGTACAACGCAAAAGCGGCTCAAATAAAAGAAGCGACTCTTGAACTCTGCAAAACAACACCGGCCCGACCGAAGCAAAACCACCCGCTGAAGTCCGCACCACGGGGGAAAGTGGGGGGTGCTACTAAACGTACAAAAAAGCACTGCCTTCACGTTCGAGAGAGTGTGGAGTCAATTTTATTCCAATGTAGGCGACCGCGCCACCAGCCACTTTTTGTTTCCGACGCTGAAACGCGAGGAGCGATGTACTCAAACACCTACAGACTTTTATTAAACGTACGTAGTAGCGAGCTCACAAACGTGAGACGTACTTTAGAAATGTGTAATTGATTTGCGCTTTTTGCATCAGGCTATGATGGAAATAAAGCAAAAGTCTCCGGATTATATGAACTTCCCCAACGAAGCGTATCGATCAAAGCGTACAAAGGTATTACATCACGAAAATTAAAAGTAAATTCAGCCCGTTACATACTATTCATACAATGCTCTCTGCACTAGGGACCGGACCCGGTTAACCCAATAAATGCTAATTAAAAATAACGGTCAAAGCAAAACAGAATCAAATTCAACGATCGGGAATCACCTCAATCAGGCGCGACGCCGATATTGGCCCCCACCTCGCCAAATTACCCCCTAGTTACGACCCCTTCCACCCCCGTTGCCTTTTAAAGTGGTCTGCGCACTGCCACTGCTGCAAACAGAAAAAGTGCAAAAGAGGAACGAACATAGCACCACCTCCGAGCTCTTTGTGGCCCAATCTGCGCCTCCGTCGTGTCCTTTTTATGTGCCAGCTTCTCTTACACGCTATCGAGAATCAAAGCTTCCACGGAAAGAACTTTTTGAACACAGCTGCTAATGAAAATTTCACATTTCGAGTTCTCTTTGTCCGGCGTGCGCGGAGATAGGTGTACTTCCTTATCGCGATGCTCTCGGCTTTGTGGAGTACACACGTGTCCGTTGCAACACCTACACACGTGCCCTGCATCGATAATGCGCCGACGGAAACTCACTCTGTCGCAGAAAGAGTCGTATCGTACCGAATTACGGAATGCCGTGTCTGTGTTGCAAAGAACTACGTCGTGTTCGGATAAATAAATATTGCACCCTCACCCTCCCGATATCGCACTAAAAAAACATCCCTTTCGGTGATGCCGCCTTTAAACGCCTACAGATTGTACATTATCCTTAGTACGATTATGCACCCCCGTTGTTCAGGGAATAGACGGAGTGCCCGAGCGCCGCGGGCCATCCCCAGGGGCTCGTCTCTCATATTACGTCATGTTAGCAAATCAGCTCAACGGCAGCTCGCTATATTTCAATATCTTTCCCATCAATATCGACCTAATATTTAAATATCTTAAAGTTTTATTGCATATAACATAAATTAACGTCTTTCATTTTTTGTCAACAGGTGGCCCAGGCTCAATACCAACGCCTCCAGTAATACCTGGAGCAGAACTATTCCCATTCGGACCAGCGATGGCGAACCTGCCAGCGGGAGGCTTGATCCCTCCCCCTGGTGCCTTCCTGCCACCCAATGGACTCCTACCCTTTGCTCCACATCCAGCAGACCTAGCAATGAAATCATTACCACCTGAGCTATCGCTAAAGAATGGCATCAATCCGTACGAAGCGTTGAGACACCTACAAAGCAACGTGTCTTCCATGGATACTTCGAGTGCTCGCTTATCACCAACCAGCAGCAGACAAAGTGGTAGCCCAAGGAGCATGGTCAACGCTAGCCCTGACAGATCGAAAGCTGACTCAAAATCAGAAGTCAATTCGATGCATGACGCAACCATCACGGATGAATCAGACGAGGAACCTATTGAAGTAGTAAAATCAGCTTTCCATCCAACGCGACCAGCGAATGTTGAGCTTCAAGAGATGAAGAGGGTTCAGGCTGCGGACTCAACGGTGGCCGACAGGCCGCGAGTCCGAAATGAACTAAAGGCTCCTTCACAACGCACCACAAGAGTACTATCGTCTAGTCCCACGTCCACCAAACTTTCAAATGGTACGATACCAACACATAAATCAGTTTGGCGGCCATATTGAATTGTACTAGTGCTAGTGTTCTTAATTAAGTATCTATCGTGATGATGGATCTGTTGAAATGTGATAAACCAATGAGCTTGTACATAACATAGGTATTTAAAATCCCTTGATTTATATCAGATATTTATTGTTAGATTTATTTTAGAACTAGAGTTTAGATTAGCAAAGTACATGTTGATAGATTATTTGTTAATTTTATTGCAGATGTGTTCAAGCTTATCTATCTATATAATAATTGTCTCGTAAATATAAATGTAAATTGATTTGTAAATGTATAAATGAAATTTTAATATTCTTCGAGAAACGACTGATTACTTTAATGGATAAGAAAGACAAAGTATGTATAAATATGTAAATAGTTTAAAAGGGTATTTATTAAACGAACAAAATGTCTACAATACATGTCTGCCAATTGGCATTGTATAATCGAATTGTATATATGTATCTAGAGATAAAGAGATAAAAGAAAGATTCTGAGAAATTAACATAGATTTTTATTACTTGGAACACAAACCTAAATCTGATTTATTCATTGCATATTGAGTCGAATACAAAAATATATGTATATATTGGTAACAAGCTTCTATAATTAAAAATAAAAAACACGACTGCAAAAATAGCACATATTTATACTTTGTTTATTCGTCAGTTTTTTTTTTGCGACGTTTTTTATTTACAGTGTTATATATTTTTTAAATCTACTTGTCAAATTCTAGAAGATAAACATAGACACGGCCAGATTCATTAAAAAAATTAATTTAGGCTGGTATTAATTTACGTTTTAAAGTGACCACACCGGTTTCTTTTTATTTTGTACACGATGCAAGGATTGTAACGATACCCCATACATCTAAATCGGTTCAGGCGTTTAAAAGTTATGGTGTCATACATACATACCTATAAACATACATACATTAACCCTGAACACATAACACTTACTCCTTTTTTTGGGGCAGTCGTGTAATAAACATGACTTTTAACAATAAAACAACCTTTTGTGTTTTCAAAAAGTCAATTTAAACTTTTTAAGTTCTGACTCACACCAACCGTGTTGCAATATACAAGGTGTTTTAAAGACACATCACTTACGATTAACTAGGAATACTACTCATCAAACTGAGTAACATTGGGCAAAAAAAATTGCTGGAAAACACTGTTAATGGTAGCGCGCAAGTAACGCACGCTAAACAATATGCTAACGATACATGGGTCGTGGGGATATTTCTTTTTTTTTATGGGACAAGTCCGCCTGTCTTTTCCCACCCACTGCAACTCCTAAAAGCCAGAATCAACAGCGGAGGCCACCAGACAAGCGTCGAGGCAATGAAGCTCGACGAGTCCCAGAGAAACGATTAACTGTCTTGGGTCCCGCAACTAATTTAATCAGAAAAGAATAGCGGAGGAGTAAGAAAAAATAGTTTCCACTTCCCTCCAAATAAGCAGGAGACAGAACAGAACTAGGCCAATAGGTACAAAGGGACGTTTGCAACTGGGAAAAGCCCAGATTGCCAAGCACCACGCATCGTGTGGGTATTTTAAACTTAGTTAGAATATATAAAACTGGTTTTCGTTCAAAAAAGTTGAAAGTCTGATCTTCAATATCTCCGTAAGTTTTCCAGGTATGGTCCAGTGTTTACAATGTTAACACTGGACTTTTGTTGCTGAGTGTACCTAATTCCACTTCTTAACGAAGTAATTATGCTATATCTGACTAAAGAACTACCTACTACTTATCTAAAAAGTGTATCTGTATATCTGTAAAGTTATTCAAAAGTACCATAAAATGGCCTAATTGAAATAAATGATTTAACTTTGACTTTGACTAAATCAAAACAGTTACGATTCCAAAATCAACAAAGCGATTAATTCACCTTCCATACATTTACATGGAAATGTGCAAGTTTATGAACGAACGCAATGTGCATTGCACATGTTATTGTTGTGCTAACCGTGAATACGTATAAACACACACACATACTAAAATGACGCAGGAAGCCGGATGAATCAAATCTGCACATTCATTGTTGAAACATTTTTAATGAAGTGAACTTGATAAACTTTTCTGGTCTGCTTTTTATCGTTAAATAGCTGCTTGTGAGTTTCTTTTCTTCTTTTCTTGAAGGCCAGGAATCCTCGCTTGCATACAGGATAACCCACCAAAGTTTTATCCAAAATCGGATCAATAGTTTAGAAACGCATAGAAGATCAACATACAAACATTCATTTTTATTAATCTAAGTTTGGAATAAGTGTTAAAATATCAGCTCTGAATTAGTTAAGCCGAGAATGTTTATTGAGCAATACTCTGATTTAGCAATCGTGTTTAGGTATCGTGTTACCCAGGGGCGTAGCTACCGCCGTATCTGCCGTATCAATTATACGGGGCCCCTGGCCTACGGGGGCCCCCAAAGTGCGTAAGCAAAAATGAATAAAAACTTCCCAAAGAAGTTTCTCGAAATTAAAACTGATAATAAATTATTTAAGAACTTCTATGGGACAGGAACGCCTGTCAGACCTGTCACTATTGTCCAAAGAGGCAGAAACTTAAGAAAAACTAAAGTCATTATCAGCTATGAATGATTTAATTAATCAGTTTGCCGAAAAAAAGGCAAGGAGAGTTAATATTTAAATTGAATTGTTTTTAAAAATATGACAGATAGATAATTATGATGAATAAATATTTCTTTTAATTTTATGGAAACATTTTTTCTTTTTTGAGAAATATTTACCCTTTCTAAGGGCCCCCAAACAAATTTTTATACGGGGCCCCGCCAAGGTACGCTACGCTTCTGAGTGTTACCCAGTAACTGGGTAGTGTAGGTCAGATAGGCTGTCGCTCCATGTAAAATCGTGATATTCAGCTTCATCCGGGTAGTCTGGAAGCCGACCCCAACATAGTTGGGAAAAGGCTAGGCAGATTAATTGATTAACAGTGATTTATTAATACTAACTGGGCAATTCACAATAGGTCGGTACAAAAAAATAAAAGAATTCAAGCTAACTTCACCTAAATTCATTGAGGAAGATTTTTTCGGAATAGTACCTACTACAGATTACCGTTTCATCAGAGCGTATAGCACCTACATAGTGTTAGCACTGACTTCGTTAATTTTCAATCACAATCCAGTGGCCGTGTGCTCGGCTTGTGATGGCACTATGAGTGTTGGAAAGTGAGAAAAATTGAATCTCCAAGCTACGGCTACCTTCGAAGTCAGTTATAGCCGACCGGGTTCAACGTTATAAAAGCGGACGATACATGGACATTTGCAATGTTTCTGAAAAATGTGTGTGCGATTTCGTCAATGAACATTTTTTTTATTTATACTAGGTGGTTGCATTAGCTAAATATCAGGCCATTCTACATGTTTTAACATTTAAATTAAGTTTCAATATGAAACTCAGTAAGAGCATTGGCAAAATAATATGCAGTTCTTATAATTAAATTCGGTTATACAATTAGGGACTAAATAATAAATTGAGTGCTAATAATTGCAGTGGATAGTAAAATCTATAAATAGTAAATACTTACAATCCATAGACACTGAAATATTCTACTATCTATTTTATTTTTTAACATCTACTTGTCCATCATTACGATCATCTTTTACTATTGGATCTACCATGAATAAAAAAGAAATCTGCTGATCCATACATTTTGTTGAGCTACGTAAACATAAATATATGAATCAGCTGATTGTTTTTCATGATTTCACGGACGGTCTGAGATTACTCCAAAACAGCTAAAACGATTTTGACAAGACTTTCATTAGCAGATAGTTGATGTTATAAGGAGTTATTAAGGAGTATCTACAATTAATTTAGATAGAGAATTAGTGTTCCATGCAAAACAAAAATATCTCCGTGGTAACTGACATTCACCCCAACGAAGTCGCGGGCATAACTAAATGAAATAACTGAAGAATAGATAGTTAAAGATAATATAGTATCTTACGCTAGTGATAGCAACAATCAATCTTAATAGAGGTCAATAGTTTAAATGCTCATAAGGGTCGGGCTTAAAAAGCATTGCTGCATAGTTAGACGACTTTAAAATAATTCAAATATTCAAAAATATTTGGATTATTTTGAAGTCGTGGTGGATCAGAGTTAATTTTTATTCTACAGATAACCAAATAATTATTTCATTTATAGCAATTTGTGTAAATAATATTATAATTATTTTGAATCCGTCGGTATCTGTATCTAGATAGATAGACTATAGTTTGGAATAGCACATAGGCTATACGGAAGCTGGTACAATAATAATATCCTGCGCGCGGCTGTCAACTGGTAATCAGATGGCAAATTTAAATAAAAATCACCTGGTCATTTAACGTAACTTCTATAATTACTACTACACCTACTAGGTACACAGTAGGATGAATAACAATGAAAACACATAACCATTATGTAAAAGACAAAATCGCATCACGCCGGTGTAAAGGCATTAGTACATAGATGCGTATGGGCCGCTGGGTGCTATCAATTGTGTTTGCTCCCAGCTGATCTGGTTAGCTGATTGCAGGCACCCGCGGTCGCGCCGCTCCTCAAACAACCACTTGGATATCTGAAAGTTTGGATATGACCACGTTTGTACTTGTGTTTTATAATCACAAATGTTGTGATTAAAGTACTGTAGACAGTGTGGCTGGTTAAGGTATAGTCAACCTTATTTTAGTAGTTTGTAGTGCAATTGAGATAAAAAATGTTCGAATACAGAAGGATGAGCTCCTAAGACAGACAGGAGGATTTTTCATGTTGTGATTCTTATTATTATTATAATTTAGGCTCAAAATACTTACTCTTTAAAAAAATTGAAACCATTTTCCCCAATTATTTTTCTTGAAAAATAATTGAGTACTACAATTACAATTTTACAACCATTTTATTTTTTACTTCCTACCTTTTATCACTTTTATTACTTTTACGTATGTAAGTAAGTTTACTTTTACGTATATATTACTTTTACGTAAGTATTTATTACTTTTATCATATCCTCCTATTGCAAAGACAAGATGTCAAGTTCTTAACTCAAAATCTAGTAACACTTCAAGTAAAACTATAACAAAATGAAATCAAAACATTAATCATAATATTATCCATATCATATTCGACTATGTCGCATACATCCACTGAATAGAACCACCTCATTACATAAACCTTTGATTCGCGCACTCGTTATGACTTACTTTTTGGTACAACCATATCCCATACAGTGTACAACCATCCTATTTGGCCGTATTAAAAACTTGTGGCCAGACAGCCGCGTCAGAGTATATTCTGAATTTGAAATTTTGTTTGAGCCAATGGACGTATGTTTTCAATGCGCAAGTGATTACAGTATGAGGTAAATCTAGTATCCATGTGTGAGTGCTGGTCTGTTTATGAGCTTTCCATGTGTTTGTAGATGGGAATATCAGAGGAATATTAACGAAGTGCCTTTAGCTCTGTTATACTTTTTAATTTTGTTTTATTGACTCTGGCATGACATCCTTTGTCAGAGAGACTAAAACAAAACTACAATTTGCTTAGTGTTCAACTTTATATTTTTGCCAGGTATTGTACCGACTTCGTGTGATCTGTTTTTTTCTTGCGTTTTATGTGAGCTGTATTTATGATCATTCCATTTTAGAGTGTACCTAAACCATAGGACTGTAAGTAATGGCCACACTAGGTGATTGTTCCGTGAAGTCATTTATTGAGGAAAGCTCTTATTAATAATAATAATACCAGTCTATTATTGTTTCACAGCAGGGCAACGGCTTCATCTCGTTAATAGAATGCACGAGTATTGATCACCACAATTGCTCAAGTCGTAGACTTTATTTTTGATTAATTTATAAACAAGTTTCCTCGCAATATCTTTCTTCACCGATATTAGCAATAAAGAAAACACTTTACTTTATTTTAAAAGTCAATTCAAGGAAATACTGCTCTTTTATACTCAACGTCATTAAAATAATCTAGAACATTATTCAAAACTGTTTTTATTATTTATTGTTTTTTTAATAGTGCTAATAACTATTTTTTCATTATTTTTTGCGTGTTACCATTCAGTGGAAGTTAATAATTATGCAATGTATGTTATCAGTGTTGTTTGTGTTCGAATACAAATAGGACTCTTCAGCAGGATGTCTGTAAAAAATCGGGAAAAGGCTCTTATTCAGCTTTAGCTCTACTTACGCTTTAAGGATAAAAGCGGGACAATGCTGCCTACGTAACGTAAAAATAAACACGTTTTAATTCCACCGTGTCGCAATGCAGGAACCACGGCTTAACCCGCCGCCGCCGGCTAACGCGCGACAGCACATATCGATAAGATCGACATCGCACCTGCTTTTATTGTTTCAACCCGTTTCAACCCGTTCAACCCGCTCGACGGAAGATCGCCGCAGGCTCAACCCGGCAAAAATTCTAAATGGAGGTATCCTAAATGTCGATGAATTTATCGCACAGATATCACTTAGCACCCATTAGAAAGTAGGTAATGTTTTATTTTAAAATATTTGAGTATTTTTTCGGGAGTGCTCAGGAAATGTCTATTTAAAAGGAGTTTAATTTTAATGTATCTCAAGCGTTTACCCGTGACTTCGTCCGCGTAAATGTTGGCTATCGCGGACGCAGACGAAGTCGCAGAACAAAAAATAGCCTATGTCCTTTCTTGGGGTTAAAACTTACTCCGCACAAAATTTCATCAAAATTGATTCAGTGGTTTAGTCGTGAACGCTTATCAGACAGTTTCTTTCGAATTATAATATTAGTATGGATTTAATTTCTACAAATATCAAATTTGTAATAATTTGTCTAGTAACCACCTAGTTATTTATCCCCAAAAAATACCTAATCAATCAATCTTAACGTCAATTCAATAACAAACTTCGCAAAAATGCCAAAAAATATAACAGACAAATCCCTTGTCATCCCACTCGAAAGTCAAAAGGGGCGACAGAGCCATACTGGACAATTGGGAAAGAAATCTCGCTGATAAAATTTTAATGCCTGTATAAAAAGGCTATAAATTTGATTTACGCGCCCCCGGCCGCTGTAACGGGGTAATATCGAAAAATAACATGAGATAATGTTGGCTTACAGAGTGGGGCCAGGGTTGGATTAGGTGATATTTGTGTTCGGAATGTATGAAGGCAGTGGCCGCGGCGCGCGGCGGCGCGACGCAGTGGCCGAGCCGCGCGGTGGCTCGGGAAAAGCGAGAAGCAATTAAAACGCATCTGTTGAATGATGATATTTATGTATAGGTATAATATCTATCTATTATTATATTTTATTCTTGTAAATTTTCCATAAGTGTGCACCTGCTATGTTTTACCTACGGTAGTTTATCTTATATGACCGTCTACTTGTTATTTGCTTCGTTACAAAAAACATTGCAATATTTATATATTAACTTTATACACATGTGAAAAAAAGTAATATATTGAAGAATTCATTGTACAAAGGCGGACTTAATGCCTTGGGCATTTTCTACCAGCCGGGTGATGTAGAAACAAAACATATCAGGTGCACACTTACGGAAAATTTACAAGAATAATATATAATAATAGATAGATATTATCCCTATACATAAATATCATCATTCAACATATGCTTTTAAATTGCTTCTCACTTGTCCCGAGCCACCGCGCGGCTCGGCCACCGCGCCCACTGCCTTCATACATTCCGAACACAAATATCACCTGGAAGGAGGAGGTGCTGGCTAATCAAACTATGTTCAACTTAAGATTGTTGAACTAACCAGACAAAACCTTTACAGTACCTACTACTACGTTTTGTTAATAGCGGAAGTCTCGAGGGTCTTAGAGATGTCTCAATAAAAATGTTGAAAATAAAATAATCACATTTAAATGCAAAAAGTAATGTGTTGTTTTTGAAAAAACAAGCGGGGGACGAGAACTTACCTCATGAAACACATAAAATATTCGCAAAGAAAGCACTTGGATATAATAAATTCCTTATGGGCCGCGGCAGGAACACAAAATGAGTAGAAGAAGCCACTTAAAAAGATTGGCACTCAACGAACCGGCATAATCTATGCAAATTACGTCAAATTAGGAGTCGTCAACACGCTTTGCCTCCTCTGCGTAATTTTGAAGGCAAACCCTCCTTTATTATTAATATTTATTCCTCTCCTTCGGTCCGAGATGGGGAAAAAAATAAATCTCGCCGAAACACTTCGATCGGCTAATGAATCGGATAAATAAATTGACGGAAACATTTTTCGTCATGTATGACGTCACATTTTTCTCGTAGATGTTCTGAAATTGTTGGTGAGAGTTAATTGGATGTTACGATTCTGTTTGAATCACAGGTTCAACCTAGTTCACGCTTTAGCAACGGTGCTCTGTTTTTAAATTGTTGTCAAGATATTTTATTGTAAACTTTTTATTATTTATTACACGACTGCCCCAAAAAAAGAAGTGTTATGTGTTCAGGGTTAATGTATGTATGTGAGTTTCTTTATTCCACCATTACTTTTAAACGCCTGAACCGATTTAGATGTGTGGGGTATCGTTGCAAGCCTTGCATCGTTCCGAGTAACATAAGCTAGTAAACAATAAAAAGAAACCGGTGTGGTCACTTTAAAACTTAAATTAATACCAGCCTCAATTTATTTTTTTAATGATTCTGGTCGTGTCTATGTTTATCGTCTAGAATTTGACAAATAGATTTAAAAAATATATAACACTGTAATTAAAAAACGTCGTTTTTGCAGTCGTGTTTTTTATTTTTTTAACTATAGTAGCTATTATAAATGAATGATTATTATTATTATTCTCATCATATCAGCCAAACATCCACTGCTGGACATATGCCTCCCCTAAAGATAACCATAATGACCGGAACTATGCTACCCTCATTCAGCAGTTCCCCGCGACCTTTAACAGGTCGTCAGTCCACCACGTGGGGGGGCCTTCCAACACTGAGCCTTCCGCTACGTGATCTTCTCTCTAGAGCATTACGACTCCAAAGGCCGTCTGCTCTACGGCCTATGTGCCCTGCCTAATAATACTACTCACAATCTGCACACACAATTTGCTATTACTGATAGCAAAATATCTTGACTTCATTAGTTTGATATGTGAGCAATGTGTCGAAAAACTCTTAAAACATAACAATATCCTATAAAATACATATAACAAGCAGACGACACACTTGTACGTAAATGAGAAAGGTATTTTTTGTAACTGATTCTTTAAAAATGGCCCATTATTGAAACTAGCAAATACATATACCTTTTATCTGTGTATTTCTCTATTCATTATCAAAATTTTAGCCATGTTAAAACGACACAGGACTAGCGACTCTCAAATAATGATTAGCCTACGCATAGAAGTAACATTAACATTCCTAAAAATTCTAAACAAATTTAAAAAGCAAAATTGATATTTTATAACAGACGTAAAAATATCATATATCATGTACAAGCACTCATCCCTCTAATACTTCGTGTAAAACGGTATGTTCTGGCATGTTACTTTTAGAACAACGCATGCTTAAGTCTTGTTGTTTATTTTATTTTGCATTGACTATCAAAAATCCGAGTTGGGATTAACGTGGCCCAGTTTTTCTGCACTAACTATTAAAAATCCGAGTCGGGATTTTATTGGCCCAGTTTTTCTGCCCTAGCTAGTAAAACTTGAAGTAATCCTTACTCATACTTCTCATAGACATTAATCCTTTGTTGCTATGTTTTTGTTTCATTTAATTCTTGATTGGTATATGAAAGTTTTGATGCGGTTTTTTTTAACTACACGTTATGTATTTAATTTGACGACACAGTTGGCGTAGTGGCTAAGCGATTGGCTGCTGCGCTGCGTGCCGCGATTTCGATTCCTGCACGAAATATATTTTTTAATGGCCAACGATAGGTGTTCCGGGTGTGGCTTGAGTAATTCCTAGTCTCAACTTTTTTTTTTTAAGCACTTTCATGGGAAAGAACCTAGCCAACCTAAAATCTGAACCTAAAAAGTAGCCAGACTATAAAGGAGTCATACTGGTATTCCATCGAACTCACAGTAACTAACACGAGGTTAAATTACAACTAATTAGCAACTAACTAAAACTTAAAAGATAACCCTGACTAGAGTAAGCGGGCCTTACCTATCTGAAAACACCACATCTGCGGGTTTATGGTCATATACAAAACAAAACACGATCGTATATAGCCAAGAGCAATGTTTGAAGAAAGTCGGCGACTAACAAGCCGACAGCCGGCAACATGAAAGGGCAAACGCAATAAAAAATCATAAAATGGCCCAAAATATTGTTTGTATAATACCCGTAACTAAACAGTGTTATAAAAATGTTCCCCTGGCCTCACAAACGCTACTGGTTTTGTAAGAAACATACCTTTGTGGTGTTACAATAATTTCCTTTAAAACAATTATTTTTATTAGGTACTTTCTTAGGTAGAAATGTTGTTTTTTTAAGAATTTTGTATGCTGCAATAAAACCGGAGAAAAAATTTGTTCTTTAAAAAAAAGTAGGTAGGATGTGAACATAAATTTATTTTTAAATATAATACCTACCTCAAATGTTGATAGTGTTGTTTTTTGAGTGCGTAGTCTTCGTAGGTCCGTGCTACGAAAGGCCTACAACGCCTACGCGCGTAGCAATCTCGTAGACGCACTAAAGTAACATTTTTGGTAATATCATTATGAATTTATTTTTGATTTTGTTATTGTTTTAGTACTTTACTTCTGAGAGTATAGTTTAACAAAGAACTGTACTTTATAATACCAGAATTATAGAACACCTTATTTTAGGTAGTATGAATAAATAATATCAAATATCGCTCAAATAAACTCCTCAACTACATTATTCGACCTCCCCTTTAATACCATAACCAAATAGCCACTAAAATCTTAACAGCTCAATTCAAACATAAACCTCGATTCCAACGATCTTAGAGCCCGCAACTCATAACCCTATAACTACTGCGTCACCAAATCCCACCCGTCTAACCCGCTGCACATACGCAAATTGCACACGCCTAAATGGGTTTCGGCGTCCATCCACTGGGCGGCTAGTCATTAACTCACGGAAGCAAGTACAGAGGACCAATTTCCCCAACCGGTTGCCAATTAACAGCACTTGGGTGCCGGCGAACTGGCCGCCGGGGTTAGCAAGGCGGTCGAAGGGTTAGCAAGATGTTTGTTATGATTTACGATTGAGGAAAGAGGGTCGGCCCGTTTCGGAGTTCGTGTCGCGTTTGGGGGTTAAAATGTTGTAAGTTTTGAATGTTCTTGTGTGGGGTTTGAGAGGTAGTTGATGTTACTAGTTTAGTTGAAAAGTTGGATAATCGTTTACATACTTATGGTGTGTCAAATAAAAAAGAACTTTAGGATTAACTTCAGTTGATTCAAATTGTTGCTTCTCTTTTGTTTTATTAATTTATTTTTTAATGCACAATATGCTCAAAATATTTCACACGCTAGGCTTAAAACTAATCCGTATAAGACCCTGTTAGGGTTCAGCAAGATAACTTAAAACTAATAATGTTGCAGTAACTATTATAATATCCCATACACAATTATTTCTTCTTAAGACTGATATTACCGAAATCAGGAGGCAATGCCCATATCTTTAAAAACGTTCGCATTCTAATGTCATCAAAAATACCTCTAATTTACCTACATTTTCAACAAGTTTTTGACATTAATTGTCCCTAGATTTACAAATAGAACGTTTTTGATTACGGAAATTATTGATCTTCAAATATCTAACAAAATTGTCTCTAATAATCTCTAGATTTATAATTAGAACGTTTTTGATTACGGAAATTGAAGAAATCTTCAAATATCTAATTAAATTATGTCTAATAGTTGTTGCTCAAAAAAACTATCATAAAAATTCGAAATACATTAAAAGGAATAACACTTATAAAAGTTTGGTCAAATTGGCCCAAATTCTTGGCAAAATACTCACAGGTCAGCTGCCTACTTTTACTAGCAGGGTTAGCTTACAACAATTTGAGTAACTAAACTGTTGTCGTATCGCTTTCTGATTTTATGGCATACTTATAACCATGCTGACGTATGAATATTCTCACTGGTAACATCATAACATCACGCCTGTAATCCCCGAAGGGTTAGGCAGAGGAATACCCCACTCAATTAGTACACCCACATTTCGCCAGTTATGTTTTTAGTCCCATGTAATAGGGGGCGAGCCTATTGCCATCAACCGGGGACAAATCCAGACTCCGAGGCTGCTACTGAGGAATTCCTGATGGAAAAACCCAATAACACTTTGCCCGACCTGGGAATCGAACCCAAGACCTCATGCACAGCAGTCGCGCTTGCGACCACTAGACCAACGAGGCACATTCTCACTGGTACCTACCGATATAAATAACGTTTTCATGTATCATAATCATCACCTTAACTGCTGAAAATAGGCCTCCCCTACAGATTTCCAATACAACCGGTTTTTATGTATACTTTACTTACAATAATATTATAGAGGCATGTTATGTTAATATTATAGAAAATAACCTTTAAGAGGTTATTTTGCGTGTTTATTTGTAAGAGGTAATATCCAAAGGAACTGGACCGATTATAAAAAATCTTTCACTAAGAGCTACACAATTGCCAAGTGTAGGGTATGTTTTATGGTAAACTTGACTACCAATCGGACGAAATCGCGGGCAGAAGCTTGTATTTACAAGAGGAATTTATTAATAACCAAAATACTTATGTAATTAAAGTTTAATTCGATTCCATTAATTAATTAAATGGTATTATAAGTTTCGAAGTGAAAATTATCGAAATTACAATAATTTATACCGATTTATAACGTAACATTTATCCCGCAGTACTGCGGTAATTGGGCTCGCTATAGACCTTAATTTACTTTTAAAGCAAGTAAAAATAAAATCCGACATGTTTACGCTCGACTAACGGTGAACCTTTTTAATGCAGAATTTTTACTGTGCCATATAAAAATGTCTTTATTTACTTAGGTAAAAGTCGGGCCCAAAGTAATTGGCCCAAATCGGTAAAAAGTAGAACCCAGAATTACCCAAAAGTAATGCCTTTCTACAGTTACTGTAATAAATATGTTAATATTATGCAACTTAAATGGGGCACACTGGAAGAAATTGTTGCAAAAACGTTGGAACGGTACTCAAACAATGGTTTTTCGTAGTAAAGAAATGCAGTTAGAAATGATCATTGTGTAACAGTGTCATTAAGTTTTTTTACGAAAAAAAGTAGATCTGTAACATTGCTTTTTAGTGAACGCCCATGTTTTGGTACACACTTAGCGCATGACGAATTTTACTCTCTTTTCTTAGAATATTATGAGAAAACGCGGGCGGAGAGATTTTTACAAACTAGATAGAAACTATCGCTGTTTAGAATTCAGAGTTTGACTCTCGCCATTTTCCTGCTCTAACATTGAACTGATATCCTAACTATCCTAACTAATATTATAAATGCGAAAGTAAGTTTGTTTGTTACCATTTTACGCCTAAGCCACTGAACCGATCATCCTAAAATTTTGGATATACGTTGCTAGGTGTACAGAAACGAACATAGGGTACTTTTAATCCCGAAAAAAAGTACTGTTTTCGAGGGAAATCACAATAACGTTCTTATCATAATAGATGGCGCCACCTGCCGTTTCGAATTGAAATGACAGGACATGGGTATTTTTTTTTCGACTTTGTCGGTATCCGCGATAACAGAAATTTACGCGGACGAAGTCGCGGGCACAAGCTAGTAAAAGATATTTTATAAATTAAATAAGAAGCTTATATACTATGTCCAGACCTCTGATAACAGCGGTATAAATAGGCAATATCGAGCATTTTCTGTGGATTCTATTGCTTATCAAAATATTGTTTTATTTACAAGAAAACATAACAGGGGCAAGATACTCGTACCTTACTGTTAATACAGGGACATACAAATAATTATGTAGTTGTTTAATATTTATTTTACTTTAAAAAATTAGTGCTAATTAATTTTTAATGAACTAATAAATTCAGTAATTTTTACCTTATTGTAAGTTAACTCATTGACTGCGCGAAAACACACGTTGTGTTTCGACTAAAAAACGCGAGTGCGGCGGACACACCGTATGTGTTTTTCTATGGTGAACATACGAACATTGGTAGCGTTTGGCGTAGCGAATGTTCGCCCGCAGTCTACGGGTAGTATTATATCAAAAGATGTTATACAAAGTTTACACTGTATTTGACAAGAATATTTCCTATATTTTTAAACACGTAGAAATGAATTAATGCTATTTTAAAAGCAATAACTTTATCCGATTGCCATTAAAACCACGTCGCAGCCCCACGCTACCGCGTCTTACCACTCGCATTATGATAACTTTCCTTTCACCTTCCTTCATTCAATTTAGTAACAGGTTTGTTCACGAATATGAATGAGGATGTTCGCGGTTCTTCGCGGTACCTCGCGGTTCGTCGCGTTTGTGGCAATAGAATTCAGTTTTATTTGCGTATCCACTCAAGTAACTGACGGGAAACACGCAAGTAGTGTGAAAACAATTTTTGCATGAATAAATATGAGTTGGAAAGGGTTAGGTAACTTTTTTTTTGGTCGTAAAAGGAGTATTTCATATGGCAGATTCATTGTTACGTCTTTTAATAAACAGGTAAAACTAATTAACACTCATCAAGTAAATTCTAAGTATCCCTCTGTGGTGTTAATATCCGTCTACCGACTTAATATCCGTCTTCATTCTATTGTAAGGGTAATAAACATCACGTTATACGCTGACCAGTGAACCGCGCAATTTTCCATGTTCATAACGAAACACATTTCGCTCCAAAACAACACACACAACGCAAAAGAGCAACGAATGAAGCTAGCGAACAAATTAGTCAAATAAACACCTAGTGAGCCAAAACAGTCGGCGCTCGGGAAAAAATTAAAAAAAAATCCGCCTAATACTCAACTGCAACGATTTTTTCCACACACGTCAGCGGCGAACAAATTGAAATTCATTAGTACGTGGGTACGAGGCTCGGAGAGGGCGTTAAGGAAAATTAACGAGGTATATATGAATTAACACTCATACTACCCCTGACCCGACTGCAGATCAATACTGAATCAGTGACAGTTTTTTGAAATGGTTAACCGTATCAAGCTTAACTTTGAAAACAAGTACCTACGTTGATATATTTTTGGTTTGAGAATATTGTACACTGCGTAAAAGAGATTAGGGTACCCGGGCAGATATTTATAACATGACATAAACATCACGCCTGTAATCTCCGAAGGGTTAGGCAGAGGTGTACCCATTAGTACACCCACATTTTGCCAGTTATGTTTTTAGTCCCATGTAATAGGGGGCGAGCCTATTGCCATCAACCAGGCACAAATCCAGACTCCGAGGCTGTTACTGAGAAATTCCTGATGGAAAAACCCAATAACACCATCTCGTCATACAAGCACGCCGTTATTTATTAAAAAAATAACAACCACATATTTATTTAATATGAATTCCTTCTGTTTACCTGAGTTTACGGCACCTATTTGGAAACCACATGTAAGTAGATATTTTCCGTTGTTGACATAACAGATTAAAGGTAATTTAAATTCATCATTAATTAACTTAATTAGCGCTCCGCACAGATGATCATCTGTTCGGGCTTTCAATGTATTATCCAATTTAAGTAGATATAACTTTTAATCTGCTCATTTATTCTCTACTAGCTTCTGCCCCCGACTTCGTCCGTCTGGAAGACAAGAATACCATAAAAAATAGCCAATAGTACAATAGTGTAGCTTCCTATCAGTGAAAGAATTTTAGTAATCAAATCCGTACTTCCAGAGATTACCTCTTACAAACGAAAAGAAACGATTAAGCTTAACATAACATCACGCCTGTAATCCCCGAAGGTTTAGGCAGGTTAGGTGTACTCATTAGTACACTCACATTTCGCCAGTTATGTTTGATTCCCATGTAATAAGGGGCGAGCCTATTGCCATCAACCGGGCAAAAATCTCAACTCCGAGGCTACAAAAAAATTCCTTATGGAAAATCCCAATAACACTTTGCCCGCCCTGTGAAACGAACCCAAGACCTCATACTCAGCAGTCACACTTAGGGACCACTAGACCAACGAGGTAGTAAAAAGAAAATAGAATTAAAATATTAATAAACAAGTAACAATAAAACCAAACAAGATCATTAACAAGTCGTAACATTGCATGACACATTTATTTCTAAGCCAGTTCACAACAAGATTACGGCTACAAAAAGAATTTAGTCGCACGGTGAATGGGGGCCTTTAATCTATCCAAATCCTTCCCCAAATAGCTGAGATGGTGCATAGACGGTGCGGATTAAGAGCGACTTTGTCTTACTCAACAGCTTACGCGTTTAACGCAAGTCAATCTGTTGTTAGGATCTCAGACATGACTCCCCTTGTTCCGACTAAGTCTTCCACATTATCTGATTGTTAATGATTTTTGTGATATCTTTTTTTAAGAAAATCGGTAAAAGTAATGATTTAAGAAAAATTTAAAGTATTTTGATATGAAAATGTTTTTGTTTATTCATTTAATATTTTTGTATTTCAGACAGCATAATATATATTTTTAAGACATGGAAATATTATAGGCCTCTGCTCTTAAATGGAACTATAATAAAGGTGAAATAAAGGTTTATTATTATTAATAATAGGCTTAAGGCAAAGTCAACTCATTTATTTTAATTTCAAGAGTTGCAAAAGTGCAAGATTTTTTTTGTCTATTTGCCCGTCATGGTTATTTTATTATTAAATGATATTTTTAATGTGTGTAAAGCTCAATAATAGGATCATTTTTAGTTAGTGGTTGGTTTCAAGCAACTACAATAGGCACTAAACCCTGAAACAGATAGTTTTGTAGTAGAACACTGTGAAAATTGTTTTCCTATGCCACGTAAACTTTATAGACAGTATATCAACTTTTTATAAAGATGTTTCCTAGTCTCAATAAGACATATTGTGTTCTCGTAGCTACAAAATATTTAGATATTCCAGAAACACATTATTGACCGCGACACTAATCTATTAGTCTTGTTTGTGGACCCTAGATGTCATCAAGGTAATGTGACGCAGCCGTACTGTGGTAATCCTAGCTAATGACCACGTCAAATCGGACTTCAGATCACGCATCTGCATAATGCTGATGCTCATAATAAAATCATGTCTCGGTCAGTGTAGACAGCAGCAAGTATGATTGAAAATATATCACCGGAGATACTAAACTTTATAATAACGTTACTAATAAGAACTTTTAAGTATTATAAGTTCTCATCTAGATCAATCGTAGATTTCCTCCTGTAGGTACAACACTTCATAAATTAACATATCATAAACCGAATAAGGTCTTTCCCATATTATGCAAGATTAGTGATTCTTAAACCTAAGGACCGTGATTCAAAATATTTGTTGCCTTATTCATAAATATTGCTTATGGCCTATGAGACAGAATTTCTTCAATTGTATTTTTCATAAACTTTCTTCCTTTCAAACCAAAAATACCGATCACTTTCAATAAAGTAACTGTGGTACAATTTGAAGTAACAGGACCCAACAATGGCGGCATTGGTCACGCGCAACTAGGAAGTGACAAAACCCTTTCACGGTGAAAGTCTTTTGTACTTTCTTCCTCAAGGCCAACTAACACTACTCTTTGTATTTCCAGTCTTGATAGAGTTACGGGGCCTTGTGTAATTATGTATTCAAAAGGGTTGCTTGAAAATGGTTCAGTACACCGTTATTTCGGCTTTTATGGGTAACGGTATGTGATCTAGTGACGTCAAGATACAATGTTTCCCGTTAACAACAGTTATGGTTGAAGTAAACAAATACAGTTTTGAGTAATGAGTTAAAGATTCCGTTAGTCTGATTTATGAAGTCTGTTTTTGTGTAACGGGTTGAGGTTCGATTATTAAATTGTTTAGAGAGAGACGGAGCGATATTAGAGAGTTCTTTTTTGAAAATGGAATCGATACCTTTTCTTTTAATGTGAAACTTTTTGGTGGTAAAAGTTTTTAGTACTGGCAATTTAGACCTAGAATAATTATTTTAAGTAAGACTCTAGTAACATCTAAGCCATCAATAATTGCATACATTACACCTATTGTCAAATTACAATGATCATCAACATTAACAAAGCTACAAAAGATTTTTTATTAACGCACCCTTTTTACTTACTGAAAAGTAAAAATCGTGAATTACCTAATTCTCAGACAAAACTCCGAACATCACAATTTTGCGTTTCGACACATTTTTTTTGCTCGTAATTTTATTGTCAAACAGCTTCTGTTGTCATAAATATTATTGTCTTTGGACGGCCACTGGTGTTACCCTATATTGTTTGCTTTTGTTAAATTGGCAACACAGTCCCAAGTTAGGTTGGAGTAAAAACTTGACCCATTTTTTTTGTAGCTATTGTTTTCCGTCATTATGGACAAGGCCAAAATATGCTCTTATGCTTAAGAAATATTCTGTTTATTCATATTATATTCCATGTAATTCATTTGTTTGAATTCTTCATAATTTCTTCGTGTTTTTTCGTAAATTCACTTATCCTTGCGTGATATAATAATGTCTTTGTATTGATTTAGACAACATTCATTTTCGTTGTTATTCTATTAAGAATTTTCAGTAGCAGCCCGGAGTTTGGGAGTTGGTGGTGTGCCACCCCCATGCTTTAGGAAGCACGCAAAACCGTTGGCCCTGCGCTGCGCCTGATCTCCCCAGCCGTAACGGATTGCCGTCCCTTCGGACTACATGAGTAAGGACAGTGGGATCACATCTGTGTTTGCTCACACACCTGTGCACTATTATATTATGTCCTGCTTACTAAGTCTCCAATGAGACAGCCGTGAATTTAAGCCGAAATTCGATAGGGAGATTACATTAAAAACAATTTTCCTAAACCAAACAACGGCACAACTCCATCAATATCTGCTTCACTAACCAATTCACCGCACGCCAACCATTCCTCACCTCTGAATATTGAACTAACACGAACACATTATCGCGCCGTAGGATGTAATACACTCCAACAGAGATGACTAATAAAGGGACACCTCAATCACTCGGGACAAGACCCATCGTCACTACTAAACAGCGATTTAGAGACAGATTCTATGCAACTAGAACCAAAAGGCGACACGCAGCTCCGTGAAATTCAAACACAAAGAATACAATAGACTTAACTACATTTAACTTCCTAACAATTATACAAAGAACAAAATAAAAACAAAGCGACAATGTAAAAATGGACAAAGGTTGGCGTTCTTGGTACTGATGATACAATGGCAGATTTCTTCGACTAATGACATCTCAAGCCGGCCGCATTGTGGGCCCTTTATGGCATCCACGCGACACCATAACACCCATTAGTTCCAGTATTTTGCCAACACTGTTCTCCCTGGATGTGTCAATTCTTCGAATGGAGTGAAACTGTGACGATGTTTGTACTAAAAAACGTTGCGCGTGCTTCGGATGCTGAATCGTGTTATTGGTTTACTTCCAGTAACTATTCGGTGGACAGATAAATGTAAAAAACAACCTGTTTCATCTAGTTTATTGAATGCTTTTGTTGTAAGCACTATGCATTGTAATGTACTTGTTCATACGTAGATATTCATATTTCCAACACTTTTTAATAAACCTAGCGAGGTAAATTAAAAGCGAAATATTTCCAACGATATTTTTCCAATCGTAATGATAAAAAGCATATTATTTTGAATGAGAATCGTAGCATCGTATTAGTTGGAAATATTGGATTTAGTTCTTTTAGTTTTGTTTTAGTTTTAACTCTCCGCTTGAGCAGCATAATATATAAAATTTTATTTTATTTTGTTATCTGTTATTTGTCTGATATTTAGTTCATATTTTAAATTATTAAAAAATAAAACATCACTACCAAGGGGACTTTATAGAAAAATACATAGGTAAAATCTATTAAAATATAAATGAGTGGCGAAATGTGTTGCTTGAAGCGCAAAACTCGAAAACGGTTGAACCGATTTGAATTCTTTTTATGTCGAGTTCGTAGTTTCCCGGACAACGGTTTATATGAAAGTTTTTGTTTTCAGAAAATCCACCGGAAAAATAAGAAATTTTCACCCGTGTAATGACGGGGTGGTTCGATATTCATGAAATGAATGTAATCAAATGGATAGAAGTGACAGTCAAGTGAGTGTAAATAAGTGACAGTCAAACTCAACTTACATAGTTACCTAAAAATAAAAAATAAAAAATTATACCTTCTCACATGATATTCAATCAAAAAGGAATCAAAAACAAACAAACACTTTTGTATTCGTATATCCCAAAGAAAAATCCTCAGAGTTTATGAACGTACAGTCGTCTACAGACTTTTTACGCTCATCCCCGAATGACCTATGACGTGGACATTAAAGCTCGCCGGTAGCGCGTGTAATTTTCGACGCGCTGCATTCGTTAACCCCCGGCCTTCCGAATGTTTGTCGGGTGACGGCGACGCATGTCGAAAATACTTAGTAGGGCTGCGCCTCATTATAATCCCTGCATCCCGACCTCCGCCCTCCGAGCTTGATTCGACCGATATATTAACACGTCCACATTCGATACATCTGCGTGTGGATATGGTCGGACGATATTTTTGCATGTTGCTTTTTGAATTTTCACTTTTGATATTTTCGCTCTTTCCTTTGTTTTGTTTCGAACCTTTACGAAATCCGTTTGAAAACAAAGTCTGGAGTTATGTTTGTTTGTATTCTAGAATGTTTCAAAGTATGTCGTCAGATTTATTTTATTTGTTTATCCCTTTATCCATCGTATCCATTCTTACTAATATTATGTTTTAGGTATAACGGCGAAGACGAAGGTAACTTCTGTCTGTCTGTCTGCTTGTTACGCTATAACGACTAAACCACTGAACTGATTTCGATGAAATTTGGTATGGGATAATTTTGATCCCAAGAAATGACATAGGCTACTTCATCTGTGTCCGCGATAACCGCGATAAACTTTACGCAAACGAATTCGCAGGCAAAAGCAAGTCATTGATAAGTTCAATCATACTTAGGTTTCTTAAAGATACCCTCGTTGGTTTTCCTTATTATCTCGAAAAATTCGTTTCGGAATAAAACGAAAGGGCTGAACGAAAACGATCGTAAAGATCGTATCTACACACATCAGATTTCAATAACCATTACCATTGTTTCTTTTCACTAGAACGCTATTTTGGTGTCTATGTAATATTTCTTTGGACTTGGCTGTATCTAAGTGTTATTTAGAGCAGTCAGCAGAGCAATGTCACGCTGATAGAAGCGCGTGCGTTAGATCATTCGGTTCCCTTCAAGATGGTTGAGCTAAATAGTGCTGATCCACGCGTCATGTTCGTGAACGGGCGTTGACGAACATGACGCGTGCTGGGATGGTCATCTTTTCACTGCCATGGCTTTTAACTTTGCATTTTTTTTCCACATAAAGCAACAAGAATATTGTAACAGGATTTTGAAAAACCTAATTGAAAAGAGTGCCCGTGGAGTTTCTTGCTCGTTCTCCATTGAAGCTAGTAGCTACTAGCTTCAACTTTCTACCTAACTGACCGACTCCGTGACAATTCAAAAGTGCCTGTGGTCTAATTGAAATAAATTGACTTTGACTGTGCAGATGTGAGTTTATTACAGTTCATTCATACACACCTGTTATCCCCGAAGGGTTAGACAGAGGTGCACCTAATTGTACACCCACATTTTGTTAGTTATGTTTAAGTCCCATCTAATAGGAGCGAGCCTATTGCCATCAAACAAATCAAACAGGCACAAATCCAGACTCCAAGAAAATCCTGATGAAAAAACCTGGAACCTCAAGACCTCATGCTCAGCAGTCACGCTCTGCGACCTCGACCGCTCTAGACCAATGCAGCAGTGTTTATTAAAGTTCATATTTAATATTTTATTTTTCTGGCATGTCCACAGTACGTTTGCCGAAATCAGTGAGTGTTAAGAGGGCGCCAGAGAGAGCGCGGTGTTCCATTGTTATAATTTTCAATAAGGGGCGCGATGAGGGGCTTCTATCGATCCAGCACTACACACGGGGGGCATGCAGTCGAAAGCATCATTCAGCATCCTTTCTGTGGTGTGCATCCAACTATAAATATCCGCAGTTAGTAAACAGTGACTGGAAGGAAACGTTAGCAACTGCTCGTATATTTCTTTGTTTGGAAAAAGATAATAAATTAATTCGGCAGTCGACACATACAATTATTTTTCTTTACGTCATGATCAAAATAAGTAATAATAATAATAATACCGGCCTATTAATGTCCTACTGCAGAGCAAAGGCCTCTCCTCATACAGAGAAGACGCGATCAAAATGTAATCAATTTTAATAAGCCCACTCTATGTTCCACTGCTGAGCGAATGCCTGCCATTTCACCTTTCAAACATCTTTCTCCTAACCGATTTCTAACTATGTATGCAATCACTCATTACTTTTAATTTTGCGTGTATAAAGTAATTTTAACTGTGATTTCTACCAATATCAAAAAACATTACGTAATAGCCAAAAACCTGCCAAGAATGAGTCAAACTCGCACAGTTCCGTACTATCGTATAATAATAACATCTACCACAAAAACGCCCTCCTTATTTTATTTTTATTATTCTTTGTTATGGCAGCCAGCGGTAGTGTATATTTGTTACGGTTTAAAAGATACAATTCTGTGGCAGACAGACAGATAGACAACGGAGACTTAGTAATAGACTACCGCTGGGCACCCTTTGGATAAGGAACTCCAAATAATGAGTACAAGCGATATTTTGCAACTCATTTTGTTAAGTTCATCAACATTATAACATATTTTATTTCATCATCGTTTCCTCCCACAGTCTCTTAGTACTTCTCGAGAAATTTCTTTCGCTTTAAATATTATCTGTCTACATTTGTCTAACGCATTTAACGAGGTTGTCTCTATATTGCAGTTTCCAAGTACCTAAGTACACACTAAACAAAATTATTGCATGGCCCGAAATATATACTTACTCATAAAAGTTTTTACATATTATGCATACCTAACAGCCATTCCCAATTCTAATCCCTTGAAGAATAAATTATGAATTAACTATAAAATAACGAAGTTCAAAATTCGATCGTCACACCTAAATTGATTTCCAATCAATCAAGCTAAAGTTCATTTCAAGAAATGAACGAAATTCAACACATCGAGACCAATAACGAAGCAATAACTTTTCCGAATCAATTCTAAACACATGCGTCAAGGTACCGCATGTACTCTACGACGAACAACAAACGTGTAAGTATACCCAACCGCCCGGGGTGTAGCCGAATTCTATTAAAATCCAAACAATGCCGACATCCCCAACTAATATCTGGACTAAATCCCTAATAAGTATGCCATTGTGTGAGAGGGACGTGGCTAAAGCGACAAAGAACACGTTATAGCGATCTGGTGAAAACCTTAATTCGAAAACGGCGTACAGAGCAAAATTTTAGTAATGTAAAATCTATTTTGTTCCAGATTGAGAAGGATGAAATTGGATTGTGTTTGCTCGTGATCTTACGACCGTTCGCTGATGTGGTAAGCGGGAATAGTACACGCCGGAGTGTGGTGAGCGTCTGGCCATGGAGGCTCACCGTACTTCCCGCACTCCCCTTCCAAACTAGATTTGCAGTCCGGTTATAATACTGTGGCCATTCATTACACTCGCGCTACTGTTTGTCGTGAACTTTAAAGTTTTATTGTAACGTTTTTGTAATTTGTTTGCAGATTAACGATAATGGGTATCATTTATCAACGGATGTTTTTTGTTATGTTGCGAAATGTGTATTGGGGTAATGACAGGAGGTTATGTACGTACTGTAGTTGATAATTTAAATGTATAACGGAAAACGAAAAATTAAGTCATAATTTCATGTTATTAACTTATAATCAATGCAGTCAGAATCAAACAGAGTGATTTGATACATTCCTTGTAAGGGCATAATTTGGAGCTAATTTGTATAACCCCTATGGATTGGGGTTGATACTGGGTTGATTTTGAGCTTTAGCACTTTTTTATAATATTTACTTTCAGAAGAAATATTAATTAAACATAGTAAATTATTTGTATAATAAAAATACCTCTCGACACACAATTGCACGCGTCACGGCCTAAATTATTTAAAAGTTTAAGATAACCGTCAATTAGGTAAATTTAATTGATATTATCAGTACTGTACTAGAATCGAGTTCAAAATCATTATGTCATAAACTTTAACAGTTATTTACTTATTTAACTTGAACCTATGGGTATATTACGAAAAAACTTCATCAGTAAAATGTTGTCGGTGAGTTATCATTAAAACCTAGGCCAGGGATTGACAGCTCAAATCAAGCCTACTTGAAAGATTTTTACAGAATAAAACAGATAAATGTTTTATTGATCAACTTTGATTTTACTACCAACACTTTCAACACACAAAATCAATCCATCTCAAGTAAATACTTAAAAAAGAATCACTAGAGTCATAAAAAAGTTCATTAACACTCTTTCTAATTACAAAATGCAATAGAAAAGAGTTTTACAGTCTCAAATAAATCGTATTGACAATCGTAGAATCAAAGTGTCGGGGCCTGAAGTAGAATCAGTGTAAAGTGTAGTGTCAACAAGGCTAAGTGTTTTCCGTGTCGTCTTTGTGGGGAGAATGGGGCACCGCGTACCGTACACACTCCCCTACTGTTGAACATCAAAACTGGGTATCGGCGTATAATAATAATGCCGGAAAACGAGTTGTTTTGTGTTTTGGATTTTACGTTTTGAGAGAATTTGTTAGTTTAAAGGTTGATGTTTGACGTTTTATGGAATTTCTTTAAGATGGTTTCTGTTTCCTTTTGATAGCTGTATTCTTAACGTACTTCGATTGCAGCGTTTGTGTGGATGGAGCAATAGGGGTGGTTATTAAGATAAATATATTATACTCTTAGATACAGTAATTTTGAATTCATCAACACTAGTGACTGTCACTGCAATTCAACTTCAACTGAACACTGTTTTAAAAACGTGTTCCTATAACCTAACCTATAAGTAGTAGAAACAGATCTACTAAGTGTCAGTTAGGTACCAAAGTATTTCTTGGTGCCAAAACAATGTCACATACAAATATTAATTCAATTCTAAATAATCAATACAAAATTATCTAAATAAATAAAAAATAATTCCAGTCAAAGGCTTAAAATCTGTTTATTTTTAGAACATCTTCTCTACCCAAGCTACAAAACAGTCACAGTTGATCAGTTAGCTTAACTAGAGGTTTTCTCTTAAACCTTAATTATAAATATCACACATTAGCTAAAAATTATTTACGTAAAATTTCCTACTAAAACGCCACAACTAAAAACTTGTACTCTCTATTTCTCAAAGACATTTACAACACTAAAAGCTATATCCAATTTCAGCCACAAAACTACTTAAGAACCTAATTATATACTTATTTTGACATAAAAAATGTCACTTATCCGGTTCTGTAGCGGTAAAGCGGAATGCAGCCGTATTGGGGCAGGAGGGCTGGAGACAATAGCGGCTAACTACCCCTTTCTTGTAAGCCCGCCGGCCGCGGGAGGCGCGGGCCTAACCAAGCATACACTGCGTTTTGGGGTACCCACTGTGGGGACGCTCGTGTGCTACAGTGCTTCGGTGTAGAAATATTTTTATTTTTTTTCATTATTATTTTAAGTTTAGTATTTTGTGAAGTTTTAAAGTTAATTATTTAATTTGATATAGCAGCAGTTTGACTGTCATTTAATTTTGATAAAATGTATTTTAGATTGTAAGACCTAATTATTTTTTAATTTAGAATTTGGATAATGATTTGGGTTATTTTTAAGTTAAAAAAACATTACGGTTTATTCTTAAATCATTTGTAACTTCAAGAATAAATAAACAAGTACCTACCTACCTACATCCTGCCACAAAAAGAAACGATAACAGATCAGCATCCATAATCTACTGTTTTATAAAATCATGACTCCGATCCGAACGAAATTATTCACTTACGAAGGAAAGCAAATGAACATTGCAAAAAAAGCAAAAAATACAGAGAAGCATTTTTAAAACAACGGGCAGAAAATGAAATAAGATATTCGACTTTCCACGCTACTTTGCCGCGTGCATTTTTAACAGAACGAAAAAAAAAATATATTAAGTTCGTACTCGAAAAAGCTTACAACGCGACTGTACACAAAACTACTAGTGTATGGGGTCCCACAATGCAGATTTGAAACGGGGGCCGGGTAACCGGATCACCAAATTGAAATGTTTTATATCAGCCCCTTGCAGCATTATGCGGATAATGCCGACTTTTAAATTGATAACCAGCCCATGCGTATGCGCTCACATGACAAATATTGTTTATTTATTTTTTTGTTAAATATTATTTGGTTAAAAGTTTAACCGTATCGCCGTTTACAACTTTTATGGTTCTCGGTCTAATTTGCATACGTCACAGTTTGCCTTTGTTGGAAACGTTTTGCATATCTTGTTTGACGGTTTACTGGGAAGACATTTTACTATGATTGATTGATCTTAAATGGCGTTTTGCACTTCATAAAAATAAGGTATGTTTTGACAAACCTTTATCGCAGATATAATGGTTGAAACTTTAGTAAAGAATGTATAATTCTAGAAGATGTAGTGACAAAGATAGAAAAGGGTATGCTTAGATGGTTCGGTCATGTTGAGATGATGAGTAAAGGACGATTAATAAAAGGTATTTATATGGCAGTGGTGAGTGGCAACCCCGGGAGGGGTCGCCCTAGGAAGACCTACACTGACCTTATTGGTGAGGTCCTTCAGAAAGGTCAGGTGCGGAGTACTCGTAACCGGCGTGCTTGTATGACAAGATGTATGAACGTAGATGAGGCGAAAGGATAGTAAGGATCGTAGCAGGTAGCGTTCTGTAGTTTCTGCCTACCCCCATGGGATAAAGGCGTGAGTTTTTGTATGTATCTATGTGTGTATAACTTTATTTAGAGATAATTATGTAAGTTGCCTCTCGGTGTAAACAAATATTTGTATGACCTACAGGTGTGACTTAATATGTTTGTAAAAGTATTTATGATAGAGGAGAGATTCCTAGACTAAACTTCAACCTTCATACTTATTTATTTCTCACGAAATGTCAGTTCTCTGTGTATTCCAACAACTTTAGGGAGTCCATTCAAGTGAGAATAGTCATTATGATAATATTATGACAATTATACAATTCTCCTGCCTTAGGAAGCCAGACTTTATTATACACCATAGTAGCGGGGATTATATATAACTCGATTCCTACCGGTTTCCCTTCGGAAGTTCGGTCGGAACAACTGCTACTCTACCGCCATTGAATGACACATGCAGAAGTATCTACCTACTGTGGACTATTGCCATAATTATTGTAACTTTTTGAACCACATTCAATATGACGTCATTGGTTTGCACGTTTTCACGACAAAGACTGCCTCGTTGGTCTAGTGGTCACAAGCGCGACTGCTGTGCATGAGGTCTTGGGTTCGATTCCCAGGTCGGGCAAAGTGTTTTTGGGTTTTTCCATCAGGAATTTTTCAGTAGCAGCATCAGAGTCTGGATTTGTGCCCGGTTGATGGCAATAGGCTCGCCCCCTATTACATGGGACTAAAAACATAACTGGCGAAATGTGGGTGTACTAATGGGTACACCTCTGCCTAACCCTTCGGGGATTACAGGCGTGATGTTATGTGAATGAACCAATTTTAATGAAACTTCCTACATTTAGGCAGGATTCATAGGTCTAGTTATAAATCATTATCAAGTCAGCTAGTATCAACTAGCTGACTTGACCAAGCGTTGCTGTGGCTTGAATTAAGTAAAGATATTGAGGTCAATAATCGAGATAAAAACTATCCTATGTTTTAAGTTTGACCAAATTACACACAGTAAGCCATATTTCATAAATAATGGTTGAGTAGTTTCGGATTTCATCCCGAACACAACGTGACACGTAATTTATTAAAATTAAGATTATTAAACCTAATTGTACCTAATAGAATTTAGTAATTTTTGCTCCGGCTTCCCTCTTACGAAAATGGACCCTTCGCCAGCGTAACCTTTTCATATCTTCTACAGCACCCATCCGTACAATAATTGGTTGCGCTCACGGTTGATCGGGCGCAGCAGTCCGCCATATTTCTACGCCGGGCCGCGTGACGGAACCGCGCGCCGATTCCACTGCTGCTATTATCGCAATGATATCGCGATCAATCGAACGGGGGTAGGCAGAGTATGGGGAGGTGGAAGCAAATAAATGTATCGTTGGGCGGCGGGCGGATAAATACGCAAATAATACGAAACTACAAAAATCAAAACCCATCCGCCACTCCGATACAGTTGATACAACGCGGACGGTGCTCTACTTTAGCTTTCTTTTTTCGTAACTTCAATTCGTAGTAACAAAACTTTCAGTGAGGTAATAGTCAGTAATTTACTTACTATTGTCATTGCTTTGTTTTCTTACTTGAATTGGGCTTTACATGTATCGAGAAGGAATGTCGCGGTGGCTCAGTTGTACTCATGAAGGTTCAGCTCAATGTACTCAACAAGTTTATCTTGAACATCATAGACATCGGTGAGGAATCGTCATACAGACCTGTGCTATGTACGTATTAATCCACGAAAAGTAACATGACACAGTCCAGTATGCTCAACTGAAAATCGTTGATGCCCCATGCATGGGCGTGAGTCTAGTCTCATACTTTTAATATAAAGAATATGACTTATTTATATTTTTTACTAGCTTTCGCCCGCGGCTTCGCTCGCAAATTAAGTTTAAAATTCGATCGTAATTCGAAAGACATGTGGCGCCATCTGTCATCATAAGAACGTTTTTGTGATTTCTCTCGGGATCAGTACTTTTTTCGGGATGAAAGGTACCCTATGTTTGTTCCTGTATAACTGACAATGTATGTGCAAAATTTCAGGATGATCGGTTCAGTGGCTTAGGCGTAAAATGGTAACAAACAAACAAACAAATTACTTTCGCATTTATAATATTAAGTAAGGATTCTCCTATTTCTTATTGGAAGTTGGTGGTGTGATACCCCTGTGCTTAAGAAAGCAGGTAAAGCCGTTGCTCCTGCGCATGGTCTCGTAGAGGAGAGTTGGATTGTCGTCTCACCAGACTATGAGAGTGAGGAAGAAGGAGTGCACCTGTGTTTGCGCACCTGTGTTTGAGTCACAAGATACAAGCTTTGCTTAGTTTGTGGCTCGCCAACTATGCTCACATTTGTAATACCTACTTTTGGTTAATAAACGTTATTATTATTATTACATGGGTACTATATATAATATTTATGTCTCCTGCGCAAGTACGCAGGTCAAGCTATTATCTATTAAGACCGCCATGACGGAAAATCTCGGTCAGAAGGATATTATTATTATTAGTGTTCTTCCTAATTAACCTACTATCAAAACAGAGCACCTTCCAGACCATACCGCAGCCCGCGAGGCCATTATCAAGCCTATAGCTATTTGCCCCGAAAAACAAACTCTCGCGGGATGTGTCGGGTCTGTGCGGGGGTGGAGCGGGGGCGCGGGGCAGCACAATGCAGCCAACTGCGCGTTCACAGTACACCCCACCCAACATTTGCATTCGAGCTGCATACAACTACGAACGGCTTTGATTTTGACTGGGACGATATACTGATGGGTTATTTAAATATTAAATAGGCATTTTACTTGCTAAGCTTGATGGGCATGAGCGATGCGAGAGGACTAAACTGCCTGTCCAGCACGATGATTGATAATGAAGAAACCTTTATTGGTTAGCAATCTTGAAAGCAGGTTCACTGATGCAGATGCAGAGAGCATTCTTCTCCAATAGAAACTACCTGGGTATGTGTCACCGACCAGAACGGATCGCCGTTAAGTTCTCGAATGGAGACTACGCACCGGCAAGCGCGTCCACCCACAAGGTGGACAGACTGTCTGATAAAGACCGCGGGATCGCGCTAGATGCCAGCCGCTCCCATCCGGTCCTATTGGAAATCTGTAGGGGAGGCCTATGTTCAGCCGAGGACGTCCTACGGGTGATAGGATGATGATGAGAAACACCAGTTGGAAGGGGCCAATAGATTCAATTATTTTTTCTTGTATACACTCACAGGCACAATTAACTGCTCACCGTTTATGTTAACTATCGCCTATACACTGTTTGTCACTAAGGCAGAAGCTAGTGAAATATGACTATGTGGCTATTGACAGGCCTGTTGGTCTAGTAGTTAGTGACCCTGACTAATAGAACGGAGGTCGTGGGTTCGATTCCCACCCAGGACAAACTTTGTGTGATGAGCATGATTGTTAGTTCTGTGTCTGGGTGTGATTTATCTATAATATGTATGTATTTATAATTATATAAGTATGTATATCAGTTGTCTGGTTACCATAACACAAGCTCTGCTTAGCTTGGGATCAGATAGCCGTGTGTGAGTTCTCCCAAGATATTTATTAGATATTAAATTAATATTAAAAAAAAATAAAAAAACATTGGTACGTGCCCGTGCCCGACAGCGAATCTACAACCTCGTGTATGAGAGGCCTAACCACTGTGCCATCACGTAACCTACCCACAAAAAAATAAAAACTATACAAAATTAAGTCTATAAAAATATAGCAACATAATACAACTGACAGCGACTGAGTCGCGCGTCGCAGCGACAATGCGCATGTCAATTAAACGGAAGCGAATGTTGAATACTAGTTGTTTCATTTATTTACTGCAAACAAAACTGCCCACTATTATTAGGTGGCTATTCTGAAACATGCTGCATATATAAACATTTTGGAAGTCTGTGATCGTCATCATCTGCCTAGCCTTTTCCCAACTATGTTGGGTTCGGCTTCCAGTCTAACCGGATGCAGCTGAATACCAGTATTTTACATGGAGCGACTGCCTATCTGACCGCCACAACCCAGTAACTGGGTAATATGATACCCCTAGGTAAGACTGGTTGTTAGACTTTCGGCACACTTTGGCAGATGATGATTCTGAAACATGCTGCATATATAAACATTTTGGAAGTCTGTGATCGTAATTTGAATATTTAATTAATGGAATCAAATTAAGTTAATACATTTTATGTGCTAGCTTTTACTCGCTCGAGTGAATTTTCCTTCGGATCCCTAATTTTGACTAGCGACCTGCCCCGGCTTCTCCCGGGTACATTGTAGATACATTAACCCATTGATGAAAACCACATTAAAATCCGTTGCGTTTAAAATACCTAATCGTGCAGACGGTGAAAAACGACTTCGTTTTATACCATGTTAAGACAATGAAATAAAGCCTTTAGCACTCAGGTATAAGGTAGCTTCCTATTGGTGAAACAATTTTCAGATTCGGATCACCACCACTTTGCGCCATCCCGTCTTCCAAGCACCACGTGCTGTGCTGAGGCGGCTGTGGCTAGTACTGAAAACCTCAAACGTCGCAAATGTAACCCTTCTTGGAAGCTATATGTTTGAGCCATTTGGGGTTAAAACACTAGGACCATGAGCTCTGAGCGCTTATCTTGTTTTTTTGTCGACTGGTCGACTCTTCAGGTGACCTTTCTTGTGTCAAAGAATCGTTCAATATTGCCACACACCGTGGCAATGCTGCCAGCCTTTTCGGCACTTGTCTCATACACAGTAATGCGAACGATATTTTAGATGCCCTATGTTATATATAATTATGTCATGTAGTTGCATACAAAAACGTTTAAAAAAAAAACATACCAAAAATCCGTATTAAACCTTAAATTCCCCGGGATTAAGTAATCCGAAAGTATTTCAAACTTCCATAGCGCACAATAAAAGTGAAAAACACTTTCAGGTTTTTCCCCGCAATTTTTTTTTGTATTTATTACAAAGGAAATTCATAACAGTAGCGGCTGGAAAAAAAATGTCGCGTTGAAATTTGTCTATCGGTACTACGCACCGGCCATAGGCGGTCCAGTTATGGGTGCGTAAAAAACCTGGCTCAACAGATTCCATTGCAACGAGCCGAGTCGATATGACGGCTCAGCGGCTTTACTGCGACCACAGAGGACAAATATGCAGTAGATCCACTCGTGAGTATTTTCTTTTTTTGGGGACAAACCCGACACACTATTCCCAACAGCACTGCGAACTCTGGAAGTCAGAATCAGCAGTGGCGAACCGCCAGTAAAGCGCCGAGGCAATGAAGCGAAAACGGTACGGTGTTCAACTGTCTTAGATCTCGCAACGAAATTAATCAAAGAAGGAGGAGTAAGAAAAAGCATAATACTGGTAAGTAGCATGTAATCATTCGGGCAATGAGAGGAAGATTTTTAGGCGCATTACTGTGCTGTGGTTAGCGATAGGTAATATAGAAAAACAGGTTCTTGTTTTTATCCGACTGCAAGGAAAGGGTTATTTGCTACCTAATTATGACAATCATAATAAAATAATATTGCATTTATTATATCTAGAAAATATCTTAATTAAAATCTCTGAAATATTTATTTTTCTCTCAACTTGTAGTAATAATTTTAACTCTATTTTGTTTTATCAATAACATGTTATCTTTAGCATAATACCAGTGTGAACAATTTGTTGCTGAACTAGTGAATAAACATAAATCAACCTCATTTATCGGACCGCTTATGCCATCTATTGATATTAACCAAAACTATCAAGTATTCACCCTAAACAAAAAGAGAGAACTTACATCCTTTTTAAATAAATCAAATACGTTTATCATCCAGAAAATATAATAATGTGGTCTTCTTTAAATAATGTTAAGCTGTTATGTTGTTGTTTACCTATTGACATAAAAACGTACTTATGTAAATGGAAATAACTACATATATAGTATATAGAAGTTATCATGCAATCAAAAGTATATTTCCTAGGAAAGTGCATTTTTATTTCTGGTCTTTAGGTACATCAAGTGATGTGAAGCTGTGAACGTAATAGCTAAGTCATTATTCGGTCAAAGTGATAAGCATACATAAAACTGACGGGCCTGTTGGTCTAGTGGTTAGTGACCCTGACTGCTAAGCCGGAGGTCGTGGGTTCGATTCCCACCCAGGACAAACTGTGTGTGATGAGCATGATTGTTAGTTCTGTGTCTGGGTGTGATTTATCTATAATATGTATGTATTTATAAATGATATAAGTATGTATATCAGTTGTCTGGTTACCATAACACAAGCTCTGCTTAGCATGGGATCAGATAGCCGTGTGTGAGTCGTCCCAAGATATATATATTTTTTTTAATTTATAAAACTGATCGAAATATTTATCTACTGACTTACGCATACTGTGTCACAACATTCGACACACAGCAGTATATTTACAGAATAACGCGGCTTGGTCTTATGGTGCATCGGTTGCTTTCAGCGGATTCGGTTTGACGAATAAGCCAGAATAGTTGCATTGCTCAACAATAGAACTCACAAATAGAGTTGTGATAGCGAATTTAATGCCACTTGTTTAGAGTAACTTGGCGACGAATATTGCTCTGCTAACTGTCGTGAAAAATACAATACATAATTTTTCTTTTGACTGCCTCGTTGGGCTCCTGGTCGCAAATACGACTGCTGAGTATGGGGTCCTGGGTTCGATGCCCAGGCCGGGAAAAAATAATTTTTACGTTTTTCTATTAGGAAATTCTCAGTAGCAGTAAGGAGTATTGAGTGAGGGAAGAGGGAGTGCACTTTTGTATGCGCACACACACGTGCACTTTCATATTTCCTGGCTCTCCATTGAGATTGGCAGCCGTAACTGAAGTCGGTATTAAAATAACATTCAACTAAACCTAATAAAGTTCCGACACTAATACGTACTACGTAAAATCTCAGTCCCATAAACTAACCAAACACACACACACCTATAAAATAATGAAACACAATAAACATTGCAACAAAGACTCCATAAACAGCCCTCTCCACAACTTTCAATAAAGGCAAACATACAAACACACATAAATCTGGACGTTTTACGTTCCTTGTACCAAATTATGCCATCAAATTGTACCTCCGGATGACTGTGACACCCGTTCAGTGAGACGTTTCAACAGATTTCCATACAAATCGTTTCGCTCCGGTTGGACGTCCCTAACAGTCACACTTCATAAATTTTCATTTTAATATTTGGATTCACCCCTGGATGTTGTCAATTCTCTGTTGTGCGACAAATCTTTGTATGGAGGGGGTTTGTTATTAACAATTTGGGTTTGATTATCGATTTTGGAAGTTATTTTGAGATAAAATTAAGAAAATTTAAATTTACCAAAGATTTTTCAAGGGGTAAATTTTGATTGTTTTTCGTAATTGGAACACCAAAAATAACACGTAAGTAACACTTTTCAGTAACTTTACAGCTCACACAAAAACTTTTTGTATTTTCAGTAAAATGTTTAGGTATGTTTTGTGTTGATACATGAAGCGACCTTCACAAAATCTCTTAGATACCTACATACAAATATTAAATTGAAGTGTCTGTTTGTAATATCAAATTAACAGCTTTTTACGAAATGCATAGGAATTACACAATAAGGTAAAAAAAAACATTGTTCCAGCTAATTCCTGAAACAGCTGGACTAATTTTAATGAAATTTTCACTGTCAAATATGTGAAATTACGAGGATTCCGCACCAAAAAAATAAAACTGTGAGCCAAAATGTTCAATATAGTTAGTTTTACTGGCAAGTGTTGTCTGCATCTGCGATAACCAACATTCGCGCGGACAAAGTCGTATGCATAAACTTATACGAGTTATAACATGAAAAATATTACAAATAACCTGACAACCAACCTCTTACAGTCACTGTCACTTAATTATAACAATAGTAGAAAACACACAAACATAAAAGTTCACAACCACCATATTTATGAAACCATTCCAAACGGTTGCAATCTCCCATTCAAAGAGAGTAAATCAGAGGGATCTTGTTTTAAAACACCTTATTTCCTGAAGCCCCAGTTCATTTTCCTCCCGACCATAAGCCGTGTGCACACAGGCAATAACAGAGATAAGGTGCCGGGTATAGAGGCGACGGTATCTGTCCTTATTGCTATGTAAATAACCTCCATCGAGACGCAGATCGTAGATACGCCGCCGATGTGGCATCGCCTTTATAGCTCTCATTATTGTCCCGCCTTCGCTGGGACGCTCATAAACAATTCCTATTCACACAAACATATGACGTAGGCATTTTAGTGCCGGATTTTATGGATTTATCCTTTAAGAGGCTGGCTACTTGTTCTTTGATGATTTGAAGGTTAATGGGCTGTTTTTACGGGGATTTTTAATGTAAGCAATTTTGATGTGGATGTTTAATAGACTGATCCAATATAATCTATGATGCATCGATTTGACAAGATATAAGTAGTCATAGTAGGGTATGAGGAGTCTTAAATAAGCATGTATTAAGCGCGACTGCTGAGCATGAGGTGTTAGATTCGATTCCCAGGTCGGGCAAAGTGCTATTGGGTTTTTCTGTCAGGAATTTCTCAGTAGCAGCCATTTGGAGTCTGAATTGGTGCTCGGTTGATGGCACCTTATTATATGGGAATTAACATAACTGGCGAAATGTGGGCGAATTAATGCGTACACCTCTGCCTAACCCTTCGGGGATTACAGGTGTGATGTTATGTATTATCCCCCTGCGGGTACAATAGTAAATCATAAGAAATATGACTGTCTAGATCCCTAACCGTCAGCTTTGGCTCACCACGTCGTTACGAGCGGAGCACTCTTTTCTTATACATATTATGTGTTTAAAAACATAGTTTTTTAGTATTCATTTCCGTATTTCCATAATCTTTATTCTAATACCATCATTACAAGAATAAAGAATACGGAAAAAAAATATCACATATTTTTATCACAATCTCGGCAAATCTCGACCATGTTGATCCTAACACGTTATTCAATCTCAATGCATTGCATTGATGTATCTAGTAAGCGAGACGACTAGGCCAATATCCACACATACTATATACATAAAACAGGGTCAGCATAGTTTTTATCTAAAAACTTTTAATTTAAAAAAGCACAAGTCCAACTAAACGCTCTATCGACACCAGCAAATCTATGAACTCAAACAGACCCCGCGTATTCATACCGCATATCTCTTCATCAGTGTAGATATACGATAAAACCGTATCATTTGCTTAAAATATCCCATAAAATTAAACAACGCAACAATGAGCCGGAATAGAGACTGCAAAAAAAAGTTACAATACCCTCCTGTTTTTTCCTGTCCGCATTATAGGATGATCCGTCATTGTACGAGGACAGATGCGTTGATAAGGGCGCATCGCTTTATTAGTACCATGCGACCATTATATTGTGACCCACAAAAACTATCGCAAGACCCCTTGACATCTCTATAATTTTTCGCCGCAAGAAGCGTTTGCAGCTCAATCAATATTGGTTTCATCGTGTAACAACACTATCGGAGGTCCGATCAGTACTTCATTGAGTACGTGGTGTGCACTGATTCGAGATATTTAATACCTTCCCACGAGGACTGGGCTGGCACACGCGCGTACGTGGGAAGTAAGTAATACCTATATTGCAATCTCCCCTTAATTTCGACGTAATTTGTTTGGACTCTCACCTTTGAAGTGACGTTATCCGTACATGTAGATTTTACGCCTATCGGTCTCTGTTAGTGATGGGAATGTTACGGATGTTTTGTTATTAAAATGTACCCTGTAATTCAACGGAGGGAATAATCAAACAATTAAAATAATTGTATTGCCATTAAAATTGCAGGAATCACAAAAATGACATAAGTACATCCATATCTATCTATACTATACTAATCTAATAAAGTTGAAGAGTTTTTTTATTTGTTTAAACGCACTATTCTCTGGAACTATCGGTCAGATTGAGAAAATTTTGTAAAATTCATAATTGAAGAGACCCAGCTTAAAGGAGCTGTAACCAGCTAATCATTCTGATTCTCAATCAAAACCAAAACTTATATTTTAGGAGTCAGTCCAATTCGTATTTTTCTCCAGATTAAATGAGGCCTAATACGCTTTTAAATTAATTTAAATTTTAATGTTTCATACTGATATACTTGCTCATTTAACCCACCAAAGTTCGTCGTTCATCGAATACTTTCACTGGTGCGGACAAAGTATCCCCAAATGTAGGTGCCATCGTATAATCTCTACATATATACCTATAAGTCTATGTAGGCTATGTAAATGGCGCTCTTCGAACATTTATTAAAAGTTACAGGGGTTGTAGGGTAGCCGCATGAGGCCCTAATTAAGCCTCTTTTTACAAAAAGGCCGATGCGTCCGAGGGACCAGACTTTTTACCCTTCTGACTCCTTAATGAGCTGTTGCCAACCACCTAGTGTGGATTTCACGGGACAGTGCCTTTGTTTTGATATTATGCGGTGAGTACCTGCTGACAGATACTTGCAATAATAATGCTGGCCGGAAAAACTGGCCGCAGCTCGCAGCCGACGTCTCTTTATTAGAGATGTGGAAACAAGGTAAAAGAAGAACGAGAGAAGGACTTTTAATTGATACAGATTATACTTTTGTGTGTCTTATTCGTGTATCTTCTTCTTATTTGTGTGTATTTTGTATGTCAGTAAATGTGAAGTTTAAATATTTACTCTTCAATACACGTCGATAAATCCAGTTGGGTTTGATCATCATCAGATAAATGTCCAGCTCGCTTTGTAGATTTCTAGCCAACCTAAGCCACAACAGACCAGAGCCAGTACTCCTAATTTGCTTCCCAAATTCGGTGCCTACCAAGCCACCCAAATTAAGTACCAAAGTACACAGCACGGTGACCAAGCCAAAGGCATCCCTCTGTTTAGTTTCGGCCGGAGATCCGTTTAATTGCGTACGACGTAAGTCCGAAGCTTGCCGGAGAAAGCCGAACGAGGCCGGACAACTGGGCCTCAGGCCTAAGGATTAACTTCAGCTCATCTTATAATTAGTCGCATCAGTCGTTACTGTAGGATTATGCGTCGATCCTATGGGGGCGGTTCGTGGAAAAGGAGATACATTTTGCCTTTACTTGGTGTTTGATTTTTGTTTGGGGAATGAATTTTGTGGAACAGCGGACCTATATTGCATTTATAAAGAAGCATATTCATTACTTAAAGCAACATCTTAAGGTTCTACCACGATTCTCTACTGCTACTACTGCCACTACCATTCTCCTTGTGGAGTTGATATGGACACAAATCTAATTATTGTTAATATATATATGTATATTAACAATAACATACCCAATAAATTAAAACTGTTACAGTAAACAAAAAACAAAAAAAAAACAAACAAAATCGTCAAAGTGGCTCCAAAGAGGGGTTTCTAGAGCATAGAACATTATGAAATGAAGTTATGTTTAGATTACTATGATGCATGAATTAGTCAAAAAATAATTGAATTGAATACCTAATACAAATATAAATGATTGCAAAATATTTAAGTTTATCTTGGACATCATTGACACTGGTGAAGGAAACTTGGACTTAAATTAATATGAAGTGCGTGGTGATCAATACACGTGCCTTCTTGGTATGAGAAGAGGCTTTACCCTGCAGTAGGACCAGAAGCAACCGCAACCGAAGCCCCGTACTGGGTGGGCTTTGAGGAGTGCTAAAATCAAGTTTAAGCTAAGCAAATTAAATTTGCTTAATATTACATAACTACCCCTTGACGCCAGGTGGTAAACTTAGTTTGTTCGTTCTACACCGTTTATAGCGGGTTATCGATCCTATAACTTACCAACCGATATAAACAAACTCGAATAAAAAATAACTTTTTATAAATCTGTATAAATACCAAAAAGTATTTTTTGTAATTTGAAAATACAAACAAGCTACTATAATTAAAAAATTAAAATACACGACTGCCAAAATTGCACATATTTGTACTTTGTTCACTCGTTAGTTTTTTTTTACGACGTTTTTTATTTACAGTGTCATATATTTTTAAAATCTATTTGTCAAATTCTAGACGATAAACATAGACACGGCCAGATTCATTAAAAAAAATAATTGAGGCTGGTATTAATTTACGTTTTAAAGTGACTACACAAGATTCATTTTATTTTTAACTAGCCTATGTTACTCGGAACAATGCCTGGATTGTAACGATACCCCATACATCAAATTCGGTTCAGGCGTTCAAAAGTTATGGTGGAATAAAGAATCTCACATACATACATACATACATACATTAACTCTGAACACATAACACTCCTTTTTTTGGGGCAGTCGTGTAATGAAAAGATGGCCTAAAATGCACCATAAATTCTTACATCAAACCATGATGTCAGTTTAAAACAATTTGCACCCACGTATCACCGAAAACCAGCCAGAAACAAAAAAAAACAACTACAAACTTATGTAAAACGCGCGTCAAGAATCGCAAGTCGTTAGGGGAGGGGTATCAAACGTCTTGCCCCCACTATTGGGCTGAATGTGGCCAAATTGGACGGCCGGAAGCCGGCTGCCGCCCGCGACTTGACCGGAACTGTGCCGCACCCGCCCACGACCTGCCCGCCTTGTGGCGCGTGTCCACTGCATGGGGTGATAATGATATTTTAAATATTTTTATGGTTTTTTTTTTAAATTCTGTTATTTAAGGAAAAGAAAGAGAGTGATTTCTCGGGTATGCTGGGAATATAATGTTTACGTTTATGTTAATGTACTGGTGGGTACACCTCTGCCTAACCTATCGGGGATTACAGGCGTGATGTTATGTTATGTTATGTTATAATGTTTGCATGCGGTATTTCATTAAATAAATGATTTAATCAAGGACGCGACGAAGCTATTCTTAGCTATGCTTTCACCAGTGTGCTCTCATGATCTTCTGGCGTTTTCAACATTCGATTCATCTCGTATCAACCGCATGCGTCATCATCGTCATCAGCGTGTGCTACGGGCATGTACTGTTTTTAACTAATTTTAGCGCATGCCCCATTGCGCTTCAAGCATGCGTAGGACGAAAAGGCAAAATGAACTTGAGAGCGCACTGTAAAACATTTTTTCGCAAAAAGTGTTACGTACCAAGTCTAGTTTAATTTTATAATTTTTCTTGCACATTGAAAACTTCTGCGTATTTTTTAGTTGTTTATTTTTATAACACGTATAAAAAATACGAACTAGATCAAAAACTTGTTCGTATTTATAAAGCAAGCAACGACATATTTAAAGAAAATGTATGGGTTTTGGCTTGACGGACATAAATCCCGTGTCGGACAACAACGCGGCCGCGCCCTCCACCCTCGCCGGGAGGCAGTTTGTTCAGGTGAAGTAAGCGAGTTTACGATTCGTAGACAAGCCCCGGCTTATTGAGGTAGGGTAGTGCCGCCATCATGGCTAATCATATCACCACCGACTACTGATTTCACCACTTTTATATCTGAGTAAATATATTTATGTTTGGTTGAAAATGTTTGTCTCATAATTAAGAATGTCCTGGTAGGTTACGTGTAAGGCAATCTTGTCAAGACATCTTGCATTATGCTATTTTATTGTCCTCTTTTACAGTACTGGATTTAAAATCGAAAAAGTAAAAGTAAGCCTTTGGCTCTACAACTGTTTTTAGTTTTAAACCAGACTTTAGAATTAAACCAAGTTCTAAATTATCGTACGGTAACACAAAAATGGGATAAAAAACATGTTTTTAAGCTGTAGGTCAATATCTATAGCTGTGCGAAACAGCTAATTCTGTTCAAGTGTGAAAGAGTAATAATCATCTATCTATTCACACAAATTTTCACTTCATAATATGAGTAAGAAGTTGGATATGCACGTAAATAAACTTAAATTCAACTCAATGATTTCAATGGAACGTAAGAAAATATTTAATTGCTTTCTATCTTCTGGAAACTTAAATTGAAATGAAGTTAATCAAAAATAATACAAATTACTCAACACTCACCAATCTCAGCTGAAATTCCCAGCAGATATCCAGCCAAACATCCTTCAACGCCTTTATTATGGACATAAATCGGGTCCACTCACAAAGATCGTTTAAACAAAGCGGACCTCTGTGAGTAAAGGCCCGTCAAATCCTTGCAGCCATTGCTTCGCGCACGATCCCGGCAGATGTACGGCCGAGGTCCACACGGACTTGTGCGACCATTCAATGCCCACTTTTGATTGTGGTCCACCGTACTTAGGGCTCTTCAAAATAAGTCTGATTTATTCGGGGATTAAATTCTGGTGACTTTTGTAAGTGATGGGAACTATTGTGTTGGTAATAGGAGATGTAATAAACGCTTCTGTTTGGTAGTTGTCGCTGTACGGTTCTGTGTCGTGGGTGTCTTTACATACAAGTCATTAGGAGCAATCAGATTTGATGCTAATAGCTGTTTAAATACGGGGTCTATTTGTAAAAACTACCGCATTCTATTCTCACATTTTTGATAAGTTTATTTACAATTTAGTTTCTTTTTTTATTATTATCGGGTGTCTTAAAGGTTTTTTTTTTAATCTGTAAATATATTGTACAGATTTGATTGATCAAATAAACAAAAAATCGATTAAAAAAAAAACATAATATTTACATTGATAGTCACTTTGATGAGTTTGCGAATCAATTTTAAGATACTTTTATTTCATTTCTACAAAAGTTTTTTCAAGTAATATGATAATAATAAACATTAATTGACTAAACCTGTTTCCTACTTCAAGCAAATAAATTGATCTTTACCTACTTGTAATGGCAGAACACCATTTTTCTGATAGCTTCCTCGTAACCAAATTGCCAGACGGCCATATTTACATCCTCTTCAACCCCCAACCACTCCAGTTAAGCCTAAAAATCAAGCAAAACCTTTATAATACTGTGATAGTGCGTCCGAAACCCTTTTAACGCTGCCGATCGACACAAAAGCCCCTCATCAAACGTCCATCTCTCGGCCTAGGAGTTCACGTCTTCGTTTTGGACCGGCGAGCGGGCGCAAGCGGTAAAAAGACTAAGAGTATGTGCTGACCCGATCATTAAATAGATTGATGGCACCTGGGCGCACGGCTCGAGCGATAAATAGTGGCGATTCGGGTAATCCAGCCGGCGGCCGGTGGCGGCCGATGGGCGGCATCCATTCTCTTTATTGCACCGTGCTTTATAGCAGCCCAGCGGCTCTGTCGCCTTCATGCGTCCGACTCGGAGGTGCGCCTAACTTATTGCCGAGGTGATAAGCAAATACTAGCCCAGGGACTAGTCGCTTCCGATATGTTGGTGAACTCGACGTATTGAGATCTTTCGAAGTTTAAACTACGAACGTGGAGATATCGGATTTCAAAATGTGTTGTGTTTCTTTAATGCGTAGAAGTTATTTTTATAGGTATTAGTTATAGGTAGAAGTTATTTTTATACACGATTAAATCACATTTCTTAACCTAAAGAGTATTCTCTTTAGGTTAAGAAATGTGATTTAATCGTGTATCTAAAATAATTTATATGTTCAGTAAGATTATCTTATAGACAAATCCAGTCAATCGAAGACAACCAATAAAGTGGATTCATTCAATTTCATTGAATAAAAAATATATAGTAATACGAGCCTGTTACTGTCCTACCACAGGGCAAAGGCCTCTTCTCATACTGAGAAGGCACGAGCATTGATCACCGCTCCAACTCCATGTTTCCTTCTCCAGTTAATTTATTATAAAACATAGATATACATACCTAACAATAATACGAACACATAAGAAAGTGCATCTAATTAACCTAATAACATAACATTTCGCCTGTAATACCTGAACGGTTAGGCAGAGGTGTACCCATTAGTAAACCCACATTTCGCCAGTTATGTTTAAGTCCCAAATAAAAGGGGGCGAGTCTATTGCCATCGACCGGGCACAAACCCAGACTCCGAGGCTGCTACTAAGAAATTCCTGATGGAAAAACTCAATAACACTTTGCCCGACCTGGGAATCGAACCCAAGACCTCATGCTCAGCAGTAGCGCTTTGAGAACACTAGACCAACGAGGCAGTCACAATTAACTTAATATTCATACATTATCACAAAAACAACGAACTATTACTTCACTCCAAATAAAACCATAAAATTAATGACTTGACTAAAAACGTGTTAAGATAAATAACACCCAGCATAGCCCCAAATACTAGGATTCATCATCAAACATCACCTTAACGTTTATAATCAATTAAGGATGCCCCAAACGACAAAAACTTTTATCTATTTTATGGTTTTTAGCAAAAAAGGTGGCGTCAGACGCAAAACAATAGCAAATTAGCGCTGACGGTTAAAAATGACGTGAGTATTGGTCGGGCCGGTTATAAATGTCGGATGGAACGGCGACGCAACGGCAGCCGGCAAGTTATTAATTTATAACTTTTGACAGCCCTGCGACTGTTTACATTCATTAATATTGGGGGGTGTATGAGGAAGGTATGTGTATTGATTTTATTATGTATACATAAATACTTTGAATATGTAAGCATTTTTTTAAAAATTACATTTCGCTCGACTGTTTTTTCTCCGTCATCTGCCAAATCAGGGGGGTAATACCTCTGCCTCTCCACAATTCCAAACGTTTGAAAGTATTTGTGAAAGTATTTACATGACTCACAACGCTTGTGTGCGTACTGAGACGGCTCTCGAAACAAAAACAAACCAGCATGTCATTGTAGCTTAACTAGCGGCGTCATTAATTACTCATAATTTATTATTGAAATAGTAATATGAGGGGCACGCCATGTTATAGTAATTTATCTCTACTAACTCAAAATAAAAAAATAAAAAATAAAAATAAAACTTATCAGAAAACAATCTGTCAAAAATGTCTCAAATTTACCTTCATTTTCTGACATTGTCGCTGAGATGAGACTACGACTAAGTACATTTAAACGTTTTAAAGCAAAATAAACTCTTTACGTTTTTTTTTTATGCCTCAGTCTCAGTCACACTAGAAATTACACACTATCTGACTTAACATAACATAACATCACGCCTGTAATCCCCGAAGGGTTAGGCAGAGGTGTACCCCTTAGTACACCCACATTTCGCCAGTTATGTTTAAGTCACAAATTCAGACTCCGAGGCTGCTACTGAGAAATCCCTGATGGAAAAGCCAAATAACACTTTGCCAGGCCTGGGAATCAACCCAAGACCTCGTGCTCAGCAGTCGCGCTTTACGACCACTAGACCAACGAGGCAGTCTATCAGTACTATCTGACTTAACAATTCTAAATTCTTCAGTCTACCTCAAACCATACAAAACCATATCGTACACCACGTCATGTCGAGACCACTTAATTAATGACCGGCACATAAGTGCGACTTTTTTGTCGCGATCGCACGCCGATTAGGGAATGCAGACATCAAGATCGTCGCTCGTCTTCTTATTGATGTCGCCTTTCAACTACTGTGTGCGGAAATATTTGTTTAAAGTTTTTTTAAGGTTAATGTTGTAATGGCTCAGTGGTTGAGACGCACGCCTCTCATGCATGAGGTTATTGGTTTGACACCGGGAAAGTATCAATGTGACATTTCAATTTATATTTACTTTCTTATATCTTGGAGACTGCCTCGTTGGTCTAGTGGTCGCAAAGCGCGACTGCTGAGCACGAGGTCTTGGGTTCGATTCCCAGGTCGGGCAAAGTGTTATTGGGTTTTTCTTTTTTTTGGTTGATGGCAATAGGCTCGCCCCCTATTACATGGGACTTATAAAACATAACTGGCGAAATGTGGGTGTACTAATGGATACACCTCTGCTTAACCCTTCGGGGATTACAGGCGTGATGTTATGATGTTATGTTATATCTTGAACACCACAGACATCGGTGTAGGAAAATACCTATCAAAACTAAAAGTTCAATTTAAAATATTCTTATGTATAGGAAGCTAAATAATTATCCTTGATAGCAATAGGCTATAATTAGATATCCCTAAGAAAATTCACACGAACGATTACGCGGATAAAATCTTGTTCGAAAGAAATCTGTAATATGTATACTGACATTGAATTTTTTACACAATACACATTATTATATACAATTTATTTCGTAAATTTGGTCTTTCACGTGAATAAATATCAAATTAGGTACTTCCCTGAAAATATCATACACAAAATAATTACCAACATTTTCTATTGCACTGAAAACCTGTCATAAATAACTCGATTCACATATTCACGAGTCCTTTATTTACCCGGCTATATCTCATTTTTCGACCGGCTATTGTTCAGTTTCAGTGCCAAAAAAATCACCGGAAAAAAGCAACAACGTTACGATTTGATTCTCATGTCGGAATTCCCGATCGCGGTCAAAATAGTACGAGAGCAAGTTTCAAAAGCCAGCGCTAGGATACATATTTTATAACTTAGCTTCGATTGTTCCGACCGCGGGGTTTTTCTTTTTTTTTTTTGTTCGTATCATACACACGCCACCGATGTGCGTCGATCGACACATGGCTGGAATTTTTTCTTGTTTTAAAAACGTTCTTTTTTTTTTCAAATGTCGAACGTATTGTTTGTTAGTAGCCAGTCTTTGTAACGTTGAATGTTTAGTGAGGTGACTTCTATTTCTATAGATTGACGGTTTTTCTTTTCAGAATTTTCCGGAAAATTGTTTTTTGAAGAATGGGTCTTATTGTTATGTGTTTTTAAAAAAATTGTGTAGTATTGATTATAATGGGACAAACACGATAATCTGAACTAGTTAGCCTCATACAAAAAGGTATTACACAATGAATACATAGAAACACGGTTAGCAAAACTATCACAAAATGAAACGTATAAAAATAAAAAAGATTACTGTATAACAATCTCTGATTCCTTTCATTTAGTTCCAGCGGGATTTATTATTTACAACTCTATCATCGCACTGGTAATTAAACTCAATATTTCGTGAATGAAGAAACAAAAATAGCTATCGTCGACGAGGCAATTACGTGCTATGAATTAAAAATATAACGATTAAACAACTACATTTCCAGAAATACGTAACAAATTGAGTAAATTTTTTTGTAAGTTCGAATTTTGAAATGAAATACTCGTACTTTGTAAGTTGAGAACGTCAATGAATACAGCATAGCTATCAATTTGAGATAAAAAAACAACAATGGTGGATATCGATGGCAAGATATGGCCGGGGGCATCGATCCCGGTCGTGCGATCGCACTGCACCGGAAGCTCTTCCTTCTCACACGGCATTCATCGCCCAAACAAAGGATGCAGTTACATGACAAATTCGACGCGGCCGATTGTCGCCTTCACAATTGCACCAACCTTTGTATATGTTTAATAAAATTTATTAACAACTATATACGTAATTTTTTCATATTTCCAAGTTTTTACAAGTGTTTACTCTAGGTGGAGCGCACAAAGACTAAATCCGGCTTTTGTTGCGATCGCGATGCCAGCCAGATATTAAAAGCACGTGTGGCCAAACAAAGGTTGCGTTATGCGGGGGATTATTTGCCAATTTATGGCGCTTTTTGTAAATTCCGTTGAAAGCTCGCCCCGGAAATTTGGCTCCATTTCAACAAAATGATCTTTTAACTATAAATGTTACGTAAATTGTATATTTGTGTGACAAAAACATTCGGAACGATCCCGTCCACCTTACTCGTGGGATTATACTTTTATTACAGTTTCGTAGGAATTAACAAATTTGCTAAATTAAGTGGGCAACAACAAAAAAAAATATTTAATTTATTTAATTTTTAAAAATTACTAAAAAGAAACAATTTCATAGGTATAAATTAAACAAAGTCGAGTTAGTTACATCATTTATAACTCAAGAACGGCTGAACCGACTTTTATGATCTTCTATTTGTTGGATATTTCTTCGCCCCGATTAGCAAAATAACTATGAAAACATGAGAAAATTCACAAAAATAAAATTATTGATTCTGAAGCGTAATAAAGAATACTGAGAACAGCTAGCTATATGAAGAAGAAGAAGATTGTTTTACAATAACTTATACAGGCGTGATGTTAATACCTACAGCTTTAAATACAAAGGGGTACAATATTTTTCTTCAAACAATAACCGAGGCCTCCGATCTTTTGATGGAAACGCTAAAAAAGTCTGCACCATTTCGAGCCTCAATAATTCAGCTTAAAGGCACAACACCTACATCCGTCGTCAACATGATTTTAAATTAAACGCTACACGACGACGTAGGTAGGTACCCAAATTAACAATGTACCTGTCCATCCAGAAATAGATCACCCCTGTCGGTCCAAAACAATACATTGAGGTTTCATTTGAGAGTATTAGGGCGTTTTCGGCTTGGCTACAAATCAGTGCCATGCCCATTAGAGACGATAAAATTTTACGATTGTTCGCTACTTTCCGAACGCGTCGCGTCGCACCGTCGCGCGTCGCATCGTGTGTCGCTAGACTTATTATATGGGTTAAGCGTGGTTTATATGTTATGATGTTAGAGTATGTTTTAGGTGAAAAAGGTGAGTGTTATATCAATAAGCTTCTGCCCGTGACTTTGACTGTCTAAAATATATCACGACAACACGAAAACGAAAAAAATATCCTACATGATAAGTTCAATCGACATCTATATCGATATCTATAAGTATGACTTTCAGCCCATTTCATTTTGATGTCTTATATGCGTGAAAAGAGTAACAAACAAGTCATACATTCTCATAAACTTTCGCGTTTATAATAGAATTTTTAAATGCATGTATTTCATAAAATTTAAAAAATTCTGAAAATTACAGAATTTAGGACATAGTTCAGTTGTAAAACTCAAAAACAAACACGCCATTTTCTTGACCATCAAAAGCTTAGAGTCAACAGGTAAACAATACCCATTGAAAACTAAAATTGTACATGATAATTGCTCTCAAAGTGAAACTAACCTTCAAAAGGCGTCATGTGAACACATCCGTTTAGTAGTAAGTCACACTAATTTCAGAGTGCATTTAGTTGACGATTATTTCGGTAATCGGCGTAGCGATTCACTTAATTATACACAGTTGTTTACACCATTCATCTGAACGGTCACCGTTTTAATGCTTTTAAATGTAGCTCCAAATAACTCGAAGGTGGTCTTTGAATAATGGTGAAGCATTAAAAATAATGGTGTTCACAGGTTTGGTTTAAATTCCATTGCTTGCTGTCAACTGTTTCTCAAAGATTTCCGTTAACTTTCTCATAGTTCTGCAGTTATGTACTCGAAAATAGGGACTTCGGAATCAAGAGGGCGGAGTTACCGCGATCTATGTTTTCCGAGTCGCATAAAGTTTTATGTTATTGAGCAGTGATTATAAGGTATAACTTCACTTTCGATGTATTTATGAATGGAAGCAAAAAGTTGATCGTAAAAATTTATTTTAGTACTACTTATGTTGGATTTGAAAACCAAATTATGTGATTTAGATTGCTTTCTTTTTAATTAGTGTCAAAGAAAATACCGGTCTTTTTTAAGTAAAATCGTTTTTTTTATTTTTCGGTATGAATATGAATCTTTAAAACTTTAATTGTTTCAAGTTTGTTATAAATTACCAAGGTAGGTGGTAGTAAGAGGTACATGCCATCTACAAAATAAAGTAACATGGAAATGCAAATAACAGTAACATGGAAACCATGTACCTAACTATGTACATACACGTTTAAAACTAAATGTTTAACAAAATCATATAAAATTATTTCATGTTTTTAAAGGATTATTTTTATAGCATAATAAAGCCTTAGTTTTTCGTAACAATTAAAACCTTAAGCTATTCTAATAAAAAGTACCAAAATCTACAACAAAGACCTCAACTCAGATGCAAAGGTACACTTGTTGACTCTTATCTAACCACGACCCATTGTGGCAAACTTTCTCGACACTTGCAAGATATCTTTATTTCGACACATCACTATTACGACACTTTATCACGTTGACAACTTCGTCGGAATTGTCGGAAAACGAAAAAAGTCTGACAGTCGGACGCAAGTCGCAAAATCAACCCCCCACTGCTAAGCTCTTGCGGTCGCAAAATGTCTCAATCTAGGAGCAAACATTAAAGAAAAAAAAAAATCTTACTTTTAAGAGTTTGCTTTGGTATCGCCCGCCGTTCTGGCTAACGTCCCTGCTGTGTCAGTAGATTTATTTGCATTTTTTTGGGGTTGAGATATATCAATTAGGTGTTTCGAGATTCCAAAATAGAATCGCTATCTGAGTGATAAGATTGTCGCCGATTTGGTTGGTGAACATGTCTGCGTAGCATTTGTAATTTATGAATAGCTTCGTACAATAGAAAACCAAGAACAGTTATTCCCGTTACTAATTTAATTTGCAATTTATTTTTGCAAAATACCAATGAAGAAAGGATTCGCACATTGTTTCAAAAAACATTTATTTATATCGCCTTTTATTTCCAACCTTAAAATGAAACGGTTATGGCACTTGCTAAAAAATGCAATTTGCTAAAATTAAACAAAGAAGTTTTTTCGCAAAAATTGCGATTTCTACTTTTTTCACTCAACCCTGACAATTATGAAGGGGTGGTAAGAAAGAAAGTCGACGGCAATAAAAGTAAACCTTTCGGCGGCAAACGCGCCGCCACCGAAGGGTTACTATTTATTTCTATTAGCCGACGGTTTAGGGTACGACACATTCGGGTAAGGTGCTCGTAAAATCAGAAAGGCATCTGAACGCGGCCGGGTGACTTCGACTGTTGGACGTTCCACCTCGCTGCAGTCGTAAACGACAAAAAACTCGCAACTCAACATTGAAAGCGCTCATAAAGTAATTTGCACAAATTTGCAAAAGGGTGAAAATTCCACAATAGACTTAAACTTTATTACAAACACCCGTTATGTATAGAATACGCGATAAAAAAGTGCGACACCGTTAGTCTTTTAGTTAAGTAACTCTCGTTCGTTTCTGTGTAATTCCATGCCTTTGTTGGAAGTTTGGCTCGATCGTGATAGAGTTTGAAAACGGCTTATGTATCTGCGAATAATGAGGGTACATTCGCGGGTTAATCCGGCATAATTAGGGGTAGGTACGGTCCTGAAAAAGAAATAAACCGTTTTATAACTTGGACTTCTTTAACCCTACGTAAGCCGGCAGTAAAACTCATAGGAAGATGGGATCGGCGATATGAGGCGGAAATAAATCGCCATTTAAAATCAATTTGTGTAAAGGGCGTATAGAGAGTAGTTGGGCTTTGGGGTCAGTGCGGGCGAGGCGGTCACGCGCGACTCGCACGCGCGATCACTTGCGTCGATATTGTAACAATGTGATTTGAGATAATAGACGCTGATAACCGATACGCCGCCGACATTTTATTGCTAATTTGATCGGGATTTCTCTTTGGAATTTACGACTTGAAAATAAAATCGCCGATGTATTATTAATTTAACGTAAGATTTCACTTAAGTTTTAAGCTAGTATTTATTATTTTTACATTTCTACGAAGCGTTCTCATATGGGTTTTATACATAGCAGGTTATTATCATTTCGATATTTGCAAGACACTATAAAAAAAAATGGCCAGGATCATTTACTTTTCATGAATAGGTTCTTGCTACATCGATAAAAATTACTTTGTAAGTTACGTCACCGCCTAGCAGAATCTGCGAAACGTTTATATACCTGTCGGTTCATGCAAACAAAATGTAAGTGTATACTAACTACTGGCTTCGCGTTTTGCAGACGAAGCACCTGATTGCTGACTGATCTGCGAGTAGCGGCAACAGGCAACTTGCACCTTATCACGATTTTTATATAACTTTAAGAAATTGTACAAACGTAGCGGTTGCTGCAACTGGCAACCGTTTATAAAAACTGTTAAAATGTTTACAGTTGCGTCAACAGCGTCAACTAAAGTTGCTCCGTCTGCGGAGTTCCTTAGAGGTGAGGGTCAGACAGGTCGAATAAAAAACAATATTTTACAAAATAAAACAAGTTTAAAATCGCCAATCCTCCCAGAACGTTACCGCATCAAACGTTCCCAGTAAACACGCGAGAAAGCTCGCGTCTCGTTTATTCGGGCCGGGATATCGCCTAGGTGAACTTAAAGGGGTTACAGGGCTTACCCAGTGGCGTCGCCCCGCGTATTGGGGCTTACAGTGATTTACTCGTTATACCCCCGTTCTTTTTTTTCTGTTTATTCGACGGATCAGGGGTTACCCTTTATTGGGTAAAGTCGGAAAACTGATATTCCTACGTTAACTTAGACGCGAGTTTATTGGCGGAGGCAGATTTGTATCGGATTTGTTTGCGTCGTTCTTTTGTTTTTTGTCTCCTTAATGTGGCATGGGATTGGTGTCGTAATGTTATAGTAAAAGTTGTGTGATACTGCTTGAGTTATGATTCTGAAATACAAGACTTACATCGATAACTTCAGTGACTGTAGTACACATTTTCCTAACTTCTTCTTCTTCTTATCGTGTGGGTAGTAAGGCCTTACGACCCCACACACCCTAGTGTCAGAGTTTCTAAACCACCTCAAGGGTCTCTGACATGGTTTGACTGGAACAGTAAGTCCAGGTTTCCTCACGATGTTTTCCTTCACCGATGCCAGTGATGTCCAAGATAAACTTAAGAAAGTACATATGAATTGAAAAATTCACATCGGTACTTGCCCGGATTTGAACCCACAACCTCATGCATGAGAGGCGGGCGCCTTAACCACTGGGCCATCACGACACCCTAACTAACAACATACTAGCTAATAAATAAAGTAGGTAGGTACTTATTTCTAAAAATTGATTAGAACTGGCCAATAATTTATTTTTAGTTACTCGTATATTGTGTACGTGAAAGAAGATAAAAATATGTCAGTGTAGTGTAATAAGGACAACTGGAGACAACTCATTTTTATTATAACTTTTTTTTGGATCAAGGAATATTGCTGCACAGCTGCAATTTACTAAATTATATCATCCAAATTTCGTTCATTTTAGGTGGATATTCAAAAAATCTGTCATACAAAACATGTCCTAACAATAAAGAAAACACTGAAAAAAGAATAGTACAGATATTTGCGTCAATTGTTTTTTTTTTTTTTGTTTTTGTTATTCAATTAATTTACAACCGCTTAAGTCAATCTGTAAATTTGACACTACCTACCTATCTACCTAAGTACTATAAAAAAGAACCATTTTACTTCAAAACCTGAAAAACTGAAACCACATTTTGACACACAAAAGCGTTGAGTTGAAAGTTTTAACTCGCACGCTCACTATGTTCACTGTTAATGGACTAACGACTTGTCAGAAGTGACGGTTAACCAAACAGTTAACTATCTACTGGTTATACAAGCGCAACTGCTGATCATGAGGTCTTGGGTTCGATTCCCAGTTTAGACAAAGTGTTATTGGTATTTTCTATCAAATATTTCTCAGTAGCAGTCTGAATTTGTGCCAGGATGATGACAATAGGCTCGCCCCCTATTACATGGTACTTAAACATCTGTCGAAATGTGGGTGTACTGATGTTACACCTCTGCCTAATCCTTCGGGGAGTACAGGCGTGATGTTTATGTCATGATAATGTTTAGTTCTTTAGCTTTCCCGCTGGTATGGTGGTTGCAAGAACAACTGCTAAGCATGGAGTCCACGGTTCGATTCCCAGGTCGGGCAAAGTGGTATTGCTAAACATTGCGAGCATTAGCAATAGGTGCTAAACATTATCTATCCTCCAAAATAACCAGCAGTCTCAAGTAGCCACAATCATCAATCACTCATAATAGCAAAACGTCGTACAACAAGTAAAACACGTCATTAATCACAAAATACATTCTAAATTGCCCATAAATAGCCACAATCTCTATTTACATTCACAGGAGTACCGTGAAATTCTTTAGAAAATCTCCAAAGATATGTTCGCACGACTTTAAAAGGCTATTCAAGGAACACAATGATATTCGTACACACGTAACGACTGCTTTATGACATAAATCAAAGTTGAACAAGATATTAACGACAAGGGAACATGCAATAGAAAGGTAGATGACAGAAGTTTAAGTTAGAAATAGCATAATAATATGATCTTGGACTAAATATCATTGCGTGAAAGTCAGACGGAACTAACAGGTAAAGTCAATAACAAAACCCATTCATTTTTATAATTTCAATCAGATAACAATAAAAAAGAATTTATTATTTTTTCTACTTAACCTCTTCCATTGCAGTTTATTTGAAGAAGAATAAACTAGAAACTCCATTCTTACCTACTCTTTCAAAATAAATATTTTTTTAAATATTTTGTGTACAACAAATACATCTATTATCTACACGCAAAGATTGTCCTTTGACTAGAATAGACTTTTGAAACGTCTGACTTAAGTTTATTATAGCCCACGGAAAGTTTCTAGGAATTGAGATTTGTCAAGAATAAAATTTAACAGTTTGACATATTTTCTATACAAAATCTGTCAAACCGCCATATTTATCCCACCGTTAACAGTTATCTGACGATTAAAAAACTAGCCCTGAGGTACAGAAATAGCATTTATTGTACCACCTCGCAATCAAAACTATTCAAAATCTCACCAGACCAAAAATGTACGAAGAGAAAATGAACAATAGTTCCAATACTTCTGCCGCTCTCCTGCTCGTAACCAAGGTGACAAAAACTATTGTAGGCGGTTTGAATAGGGTTGGCCACTGACTGCGGTCATTCGGCCTTTGCGGACTGCTCTAGTGCCTGACATTCTATTCAGTGCCGACTGCGTGGATAAGGTACGGTGGGTACCTACTAATGAATGGAATGGAATCACGTAGGTTGTAATTTATGTGACATCAATCCCGAATTTATGTAAAATAATTATAAAGAAAAAGTTTATTATTAGTTTGTACTGGAACATCACAAAAACCACATAACCTATTTTAAAAAAATAAAAAGCTTTTTACAAAAAAATATCACCGCCTTCAAAAATCACAAAATAAAAAATAACTTTAGCTTGGAAGTCGGCGGCTTTGGTTTTGTTTCTTGTTATGTAGGTATTGCCACCGACTTCCAAGCTAAAGTTATTTTTTATTTTGTGATTTTTGAAGGCGGTGATATTTTTTTGTAAAAAGCTTTTTATTTTTCACTTTTTAGTGCTTGTTTGTTAATGTTTGAAATCCTTACATAAAGCCCTTTCAAACAATACCACACACGATATATTTAATTTTGTAAAGTGGTAGGAGGTTGAGGTTGGAGGTTGACGTACCCCCTCCCCACTTCCTTTAGTCAGTCATCGACTACACGTATAAACAAAGCAATTTTTCTTGTTACGGCGGTTCTGCTGTGATTTTACAAGGAGTTCCGTCCCATATCTCCAAAGTTCATCATCAGATCATGACAATATTCCTATGGGACCTATTCGCGACTATACTCTTTCAAACAAAAAAAGAATCATCCAAATCGATTCGTAATTGGCGGAGTAATCGTTGAACAAACACACAAAAAAAAAAACATACGCGTCGAATTGAGAACCTCCTCCTTTTTGAAGTCGGTTGAAAATTCTTTTATCAATGAAAAGCTACGTTATCAGCGAGTAGCATAGGCTATACAACATTACGCTACGATTCACAGGAGCGGAGCAGTAATCAAAGAAGTAACTTACGCGGAGTATTGCTAGTTTACAAAGAAAAATGAGACAAAATAAACCGCATGTGTTTCAATAAATTTGAAAACTACATATTTAATATTTCTTTACTGTGTTATTTGGATAATATTTTGTTTTTAAAAATCAAAAGTTATAGGGAATCCAGTATAGATACTTAGAGAAAAAAAAACACCCCACTAAATAATTACCTAAACGTGACGAAATCATAATTATATTGTTCTTAATCCAATTGATAATGATAAAACACTCGACACTACCCATTACCAAAACTATTACAAAACTAGGTACTAGGACTTCATAAACCACGCGAACAAAAAAAAAACTACCAAAAAGTCAAGCAAAACTTTTCGTCCGTTCCGAAGCCTGGCAGCGCCATCTATCGGACGCACTACGTCCTCATCAAAATCAAGAGCGTCACCCATCATCCTCTTGTTTGCCCACAACGGAAACCCTGCGGCGTTACTCTTTTAACAAATCAATCACAATGCGTATCGTAGAAGCGCAAAAAAGCGCTTTTTTTTTAAAGCGACATGCCTCTATAATACCTAGTATAAGTGGATTATGTCTTCTGTACATTTCACGTCACATTTAACCCTCCATTGTCTACGTTGCGTAGGAGTTTGAATATAAACTTTTTATCCGCACCTTTTTAGAAGTGAGATAAAATTTGGACATCTGTCTTGCTTTGTGGAGGCCGTTTGGCCAGGATCTTTATCTGTTGATGTAAAAAGAGCAGTTCTATTGCTGATTTTTTATTGCGAGATACATATGTCGTAGGGTGCAATGTTTTGCTTTGCTAATCGTCTTAAGGTAAGCTGGGGCTAAAAGAATGGATTTTATTTGAAGTAGACTTGTATGCCGACAAGATTCAATGGATCTAGTTAAAGTAGGTTTTTGTAAAGATTTTTTAAGAATAAATTTGTAACTAGCTTTTGGCCGTGACTTCGTCCACGTATATGTTTGGTTATTGCAAACGAAGTTATAGAAGTTAAGTTATACAAACGAAGTTATAGAAGTTAAGTTATACAAACGAAGTCGTGGAATAAAAAATCCTTTCTTGGAGTTCAAACTAATCCCGTACCGTTCATCAAAATCGGTTCAGTGATTTGGTGAAAGCGCAACAGACAGGCAAACAGACATACAGACAGAGTAACTTTCGCATTTATAATATTAGTATGAATAAGTATCTATATATCTATGTATGGAATGCAGGATAGTTTTATTACATCAATAAATATGTGTAGTTTATAGGTACCTTCTTTTCCCTCTATTATTTTACGCTGCATTTTCATTAAATGTAGTGCTTTATTAACCCTCTGAATTCTCTCGATGCACCAAAATGGAAAACAAGCTATAATAACGTGTGACGTAGTTCTTTTGTTTTTTTTCTGATTATTTCATTGTTTTCTCGAATGCTTTCTTTTAGTAGTCGATTGATTGTCAGGTCATTTATTAAATGAATGACATGATCGATTTCTCCTAGTTCTTTGAGTAAAGTCACTGGGAATAATAATCTGATCGCATTACCGTGTTGGATTGAGGGACAGGAAAAGACATATGCCAAAGAAACGATATATGGATCGTGCAACGATACAGCTAGATGACTACTCGTACCGAGTAATTAACAAGGTAAAGTAAAACCAAGCAGGAACGGGTTATTGTTGAAGTAGGTATTTAATAAAAAGCATTTTGATTTAATTTTAAAATACAAGCACAATAATAATTTTATTAGTATCATCTATTGATATTATTAAAATCATCACACAACAAACATATTTTGTGTGAAACGAGTAAGTATTTCCAATTTGAAAATACTTTTAAAAGTTAACACTGTTTGGTCTCTTTGAGACATGGAAATACAGGACGATGATGATGACATAGACAGAGATGTAGATGATAGAGTAAAGGTAAAACTAAAAGACTAATCCACATAAGCATTGAACAATAGTGAACTGCAAAAAAATATCGGTACAACTCAATCGCAAGCTCATTGTAACTGATACCATTCCAATACAAAGCCACGCTACCATCGCTCCATTCAACATCTTACATATAAATATATCAGCCACTATTATCTTCTGTCACTTTACTTTCGTCCCGAAGGCGTATCGTTATAAACACGTGCAAAACAATCACAGTTTTCGCGGTGATCAGCTATAAATCACTTATTATTATAAAAAGGGCATGTTCGAGTGGCTGCATTGTCGCTTTATGGATGTTATGCTATTCATTACAGGCCATTAAACGCATTATAATACGCTCACCAATGTAAGAAGACCTCCCGCTCCCTTCCCGTCGTTCACAGGCCTGAAGTGAAAAAGATCTTCGCAATAGAAATCGAAAGGTCTTGGTATGGTGGTGGTGTGATACCTCAGAAAGCTTTGTTTGGGCGCGATGCGACAAGCCATTCATGTAGTGATAATAAATGGCGAGTGATGATAGAATAGCGGACAATGAGTGTGTGATGATAAACCGAATCTTGGACGCAGGATTCTTTGGAGAGAAACCGTAGAAAATAATATTTGGTGAAGGTGGGTACGCTGGATGACTAACAGTCGTTTATGAGATGAGAATTAAGGCAACACACAGGTAAATATAGAAAGTTATGAGGAAAATCGTTGATTGTCTTTGCATCTCCAGGAGGAGGAGCAAAGGTTATATAAACCAGTTGCAAGCGTACTGTTAATGAAATGTTAAATGACAAAGGTTTCCATTCTATTTTATACAGAAAAAAAACATAATAAAAGAAAATGGCAAAAAAAAATGGCAATGGCTTGTAGTTGGCTTTCTGTCATCTATGTTTTCTTTTTTTTTTGTTAAGTTTTTATATAGCTGTAAGTCTTCCATAATGTAATAAAGAAATAAATAAATTAAATATCGTCAACATTTAGTTGACTAGTTTAGAAGAAGAAAGCGGATATACAGACAGACACGTAAAGCTCCATGTTGGTATTGGAAACATTATAATTTAGATTATATCAAACAACTTTGTAGCTGGTAGCAAACTTGTTAATTTAGAAATATAAATAAAACAATAATGCTGTATGATAAAAAAAAATATCTCAAGAAAGTCTCATTTTCATTGTTAAATTAATGATTATAATGTTAATTTTCTAACAAAAAAAAAGAATAGCGAAAAGATTTCAAAAGCCGAACACCGAATAAAAACCGTAAAATCCAAAATAAAACATGACTTTTTACAACATCTGCCTTACATTGACAAGATTAATAGTTTAAGCAACAAACCATTTCATTGATTTCAGCATTAAAGAACAACTTTTAGAAAAGTTTATCGTGTGGAAACAACAATTTGCAGTTTTGGTGAAGAAGATGGCCCTTTTTATTGTGACGACAGAGGGCGTGACCGACCAGGGCCCAAAACCATGGCCTTTCAAATGTTATGAGACTCACTATCCAAATATTTACTTACACAGAATCCTATTATGTATTTATGGGTATTTCTTTTGATAAAATTGTAGGCGGGTTCGGTATGTTATTTTACTTTCGTTGCACAGGTGTGACTTCTATTTTATTTAATATCTTACGGACAGCAATGAAGATAAAATGATTTAGCCAGTTACAATCCTGCAAAGAAAAAAAATATTTGACATTGACCATGTACAATTTGTACACACGAAAATAATAATAAAAAGTTATTTAATCAAACATCGAACAAACATCTGGACTTATACCAGCCTACTGCCTAATTACTTATTGTCCCACTCAAACCGTGTCAGACCTTACTGTCCACATGTTAAAGAAGATTTAATAAAAATACCCAACAATAAAAAAACGCTATTGTTTGTTATTATTGTTCCTAATGCATCTTATCATGTACCTACTTAAAACCATTTACTTTTGATTGGTTGCGTAGGTACTTTTAGACTTTTGAGTTACTATTTTTTTTCTATATTTGTATTGTAAAATGACATTAATTAAAAACGAATACTTGTAGGTATCTAACTATGTAAAACTATTGGAACACACTAAAAATGGTCTGTTGAAGATAACTATAATTGAACAAATTCACCTATATAGGAGTGTCTATAAGTTAACCCTAAACAATTTGGGACTAAAGAAAACTTTCATACCTAACAACGAACCTCTTCTTGCAGAAGTAAAATAATTTTTCAGTAAATAATAGAAAAATCTTTTCTAACAACTTCAAAAAAAGCATTTTTATTATTAATCTCAACTTTCGTTTGTCGGACTGCATTAGAAAAGTAAGTAGGTAGATTGTTTTGGCACAGATTACTGAATAGTTACTACGTAACAGATACTTCACTCAGTACAAAATTTCCAATACCTATTACGATAATTGCCTACTCCCTCGCGTCAACAACCACTGTATGCTAAAATGCGCCTAAATGCTCAAGCGTACAGCAGTGATTGCTTCGCACCGCGCGATTCCACAGTAATCGCAGGGCTGCGTCTTCGATAAAATTAAATTAACATAACTTTTTATCTATGTTATTGAGAACTGTGAATATGTTCTGACTTTTATGTGGCAGTTAAAAATTTTATCATTTATAAAATATTTAACCAACTTAACAAAAAGGAGGTGATCAGACATACAGGCCAAACTGAGAAGTTTGACTTGTATGGTTTGTAGGTATGTATGTTTGTGCGCGATAATCTCGCGTTTGGCTAAACCCATATCGATGCGGTTTTCAGAAATGGATTTGTTACCTTTAGGAGAACATTTTAAAATAAGTATAATACTTCTTAGTTTGATGATGATCTTCGGAGATGTTCACTAGAAATGAAAAAAAAAGCCTTAAAAAAAGAGAACCGACTTCAAATAAAGCACTAAGCCGTAAGAAATAATTTGTTTTTTTTTTATGTTAGTGCTAACAGCTGGTACCTAATTACGAATCGAAAAAGCACCGACATCAAAGAAGAAATTATTTCTTACGTTTTATTGTTTTGAAGTCGGTTCTCTTTTTTAAAGTTTGTTTTATTATATTTGTAAGTTTGTTTTGTTTTATATATTGGTGCTGACTGTGGAAGAAACCTAGATAAAACATACTAACACGGCATCGTAATACGCGTACGAATGAACAGCACTATTAAAATTGAACGGCGTGCGCGCGCTTCGCTTGCGAAAACCGCACTGAATTTGATCCGCCGGCGGACCGAGACCGCTCGGCTGGGCGGTAGGCACTTATAGCGCGCAAGTACATGAAGTGACGGAGGCCTGGTTTTGGCATCTAGTTTCTAGTCTAAAACTTTTTGCAGGAATCCGTTTACTAACGCCATCTGTTATTTTATTTAAACAATTCGTTCACTGACATCTGGCTTCTCATGGCGAAAATTTTCTGAAAGAGGTTACCTTTCGAGCCACCTTACTACGCGGTATCAAAAGTTGTCGATAGATGGCGCCATACTCAATTGAATTTATCCTTTTAAGGCATAATAGGTGGCGTTGCACATCCTCATGAATAAAACCCAATATAGGTATGTCGTCCATCTTTTCCCTTTTGTTTCTTTACAAGGTTTTGATCAAAGGATGACAAAGGTTAGGCCAAAAGAAGAGAGACATCAAATGCCTGGACAGAGGACGTACAGAACCATAGACATAAAAGGTGTAATGTGCCTAATGATGATAATAGGTAGATATTACAATAGGTACCAACTTCCCGTCATTTACTGTAGAGACAAAGAAAAATATTCCTTAGGTACACCACATAGGTATAAAAAATCCCAAAACACCAAACATGACAAATACGTTATAAACAAAAAAATCCCTTTACCAAAATCCTTAATCTTATACAAACAGCATACCCTAAGCATACACAAACAAACATAATATTTCATAAATCAGAGTTCATTACAGCTTCCCGCTGCATTGTTTTTCCGTCAATGAGATTAGTCTGGTCCGAGAGAGTTCATTAACAACTTAAACCGATTAACTGGCCAATGGGCGGTGCAAGACGGCTCCCTAATAACAGGGGCGCAAAACATTTTTGCATAAGGACAATACAAAAGAGCGACTATTGTGCTTTTGTGTTGTTTAGTTTGAGTATTGTGAGATTTTTTTATAATTACTAACTTGTAATGTTGTTTGAAGGATATAAACGTTTCTGCATCTACAGAGTAGAACTTGTCAATTCCATTACTAACAGATTTATCTGAATCTATAATATTTTAGAAAATAAATTGTAAACTGTTTTCCTTATTTTGATATATTTTGTAAATAACATCATAACATCACGCCTGTAATCCCCGAAGGGTTAGGCAGAGGTGTACCTATTAGTACACCCACATCACCCACATTTCGCCAGTTATGTTTTTAGTCCCATGTAATAGGGGGCGAGCCTATTGCCATCAACCGGGTACAAATCCAGACTCCGAGGCTGCTACTGAGAAATTCCTGATGGAAAAACCCAATAACACTTTGCTCGACCTGGGAATCGAACCCAAGACCTCATGCACAGCAGTCGCGCTTGCGACCGCTAGGCCAACGAGGCAGGCGCGAAATATTTTGTAAATATTTCGCGTGTAAGCCAAATTTATCATCTAATATAGGTATAATCTATGGCACTCTGCAATAGTGTAGCTTAGTGTCAGTGATTTATTTTTCTGTGATTGGATCAGAATCTATATCCAAGGATTATCGATTATCTTCCTTACAAACTAAAAAACTCTACCTATAGATTTATTTATAAGAAACTAGCTTTTGCCCGCGACTTCGCCCGCGTAAATATCGGTTATCGCAGACACAGACGAAGTTCCGGAAGAAATTACCCATGTCCTGTCATTTCAATTAGAAACGACACGTGGCGCCATCTATGATCATAAGAACGTTATTGTGATTTCCCTCGGAAACAGTACTTTTTTTGGGGATTAAAAGTACCCTATGTTCGTTCCTATACACCTGGCAAAGTATATGCAAAATTTCAGGATGATCGCTTCAGTGGCTTAGGCGTGAAATGAAAAAACAAACAAACAAACAAACTTACTTTCGCATTTATAATATTAGTTAGGATTAGTTTAGTTATACTGGTACCGATGTTGCACCTGACAATATTCTTTTAACTGATAAAATTGTGTCAATATCGGTCGTATAGTTATAGTCCAAAATCACCGAGATTGAACGTTCTAAGTAGGTACCATGTGAGGCCTACCAGATTACGAATTTACATTTAAAGGCCTGTCCATCTGGTTTTTTTTTTCCAATACTTTCACAGATTTCCCGCAACAGTTCCTAGCTGGTAACTGTGAATGACATGACGTAAACTATGTAAGTAGGTGCCTACTACCTTCCTACGTCATACACAAGTATCAATGAAACCACCAACTTTACTGTGGTTTTAACAATGAAAATAAATTGTGTTCATTTATAAATCTGAAAAAGCCTTTTTAATTAAATTTAGGATTTAACTTGAATATCGTAAGCAACCAGCGATAAGAGTGTAATTTAATTAATAAATAATTATTTTAAAAATCATTCAACCACACTGTAGGTAGCAATTGAATCAAGCATTGTATTTTCTAGACTTATCGGAGTCATTCAGAAAACAATATGACTAACTTATAAAACCTAACACGTCCGCGTCAAAGTTTATTTCTACATACAAATTTTAGGCCCCGTTTCATCCCCTAGGGGGTAAATTTTGGAAAATCCGTTCATACAGGTTGTCAAATAACAATAAACAAAGTCAAAGTCAAAAACATTCATTTAAAACTACCTCCCTGCCAAATGTCATCTTTATGCGTCAAGCGGTTTTCGATATTTCGTGTTGAGTGAGTGAGTGGGCTTTCGCTTTTATATGTTTAGAAAGATAAGTCTAGGTGTCATCAAGACGATTTTCTTCACCGCTCAAAGAAGAACTTAGAAAGTACATATGAAAAAAAAATTACATCATTTTTGCCCATGTCCGATTGCTAACCTACAGACAGTAGCCACTGAACCACCACATGAAACCAAAAAACCATGACATGACTAACCTAAAAACACATAATTTCAAACAAAATATCCTTAGATACTAAGTACTTAGGAAAGTAAATGCAAAAGTAATAAAATAATATTAAAGTTCGAAGTGAGTCAGGATAAAATATAAGAAAGAAATATTGTGGTAGGTATTCCTTTTAAGTAAATGAATGATTCACAAAGCAATGGCTGCCAACGATTCATTGTCAATGTTAGGCAAATATTAACATTAGTTTTATGCCTACTCAACAATGTACAATAACAAAGTGTTTGACCACTTAATTGTTTATTAATTTTAGGTACCTACATAAGGGATGTACTTTTAAAAGTTTTCTTAGGCCTTATTTTTCAATAGCCAGATAACTTTTATCCAAAGAAAAACTATGATAAACTTTCATATTCTCTATACAAAAGCTGTCAAACCGCCATGTTTATCCCTCCATTAGGAGTTATCTGGCGATTGAAAGATAACCCCTTAATTCTATGAGTTTTCCTTAATTTTTTACGTCAAAATCAAATCAGACCATTAGATAATAGACATAAGGTCTAATTTAATGGTCTGACCATTTAATTAGATTATTTTATTCATACATTTAATAGCTAATTTTACAAACGACAGATAATTTTTATCTAAACAATAAATCTGAAAGTTTCACAGCTTTTATAAGGATAATGTGTCAAACGGCCATATTTATTCTACAGATAAAGCTTATCTAACGATTGAAAAACCAGCCATAAAACATACAATAATATTTTAGTAGCTAATAAACTATAACAAAATATCTAAATTAACTTCGACACTATTTACAATAAGGCTTATATAGCTAAGGGCAATAAGGTTTTACGACCCCACACACCCTAGTGTCAGAGTCAGTTTGAATGGGTCAGTAAAAGGCTGGTATTAGTCCAAGTTTCCTCAGGATGTTTTTTTTCACCGATGTCAGCAATGTCTAATTTAAACTAAAGATAGAAGATAGAGATCCATTTGCTAGTTGACCAATGAGTTCAGCAGTGTTATAGTTTAGGTCGTAGGAGTATTTCAAGTTTAGGTAATTAATATAAAAGTTGTTTTCATAAAAAATAATATTGTCATTTTTAACTTCAATATCTACATGATGGCCCAGAAGTTGAGGCGCCCGGATTCCACCCAACCTCATGTATGAAAAGCATACATGAGGTTGGGTGGAATCCGGGCAAGTAACACTACGACTAACAATTTAAATGTACTTTCAAATTTATCTTAGACATCACTGACATCGTTTCGTGCCTCGGAAAGCACGTCAAGCTGTTGGTCCCCACTGTCAGTCGTTCATTTTTAACAGTAGTTACGGGTCGTCAGAAGCCCGAAAGTCTGACAACCAGTATTACCGAGTTTTTGATCCTGAACCACGCATAATCCTAATATAATTTGTTTAGATAGAAAACTTGAGAGGTTGAGTGAAAGACGATGAGACCTGAGGTGAGTGGCAACGCAAGGTGTCGCCCTAGGAAGACTTACACTGACCTTATGTGTGAGATTCTTCAAAAAGGTTAGGTGCGCAGTACTCGTAACCGGCGTTCTTGTATGACGAGATGTATGAACGAACGTAGATGAGGCGAAAGGAGTATGTAAGAAGCGTAGCACGTGGCGTTCTGTGGTTTCTCTCTACCCCCATGGGAAAAAGGCGTGAGTGTATGTATGTGTAGAAAACTCGAGTAGTCAATTCTGAATCAACTAGCTTATGAATGGTTCATTAATAACCGGTAATTAACTGTTAAAATCTTCCATATTTTATCAATCTTTGTATAACGAGTAATTAAATATCCATCTTTCCTATTTGTCATTCAAAGCATCATTCATGTCGGCTAATTCTTTACTAACATTATAAAGACATCAAGATTTTGGAGGTACGAAACCAACAATGCGCGCTTAGCAGTAGCGGCAGCTACCCCAAGAACCTGGGCGATGCATATACAATTCAAACAATAATACAATTTCGCTGGCGCGTGACTTCGTGCGTTTTCGCGCGTCTACGCGCGTTGTTGTACAAGTGGTACTCAATGCTAGCTCCGAGCATCTCGGCTACGCGTGTCCCATTTATTTTCACTGGACCCATGTACGTATGTATTAATAAGTACCTACGTCACGCCTTTTACATACAAATCCCTTGCATAACAGCATTTATATTAAGTAAATAACTCAGAAATCAGAAATATTTTATTTGGGATACATAGGTAGGTACATTCGTTGGACATGTTTTAGGTTAATTCACGCTACAAAATAACGCAGTCTATCGACGTCTTTGTTAAATACGCTTTTTTCTCTGGCAGTAGGCAGAAACCATAGAACGCCAGCTCCTTATGTACTCCTTTCGCCTTGTCCACGTTCATACATCTAGTCAAATAGACAGATCCAATCCATTTCAATCCATAGATGAAAATATGATTTAACAGAAATATTTTTTTTTTCAATATTAATTACTGTTTTCATTTTTATGAGATGAATGACAAATGAAGCAATGGCGTCAGAACATTAATCCGTAGATATTGCTTAACCGCAAGTTATAATTTGTGATGTAATAATTAACGCATTATATATAACTGCGCATCAAACAAAACGAGACAGTTCTCTTACATATTTTGATCGAAAAACTACTATTTTACCAGTGAACAAGTTTACGACTGTTAAAAAGTGCTCCACGGGACGCCATCTTATTAACTTTGTTGCCTGAATTAGGATCCTAAGGAATCTCATTAAAACTGAGATTCACAAATGTTAAATACGTACGTCGCGATATTGAATTGCGGGACACCGCTAATTGGCCCAGTAGACGGAGGTCTTTTAAGATGCTACAATATTAAGCCTTGGACACACAAGCCTTAGTTCGCAGTGCTGTACTTTGGGACGACGCGCCACGATATTCTCCGGTACATATATTCATCAACACCAGAACACTCCTACCAGTACACAGTGATCAACGATACCTAAGCCTGTACATTCGAGTGTGAGCTAGCTCAGAACAATTTCTTGCAACGCATCAAACGAGTCATCACCATCACGTAGACCCTCCACGCGACAAGATCCTCAACAACACACCGTGCAGCGTTGTTTTACCACTGAACACCAGAAGTTTGATTGACGTCGCCGTTGTACTAGCCACGTGTTGCTTCACTTTTGAGTGTTGAAAACCCTCCAAAATGTTCGTGAGTGCGTTCTTCATTATTTTGTGCATCAAATCGAGCTATTCTGAAACAATTCAACCTATCATCCATAGTCCTGGAATGTATTTTGATCCGATATCTGTTGCGTACTTTTCCAATGATTACTGGAACGTAATCACTTCTATGGAATTTATATCTATTAAACCTTATTTGGATAAAATTGAAAAATGTCTCTCTGATATTTCAGGTACTTGTAATAAATTTCAGAGTCACTCCATATTAGAAATAGACTGTAATGATACTGTTAATCCTTTAGAAGTATTAATAAGAGCTAATAAACTTAAATGTGATTCGCTTACCCATCTGGTTTCGCGAAGTGAGTCTCAGAATGATGCAAAACGATCCAAAAGAGGTGTTTTGAATGTTGGCGGAAGCGTACTAAATTTTTTGTTTGGCACATTGGACGCTGACGATGCTAAAAAATATGACGAAGCAATTGATGCTGTACAACAGAACCAAGAAAATGTATATTCCTTCATGACTGAAAATATACATATTGTAAAATCCACTATTAACGCATTTAACGATTCAATAAGTAAATTAAACAGCAATGAAATTAAAATAAATGAACATTTAGGAAAACTTAACAAAATGTTTGGAAGATTTTCTAAAGCAACTGATGACTTACAAAATACGGCAAAAATTAATTCTGTATTCAATCTGATCGAAAGCTCATTATTCTCCGTTTCAAATATTTTAGATACAGTATTAAACTGTATTTTGTTCGCGAAAGCAAATGTTTTACACCCTTATGTTTTAACTCCTGAAAAGTTATATCATGAACTTTTAAAAACACAAATTAATCAAGGAGATTTAAGATTACCTATCACCCCATTGTCATTACAGAACATACACAGTATTATCGACCTCTCTACGTTGACTTCTTATTATTATAATAAAAAAATAGTATTTGTAATGCAAATACCCCTTATTAGTTCTGTTAAGTATAGCATCTATAAGAATTTGCCATTACCTACACCACAAGTTAAAAATAGTTTAAAAACATATGTTCTTATTCATCCCACTAAATCATACATGGCAGTAACGGATGATAAGTTATATTACGCCTTACTGGATAGTTTAAGCGATTGCAAGGATGTTAATAACGAATATAAAATCTGTCCATCACCATCTATTTTGTCTGTAAATAACAATCCTATTTGTGAAACAAAGCTGTTGACTGAAGTAATTCATTCTCTTCCTAAAATTTGTGACACGAGAATTATTAATGGCAATATTAACTTATGGCAAAAGCTTAATGATGGTAGATATATTTACATACAATCTGAGCCTAACAAGTTAAGTATTAAATGTAAGAATAATAATAAAAATCAAGACTTAACGATACAAGGAACCGGAATTTTATCATTAGAAAATAATTGTGTTGCGTATTTTCAGACTTTGCAGTTTAAACCATCTCATAATTATAAAACAACTTTGCCAAGTCAATTTAAAATTGATTTTAATATAATTGCAGATGACTGTTGTAAATTCATTCTAAGCAATAGTAGTGCTCATATGCTTAAGCCAGTTATTTTAAACGATGTCAATTTAGACTCTTTGAAATTAGCATCTGATAAACTAGATGAAATGGAAAATCAAATTGAGCAAGTCGAACATCAGCCTCATATTGTCAAATATGGGACCTACTATTTAACATTCACTAATGTTTTATTTGCTATAATTGTATGTATCATTGTATACGTAGTTTACGTTAGATGTAAGAATCCAGCTTCGCCAATACTCATACGCCAGGAGTTTCCGTAGGTTCTTTCCATAATAATAACCTACATACCAACATCTTGAGAAACTATCTCTCAACAGCTGGGTCAAGAGTCAGATGCGGAAGGCGGTCGTCTTGGACACAGCACGCATAGTGAGGAGATCCTCTCTCTGGATCCCCGACCGCCGTTAGCTTGGTTTTTACCACCTTGTTGCGGGCGGAGCACTATTTTTGTACACAATATTATTATTTTTTTGTAATGTAATTTTAAAAAGTGTGTTTAAAAAATTTAGGTATATGAATAAAGAATGTGGAGAAAATTTATTTTCCTTTTTTTTACATGTACAATGTAAGTACAGCAATCAATGTGCGGATATTCGTGACGTAAACAAAAGTTTAAATGTCTGAGAGTATCTAGGCGTAGCCTGTATTTCAGCTTACATAATATATAGAATTTACAGCATTCTTTATATAGAATTTTAGTATTTAAGCCTATGAATTTGCAGCTTTAAGCTAACCACCGTAGCATCTTATGCGGTTGTAATAGGAGCGATTTTACAACAAAACGGTATGGTGTGGTGGCGACTGTACAACGAACAAAAATTGGAGTTGTTTAAAATATTCAGTGAATGATGTTGTGATGATGAAAATTATTCATTAAATATTGTAATTAAAATACCTACTTAATCATAGTGCATTTATTATTTAAAGAATTTAACGTAGTACCTAATAGAATTTTATTATTTCATACATAGTGATTTATTTCCTTATTCGTACCAGTAGAGCGATATCATTGCATCCTTAGTCCTCACTTAGTATAAGTACGTGTTATCCTTATCTTGTTGCATTTATTTCAATCAATCCTTTTTTATAAAGACATGTAAAGAGGTCCTCTCATGTTTTAACCAAAGAGATTTAATGACACTAATATTTTAATGTCTTTAAAAACATTGAAACTAAAACAAAGTGTTTATTTATTTATTTATTTATTTATTATGGCACTCCAACGACAAAGTCACAAAAACATTTGTACATACAGGATTTCTTAAATAATACTATAGTGACTTTGTCACTTAAAGGTGTGCACAGCTTTTATATTGTGATACAGTGTTAATAGGATAGTAGTGAAAATTGTACACAAAGCATTGTAGAATCATTAAATGAAATCATTAAAATATTTGAAATATTACCATACACGATTAAAATTACTGTATAAAATTAGATTATAAAATTAAGAAATTAATTTAAATTATAACAATAAATTGAGCTATTATATGAAAATTAAATTAAATTAAATTAAGAAATTATAAAATAAAATAAAATTATTGCATTGACATTACGTTTCAGTAACATGGTGACAATACGGGTTAAGTATCCATCTAAACACAACATGAAAATAAAAATAAAAATAAAAATATATAGGTATTATAATGAATTGAATTGAAGACTAATAATAAGGAATGTCCTGGAATTATTTGTTAATGGTGTCAACTACCCAACTCCAAGGGTTTTACAGGGCCACATGATGTGACCACTGAAGTTCAAGAGCAATAAGTGTACAGTTAGATTCGCGTTGCGGGACCACCACCGCGGCGGTTGCGGCCGGTGCGGTTGCTTCCTTGCCGCCGCAAAAATCGACAACGTTGCGGTTATCGGGTCGTGGATGACGCGTCTGTTATGTCATTACGTCACGTGGTCCCTTTGTGTCTGGGCGACGCGACGTGTTAATTAGTCATGTAATAACCGATTCTTATAACCAACTAACCGTTATTGGTCGGTTACAAGAAAGTATCGTTTCTTTACTAATATTGTATCTATCACCAGGCAGTGAAAACAAAATGAAAATTATAAAATCAGATCGTTACATTGACGGCACAGTTGGCACAGTGGCTGAGCGATTAGCTGATGTACTGTGTGTCGCGGGTTTCGAGGCTATTGCCATCAACTGGGCACAAATCTAGACTCCGAGGCTGTTACTAAGAAATTCCTGATGGAAAAACCCAATAACACTTTGCCTGACCTGGGAATCGAACCGAAGACCTCATGCTCAGCAGTCACGCTTTGCGACTAGACCAACGAGGTAGTCAAAGAAGAATACGGAAAGATTAAACTCCTTATTTTTACACTTAATCTAAATAAAACGTATTAATTTAAACAACACACTTCGTATGTTCTTAAATATCATTATACATGCAAATAACGTTATTAAAATTAACAATTATTCTTAAGTATGTTTTATTTAGACGGAAATTCCTAATTTTGTGGGTTTTGTTCTATTTTTAGTTTACAAACTTGTTTGAGTATCGAAATACCGATATGTATAACTTCTAAATATCTATAATACGGTGATGAATATAGATACTTGTATATTTTTCTTTCTTATTAATATTCATTATGTGTCTACGAAAGTGAGTCAGAACGGGATTTTAGCATATACGTATTTTATTTATGTCGTAATTAGGAACCGATTTTTATGTTCATGGGTTAAGGTTCTTTTTATAAAATGGGGTTTCTTACAATTTCGATTAATATTTCAATAGATCATACACTATTGTCGTTGGTAGGGGCAATAGGCAATACGCTCGACTCTACAAGGGACTTCAAAATAACCTGCGAAATGTGGGTGTACTAATGGGTACGTCCTCTCCTTAACCTTTTTGGGGATTACAGGCGTGATGTTATGTCATGATGGTAGGGGGACTGCAGAGTTTGCTGCTCTATAAACAGTTAAATTGACTTAAGTAATACAAGGTAGAGGGGACATTACCTACAACAATAATTTTACCATGAATTCAGTACATGATTCAAGAACCCCAAGCGATCAAATGTTTCATAGGTTATTAATAAAACATTGATGTTTCTAAAATCCACGTATACAGTAAAAAAAATCTGCACAAGTTCTCTGCGAAGCTCCCGTAAGGCCGGGCGCACACCGCACAAGTGGGCGCAACAAGTGTGCAGTGCGTTGTGTGCGACGCGATGCGGCGGCGACGCGACCACGACGCGGCGGCGCGGTGCGGTTCACAATTTTTCCGCCAGCGAGCTCCGTCTTCGCGACAGTAGGCGGAGCCGCCCCGCCCAGCCACGCACACGCCCACCGCACTATCTCAAGACCAAAACACACTGAAAAAATACACCCGTAACATTGTAACATTAAACTTATCAGAGTGCAACGGACCAACAAATTAAGCCAATATGATAATGAGTATATAGTTTATTAGTACAAACGTGTCAAGTTACATACAATTTGGCAGCCATCAAACCTCATTAGTTCCATTAATTCGGAGCGGCTTCTAATGTGATTGTTGATTTGTAATCGAATTTCACAATAGGACACGTTATACAGACTATTAAAATATATATTTTTGGGTCATAAAATTAACTTTTTCAAACTTTCAAAAAATTATTTTTGTGTCCACTGCTATAGACATCTCTCTCCATTCTAACCGCAGCTAGCGAACCGAAAGAGGGAGATACGCAACCACGCTTTAAAATGAAAAAGCTCATAATATTTCCCTTTCAACAATGGAACTAAACAAAAATATTTAATGGTACAAAACTTGCGCGGGTCTCTCTTGCACCAATAAAGCGATATACAAGTGCGAGCGGGAGAAGAACACCGCACATTTTCCCGACAAATGAAGCGTGGCTAAACCGCAGATTGACCGCAGAGAATGGAGGCAGCGAGTGACAGAATGGCGGCGGTTCAGTAGTAGAGAGTCGCGCGGGCAGCGAACACGCGTCAGCCTCCGCGAGCGACTGACTCACGCACCACGCGACGATACCTGACCCGCGTCAGACGTGGCTCGTACTCAGCACAAAAAACCGCGCGCCGCACAACCGGCCCAGCCACACATTATCATAAATATATCGACTCTCAGCTGATGTTGACATAACACGGAGCGCGATAGTGACTTACAGGTGTTCTTAGAACTTAGCCGGAACTGTTCATGTATCAAATAGTTCCCAGTGAACCCCGGACTAGTGTTGTGACTCATATAAAATGACGAAAGTTAAATTCAAGAAATGCTTCGCTTGTATAGAATGAGCTTCGTTGGATTAAGGAAATAATACACAAATAGGTATATTATTATAGTGCGACATAAGCGGACAATTTGTAAGTGAAACAACGGACAAGTTTGTTTATAATACAAAGTTTTAGATTAATAATAACATTAGACTCTAAACGTTACGAAGAGACTGACAAAGTATTAGAATCCAAAGATTTCCTATTTATCCATAGTAAATTATCGTGTCAACGCTAACGAAATACTCACTCACGACTCACGTACGAGAAACCTTCTTACAGTTGCAAAGGTTAAGAATTACCGTCATATACAAGGTGTATAATATAAACATTTTGGACGTTTGCCAAAACGAAGACCTTGAAGGTCGTGAAGAGTCGCGGAAGTGTTGGAATCCAAGTGTTCAAACGAGCCCTTACTTGCCAAAATTAGAGTTTGATAGTATCGTTGTGTTCTTTGTTGATTGCTGCGTCAGTGGGACAAGTTGAGAACGCCGCCCGTGGCGGTGCGGCGAGTGAAGTGTGATGGTGTGAAGGATGCATTTGCCGTATGAGTCCCGAGGCCGACGGCGGCGAGAGATGGCCGAGCTGGAGCCGTGGTGGCTGCAGTCCATCGTGGATGAGACACTAGCGGAGTACCCTGATCTAGGTAACATGTCACACTAATACCAATACTTTCTACTTTCTCATAAACTTATAAGAAGTTGATGATGAGTTGATGATCCGAGGTTCTTAAGACTCTTCAATTGACCTACATGAAACAGATTTATGCTCATTCTAGCAAAAACTTGATGAATAAGTCGATAAAGATGCTGCGCTCTTTCCGGTTGTTGTTAAGGTCAAAAGTTGTTTATCTTGAATATTTGTTACGGTTACTAAGAAACCATTACGTTTCGGGATATTCGGACACCTTTTTGGTTCATTCGCCTAAATAAAAATTTTCGTTGAAAGAATGGTTGATAAAAATTAATTGTTTGGAATTGGGTAATTAAAATAAATTTTCATAATTTACCTATACTTTTAACAATATCTTAAAGGATGATAATAAAATTTTGTGAGAAATATTTGATAAAGATAGTTCATTGCTTTGATAAAATCGTTCTCAAGTAAAAGACATCAACGCGGATCTAAGTGAAAGTTCGAAAGAGATTTACTTAATTAAATTGAATTTTAACTCAATAAAAAGTTAGATCTGTTCGCATTATTAATTCAATAAATAATAATTGATATTTCAAAATATATTGATATAATAATTAATATTTCAATAAATATTATTATTAATTTCACTACAACATTCTCCGTAGATATTCTTTTTTTAACATATTTTATCTTTGTACTTAAATAAAAAAGAATATACTAAAAATATTTTTCTGGTAATTACTCATAATTCTTGTGCAAAATTGTATGGAATTTTAATGATATTGAATAACGCGTTTGCTAATTACATGTTTCTTAATTGTAGACCTATTATGACATTTTTTTTAGTTGAGGCATCAATTACGGTCTACCTACTATGCAATTATGGTTATGAAGTTCCAAAAAAAAATTAATGTCGAGATAGAAAATAAATACTACTACAAATCGAAATACGGTTGAAAATAATAAATAATAATAGTATTCATAAAATAATAACAATCTATTGCTGTCCCACTGCAGGGTAAAAGCCACGAAGGCACGAGCATTGATCACCACACTTTCTCAAGGCGATTTTAGACTAATATTGATTAGAAAGTCCCGGTTTCCTCGCGATGTTTTCCTTCACCGATGTCGGACCATTCAAATATTTTTTGAATATTATATAAGAGTTAGTAACTAAACCATGTTTGAATTACCGGGTATGGGAATGTTTGGAATAGTAATTGGCGTTTTCTGTTATGGTGAAATGCTATAATGGCGATTGATTACATTGAACCTTATTACTAAAGCCGCAAGGGTGAAAAGTGATTATGCCTATTATGTATTATTATTTTGATTAGATTATTGAAAAATAAGCACCAACATGGTTTTCCAAAAGTAAAATCTTTTTTGCGAGGAAGTAGCGCAAGCGCAAATAACACGCGCACAAAAAACATGCTGTGAGCTCGTTGAATGAAGTATTTATTTAGACAGTTATCATCAAACAAGACGAATTCCACTTCCTTTTTTTTTAATACAAGACGTATTCCATAGGTAGCTTTTATATAATGAAGATCGACATCTTGTCAGAATTCAATTCATTGAAATTTATTGAATTGAATAATTGACCTATAAAATGAACTGACCTAAACTTACAAGACGTGCTACGAGAGATGAGACTTGACACACCACACAAACTCTATTGTTTCGTAATAAATATTACAATATTGTTAAGAATTTTAATCTAAATTTTATCGAAATATCACTAAATATATACACAAATTATGGATCCATAACTGCGCAAGCTCCCTATTACTGACGCATGCCAAGACACATCTTTTGTGGCACGTATTATACCAGATTGATTATAAATTAATCATCGTTAATTATGCAAAATCAATAAAATTATTTCGAAAAACAAGTGAATGTTTGTTCATTTTCATAGAACTATAAGAAATTTAACGCCAGGCTACTTTTCTAAAACGATTTCACACAATTCGCCACGAGTTAGAATATGTAGAAACATTTGCAAAATACTCGTAATTCAATTATTCCAATAGTGAATTTGGTTTACTAATGCAATAACATCATTTGTAAACTGTTAGAGCAATTAGATAGGAGGGCAGAACACACGCGGAATGCACTCATTGTAACGAACCTGTTCAGAATTGAACACTTTCAATGACGCCTGATGGTAATGAGTTCAGGATGAGTGCAATTGATGCACTAGGTTTGTAATAGACTTAATTTTTAAAATCAGTGAGTTTACTTGTGTATTGGCCAATGATTGGTGGAAATCAACTGGAAATCAACTGAAGAGTAGCTTAGCAAATCCAAAAATAGTTTGTTATTGCTATTATTGCGATATTTTTTTCTAGTTCTTTACTACACTTGGTATCCTTCGGGTTGCGGTAATGTATAGATCGAATTCCTGAAAAAATAATTGTTGTAATTTTTGTCACGGAATAAGCTTTGTAATCATACTTTACATACTCATACATCCACAACCCCTACACTGTTGCATGCACCCGTAAGCACACCATAAACAATCATTTTTTTACACCAAAAATTAAAGTTACGTAGCAATAATTTTTGGTAAATTCTTCTAAGTTTGTTGGACAGTATACGTTTTTTATGGCTTTATGTATATAATCGCAGATATGAAAATGATTTTCTAAGATGTCGTCAAGTGTTTTGAAAGACAAAATGGTTCTGCTTATTAATGGAATCGGGACTGCAAAAGCGATTGTCTCGATAGTGACCTTCGCTTTGCAAATAAAACCTTTTTCCATAATTTAATAATCTCGCTTGTCATACGGGTTTTGTGACGCAGTGTTCGTAAAGACGTGTTATAATATATCGCTATTTCACGAGTAGTATGAACGGCTTATGATCTAAAAGCGAAACAAGCATTTGGAACCTCCAAATGCTTGTTTCGCTTTTTTGTGTTTACGAAAAAACTGACAGCCGATGGACCAATACGAACGTTGGATGTAATGCTCGTAGTGTAACGCAAACGCAGAATTTGTGTTACATTACAAGTAACGTCACACTACACTGGCTCAATTTGCTGCGATAAGCAGACATGAGTTCGCTTCCTATTCTCTTACCGTTATCCGACAGCCAGATTAGGGGTACGCAAAAGTATAGTATCCTAATCTATACCGGAAAAGGTTCACTTGACAAGGGAAAAAAATAATCCTTATATTATAAAAGAGAAGATTTAAATTTGTTTGTACCTAATTGAAAAACTCAAAAAGTACTTAACCGATTTTAAAAATTCTTTCACCTATATTTATTTATTTTATTAGTGAGTAACATATACGAGCATACATTTAGAAAAAAATGATAATATATTGTTGCATAGTTTTCATTTCCATCTGTTACGGTTGTTTTGGTATAATTATCATTTATAACTCGTGCTTAGTAGAATCTATCGTTCAAGTCACGTTAGACCTTATAGACCATTAAAAGACACTTTGAACGTTATATACAAGACAAAATTAATGAATTTGTTGTGTAATTGGCTAGTCTCTATAGAAATTGACCGCCGCCGTGAGCAAAAATAAGTCGTTAAAATATTTAAGTACTAGCGCGCCTTACCGGTTTCGCACGGAAGCAATGTAGATACATAAACCTTTCTCTTGAATCACTCTATTATTTGACAAAAGCATTAAAATCCATTGCGTAGTTTCAAAGATCTAAGTAAGCGTACAGAAAGCTGGAAGCGAATTCGTTTTATACTATGTAGAGATTATCGTCCAGGTAGCTACTATTAAAATATAATCGATACAGTTTACAATTCTAAAACTTGTTTTACCTGTCTAAATAACGTGTCAATAATGTCTAAAACCGGCTCTGTCTACATGCGTACCTCTTTCGTAGTTATTTTCGATTATTTCACAACAAATCAGGCAGAGATAAATTTTATTGTTTTTTCAGTTCTAAGCATAAATGTTAAACATTTATTGAACTGTTATTGCTGGATAGTAATGTAACATATTTAGCATAAAGAGTTACTTTTGTCGTAAGTAATTTAGTTATAGAGATATTTAAGAGAATTTTGGTTGGTTGGCTCGTTTTCATTCAGACTAATTTTCCCGTCGGAATTTAGCAGCAATTTATCTCTGTCCCAATCTCGAAAATTCTTCCGCTAATAGGAAAACTACGTTATTGGCTAGATGCTATATTATAACCTACATTTCGTTATTTAAAAAAAAAACCATAAGAAAATGCGGACGAAGTCGCTTCAAGTCCAATTTAGTTCAAGTATCTACCTACTTATTTGCTAACATAAGTGCGTATAACGATGAGTAACTCACAAGTCGGGGAATCCGCAAGCAACACGCGTTACCATATTTACATAAACAGTTTAGGTCCACTTGCACCAAAAACTTAACTAAGAATAAGTTTGCTAACACTATGTTAAATTACAGGTATTGTATGACATCTTTTCATTTATTATTAGCGTATCTACTGGTCTGGATTTGGAAAAGTCCTTTTTACATTTACGGAAGCAGAAACGAATTAAATTGAATTATAATTGACAAAAATTACACCCATATTTTAATCGGTCACACAAAAACAATAAAACTCAATATACTCGTAACTTCGTGTTAGCGACTACTTTTAAAGTTAAGTTTTTGGTGTAAACCTTAGGGTTTTAATTGGAAGTGTTCATGTGATAACGTGACATGGCTTTTTTATTTCATAAATAAACGATATAGGTGAATGTTGTTTCAACATCATCATCATCATCATATCAGCCGAACGACGTCCGCTGCTGGACATAGGCCTCCCCTAAAGGCAGCCACAAAGACCGGTTCGGCGCTACGGTCCTTTAAAAATAAATTCGCCAATCCAACTGGTAATAACTGCACCTTTTCTGGTTTTTATTGAACCCGACTGGTAATTATTGAACTTTACGGATTAATATTGAACCCGACCGGTGATTATTGAACATTTACGGGTTAATATTGAACTCGACTGGTGATTATTGCTCTTTTTCTGGTTTCTATTGAACAATGTTGTGCAAGCTCTAAGTAAATTGAAAATATTGAGGTAGGTATTACTATGCCTCGATAATTACCGCATATTTGTTAGGTTAAATTATTCGATTTAGTTGTTAAATTTTAATGATTTAAACTCGAAACGGAAAACGTATTATTGCATTATTAAAACAATAATAATAATATCGACATCTTTTCCGTTCACTATGTTGACGGATATCACTATAATTTATAGTTTAAATGGAATATTTAAAATATATTAAATAATTAATATTACCTAATTGTTGTCAGTCGCAAAAACTAGTAATTTAATTATAATATCCAATGCAATTATAAAATAATTATTTATCTATCGGCATTTTGTTATTATTGTGAAGTAGCATTCCGGTTGTATAGTTTTATATTAACGACTTAATTTTATTTTGAAACCGGTCTTTTAATGATTCTCGTGTCTTATTTTTTTTTTTTGTGAATGAATCAACAAAATGTGAATTTAGATTATATAAGGATCAAGAGGCTAAAAGGCAATATCTACCAAATCAAATATCTTATAGGTCTAAATAAATCATCACATAAATTGCTGACACCAAACAAAATCTTTAAAAACCCCGGACAATTTGGTGGAATGGACATTTTTTTTCCCGGTGGCCTCAGTTTTTTTTAACAATAATCATGTAAACCTCATTTACGATTTTATTTTTTTATTTATCTTTCAAATGTAAAACCGCCTGACAGCCCTTTTGATGGACTGTCAAGCACTTATTTTTTCAAAAGAACAGAGTTTAACTATTTCCTTCTTTTACGTAATCAAATAAGTTTGTATATGGGTAAACCAGCCAGACACTACAATTCGTAGTAATTTTCACATATCAAGGGTTAAACAAGTCAAATCATCGGAACGCAAGCGCAATCCCGCGAGTAACCCTTCACAGCTCCTCGACCGCACCTAACCCGCAGTTTGCGGCTCCATAATTCCTATATACAATCAGCTTCCGTAAATAGTGAAACCGCATTTACACTATTAATGTTTTTATGATTCCTCGAGCCGTTACACGGTGACTTTTTGAGATAGTCCGTGAAGCGTACGGTGTGACCACATCCTAATTTGAGGATTATGTTGTAGATGATAAGTTTTGTTTTAGAATGTACGAAAATGACTTTCTTTTCTTTCTGAAAATCAAATTAGTTATTAGATGTTTTTAGAATTTTGCGCATATCCATTCAACCATTTTTACAGCTTTTATTTACTTTCGCCTGTCCGGGTGCCTGAGTGTAATCAAATATTACAAGTTAAATTTAATTTACTTCCCGAAGTTCGATTGAGCTGTAATTTTGCATAAATCTGCTATTTGCGTGACAATGCAATATAATAATGTCACAGACCTGGTCTGATGATGGAGACAGAAAGTAGGCTTGAGAACCTAATCAAATCTTACAAGTTAAAGACCCACCCGGTATTTGATTGATCTGGAATTTTGAATACATACGCACATTGTATGACAATGCAATATAAAACCTTGACTATCTCATTAATTATCAATAATTTTAAGTCCCGGCAATGTTTTCCACTGATTGCCAGGAAAATATATCCCGTTTAGGAGTACCATTAAATAAATACAGAGGTAGTGAGCTTCAGCGGTCCCTAGTTAGTTAAGTTAGTTATATGAAATATTTATAGCATAAAACAATATTATCAATAAACTTCTGTCACTAATCCATTTACAGCGTGATCATTATAGAAAATTAGCTTTAATCAACAAGTTCAGCGCGATCACAAACTGAAATGATGATTCATTACTGACTTTCCTGACATTCGAAATATCATTCATCATAATTACACCTATTTACTCGATTCGAAAACGTTACGAATCGATTTGAAACGTCAAATCATCATCGAAGTCATCTAAGACTGTGCGCAGACTGGAGACTAGATTGTCTTTTATATTTTAGTCAAACGCTTAAAACAATCAACTATGAAAAAATTTAAGGCGCGAACATATACAACCGAATTGTTTAATAAACAGCTGACAAAAGTTAGGTACAGAATTTTTTGTCTTTAGTGTGCGCTCTGCCTATCAATTACCGTTAATCTCAACGCTATGACGGTACAAAAGATATTCATAGGCTTAAAGTTAATAGTTTAAATTTTAAAACCGCATTTTAAATTATATACAATATTAAAACTCGGCCCCGCTTTTATGTAGTCATTTCATTTAGTTGTTAACTTGTTATAAATAACGGTTTTCCTCGTTCAATCCTTTTTTTTACAGTAGAGGCGGTACAATTAGCTTCTGGCTAGCCGTGTGATAACTCAGTTCCTATTAATTCTGCCTTATTAGTTGTTTATCCGGTGTTTATTATCATTACGTTGTTACCAACGTGTGACTGATGAGGATGTTAGATAACAAAGTTCATTTATTAATTTTATTTCGAAATGAGTATATAAAAAATTAGGTTGGGCTTGCTTAGAACCCACGAAGGGTTCTGTACCATCGTAGGAGATGTAAGATCATGTATAGAAAGAGATAGGTATGTATCGAGACAAAAACGCAAAAAATAGGTCTTTGTATGGGAACCCATTTCATTTTTTCCCGACTGCAAGGAAAGGGTTATGTTTTTTAGCTTTTATTATTTGTTGGTAAAGCGGCTATAGGAAAACGGTCTGACGGACGAACGGACAGCTAAGGCTTAGTAATAGGGACTCGTCTCGTTACCACCCTTAGGTTACCAAACCGTAAAAAGCTACTGCATTAGGTTTAGCTCACACCGAAACACAACAAGACGCGCAGTTTTTAAGATATTGGCACATTATTGTTTTTTTTTTACTGCATGATAACCATGGGGCAAATATCAGTCTCAATCTGTAAAAATGTCTCTATTTCACCTACATTTTTGACACGATTTTGACACTTACTGACGGTCAGATAAGATAGTAGATTTTGAAAATTTTAATTGACCTTCAGGGTTACGCTCGAAAGCGTGTCGAATTTATCGCGCTACACGCTGCATAGCGTACTGCAATTTGGCGAACTTCAGCGTACCTTATCGTGTAGTAAATAAGCGCTATAACGTAGTGTAGCTATTTTTTAAAAGCGGCAGCGTCGCGTTTCGTCTGAATGTGAGCTGATCATTATACATCTTTCAGATGGACGTGAATTGTGATAACATCCTTGTCTCAATGTAGTACGCTACGTCAATACATTTTAATCGTGTATGTCGTCATTAATTACGCATTTAAATGTATTAGAAACTTGTGTCGACAAAATCGAGTGACGTATTCATTTCTATAACCTACGTATATGTATACATAGATAATTTATGTACATATAAAATACGCATAATTTGTTTATACATTACAATAATTAAATCATAACAAAGTAATGTATGTTGAAGCATCACGCAAAACTACAGAATATGTATATTCAATTAAAGTTTTGTATGAATATTCTCTACAGATCTGGGCCTCTGGGGGCCTACCCCCAACTCTTAAAACAATATTATTTTAATATTATTTTTCCTCCGCACAATTGGAATTTCAACGCTCGGCTCAGCGCCGAGAGTTAAAAATCCAACAAAAGAAATTACAAGGTAATATTAAAATAAGATTGTTTTAAAAGATGGTGGTAGGGCCCCTGGTCAGTCTATGTAGGCACATATAAGCTATACCTTATCACGCTATTTGCTATGGAGGATAAGCAATGATACATCTGTTTTCTTCCACAGTTCACTACAATTTGTGTGGTTTCTACCCAAAAATGTTCACTAATAACTTTTTAGACATATGTATCCTGCTTATGATTAGGAAGTTTCATCACAATCGGTTCATTCATTTTTGTAAATAATGCCTTTTAAGTTTGTTTGTCGTACGGCGTAAATGACCATAAATAGTATAATTTACCATATAATATAACATTGTTTTCTTCAAGCTCTTTTCTAATTAAAACCTCTTTGTCGACAGTAAGAACGGGCAGTCCAGACTACATGTGTTCAATGCTGCCAACACACTGGCGTTCGAACAAGACGTTGCCTGGTGGCTTCAAGGTGGTAGCATTGGGGGAGATCCTTGACGGTACCCTGGTCACCGTCAGGGCTGGCAACGACGAGAACTGTTCCGCGGAGCTGAGGAACAACTCCGCTGTGATGAAGAATAGGGTTGCCAAGTTTAATGACTTGAGGTTCGTCGGAAGGAGTGGGAGAGGTAAGTGTCTGTTTTAATAGAATTCTTTTACTACATTTTTATTTGATAACTTTGTAAGCGCCCGAGAAAATATTTTTACATCATTAGAAATCTTTGAAATCGTCGGCTTTTGCCTATTAAAATATGCATGTTTAAAAGCATGCAACCCTTCCGGAAGAAATTCTTTAAGGCGCTTTGCACACGGAGCAACTTAAGTTGACGCAACTGGCAACTTTTTAAAAGTTTCCTGTAAAAGTTGCTAGTTGCCATAAAGTTACCGGTTGCCGCAACTTTTTGGCAATTTGTAAGCAACTTTTTTAGCCGAGTTGCAGTGTTGCAAACTTAGCGGTATTACCACTAGATCTGGTGGATTGGGACCCCCATCTGGTGGGCAGAATTTGTATCTGGTGACTAGTGGATTTTTTAGTGGGCAAGTTTTAAGTTGATGGTTTTCAAAAACAAAATTAAAATATATTTACAATACTAACACTTTCAGTGTACTCATCCGTTAGATGACTGTAGTATTAAAAAGAAAAAGTAATCGTACTGATAACGGTACAAGTTAATCAGGTCGACAAAAAAGAGGGTAAGAAACAAAACAATCCTATTTAGTAGCAGGACTAGCATTTTTGTCCGTGATATAATCATCTAACTTATAATAATGCATGAATGTTTAAATTTTCTCTCATTTAGTTGGGGAATATCAAGAAGTACTTTATTATAGAATTTTACACATTACCCCAAAAAGAAGTGTTTACTTAGTGGGAAAAACCACTAAGTTAATGGCAACACTATGCCGGGCACAGGGCGAGGGAGGGAGGGTGTGAAATCGAATATTTGACAGTTGCTAGTTGCGGCAACTAGCAACTAAATAAGTTGCTAGTTGCCGCAACTGAAAACTGTTGACGATTGCCGCAACTCGCAACTTGAGTTGCTCTGTGTGCGCAGTCCAATTGAATTACATGTAAACAGCGAGTTGCCAGAAAGTTGCCAGTTGCCAGTTGCTGCAAAAGTTGCTCCGTGTGCAAAGCGCCTAAGTGACAGTGAAAACCGCATTAAAATCCGTTTCCCAATTTAAAATATCCGAGCATACAGAACAACAGACGACGGGCTGCGACTTTGTTTTATACTATGTAGAGAGTATGAGATACAGATTTGGAAAGGCATTTATTTTGTATTTCGAACTTTCCTAGACGCACTTACTTGCTTTTTATCATTATTGATGGTAAATAAAAACTGGTTGGTTAGTCAAATGTAATATTTATCTTCATAACAGTAAAGTCCATAATGCAAGTTAAGATCATAAAGAACTAAGCCTAGTTCATTCGAGAAAAATAATCTGACTAAACGATTCCTATAGAAAAACCCAACTACTTAGTTACTGCAGTATAATTGGAAATACCACTCTTATCAAGACGGACTTACTAAATCAACTACTTATACAAGAGTAATTACATCACACAATTAGTATGGACACAAAAAGGTTTACATTCAAAAGAAAAAAAAAACTGTTGACATAATTTTTTTCTAATCTAATCGATACCTCGTCCGAATTATGTATGATTAAAAAACGGTTTATTATTACTGGCTAATGACGGCCTAAGATTTATAAAAAATGATTGACTCTAAGATGTTTGCGAAATTTAAAAATAGAACACCAGTGTTTCGCTTGTTTGACTTCTTTGGCATTCTTTCTTCTTCTACCACTACTACCCAAAAGCCTCCTCTCACATAGAGAATTAGGCATAAGCATTGATCACCAAGCTTGCTCAAGGCGGATTGGCAATTTCAGACCTAAAAAAAGGCCGGGTTTCCAGACAATTAGCCGACGTTTTTCTTTACCGCTGTCAGTGATGTCTAAGATAAACTTAAAAAGTAATAATTATATAAATTGAAAAGTTACCAATCCACAACCTTACGCATAAGAGGCCTTTTATTTTATGTGGAAAAATCATTAAATGAGCACTTCTGAACTGGGTGGGACGAAAGAGACTGTCCGACTTTCACGGATAAAAAACCACCCTGTTCCTTGTGTTGCCCTTTACGTTCCGGGGCCACGGTATCCTGTTAAGACGTTCCGCAACCCCCGCAGGCATAAGAGGCCTTAACCACCTTCAGGCGTGCAGGCTCTAGTCCTTCTATAAATATAGCCAGCCGATTATCACTTCAGCCGGCTAACTCTGCAAATTACATCGATAACTCAACCTAATATCCATATCTTAGATGTTTGCATATTTGTACCCCAATCACGCGTAAACCGTTGAATAGATTTGGATGATAGAGCATAGATAGAGCACTTCCTGGATTAACACATGGAATACTTTTTATCCCGATAATGTGTTACCTTGTTTACCTTCTACCGAAGCCGCGAGCAGGAGTTAGTAATTAATACTAGAAAGGTCAAGTAGCGAAATAAGCTAAGTCTCCAAACATTTGACTATCTGTAGAAAAACCGATAAGAAACTCCATAAACGTCATTCTTCGCACTTGATTAAAATAAATAAAAAAAAAAACATTACATAACTCACAATGTGTATTTTTTTATAGCGTATGTACAAACATTTGTATATTGATTTGGGTGTTTCCGTGCGAGTGAGTCTTGTTAAACGGTCCTTTATTACGGTTTTTCTAAAGGTCAGTAGTAAATCTGAATATTATTGTCTTTAAAAGAAAAAAATATATTACTTATGTTCCAAGTTAGAGATTTAATCAATAATTAAGTGTCTGTTTGAACGAGCATTTACTTGATTATAAGTTTTAGAATCTAAGAGTCAAAACTCTTTTCTTGAGTTTGAATAAATGAATGTCTGTTACTCAATCACTCCACACCTGAACACCTGAAAGGATCTGAATGAAATTCAGCGCATACATAGATTGCAATATGAAAAAGCATATAGGCTACTACTAGATTCAATTCCTTTTTCTTTTGTACCTATATGACGTTCAAAAGTGCCTTGTAATGGCCTAATTGAAATTAATTATTTGACTTTGACTTTGCTACTTTATTTCCGGAAAAACGTACGGATCTGACAAGCTATCTTCAACCTGTTTAAAGACACGAATGACATAAGTTGCACTATGAATAGGGACGTATGTATAACGATTACCGGTCGGTATTACTACGCGTATAACTATTAGCAGGGGCGCATAATAATTGGTTAATCTGGCGCTCAGCGCGGCCGACCGCCATGATTTGCGCACACCGCCTCGCCTGTCTAATAAATGGATTACTGATTTTATTGTCAGCCGTTGTCGGGTCAGTAGGATTCGAGATGAGAAATTAACTGTTTCTTGGTTCAAGGTCAGATTGTATTAAGTGGTGAAATTTTACAGACGTGTGGATATTGATTGATTTTTGATTGTGAAATAAATGTATATATAATGCCTAAATTATATTATTTTATAATTTCAAGTAACTACCGCTGATAACGGGGTCAATGGCCGCTAATCGTGTTACGTTAAATAATCTCTTTTTTTTAATACATTTTTTTATTTATGTTTTTTTTAATTACAGTTGTGAGATTTTGGCAGTAAACTTAGTATGATCTTGTATTATAATGTCATCTTCTTCATAATAACACGATTTATAAGAAACTATGTACCTCATACATCATGCCTTAGTAAAAGTGTGCTAGTAAGGCAAACGAGCCTATAAAAAAAAAAAAACAAATGAATAAGGCTGGCCTTGAATGAGGTCATACCGATTTGGAATCGATGTGTCAGCAGGTCCATACTATATTAATTCAAGGACCTTACAATATAGTACTTTATAATTCTATACAACATTTTACGTGACCTAAATAGATACAGCTTACTTGAAATAAAAGGTCAAAACGTTAACAAAACGGTAAATATTTAGACTACTCTATACGTGATTCTTTTCACCCGCGATGAGTTACGTTTTTGTTTACTACTCCGCTCCCATCAGACAAAGCGGCATCATGTTATATAACCTATACTATTCCTCATGAATCGGGCTATCATACACAAAAAGAATTTTCCCAATCCGACTGGCAGTTACAGAGGTAAGCGTGTTTAAACAAATTAAAAAAAAAAACTCTTCAACTTTATGATATTAGTATAAAATATCTGTTCCAATTTCAAATCGCGTGAATCATTAATAATAATTTCTATTACCTAACACTGACTAATTGATTGGAGCAACGAGATGTGTCACGATAGGGAAAAACGTTAAATGAACGCAAGCGCATCATTTGTAATAACTACATATTACTATCATTCACTTAGAGCAAATTATTGAAAAAAACCGGTCAAGTGCGAGTCGGACTTGCACATGACGGGATCCGTACCACCGTACAATATTTAACACTATATTTAAAGAAACACTTCCCTTGTTTGGGGATCCCTTTTATTTTTTTTATTAATTCTAGTTACAGCCACAGTAATATACGCTCTGTGAAAATTTCAAGTATCTACTTATTACGGTTCAAAAGACACATTCCATGACACACAGACAGACGGACAAATAGCGAAGTCTTACTAAGTAATAGAATTCCGTTTAGCACCATTAGGCTAGTTAACACCACCATCAATTGACGTACTTTTTATGACCTTTATGTTCCATAGATTTGTATGGCATACTGGCCTGTGACGACACTTATTTGGCAACTCAATTGTCTAACTATTTATTGATTTCAAAGCTACTAGAAATCTAATTTTACAGTAAATTAAAAAATAATCGGGTTTTCAGGGCTAAAATAAAGCTTTTACATAACATAACATCACGCCTGTAATCCCCGAATGGTTAGGCAGAGGTGTACCTACCCATTAGAACACACACATTTCGCCAGTTATGTTTTAGTCCCATGTAATAGGGGGCGAGCCTATTGCCATTGACCGGGCACAAATCCAGAATCCGAGGCTGCTACTGAGAAATTCCTGATGGAAAAACCCAATAACACTTTGCACTTTGCTTTTTAATAAAGCTTTTAATTTTTTAAATTATGTCTTGGAATTATTGGTTAACTACCCAATGGGGTACGGAACCATAAAAACACTAGACGAGAGCTCCCACATCATTCGTGTTAACTTCCTACTACGATCATTCACTCAAAACAGTTATGAAAAAAATAATCATTACGAAATCAATTCGTGCACGATAACCGGCTACGACCTTTATTGAACTTCAATACGTCCTTGATATCTAAAAACACCTTAAAAACTCGGGCAATGTTATTTCCCGGTTATTGTACAAACAAAAGAAACCCGACGTCACTAAAAAAGTTGGAAACTTCAAGTGACGGAATGACGCATTGATTTCAATCGTTATAACGATGACGACACCTGTGCTGCGCGCGCGCCGACCGGTTTTCTCATTCATACCACGTTCTACAATGTTTATCAAATCACGTCAGGCTGGGAGGCTTACACCTATTATTGGAATTGATTATTATCACGCGGTGGGTCTCATTAATTAACATAGTGTTGCGTTAATATCTGTCCTGGGTGAATGTGTGAATAATTATAGCTACTGATCTTTCTACTTATGGGTTACTAGGTAGGTTTAACTGCTCGTAAGTTCTGTAGTCGCAAGTACGGGGTTTTTGGTTCACGATTCCCAGGTCGGGTAAAAAGTGTCATTGAGTGTTACCATTATAAATGTCTAAACTGCCCGGAGTTTGAAAGTGCCTCGAAAAGTACATAAAGCCGTTGGTCCTGACTCTCCGGTTGTGTTGGATTGCCGTCCCATCGGACTAGGAGAGTGAGGGAGGAGGGAGTGCACCTGTGTTAGCGCACATGCTCGTGCACTATAATATGTTCTGCGTAACTTGGCTAGTTTTCCTTCTGCACCCCGTCAGATGTAAAAACCGCCACCACCACAAGGCCACAGGTCCTACTGACTCCAAAAGGTGCCGGGGAACAAATAACACGTCTTACTCTCGGGCCTCTCTTTTCGGGCTACGGACTGCCCCGAGTCCGCTGGCCGCGGGCCCTATTTCACAGTTGCCGGAGATCTTTTTGCGCCCTCCAGCATCTGGTGCTTCTGCTGCCGGTGGGATGCGCTGCCTAAGCTCACCTTTAGCGAGGGAACTAGTGTACCTACCATTACCATTTGTAACCATTATAGATAGGTACAATAAAAACAAAATAAACCAAAAAAACGTTAGTATTTCCGCAAAACTGTACACAGATAATCGAATAAAAGAAAACTAAACGATCACGCTATTAAGGCCCCATTCCACGAGTCCCCTTCATAAACAAAATAATCGTTTGCGGTGAGGGAACGAGCATTTTCTAAATCACGAATGTGAAAACCCGTGTTTGCCGTTAACTTGTCGTGTCTATCAACTGACAATTTATTAACAGTTTGCGTGAATATTGAATTACGGTTAATCGGAAAAAAAAAACACCTATTATTCACAAAATGTTTGGGTGTTATAAAATCCGAGGGTCAAGTACGAACGTGCAGAGAAAATGTAACGTAAAATCGTCAAATTTTAAAATTGGAATCACCCGTTCGCTTATAATACTTATTTAGTTTGAAGGCTTTAGGCTCAGTAGTTCAGGCGCCCGCCTCTCATGCACGAGTTTGTGGGACTTGTGAGTTCGCAACCAGACACGGGCCACTGGCAAGTACCACTGTTGGCACATACCAACAGTGGTATTCACATGAATTTTTCAATTTAAATGTACTTTCTAAGTTTATCTTGGACATCACTGACATCGGTGAAGGATAACATCGTAAGAAAAGCTGGTCTTCTCTTCTGGAGTCTGAAACCGCAAATCTGCCTTGAGCAAGCGTGTCGATCAATGCTCATGCCTTCTCTTTATGATTAAGAGGCCTATGCCTTACAGTGGGATAATAAAAGACTGGTATATTATTTCTTGTTATTTACTCATATCAATGGATGATACCTACTAATTGTGTTTGTCGTATAAAATTAAACAAATATGCTAAAGCATAATCATATCGAATACTTACGTCAGTGCGATTGCGCTAGGCCCACTATAATGTGGCTATAGTTGATTGTTTAGATTTTTTGCGTGGGAACAGAAAATCTGAATATTTAAGTAAGTAATTACCAAGAACACGTGAGTCAATATAGGAAATCCCACCAAAAACACTAGTAAAGTTATTACACATATTGGTCTAGGCTGTGTAATCTAAATATATAAAAGCGCAAGGTCTCTCACTCACTCATCACGAAAGATCGAAGAAATAAAAAAATACAGGGAGGTAGTTTATAGTTAGTAGACGTCCACTAAGAATGGATTTTCCAAATAACCTTCCAAGTGGATAAAACGGAGGTCCGACATTTACGTGGATGAAGTCGTAGACAAAAGCTAGTACTTGCTGCAGTTTACAATCAATTTTGTAGCAAATATTTCCATCCAAACTTACATTTTATGTATATTATTTTTCTCAATCCATGACACCCCCTTATATTTTTAATGGATTTTTTTTTAAGTATGGAATACAGAACATATTGAAAGCCTGGAAAAATAAATAAACACAGTAATGACGTCAAACGTCTTGCTTTTTAAAGGTATGAAACGTTTACGAAGGAAAACAACGGGAAGTACCTAAATACTTAGCAGAATAAACTACGCACTAATGGAATAATGAAATAGATTATAGATTGCAGATGCATAACTCTAAATAGACCTAGATTACTTTTTTGTTATCATAGAACAAATGAAAACGTAAAAATGACTTTTTAAAATTCTGAATCTAATCTTAGCGTGTTAATGGTGCCGATTCCCTTGTTCACAAACTAGACTAAATTTAGAGAATTGACATCTCTTACTGACATACAGCGAAAGGAAAGGACGGTGACATTCCGTGACATTAAAGAACTAAGTTAGAGTTGTCAAATTAGTTTTGCCTTGAACTTCACCGTATTTTTAATCCATACGTTTTAAGATGTCAACTATAACTGTATGGATTATGGATGTGTCAAATTGACTAAATTTGACAGCTCTTATTTACATACGTCTCTTTCTTGTTTTATTGGACAGATAAAGATGGAAATAACCTAATTTTAGTTTAGTTTGTGACCAAGGGAATCGGCACCAATGGCGTCTATATTGAGTCTACCCAGAACTTATTCGCATTTTTCGCGCTTTCAATTTCTGAAGTTTGCAGTTTTCGATGGTAATTCCGCTAACTTTCAGGGAAGATGAACAACCACAATTTAATCTTTCAAAAATGCCTGTAATTTACCTACTTTTTAATTGTCACTGAGATGAAATTATAACCACATAGTTATTGAACGGTTTTTATTAATAAAATTGGTTTTAAAACAAGTTGAATAATGATAATAAGACAGCACAGATGCTCTTTTGAATACTTAGAAGAGTAACAAATAACACATTAATAATAATTATGTATTAGGTATATCCTATGTAAATAGAATTTCCAATATCCATACACGCACATGTAAATAACTAGAAACTGCGAGCTTTTGAATAAATCTATCAATTCTCAGTACACAAGTTCATAATCATTTATTTACGACTATATTAGTAGTAATTAAACTAATATTATAAAGAGGAAAAGCTTGTTTGTTTGTAGGTGGTTCTTTGAAACTGCGAACCAATTACAAAAATTATTTAATTGATAGAAAGCTTCACTGGTGATGAAAGCCATAGGCTATGTTCTACGGTATACTTGACATCCACGTGGACGACGTCGCGTGCAGAAGCTAGTAATTTATAGACAAGTTTATTTTATATCTGGGGGCCTACCCCTATCTCCTTAAATAGTTATTTTAATATTACATTGCCTTGAACCGAGCATTGAAAATGCAACAGTGGATTTTCAATGCTCGATTAAGCGCTGAGAGTTGAAAATCCGACAACAGAAATCAAAATATGTATTTTAAATTAGGACAACCCTGCCACACTGTTTCCACACCCACTGTAACTCCTGAAAGCCAGAATCAACAGTGGAGGCCACCAGAAAATCACCGAGGCAATGAAGCTTGACGAGTCCCAGAAAAACGATTCCACTGTCTTAGGTCCCGCAACGAAATTAATCAGAAAATAATAGCGGAGGATTAAGAAAAACTACAATTTCCACTTAATTACCAAATAATATTAAAATGGTACTGTTTTTGGAGATGGGGGGCAGGCCCCGTGGGCTTTACCAATATAAAGCTGAGTCGACACCGAACAAATTTCCCGAACCGATACAAATCATTGAATTGAGCGTCATCTATGCAAATGTTTATTCTGCGAAAATGTATGGGTAAATACGTTATAAATGGAATTGTTTTTAAACAATATATAAACAGAATATTTATTATTTAAAGCGCTTCACTTATTATATTAAGAAGAATTAAAATTATATAAACGTGCACTTATTAAGTTCTATAGTGCCATATTTCGTTACTGGATCCATATTACAAAATATCATCATCTTCCTACACTTGTTTTATGTTACTTGAGTAAACCCAACTATATCCAAAGTAATTTATAAAACAAAAATATATTTATTTTAGACGACACGTGCGCATAAAAAAATACCTAACTTAAACATACATATTATATTTTACAATTAAAAGGATGCTTCACTAAATTGTCTTTGAGCTGTCCTGTGGCACTTGTCTCCGGAAGGCGACGCATCATCACGTCCTGCGCCCAAAAGCCTTCTTCTTCTTCTTTCAGTTAGTCCATCATAAGGCACTTATGAATATCATATACAATAGAAAAGTATAAAATCTGTTGTGGAACAAAACAATCCTCAAAAAATTTATAACTATCAAGTTATATATAACCCATAAAACAGTAGCTTGAAAAAGATATATAAAAAATTGTGACTTTCATTTGATGGTAAACACACTTTTCCGCCTGCCTTTCATGCATGAGGATGCAGGTTTGACACCGAGCAGTAAAAATGTGACATTTTCAATTAAAATGTACGTTCTAAATTTATTCTGGAACATGACTGACACCGGTGTAGGACTAATATAATTCTGAAATCGCCTTGTAGACAACCAAGATAAATATATACCTAATATACATAGTCGTAATCCAACAATTTTCCTAAACCTTCAAACACTTGAATGCCACGACAAAGTGGGATCAGCAAGTTGGATTTTAATTTCCAAACCACAGGCGGCAATAAACGACGTTGGCACTTTAGTGTTCCATTGTGTTGTATGCGCAAACGCAGCCAGCCGCCATTACAGCCCACATGCACCAACAATATGGAAGAGTAGTAAAATCACGGAGATCATTTTAACATGCCATCAGTGATGTGACTGGTCGGTATACTGCTGGCTATATAATATGTACACCTATATACATTATTTACCGTCATACATGAGTATGACAGATGGTAAAGCTTTGTCCAACTCGTGCTTAACGAAATGAGCCCAAATCCTGAAAGAAGTTGGTTCAAAATTGATTTCAATCTTACAAAAAATAAGTGCTATTTTTCACTAACACTGTTGATGCAAGGTTTTCTTGGTATCTCAAGTTGTTTCAAACATGCAAAAATGTTATGTAAAGTTCTAAGGGTTTTATGGCCAAAATCAAAACTACCGACCATAGAAGGCCAATTATTATAATTAAAAACGTTTAAAATCTAGTCTCAATCTCATATCGGCGACAATCTATGTCAAAAATGTACCTAGGTAATTTTCAGGCATTTTTGACAGTTTGTGATGGCTATTATTCCTAAAAGTTGTTAGTATTGCATCCTGTTCTCACTGCCCTAACTAAGTATATGTAATTAATTTTATTAAATTACAACATTAGTTTCTCAGTATCGATCTGTAGGCGTTGCAAAATGTTTTGACTGTTTCCTCTTGTTTTAATTCGTAGTTTCTTAGAATTTGCACCATATTTAGTTGGATGAATTTTGTTTTAAATTACTTACTTAGGGATTTTGTTGTAATAAATTGCTTCAAATAATATAATGACACCGGGACTTCATTGTCATATAAGACATGGTTGTAAAAAGTTTTTGAGAAAAATAGACATTCACTTGCTTCATCGGATTTTTTTTGTAAATCAGATTCGAATGAATAAATAAAAACCCCTAAAAAAAAATACTATTTTCTAGTAACGCTTCGTATTTTTTAAAACAACTAGCTGATTTAATTTATAAATATGACATAAAGTACCTACAAAAGTGAACGCATCTTGCGCATAATTGTCCTTGACAAATGATTACCTATCTATAAACGAAGTGCCCTTTAAATCAGTGCTATTATTTAAGACCTTCCAACCACGAGTCTTAAAATATATCTGCCAAGATATTCGACACTCAAGACGAGAACCAGTATCAAACAAAAAATACATAATTTCCGACCGTAACACAGTGATGACCGCTACACAAAATGATTTGGTCACATTCTGGTCATGCCGTTTACGTCCGTCCCTAATTATCTGTTCAATTTGTCAAGTACGAGGGTACCTACCTACTCTCTCTTTCGACATAGCACATTACGATCAAATTACTGATTTCGAAATAAAATGTGGTATTATTTGATGATTTTTAGTTAAACACGTAATTATGTTGTTTGGCAACTAATTAGTTCTTGTTTCAGATCTGGTTTGATGGTCTTTGTAAAAAAGGAGCAGTTGATTTAGAGCGGTATAGCGCTAAGAATAGAATGCAAAATCTATTATTGTTACACTTTTTGCAGAACCGAGATTGAGATGTCCGTATGACTAAAGTACAGTGCTACTCTGTAGAAATCTCGCTAGTTGAATTTAGATGAAGTAAGCTCGAGGTGATCTTTTAATTCCTGGCATCGGTTGTGATGACAACTCACCTGAAACTTACTTCACCTAAAGCCACGGATGGAGGTTTTACAGAATAGTCCGGCTTTTCTGTAGAATACACAATACACGAAACTTTTGGCACTCTTGTAGTTTGAGCTGCTTGGCAACGTATTTTCCATCAACATTTAATTTTATTGTACTGTCTGGTAGTGCACTAGACTGTTTACAGAAATGAGGCTAATACAAAAAGAGATGTGGAGTTCTCTTCTTTATGATATTTAGGCTTAAAAGTGACAATTCCTCGTCGACTCCCAGGTACTCTATCTATAAAACCTTTTATGGCCTTTAAAAGGTATTTCGATTGAAAGAGCTTTTAAGGTTCATAAAGTCATAAGTTCATGAGCATTGTAATTTTGAGACTTTAGAGTCCTCAAGTATCAAGATCACACACTCACTTTTTTTTAAGATCATGATGCTCCAACAAAAAGAATGTTAATTTCCGAATCACGCCAGTGGACCAGTCCGCGCCTGTCGCCTCTCATCTCGTCACATTATCGATGCACTGTTGTGATGAGCCCGTCACAACTAATGGTAGTTCACACACGATGGTGTCCAGTTACACCGTATTAATAGATGCCGTGTACTGAGGATGGGGAGTTTGTAGCTGTCCTGTTTTGTAATATTGATTTTTCTGTTGAATGATTCGCCTGTTATGTTAGGAAAAGATGGTTTAACTTGGACGAGACTAGTGTAGGTTTCATCCGCGGTCTTTTGGTAACTGCTTTGCTCCTGTGTGTCAAAGCGTGATGTTATATATCCCATACTATTCCTCATGAAACTGGCTATTATATACAAAAAGATTTTTTCCAATTTGAGTGGGAGTACCAGATATTAGCGCGTCTAACTAAACAAGCAAAACAAATCTTCAGCTTTATTATATGCGTAAATACAAACAAGAAACCAGGTGTTTAAAAATTTAACCAAGGCTTATGGCAGAATATAGCAGTAAGAATTCTAATTCAATCATTCAAATACTAGTCAAATAACCATCGTTTTAAAAAGAAAATTGTTCATATAACTTATGTTCTTTTTGAAAGCTGTGAGAGCTTTGACAGGAGACGTTCACATGCCAGGCACATAACGTTTTATATTTACGATCGCTGGGCGTTCCACATAATATTGAGAACTCATGATCGGAGTTTAGCGCTGAAACGACACATACCCATTACCTGCTTTCCATTGCCTCTTCAAACCCGAACTATGGAACTATGGGCTATTGGAAACAGCAATAGAAAACAACCGCAAAATATTTTCCTGAAAATCGTGTCATAGCCGTGTACATAAGAGGCGACGGTTTGCGAGTCTTCACTCACAAATGTCACTCAGGATTTACGCTCGATCGTAAATCAAGATGGCGGTGGGTCCCTCTTCCCCGCAACCCTCGCCCACCTGCGCCTGGGCACAATAATTGAATATTTCACGCGCCTCTCTCAACACCTCCGGGAGATGGTCGTTGCGATACAATGTTATGTTTTACGGCTTCACTCGTATTGTGTTAGGTCCTAAACTGTTGATGAGTGATCATGTGGAGTGTATTAAGTTTAATGGGGACTTTAGGAGCCATATTTCACATCGTTCTGGACACGCCTTTAAAGTTTAGCGACCAATGTTTTATGATGATTTGTTTCCGTATTGAGTGAGACTTTGTGAAAATAAGTCTGCTCTGCCTGCTATGCCTCGACAAAGTTTAGCAAAAGAACTTTGATCTTACCGAAAAATCGGCGACTTTGTTCTTAGAAGATATGCATATGTTTTATATTGTACTAGTTTCTGCATTAATCGCCACGCTTGCCCAAGGCAGATTGGCGATTACAGATTTATTTTAATTACAAGTTCAGGTTTCCTTACAATATTTTCTTACCGATGTCAAGGAGATCCCAGATAAGCTTAGAAAGTAAATAGATATATGAATTGAAAAGGTTACATTTTTTTCATGGATATTATTTTTCATGTTAATTTGAAATGAACAAACTTGTCTTAACTTGTCACAAAAACAGGAAACTAAATTCCCTTATCATAAAGAAACATGAACAACTAAATAATTTATTTTATTTGGAACACATAAAATATTTGAATGCCTATCGTAATAATTACTAATTCTATTATTATATTTTTAGTTATCATCACTGACATTTAATAATAATGTTCTACTGTCCAAATTTCGGTCACGGCAACCATTCTATGGAGACTAGCGAAGTACGCAGGAGATATTTTATTATTGTGCGCACTCACATTTTCTGAAGGGACGTCAAATCGACTCGTGCGGGGAGAGATCAGGCGCACGGACGGCTTCAAGTGCTTACCAACTTTCAAACTCCGGGCTACTACTCATAAAAAAAACCCAACCCAGGTCCCCACGATTAGTAGGCGAGCTTACAACCACGAGATCAATGGGGCAGTTACAGATATTCTTAAGAATTGCTTTTAAAAACCGTTTTCAATCTTAACGGAGGAATAAATTTGGCAGTGCTATTGTATTATAGAAAATACGTCAAACTGTCATATTTAATCTTCTGATAAAAACTATCTGACGAGCCTTAAGTATCGTTTTTATTTATTCTGCAACATCCATGTGCCACATTTAATCCAAAGTGCGTTCAAAGCAAAACAAAAACCAAAATCAAAACGCACCTAATCTCGCAGGCCGGGCACGTTGGAATCAGTCATTTATTCCGAATCGAGTGCTCTACACACGAATTATCTGCATTAGACATGTTAATCCACTCATTTTAACTGTAATTTTATTCGGTATTTATCGGTGCATTCATTACTGGCGACCGCAAATCGGGCGCCCAAAAAGCTCGCCATTTTCCACCATACGCTATTCACATTAGTACCTACATTCCCACACTACTACACGTGTGTGTGTACAATGGTGTGAACTGTAGGGTGTAAAAGTACTCATAGAGGAGACAAACCTAATTTTACAACTCATGGGAAACAGATATCTTACTAAAACTCTAGATCTTAATCTATAATTCACCAAAACACAAAAGTTTCAAGGGAAGTTCATAGGGCAAAACAAATCTTCTATAACAATGTCAATGGGGCAAGTGCCCTAAAGACTGACAGCATTGCCATACAACGTGGCAATTCTGCCAGCCTTTTAGTCACTTGCCATGATTCTTTGGGTCAAGAAAAGGCTTGCCCTCTGGTCACGTAAAATATAAATAACTTTTATTTGACACCAACTAATAAATAAAAAGAAAAATCTGCTATTCTATTTTTAAAATGACATGTACTTACATTAAATGTCTGTATAGTGCACATAATGATTTATGAATTACATAATTATGTTGAATATGAATTAGCAACTAAGTTGTTTAATTTTGATTGAAACTAGTTAGAGCACTGTAAAGGATGATTGTATTTGAATGTGTGAATTAGTGGTCTGTTAAATCGCTGAAATGATTTTATTATTTAATAATACATTGCTGGTGCAGTTTTGTCGAACTAATGATAATAATATATACCTATTGTACGTACATAATTATAGAGAAGGTACCACAGACCCAACCCTCGTAAAGGGGTCGCGGTATTAATGACCACAAGGACCACGTAGGTACTTGATACCAACAATCAATTGAGATACTTTTTATGAGCTGTCAAAACGCGAGTACCCCGTAGATTTTGTATGGCAACAGTAAACTGTGACGTCAGTTATTTTTAAACTCAATTGATTAATTTAATTTTTATTAATTTCAAATTTTACTGTTAATTAAATTTTGCATGTTTTAAGTACGCAACATTGTATTAAAAGTGATTATTCACACCAACAACAGAAGTCGTTTCCCAGCAATGGTTTCTGCTCAATATTACTTTGTCTCCTGGGCAGAATGCGCAGTTAACGGCTATGTCATATGTCTTTTTACACCCCGTATCATAGTTAAGATACCGTCAGTGTATAATTTTCATGTAATGTTTGTTTTGTTCCAGGGAAAAGCTTCTCGTTAACAATAACGATATCAACGAACCCACCTCAAGTAGCAACGTACCAAAAAGCCATTAAAGTCACCGTCGATGGACCCCGGGAGCCGCGATCTAAAACTAGTAAGTACCTACCTATAATCTTTCAGTTTAAAAGGATGAAATGTCTTAAGCGTGATGTATATAAATACGACGAAGAAGGACCAAGCACAGGCGCTAGTCAAATGCAGGTCCCGCTGCACCAGAAGTCATCTAGTCAGGTGCAAGCCTGTTTAAGTTAAATAACAATTTTGTTTCTTTTTTACATTGCATTGGCATATTTAACGGCTTAGAAGAATTGTCCGACAGGATTATAGATTTTGACTATTAGAATTAACGTAATGGACAGGTTCAGTTTTAAGTCTGCTCTACACTCACTTTCGATATAGGTTTGTCTGACTCAGAAGTAAATAATTATGCGGCTCTATTTTGGATTGTATATCTATATAACTTTCATTATTGTTGAAGCCAATGATCTTCAGTCAACCTTACAAAGAAGGACCAAATTTTATCAATGCGTCTCGTAGGACCATTTATTTTCCCAACCTGTTGCTCAGTTCCGCACCTTAGCTCACTTAGAGTTAGTCGTCCTATTCTCATTGACTGTTCCGATGTCACACTAGGCGTGTGTCCTTCATCATTAATTCATGCCTTTTCGTAGGCAGGATACCACAATCTTTAGGGTGAAACCACATTCCAACATTTCATTCAAAGTCAAAGTCAAAGTCAAAACATTTATTTCAATTAGACCATTTACAGGCACTTTTGAATTGTCAAGGAGTCGGTCAGTTAGTCCGAAAAATGAAGCTAGTTGCTCGTTCCAAAACGGAGGTAGGCCTCTATGGAGAAGAACGAGCAAGAAACTCCACGGCACTCTTTTTAAATTAGGTTTTTACAAAATGCTGGTTACAATAATTCTTGTTGAGTCTATATGTGAAAACAATGAAGATAAATATAAAACAGTTGTAAAAAATACTAAAAATAAAGATGTAAACCATAGCAGTTAAGAGATGACCAATCCCAACTGACAGCACTCGTTCACGAGCATGACGCATGGATCAGCACCACCTAGCTCAACCATCATGAAGGGAGCCAAGTGATCCAACACACGCGCCACCATCAGCGAGACATTTGAGTGAGCATGACAAGCTCCCAACTGCCATGATCATTAAGTCAAAACACGTAGTACTCAGTAAGTAAAAAAAAAAAAAAAACGCTCCATGGTACTCACATTTACAAAATGGAAATAAATGATATTAAATTATACAATACTAGCACTTTCAGTGGACTTATTTGTTATATAATTGTGGTATGTACTTATATAAAAAAAAAAAACAGTACTCGTACTGATAACAGTACAAGTTATTCAGGTCAACAAAGAGGGTAAGAAACATCATTCTCTTAAAAAATAAAAAATAACAATCCTAGTTAGTGAGCCCGAGTGGCTGTGGAGCAGGACTAGCATTTAGCCAAGCATTTTTGTCCGTGATATAATCATCTAACTTATAATATGCTTGACTACATAGTGTGCGTTTTATGCATGTTTTAAATTTTCTCTCATTTAGTTGGAGAATTTCAAGAGGTATTTTATTATAGCATTTTACACAGTACCCCATAAAAGAAGTGCTTACTTTTGACAATCTAAAACTTGGTTGATCTAATTTGTTCTTATTTCTAGTATTAAAATCATGTCTATCACTAATTTTCTTAAAAAGATGAGGATTTTTGCGAACATGCATTATATTTTCATATATATATTGACAAGGTACCGTCATGATGTTAATTTTTTTAAACAATTCCCTTAGAGATTCGCGTCTGCCAAGATTATAGATGGCTCTGACAGCCCTCTTTTGCAGGATAAAGATAGAATTTATATCAGCAGCCCGACCCCAAAGCAAAATACCGTAAGACATGATGCTATGAAAATAACTAAAATAGACTAGTCTCGCAGTATCCACGTTTGTTAATTGTCGAATTTTTCTGACAGCATAAGCGGCTGAACTTAGCCGCCCTGCCAGAGATGTTAAGTGGGGACCCCACTGCATCTTTGAATCGAGCGTAATCCCTAGGAAAACTGTCTTCTCGACGAATTCTAACATGTCCTTATTCAATATAACGCTACATTTACTACTTCTAACATTGGGTAAAGCGAATCTTATGCATTTAGTTTTTTTCTCATTTAACACTAAATTATTAACAGTAAACCAATTGTGAACCTTAAGCATGGCGTTATTTACGTCGTCAAGGTGCTGTGCTTGTCTATTTACTCGAAAAATGAGTGAAGTATCATCAGCGAATAACACCATTTGTGGTTGGTTTTGTAGTAAATGAGGTAAATCATTTATATATACTAAAAAGAGGAACGGACCTAGTATTGAACCCTGCGGAACCCCCATCTTTACTTTTAAGCCTGATGAATTTACACCGTTTATTTGAACTTGCTGTACTCTATCATTCAAATAGGATTTTACCAAGCTAAGTGCTAGATCACCGAGACCGTAATACTCCAGCTTTAGGAGCAGTGTTTCGTGATTCACGCAATCGAACGCTTTAGAGAGGTCGCAAAAGATGCCAACAGCATCCTGCGAGTCCTCCCATGCATTAAATATATGCTTAATTAAAGTAACACCGGCGTCAGTAGTACAACGCCCTCTGGTGAAACCATACTGTTGATCGTGTAGGATGTTGTTACAGTTAAAATGATTGAGCATTTGATTGAGCATCACTTTTTCAAACACCTTGCTGAAAACCGGCAAAACCGAAACAGGTCTGTAGTTGTTGGTGTCCTTGCTATCTCCGGATTTGAAGAGCGGTATAACTTTGCTGTACTTCATTAAATCCGGGAATATCCCTTGGTCTACGCACAAATTAAATATGAAAGCTAAATAGGGTGCTATTGTCTCAATAATAGATTTACAAACATTAGTAGACATGCCCCACAGATCTTCGGTAGCCTTGATTTTAAGTTGTTTGAAAGCCTTTGTCACGACCATAGGGTTAATATGTTTAAATTTAAATTCCTTAGTGCAGGCTGAAACATTCACTCTTAGTAAGTCTATAGCAGATGATGGTGAGGAATCTAAGATTTGAGTAGTTTTAATTGGAATATTTGTAAAGAATTCTGCAAATTCTTGAGCAACATCTATATTACTGCTTTTGACACCTTGGGAAGTCTCCAGAGTGTAGTCAGTATTGTGTCTTTTGTTCCTATTTGTTTCATTATTGATGATTTTCCAAACAATTTTTATTTTATTTTCAGCTGATTTAACTTTGTTGCTAATGTGCAAGGCTTTAGCTGCTTTACATGCATTTTTAAAAATTTTTGAGTAAGTCGCAACATGCTTATTAAAAGATTCAGTATTTATATAAGGCTTAAGGCCATACAACTCAAAAAGTCTTTCCCTGCTTCTCCTGATACCTTTAGTCGCCCAGTCACTAAATAAAAATTTAGGGCAGATAGTTTTAGATTTTTTCTTAAAAATATTATTAAATTCTGTATTAACCATTGAAAAGAATTCTTCATACAAAATATTACCATCATTCATATTAAGACCCTGGACACATAATTTACTAATTAAAATGCTATTAAATTTATTTAAATTACTAGATGTTATAGGTCTCGATTGTATCTGCACTTTTTGTAAAGGTGTGTTGCACTCAAAAGTGACGGTTAGTCCGCTGTGATCCGAAGGAAGATAATTTACTATACCTTTATCTAAGTAGTTACAGCAACAAAAAACATTGTCAATACATGTTGCAGTAGTCGAAGTTATTCGTGTTGGTTCTAGAAACACATTTGACAAATTGAACGATTTAAAGAGACTTAATAATCTGTTGCTATTTGAATTATTTTCTAAGATATTAATATTAAAATCACCACAGATTATTACTGATTTATTACCAGTAGCAAGTTTAGTCAAAACATCCTCCATTATAGACTCAAATATAGAATAATTCTGATAATTTGGGGGTCTGTAAACGCACACTATAACATGCTTATCTAGCTCAACACTGGACAATTCAATAATATGTTCAATTGATAGTTCAACGATGTCTTTACGCGGCTTAGATTTGATACTATTTTTAATTAAGATTAGTGAACCACCACGCATCATGGATTTGCGGTTAAAACAACTACTTATACTATAGTTCTCAAAGTTAATTAGCATTTCATAATCTTTTAACCAATGTTCAGTTAAACAAATAATGTCGAACATTGTTTTTTCTAAAAAAAGTTCAATTTCTAATTGTTTGGAAGCAAAACCTTGAATATTCTGATAAAATAGTTTTAAGGAATGATGCCTAACCCCTTTTTTACAATTTAATATGTGATTGCTAGAAGATACCTTGTTGTTAATAAAAGCTATATTGTTGTTAGTACCTTCTGTTGTCTTATATTCTAGTTTAAAATATTTGTGCTTACCACGTTTACATTAGTATTATTACTAAATATTGTGGTGCATATAGTGGAAGACTTCGACATACTACTTATGTCTGAGTTAATATTAAAAGCTAATAGCCAAGCTATCTGACGTCTAAAACTAATTGGCAGATACGCTGTATCCCTAGTCGATTTCAATTTTTCAACAAAACTGTTGGTGTCAAAAAATAAAAGTTTGTCACTATGGTGATTAACTATAAATTCCATATGGTTATTTAATAAATGTATGTTATAATTTTGCCTCTTTGAGAGGTTTTCAAAATATGGAAAAGCACACAGTATTATTTTCCGACACTCAATTTTCAAAATTTCAGTGATCCTATCAGTTATATTGTCTTTTGTAACATTAGTACTATTTCCTACTAATATAGAAATAATAGAATTAGGATCATATTCTTTCCTTAGTACGGTAGACATAATTTCATTATAAGCTGTACCAGGCATGCAATAATTTACAGACGAATGCATCAGGTTGTTGTTTACTAATTTTCCTAATCCTCTCCCTAAACTGTCAGAAAACATAATGGGACAGTAACAAACTTTATCAAAAGGTAGAGAACTACTGTCTTTCTCAGGCTGGAGAGCCTCAAGATAAGATTCCTCCTGGATGGTAGATTGAGTGGAGCTGACAGGTAGCGAGTCCACTCTGTCTGCATTTGAGTTGCATATCTCCACTAATTTATTTGTGGCAAGGATATGCTCTTTTATTTGTTTTTCTCTCATTCCGGTGGTTAGTTATCAAACGATTGAGTAGAAACGTCATAGATTGTTTGTTGCATTAACTACGATTAATTAATTTATTTAAGAAACACCTAATAGAATAGAGCATTGCATTACATACGTGACACTGCATTTCACAGACAGTTAAAGTTCGGTTGACTCCAGACTGTATTGCTAATAATGTATAAAAAGTAAACAAGTAAACAATATATACTTACATGTAAAACGCTTTATAATTAATGTTTCTAATCCAAACATTCATTAACCCCTATTTGATTTTTTTATTTTATGATTGTTTCAATGTATCTAGTATTTAAGAGTCTTCTATATTTTCATTAATTAATAAAACGTCCCTATTTACTGATAACTATCACATTTACAAATATAAACAATGCGGTCATATCAGGAACAAACAGCAATAAATACATTTACAAAATGCAAAACTACAAGTAACCAATTAATTAAAAAACTAATATGGAAACATAATTCGATCGCGCGTGTCCTGAGCTCGGCCCAATTTGTTATTATTCGACGTCGCGCTACGAAAACCGCGAGCATAAACAATTAAAATAATATATAATATTGTGAACAGTTTCTATTATTATCGTGTAATTTTCATATATGATAGTGGCGGGCGGCGCGACCGCGATATCGCAATTAGTAGATAAAGTCTTTTCTTCCCACGGGAGTCGCTACTGATAGGACGATCGTCATGTGTTTTTTTTACCTACTTTATTGTTGTGTGTTGCACAACATTTTATGTAATGTGAAGGTCATATTTTGTTGTAAGTTTCGGGTTTTTGTGTCACTGGGTAAATAAAATGGATAAAAAGAGACGCTAGTTTTTAATTTACCTGCTATAACTGTTATCTTATAAATATACAGACTGAAAAGTGTCGTTTATATTAACTTTCATAGAAACGTCATAATAAAGCCAATACTCACAATACCAGCTTTTTTAAATATCTCTAACCACCGGCTTAAGCTTCAACATAAAACAATACTAATAAACTTTTATTTCCCATCAACTCCACCCCATATTTAACCGCGTATATCTAATTAATATCGTAAAACATCGTCTTCCGCCTGTCAGTCACGCAAAACTAAGGAGTCGCTCAAAAGGAGTTCGAAGCTTCGAACTATCGACGAAATTGGAGGAAAAATATTTAAAAAAAAAACGTTACGCCATATGGAGCGACGGAGCCGGCGGCAAACAATAGTGAAATTATATCAGTAATAAGTTGCACTCACGCACTGCACAACTGCTGGGACCTTTGTGCCTGCTGCCGGCATGACGCGATGCAGTACAGGCTCAGGGACATTTCTCTTTTATCCTTTCAAAAACTTTAAATTCTCAAGATCAATATTTAATAGAGCTATTCTGTAAATATCTCTTCAAACGCCATTCATGTGACTTGCACAATATCTATGAGTAACTTCTATATTTTGGCCCTAAAAACCTGATTATAATTTTCAACTAACTGTAAAATTCGATGTTTATTTACTTTGTAATCAATAGATAAGTAATTAGTCAATTGAGTGTCAAACAAAAATGTGACGTTATAGTTTGCTATTATCGTACAAAATCTTTAGGAGAATGACAATTGATCAGTGTAATTGAATGTCGAAGTGATATTTGGAGAATAACACTACTGATTAGTGCCCTAAATTCAGTTGCCAATGGAACAGTAATTATTCATGTATTACCAATACCAACAGACAAAGCATTCGGGTTTTTAGATAATATAAATTATTCAGGATTACCTATTTCTCTTTTTAGTTAAAAACCTAATTAAATGTTAACCCTCTTTAACAATCGAGGCACACTCACTACTTCATTAAATCAGATCTTTATCAAACTGAACACCAAAAATCCTTACACAATATCAAACAAAGAGTAGAAGGGCACAAAAGGCTAGTACTTAACGAATAAGCCCCAAAACTCTGGGGCACAAGAAAGGAAGATATCGTATGCTCGGGGACTTAAAAGTTTGACTAAATAGACTTAATTTGTAGGTGGGACGTAAGCCGCTTCGCAGTGACCCTCGCTAATTGCGCTGTACTCCCACATTACACGGACTATCGACTATCGATAAAATGCAATTTATTTGTAGCGGTCGAAACGCGAATGATGCTTAAATAGTGTAGCGCAAACAAAAATTGCGTTACGCTCAGAAGATTTCAATTTGAGGTGGTAATGTTGTCTAAATAATATCTGTTATGTTGTAATTCAACCTTTAAAAATATATTAAGGTTATTAGAATTATCTGTTATATTAAATGCATTAGCGTGTGTAAACACATTTGTTTAAAGAAGGTTATGTAATTTTTTAAATAAATAGGATGAGTAATTCAATGACACATACACAATTCAGAAATAAGTTTATTAGGCAGCAAACCAGTATCCATCAAGTTTTTTTATAAAAGAGATATAAATAGTAAAATGCTAGGTATCGACATCTAATAATACACAGCACATCACTACCCTATTATTGTAAAACAACAAATAATAATTAACTGGCTGCATTTGTTTGCGTCGATTCACTACATAATTGCGGTATGCGTCCATCTTACATTGTGTATACTCATAAACTAATTTTCTATGTATTTTTTCTATCACAAGTCCAAAATAATTAGGGCGGTTCCTTTTTAGAGGACCGACAGAAGGACCGCCAATTTTGGCCATGTTAAGTACGCGGGAGCGGGGACAGGGACGCGCACAAGTGAAACACTCGCTAGCTAGCAACGCACTGGTTTATTGGCGGTTAAGACGCGCTGACACGGGAGCGGGCGCGGGGGGTGCGCGCCTTGCACACATACATAACAATTCCTCCCTCTTAGTCCAATAATATAAAGGTACACCGAAAACAATCAACATACTTATACATAGTATATTCTAGTCTAATCAATCTTAACACTAAAAGTACTTTTTAAAACAAATAACTGGGCGATTACGTAACGATCTCTTTGGAGTAACAACTACAGGCTCATCGTGTTTTGGGGTCTGGGTATCGAGTTCCGTCCCTGCCTTGTGACCAACATCCTCGGAGACCGAATCACTATTTTCTGGTTCAACATCTCCGTCGTTCGTATCAGCTTCGTCCATTTCTGGCTCGTCTTCTCTTGATGAAGAAGAAGTACTTCGTACGTACGATTCTGCTCTCCTCCCTCTGGCCGTAGTACCCGGACCGGGATCTGGTAAGTTATGTTCCGGCCGGAGTATGTGCCCTTCTGAAGCAGCTGACGACGGAGAATGCGGCGGCGACGACGGGGGCGACGACGGCGGTGAGTGTGGCGGTGACGGTTGCTGTGCAGGAGGACGACCCGACCCAGGTGAGTACACTTCCGAGTTTTGTACATTATTATTATTATTACTGTTACTTGTTCCTTTATATAACATCAGTTGATCAATGTGCCGTTTGTAACTTTCTGAACTATTACTGTCTTTTACTAAATACAAAACTTTACCTATTCTTTTAAGTATTACGCCCTTACACCATGTATAACTTACTTTGTTTACAAATTTTTTGTATAATACAACATTGTTTCTCTTAAAATATCTTGTTTTATTTTTCCCTCGTTGCTTAGTTTGCGTACACTGTTGATTTTTTACAACGTTAGGATCAGACGGTGACAAGGGTGCCGATGACTTTGGATCCATCAGATCCAATCGCGACCTTAATTTGTGCCCAAACACCAATTGCGCAGGAGACAACCCAGTAGCGGAGTGAACTGAATTACGGTAATCCATAAGATATTTAAGTAATTTAACTGATGTTTCTTTCGCGCTGTGAGTCGACAAAATACAAGACTTTATTCCCTTTTTAATTACCTTAACAAAACTTTCGGCCTGGCCGTTACTAGGTGGGTGATAGACCGGTGACGTCAAATGCGAAATTCCGTTTGTTGCGCAAAATAGTTCAAATTCCCGTGAACAAAAAGCTGTGCCATTATCACTCACTAATGTTTTCGGAACTCCGAACCGTGACATAAAGTCGTATAGCTTTTCAATTGCCGCGGCCGAAGAAGTAGCCGTGTTCATATTGTAAACTTCTACCCATTTAGTGTATGCATCTACCGCTACCAAATAAACGCATCCTTTAATCGGACCTAGGAAGTCTATGTGTATTCTGTGGAAGGCACAAGGTGGATATTCCCAGTGAGCAGGCGCCGCGCGCGGCGGTGCGGGGCGCAGCTGAATGCACACATCGCATGAACCTATCATTGTTTCTATAGCCAGGTCAATTCCCGGGAACCAAAATCTTGATCGCGCTTCAGCCTTGGTTTTTACTACACCTAAATGGGAAGAATGTAATTCTTTAAGAACAATTTTGTATAAACTCGAAGGAATAACCACCTTGTGACCTCGCATGACGCAACCATTCTCAAACGATAATTGTGATCTACACAAATAGTATGGCTTTACCCTTACATCGTCTATCTTCGGCGGCCAACCATTCAAAATAAAATCCTTTACTAGCCTTAAAACTACGTCATTACTTGTTTCCTCGCGCAATTTATCTAACGTAACGGGCATGCTTCCGTCTACAACAAAACAAACATAAGTCGCGCGGTCGTATGATACTTTGCAATCACAACACTTACACTGTTCGGTGCACGCGCACTCGTGAACCGTGCGCGGTAAGCTCGCGCGGGAAAAATAATCTGCGCTGTTATCAGCGCTGCGAACATATTCTATTTTATAGTTATAACTACTTAAGAACAAGGCGTACCGTTGTAGCCTATTTGCTGACATTTCTGGTATACCCTTATGGGGCCCAAAAATTGCCAATAGGGGCTTGTGATCCGTGCGAAGAATAAACGGTTCCGATCTTCCATACAAATATTGATGAAACCGACGCACGCCGTAAATAATGGCGGTTGCTTCCTTTTGGATCTGAGCATATCGTTTTTCCGCAGAGTTCAAGGTACGCGAAACAAATGAAATAGGTTTTTCCACACCATCTGAACCTACTTGTGAGAGGACTGCTCCCAACCCACTAGGGGAAGCGTCTACCGTTAATATAATAGTCGCGTTCGGGTCAAAATGTGCCAGGACCTGTTCCGATGTCATAAATTCCTTTATTGACCTAAAAGCCGAGTCGTGAGTATCAGTCCATGTCCACTCGCAACCCTTTTTTAACAGATCGTACAACGGGCTGAGGATAGTGGATGCGTTAGGTACGAAATTCCTATAATAGTTAATTAGACCCAAAAATGATTGCAGCTGATTAACATTTGTGGGCACCGGTGCTTCCAACATTGCGTTAACTTTTTCCGGTGATTTTTTTAGTCCATCCTTAGAGATAATATAACCTAAATAACTGATTTCGTCTTGAAAAAAACTACATTTTTCTTTTTGTAAGGTTAACCCTGCTTCTTCTAAACGCTTCAAAACTAAATTTAGTTTTTGTAAATGTTCCTGCCTATCCTTGCCCGTTATCAAAATATCGTCTAGCAGGCACAACACTCCGTCTATACCGGATAACAAGCCTTCGATAGCGCGTTGGAAGATAGACGGCGCGCTGGCCAGCCCGAACACTAAACGTGTAAATCTATATAGCCCGCGATTAGTGTTTATGCAAGTTAGGTTTTTTGACTCCTCATCCAAAACTAATTGGTTATAAGCCATAGATAAATCGAGTTTACTAAACTGTTGACCCCCATGGATTTTTGAAAATAATTCGGTAGTCGTGGGGAGCGGATACTGTTGAATAAGTAACTGTTTATTTATACTAACTGAATAGTCGGCACATAATCTGACAGTCCCGTTTCGCTTTAGCACTGGAACTATCGGTGAAGCGTATTCAGAATATTCTACGGATTCGAGTATACCTAATTCAACCAATCTATCGATTTCTTTGTCGACCATTGCCCGCAACGCAAACGCGACGGGGCGCGCTTTACAAAAAACCGGTTTTGCTCCTTCTTTCAACAATAGTTTTATTTCATATTTATTAAATTTACCTAATTCATTCGAAAATAACTTTGGGTATAACTGCTGTAATCCCGTCGTCTCACAATAGTTGACCGGTATTAACTGTAAGCGGAATAATGACAAGAAATCTCGACCAAGAATGGGCGGGCCGCCGTCGCGAACGACATACAAGTACATAATGTTCGTTCGATCCGCGTAGCGTATCGGAAGACGTAACGTACCTAGGCACACAATTTTGCCGCCGTTATATGTTATGAGCTGTTTACATGTACTTGATAATGGCACCTTTTTGAAATAGCTTTTATAAAACGTCTCCGAAACCACGGTTACCGCGGACCCGCTATCAATTTCAAATTTGAACGCCACGTTCTCAACCCAGACAGTTTCTACCATGGGTTCTCCCCTGAATGAACGGATATAATACAGCTTACCGTCATCTTCATCCTCACCCTTGTCACCGCCATCCACCTGTACGTAATTCACTTTAGGACACATTTTACGCAGGTGGCCTTTTACGTGACACTTTTTACAAACTAAGTTCGCGAATCTACAGTCAACCGATTTATGATTCGTATACCCACATACACTACATTTCACTTTCACTACACTGGTACCACTTTTCCCTTTATCCGCTATTTTGAAGAGCTGTTGGTCTGCCGCCGACGCCTGCGCCTGCGCTCCCGCGCTGGCCGCGGCGGCAGCGCGCGAACATCGTAGGTTTTCTGCCATCTCCACGACCTTGGCCAGGGTAAGGTCGGCCAGGTCTTTCGTGTACAGCTTCTCCTTCTCTTGTCCTGGTTGCATCCCCATTATAAACTTGTCGCGGAGTGCCTCCTCCACGTTAAGAAAGGCACATTTTTCTGTCAGTCCTCGCAGTCTCGCTGCCCATTGAGAATGGGACTCTCCTGCTTGTTGTGACGCCGCGTAGAAGTTGTGACGCTCACCAAACCCGACACATTTAAGGGTAAAATGGTTATCCAGTAGTGATAAAAGATCTTCGTAGGGCACATCCTCAACGGCTTTAGGTAAAACTAAATCCGTTGTTAACTTGTAGGTACCTTCAGTGAGTGCGCTGAGCAAGATGGCCTTTCGTTTTTCACCCGCGGAGTCCGTCTTCTCGTTGATATTATTTGCCACAAAATATTGCGATATACGTCCTTTGTACGTTTTCCATGTCTGTGTGTTATGATCGAACGTATGTAGGATTCCAAATTGCACAGAACTAGACATTTTCAACACGTGGTAAGTTCACTTCTCGTCGCCAATGTTAAGTACGCGGGAGCGGGGACAGGGACGCGCACAAGTGAAACACTCGCTAGCTAGCAACGCACTGGTTTATTGGCGGTTAAGACGCGCTGACACGGGAGCGGGCGCGGGGGGTGCGCGCCTTGCACACATACATAACAGGCCACGACTGAAAAAAAGGACCACCTTTTTCGGTAATAAGGTGATTGACACTTTAATGTTTAATTGACGATTGGTTGCCGGAAACTTGTAGTTTTTAGGCTGGTTAGGAAATTAAATTAAAAACTATATTGGTGCGTGACAGAGGTATAGGAATTACCCAATTATTATTATGGCTTGCAAACATCGGAGTTGTTTGTTCTTAAATTGTTCTCCGAAATAAAATGTAATTGATTGGTTGTTGGATTTTTGTTTCTTATTATTACTTTATTCCTCACAGGTACAAATGTGTCTCCGCACCAAATCCGGTCCTTCGGTCTGCAGCGATCCCTGATCACGTGCGACAGCGCATCCCTAGCTCTTCGGGAGATGGAGTACAAGAGCTCCTCTGTGAGGAGTCTTCGGTCCCTCTCCCACGAGGAACGAGAGTACAAGACTAACGCCAACCTACCCGCGGGAGGTATGTACATAGATGGTTAGTCATCATTTTATATAGTTTTATTATAGTGTAAATTGTGTCAGGCGATCAAACGTATAAAATTTATAAACATCAAAAAATAATTTCGATGACAATTTTACAAAATACTTACAAAATAAATTTAAAAAACCAGATAAGTTCTCCCATGACACAAAACATTTCTTTTGAAAATAAGGTACGATAAATTAATCTTTACTGCCCCTAATATTTAAAGCTGGTAGGTAAATCCTAACGAAATCAAGATTCCAAAGTTACCACGATTACCTATTTCTCGAAAACGCATAAGCTGTGAATTTATTAATTTAAGCTTAATATTCAAAGGGCCCTATCGACCACGCGCAATATACTTGTCTAAATGTATACTATTTTCCTTAAAAGTTTGATATTAAACCAATATCTACATAGCTATTTGGACACTTCCTGTTGACCCAAACTCAACTGGTCATGTGTCATTAATTTAATTTGTGATAAAAGTTTCATTTATCATTTAGATCTGAATCTTTAAATCATACATTACTGGCTTGGCTGACGGTTGTTCTTGATAAATGATACCTTTTAGAAGCAATATTGTTTGGTGACATACTAACTACGTACCTACATTACTTTTGAACCAAATCTGGATTTGTGGTCCAAAAGACCAATACATCCAGATTCGTTAAATTAAAATAAAATTATATTTCCCATTTAACATTACATAAAATATAAACAAATAACAATTATTATAAATATATAAAACAACACTGGCACTCAAGATAAGAATTAACTACTATATTATTAGAAATATAAATTATCCGTAGTAGTTGTACCTAATAGTAAAGTGTGTTATTTATTTTTGTACATAAATTGACTTAAAATACAGAAAAAGCTTTGCATCCTATTCTTATGATTTGTAAACTGTCTTCAACCAACACCTGCCAACATTTAGAATCAACATCCCCCATCAAAATAACAGCCAAACTCACCATAAAAACAACCCAGTAAATCATGTAACAATAACAGCAGACAGATAGGTAATTTTCCTGACGTAATTATGGCCTAAATAACTGTAAAGTGTCCCGGAGTTGGCTGCGTTAAATTTATTAATATCCGCGCTCATTACGCGCAGCTCACAATCACGACCCTCTAACTGACTGCCGCCTTATTTACCGACGAGCTGTTGTGAACGGACTTATGTCTCTAGTAGACTAGGTAAAACAAAAAGACAAAGTAATTCTTTTTTAAAACAATTTTTCGGCACGTGTCTTCTCTTTATAGCGTTCTTGAGCAAGACATATGTAAAATATAATACATGTAAAATATGAAAAATGTAAGGCATCATTGAAATTGTTAATTACTAAAAATTGCGTCTAGTAATTATCCTTTAGCTTTGGTTTAGTTCACATCAATTAAAAACTACCACAAATTGCTTCTGACGGAATCCGTGAAATTAATAAAGAAAGACAATCAGGAAGGCAACTTTAAAAATTGTGCTAATTGTTTGATCAAACACCAATTTGCATGCTTCTCCAGGAATGTAACCAGATTTTGTTTAATAAAAAACCTAATTCAATATTCAAATATTTGTAAAACTTGCCAAAAAAAAAAATTCTGTATTTCTTGATAGTTGAAGTTCAATTATCTTAATAAGAAAGACCATAAAACAAATCTGAAATATTTTTAATTCTAATCAGAAAACAATACAAAACACAAACTGCCCAATCTACCCATTCTATGTGCACGTTCATACTCGAGGCGTTTACAAGGCAATCCCAGCGGGTTTCATCAGCGCTGCCGGCAATCTGCGCGCGCGCCGCTAATGACGATCCGCCATTACGCACGTTATTAGCCGCCTGCGCCGCCGACAGCCCATGTCAACTCTAATGCTTGTTGCTAACTGTTGAATTGCTTCGTGCATCTGTATTAGAGTTAATTATTTTGGTAGTAGTTATGAGCCTTGACTTTTTGGTCCTTCGAGACGGAGATTATTAAGGCAGACGATTTGTCATCTGCTTTTAGCCAATCTTGGAATCAGCTTCGTGTAGTTGTGAATTAAAGTCTTATTTTTTTATTCAATTAACGTATATATTTATCAACGAAGGGTCTTTCTAACTTCTTTTCATCCTTCACCGATTACGTTGATGGGTTCCCGTTCCAGTCATCATGACCTGTAAAATTGCTTAGGTAGTATTATAGGTTATAAATTACAAGTTGTTGAATGGAACAAAAATTGTACTTAAATAAAACGATCGATATTGCATCGGTAATGGTTTGTTTCCTGTCTAAGAAATATCTTCGTAATGGTCCAGTTCGATTGCGTTGTGATTCACGGCTGTAATTTAACGACATCTACGTGGTTTGGAGCACATAGCTTCCTTGTGTTCTCGATTTCGGGTTGGGAATTTTTTTACTGTATTTTGATTGTTCTGCTTTAGTCTGCATTCACTGCAGCCAGCAAAACAGATTTCAAAAGGACCACTTATTGGAAAAATCTATTCTCCGCTTGACATTTTCTTAATGAATGCGACACGTAATTAAATTGTTACCAATACATATTATTAAAATTAATGTATGCATATTATTTATCCCTGGCTGTAGTCTTTAAGTTCTTAAACTCTCAGACCTTATTAGAGAGAAAGCCTGTAAAGCTTTAACCATCTAAAAGTCATTCATTGGTATTAAAAACATTGCGATGCAGCAAGGGGCAAACAATGTGGTCATCGGATGATGACGTAGACGGCCAGTGATGGGGGACTGCGCTCCCGGCTCCCGTACAATCGGAACCGGCCAATTATGTGCACTGATCGAACACCTTGCAAGCTTGCCCACACTAAACAACGCGCGTTCGGAAATCGAAATACATTATGATGACGTCACAATAATTGGAACCCTTTTAAATAATACGTGGATCTTGAAAATTAGAATGTCAAGTGTTTTTCTTTTTTTTTTATGGAACAGATGTTACAAACTTACAGTTAAATGTAACCCGTTTTCGTAGAGTCTAACCATGTGAACCACTGATCAGCAAATAAAATATGTAAGCTGTTGTGATTGGCTGTCGAAAATAAAAACAGCCAATCAAATCAAATGTCACGAGATTCTTTAACGGAATAAACAAAATAGAATTTCAGTAATCGGTTAATAACCGAAACTTGAGGTAGGTACAGTAATCAGTTTCTAACCGACCAATATTACTAATTATTTTTCCTTACAGTGTGTTTCCTTAATAGTGTGATGTTTAAATTTACCTCATTCGATGTAATCCAATGCCCAAAAAAGGTTTCGGTTCGTGTTATCATTAATTTATTACGTAAAAATGAGACGATATCAGTTATATTTACGCATACCGGATAAATAGGAATTACCCTAGGGTTATAAATAGTGGAGTAAGTTTATCAACTTCCCTGTTTATTTAAAAACACTCTTCTGTTAAAATTTAGTGTAAAAATTTCAAGTCAAACCATTGACAAACCGATCTTTGCGGAGACAAACATACGAAAGCAGAATTTTATAGATATCTAACATAAAATCATGCCTATGATCCCCAAAGGGTGAGGCAGACGTGCCCCATTAGTACACCTACATTTTGACAGTAATGTTTAAGTATGTAGGGGGCGAGCCTATTGCAATCAATCGGGCACAAATCCAGACTCCGAAGCTGCTACTGAGAAAAACACAAAAAAAATAATTAAGCTTATTAATTATGTTAGGTATATTATTAAATAAAGAAGCATTACCTTGAATTAGCCAAAATGGTGACCATCACTTTTAACTTAAAATTTCTCAAAAATTTGCATCTCACTAACTTTTGACCATCCAATATTTTGTAGGTTACTTCCAGCTTTCCTCTGTCCAATAACAGAAGCCAAGACAAATGTCGTCGACCTCTAGATGGGCTACGAGAGAAAAATAATAACAATAGCATCAAATGCGATGAGGAGAAAAAACGGACGCGCGGGCACAATGTCATTACGTCGGCGGCTTAACATCGTGCGCCATAGACTAGCAAACCTTTAGAAGGATTTGAATTGAGAATAGAGAAAAGGAGTGAATGCAACCTTTATGTTTTCATCCCCTGGAAGGTTAAACAGAGGTTTGACAATTAAGCCCATAGGCCCAAGTCCAATCGAAATCAAAATTAAATTAAAGAAAGACATTACGCGAGAGATTATGTAAAAAGAAGTCTAAGTTAGCCATTTTTTTCATTACAACGCAGTATATATTCGTAGACTTTTGAAGTTGACTGTGACTTTTAAGTCGATTAAAAAGTTTACAATTTTAAAGGACTGATTTATGAATCGTGAAATAACTTTTATCCGAACAGTAAATATGACGGTTTGACTACTTTTACCAAGAAAATACATAATGAAATGTAAAACCGCCATATTTAGTCTTCAAATAAAAGTAACCTGACGATTGACAACCGCCCTTAGTAGGATTGATCTGTCTACAAGTAACATAGTGCTACAATGTGCGCTTGTCTATCGCTATTTGAATCCAAAGTAATCAGAGTGCGCGGTCCATTCACTGACGGCTGCTATTGCCGATGGTACACCATGTAATCACTTCTACGTCAAATACTATCAATTTCAACAGCTCCAAGCGCTGCCTCAATTATTCCACAATCGATATGATTTTAAACAATGTAACTTATATTGTTTAAAATTTTATACATAACCACATAATTATGTATATAATCAATACATAACCTCAAAATCTAAAGAATAGAATACTTTTCGCACTTTTACTAAAATTGATATAAAATATAAAATTTTATTTTCTAAACATTCAATTCTAAGAACTGCGTAATATAACATCGCGTCTTATTTCCGGTAGATATTTTCAATTTGATTGATCAATTTCGATGATCAATCGCTCGGGCGCCGTGATTGGCTACCGACCGACAACCTATCGCATTATAACGATACTTTTCACTGTTTCACACTCCAATACCTTTAATTCACTAGAGAAACAATTGAAAAATGGTATCGAGACGGCTATGTATCGTAAAGCGGAGTCAACAGCGTCGGTTATCGCGCGTTAGCCGTTGTTGGCGCGTAGACCTGCGGTTACACTTACTCAAATAAAGTCAATCTTGGTGCCGGGCGAGGGTCCGTGTGAAAATTTGATAACGAAACTATAGATCGATGGGGCTGCAGAAATCAGGGGCCGCAGGCTGCGGTTTCAATCGGTGTGCTACTGTGGGATGTAATAAGCGGCAACGGATTAGCCTCCTACGCACCGCCTGCGTAGTGCACGCGCTCTATCGCTGTGTATTGCCAACTCACACCTGGGCCAATTTGCACCTATATTGCGATAGGTCTTTGCGATTCTGATAGCCATAATTTGGAGTGAAAGCAATTGTTATCAAACCAGCAAAGAGAAAATCTTATAAGAAGCCGTTATCGCAAACACTTCTTTATTCACGGGTTTTATTTCTTAGAATCATGAATTAATGTAGGTATATACATAAGCTATATACATAACTAGCTTTTGAATTTTCCACTCGAATTTTCATTAAGAACCCTATTTTTTTCGATTAACAGTAGCCTATAGAAGTCAGGGATAATGTAGCTTCATATTAGCAAAACCATTTTCAGAAATGGATCAGTAGTTTTGGAGACTAGAGCTTACGACAAACTCTTCAGGTTTAAATACTTTTATACAAAGATAAACTTTTTGTTTTTAAAAATGGAAAATCCAGCTCCTGGCTAAACACTCACGCCGGATATGAAACATTCTAATTTCAAACACCTTGAGATCTACGAAATTGAGCAATAAAATTAAAAATCGAACCACCCGCATCTTAACCCTATTCCAACCGGCGTCTATCAAAATAATTTAGAAACTACGTCCTGTTGACCTCACACGATTTCCGACCTTCGAAAATGAATCACGTTCGCCGTAACGTCTTCATTTCTAGTATTTCATAACTAGCTGTTACAAAAAACTTATTGGAAGTTGTCTATGGCTATCCGGTGTAATCGGCTACTGAAGATAGCTTCTTGGGGCATTAAAACTATTAAAATGTATGGTGGGCGGAGAACGCGGGTAGAATTAAGTCCGGCCGCAAAACCACAGCTCCTGGATCGACTGGACAGTTAACCCGCTACGTGCCGAGTATTATCGATACGTCAATTTTATAATTGCCTTTTTAAAGTCATGTAAATTCTTATATGGTTTTATTACATTTGAATGCTGATGTGACTAGCTGTAGCGAGTTTAATATTTTTTCTTCACAATAAATTAATTTTCCATATACCTACCATAGTATAGTAAGGCGCAATTTTGATTGATAATTTAATTTCTTTTTGGCTTTTTATATAATTAAAAAATTGATTTTCAATATTCATTTAAATTATAAAAACACCGGCCTATTACCTGTCCTACTGCAGAACTGTCCTCTTCTCATACAAAGATGGCATGAGCATTGACTACGACACTTACTAGCTCAAGGTTGATTAATTTATTTGCGGAATAATTGTAATATTTAATAATGTTCATTCCACACTACAACATTGCAACATTTAATCGTCTTCTGCGATGTCCTTCCCACCGCTCTGGTTTTCTCAAATCCTCTTTTCCTGTCCAGGCGGTTTTCTTATGGAACGCACTCCCTCTGAATATCAGGATGGCCACCAATCGGTTCACGTTCAAGGTAAAAGCTCGCGAACACTTACAAAAGAAGTTGGCAGACTCGTCCCACAATTAATTTGTTGTACTTCAACATCTATGTATTTTATTTCTCTCCCCACTTTATATATATATATATATATTTATATATATATATATATATTTTTGTATGTATGTATATATGTATGTATTTTCTGTATCTGTGCACCTACTTTGTTTTTGTCTCTGCATCACCCTAAGGTAGACTGGTAGAAAATGCCTAAGGCATTAAGGCCGCCTTTGTACAGTGTATTTTTTACATGTGCATAAAGTTTAATAAATAAATAAATAAATAAACATTGCGAAGCAGACAACGAAATATCGACATCGGCCGCTCGTAGACAACCCAACCCAACCCTTCCCGCGCCGCCGCTACAAAAAGCACGCACAAAACTTCTAAACAGTTAACTTCTGAATGATTATATCGACGTTTCGCCGACAAACGCTTGTATTATTCATCTAACTTCGCATGTCCCCCAACTCATTACAGGCTATTTTCCGATGTGGCAATATTCGCGCATTTTAAATGAGTACTAGCAAAGTGCACTGTAAAAGCGCTAACCACAAAGATTCGGCTGAAAATTTTAGTTGCTGTAAAATTAACCCTAACACATTTTTCGGCGGGAATCAGTAGACTGTGCTTGAAAAGTAAGATTTTTTTACTATAATTTTAATGTTAATTTAATATACTCTACAAATCTTAAAATCCCTTAGTTATTAAGCTGTACGTGCATTAGATATAGTCTATAAGATTTTCTCAACTGGTAAATTTTTCTGTGTCACTTATCACACAATAACACCATTAGTTTTTCAATATTTCAGAATTATTCTTTTCAAAAAAGAATCTTAAGCAATTTCGAAGCTTAAATAAAAGCCATAACTTACACTTTTCATTGTATTTTCTGATAATTACATATTAACCGAAATAACATAACTCAATGTGGTTTACATTCATAAATTCGCACTCCCCTCATATACCCTTCACCCACTTTACATTGATTTGATTAACTCATTCATTCGTTCGTCTAGTACCGACCGACTATCAGATAAGTATTTATTGTTTGGTCTGCGGTCCGGTGGGTAGCCACCGCCCCAAACTTCACCGCAGCCACCGAAACACCATTTCAATAAGTTCATTCACCAAGAAATCTGATGGGTTTTTATTAAAGTTATATTTCTTTTTTGGAATAGAGAAGGAGAAAATTGTGGGCTGAAAGAAGTAAAAATTTGATTCTTCTGTTGCTTTTTTTATACTTACAAATATTCGAAAATTTCAGATCCCGCTCACATACTAATTTGAGCGGGATCTGAAATTTTCGAATATTCGGATCTCAAATTTGGGCTTGGCTGTTCAAAATTTCGAAAAGAAAACCTCTATCTGGCCTTGATAACTTTTTCAGTCAATGTTTCAGACAAAACACCGTTATTTAATCGTTATAATAAACACCAAGGAGACAATTCTGCTAACTTAAAATAACGATCGCAATCTCAGTCTTAATCTGTCAAAAATACCTTTAATTTATTTACATTTTTTGACATTCATTGTTGCTCAGATGAGATTGCGAGTAGATTTTGAAAGTTTTTACTAAGTAGAGTTATAACGTTTTTACTTAATATTATTTTTATATATAAGATTTTCTGCTACTTACATCTTTTCTATTCAGTTTTTTAGCACCTGTAAGTCGATAAACCTTTTGTTTTACAAAACGCCAGGCCCGATAGTGTCGGTGCACGTAGCACGTATGAAGCATTAAGTGCAGGAGCATAGCCTCCATCTCGGCTCAGGTGGCTCCTCTGATCCGTAATGTCTCGCATTTGCGGTCGCCGGCAGGATACGCGCTTGTACAGTAATGAGCAACACATAACGAAACCTTACAAATAATTCCACCCACGAAAAAAACACACCGAATCACGTACTCGTATCCTTCAGAGGAAAACGCATATCGGATAGCATCGTACACACTCCTTTCTCTTTTCTTCATATTAAACTGTACAAGGATGAGCGAGATGCAAAATTAATATTCACTCCTCATACTTACCGATACATTTTTGAGGTGTCGGCCAGGCTCAATACAATCAATTATTGTTCTACGTGCTGCCCGGTTGCCTTCTGTCGGTAATGTGTTTGAGTTTGTTACTAAAAAATATTGTAAAAATCGTGTCTGCAATTTTCGTTTCGACTTACGACACGATGTTCCAAGTTTCGACTACAATTTAAAAGTCGATCATATTATGGTATCGAACGAGCTCAATAAACGGATAGAAGGACACTTTATTTTATTTAGGTTTAGCTCTAAATAAGTGCCCGTTGTGTTGTCAGGCGGTAATGATTTGATTATCTCGCTGAAAGAGCACGGGCAATGCACAAAGCTTACAGCACACTGGTAGACTCGCCTCGTACTACTGCAAACTGCTAATTTTAGAGTTATTTTCCTCCGATGCGAACTTGTTTAGCACGTTTAGTTGAAGAGAAGTTAGTGGAAAGTATTCGAAGCAGGTAATCTGTGAGATGATTGGTCATTCTTTTTATGATAAAGTTTATGTGGAGCAGTTTCACAAATGGTAAGAAACGGCCGTTAATAAGTTAATAAAGATATCGATAATGTGGCTGGGTGTGCGCCCGCGCCGGTTGCCGGTACCTAGATAGGTATGTACAAGTATGTGCGCGAGATAGGTAACGCTAGCCTGCGTATCGCGTGTACGGCGGATAATGTTACGCGCCCGGCCGGCTGTATCAACGATCGTCAATCGGCCGGATCCATTCCGTGTAACAATACCCTCGGTGGGGCCACTCGAACAGCGAGTTCTTACAAGCGAAAGGTTATAGCGGACACGCAATTGAAATCGAGCGTAAACTGTTCCAAAACCGCAGAAATAAGGTTTTGTCTTGTCGTTATCTAAGCATACAGTAATTAAGTCACTTTCAAAGTTTTTTCACACCATACTCGTATTTACCATATTTATGCTCATCTATGTATATAGAAAGCTCTATATACATATCTACTCAATTACTGGTTACTTTTTGGTGTAGCGTTTTCCATTCAACTGTCCTATGCTGACAATTTGAACTACTTATAAGTCTATCCATTTTCTTTCTGCCTCCCCATGTCCTCACATAGGTATTTTATTAAACCCTTTTTTTCTCCGCAATTTAAAAACCAAAAAAATAACATAAAATATTAATATTATGGCGGTCCTAAACCATATCTTCTCGGCAATAACTAATGGGATGGGCGCAATATTGCCAGCAATTTCTTAATTGTAGTAAATAATGCCGACCTCAAAATGTTTCAGGCACCATTGCATTAGAGAACCCAAGCTCTCGTGTTTAGTGGCCACGCACCTAATCTCGACAACTTACATTACCGACAGTAGACGTGTCTTAAGAATCGAACGCATTGAACCGGACAATGTTACCGTTTGTACTTATTTACACGACTTTTTACTATTAGATACTATTATTGTTTTTTGTGTGTTATTATTTTGCATAATAGTGAAGGTACACGTAATTATACGGCATAAATATTTTTTATTGCCCTAATTTTGACAGTTAAGCCACTGTAGTTAATTGCTTTTTAAATAAGTTATTAAAATACATAAGAAGAAAAGTACCTAAGAAATGACAAACAGTGTGTCCCTTACGACATTTGAAATTTCCACTATCATTATTATGCATTTGGTAAGGAAAACTGCTTGAAATTGCTTGATGAAACTTGGGGACGAAAATAGAATCTATATATGTACCTATTAACTAATGAAAACGATGATATAAAATGTTAATTGACTTCAGTATATTCCGTCTCAAAGGACCAAAAATTTTAGTATATTTATAAAAAAAAAATCGTTTAACTTAAGATACAAAAACATTGATAGGTCTACCAAAAGCCAAAAAAAGGTATATTCATTGAATATTTTTTCATCTATGAATTAATATTTTTTAATTTGAATTTGTCAGCCGTTAATTCAACCACCCATCGCTAAGTATTTTCCGGAAAATGGAACGAAATTGGCCATTTTCAACCACTATACAAGAAATGCTGTTTGTGTAAGATGAATAAATGAAGCCGGACATCCGATGTCCGGCTGTCCGACGTAAGTTTAGACCGGATTTCCGTTATCCGGCTAATAATTATTGTCAATACCGTTGCCATTTCGTTCCCGATGACGTTCCAGAGAGATGAATATGCCAAATTGCCGTTGTTAGGATAGGTACAGTAATTTCACCAATGATTTAGATATTTTTTGGTCCTCCGATCCAGATGTTAATGGAATTAAATAAATCAAAACATTTTAACACGAAAAGTGGGACAAGCTGGATTCAATAAAAAAAAATATTATATTCATCATACATTTTTAGGTTTAACGTGTGTAATCCAAACAGATCAACCGATTTGATTTAGGTTTATTTTTGTCTGAAAGGTGACATGATCAAAAGTATTCTTAGCTATGATCCAAGAAAATCTATCAGCTCTTTTCTATGTAGCTGACTAAACAACGTAACAATCTTTCACAGGTCTGAGCGATATTAAATTTAGTTTTATTCCAAGAAAGCCTTAATTAACCATTTTTTCAGGATAGGTTTTACCAGTGACTGCCCGCATGAATTTTCTTACGACAATGAGATACATTGTAGCGTAGAGTTAATTATAAATATAGATTTCAACGTCACATTATAAAGATATTTGCTAAAAAAAATATTTTGAGCCAAAAGCAAGATAAAAAATTTTCAATGTTTCCATATTCACCTGTAATACTCAAAATGGTATCTACACAATGAGCATGTTCCTCATTTTTTCTTTGGGAATATGTCTGTTAGACTCTTTCGCGTTGTTCAGCATCCACGGCCCGCCGTCAAGCACAGGATGTATCGAATTACGCCAACTTACAACGTAAGTGATCACCAAAGAAAACAAAACGTCCAGCGGAGCCGAGGGGTGAGAATATTCTTATGGGAGTTTAATGAGATTTATAAAGCTTCATCCAAGTATGTGTTTTGTTTTACTCTGTTTTGATACTTGTGAGGGTTTACCTAACGATGGTTTTTGAGTGATTTTTATTTTGTTTTTCTTTATTGTTTTATTTTATGGCTTAATTGTTCTTATTTTTTAATAACCGTTTCGAACCGTTTCAAAAACAATATTGTTTTTTAAAGTATTCTTTGTGTGTGAGAAGTATTGAGGTATTATTAATGTTTACATTACTGCTGAGCATGAGTTCTTGGGTTCGATTCCCAAGTCGGGTAAAGTGTTATTGTGTTTTTACATCAGGAATTTCTCAATAGCAGCCTCGGAGTCTGGACAATAGGCTATGGGACTTAAACAAACTGGCGAAATGTGGGTGTACATCTGTGCCTAACCCTTGGGGGATTACAAGCGTGATGATAATGATGATAAATAAAAATTAACATAGCAATGGTAGCCGATTTTGTTGGCGTTTGGTATTATCGTTCGCTTGATCCTCGCTTGAAACAACAAACCTACTATTATTATAAACACGAAAGTTTGGCTAGCTGTTTGAGGCTCTTTTAGGATTAAACCGCTGAATGGAATTAATTGATATTTCACACGTACGTCAATATTGATCTAGCTTAACACTAACACAGGATTTTTATCCCGTTTTTGTGTTGTATGGGTGATTTAGGACTTTTGCTTACTTCTCAAATCTACGCAGGCGAAGTACGCGAAAATAATAATATCAAGTTCACTTTAAGATATGCAAAGAAGAACTCAGATGCTTTTGGTTGAGGATTGAGCCCCTTCCTCCCCCCCGGATCCACCATTGGGAAAAAGCAAGTTACTTTATACTTTCACAAGCACTTCGCCCGCGACTATGTCCGCGTAGTTTTCATACTTCCCCCACAAACTCAACAACCCTACGACGAAGTTGCAGAAACTAGTTTTATGTCATATTAGGTACAGCCTACAGATTTTTCAATCGCTCTTACGACACTGAGGAAAAAAGAACTTAATGGAATTCTCTTAAGAATCATTTTAGATCAAAAGCTTACCCAAAATCTTATTAACCAATTAAGTAGGTTACCACAATTTCCTCGTCTTCCTCGAAACCGGGACATTACATCCGCCATAGTTCACGCTGTATACATCGATTATATGTCTAATCATACGTTAAACAAGAACAGGCGCGGCACTATCAAAGGACCCTAATTACACCCCCTCCGCCCCTAATCAAGGCTCTTGATTGGCTTCCAGACGTGTTTGCATACGACAACCGTGACTTGACGGTGGTGTACCTAAGTGTAGGTAATTATTGTGTTAAAAAATTTGGTATTTCAATAGCAAAATATTTGGTATTCTTTAAGAATTCTACATTTCAATGTAGGTCTTAAGACAGAATTCTTAAATAATATTTCGGCTGGTATGCCAGAGTCAAGATCCTTTGCGAGATAAATATTTAGGTTACATACAGTTTTATTTATTTTACTTCATGTAGGTACAATATTTACAGAGCTAGATTAATAAGATAACTTATAAAAATCAATAATGATACAAAAAAATACTAAAAGTGGCATCAAAAACTTTCTCTGCATCGAAGTCAACTGGCAATGTGCCCAAAAGACTGGCGGCATTGCCACGGTGGAAGGCAAAGCTTAGCCAGCCACAGCCACACATAGAGGTAAATTAAAAAATAATAATAATTAAAATTAATACTTTCTAGACCCCAACTTCTCCTATCTGTAAAAAAACCTACTAATAATTTCTAAATACCCCAACACAAATATCAATTACCCCTCCTCTCATACATATCGCTCTGATTTTCACAACAAATGGCCAATTTTAATCGCTATTTTCATTTATTTCATATTCGTTAAACACGACGCGATGTTTTGACAGTTTGCACGCGGACGCCCGGAGGTGGAAGTGTTAATGTGACATTACCGTGGGTGTCGCAGGCGAGGGGGTGTCTAGGGGGTGAAGTGGGGTGCAGCGGGGACGGCCGGTAATTATCCCACGTCACTGGCAGGCCTAGGCTCCCTGTCCGTGCCTATGTTAACAGCTAGCTTTCATAACTACCCTGTTATACAGTCGGTAATGTTCATGTTTTAAGAAAAAACAATCCTTAGTGTTCTCTGTTTAATTTATCTTTATTATACATAGTATTATAAACAAAGTCGCTTCCCGCCGTCTGTTTGCTTAGATCTTTTAAACGGATTTTAATGCGGTTTTCATCTATAGATAGAGTGATTCAAGAGGAAGGTTTTTGCATCTACACCGTCTGTACCCGTCCGAAGCCTGGGCGGGTCACTAGTTTATTATAAACCAAAAAGTTTGTAAAATTCAGTAACAGGCAAGGTCCGAGAAAAAGTAGTCATAGTTATTAACGAGAATGGCTTATTTGGAAACGTGATCATCATCCTTTATTACGACACGTGACCACACAGTTGGCGCAGTGGCTGTGCGATTTGCTGCTGCGCTACGTGTTACAGGTTCGATTCCCGATTGAAACAAATATTTGCATGGCCTACAGATAATTGTTCTGGATCTGGTTGTTTATGCTTGCGTTTATGTATTCGTAAACATACGCACGATAGAGGATTTTTTTTTTTGTATGGGGCTATATATTACAAAAGTAAAGAAAGTTTATTCTCTGCACAAAATAAACCATTTTAAACCACACCCAAATCCACCATGACAAACCGCTATTTAACAATACATAATTTTACATGGCAACACTATCGTTACCACAGAGGGCAACACAGAGCGCTTTTATTTAGACACCTAATTAAATATTAATTAAGTGCATATCACATTTATACATTAAACCGATTTTAATTTCATGTCCGAGCGCGCAAAATTAGGACTGTTCCACGATTGCACCACATAATGAAGTGGACTCGTACAGTTCGAACCGGGTGCGAGTGGCATCGACTAGGGAAAATCATTATCGAATACACTTTTGATTAATAAACTCTCGCCTATAACTATTGTATATGCACTGGTTGTTTTAGGCTGGTTAAAACAAGGGATGTTTAAAACAAGTTACGTAGTTAAAACGAATTGGTTAAAACAAGTTACGTAGCTCTTACCTAGCTCATCACTGGCATCGGTGAAGGAAAACATCGTGAGGAAACCTGTTAGATGGTAAAAATCATCAAATGACTCCTTCCACCCTGGGTGGGGCGGAAGGTGACTGTCAGACTTTTACTGACTAAAAAACCACCCTGTTCCTTCTGTTGCCCTTTACGTTCCGGGGCCACGGTATCCTGTTAAGACGTCCCGCAACATATCAGAGGTCCTTGAGGCGACTTAGAAACTCTGACACCAGGGAGTGTGGGGTCGTAAGACCTTACTGCCCACACGATAAAGAAGAGAACGTAGCTCTAAAACATACATGATTTTAACCATAGTTTTTACATCTGCAGTTCCTTATCCGAAGCAAACATAGGTCCACGTTCTTGCATTGCAATGATGATATGAAAACTCTATACAAAAGCGCAATACCTACACGGTCAAAATGTATGAAACACAAAGAAAATTAATAATACTGTGTATACACTACTGTACAATACTGTGTGTTCGACGGGCCTGTTGGTCTAGTGGTTAGCGGCCCTGACTGCTAAGCCGGAGGTCGTGGGTTGGATTCCCACCCAGGACAAACTTTGTGTAATGAGCATGATTGTTAGTTCTGTGTCTGGGTGTGATTTATCTATAATATGTATGTATTTATAAATTATATAAGTATGTATATCAGTTGTCTGGTTACCATAACACAAGCTCTGCTTAGCTTGGGATCAGATAGCCGTGTGTGAGTTGTCCCAAGATATTTATTTATTTTTATACCTACTAATTGATAACTTACGCTTTTTTAAAATTCAATTCTTTCTTTTTTAAACGTTTTCCCCACAGTTAGGAATTTCTCCTGTATCGTGGGCAAGTTTACAAACATACATATAAACTCACATACTCAACAACTATCTATAAGCCATGGAAATATTTGCTCCGTGAGGGAATCGAACCCGCGACACGCATCGCAGGCGCACTGCGCCAACCCGTGCCGGGCTTAAAATATGTCTCATGTGTTTGATCAGATAATTTTGATTGGATTGCGCACGCGTAGATATAAGTTAACACACACTGTATCTAAGCAAGACCAAGGCTATCGATACTACCTTGGAGTTCTGGGGAATACCAATTATTTGCTTCATCTCACCGTATATGGCAGAAGTATGTTATAAATAATTCGACCTCAAGTGAGTCAGGATTAAATAGATGATGTGAAGATATGGCACAGTAGCTGAGCGATTGGCTGCTGCACTGCGTATCGCAGATTCAATTCCCGCATGGAGGTAATATTTGTATGACCTTCAGATAGTTGTTCCGAGTCTGGTAGGGTGTGTTTGTCAGTTTATGTTTGTAAACACACCCACGATACAGGACAAAAAAAGTTGCAGTTATTTTTACATGATACTAGCGACTCAATTCGGCTTCGTACGGGTGCAAAATTGAATATACTTATATTTTAGCAAAAACCGCATTTACCGCGTTTAAAAGATCGAAGCGCCCTTCATGGTTGATCCCATAGTAAAAGTTGTTCAGTGATGAGTACAATGATCCCTTTTCAGGTTTAACAAAAAAATAAAATTGTATACAAAATCTCCTTTCATGTACTTGTATAATAACATACATTCGCAATTTCTACAAAGAAAATAGGTCAATGCCTCACGCCACAATTTTCTGTGAATTAATTACCAAAGACGTTTGCCGTGAACACTATCGAGTGACTCAGGCGCAGATGTCACGCTGTTGACGTAAATCACTTACGTACAGTGATTAAAGTATAATTAATCATTGTTTTAGTACAAAACAGTTATGTTATGATGATGATCAATGACGCGGGAAACAGAGCTATTTTAATTGTATTAGTTCTGATTTTTTTTTCCTGTATGTACTATATTACACATAACATCACGCCTGTAATCCCCGAAGGGTTAGGCAGAGGTATACTGTACACCCACATTTCGCCAGTTATGTTTTTAGTCCCATGTAATAGGGGGCGAGCCTATTGCCATCAACCGGGCACACTATGAGATGTACTATATTGTTTGTGTAATTTACTCGTTATTGTTGAGAGCAATTTTTCACAATGAGAAATTGTTAGTAAAATAAATTCCAAATTCCCGCATGGTATTAAATATTTTCAAAATATCTAAACATCAAAAACTGTTGCGTCAATTCGAACAACGTGGAATGTCGCATCTGAGTGAAAAGTTAACTAGAAATGATAGTATTCCGAAATAACCATTCGTTTTCCCCAGACTGGAATTCATCATCATAATGAATCCCCTACCAAAGAAGCAAATAAAATGAAAAAAAATCTAATCGGTCAAGCCGTTTTTGAGTTTTAGCGAGACTAACAAACAGCGATTTATTTATATTATTTCGTTCGATGAAAAAATACCAACGCGTATTGATTTAAAATATAAATATCTTAGTTAACCCTAAACAAAAGAAGTCATAAAGCAATCCTTAAGTCCTCGCTTTATTATGATTAAGTACAAGAAACCAACCACCAGCTCTATTTTAATATTACTTTGCCTTGCGCACTGTTGCATTTTCAATGCTCAGAACAGCGCTGAGAGTTAAAAATCCAACAACAGAAATTATCATCATCTTTATCATATCAGCCGTCATATCGTCTACAGATTTCCAATAGGACCGGATGGAAGCGGCTTGCATCCAGCGCGATCCCGCGGTCTTCATCAGATCGTCTGTCCACCTTGTGGGTGCGTGGTCACCATTCGAGAATTTACGGCCCCATCGGCCATCCGTTTTGCGTTCTGCTATGCGTTCTGAAATCATAAAATAATATTAAAATAATACTGTTTTAAGAGATGGCGTTAGGTACCCAGTACTTAAACAGAATCCATTACCATACAAAATTACATAAAGTTCCTATAAATACTCTTATTTTCTAACGTACAGCGTTATTATTGTAATAATAGAATAGAAAGGAAGATTTATGAACGTTGGGTTTTGCCAGGGTCACTTGTTTGCGTCAATGGATATCTAAGTTCTAGTTACGACACTTTTATTTAATTGCTGGAATTAATTTACAAGTATTTTGTGGAAACGGGGCCTGTGTTAGTCATTTTGGATTATAATATGAGTAATGTATTACAAAAAAATATATTTCCTATATTTATTTGACCATGACTTTGAAGTACTTGTGTTACTAACGAAAATTATAATTTGTTATGGGGAACCAGGATGATGGTAGTTAAAACTACTAAATATGTCGATCTATTATCGCTATTAGGTACCTACCTATTACCATTTTAATTACATGGTTAGAGCGGAATACTTTTCATTTTAGCTGGTTGCCATTCTTTGTACATTTTTTTATTTATTTTTTGGGATTTTTATCTAAAATAAGGATATGTCAACTTGATCATACCTTCTAATATTGTAAATTCAGCTACCTACTTTTATTAATATTAACTCACTTTTGAACGACTGTTATTTTTATGCTGTGTCTTGTTTGGGTCTAGATTAAAAAAAAAATGAAATGAAATATACTGGATATAGATCCAGTCTATTGGAGTGCAACATTTAAAATGTAGTAATCCTCATTCAAAAATACACAGTACACTTACACTTTTATACCGCACATCTGACAGGGGGTAAAAGTACTCATAAATACGAACAAACATAACGGAACCGACTCAAAAATATTCTACAATTTGACTGGCCTGTTGGTCTAGTAGTTAGTGACCCTGACTGCTAGGACGGAGGTCGTGGGTTCGATTCACACTCAGGACAAATTTTTGTATGATGAGCACGATGATTTGTTCTGTGTCTGGGTGTAATTTATGTATGATATGTATGTATCTAGAAATATATAACTATATTTATCAGTTGTCTGGTTACCATAGTACAGGCTCTGCCTAGTTTGCGATCAGATGGCGATGTGTTGGTTGTCCTGAGATAATATTATTATTCCATTTATTTATTTTCAATACATAATTATTAACATAACATAACATAACATCACGCCTGTAATCCCCGAAGGGTTAGGCAGAGGTGTACCCATTAGTACACCCACATTTCGCCAGTTATGTTTTTAGTCCCATGTAATAGGGGGCGAGCCTATTGCCATCAACCGGGCACAAATCCAGACTCCGAGGCTGCTACTGAGAAATTCCTGATGGAAAAACCCAATAACACTTTGCCCGACCTGGGAATCGAACCCAAGACCTCATGCACAGCAGTCGCGCTTACGACCACTAGACCAACGAGGCAGTCAAACATACATAATTCATACATAATTATTACATTTTTAAATATTAATATAAAAATAAAAACATTTAAAAATATAAAAAATAGTAGCCCGCCGATAGCGGAAACAGGGTATTATTATTATTCATTATTATTATTATTAATTCCATAAATTTTTAACGTGTTGTAGTTATGGAACAGCAATTTTTTTGTCAAATTTTAGAGTTGTTCCCTTACGAATTTTGTTCGTATTTTTGAGCATATTTCAGCCTTCTGTATTATATTACTCTGTATTAAAATTCAGCTTGTATGGCTACGTAATTATCCCGCAAGGAAATCAAAATCATATACAAGGCTAAGTACATGTATATGCTATCCCAATACATAGCCGTCAGGTTATGTAATTACTTACTATGTGTTAGGCACTTGTGGTTTGTGGCAAAAACAAAGAGTTAAATTAATTAATTTACTGGGCTTGCTGTCCACACTGTGTGATTATGACAATCATATTTAACGGAAATTGTGTAAATACCACAACATTTATATTTTATGCCTTCTTGTTAAACTCTCAGTGGTTTTAGACGTATTTAAAATACTAATAAAGGAATCATCAATCATTACAATTCGAAGCGTAAGTCAGTGCTGGTTAAGTTTAAAGAATTAAAACAACAGCCTGTATTTCATAAAGGGGTAAGGCAAAAGAGGGGCAAAAGGGGTAAGGGGGTTTAAAATGTCATTGTATAATTTAAGCCTTAGCAACGTTAGTCTAATATGTAAAAGCGAAAAGTCACTCATTCACTCACTGACTAAACACGAAATCCGAAAACGAAACCTCGAAACTTGATTTACGAAGCTGAAAGCAAGTAAGTTATAAGTAGGAAAATAAGCTAAGAATGGGCTTTGCGATCAGCCCGAAAGAACGGGGTTTTAGTTTAAAAGCTATTATAATAGTAGACAACTTACCCATTTTACGTCGACTTAAAAATACTTCAATTAATTGTTATTTGTAATGAAAGTTTCATGAACCACCCGTATACCAACCGAGGAGAATTTCTACAAAATTTGGTTTACAAATATTTTTTCATCTTCCTTGTTCATGAACTCCAATAAAAATAACATTACAAAATACTTGGAAGGACTCTAAAAAAATGATGCTTTCGGATTTGATATCCGTTGATGTCTTTCCTTGCGATAAGAAGTTGACAAGCTCTTTAAATCATGTCCTGCATGATTCGTTGGTACCAAAAGATTTGCTAACGTTTGCAGTGCATTTACACACCGTTCAGAACTGACACTATTACATTAAATATTAAATATGTACTTAAAATTTTTAGGTACTTATTAAAAACTGTAACAACATATTAACATGAAGCATTACACTCCCTTTTTCCTCGTTATTAAGCCAAATACAACTAAACAACAATATAAATAATTTAAATTATTGAACAATCGAACATTAAACAATCAATGTCTGGTAAAACAAAAACTTGACGATTCAAAACTTAAAGATAAAATCAGTGTTGTTTAGGGTCCTCGCGCACTAAGCGGCTACGATACTCAACATAGCAATTGAGTAGTTGACACCATTGAACTATAATTCCAAGACACAACTTCCCTAAAAATAACACTTTATGTGAGCCCTGAAAACCTGATTAATTTTCAATGAACTGTAAAAAATATTTTTTGATTTCTTTCACATTCATAAATAGTTAGTCAATTGAGTCGGCTCAAAAGTGACATCACATTGATAGGTCATAAAAAGTACTTACTTCAATTGATTAGTGGCTTCTACTACTCTTTCGGTCGCAGAAACTCTGACTAAGGTCATGGAGCTCAAAGTTTGCCAACTAGTCGGGGAGCACGTCGTGCGACCAGGTATGGGCAAGTGCGCCACGCCTATCGGTTTCTTTTGTATTAAAAGAAGAGAAGTAAGAGTATGTAGGTATGGAGTTACTTGCCCATTCTTCTCCATAAGAAACTAACTTTTCCATGGGACCATTAGATTCAATCCTTTTTCTTATTCAGAAGTGCCTTTTAATAGTGTAATTGTTATAAATAATTTGGGCTCAGCCCCTTAGTGCACGACCACCTTTATCGTGACGAATACAGCATTATAATTACTTCGAAAGCGCCAAAATTGTAGTTGCGAATTCGAATAACATGTGTGTACGTGCCACGAGTCTTGTACAATAATGCATGTGGACAAAGCTGACGTACGAATTAACATAATAATGATTTGTTTTATCAGTAGGTACGTACGTACCTAGTACTGAGTACTGAGTCAGTAGGACTGAGCTCCGTCAGACGAATAATAAAGTAAACGACGCACGTTTTGGAAACACCCTCTAAGTTGTGTATCATCGTTTGTGTATAAATGTTTTGTTTTTTCTTTTTGGTGCGTGTGTTTTGTTTTGTTATTCATAATGATTAGTCGTAGTTGGGTTTTATTTGAAAAAAAAAAATAGTTTATGATTTAATTGAATATGTTGTGAATCAGCCAAAAATATTTTGTAGTTTTGAAGTTGTAGAGTATATCGAAATGAGTACACTTAGATATTTTGTAGTCATATGCACGCATCTACTTCGGATTTATGACAAATAAAATTAAAAAAGAATATTTGGTAAAATTCAAAACTAGGTGCCAATACTCATATCCACCACCCCCTTTTCTACAAAAAAATGCTTCTTAATTAGTTCTGGTTGCAAACAACCAGAACTAAACCATTTTATAGATTAAAATAATTAGGGATCAGATAATGGGAGGCATGTTCGCCCAAAGTTCACTTCAGCTAAAAAAGTATGGATACGACTTCTAGAAACAATTGATTTTAAAAAGAGAACTACGACCATCTCGGAATCGCGGGATGTGTTCCATACCAAAATCCATTCCATGCTAAGCCAACACCTCAAGTTTAGGTAAGTATGCATCTGAATATCCGATCCCTACTCATAATAGAACGAAATATTCAAACCATGGCCACTTGGCACCGCGCCAAGGTCACAATGATTTACAAATAATGCACTTTCACCAGGATTTCGACGTACTTACTCATAATACGCATGTGTCAGAATAAATCCGCGAAATAATTTGGAAAAATAATAAAACCGAAATTTTAGTAGTTCTGCTAGAAAATGTTGTGAAACCATGACTTGGCATGACATACGTGACATAAGATAGTGGCTAGCCATCTTGTTTCTCTCTAAAGCGACTGCAATAGTTACAGACGTAAGTAGGTAGGCATGACGAACTCTAGGTACTTGTATTGTAGAACCAGTCTCACAAAGACATAGTTAAAAAATATATAAATCCCTTCAGGGTTGTTGTAAGTTCGCCACAAAAATAATTCCCCACGAAAAAAAGTTTTGATCCTGTTCTCCTAGTAGTTTCTGTTCAGATTCCACATTGTGTCCTTGATTTCGGTAGTTTTGTGCTGGATTTTATTATTTAATTGTTCTGCTATCCGTGCGGAAAAAAGAAATGGGCCGAATTTACAATAAGTATTCAAAAATAAAAAAACAAAAACCTTTGGCTAATTTATACATACTTTTTTTCGTGGGGAATTATTTTTGTGGCGAATTTACAACAACCCTCCCTTCACAATATTCAGTTCAATATTTTCTGAAATAGGTATATTTTTTTATAATTTTTAAACACCAACAGCACACAGATTAAGTATTGTTAAACCACCACAAAAGTATACTATATGAATACTTCTACATAGTAAATTATATTACTTCATACACTAGCTTATGCGCGCGATGTCGTCCAAGTTAATATCGGTTATTGGCGATGTCTTTTGTTAGCGCTTTAAACAAAACCAGCTTAATTTACTTCTTATAACATCAGCTATCTGCCAGTGTAAATTCTGTCAAAATCGGTCCAGCCGTATAGAAAAGTAGCCGAAACAGAGACAGACAAAGGGATGATTCTCATTAGAGCGGGCCGTGCCCGGGCCGGGGCGTGGACGAGCCGACGTGGTATTGAAGTGCGTCGAGAGGGCCCGGACGGGACACGGATAATGCACTGTGTAATATAAATTGATTTATACAAAATATATGTAACAGATTTAAAACCGTGCCCCGTCCGTGCCCCGTCCGGGCCCCGCCCGGGCCACGGCCCGCTCTAATGAGAATCATCCCAAACAATGAATTTAATTTTTTTTTTTTTTTGTAAGTAACATTCATTAATATTTATTAGTAATAAGCTGTGATTTCGATATTACACAAATTATTTATTACAAAAGTTACTAACAAACTATCAGTAAAAGCAAAATAATGAAACTTTAACACTAATTCCCACTAAAATTTACACAATAACCGACCCACTAATCCAAAACCAAAACCTAATCTAAACCTAAGTACGTACCAAAAGGCAGGTGTCACCAACCTTGAGTGCGCCAATTCGCATTGTTTGGGCGCTGGCCTCACTTTCATTGAGTTCCATCCAGTGATGAATCAGCTGGCAATCCCAAGCCGTTACGACTAACTAGTTCCGTACACGTGACATGCATAAAATATCATTGATATTACGGCCGTAATATAAGGTGTGATATTAATAGATGTATATTTTTCTAGGAATTGACTCATGGATATTAAAAGAACCAAATATTTAACAGGACTTTTTAAAATCTATTTCAAACTGTGCCTTGTACTTTTTAGTTTTTTTCTGATAAAATCGGTAATCGCTAGATGAATTCATCCGATTACAAAAAAATATTTTACTAATAGATAGATACACTTTTTCTGAGATCTAAAGTTAATTTTTATGTTGTACTTGACTTCCACGTGGACGGAGTCGTGGGAAGAAGCTGGCAATAATTATAATGACGTAGACATGCGCTAAGAAAAGATTTTCCAAAATTCACTCTCTAAGGGCTTGAAACGGGAATCCGACATTTACGCGGACGAAAGCGCGGGCAAAAGCTAGTTTCAAATTAAAAATCCAAAAATACCCTTAAATTTTTTTATCCAGGTATTAAGAAAGTTTGAGATTTTTTACAAACAAAATGACTCATCACATCTTATCAATTAACAATTTAGGAAATCAATTCTGATGCACAAATTCCCAGAATAAGTAGTTTTTTTTTTGTGATTTCCCGCGTAAGTCTTATCCACACCAAGTATAATACACCCTATGCATTTTACTACTGTTTTACAGACACCTTCTTAGGCTACAATAAATATAGTCCACTGCGCAGAATAATAATTTTATTTTACTTTCATTATGACTAATAGTTAAGAAATGTTGCATATCTCTGCAATAACATTCGGTCATTGGTTCCGGTTAGTAGTGTCAAGTGCAAGTTGCAACATTGAACCTTTCACTTATGGGTTCTCCCCATTGCAGAGCCCGTACTATATTGACTTGTCCTACGAAAACAGGCCATGGGAAACAAGACTTTTAGTCCTTTTCCTAAAATCCCAATTTGACTTAAGTCTTCAGTAATCTCAAGCATGGCTTGTCACTTGCATTTAGATGACTTAAGCTTGAGATGATCTGGCATCCCACCATGCTTTGGATTGAACTCATCTCAAGTTAACTTTATCTAAAACCGACAAAGATTTATCGTAACTATAAGATCACTGGTGTTCCTATTGGTCTAAAGACCCATGTTCTATAATGAAGAAAATACAAATAGATAATCACGTAATGGACATTACTGGAAAAATTTTGGTTTACTAATGGATACACCTCTGCCTAACCCTTCGGGGATTACAGGCGTGATGTTATGTTATGATGCGAATAATCAATGCGTAGTCCAAGCTTAGTGATAACGGTGGTCCTTTTTTAAGAGAAAAACAATAATCTTTATCACCAAGCTTAATGAGCATCAAACAAGGATAAAAATCCTTGCTCATACAATTACGGGGTCTACTCAATAATAGATATTATATTCCCACACCTAAGGTCTATTTTTAACATAAATCCTAATATCTACATATAATATTATACTGCCCACCAGAGACTAAAGAGCAGTAACAGCCCTTTTGTGATTTTTCGTTTTATTAGTGATTCTGAAAGCGGGTTTCTTAAGCTTTCTATTGAATTAACTTACTTATTTCTAAGACTATTAGAATGGTTTTTATTTAACAGTTTTCACTTACTGCAAACGAAAAAAATTAACAATTTGGCGTGATTTCCCAACTAAAATACAGTATAAATTATACTGCAGATTAAATTTTAAGGTTTCATAACTAAAATGCAGTAAGCAATATAATTTTACAGTTCTTTAGATAGTTTTATATTTCTGGAAAAAAATTAAAAAAAAAATTAATACGCAGTAAAATTTACCGCCATACAAGCTATTTTTACTGCAAATTAAGAAAATACAATTTATTGTCACGAACTCCCAACTAAAATGCAGTAAAATCAAAGCTTGTCGCATTTTAGTTGTGAATACTTAACATTCTTTTATCATTATAAACTGACTAACACGCAGTAAAATACAGCATTACTGCAGATTAGTTTGGATAGCATAATGACACAGATATGATTATTCCTAGCTAAAGTGCAGTTAATGCCTACATTTACTATCTATATTTTATTGTTAAACATAAAGATACATTATGTTATATATGTTAATATTAAGAGAAAACTGTCAAAGGAGGTTGTGCATTCTGCGCAGGGTCCTTTATTAATTAGATGTTTTTTTTTATTTTTGATATGTAAATTTTACATAAGTGAGTTGAATTATTGTGATTAAATAATAAGAAATAAACGGTCTTTAAAATGTGAACTAGCTATTTTTCTTACTGCACTAGTAAATTGAACACTTTTTTCTTAAAAAACTAACTAAAATGCAGTATTTTTTTGACCTTACTGCATGTTAGTTGGTTTCTTGACAAAATAACTGATCCAAACGCAGTAATAGGGCTTTTTGCTGCATTTTACTAAGTTTAAAATGGTATTTTTTACAAAAAAGGCTATGCAGTAATAGGCACCAAAAAGAATAAATGGCCATAATAAATTCAGTTATTAAGATATATTTTTTTTTATTGCTTTAACGTGTGAACCTATGCCTTAACAACCTTTCTGCATTCAAATTTTTTTGCTTATACATTCTGTTGATTTTTTAAAATCAATTCTTAACTTTAAATGCGTTTTACTCGAAATCGTGATTTTGCTGTTACTGCACTTTAGTGTATGGTGGGCAGTATAGAGAACTTTAGCAGCGTGAAAATAATGGCGATGCGTTAAGAATACTAATGCAGCACCGTGACGATTCTCGGATTTAGGGTCACTTATGAATACATTGCCTATAGCTAATTTACAATGAATTTGTTTTACGTAGGCATCTGCATTGTTGAATAGCAATAAGGTAGTACTTATTTATCATAGGAAAATACGCCGCTTGTTATTGTAACATTATACCTATCTAAGTAATTTATTCAATTTGTATAGGTACGCGTGGAAATCGAGTAAAATCTTACGATAGCAAAATCGACGTACTTTAATTTTTAGCTCCATTAGCCAATCAGTTTTCAAGATTTCTTGTTTAGTCAATGATGTACTTATCTTTCGCTTTTATAACTTATATATATTATCTTCTGCTCGCGACTTCGTCCGCGTCAAAGTTGATGTATTATCCCATGGGAAACGTTATTTATTTTGGGACAAAAATAGCTTATGTGCTATTCCAGATTAGGTATAATTTATGTCTGTACCAAATTGATTGAATAATTAACATCCTTCCAAAACTTCGCATTTATAATAGAAGTAAGATCACAAAAGCGAAAGTTTACTCACAGACCAAGCATGAAATATCAAAAATTGACCGTCCCTAGTATTGTTTGGAAATGGCTAGGCAGCTAATGGATAGTTAAATTTAAAAATAATTATTTGGAGTTATTTGTTTTTAATTCTTGGAAAAAACAGTTTTTTTCCCGAACTCTAATTATTTTGGTATAATATCGTGTTATTATTTCCTTTTTTACGTCCAAATATTTCGGTTTTTTAGGTACCTAAATACTATTTACAATCGCATCAACTCTATATGCTTATCATTAGTTTTTGAAATAAACATCCTCTCTTGACGTTCGAATTTAATGAAAATATTTTGTCAGTTCCATTTTTTCCCTAATGTAATTTCTCTTTTCTTCCTTATAAGTAATTTCAAGTACTATAGGTTATACGATTCGGGGAACGCCGTATGTATACAATGAAAAGGTGAAAGGTGAAATGATTTAAATACTTTATTGGTGGGTTAAGATAATTATTAAAGACTCATACCAACGCCCTAGCAAGGGAGCTGATTAGTAGCGATGGATAATCCTGCCGAAACATTGGCTTGCAGCGCCACCTACCCATTCCAATTGTGAATCTAAAATATCCAGTAACCCACTGATATTTTTTTTCACAAAACATTTCATTAAAATTGATCCTGCCGTTTGGAAGGAGTTAGCAACATACACACGCTCTTCTAATTCTTCTTGCGGCTTTATCCTATCTTTACTTGGGCCCGGCTCTTCTAATCGCACTTTTTTGGGGCTGGGAATTCTGGTTCAGTCAGATTATGATGATTGTTGTCATTACCAAGTGAAGAGATACAGCTTCCCAATCATGTCATCATAGTTCTTTAGACTAATTAATTTGGTAACCTGATGTTATTTCTAATAGTGCCATGTTATCTATTACAGAAACAAGTGGGAACATCCTAGGAGCAAGCGAATGGAACACGGGCTATCCATCGACGGCATCCATGTATCCTGCGTACGCGCCGCCGTACTATAAGTCTGATCCCACTATTCATATACCTACAGGTAATATATTTTTTCTGCTTTTCTACGATTGTGAACGAAGGAGTTTCGATTAGATCATTCTGCTACTGAGAAATTCCTGATGAAAAAAGGTAATGACAGTTTACCCGACCTGGGAATCGAAACCCAAGACCTCATACCTACTCATCAGTCGCGAGACCAACGAGGTAGTCAATCAAGTCAACCCAGGCAATTTGGGGATAGTTACTTAAATAATGTCGTGATGGCCCAGTAGTTAAGGCGCCGCACGATGTGTGCCAATGCAACATTTTCAATTCATATGTACTTACTTTCTAAGTTTATCTTGGACATCACTGACATCGGTGAACGAAAACATCGTGAAGAAATCCGAAAGTTAATATAAGTCTGAAATCGCCAATCCGCCTTAAACAAGCGTGCTGATGAATGCTCGCGCCTTCTCTATGTATAGGAGAAGAGGCCTTTGCCATGCAGTGGGACAATGAGTGAGCAATACTTTAAGAAGAATTTCATTCGTATGAATCGTTGAATCTCCATGAGTTTGGACACTAAGTCACAGCCCTATGTCACTTTACAGATTTTAAACTTACAAACTGGTGAATGAAATCCCGGCTGTCATACGTGGATCTTTGACAGTCGTTACGAGTCGTCAGAAGCTGGAAAGTCTGACAACCAGTCTTACGTAGGGTTATCGTATTACCCAGTTACTGGGTTGCGAGGGTCAGATAGGCAGTCGCTCCATGTAAAATACTGGTATTCAGCTGCATCCGGTTAGACTGGAAGCCGACCCCAACATAGTTGGAAAAGGCTAGGCAGTTGATGAAACTGGTGAATGAAATAAACTCATTGGTGTCATACATCGACTGGTCCACTGTACACCATATAAACAATAGCCGCTAGACTTGAATTACCGCTAGAGAATTCTGGGCCGTCTGTCCAGCGTCCAATACTAGAGCTATTTCTATATCTAATATTTATAGATTAACCTTTGACGCCACAAGATCAATATCGTATTAAAATAGAAGATTGCAGTAATGCATAAGTCGTGACCGTTGATATTACTAAGTACCTAGATACTAGGTTAGGTATATTATCATGTAGAGAGTACCTAGGTAGGTATTATAATAGCAATGGTTGTCTTTAGTTACTGACGACTCAGACGCGTCACTTGTTTTTATTATTATTTTTTATTTTAATCGTTGAAACACGCAGGGAATTTCTTCTGTATCGTGGTTGCCTTATAAACATATAAATGTACAGATACAATTCAGAAAATCACAACTGGAACCTGCTCTTTCAGTGCATGTAAATATTTTTTCGTACAAGAACCTACCCTGCGATACGCAGCATAGCAGTCAATCGCTCGGACACAGCGCCAAGCGTATCGTCTTAACTTAAATATAATCAATCATTAAACAACAAAATTGAGTAAATTGTCTCAATCTAAAGACCAATTCTACTAATTAAAGACATTCAAAATCTAGTCGCAATCTCATTTCAGTGACAATCAATATCAAAAAATTTGCACAAATATAGGTATTTTTGACAGATTAAGACTGAAGTTGAGATTGTGACCTAAAAGTTAGTAGAAGCTGGGCTACAGTATTTTTCACCGACGACTTGTCAATTATTCAATGATTAATTTACTGTAACAACTGTGAGTACTAAGGTTAGTCATTAACTTCGAAATGACTCAGTCTATTTTGATGTAATTCCTTTTATTTTCAAATCATCACGGAAAATCATGAATTAAATGTAACAACTGAATAACGTAACTGCAAGTTATTATTATGAATTTAACACTGATAAGAATATGTTTGTACCTAATATATCGAAAAGACATAATATTACAACAACCACCTACTCGTGGGCAATTCTATTAACACTTAGGAACGCATCTAATCTCAGTCGCAAACTGTGAAAAATGCCTTTAATTTACCAACATTTTTTTTTAGTGTTGCTTACATGAGTTTGCGACTAGATTTTGATCGTTTTTATTCAGTAAAACCGTCCTTCAGAATGTTACTGTGAAAATTAATTTTATAACTGAGTAGATAGGGGTAGTACCTACTTCGATATGCTATATCGATAGCCATGAATGTTGTTTGGAAATTTCTTTCAACAGCAACACTGTTCTTCAAACCATTACAATTTACGTCACACATTACTAAATACATAAACGAACATAGAATAGATAAACGGACTTCCTCCATTGAAGCCGTGGTCACCCGCGGTAATGGAGCGGTTGACCACATGATAGGGACCACCACATACCTATAATCCTTGTATTATTCAATTATTTTATGCCTTATGATTTGATCTAAACGAGAGCGCAGAATATAATTGCTTGGTGTCATTCATATATTTTACGCATTACTTTGTAATGTCTCTTGTCACTTTCACTAATCTTCAAAGATATTATTCATTAGAATTATCATCAAAATACTTTCAAGAAACGCAGTCATCGACATCTGCCTAGCCTTTACCCAACTATGTAGGGGTCGGCTTTTAGTCTTACCGTATGCAGCTGAATACCAGTATTTTACATGGAGCGATTGCCTATCTGACCTCCACAAACCAGTAACTGGGTAATACGATACCGCTTGGTAATACTGGTTGTCAGACTTTAGGGCTTCTGACGACCCATAACGACTGTCAAAGATCCACGTTTGACAGCCGGGAACAACAGCTTAACGTGGAATGATGTCGTGATATCTAAGCTATACTTAGAAAGTACATCATATGAATTGAAAAAGTCACATTGGTACTAACCAACTTGTCTCTTCGACACAGTGCTTTATAATAATCAAGACTTCTCTTTATTCCACAGTGCTACCTGAAATCCCTCTGAGCCACTCCGACTACAGCGGTTTCCAGCCAAGCACGACCGGCTTCGTGAAGGGCAGTCCAAGCGGCACCGGGACAGCGCTAACGGAGCTCAACTCACCCCCCGCCATGCCTGCGCAACGCTACGATCCTAACTACTACAACTCCTGGCCGAGCAACACCTATAACTACAACAATTATCAATACAACAACATAAACAACAATCCAACCTGCCTACAATCACATGCGCCATACATCAACCCTAACCCGCAGATGATACTGCCAAACCTCTACTCAACAGTCAATCAAAACCAAATACATGTTCATCTACATAGTTCGGGAGACAAGCATAACCTAGAACAATGTTTCCCGAGTGAAATTAAAATTAGCGATGGAGGCATCTCCATTACTACGGAGTTTCAAGGGACTGGAGAAGGTAGTGGCATGGGTCCAAGCTGCGAAGCCACAGACGAAGTGAAACACGGCCTTTATGGAGCAGGGAGTCAAGAAGTGTGGAGACCATATTGACCTTCACCTTCCCCCCATAAACAAAATCATTCCATTGTACATATTGTGATATAAATAAATGATCTGTTCTATGATTCTTGATATTGCATTATAAGAAATTCCAACTTAATTAATGTTAAACATTAATTAGATGTTAATTGTTAAATTAATTGATTAAGTAATAAAATATTAAATAAAAAAATTAACTGGGTTTGTTTTATTATATCAAATCATCAGCCATCTCGGCCATAACCATCGGGTCATGGCCGAGACTGTGCAGAAATGCATTCAGTATTTGGAAATGGGTAACGTAAATAAAAAAGATTAACTGGAAACATAAGTTCGAGGTAACAACCACAGAACCTCTGACCCTCCATTTACAGCAGTCGCACAGGATATAGACATTGGAGAGATAAGGGAATGGTTACTGTATAAAACTATAACACAGCCTTTGATCTAGTTTGGGCCTTTAAATCAATGGCGGATAAGAATATGATAAGGAGATAGCTGAACTCTTTTTTTACCCGTATAAAGTAGAATGGAAGGGTATTTAGGCGACAGTTTTTACCCGAGTACGACAAAGTCAGAAGAAAGTTATGATTTTAGCAGTCTGCGTCTGTTAGTTTGTCAATGCAGCCAGCATTATACCATATATAACATCGCATCTTAATGAAGATTTCAAAAGCTTATCAGACAGACAGAAATATTTCGTTATTTCTTGCTTAAAAGTTTGAGTTTTGGCACAACAACCTGACCTATTAAAACCAGGTGATATCGGGCTGTCCTTGATTGTCGTAGCGAACCTTTTAGGGCATCCAAGAGAATTGAAAAAGTTTGCAAATGTTTGAGGAATGAATAGATTCTTAGAGTTTCATACTACTAGCGCCATCTCTTTGAAAAATATGCATACCTATGCATCTTTATTTTATGTTTATTATTATTTACTTACTTCAGTACGACCTAAGTATTGTTCTTGTGTCTATAAAAAATATATTTAAAGACCCAACAAAAGAATCTCTATCTGACTAGTAGGTAAGGAGGTACTTCCGCGATAGAAACGAAAAGAAAGTAATGAAATACACATCAATTTTAAATTTTTATTCATCAACATTCGACAAGTTTTATTCATGCTCAAGTGGCAAATCTAAACTTTTTAATTTGATCAAAATTAACGACCTAGCTAGAAACACAGTGGTGACAGTCATATTTTTCACCTTGTATTACTGTAGTTATTCAAGTCCTTAAATATAATTATGTTCTTGTACCAATTAAAGCCGGTAGACATCATTATCAATAACGATACAAACGGTGTCAGAGGAACTTACACGTGCAGTCGTGCAGAAAACTGTTTTCATACAAGTCGGAGACTAATAATTGCTGTGAAACACTGATTAAAACTGCAACATGCGTTGGAAAACCGCCGCAGCCGTTAAAAGTGTAGTAGTACTTAGGCGCTTTGCACACGGAGCAACTTAAGTTGCCGCAACTGGCAACTTTTTAAAAGTTTCCTGTATAAGTTGCTAGTTGCCATAAAGTTGCCGGTTGCCGCAACTTTTTGGCAACTTGTAAGCAACTTTTTTAGCCGAGTTGCAGTGTTGCAAACTTTGCGGTATTACCACTAGATCTGGTAGATTGGGACCCCCATCTGGTGGGCAGAATTTGTATCTGGTGGCTTGTGGATTTTTTAGTGGGCAAGTTTCAGGTTGATGGTTTTCAAAAACAAAATTAAAATAAATTTACAGTACTAACACTTGCAGTGTACTCATCCGTTAGATGACTGTAGTATTAAAAAGAAAAAGTAATCAGACTGATAATGGTACAAGTTATTCAGGTCGATAAAAAAGAGGGTAAGAAACATCATTCTCTTAAAAAACAATCCTATTTAGTGAGCCCGAGTGGCTGTGGAGCAGAACTAGCATTTAGCCAAGCATTTTTGTCCGTGATATAATCATCTAACTTATAATAATGCTTGATTAGATAGTGTGCGTTTTATGCATGGTTTAAATTTTCTCTCATTTAGTTGGAGAATATCAAGACGTATTTTATTATAGCATTTTACACAGTATCCCAAAAAGAAGTGTTTACTTAGTGGGAAAAACCACTAAGTTAATGGCAACACTATGCCGGGCACAGGGCGAGGGAGGGAGGGTGTGAAATCGAATATTTGACAGTTGCTAGTTGCGGCAACTAGCAACTAAAAAAGTTGCTAGTTGCCGCAACTGAAAACTGTTGACGATTGCCGCAACTCGCAACTTGAGTTGCTCTGTGTGCGCAGTCCAATTGAATTACATGTAAACAGCGAGTTGCCAGAAAGTTGCCAGTTGCTGCAAAAGTTGCTCCGTGTGCAAAGCGCCTTAGTGATCTCTTGAACTCTATGCGATTAAATGTCGCTCTCCATTCCATACAAAATAATTCACAATCGATTACAAAAAAAAAACGGATGTATCGATTGTTAAAAACCGTAACTTTGTTGTGACTTGTTTCAACACTATTAGTGTGACCAAGTAATTGCAGTAAGAATATCTGTCAAAGTCGGTCATATCAGAATGTTATTCTGTGATCATTTGTGATTATCGCATTCTCAACCAGCAAAAACAACAATTCATAAAACGCAAAATAAAAAAAGGCAAGCCATATTTAAAAATTATAATCCAAGAAATAGAAATTGCCTGTGGCCTTATTTTTTTAAATGTCAAAAACATATTTATTGGTCACACTGTAGTGGTATGTGATAAAATGGCGTCTGGTCTTCATGTCGTGTTTCGTTTGATGACCTCGTAAAAATAATAATTATAGATAGTTTTTAGTGTGTGATAGTAATTGTAAATAATAGTTTTTTCCAATTAAATTTAGTCTCTATCATTACACTAATCAACTGTAAGTAACCTAGCCTCTTGCTGATAACCACAGTTCACGTTACTTACTACAGGTTTCTGTTAACGGCGGAGAAATGCAAATGAATCTCTTTGTAGGATCTAACTGTGATTATTTGCTTGCAGTTGAAAAGAGACTCTTAAAGTATTTGTAAGAGTGAAATGTCCGAGGAGACAGAGCGGCATGGCGAGGCGTCGTGTGAAGGCGGAGCAGGTGGCGGAGGGTCGAGCTTAGCCCGCGTGTTATTGACCCCGCACCAGCTCGACGCCGCCGCGGCTGACTCGCTCCGCGCCGCGTGGAGAAACCAGGACTTGTACATTGACCATCTCGAAACTTTGAACAAACAGTTGGAAGGTATTTAAGAAAGTTACATCGGCTTGGTAGCGTCAGGTCGGCGACGTTACGACGCACGACCCGCGAGTTATTATGTTATCTCTATATCGACAATACTTTAACTAAAATTAACTAGTGATACTGTTATGACATATTGAAATGTTACTGTGATAATGGAAATTGTTTAGTTATAAAACAGAATGTGGTACGGGGTGTATTTAGGTGATTTAAGTTTTAAAAGGTGAAGACGAAGAAATGGTGTTTTGCTGTGTAAGAGAGGTGCCAGTGGAGTGTTTAGTGGAAGTGCATATATCGGCACAAGGCCGTGTGATGTCTCCAGATGATCCTGGAGCTGTGTCCATGTTCAGTGGTGTTCCTCTGCCCTCGGTAACTGAGAATGTTATCGAGTTGCCCGGTCTTTGCTCGCGTGAAAAAGTAAATATGTTTTCATCACTTCTTTTGCTGTATAGTTAAGATTTGGTTTTGTACATGCTTTATTTATCTTCTGTCTTCAATAATTGTTATTTGTTATTTTTTAAACTTGTTAAGTCATGTTATGAACAAATCATGGTTTGTTTATGTTTCTGCCATCACTAGAGCTGTGGATTAACAATTTGATTATTCTTTTGCTTTCTTTTATTATTGGTTAGATAGCATAAGATATATCAAATATAAACCATACAATAGGTATTTGGAAAACTGGTTAAAATGACAAACAAAGAGTTTAAAATGACTATACATAGTCATATAAGCTTGGTAATCATATTTTTATCTGTACCCTGGCTATGGTTCTGTAATATTATCTTGGTCATAAACTCAATATATTTTATTCCTCTTGCCAGCTTCTAACTAATGCCCTACATTGCTACTTTCCTTGAGTCATTGCATGTAACTCAAATAAATACATATTATCTGAAACATGTTCTAAGCTTATCAGTGATTCTATAACTAACATAATATCTAGATTTCAATTTCTACATACTTATTATTTCTGTAAGTTTTAGACTGACCTAATACTGAAACTTATTATGAGGAATTTACCTTCATAGTTTAGAGTTAAAATATGTGTATTGTAATGTATAAATTGTAAAAGAAAAGGACTGATTTTATCAATAGAGGTATAGACAAGCAAGAAATACTTGCAGTTAATATTTTAATAATTTCACTAGTTATAAAATAGGTTTTCCTATACAATAGGGAATTGTTAATTAATTACTGAATGGTGTATCAAGCTTTGTGTATCTTAAGATGTGTAAAGTACCTACTACCTAAGACATAAATGAAAAAAAATGAAAAAATATAACTAAATTAGTAGCACACTACATAGTTTGGTTAATGTTAACATTTTGGTACTATAAATTTTGATCTTTGTTAAATTTAGCAAAAGTTTGTCCTCATATTTTGTCTACACTTTGATTTCATTAATTCTGGACTGCAAAGTTATAGTAAGAAAATTGTAGTAAACTATTAGATGAAACTTGATAAAGTTTTAAATAAATGTAGTAAGAATATTGTTGTGAACAGATACTGTAGATTAAACTTATAAAACATTAAAATAAATACTCGTTGAGAGCTATTTCTAAACCTTGGTAGGTGCCATCTTAAGATATACCTGTGAAAAATATTTTCTTAACCATTCCTATATAAAATTGTTAGAACTTTGAAATATTGCTTTTATATTATATATTTACTCATAAAAGCTGAAGTGATATTCCCATGTCACATCATAATGTGATCAGAAAAAATAACTTAAAAGAAATATGTAATATTTAATATAACATATCTATTTATATAAATCAAAGTCAGGTTAGTAGTACATTATTTATAACTCAAGAACGGCTGGATAGATTTTTATCTCTGAATTGTTGGATTTTTCTCTGACCCAAATAGCAGAATAACAAAAAACAAAAGAAAAACTTCACAAAAAGAAATACAACATTTAGTATTTCTAAAAAGAAAAGAAAGAAAGAAAATTGTGTTCATTGGCATTACATCAGAATTCATCAACTTAAAACTATGACAACAGAGAATATAATATAATGCCAAAAGGGCCACATCTCAGCATAGCATGCATGCATGTTCTGGAGTATGAAGTTCGCCAGGTCACTTAGTAAGTGATAATAATGATGTAACCTACTATACTGAAATTTTGCCACTATTGATTACAAACATGATTAAAAAACTGTGAGTTTTGCTTGCAAAAATAAACCATAATTTTCATTTAGCAGAACTGTAAATACAGCCTGATAAATACAGTAAAGCTAAAGTTTTTACGGGAAAAGTCTGTTATAAATCTCATGGTCAACCAATCACAACTGCAGCTGACGTGATATTTCTCAGTAGATTTCCTTATCCGGATATCTAAAAGACGCCAAAAAAGATAACACAGGTTGTAATTTTCTTTATGGAGTATTCCAAGTTTTTCTGTGGCTAGTTCCACGTGTCTACCAGGTACTGTTAAGCAACAATTTTAGAAGCATATAGCTGCTTCTAAAATTACTATCCATCAATTCCAGCTGTCATTAAAAAAGTCTGGTTATTCAGAAGTTTGTTAAGCTTCTCAAATCTGGGATAAAATTATATTCAATATAATTATGTAGTTAGTTAAAAATTAATTTAAAAAAATTCCTTGCACTAAGAATATTGTGATAATTATAAAAAAAAACAATGTGAATATTTATTTATTATTCTATTATTTTCATATAATTATGTATTATCATTTTATTTATTTATTTTCTTGCTATTAAATATCCTATAATCCTGTCTCCTACATTCAACATGGTTTGGAAAAAACAATGTTTTCCATGGAATCATGTACATAATTTTTTTAAAATAAATATTAAATAATAATAATTATTATTATTATTATTAGTAATTATTTAAAATAAAAAGGGTGTATATAGTTTTCATGAACCTGCGTTCATGAAAACTATATACACCCTTTTTATTTTAAATCCAAATTACTTTCATCATCAACAGATTGACTGACTTTTAATTAGCTAGGACTATTAAATAAATATTGTTTTTAATGTTTGTATAATTTAGTTAAGGTGTTGTCGATTTTAATATTGTAATCATTTAAACAAAATAAACCATATAAATTACATGACATTCTGTCCAGAACATGGCCACTTTTGAGATAACCTTTTATCTTATCAGTTGTTAGAGTATAAAAATATCTCATGATAGACAAAATGTTATGTATTTCAAAGGTTTACAGATAATTAGGTAAAATATGTTAACAACATAGTGGTGTCAAAACAATTACTGTATTGCAGGCACAAAAATGTCAATTCCCATCTAATTCACTGGTAGCCAAAGACTAGTTATTAATTTGTATAATTGATGTGTACAGGAAGCCTGGAAAAGGCGAAAGAGGTAGAAGATAGGATAAAACAGCAGTATGCTGAGTCACAACATAGAGAGAAGGTCTTAGTTAGAAGGCTTGCGGCCAAGGAGCAGGAAATACAAGATTATGTAGTGAGTACTCACTTTGTTCAAATGTACAAGTCTCCTTCAGTAGTCTAAGAAGAATGTAATAAGATTACTTGTGAAATCAACATTCGTAACAGGATTATTCCCCATTTTCAGAGTCAAATAACGGAATTAAAGTCTTCCCACGCCAGCCTCAACGGGCGGCCGACGCTATTAGATCCAGCTGTTAACGTATTAATTTTAAGGTTAAAACAAGAACTCACATCAACTAAAGCGAGATTAGAAGAAACTCAAAACGAATTATCGGCTTGGAAGTTCACACCAGACTCAAACACAGGCAAGAAACTTATGGCAAAATGCAGGCTGTTACACCAAGAGAATGAAGACCTTGGACGAATGACTTCAAGTGGTCGGATAGCGAAGTTAGAAGGCGATCTGGCACTGCAGAAGAGTTTTAGTGAAGAAGTTAAAAAGTCACAATCAGGTCTGTATAGCTACCATCTCCTTCCATACCTGTACTGATCGTGAGATAGAAATTAACACTGTAACTTGTAATTCCAGAATTGGACGAGTTCCTGCAAGAGTTAGACGAGGACGTGGAGGGCATGCAGAGCACGGTGCTGTTCCTACAGCAAGAGCTGCGCGCCACGCACGCCACGGTAAACGGCAACCGGCCGCCCTCGCCCGCCGAGAAGCGCACGTACTCGGGCAGCGACTGCAGCGACACGCCCGTCGGCAAGAGGAGGCGCGCCTCCGTGCTGTCCCTCGACTACAACGAGGACGAGGAGCCCCTCACCGTCACCAACGGCGACGCCGACTAGCGCAGGACCGCGCGCTTCACATACAGAACACGCTACTTTAATATCAACTAGTGAACTTGTGAAACGCTATCGTATCTATTTAGCCCTACGGCCATTTCGTTGACTCGAAATTGTTATCAATGAATTATTGTGAGTGATCATTGATGTCCAATATGAGGTGAAACGCTGGTTCGGTGTCTAATCACTCATTTCAAAACATGTGAGATGCTTATTTATTAGCATATAAAGTGTATTCTTTAAAAATCGATGTACTTTCATTAGAAGACATAATAAATAGACTAATATGTGTCATTTCCATTGACAATTAATTGGTGATGATTGTGTCTATCGTGATATGAGACTAAGGAAACATTTGGTAAAAGCATAGTTTGCGTTTTTATGCACAACAATGGACCACGTGATCAGATATAATAGTGAATCGTTTTTGACATTGTTTTTACACTGAAATATTAAGACTAGAACAGTTGACGATTTTATAATTTATTTATAATAAGTGAATTTATTGTGATACTTATTAGATACCCAATATGGATTAATGCAATAACTTGTGTTGCGAGAATTAAACGTTGTGTGGCATCGATTTTATTTATATGCCAAGTATAAAGTGATGTCGAACTTGTTGAAAGCAATAATGTGTAACACCAAGCCTAATGTTTTAATAATTGTCACGTTTTTAATAAATTTATGTGAGTTTCAAAATGAAATGTTTCTATTTTCAAATTACAATGATTGTATATAGTAATGTTAATAAACATATATAACTTGCATCATCTTTGGCGTATTATTTGTGTTAACAAAAAAAGAAAAACATTTTAACTAAGCCAAACTAGTAAGAACAACACAATCGGTAAAAGCTTTCACAGTATGTTGTAAAATATTAAAAAACATTCATTTATAAAAAAACTCAATGAAATGCCTTTTGTAAATACATATTTAATTTTTAACCGACTTAAACAAAAGATGGAGTTTTCAATTCGGTTTTATTTTTTTTTTCTTCTCAGTATGTAAGAGTCTGGGTAGGTAGGAAAACGTTCAAAGAAATGGAACAATATTTTAGGTACAACTGAAGACAGGCCACTTTTCACTTTATTACTATATTACGTGTCGATAACAGACAGTAGAAACATTTAATAGATATTGCGATAAAGAACATAAGATTGCGATGTAGATTGTAGATACAGCACAAAGATATTGTACTGTAACAAAGGTCATAAAGGTGGGAAGTGGTTAACCACAATTCATTGTCCGCGATTGGACATATATAATTGATGCTAGTTTTTTATTCAAGCTACATATGTGTCGGCTCCGCAAATAGATAAAGTGTCATACGATGGCTCCCAAGTTTGGGAGAATGTACTGCATGGCGCAGACGACGTGCTCCTCATCTAATAACTAGACAATAACCAAGATTAACAGTGTTATATTGTTATTTATAAACACTTAGGAATCTATTATGAAAATATGTGACAATTTGCGAGTTATTGTTAAAACAAGAAATAAATTACACACAGGAAAATATGAACGTGAGGTCTATATCAGTATCTTGACATCCTGGAGTAATTCCTCCTCACGATTACGAGCCCAAAGCGGTCCACTTAGGGTTCAAATTCCTTAAAAGTTCATAATGTTATGTAAACAGTGTTTATTGCAAGATAGATAAGACAACATATCAGTTATCTTTTGTATCTGCACGTCAACAAATTGCATAGAATTATGATAAAATGTCAGCAGTGGATTTTGGATTTATTGCTTTTGTTAACAAACATTACTTAAGCCCAACACACACAGCGGGCGAGGGACGAGCGCCGGACGTGAGCGGTCAGTATGTGGTCATCCATATAAATACAAGAAATAGAATCCGACCCGACACGCTCACGTCCTGCTTCCACTCTCTGTGTGTGCTGGGCTTTACACAAGTAGACCTGTAGATAGTGGACATAGCTTATAACTATGACATGGACAAGACGGCTGCTGCGCTGCGTACCGCGGGTTCGATTCACGGAACAAATATTTGTATGGCCTACAAGTAGTTGTTCCGGGGCTGGTTGTTTGTAAACGTACCCACGATACCGGAGAAATTCTTAGTGTGGGGTAAGGTTTAACTATATTTTTTTTAAATACTTTAATTCTGTCTAAATTCAAATCTATTGCTGAATCTTCTTAAGCTCTCAGCCTTACCTTTAAAATTTTTCCTTTTTTTATAATATAAAAAATGCGCGTTTGTTTTTCTTTATATTACAAAGAAAAACAAACTTGGAGAAAACTTTCAAGAAATATTTGTTTTTGATTCAATCTCTCAGTAGTTCATTCCGGCTTATCTCAAGATAGGCGACCGGTCTACCTGCTAATCTAATTATGCCTCGAGAGAAACCACACTTAAGATGCAAACTAGTGAAATGTTGGTGCATGCTAAGTTCATTTCACACTTTCTTTATTGGCGATATATTTTAAATAGAGACACACCAGTTAGGCTTTACCTAATAGTAACTATTTTCAACATATTTACATCTACATTTTGTTATATACCTACAGTAGCTGTACCTACCTAAATAAATATAATACAGGCTTTTTAAATAAAACTTGATTTCGTTATTTCGGAAGAGTTTAAAAACATTTTTTGAAAATTAAACTGTTTTTAAGAAAATTAAAAACGTTTAAAGCGGCATTTACAAACTCTTCATACGGTTTTAACGAAAAAAGGTAAGTTAAAGTCTATTATTTATTACAGAAATAAAACACAGCTTTACATAAATATACTTAAATATTTATTAATATTACAATTACGAAGGCACCACAATTCTGACTCGCTGTATCGCGCGGTGGGTTAAAAGCTTTATAAACACTCACGAAAATATGACTAGAATTTTTGTTACACTTAGGAACCTTTCAGTTTCGAGTATACTTAGTAATAGGTAGAATAATAAAATTATGCTATTGTGCGTTATCTAATTCTGCTAATCAACAACCGACGATCACAATAATCTTAAGTAGACACTTCTCTAGGCACTCGAAGCTAAAATTCCTTATAACTAATAACATATTATGGTCCCAGTGTATTAACTACCTACGTTATAATGAAAACCTTGACATTGTTTCGAACAAATCATAATAGTAGGTATCTAGATATTGCTAAAGGATTTCTCGTCTTGACTTTTCATGAATGCGGGTTACAAAATTAAAGTATTTATTGAGATATTGTCTGCAGGAGAAATGATTTGTGCTTATATTTTGGTAGGCAATTTCACCTTTAGCTCTCTTAGTTTTCATAACCAACAGTAGGTACCTGAATTTAATGTGCAATAAGCATCAAGACATACCTAGAATTCAGTAGTGTCTCAACTGTCGAAACAACAATATTTTTACCTATGTTTTATAAGAAAAAATACACAGACAAGGCACATTAGTTTGTCTAATCAATTTTCTAAGATAATATAATATACTTTATTATTTTATATGTATTAACCTAATAAGTACCTAAACAACGACTAATTTAATTTAATAACTTTATCCAAAGAACAGTTGTCAATAAAACATCAACTTACATTATTTAGCATAGGTACCTACCCAATCAATTATTGCTAATAACCTATAAATAAAAAAACATACGGTCAAAATAGAGAACCTCCACTTTTTTTGAACAAGCTTTGAGTTTCAACAAAGGAAAGTTTACTTTTTCGTACATAAAAGTATTGTCAATATGACTTTTTTTCTCCTTTGCCCTTTTAGGTATGTACCTACCTAATTTCTCTCTTCCTAAGTATTGTACCGGCCGAAAAATATATTTTCTTTAAATTTTTTACCCAATTTGTTCATCATTACCGTGTTCAAACTCCGTTCCGGCCAGCGACTTTACCACGGCAGTAACATTTTAACGTGTCTTCATAAATTGTCATCAGTAACGGCTGCGCCCACGACGGTCGTTGCATGACCAATTTATATGCAAACGCCCCACGAATGCCCACGATTCAGTAAACCGACCGATCTTTCACGCCGATTGAAAATTTAAAAATCGTTACTTTACTTGTACAGTCGAAAATGCTATTTGATTTACAGACAATAATAATTATCTTTCTGCTTTTGCTAATGCAAAAGTTATTAATTGTTATTTTGTGTTAACTTTTTAGGCTTGTTCTCGAAACATTGTTTAAAAGTTCTTCGCAAGTTAGTTGCCTGTATACCAAATGGCTTGTTTAACTGTACTTGCTATCTCACTCTTTCCTCGATAACTTTGGCATAACTAAATACTTATTTAGTAACTTACGGCCTAAAGCTAAAATAACTTTAAATTCAATAAGCATAAGTGTAAAATTTCCTAATTTGTGACAATTGACTTCATGTGCCGACACAACAGACTAATCTAAAGATTATCTGAACTTAATTAATAAAACATTGTAAATAGTTGCAAATTGCACGCACAAGTATATAAATTATGAAAAGTCCCAGTTAAAGGTACCAGTCACACCGGCGAAGCGAGGCGTGGATTGGATAAGCGAGAATTATATTATAGGTAATTGTGAAAGTAACTCTGTCTGTCTATCTGTTATGCTTTCACGACTAAACCAGACAACCGATTTTGATGAAATTTTTGCGGGGTAAGTTTGAACCCCAAGAAAGGCGAAGGGACATAAAGTTCCTTTTACTGCGCGCCTTTGTCAGCGTCCGCGACAACCGACATTTACGCGGACGTAGTCGCGGTTTATGTATGTATGTATGTGAAGTCCCTACTACCTATATTGCTGCACAAATGTAGAGTATTTATTGCTTTGACACAAATCCCGCGCCAGCCAGCCAGCCAGCGCTGGTCAACGCGCTACATCTTAAGGTGTGAAAAGGTCAGCGTGATTTCAATTCTCACCGGTCCAATCCGCTCCACGCCTTAACAGTGTGAAACCATCTTAACTCAACCAAAACAAATTAAGGTACCGTCAACAAACGAGAGGTATCCAGAGTCTTCAGATACCTATACTTAAAGTTTTCTTAGAAACCGATAGATGTTTCGTTTGAAACTTAATTAGTGAACTGTTTATTACCTACTTTTTAAATTAAATTACATTTGAAGACAAGTATCGGTTTCTAAGAAAACTTCAACAACATTTGACGATCCTGCGTACCTATCTCATTTGTAGAATGTACACGTCCATTAGATTAAAAAAAATATATCTTACTAAGGAACCAAACTTAACGATCTCTTTTGTTCTTAGTATTATTATTGTCGCCTCCAGCAAGCACATCTTCTTTCATGCCAGCCTGGTACTTCAAGAGTTTATCGTCGGCAGTACGCACGCGCTCCTGGAGAATTTCTATCGTTCTGTTGAGGAGTTTGATCTCTTCCTGGAGAGGGTAGACTTGTATGTTCATCTGCATCAGTTCCTTCTCGTGCGCCAGTTGTAGAGTGTGGAGCTGCAGAAGAAATGATTGAAGTAAGTATTATATGTATTTAGTTATAACGCCATTGAACATAATACATACATAGGGTTTAGTTTATTGCTTTAAATTTTTTGTTTATGTTTTTAGTATTAGTTTGTAGTAGATAAGTCTAGATTTAATTATTGTTTTTGGAACCACTCTATTGTTTTGGGTTCCACCTCTAAAATAGTGTGTGTTAGTTAAATAAATAAATTACGCGGTGTAAAAAGACATGGTTAGTAAGTAAAATTGAGCAAAAAATATAGCTAGGACCTGAAACTATCACTATTTGTGCACACACAATGTATAGTATGCAAAATATTGTGGGGATTTTAGAAAAATAATTTGAACCTTAACAAAACAATTTCGTAGAATAACCTAAAAAAAAATGCCCATTCTTCTCCATACGAAACAACCTTTTAAAAGGGCCAACTAGATTCAATTCCAATGTGATTTTGATGTGTTTTCTTTTTCTATTTCTCATAAAAACCTACCTAACGTTCAAAAGTGCCTTTTAATGGTAATGGTCTAATTGAAATAATTGATTTGACTTTGACTTTGACTTCAACGAGGTAATTGAACGCTTAATTTTGAACCGGATAACTTTATTTACTGACTCAATCTTGACAATGAGACACATCATACCATGCGTGAACGCAGCTACCAGACTGAGTCACCATATGTATAATCGCCAGCACATCCGACTATACCTTTTTGTTGTAAAACCGCTTCTATTACAACCGCATAGGATGCTGCAGTATTTACCTTAACGCGCTGTCGTCATACGAGATACAATTTTGAAATGCAACAAAAAACGCTACCTTGACGGCAGTAGACTTATCACCAAGATTTTCTATTTTTATAACAAAATTACCCTATTAAATTGGTTTTTTTTAACGCGAATCTAGATATTAAAAAAAGTCAGTTAGTCTAAGTTACTTATATGCCATAAGCCAGTGAAATTCCCGTGAAAATCGGTCAAGCTGTTTCGGAAATCAACCGGAACAAACAAACTGACAGGCAGACAAAATTTTAAAAAGTTGTTTTTTAGTAAGGTACCATGTAAACATTCTTGTGCTTTCAGTAAAATAGCGTTATTTTGACATTACAAACCGATACTTGATTTTATTTATTTGTATAGAATATAATATCTATATTATGTACTTCAGTTACACACACAGATCAACCAAGCAGAACGAATGCGGTGAAAATATATTTTTATAGTTACCTACACGTTTTCATTGTAGTAATATGGCATTATATTGTCGTAATTATTTATAATACATGAGTATAAATAACCACATATAACGAACCAACGTCCGGATTTCCTAATGGTGGCTTTTTACTTTTTGTATGTTATACTAATAATAGATAAACTTTCAGTTGAAATTGGTCTGAAATTGATGCTCGCCACTGACACATTATCTCGAATTACGAGTTAAATAAAAACCGGCCACGTTGTTGAAATGTTCCGTTTTACTGAGCAATATTTAACTACATAAAAAACTTTTATAATTTTACCTCAATAATTAAACTATGTTATAATTAAAACTCATTCGATTGAGCAGGCCATCGATTAATAAATATTCGATGAATCGTTCAGTCGAAGTAGTGTTTGGCGATAAAAGGTTGTTTCGTAATAAAGTCTATTCGAACAAACGTTCAGTCGACTTTTCGTTAATCGAACATATGACTCTCGAAGTTACGTTACGGACCATGTCCCTTTATTTTATACTAACTGGCCCGAACTTCGAACTGCCTCGGAATCAATAAGCTACATATTTTTTTCCCATGTCCTAATAATTTGACTATTCGGGGTGGAGACAAACGCGACAACTCAAAGATCATTAAAATCGGTCCAGTCGTTCTTAAGTTATAAATGGTGTAACTAACCCGACTTCGATGTATTTACTTGTTATTATAGGAACCACACACTGAAAATTTTAAATGTCTATCTAATAGGTGGAAAATATCTGTTGAAAGCTCTGTGACGAACAGACAGACATTGGAGTATTACTAATAACGTCTCGTTTGATACCATTTAAGTACGAAACCCCAAAGACTGATAGTTTAGCGTCGGATTCAGGCTGCATAATTTTGTTCCACACTGGAAAATATAAAAATGAACCAAAATACTCACATCTTGAATCCTCTTTTTCTTCAACAATATAAATTCCTCATTCGTACGCTTGAGTGAGTCGAGTAACGTGTTCCGTTCTTGTACTAGTACTTCTTTTTGCTTCCTTATTTCCGCTAGTTCGGCTTCCATTTCCGTATTCATCCTTGCCAATATATTCTCTGTCGACTTCGATCTATTGGCGGTCTTCCTTTGTGGATTCAAGTGTATCAACACTTGAAAGAATAAGTTAGTCATTAGTTTTATGTTGATTATTTTTTTATTTTTTTATTTTGCATATGATTATTATCCAATCGACGTTTTTCAGACTTGGATTATTTATTTTTGAAGACAATAAATAGTAATTTACCTTACTAGCTTTTGCCCGCGATTTCGTCTCTCGTGGACTTCAATATATCATCTTATGACACTAAGCGGTAGTGTAGCTTTCTATCAGAATAAGATTTTTTGAAATCGGACTAGTAATTCCAGAGATTATCTCTTACAAACAAGAAAACAATTTGGGCTTTTTATACTCGTAATAATAAAACTATTAAAAAGAAATTGTACGCCAAATAGCAAAACATAGAGGACCTATTTTATAACATCTACCACTACTATAACACTACAAATGTTTACAAATACAAAAAGCATTTTGATTCTAACATGTAGTAAAGATTTACAATTACTTCCTACTCTTACCAGCCTACTAAAAAATAATATCAACAAACTCTGAGTAATATCAAATAGATACACAGTTTCACAAATTTTGATACCTACTGCTAAATGTTTTATATGCCATCGATGTCACGTGAAAAGCACACGCAACCAACACAGTTGAAGAGTCGATAATTTATTGTATGTAAATTAAACCAAAGAAGTTCCACGAAATGTAAAAGTGAAATGGAATTTTATGTTCTTTGTTTGTCAACAACTAAAAAGAAACCCAATGTACAGTCAACCAAAGAGATAGAAACCGATGGATGTCTTCAATTGAAATTTACTTAATGAACTTTTTATTTTAAATTACGTTTGAAACATCCATCGGTTTTTAAGAAAACTTTAACTATATCTGACGACCCTAGACGATACCTATCCCTTTTGTAGAATCCAGTTCTACCAGTTTCCACAATCCAAATCACAACTTTTTTGAATCTTTTTTTTTTACAAAGCTAAAGATTTTTTGTTTGTTTAAACCCGATCTAATCCCTGGAACTACCAGTCAAATATGTTTTTTTTTTTTACATAACATCACGCCCGTAATCCCCGAAGGGTTATGCAGACGTGTACCTATTAGTACACCCACATTTCGCCAGTTACATTTTTAGTCCCATGTAATAGGGGACGAGCCTATTGCTATCAACCAGGCACAAATCCAGACTCCGAGGCTGCTACTGAGAAATTCCTGATAGAAAAACCCAATAACACTGCCCGACCTGGGAATCGAACCCAAGACCTCATGCACAGCAGTCGCGCTTGCGACCACTAGACCAACGAGGCAGTTTGTCATGTTTTTTTTTTTGTTATATATGATAGCCAGATTCTTAAGGAATAGTACGGCAATACCTAAAACATTACAGCAAAGATGTAACTTATTGCGGGTAAAAAAAAACCACGCAGAAGTCGCGGCCAAAGCTAAAGTGAGTGAATTAAACATTACTTACGTACCATCTTTTTCCTTTTGTAGATTACGCAAGTTTTTCCTCAGCTCCTCAGTTTCTCTGTTGATCTTGGCAATAGTCCTTTGTTTGACTGTCAGCTCACTTTGCAAACCTTTAATGGTAGCCACCAAGTAACTGTCCTCTTTTAGCCTGTTCAAAAATAAGGCTGAATTTTGCGACAACCGGCTAACAGCAGACGACGCTCTGTCTGGTTTTATAATTGTTTGTGTCGCCGTTGTGTGTTTATTCCTAGATACTGTTTGAGTAGCCGCATCAGTCTTATGTACTCCATTCAACTTGTGCTTCAATTCAGTATTAACTTTCCGATCTTCCATCAGCTGTCTCTCTACATCTATTATGTGACTTTCGTATTTCTGTTTCATGTCGCCAAACTTCTCTTGTAACGTCAACAATATTCCTTGAAAGTGATTCTCTTTGTCCCTGAGCTCCTGTTCTAATCTAGCGATACGTTCTTCTAATAACTTTTTCTTATTGTCTTCCACTGTTGACGATTTTGAAGCTACTGCAAATGTTCGAACCATTTATTATTTAACTAATTTAAATATTTAAATAAAAGCCAGTCTATTACTGTCCCACTGCAGGGCAAAGGCCTCTTCTCATGAAGATAATATTGATCACCAGGCTTTCTCAAGGCGGATTGGCGATTTCAGACTTCTATTAATTGTAAGTCCTGGTTTCCTTACGATGTTTTCCTTCACCGACAGTGTGATGCTTAAGATAAACTTCTGAGTTTTAAATAATATGATGAGTTAAAGCATATAAATAATTTGAAAATAAATTTTATGTGTAATAAAAGTCTTTCTAAATACTCACCTATTAACGCCGATACAGAATCAGGATGCTTCCTCCTCAATATCATCTCCATTTCTTTAATTTGTCTTTGTAGATCATGTATAACAACTAAATCCTTCTCATGCTGTATAGTTAAATTTTTCCTATCATTACGTTCCTTCTGTAGTTCCGCCAGTATTCTATTTTCATTTTCCGTAATTGACTTTAACTCTGTATTTTTATTCTCATATTCTTTACTTAGTCTACCTACGAACTTTTCACATTCGGCTAATTTTAAATCAACCAAATGTTTTTCTTCAGTAACTTGGTCCAATTTCTTTCTTAAAGCTTTGTTATCGTCATTTAACTTAACATTCTTTAACTCTAAACCTTTTGCCCTTTCCGTTGTGTCTTTTAGTTCTTCTATCAAGTTTTCGTGTTTACAATTAAATATTGCTTTTTTCGGTGAATTAGTCACTGACTTCACAATCTTATGTGTTTCTCGTTTCTTTGAATCGATGACGCCAGCGGAGAAAGGCCTTAGCTTTGGCTTACGTCGTACTTCAGTGTTTTCCTTAGCATTTTGTTTAGCATGATGGTTAACCTACAAACACATTTTTAAATTATTAGAAATACAAATACCTACATTTTACCTATGTACAAAATTACCTACTCAGCTGTCTTGTCATTAAACTACCCATAGATATTAAATTCAGTATCAATGAACGTCCCTAACATCCCAACAACTGTTTTAAAAAAGGAAGCACGTAATATATTTTATAATATACTATGTATGGACACATATAATTACATAGTAGATACCGACTAGATATTCAAGTCTAAGTAATAGGCCTGTCGAGATACCAAGCTCCGGAATGGTCGTAAACCGTGAAAAGTACGTTCGATGAATAAATCGATAAAAACGTGTTTACAGTGTACAGTAAATAAAGTTTGTCATCAAAGTTAAATAACTGCAACTTGGTGGCAACGACCGGGCACGGCGCCTGCGCAGGTCACGAGAAAAGTTGTCAGTCTGGTTCCAAACGAATACTGTACTTAGAAGAGACGTGACGCATTTTTTGAAACTCTGATCTGAACGATCAGATTAATAATTTTAATATGCTTTTTTAAAAATAAAAAATAAGTTATAGATCTTGGGGGACACAAAAGGGATAGGTACCTACATGGTCTATTTAAGTTTCTCATTCTATGAGATTTTATTGTATTAATGTAAAGTGGTAAAAATCTGCTTGGTACAAGCCGAAGCTGATAACATCAAAGGGTTCCGTAATCTTAAGTATTTACCTAATAAATTGCAGTGCTTTTTTAAGATATTTAATCAATTCCCATAAAAAAATACTAAGTTCTGAGAAATTATACAAATTGTGAATTTAGTATATACATATAGCGGTAAACCTTTGTTTTCTATTTTTATAGGCCTGGTGTCCGCAACACCACATATTAGCACGTATTTTGCTTACAGGTGGGCAACTGAATAATTCGATCCACCCCAGCTTTAAAAAAGCAACGGCCTCGACGTTACTGAGGATGTCTCGAAGAAATTAATTGAGTTACCGAAGTACTTAGCCCTCTATGTGACGACTTCAGGGCAGTTAAGAAGCACATGAGCTACTGTCTCGTATTCCTCCATGCGCAAGCTCTGCGAGGAAAGTTGCCTGTGACCCCTATGACAAAGAGCTGCAAAACATTACAGGAAATCTCAAAAATAACTGAGAATCTCAGAGATATCCATAATAAAGGCTTTGAACTTTGAGACCAATAACATTTATTACACAAGCATTGTATAATAAACATAAGAACAAATTACTTCGAACTCAATTTCCATACAAAATCTAGGTCTCTTCAATTCCATTAACTCCGTCAATATTATTAAATCTCATCAAGTTAATTTCGTATCCCGAGCTATCAATACCGACAGCTTGTTTATCGGAGCTTAAAAGAGGCAATCGATGTGCGCAAACGCATCAGTGTGATCACCTGCGGCAGAGCGCCCGCACCGCCAGTAGCCATGGGGTCCTTGACGAAGATAGTCGTGTTCCTGTACGTAACGTCTTCGGTTTTATGTACGCCGTTCATCAATCAACTACAGCCAGGACAAGGTATGATATGGTTTATTTATTATTATTAATTGATGAGCAGATGATTTTAGAAAAAAAAATCGACACTTTCTGTAAAATACTTTGGCGGTAAATTAAAAAATATAATGATTATTAAAAAAAAAATTGCTTTCTTTTGATTTGAATTTGTTATTTTGATGAATAAACTAGAATTTTTATCTTCCTTTAGGTTTATTTATCACAATATTCAATTTAACTGTAAGTTATTTAAATTAATTTAAAAATAAAGACAGCCCGTTATTTCGCTGTCGTATTTTTCCAAACATTTTTAAAGTTCAAATACGCAGATAAACATTGTTAACAAATTAAATGCATTCCATGTTTATTATTCTAAAAGTTCATCTCAATTCCGTACACGACGTCGCCTTCGAAATGCGTGATCAAAATCAAACATCGAAAGTCGCGGAAACCCTTGGACGACTATCAAATTCAGTACAAGTTCAACATGCAGCACCGTTAGACCGACAAAGATACTGGCCAAGTTAGACCGGCTAGCCGTGAATGCAAAACACGCCGTGGCCAGAGAAAGTCATTAAAACATGCCATGGGAGATACGAGACTTGCATATTAAATTATATTCTATTATCAATTCGCTCTGTGTCGCTATCGATACTTCAAAACTTAACACATATTGTGTGAACGCTCGTATCCGCTGTAAATCAATGTAGAAATCGCTCATTAACTTTTATGAACGCACTTTAATAAAAAGTTGATCGTATTTCTTTTATTTAATGTATTCTTGATGCATACTCGTCGGTAGAGGAAAACTGTTTAGTATTATTTCTGTGAATCATAAGATTTAGGTGTTTGTTTTTTTTTGTTGTCGATTACTTGCAATGCTTTCATAAAATATTAACTTACGTTTACTGTTGTTGAAGTTGCATGTTAAAGTAAATAAAAGCTCAAATTGACCTTGTTAGGTACAAAAATAATCCATTATTGTATACATATACACATTCAAAATAAAAATGTATACCTACCAATATAGTTGTACGCTAGTCACATTGTTTTAAAACAATGCTCACATACAACTACATCGCTGTGAAAAAATAAGGCCATGAATTAAACAAACCGTATGTTATCTGTCCATCTAAACACATAATTATATGACTAAATGTGTATATGGTCAGCAAAAAACGTCATTAACGCCATTTTTACACTCATTACGATTGAATTAAACGCAAGACAAATTGATGAACATAATAAGTCACGATTGTGCAAATCACAGACGCAAAAATGCAGACGTAATCGTAATTATCGCTCGTACGAATGACCGACTCACAGTAATGACTTGTTTCAGAATGGCCCACTCGTGCTTCAGTTAAACAACCATATCATGAACTAGGTCAAAATGAAACTGAGTCCAAAGTAGACGCAGTAGCTGGAGAAGAGGCAGCTGACGGAGAGAAAGCGCCTGACAACAATAAGCCTAAGGTCGCATTAGCGGAAGAAGAGAAGATAGACTATAGTGGTGCTCAAGTTTGGAAGGTCTCCGCAAAGAAAACTAGCGCTCAACGTCTTATTAACCAACTGTCGCAAGAAAAACGTAAGCTTACATTTTAAATATGAAGAAAAGCATAGTATTTGATGTTACTTTTTAAGAAATCTCATTGGATTTCATGGTAGTAAAAACTAAATTTATTTTCCAGTCATTGCATCATGGGGAGGCAATCACACAGCAATCGATATTCTCGTCAAACCAAAAGCTATGGAGAACGTTACAGCTGCTTTTAAAAAGAAAAATATTGCATACTATGTCATGATTGAAGATCTGCAACAAAGAATCAACGAGGAAAACCCACCGCTAGATGAGAATGAATTGGAACTACAAGACAGACGAGGTTCGTGTAGTTAATGATCAAATTGCCTTTAAGCTTGTGAAGATCGATTAACAATATTCCAAGGGTCGATGTCATTTTGTTCCAGCAAGAGCTTACAATTTTTGGCGTTACAGGGAATCTCAACGCCGACTAGGTTTCATAAGTGCCTATATGGGGTACAATTCTCTGAAACTTCCCATGGAGTATTGGCCAAATGCAAATTGGGGTTCGTTGTTGTTGTTAGGCACCCAATCATTGTTGCTATGCACTATCTTTGTTTTACTACAATTGGTTTTTGTTTCACATGACGTGTCTCTAACCTTTTGGTTCTGGATTGTGTTAATTAACATTTTTAAGATTTTTTCTTTAAAGTTGCTAACAGTTGAAAGATTGAATCGTTCCTTTCGTCACTAATCCGGAGGCAAGAGAAAATACTGTGTGATTGTGTAAAACCGTGTGATTAAACAGAAAATGATGGTACCTACAGCATGAAAAGAAAATATAACATTTAGTGTTTAATTTAAATGAAGAATCTTATTTCAGGTCACCGTATGACGTGGAAGCAGTATCATAGGCTGGAGGATATTCACGGATTTATGGACTACCTGGCGAAAACATACCCAACTATAGTCAGCGTTAACACTATAGGAAAATCTTACGAAAGCCGCGAACTTAAGGTAAATTCAAAAACATAAAGAATAGACTGTTTAAAACATGTCTTTCCGTAGGTTTCTCATTATAATATTTTTTAGGCTATAAATAAAGTTGCTTTTAGCAATTTTTCAATAATACAAATTATATATCCTCAGTGAGAGGTTCATAAAAAGTTTATACTATTCATACATCAACTTAATCTTAGCATGACGAAACATCAATCACATTAAGGTATTTTTAACTTTATCACATCAAACCATGTCCACAGAGGAACGAATTTGCGACAGGTAATTTAGAATTTGACGACTTGACTGGAGGCTGGTCACGGTAAACTCCAAATATCTTTGTCTAGACTTCTGTGTTCCGCTCACGATTTTGTCAACCTCAGTTTAAAAAAAAAATCTGGAATAATGAGTAGCTATGTGCTAATCCAGAATATAATCTATCGCTGTACCAAATTTCATTCAGATCTGTTCAGGCTTTCGGGGGTGATTCAGTAACACATCCATCCAAACTTTCGCATTTCTAATAGTAGTAAGATTCTCGACCCTACGATCATCAATTGAATGCTTGAGTCTTAGCTAAGTTTCTCTATTGAGGAAATTCCAGTAACTAACAATTTGCAATCAAAAAGCATTTATTTTAATTAAACTATTTACAGACACTTTTGAATTGTCAAGGAGTCGGTTTTAGTCAGAAAATTGAAGCTAGTTGCTCGTTTAAAAACGTAGGTGTTCTATAAGGAAAAGAACGAGCAAGAAAACTATAAAATATTTAGTCTCGTCGTCGTACACAGATTGCAGTTTCAGTTAGTAGGTACTAAAATATTAAAACCGTCATTAACATCCTAAAACCGCCCTTTCCTGACCTAAAGTACAAGGCCAATGTGCTACATCTCTATTTTGTTTTTCTCAGTTATTACGCATATCAAACGGCAAGAAAGGCAACAAGGCAGTATTTATAGACGGTGGCATCCATGCACGAGAATGGATCAGCCCTGCTGTCGTCACCTACTTTATAAACCAATTCGCAGAAAACTTTGATGTCGAATCTGACGATGTCAAGAACATTGATTGGTAAGAAATATGTTTCTGTTTTTGTATAAAATGATTTTGGTTTTCTTAGTTTTTGTTTTTGCAATATGTATGCACCCGGTGCCTATCGGGTTATATCGCGACTTCGTCCGCGTCAAAGATAATATCTTCACACAAACTTTGAACCCCCTTTGCATCCCTTTAGGGGACGAATTTTGGAAAATCTTTTCTTAGCGGACGTCTACTAATTATAAACTACATCTCTGCTAAATTTCGTGATAACACAGTGCGTGAGTGAGTGACTTTTCGCTTTTAAATATTTAGATTTAGGTAAACAAAATAGACGCAACCCTAACACGATAATTAAAATCATCAACATCACTCTCTAAGTTGGAATTATCCGTAAATTTACCTATTAAAACCATGACGTTTTCGGAAAATTATAAGTTAGAAAGTTGTATTGACGATTTTAATTATTAAAACTGTAAACAGATATTCATTACTACCGCGTCTAATTTTTGGAAACAAGTTCTATAACGCTGCTTGCTTTAGGAGTTTAAGGAAAAAGCGTTATGCACCTGCAAGCGACTTTTCCTCTCTTTCTATTACCTTATACTCAACTCCTAATTGCAAGAAACATGAAAATTATAAATTTCGCAGGCAACCTCACCGCATTTCCTCTTAAAATGGAAATGATTACCGAATTCCTGTATATGTTCTTTCAAAGGTTGCTTTTTTTTCAGGTATTTCTTGCCTGTGGTCAACCCCGACGGATACGAATACACACATAGGTCTGACCGTCTCTGGAGAAAGAACAGGAAATACGGATTAGGTCCCAGCACCTGCACCGGCACTGATCTTAACAGGAACTTTGGGTAATTTTAAATTTATATAAATAAAAATAAATGGCTAAGCGCAAAACTCGAGAACGGCTAGACTGATTTGGCTCTTTTTTTTGTTGGGTTCATAATTTCCCGGGCAAGGTTTATATAAAAGAAAATATTTGAAAAATCCACCAGAACAGTCTGAAAACTTCACCCGTACGAAGTCGGGGCGGTCCGCTAGTATTCAATAAAATTGACCTAGTTTCGTGCCAGGTCATAAGTTAAACTACGAGCACGGGGCAAGGGCAACTATGAACCAGCGCACGATAGCACGATATATTCACTTACTATAATGGGGCAGGTAATTTCTGAGTAGGAAACTATTTTGCTTTGTCACGGAAAACATCATTTAGGATACGTAAAGATAGGGTAAAGTTTCTGCAATAAAAGTTAAAATTTTATTCCATTATTATAATGGGATGTGATTAGCACCACTAATCACATCCCAGCTACAGCTACAGCTACAGCTATAAAACAAATGTCATTTTTAATGTAGCCATTTTTTATTTACTAAAATGCCCAGGGTGTCCCCACGCCGGTATTTTAGAGTACAACAAAAAACGCAATCGATCCCATGATAAACGTGGCTTGGGCCAAAGTATTCTAACAGAAAAGAGTTCGCGATTTAATAAAATTATTAAAGCTTTAGATCGAGGTTGATGTTTGGGAGACCTGGCGACTCCTCGCTTAGTCGCCTAAATGATAGGCGTTGCGGTTCTTATTCCATGAGATAGACCTATAGCCTAAAATTTTATCTTTTCACAGATACCGCTGGGGAGGAAAAGGAGCTTCAAGTTATCCATGCAGTGACATATACCGCGGCAGTGCAGCGTTTTCTGAACCAGAAACTTACGCAATCTTTGTAAGTGGTGTCTTTTCTGTTCCCTTCTATGAATCAACGTCACTTAGTAGTAAAAGGGCGCCCTTTTGATACTAATTTTAACTTCACTCTCTAAACTTCAGGAATAGCTGAACATCCTTACGAAATCGAGTCTTTCGATATTCTATATAAGCTACCTATGATTCCGCAGATTCTTTAACAAAATTAATTCGTATTTTACATTCAAACTAGTCTACATAAAAGCACTACAAAACACCTTGACTGTACATTCTATCAGGTATAATATCTAGGTCCCCCCAGATATGCCAAGCAATTAACTGCAATTAAGGCAAATGACTGACACTGACCCCACTGACTCCCTAAGGGCATCCATGCCCCTAGGTTTTTAGAACATGCATAGAATACAATTTTATGTTACCTATATTCTAATACTGTAATATTTTTCCAAAGCAATTCTTCAAGACCACAGCAACGAAATTCTCTGCCTACCTGACGTACCATAGTTATGGCCAGTACTTGCTGTACCCATGGGGTTACGACAACGCATTACCACCAGACCACAAGGACCTCGAAACTGTGGGCAAGCTTATGGCTCAGGTAATTTAAGTTACACAAGTTTTATAACCATTTTATTTCATTACCATTTTAGTAAAAGTAAATTGAGGGAATGTAGGGACAGGATTGAAAATCTCCATTCAAACAGATGGGTAATATGGCTAATGCTTGCTGTTTAAAATTCGCGGAAAACTTTACTTGCGCGATATAGGATTTTAGTGACGTCATATGTCTTACATAGTTCGTATGTGGCGTATAGATGTCGCTTAAAAAGTATCACCATTATCACAGAATCCAATACAGGTATTTTTTTTATACCTTTAATATGGGTTTGCTCTTGACTCTAGTCTAGGTCACAATTAGTGACATAGGCAAAGTCTACAATGAAATTTTACTGAGAGCAACATTTCCTTTGTACTTTCTATTCACTCCAAAAGAATAATTCTGATTTTAAAATTACCTCAACCATTCAATTAAAAGAATTTAGTAATATTGTAAATAATAGGAGCTAATATATTTTTATTTCACTAGGCAATCCGAAGGACTGGTGGATCCGAATACAAAGTTGGATCATCTAATGGTCTCCTCTACCCAGCTTCCGGCGGATCTGACGACTATGCCAAGTCTTTGGATATCAAATACACTTACACAATTGAACTGAGTGACACCGGACGTTTTGGTTTTGTACTACCTGCTTCATACATCGAGCCCGTAGCAAAAGAGAACTTGGCTGGTTTAAGGGTTTTAGCTAACCAAGTGAACAAATTAGAATAGATAACTTTATCTGCATACTGAGTATGCATAAACTATTTATTGATTTAAAGCATTTCCACTCATTAATGATACTTAAGTCTCATTTTATTTATTAGTTAAGACTTTTTAATTGTAATTGAAAAAGAAGGCTGAATGCAAGAAATGTAAGGCTGTTCAGCAGCAGCATTATTTTTAAGAATAAATTAATAATAAAATCTTTTGTGTTTTATTATCTGTGCAGTAGGTTGTCTATGGCCTTGGGAAGAGTTTAGTAATAAAATTAAATGTAAATACTCAACTAAGTAGGTAAACTCTTTTGAATGAAACAGTGTGATGATGAATAAAAATAAAAGAGGGAGTCAGTGACAGCATGATGGTTGACATGATGTATGGCTACCCATCTGCCATCACCTAAATTTCTGACCCCGTACAAAAACTTAAAATAAACCAAATATTCGAGTGAAATGTACATTTATTGCCCAGAATCCCCTAAGAATTCAGAGGACCCTAAACTGATAGCAGCCCTAGCCATGCGCCCAGGTAACATAGGGCAATCATAGGAAGATGTCGATGAGTTGGCAGTGATTGCAGAACACATCTAGGTACAGCTATAATATTCTCAGCTATAAGCTAAAACTTATTCTAATATATTCACCTTAGTATTACTGGATTCCTTCTGGTCCAACATGTCTCTTTCATTCTCACTAGGTTTCGTCACTTTAATTTGAGGAATGGCACCAGATTCCATTTTATTTGGACTGCTAGCATTCAGTATAGTTGAAATAGGGCTACTTTTCAACAAATTCTTGCTCTCACGTGAAATATCTTCTGCCCTTTTAAGAATTAATTCTACATCGTCAATATCTTCAAACAGAACCTTGTCTGCCTTATTAGCAGCAGACAGCTTCTTGATTTCATTAAAAATCATTTTAATTTCTTCGTCATCGTCCTTGTAAGCCTCGCAACTCTTTTCAAATTGCAAAAACTCTTTTGTCGATATGCTGTTATCATTTGACCCTATTTCCTGAGGCATTGCCATGATTAAGAAGTTTTATTAAAGCTCAGTTAAATTTATAGGATAACAAATAATATTTTCCGACTTCTTCGATTATTTTATATTCAAATACAACTTTCAGTTGCTAAGCAACGACTATACCACAGACAACACAAAATATAACTTTATTAGTGTGGGACCAGAATTTGGAAACTTCGGAAAAACTCGGTTTTAATTGCACTATCTCCTGTCGGTAACCGCGCGTTTGGCAAGGGTCTGCCTTAATCTGCTAAAATTCAGAAGTTACTGGAATATTTCATCTTTTCACATACTTTCCGAGAACAATAAAAAATAAACATTTTACAGCTTCGTGCTCTTCTTTTGCATATTTTTTTTTTACGTGCATGGATATAATGTTTAGTCGATTTTTTTAGTCGAATAGTTCTGGAAATGGGGAGCTGAATTGCCATTTTGATAAACTAGCGACCAAACATGGAGCTTAACATAAAGTGATAAACTGGTCATACTTAAAGAAAGACTGTCAACAATTGACAAAAATATGTCAAAAAAAGGATAAAAGTAAAGTGAATTGAGAATTTGAGAATAGATAATAATCAATAGAAAACAAAGTATATATTGATTATAATTAAGGAATTGTGCATATTCGCTGTGTTAAAGTAGTGTGTGCATAAATCCAACATGTCGGTACCCCCACAGGCATTTGTAAACAAAAACAAAAAACATTTCCTGGGGATTCCAGCTCCTCTAGGTTATGTTGCTGGTGTAGGTCGAGGGTAAGATAATGTTTATTTATCGGTATTAAAATCCAGTTTTATGAGAGAATGACTGTGTAATTGTTCATTAATTTTTCTTTACAGAGCCACTGGGTTCACCACACGATCTGATATCGGTCCTGCAAGAGATGCCAATGATGTTTCGTGAGTAGCTGTTCCTCTCTTTATTACACCACATTTAGAAATGTAGAAGTTGACAAACTATTCCAAATAATAACTCTGAAATCACTCTTGGACCTCTGACCTCCAATCACAGGATCTTATGCACTTGACAATTTGCTAACTTATTTTTTGTTTATTTTCCTTTCAGAAATCAGGCGTTAGTATTTAAACTCATTCTATTGTTCTATATTTTCGAAAGTGGTTCTTTAGAAGTTGATTTTAAGTTCTTATTTAGCTTATTTTGCCTTTCAGGGATGATCGTCATGCGCCACCAGCGGCTAAAAGAAAGAAAACTGAGGAAGAAGATGATGATGAAGATTTGAATGACTCTAATTATGATGAATTCTCAGGCTACAGTGGATCATTGTTTTCGAAGGTTTGTTTACATTGGTTTTTTTTTTCACTTATGTTTTTAATGGTAGGGTTTATTTGTTATGAAAGATTTAGGTACTTCAAGTTGTTTAAAGATTACCTTTTCTCCAATAGCTAGTAACTGATGAGAGATCTGCTTATAGCTTTTGGTTTAATCTCTCTATATTGATAAACTATTGCTGTATCCTGTTCTACTTTCCATCCTCATAAATAAATTACTTTTTAAACTAATGCTGACATATTCGCTTATCACATATTTTGAAAGTTTAGTTATTTAAGTATTAGTCGTAAGTTGATTTTCATCTGGTGGTTTACAAACCACTATTGTATTGGGGTCTTCCTGTAATGATAATGTTTAAGTTCAATATTAAATAAAATCTCGTAAATCTTTCAGGATCCTTATGATAAAGATGATGCAGAAGCAGATGCCATATATGAATCAATTGACAAGAGAATGGATGAGAAGAGGAAAGAATACAGGGAGAAACGTCTCAAAGAAGACTTGGAGAGATATCGTCAAGAGAGGTACGTTAACTTCAATCTCAATCTCAAAACACTTTCTTTTGTATAGTACGGCCGATGTATCTTGGCGGTCTGAAGTTAGTTTGGCTGTGCAATGGATCTTATAGAATCGAAATTGTTTACTGCGCAGCAATCGGCTAACTTCAGGGCCGCCAAAATACGTCGGCCAGATTGTACAATGAACGAGATAAAAATGTAGCTCAATCCACTCTAAAATTTCTCTTGCTTGCGTCAACCAGGGTTTTTTCATAACTCTAAGCCAGTTGCTTATAAGGCCCCAGTCTCGACCCTGACTTTGCCTGCATATAGTTTAAGTATATTGTAAAAACATATCCCATGGCACTTGGTAATGATGTCCCACTCTATCAATGAAAGAATTTTTTGATATCAGACCGTACTTCAGAGATGACCTCTTACAAACAAACAAACTTCACCGGTTTACAGTATTAAATACATAATAAAAGTTCAATATAGGTTGCAAACGCTTTCCATGTGACAATAAAACAAACCATAATAATCTTTTCAGGCCAAAAATCCAGCAACAGTTTTCCGACTTAAAACGTGAATTGAAATCAGTATCAGAAGATGAATGGTCAGCTATACCTGAAGTAGGTGATGCTCGTAACAGAAAACAACGCAATCCTCGCGCTGAGAAGTTCACTCCTTTACCTGATAGTGTGCTGTCTAGGAACCTGGGTGGAGAATCTTCATCATCTATAGACCCTGGATCTGGGCTAGCTTCTATGATGCCTGGGGTTATGACTCCAGGAATGTTGACACCTTCAGGTATGATAAAATCTTGATGGAAACATTGTAATATCATCTGAGAGGCAATTCCTTTATTTTTTAAAACATTCACATTTTAATCTTACTCCTTAAGAAATACCTACATTTTTGACATTAGATGTCATTGAGATGTGATTGCGAGTTGTATCTTTAATTACAGTTCCTGTTTTTGCTGATCATGATATTCAATGCTTAAATAATGCCTTTCTCTAAATCATTACACTCAATTTAAATTCACTATCTTTTATTTACAGGTGATTTGGATCTAAGAAAGATTGGTCAAGCAAGAAACACTCTTATGACAGTGAAACTGTCTCAAGTGTCCGACTCGGTCACCGGTCAGACAGTTGTAGACCCTAAGGGCTACCTGACAGACTTGCAGTCAATGATACCAACGTATGGCGGTGATATAAATGATATTAAGAAGGCTCGGTTGTTGCTGAAGTCAGTCAGGGAAACCAATCCTAACCATCCACCTGCTTGGATTGCTAGTGCGAGGTTGGAGGAAGTTACAGGTTTGTGTTATTTCTTAGCATTGAGTTGGCTCAGTCAACTTTTTATTAAATTGTGATATTTTACTGTAGTTCATTGACATACCTTCTTGATTGTCGTATAATTATGTAATTTGCTAGCGTTTACCTCAACCTGTTAAACCACCTGTATAAATGATTGGTTAACCTTGGCCACGAGTTTGGCGCCATTAGTAGCATCCATAAGCGTATGTTATATAGGAACAAATATTCGTACTGAGCAATTGTCTGCTGCGCTTCGCGTCCTGTTTTCGATGCCCGCACTGAACAAATATTTGTACGCCCTATGGGTAGCACCCCTAATACAGAAAATATTTCTAGTGTAGTTCAATTTTCCAATACAGTTACAGCTCCTGCAAGTTTTTATTAAAATATACATATTGTGTATTGTTACATTAATTTGTTGTCACTATCTGGCTTGTTTCAGGCAAGGTCCAATCAGCCCGTAACCTAATAATGAAAGGCTGTGAAGTGAACCCGAGCAGCGAGGAGCTCTGGCTAGAGGCAGCAAGACTACAGCCACGTGACACGGCTCGGGCCGTCATAGCACACGCCGCTAGGAACCTACCGCATAGTGTGAGGATATGGGTGAAGGCAGCTGACTTGGAGCAGGAGACTAAGGTAATGATTGTTATATAATCATATTCTCCAGACCGACTTTCGGTTATGGCCGCCAGTCTCAAAGGGGACTACAATTTCAAGTGCTTACCGAAGCATGGGGCACGCAAGCACCAACAATTTCCAAACTTTAGTTGCCTAACCCGGGTACCGAACCTCCGGTCAGCAGCCACGATTGACTATGAGACTAAGGGGGCCATTATTTACTTTATAGAACTGAAGTTACGACATTATTTTTTTTTTACTGCAATTTAACAACAAAATTCTTACTTAATATTTTTGACAAGGTAATAGGTTATTTATTATTATTAGAAAATTAAATGTTTAATGTTATTTATGTTCTAATCATAAATCTTGACTGAATATTATCAATCAGTTGTCTGTTTATTGAAGGACTGCTCACATTATTATGAATTATCTAATTAATGTTAATGTACCGTCAGTTTCAAGCAATCTAAACACAAACAAAAACTTTACATAGTTAAGTACTACTAATAATCTTACACATGTCAATTTCCTCTTCACAGGCAAAACGCCGAGTATACCGCAAGGCTCTTGAACATATCCCCAACTCAGTCCGACTATGGAAAGCTGCTGTAGAACTTGAGAACCCAGAGGACGCTCGCATCTTACTCTCAAGAGCCGTAGAATGTTGTCCTACTAGCGTGGAGCTGTGGCTCGCGTTGGCTCGACTGGAAACTTATGAGAACGCGAGGAAAGTACTGAATAAGGCGCGCGAGAATATTCCCACAGATAGACAGATTTGGGTGACGGCTGCTAAGCTTGAAGAAGCTCATGGTGAGTATCTACCTGGAATTTTTGTCTTAATTTGTCACATTAATTTGAAAAACCGGGAGTATACTTCTTAAGGGGTTAACGGATCCTCACTAATATTATAAATGCGAAAGTTACTCTGTCTATCTTACGCTTTCATGTCTAAATTACTAAACCGATTTTAGTGAAATTTGATATGGGAAAAGTATGAACCCCAAGGAAAAATATAGGCTACTTTTTACGAATCTGTAATTAGGTGTGGCGTCACCCTAATCAATTATAAAACGTTTACATTTTGCCCATTATTCAAAATATAACACAGATTCTCTTTTACAGAATCATTATTCATTAAACAATTTTTAAACAATGTTCCCAAAATTTCCCCTCATTATTACCCTTTTTTTTGTCAGGCAACACCCACATGGTGGAGAAGATCATAGATCGTGCGATCACATCTTTGAGCGCTAACGGCGTCGAGATCAACCGTGAACACTGGTTCAAAGAAGCCATGGAGGCTGAGAAGTCCGGAGCTGTGCATACTTGTCAGGTATGTGTGGTTCTATTTTTAGGTACTGTGAATACTCTATAGGTTTGTCATTGTTTCCGAATTATATCGTAAAAAAACAACTGGTCATAGTACGTGATTGGATTAGATTTCCCATTGGCCGGAACCTAAAATACACGGTTACTTTTAGGTAGTCCTGGAACCGAAAGCCATAAACTCGATCATCAAACTTGAAAGTATTGGGACCATTTTTTTCAAAAGTTACAATACAAAAAATCAGCTGTTCAGTACATTTATGTTCGTCTAACTCGTCAAAGTGTACTGAACAGCTGTTTTTTTTTATTGATACTTTTTGAAAAAAAAATGGTCCCAATCGTTTCAAGTTTGATGATCGAGTTTATGGCTTTCGGTTCCAGGACGACTTAAAAGTAGCCGTGTATATACATACAATATACATATTATAATTCTAAAAGACATGTTTTTTTTTGCTAAGAGTTAATGTTCTGTATTATTTTATGGTTGAATATTGGCTTCTGATTAGGGACTATATAAAGTCTAATGTATGCAGATGCTTAACCTTAACTGCTCAAGGCCCAGCCTCATACCGGTATGACAGAACAATAGTAAATCAATTGTGTCTCATTATGTGGTACTTGAGTAATTAATAATTAAATAAATATCCGTTTTGTTACATATTGTTAAATATAATGTTTTTCCTTCATCAGGCCATTATACGTGCTGTGATTGGACACGGAATTGAACCTGAAGATCAGAAACATACGTGGATGGAAGATGCCGAAGCTGTATGTATCAATTTTATATATTTATTTTTAATCCCTGACAGACGAAAATCGACCTTAACAAACAGTAGTAACAGTTACTTTTTGATTGTAAATAACCGATTCGGGTTTACCTCTTTGAGCTACTAAAGTCAGTGTACCATAGTTTCACATATATCTTTCCACAATATACCTTTTATTTCTTCAACAGTGTGCAAACGAAGGTGCATACGAGTGCGCTCGCGCAGTATACGGGTACGCACTATCCGTGTTCCCGTCCAAGAAATCAATATGGCTGCGTGCGGCATACTTGGAGAAGCAACACGGAACTCGCGCTAGCCTGGAAGCGTTGCTGCAGAGAGCCGTGGCGCATTGTCCCAAGTCTGAAGTACTATGGCTCATGGGGGCCAAGTCTAAGTGGCTGGCAGGTATGTGAAGAATTTTTTATTTTTTTCTACTTTTTCATGACTAGCATTAAAAAAAACCTTATATAACACAACAAAACATCACGCCTGTAATCCCCGAATTGAAAGGCAGAGGTGTTGCCAGTTATTTTTAAGTCCCATGTAATAGGGGGCGTGCCTATTACCATCAACCGAGCATAAATTCAAACTCCGAGCCTTCTACTGACAAATTCCTGATGGAAAAACCATTAGCACTTTGCCCGACCTGGGAATCAAACCCAAGACCTCATGCTCAGCAGTCGCGCTTTGCGACCACTAGATAAAAGAGGCAGTACAACCATACTCAGTGTGCTCTGCGAAACCCTAGCTCTGCGAAGCCTATGTGGTGGGGGCTCCTATTAACACTATTTTACCAAGAAGTGATCTTCTAGGATAGGTACTACTTGTCATTCAATTAATCAGAATAGATATCAATATTTTTACAATTACAATTTCAAATCAAATTATTATTGTCTTCCTTAGGCGACGTACCGGCAGCTCGTGGCATCTTATCGCTTGCGTTTCAAGCTAACCCGAACTCCGAAGAGATTTGGTTGGCGGCTGTCAAGCTCGAGAGCGAGAACAAAGAGTACGATAGAGCGAGACGACTGCTTTCTAAGGCGCGTGCTTCCGCTCCTACGCCACGGGTAAGTTAAATATTTATAAACATGAAAGTCACTCACAGATATATTTGTGCAATACATAATTAAATCAAAAATGTTTTTTTTTTAAAAACCTCTAAAATAATTATGGAACAGCTGATATTTTCGTTTATTTGTTAAACATGGGTTGCATATAATACATAGGTGTTTATTACATAGTCATATACTTAATAGTGTTCATTCCATGATCAGCCACCCGGGCATACAAATAATACAATAATATAAAGAGAATATGGTCCAAAAATTCTAATCATTTAATATAAATTCTATTATTACCATTAGTCATGACATATGTCAGAGTTGTCCCATAATTTACTTATTTTAAACCTTTCATCCCCAGCAAGATAGCCAATTAATAGTTTTTATATCTTTTTTTAGGTTATGATAAAATCTGCCAAGCTAGAATGGGCTCTAAACAACCTGGACGTTGCGCTCAAACTTCTGGAAGAAGCTATCAAGGTGTTTGCTGACTACGCCAAAGTGCACATGATGAAGGGAGAGATTGAGGAACAGATGGGCAAGGATGAAGAAGCACGCAATACGTACTCTCAAGGGGTAATTATATTCTTATAAATTATATATTATAAGAATTATGCTCCCGCGGTTCTAATTTAAACCTCCTTTAATTTTTTTCATAAAATCTTTCATCTTTCAAAGAACGTGAATTCAAATTTGGAATTATGATGTCACCTAAATGGGTAGAAATTTGCATAAAACCTTTTTTTGACTCATAAGTATTTTGATTAAGAAATATTGTTGCGTTAATATGACGCTTATTCCGTTTACATAACGTTAAGTTAAAATTATCTATAGTTGTCATTTGAAAGGTACTTTGTATCTTAATTTTTTTTAGCTCAAGAAATGTGCGACAAGTGTACCGATGTGGATACTGCTGGCGAGACTGGAAGAGAAACTAAAAAATGTCACCAAATCAAGATCAGTACTGGAAAAGGCAAGGCTGAGGAATCCTAAGAATGCAGAATTATGGTAAGAATTCACTTTCTATATGGCAAGACGAATTTTATGAGCTAATCTTTAGAGAAAATAGCGACGTTACAGTAATGGTCATTACTCAGCACTATTCCTACACGATAAAAAATAAAACCAACCGTTTTAACTGCCAGCACACCGCCCGCAAGCCGTCATCTTTTGCATCTTGTCATTATAAAATTTACTTTAATACGCACAATTTAAAGCCCTAACTTGAATGGCAAATTATTTGCTCCATCTGAGTGGTGCTGTTATAGTGTGCGATAACGTTAAAAATATTGTCCATGCTTATTTGCTGACTGTTCGTTGGTGTTGGTGTGTCATTTTGAGAATAACTTATCCGATTATTATTTTTGTTTTTTAGACGACTGCAATTACGATATTCTATAAAGCAGTTTTTAGTGTTTATTTAAGATTAATAATAAGTTTAAATTTGTAAACACAGGTTAGAAAGCGTAAGGCTAGAGAGGCGGAACGGTAGCGCTGAAATAGCGAACGCAGTGATGGCTAAAGCGCTGCAAGAGTGCCCCAGCGCTGGACGATTGTGGGCAGAAGCCATTTTCATGGAGTCACGGCCGCAGAGGAAGACCAAGAGTGTGAGTCATTAATTACTAGCTTTTCTCCGTAATTTTGTCTGCCTGATAGTCAAGTGGGCGTTATATGCCATAACACATAATAATCCTATGTCACTTGGAAATATAGTATAGTATTTTAAGAGATTCCTTTAACAACAAAAAACAATTTGAGGTACTTCTTATTATATTAGTTTAGAAGTTCAGATGTTTTAAATTCCCGTATATTATTGGTAACATTTCGAAGTTTGTGACGAATCCGTCGTCAAATCTCAAATATAAAATACACTTTTATTTTTAATTACGAACAGTCTTTAACTTCACACTATTCACCATAAGTTTAATTAAAAATAACATAAATATTTTGAACGCAGGTTGACGCGTTGAAGAAATGCGAGCACGATGCGCACGTTCTACTAGCTGTGTCACAGCTGTTCTGGACTGAGAGGAAACTCAACAAATGCCGGGAGTGGTTCAACAGAACGGTAAGTCTTATTTATTCTTGTTGGGCCGCGAAGAAGACGGATGAAAAAAGATTGCATGTAGCGGAGATGAGAATGTTGAGATGGATGTGCAGGGTGACGAAAATGGATAAGGTCAGGAATGAGTACATAAGAGGAAGTCTGAAAGTGGCGCCAGTGACAGAAAAGTTGAAAGGGAATCGTTTGTCGTGGTATGGGCATGTAAAGAGGAGGGATGAAACGCATGTGACCGGGAGAGTTATGAATATGTATGTGGATGGATGGAGGGCAAGAGTAAGACCAAAGAAAAGATGGATGGATTGTGTGAAGAATGATATGAATGAAAGGGGAGTCAGTGATTGCATGACGGCTGACAGGACAGAGTGGAAGAGGAAAACGTGTTGCGCCGACCCCAAGTAACTTGGGACAAGGGCAGGAAGATGATGATTCACACGGAATGCGTCGACGAGCGTATGAGTGTCATAAACGCTACTAGAGTACTTTTTTTGTTTAGCAAGGCAATAAATAGGGGATTGTTAAGCCCCCTGATAATGCAAAAACAATCACTGCGAATATCCCAACTGATAGCGAAATACTATGTTAAAGGATCTTTATAGTTTTAGGATCATTCTCTCCGAATATTTTATCGTTGTAAGCTCATATTACTCTTGAAATAATCGTTTTAAAACTAACGAAGACGTAAATATAAATAATTTGCACGGTTCTTTCAGTAACTTTGAGGTTGTAACATTTTTCCTTTGTTGACAATGTATTTTCTCGCAATAAACATGAATAAATTAATATTATCTCCTCATTTGTCACGACCGCAGCTACTGTACTGGTATCTTTTCGGTTTGGTTATAAAAGCGATGCTCGGGATAGTCGCATCCTATAAAATATTATAGCATCCCTTTCCCGAAATATAAGAATAAAAACCCGTTGCAGGTAAAAATCGACCCCGACCTAGGCGACGCCTGGGCCTACTTCTACAAATTCGAGGTACTCCACGGCACCGAACAACAACAAGAAGACGTCAAGACACGCTGCAAGGCCGCGGAACCGCACCACGGAGAGGCGTGGTGCAAAGTGTCCAAGGACATCGCCAACTGGTGCTTTAGCACAGAACAGATTCTTCTCCTTGTGGCTATGAACTTACCTGTACCTACCTAAGGTATGTTAGTTTCTGTTAAGGTTTACTTTTACTTGTATGTGGTTGTTTAAGCAAATGGAAATGGATCTTATTGTCTACTCAATAAGGTTTACAATATTTCTTTCGAGGTACAGATGTTTAGCAGTATGATTGAATCCTTTCCCTTCCTTTGAATCCTTCGTGTGTAGTTAGTCAAGTCACCGTTGTTACTCATATATTAAGCGAGTCAGTGTTAAAAAAATACCTTACTTTAATACCTATTATGATTGTAATAAGACACTTAACATAGCTGAAATGTTACATGTCCTTCCCATCAGTGTCTACTTTTTTTTTTGCTCTGGATCATACTTAATAACCTTTAGATTACGAACATATTGAAGATCAAACTTCCATCTTTTTTCAGAATGCGTAGGTCTTTTTACACCCCGCAAACGGGATGTTAAAAGACGCATGATATAGGTACCAGTTAACAAAGCATACTGCATTAAACTAAGCAATATTGAGGAAAACCATTGCTGGGAAGAACTTTTTTTAGTAAAAAATCACTGTTTATTGTGTCGTGCAATGTAACACACTCAAATTGTTGTGCTTATGGGGTCTATTTTTGTAATAAACGTAACTATAAGTTGGAATTCTGACCTTAATATCTTCGTTAACTGAAGATTCTCAGGTATGGTCTAGAGCAAAAAAAATATCGCAATGATTGAAACAACATGTGACTTTCTTCTATGTTATGCTTCTTTTTACACGCTTATTAGTCTTCTTTTATGAAATAAGAAACACTGATATCTAATATTGTCTGTAGTCTCGAGTTACCATACTGTAACTTGAGATGTAACTCATCAAAATCAACCTATCAAGCATTTTTATCTGTCATCTTTATGTCAATTGTTGAATGATGCTTAATATCTATAACTAAATCGCTTAATTGTGTCCTCGACTGCAAGGTACCGCGGGGATAGGATGAGAACGGGGACCGGGAGAGGTGCAAGCGGCGGGCGCTCGTAGCGTACACAAGAGGCGAAATGTGCACTAGATAGTTCTTAATAAGATATGTGACGTCAAAGTGGTTAACAGTGAACAGTGTCAGCTGGCGAGGACCCGTTTAAGCGATTTAGCAATAAATATTTTTTATTTAGTATCAAGCTATTAACATTAATATTATTATACAAATGTTTCTAGACAGGATTTTAGCTCTCATAAATAATATCTATTTCAAAATGTATGTATATTCAAGTATTCGTAATTTGTTATAATTACAATAAGATCTAGTAAAATATAAGTAATTTACTCTCAGATTCATTATCACACTGTTGTAAGTTGTAGTTCTGATATGAAATAAATTTATTTAATAATAAAATTGACATATTTATTTTATTATTTATTTCTCTGACCGATAAATGTGCACGAATTTATGCATTCTTGTCTTAAATAGCACATAAGTAGCTGCATATGCAATTCTAATAAAACGCAATATGTCTCACACCTCGCATAACACAGAGTAACAAAACATGCAGTACATCAATGTTAATTACACAAACTTTATAAATGAACAAACAATATTATTTGAACGTTTCACGGCCATCAAGCTATAACACTAGCAGTAAAAAATCATGTTTACATTTTTCAAACTACTTCCGCTTCTTTATTTACACCAATGAATAAATGAACGAAAAACACAGAACTATTAAAATTACAGTAAAAGTCAAACATAAAAATCTATCATTAATTAATCACGCGCGATATCGTTTCGTAGATCTCAATTTTTATATACGAAACCAGTTTATAATAACAATTGCATACGCCACTACCCATAAAACACCTTTTATAAAAGTTCTAAAAATACGGCGCGAGTTGTGTGAGTTTGAATTATAAACGTGCGCTGGCGCCGTGCCAGCCGAGCGGTGCGCATGCGTGAGCTAAATAGCTACACCATTTTTCACTTCTTTCTCTTCCCAAAACTGAAAGTCGCAGCACTGATACTGTGATGCTCAATTAGTGTGACTTAGTGCCGTTATAATAGTGAAAGTGATATTTTATAGTAGTTGAACGTTAATAGTTTTGTGCAAACATGTCGCCCAAGATACCCGTGCCGCCTCTACAAGAGATTACACTGTCTCTAGTGGCGAGACAGTTGATCCACGCCCTGACTCGAGTTTCATCCGAAGAAGATTCCGAGCTGGAGTTCGCGATGGTCTCCTCGTACTACGAGAGCATGGGGGCAACCAACGACATATTCCAAGATCTCGTTAACTTAATACTTAGTTCGGAGTACCTGGAGCCGTCTGTTAGATACTACACAATGAAACTGCTGCTCAAAGAAAACGTCAAGAGTCTAGCGACGGGGATATTCCCCCTTCCCTATTATAGGAAAGTCCTTGAGCTCATAATGGAGCAAGGCCATCACTTGACTGCTCTCAATTTGAAAGGTGTGTGGGTTAAGGACGACCATCTGACAATTATGTACCAGCTGCTTAAGAATCTGCCTAATTTAACGTGTTTAAATATTCCCTATATTGCTAATGATGAAGTGCTCAAATATATCGGTAAATATAATAAGGTGTTGAAATTGTTAGATATTTCTGGTGAAACGGATATCACAGAGATTGGTATAGAAGCTATGTTGTCTGGCAATCCGCAGTTAACTCAAAGTCTGACCGTGGTGAACATAGGAATGTACGGCGAGGAGAACATAGATCACACAGACGTCGCTTTATTAATACGACGGCTGCCAAACCTCACTAATCTTGGTAGTTATTCGTTTGTTGGTAAAGCTGTTTACTCCATATACAGAACCGATCCAGACTTCAAAACAAAACTACAATACATGCACGATGTACAAACAAATTTACGAACGATGAAGGCGATCATTGCTCTGTGTCCGATGATAGAGACTATTTACCTTGAGGAGCCGGATCAGGGAGTTCTGCAGCAAATCAAGGAGTTGAACCACGTAAACAAAATTAAGTTGAATAAATTCCAATGTCACGAGCTCCACCAGTTGCTAGATAAGATTGGACATAGGGTAGGAACGTTGATGCTGTCAGGATCCTCTGGTTCATTCAACTTTACCAGGGTAGCAGAAACGTGCAGGAACTTGGAGAGTTTAGAGTTCTATCAAATTCAGACGCCGACGCATGAAGAAGAGATACCCTTCAATAATTTGGAGCATATTGAAATAATTCACGGTAATCTCTCAACTTCGTGCCTCAAATATCTGATGACTGGTAGTCCAAAGCTAAAAAAGTTGATCATTGGTGATGAAATTAAGCTGGACGACAATGATATGTCGCGGTAAGTGTCTTTTAAGAATTCTCATTTTAATTGAACTATTCGTTTCATAGGATCAATCACCTATCGCTGTAAAGCGCAAGTCGTGGTACCTTTCCCGAATAGCTCCTAACTTTATTCATTTATATTTTATTATCAGAAACTCATTCTGTATTACATTCATAGCTATACCAACATATTAAGCAAAACAAAAATCTCAGATATGTAGTGTTTAAATAAACTATTTTTCAATAAAGAAGCGTTCTATGTAGCAATAGTGTCCCTGAGTAAAAATCTTTATTGTGTGTCAATAGTATTTCAAATGTATGTAACTTGACGGAAATAACCCTACAGTTTTAGTGGATCTATGGTAAAAAATAAGAGAAAAACGTAATCTAGTTATACATAATGTATTTACTTTTAAATTCCGCTGTTTGTATGAGAAGTTCAAATAGAATTAACGTTAAACGAATAATAGTAGGTAATGCTTTGATCGCTTTTTGCGTCAATAAACAAAATAAGATCAATATTTTTTAATCAAACTGTATTCCTGAATTGGTTACAATATTGTTATCTCATTCTTACACATCTACTTTTCCCTTTCCAGCATCCTTCGACGTCACAAGTTCGAGAACCTTGAAGGCATTTGGTTCCCCAACGCCCCTCGTCTAACTCGAGACACAGTAGATTTGCTGATCGAGACCTGTCCTAAGCTCCAAAGCCTTGGGCAGCTAAGTGGTTGGCAGTTCACCCCTGATGACATGATGCTGATGAGGGCTATCACAGCAAGTACTAACACTGATATCGTGTTATCGCCTCTTGGTATATTCCAACAAGGGCATTAAGTGTGAAAATGGACTGTCAGGTTTTGTGCATTTGTTTTGTGAACATTTTAAAATCTTAATTAATTTTAGTAATGGCAACTTTACATGGTTCAACCAAGTTGATTCAATTTGATTGTTTGATCAGTTCAACCAAATTATGAGGATTACACTAAGGGTCAGCATCCACGTCAGACAATCGGTGAGCTCTTTTTTTTTGGAGAGAAATGGAACATATTAAATCTAATATACCAACGCAGACGTCCCATAAAAAGTCGGTCCTATAAGACGATTAAATTATCGTCCGATCCGATAATTAATCTGTCCTACAAAAAGTATGACGTGGGTAGAGGCCCTAAACCGTGTAATATTGACATAAAATCGTGAATATGTCAAGAAACAAACGAATGAGTTTAGTTTCTTCCGACCTATGCATTTTTTCAATGTTGCCCTATTCAAGTGATGCAGAAAAATTAATGTTGCCAAAGAGATCCTTTTTTCTAAGTAAAATATAGATATTTTTAACGAGTCGACACATTAATTTATACCTTTACTGTAACAATCTATCTGTATAAAATATGCCTTTATATATTTAAGAAAATTATTTATAATATTCTAGTCAAGAAGAAACTTTAATTTATTTAACAATTAATAATCAACATCAATAACATGTGGAATTGACACAAATAAATATTTTATTACGTTTTAATCTATTTATTTAAATTTTATTTTCCTTTAAAAATCCTAATCGTCGTATACCAAAGTACGAGATGTATTAAAAGCAGTTGATTAGTAGCTTCAACATTTTGGATTTCATATTTGTATAAATATACACAATTCACAGCCAAATAATTTATCATTGGTCACATTGTAAAACTTTTTTGTCTAGTTACAAAACTTTTTGGTCTTCTAAATTATTGTTTGTCGAAGGAGGTCTGTTCTCATTATTCTTAGACGTCTTCTTCTTATTGACTCGTGTTTTCCACATCTTACATTCGTCGGCACATTTGGTTGTGATAATGCTTCTGCAAAAAAAAGCAATAAATAATTAAATAACATCACGCTTGTAATCCCCAAAGGGTTAGGCAGAAGTGTACCCATTGGTACACTCACATTTCGCCAGTTATGTTTAAGTCTCATGTAATACCGGCGAGCCTATTGCCATCAACTGTGCCAATCCAGATTCCGAGGCTGCTACTGAGAAAATTTCTGATAGTAAAATCCAATAATTCTGCCCGACCTGGGAATTGAACCAAAGATCGCATGTTAAGCAGTAGCGCTTTGCGATCACTAGACCAACAATCTTCCAAAAATACACCCAACCCTGTGATTGGCCAAACGGGCTACCTATTAACGGAGTTTTGATCTTCAACTTAGCTTAATGTGGTCTACAAAGTTTTCTTCTCTATATTTTTTTATCGTAAACTTTTTATAGCTCTTTCCTACTACTTAAGCAATAATTCCATTTCATAAGACATTCTAGTACTGAATTGGAATTCACGCACTGGCAATCTTCCAAAAACCTAAAAAAATATTTGTGAATGTTTTTTTTTCTTTACAATGGTTTTTTTTTTTTCTCAATCAAAGTGTCTCTGTCAACATTTTACGGTCGGAAACGAATACATTAATTGTGCCAAATGCATTCGAGTAAGTGTAAAAATGCCTTTCTTTTTTTTTTCAAATAAGCTTACGCTCTCATTCTTAAGTTTCATAAAAGAAATATACCTTTTTTGTTTTAATAAATTTTATTTTATTTATTTTGTATTTCTTACGGATCCGTATGATAATTCGGTGATATTCAGTTTGACCTGTGCATGGGTGAAAGAATTTTTAAAATCGGATAAGAAGTTTTTGAGTTTATCCATTACAAACAAAAATACAAATCTTTTCTCTTCAAAATATTAGTTTAGATGATGTTGTTGTGACCAACGATGCTTCACAAAGCAACCTTTTGTAAATCTTGTATCTACAGATGCCTATAATAAAAAAATTAAATCGGCATACCATGCTGGGGCAATAATAATAATAAATTCATTTATTATTATTAAAGTAATTTACACCCGTTACTGTTTGTCCCAATAATGAGGAGCTCGTGGCTAAGTAATAACAGCCGCACGGGTCGATCCGTCAGGTTAAGCTACGCTTGCCGGGGTTGGTCCGTGGATGGGTGACCATCTTTACATACCGAGACTCCTCCGTGCCTCGGAAAGCACGTTAAGCCGTTGGTCCCGGCTGTCATACGTGGATCTTTGACAGTCGTTACGGGTCGTCAGAAGCCCGAATGTCTGACAACCAGTCTTACCTAGGGGTATCATATTACCCAGTTACTGGGTTGTGGAGGTCAGATAGGCAGTCGCTCCATGTAAAATACTGGTATTCAGCTGTATCCGGTTAGACTGGAAGCCGACCCCAACATAGTTGGGAAAAGGCTAGGCAGATGATGACTGTTTGTCCCAATACCTACAACTTTATCAAACTACAAACAAACTTTGCATTATTTAACCAACTTACCTAACCAGGTTTTCCCTCACGTTAAATCTGTCCATAATTTCCATAATGACGTCAGATATTATCTTTGGATCCAAGCACATTTTCGCGGGTTTATCTTGAAAGGCTGGCGATCGCTTCCCAGTCAATGAATGTGTTGCTAATATCCTGTGAAATTAAGGTGTCGTTAGCATACCATACATACATAAACTCACGCCTTTTGCCCATAGGGGTAGACAGAAACCACAGAACGCCACTTGCTAAGATCCTTACATACTCCTTTCACCTCGTCCACGTTCATATAGTTACCGCATGACGTGATATTATTTGGTTCAACAGGTGCGCGCATTTTGCGTGGGCTGCGTAGTCAACAGTGTAAGAAATGACTTGTTTTATGTTTGGGAACTGCTTTTCTGAAGTCGGATAATGAGTTTTAATTAAAGTATTTAGGGTTCCAATTTAAATACAGGCTATAAAAAGACATCACTTACGCATTCTTACGTATTTTGCGCAAAACGTTGCGCTTGCCCCTTTTATATCCTTTTTTACATTGAAAATACCATATAGGTTTCCTGTGGGTATTTTTATGACTATAAACTGTATAATAATTATTTCTGTACCATGCAATAAGTTAGGCAAGTAATCGTACCTTCTTGGAAACACAGCAAGTAGTAGTGTTCTCGTAGCAATGGTGTACGACTTCCAATTTACTCTCTTGAATTGGTCTCTATGAATTAAGGTCTTCCCACTTCCAATAGGCACCTGAAATCAGCATCATTATCTTTATTTCTAACACAATTTACTTACACAAAACTGTCTCTAAAAAATCCCAATATATAGGTACTGGCATCTGCCCGCGCCTTCGTATGCATAAACGTCAGATTAATACCAGTCTTAAATAATTCCACGGAAATACAAAAGCGGGATAACATCCTATAAGTTAAGCTAGATCTAGCTAGATATGTGTGTGACTTTCAGGTATTCCGATCAGCAATTTAAGAGTTAATCTTTTACGCATCAAACATCCATCCATCCTTAAAAACCTTTCGCGTTTATAATAGTAGTAGGAAGTAAGATAGCAGGATAAAAGGATAGCCAAAATCCTGAGTAGGCACGAATTTTTCAAATCTAACGGGACGGGCAAATTCCTTTAACATACTCTACCTATTATCAGAAATAAGTGAGTACAATAAATGAATTATATGGCCTAATAGTCCATAAAGTAATTTATTTGTTGTTACAAAACTTAGCCATCTGCTATCATTGAACTTTTTAAAATGTTTTACGCCTTTTGTTTTCAAACTAACGGTTTATCTAACAAAAGTACAAAGAAGGTACATACCCATTCATCCTTTTCCGTCCCTTTTTTCTGGACAGCTTTTACAGCAACATTGTTGTACTTATTAGTTATTAGTACATTATCATCAGAACGATTAAATTCTTCATTCTCACTGTTTTCTTCATCATCATCTTTGGCATCATCTTCTAACGACTGGAGGTAAGGAGTGTGGCTTATTTCATCGGCTTTTAACGGCACCGGTACATGCTCCTTCGCACTCTGATTGAATACCGACGAACCTGGCCTCTTCAAGTCATCGATCATTTTAAACAATATTTTGAAACTGTTCTTTATATTAATAAGTTCACGCACATCGATTGTCACATTATGATTAGCTGTTTCTTTTTGAAGATTATTCCTTCGAGTCGAATCTGGTAAGGATTTGTTAATCGACATACTCCTGGATAGATCTAGGCTGTCGTTGTGTGTTCTTTTGCGGTTCATTGATGTTTTTGCTTGAGTTACGTGAGGTTGCTGCATACTTTTGGGTATAACTGGAGTAGCTCTGTGTGAAGGAGTGATAACCTTTTTACTGGACCTTCTATTGGAATATTGACGTTTACACTCTTCTAACTTGATTTTTTTATTCTCTGCCTGCAATTCACAGAATGATGTTAATTTTTTTAATTGTTAGTCTACCCTCAGAATCATAATAGTAAAAATGTATTCCGAAATGAGCCGAATGAGCGAGGCGAGCTGTCGATTTATAACATAAGACTTAGGTACTTCACCTAAATTCACTACGGGAGATTTAAAATAATATTAATGGCTAGACTACTCAATTAGCCGAGTGGTACGATGCAGTCGCCATCATATCAGAGTATATATATTTTCGTTGTAAAACCGCTTCTATTACAACCGCATAAGATGTCGCAGTGTTTACCTTAATGCGTTGTCGTCTGTAGATAGATTACCATTATGCATAACAAACAACATAAACCAACATTGTAATTCTTACGTGTCACACACAGCCATAGGATAAGGACGATAGTAACTTCTGCTATAGTTAAAACATAATTCAATCAGTAAGGAAATAATATTATCGAACGTACTGCAATGTGCCCTAACTACCAGAAACCTTATAAAATTACTTCAAGTTCGTTTAAAACCTACCTCAGCCGAATCTCCAGATTGTGCACCGTCATCACTGGGCACCCAGGATGACGCACTAGAGGAGAAGTCTTCAGCTTCCTCTTCGTGCTTCACGCTGGGACCTGCTTCCTCTTTCATTTCTGATTCCTTCATCGAATCCAGCACGTCACGTTCTCCTGTACCATGAACGTAAATTAAGCAGAAACTCTTATTTGATCAAAACATTTTGATTGAATCGGTCAATTTTTTTTTCCTCTCCAATCTATTGAGATATTGGTCAGAATAAAGGTGATAGAAAACAGCCTTTAAACACACAGAATCCCCTATATGGTCAGATAATTTAGCTTGAAGCCCGATTTGGAAATCGAATTCGTGCCCAAGTGAACCATAGATTCTCGTTCTTTAAAAACTTTAGGTACAGCAAATAATAAAAAAAATGGATTAATAAAATTGGATTTAATTTTCTTCAAAATAGAATCGAAAATTGCATGCAAAGCAAAGTTGTAATTATAGTTTTATTTTTTTATTTTTAATACCACGTGGTTTGCAATGTTATGGTGTTGTGTGAAAATGATACCTGAAAATGCGATACGAGACCTTATTTAATGTAGGTACCTATCTTATAAGATGAATACAAAAATTTTGCGTTAATACAAAATAAAATATCTATCAAAATATTTAATTTTAAATACAAAAATCTTGTTGTTATCTTGCGTCTAGAAAAATCTGCTTACATATTTCTTGGATAAATGAATCAGAACGTATTTTACATAATTAATAAACTTTTCTAAAAATATACAACACGTTGCATAATTTCGTACTCGTTTTAACCGTTACGGATTATTTGCACGTGACGCGAGGGTAGTAAAAATCAATTACTCACGCGCGCGCGCAACCAAAGTTGCCGTTTCCTGCTCCCCACGCCGGTTCACCGTCATCACATCGCCTGCCCTCAGCTCCTTATTCAAGGGGCTCACCACAGACCGTATGTACACAACATCACGACCACCACTCTTCCACTCCACAAGCAACCAGTTACAACTATCACTCTGCCTGGACGAAGACATCACTGATTACTCAGACATGCGGATACCTCAAGCAGTGGTATATGACTAGATCGTTCATCGCAGATCGCATTGCATCGCTCCCTCAGGTAAAAGTTTCATTACAGCGCACCCTTATTGCAGTTATTACTTCCCCCGCCCTTCGAAATGAACAATGGTTTTCGCCAACGGCCCCGAGACGAACAAAAAACGCATCCTTTTTTGCAACGTACTTCCCAGTAAGTTTCTAAGCGGAGATTTATATTCTTTTGTATTTCCCCAACCCCAGTTGTCTTGCCGAGAGCCATAAAAGTTTGTAAAACAATTGACTGTTCTTTCTTTTCCTCGTTTGTAGCAAGGACCAGTTTATGGAATAGGTAAAAAGAAATGGAATGGACAAAGACCTTGAATATTCATCAATTCTTGAATAAGTTTATTTTTTTTCTAATTAGAGTAGGTATTTATCTATTCTTAATTATTATTCAATTACGTTCATTCTCAGTGACTATAGAACATGACAAAAACATACATACAAGCAGATATAATAATATCCTCTACGTGGTCGGGACCATCTCTTTGCAAAAAAGTCGGAACGGACATACGCCATTAGGTATGTTCAATGGCGTAGGCGACATTTAAATGTATTATCTAAATATTATTGCACTGTTGGATTTTCAACTCTCAGCGTTGAGTCTATTGTTGAAAATGCAACAGTTCTCTTTTCTTGGTAGTTACGTATGTGTGCGTTCATAGGAATTTGACCAATGAGATTTACACGGACAAGTACACATACAAATAAATACACATGTCAAGCAAATGTCAAATTCACATTGACAGATGACAGTAACAATTTTAGGTTATGAATGTGTTGATTTTAATTTACCAATTTATATTGTTTTGTTCTTTTTCTATCTACAATTTATTGATGAATAATAAAGTATGAGTGAAGGTAAAGCAGCAACTCTACAAAAAAAGAAAAATACTATTAGTAAGGGTAAACTGAAGAGAACTATAAAAAATGTGTTATGTCGACCTGATCCAGTGTTTTGGTAAGTTGTGTCTTAGAACTAATATTTCTTTGAAATAACTACACATAATATCATATTAAATAAACTGTACATACATGGCAGGCCGGAGATAACTGAAGAAGAGGGAAAGAGGTTAGAATCAGCCTTGAAGAAACATAAAATCGTCATACCTGAATTTAAGAAACCTCATTGGAAGGATCTGAAACTTATTCCTAAAGAACAACGTCCTAAGCCGCCTAAGTTAAAGTAAGGTCACATTTCTAGTACCTATTATCAATATTTTTGTCTGCCTATACCAAGTTAGTTCATTACTGTATGGAAAATGTTAGATGTTCCCATGCAGCCATATAAACTAGTATCAAAAGATTAAAGGTTGTTTACTGTTTGAACATGCTAATCTCCAGAACGGATAGATCGGATATTGAGAATTCTTTCACTTATAGTAACCTAGATTATCCCAGAGTTCTCAAATCAAAATTTATAAGACAATTCAAGCAGTTAAAGTCATAGGTAAGGCTAGGGTAATAATATTAAAATATAAATTTTCAGAAAAGTGGATGGTCTCCTACTTGGTATAAGAGAATGCACTGAAGCCTTACAAAATGAAGAATGCTCTGCAATCATCATTGAAGCTAAGGTCAACCCAAGACTGATAGTACAACCTATTATAGAATTGTCCACAGCTAAAGACATACCCATACTCTGTTTAACCGACCTTAGAAAAGCATCTACAGTAAATTTTGGTCTACCAACTAGTTGTTTAGGAATAAAACGTAACTACCTATTAGATGTAAGAAAAGAAATAGTTGAAATAACTAAGAATCATCCAAAACCAAAACAAACCAACCAACTGAACAAAACAAATGAAAGTGCATTGGAGAAAATGGAGGTAGAAGAGGATGTGGATACAAGAGAAGAAGCAGAAGTCAGTAGTGTCACCACTTTTGAATTCTTATATAGAACTAATAAGAAAACTAGAGTTTTTGTGCCATCCGCTCCAGAAAATGTTTCAAAACCAACAAGAATGTTCAAAGGCCAGGACTTTATAGAATTTTCTGACAAACCTAAACAAAAGAACAGCAAAGAGTTCATGAGAATGTTAGTAAAAAGGTTTTCTAACAATCCGGACAGGGTTAAAAAGAAATAAACATATTTTTTCTAATGACAGAGATGCTTTATTTTTAAAATATTAATTACTATAACTATAATGTCACAATAGACATATTATTATGTTATACATTCCACAAGGAATATGAACAGTAATCAGAAATGTTTGGGATGTCTTTATAATGTTAAGCAAATAAATTGAAGCTATCCCGTAACACTTCTTATTACTAAACTATCAAATTTTACCTTTCAACCTTTTCACTGCTCATAATGTTGTGCATCAATATTTTTTTTTTCTAAACTCATGTTCTTAATTTAATTTTTAAATTCCTTTACTTAAAAAAATGTTGCCAGTATCAAGGCAGGAAAAGGGTTGTTTCCAAAAATAATCCAGGTAAAATTTGATAAACTAATTATACTAATAATATCATGTCATACTTCATACAACGAATCTATACAAATACAACAACTAACATTGTATGAAGTATTGCATGAGAGTAGATAATATGTATCTTACATTTTCAATTTATGCATTGCATTTAAGTTTTTTAACAGTTCAATTTAATAAAAATCAAACAACAGATTGGTTCAATGTTAAACCTACAATAATGACTAAAATAAGTCAATTATAGCTGGCCATTGCTTACATCTAAACATACATAGACAACCAAGACGGTAAAATAATAACATGAAGAGTTTTTTGATGTCCCCTTCAAATAATCAATAAATGAATGTAGCCATAACCATGGTGCAATATAATCTACAAAACATTCATACAAAAAACAAATCATGATATACACTTTTTTAAATATAAAATCAACTTTAACAAACTTTGTAAACAATATACTTTAATATTATACTACTAATGCTTGTGTCATAACATTTTAACTAATTAGTATAAAAATAATAATTGGTACATGGTACCAATAATGATTTATATGATCACATATTTAGCTATTTATATCAATAATTAAATTGTCTTAATTTCATGTCACTACATGCAACAATTTTATACCTACTCACGCAAAAAAATATTGTTAGTGAAACATTATTCACTGGAAGATTATAGGAATGAAAACAAGAAAGCAAGAAATGCCATACTAGTCAAGCAACAAGTCGTAATTAACTGTACACATGAAAATATGTTTTTGTACATCTCTAGAAACTATTTAATGTTAATTAAATATCAGCATACGCTTCTCAGAAGCGTATGACAGAAATCGTAGAATATGTACAAAATATAAATGCCTATTTATCAGTGATACGTGCAAGCGTCGCGGTCGACTCGTTCAGCGGCGCGTTCAGCCGGCTACAGGGTGTTTCATCAACATTCCTTCTCGACCATCACCTACGCTGGTACAGTCCCGGCTCGACCAATCATCGTCAGAGCTGGTGAAGATCTACTGGTCCGGTTTTTTGCCAAAAACCGGCAGTAAGACGCTGGTGAGCGCTTCGACCTGCTCAATGTGGCACGCGCGCCTCGCTAGGCCGGTAGCGCGCCAGAATGATCGCACACATCTTCTGCGCGTCCGTCTCCTCCGGGTACGCCGCCATGGCCTCTGCCACCTGCGGCTCGGGGAAGATACCCGCCAGGTGGTAGTGCATGCGGCGCCGCGCGTCCCAGTGCTGCAGCGCGCCGTCCGACGCGCACGGGGACATCAGCGGCGCCAGCAGCGCCGCCGCGCCCGCCGCGCCGCCCGCGCCGCCCGGCGCGCTCGCCACGCGCGCGGCCATCGCGTGCGGCTGCAGGCGCGGGTCGCACGCTGGATTCAGCGTCAACTGGCGTGCCAGCTTGCGGTGCGGATTCACGTCAGGCGGCGGACCGGTCGGCATCAGCGGTGGTAGCGCAGGTTGCGATGGTCCGGCGACCTGCAGCTGCGCGCGGTCAAAGTGAGTGGCGAGTGTGGCGTCGGCGAGGCGCGGCGCAGCGGACTGCGCTCGCGCCAGCTGACGCTTGACGTCGGCTGGGCGGCCGCCGGGCGGCAGGCTCACGGTGTGCAGGTCGCGCGCGCGGAGCGTCTTGGCGGCCGCACGCTCCGACAATTTCTCTGCGACGGACTTGTGCGGGCGGCCGGCGCGCTCCGGGTGGTGAAACTTGCACTTGTTACCATACGTGCATTTGCGGCCATACGGACACGCGGGTGGCGGGTCCGCACGGGACGGTGGGGCGCGCAAGAACGCGTCCAACGTGGGCCCCGAGCGACCGAGAGGGTCGTCGGGCGGCATGAACCGGTCGTTCACGAACGAGTACATGAGCAGTCGCTCCTCGACTACTTTACGGAAGTCGGGGTTCTCTACGGCGAGGTCGCGGTAGTTGTCGTTGGACACCACGATGCCGTCGGTCTCGGCAGCGAGGCGCAGGATGTACCGGTCGTCGTAGCACACGAGTCGCTTGCCGCCGAGCAGCCGGCTGGGCGTGTACACGAGCACGCGGTCGCGCTCGAGCCGCTCGAGCGCGTCTCGCTCGGCGATAGGGTTGTTGGGTCGCGACGACTCCTTGCGCCACTTGGGCACGAAGGCGGTGATCTCGCGGTGACCACGTGCGCGGAACCATTCCACACAGATCTCGATACCGCGGCATGAGAACACCTCCTTGTTGCCATGGCTGAGACCAAAAGAGATAGCATATGGTAAGAAGTGCACCACGGCTTGAACTTATATGTAATTAGGTTAGAATTATACACTATTGATAATAATAATAATAATACAGTATCGTTAAGATAAGATTGTGACAATTCAAGTTATCAACCGGAACTCTCGGGGTGATTGATATCTAGGTAAGAACTCGTACGATGTTTAACGTAAATTGTTTATCTTTGACTTATTATTTTATTATGATTATTTACAATAAACAAAGTAATTGCTGGAATAAAGTTCATTCAGAACCTTTTTATTAGATATCAGACTATCGAACCATTTTTAGACAGACATGACTACACAAGATTACTTAAATAAGCCAAGTAAATGACTAAGCACATAAATCAAAAACCAGGATTAGGCAAACCCCTAGATCCAAAGACGGCTGAAGGTAGATTTAAATGTTACATACCTCATAGCTACATTACTGCCATCTATGACGATGTGCCGAAGCGGCGCACGGTCGGGCGGCGGGTCGGGCTCGGCGGGTGGAGCAGGTGACAGCGCCCGCGGTGGTTGCTTAGCAGCCAACTTGATCAGCTCCGCCAGCAACTCGTTGCATGGTGGGTCGGGACCCAACCGCTGGATAGCCGTCCGCGCCAACCGCTCCGAGTAACCCAACTTCATGGCAAACTCGATCTTCGCCTAGATTGTAACAAAAATCAAAATTTGAAAAACAAAGGTCTAAAAGAAGTCAAGATGGAACATAATTAAAACGGAAGTGCTGATGCTGTCAGACATCATTGTTCAGCTCCTTTGCAGTTGCCGTTTAGCCAAAATATGGAAGGTACGGTACGGTGTTTGGAGATAGCAAATCAAACGTGTGCCTTGAGTGCGAGTACAAACCTTACTGAGTAAAATATGTATTATGCCTCCTTACAAAGATTACGCATATCTACATTAGGGCCATGTGTAGTTATGGGTACACCTCTGCCTTACCCCTTCGGTGATTACAGGCGCGATGTTATGCGTTATGTTTACCATCAAATAAAAACATAAAACATTGTGTTTGTTTAGCGATAGATGGTGTAAAATTCAGAAAAGTTAACTTGTATACCTAAATCTGCCTATCGGATTTCCTCTTATAAAATTTGACTCTTCAGCACTGCTGGTCTTGCTTCATGAGAATTCATCATGCCGTGGCCTGTGGTACAATATTAGATAGCCAGTGAGCCATCATCTGCCTATTATAGCGAGATCGACTGCCGCAGGATGCGCCGGACGTGCATTAAGTATCGCCACTCGTTGTGGCTATTGTTATGCAATTGGCTGGCATGCTAGGATTTTATACAATAGACTCGACTCATATGGAAGAGCTCGTGGCTAAGTAATAACAGCCGCACGGATCGATCCATCTGGTTAAACTATGCTTGCCGGGGTTGGTCCGTGCATGGGTGACCATTTTTAAAAACCGAGACTCCCACGTGCCTCTGGAACCACGTTAAGCCGTTGGTCCTGGCTGTCAAACGTGAATCTTTGACAGGCGTTAAGGGTCGTCAGAAGACCGAAAGTCTGACAACCAGTCTATCTAGTCCAAGGGGTATCGTATTACCCAGTTACCGAGTTGTGGAGGTCACATTGGCAGTCGTTGTATGTAAAATACTGGTATTCAGCTGCATTCGGTTAGACTGGAAGCCTACTCCAACATAATTGGGAAAAGGCTAGACAGATGGATACCTATATAGACTTGAGTTATGGGACGAAGGCATGATGATAATTATGATAAAATCCTCAGTAGATATCTTACCTGATTGGGCTGTGGTGGTGTAACAGTAACATATTCAGCGAACTCGGCAGCGAGGGTGTCGGAGGGGGTCCTCGAAGCCGCACGGTGCGCGCTCTCGTCCTCGCACTCTGAGTCATAGCTGGAGTCTTCGCCTCTCTCGCCAGCCCACCCCACTGATGACTCCACATATTTCTGAAACAACACATACATTTGGCATGACTACTAGATTTTTTACTTAACAAAAAATGAACTCTGATTAACGAGCAGTTTGTGCTTAATTATATAAGCAGCAGACTTTTTTTTTCTATCAATTGACCATGATACAATGAAATAACAAACAAAAAAAAACGATTGTAATTTTCGCCATAATATTAATTAGATAATATTATAATCGTGCCTATATTTTTAACTAACTTGCTTATTTATGAGCGTGCCTAAAGTTCAACTAGTTTTATCAACATTTTTGCATTTAAATGTTATTCTGCCAGCATGAATGAAGCCCGAATAACAAGTGATTGTAGTAATCTATCCTTTTACATATGAATATGACTTGCATTTATGCCGGATGTGACGAGAATGCTATTGAGAATTTACTAAGATTAGCGTTGCAAGGTGAGCAGTTAGCTTTAAACGGATCTAATCCATTAATCCCCGTACTCATATGATCTATTATGATCTACCTACTATCTTAAAAATAGCTCTAGTGAGACATATTTGCGGTTTCAATAAAACCTGCGTGACATACTATATCAAAGAAAATCCAAAAAATTATGTTAAGTGAGCGTGTGAGTGATGATTATCGATCAATAAGCAAATTTGATATTACCACGACCGACACCGGCTCAGCACAGGGTCACGAGGGCGCCGAAGCGGATCTACAGATGATCATTGACCTTTAGCGTGTGCGCAACTGACGGCCGTACCGGTTGGAATACATTATTGTCGAATTGACAAAAATATTTCTGAATTAAAAACTCAAAAATAACCCACCGTCACAGGTACAGCGCACTGGACATGCTTACAGTTAGAAAATTTACTTAATAATGTACAAAATAGCGGTTAGTCATACCCGCAAGATCCGCGTCGAGACCTAGTTGGCTGAGAAACTAAAATACAAATCTAGATTTTGGTTTGATGTAGGTGGATAAAACAAACAGGATATTAAGATAATTGCCTTATTATTATCTCTGATCATTACTTTTACTTAGAAAGATAACTAACTGTTAATTAATCACACCAGCCTTACTGACAAAGCAAATATTTCCAAAAAAGATAACGATAAAATCAATAAACGATTGTAAATATAAATATTGAGGTAGGTATAATTTTTAGCAAAAAATAGAACATCCAAATACGATACAATGTTTAGATAAATTTAGAAACAACAACGGAAAAGCAAAACGAAAAGACAAACGCGCAGCACAATTTTGTAGTGCACAGCAACTGGCAAGTTCCTGTTAGAAAATCGGTGGCTAAACGGATAGTCGTGTAAGACCAAGACGATAAAGTTTAGTAGGTCTCGGGAGCCTACATCCGGGCTGGGCACAGTACGGAAGCGCCCCGCCTACAACTCACAGCCGGATGCGACTTTCTAAAAAAATCGAGCCAAGTTACAGTTGGCGGTTAGAGAACGATATTGAACTACGTTGATTATGATGAGGCGAAATGTTTTAAAAAATTATCCGTGTGTCTTCGTTTCTTTCCATTATTTTTATAAGCGTTATACTATTGTAGCGTTCCATTTGGCCATCGACATTTCTCCTGCAGTATTGAAACACAAGTCTTGCTGTTACGTAACACCACGTAACGTAGTTTTTATTCAAGGTATATCGCATTGACGTGTTACCCTGTGATCCTGTTTACCAAAAGATTGCAAAACCTTTATTTTAAAAGAGTTAGTATGGAGTTTCTTGATTATGCTTCTCCATCTGCCTTTTGGAATGGGCAACTATATTTAATTATTTTTTCTTGTATAATTATGACGTTCAAAGGTGCCTTTTAATCGTCTAACTAATTGAAATAAATGATTTGACTTTGACGTAAGTCTTACCGTTTTGTATTAACACATTTATGAGCCAACAAATTGGTGTGCTTTTCTGAATCAAATCAAATCAAATCAAATTGTTTATTGCATCTTTGGTTAACTGAATTTTGGACCACTATAAAAATAAGATTGGCCCTGATATTTTTCAACCGACTTCAAAAAGGAGGAGGTTCTCAATTCGACGCGTATGTTTTTTTTTTTTTGTATATTTGTTCTACGATTACTCCGCCAATTATGAATCGATTTGGATGATTTTTTTTTTGTTTGAAAGAGTATAGTCCCGAATAGGTCCCATAGGAATATTGTCATGATCTGATGATGAACTTTGGAGATATGGAACGGAACTCCTTATAAAATCACAGCAGAACCGCCGTAACAAGAAAAATTGCTTTGTTTATACGTGTAGTCGATGACTGTCTAAAGGAAGTGGGGAGGGGGTACGTCAACCCCTCCTACCACTTTCCAAAATTAAATATATCGTGTGAGGTATTGTTTGAAAGGGCTTTATGTAAGGATTTCAAACATTAACACACAAGCACTAAAAAGTGAAAAATAAAAAGCTTTTTTACAAAAAAAGATCACCGCCTTCAAAAACCACAAAATAAAAAATAACTTTAGCTTGGAAGTCGGTGGCAATACCTATATAACAAGAAACAAAACCAAAGCCGCCGACTTCCAAGCTAAAGTTATTTTTTATTTTATGGTTTTTGAAGGCGGTGATCTTTTTTTGTAAAAAAGCTTTTTTAAAAATTGCCCACAATCATACAACTCGACTTCTACCGGTTTCCATTCGGAAGTTCGTATAACAACAGCAACACCACCGTCATTAAAAACACCTAATTATTTGAACCTACTAAAATTTGCAATTTTTAATTCGGCTTCTCTGTTACGGACATTGATTCTTCGCCACTGCCAAATACCTATTAAGTACGTTACGGTTTTATCCATGTACCATGCTTCATCAATGGATAAGTTTATTGTGTCTGTGATATAACAATTGTCCTAAATGCTTCCTACGATAGTGCGTATTACGTCAATGGATCGTACGATGTACGTGTTTGGGGTCATAATGATTATTGTGTATCTCATTTAACAAACAAGTTATTAATACAAAGTGTTATCTACATCTTTTCCCGCACTACGCTATCTTGGTCTCAGTAACGTTGATTGATGACTATATAAAATTGATTACTACTCCAGAGGAGCTAAGGATTTGTAAGGATCGATTGAATCTGTTTTTAAAGATTCACAGACAGACTGACATCTGTCAAGTATCTGTCTGTTTGACCGCTTAGTTCTTCAAAACTGTACAATGGACTGTTATGCGGTTTCCACCATCATTTAGATGATTTATTCCGAATGGTTTGTGTATACTTAATACGTTAATATTTAACTTGTTTATAGCACAGAAATCTCGATATATGTATTACCCACTGCACACGTTGCGAAGCTTAGGCGCTCATAATTATTAAACCAAAAAGTCCACAACATTGATAGCAAAGAGATCTAACTCGTTTCCTCGTAACAGTAGCGGCAATTTTAGACAAAACAAAAAACCCATCGGATTATCCCGCCGCGTTAGCCACGCTCGTTTACGTTGGACGAACTATTTGTTTACGTTTTTACAGATTCAACTTTTAGAATCTGGAAGGAAACAACGCTAGACTTCTAGCAAAACACCAACGAGCCCATAATATAATAAACAAATAACAACTGCGCTTAAAGAAAAAAATAAAAGAATCTTCGCGACCCACTTAAGCCATGGAGGTCGTGCAAATCAACCGAATCATTCAATTCATTAGTGCTCTTAGATTTGTAGATAACTAGATAATTGGTTTAGAAGGTCTTATTGCATCAGATCTGTAACATTACAAATAATTTCCGCTTTGTGTTCAGTTGCACCAGTAGTTACATTCAAATATGAAGTATTGGTCACCAAAATACTGACGCCTAATCACTTTGCTCGTGATTATGACTTTTCTAATTAGTATTCGCATAGCTGTTACATTTTCTTAGAAGTTTTGGTATGCTTACTTAGCATGCCTATAATCTATCTTCATGTATTATCACTGACACCTTTTGTTTTCGCTCATTACCGTCTACATCGCCTTGTTATGATTAGATATTTGTTTTTCGGACCTTGGCACAACGCATTACGAACTTTGCTCGCAAAAATTAACTCTTCCTATACATTGACGTCCCAAGAATGACTCCATTGATATAATTGACGTCAGAGTAGACCGTTTATCTCGTTTAGACGCAAATCAAGGAACTACTAACTACGTAGAAGGAGGCCTTTATACAGTATATCGCATATTTGCAAAGGTTATCGTACTGCGCAATCTTAGAAATTCAGATGCTATTAAAATTTGTTTACGATAGGTACCTACTTGATCGGCAGCTATCTTTCTATTGATTGGTTTTAGAGTACACTTATAGACATAAGAGCTCCTAGTCGTGGAATTGCTAAACAGACAACCGAAATTAGATAGCCAGCTCACTGTACGAAGAAAGGCAGACTTTTATACTGCAAATACTAATATTTCCCGAAAACATTCCCCTGACGACGACGACTCACCTACTCATTCATAATCCCAGGAAATGTTGGCTCATTCCTACCAGTCATGAAGCACTACCAATGTTGATTTACATGAAGGCATGTCTGAACGCCGATAAGTGAAGTCTGGGTGAGCGAGTACAATTAGTTCCGTTTGTAGAGGAGAAATTCTATCGTTGGTTTGTTGAAGAGATAACAACAGCCAATAGGGTGGGAGCATTCGGGCGACGTCGACGCACGCCACCTCGTGCGATGTGGCGTCAGCGACGAACAGGATGCGGGCACGCGACATACTTTATACAACACATACACACACGCGTACTTACAATACTGCACTCAACTCAAACATTCGGTTGCCATAACAAAAGTATTGTCTCTTTCTACAGAGCAGCGTTCATTACCTCCACAATCATACACGTACGTGAGGTACAAAAGTCAATATTCAATATTGGTCACTTTTCTGATAAAATATATAAAACATATCTAAGACAGTCTGTTTGTGTATTAAACAAACTGTCATAAGTAGCCAGTTGTTTTTATAAGGTTCTTAATTGATATTCACGAGCTTGCAATTAATTCGTGACGTAGTTAGATGTTGTGACTTGTGCTCACAATAATAATGACAAGATTAGATGAAAACGGAATATGACGTCAGTAGATCTTATCATATCTAAAGACCGAGTAACTATGAATTAATTAAAGGTTTAACTAAAAAAACTTGGACAAGGATATTTGTGAGAAATTAAACATGAAGGTTTCAGAGCTCAATTTAAAAACATCATACAATATAAACGAAGATGGTCAGTAAAATATCTCTAAAACAGTTTTTTTAAGAAAGGCAGTCTGCCAGTAACCATTTGGCGAAGGCTGGTGATGAATCTGACATTTATTGTAATGAAAACCTCCTCCGCGATTTGCATCAGCTCGGATTCGCTTGAAGTATTGGTTAACGAGCCAAGTTCTCACTATAATTTTCAAGCTTTAAAATTCCGATCATAACAACATTCTAGAGGTCCACTAATCTAAATAAAATGTAGTCAGCCTGTCTACACGTAGAATAGATACTAGAAGGGGGCGTGATGCGGGGACTGCAGTCGATTTGACGACTGTAGGCCGCAGCTAGCGACATTCTTTCACAAACGTCATCAAGTATTAATAGAAAATGCGCACGTACAAGCCGTAATCTAGTTAATAATAACTTCCTTGAGAAAGAGGATGCTAATGATATTCGACTTGGGAGCTTGATCAAAGGAAAATACTTAAGTATCGAAATTATTAATTTGAAAAAATTGGTAGGTAACGTTGTCATAAATCAGAGTGTAACGTTAAACACATATTGATTAATGTGTCACAAGATATTAACATTTATTTTGATAGGACTAATATAGTGGTTAATAATAAGCAATCTGACCACAAATTAGCATTATGATACGTCACATAAATTCGTTGGATATCAGCCAAATTCGTTTTTAAACTTATTCGGCTACTTTGTCATCAAAAACCGCAAGTGGGCCCCTATCGTTTCACTCGCTCGCTTAGTCTGCCTACCTATTGACATTCATTACATCAGAGCATAATCATACCGGATACCAATACGTTTCAAGTAACATTAGAAGGTTGCCTGTGCCACGCCACTCTTTTTATTATCAAACCAAATCGTTTGTTTGACTTTGTTAAAGAACCTCAAGTAATAACTATGGAAAATAATTTAAAAAACCTATATTTTTATGGTCTTTGGAACTCTTTTATTCTCATTCATAATCATCAATTAAAGCTGACTGTATATCTAATGTGGTTATCTATCTTAGGGTTTCCCTACTTCCCACGTGTCTCGGTTTTTTAATTCTCAAGAAAGATCGCTAACATTGTATTAAAATAAAATGAAAGTGACGGCTTTTGTATTCAGTTTGTTTACTTGCGAAACATCCGTGAGTGTTAACGTAACCTTCGCGTGTAGTAGATATCTATGGAAAGCTAACAGTTTAAAGATATCCTGAAAGTGTCGATGCTCTAGCTAGTGTCGATTCTCAACAGACAAACACTTAAAACATCCGATTAGAACAAAAACAACAGCAAAAAACCTCAATAGAGTTGGGTCAAGCACAGCCAAAATTCTAAGAAACGTCCTCACACTTATTAAAATTCAAATCCGTGATCAGATGTAGATAACGAAAGAATATAAATCACCAGTGCTCTCGGAGGCGAAGTGAAAGTTTGCCATGATATCCGAGCAGTGTCGGATCTGCGACACTTCGTGCAGACGACAGATGAAGACATGCACATTAATTAAACATTGCTTTCACAAACTGTTACAAAAACAACAACATTGCAACGTGATGCTGTAGAGCGTCTGATGACGGACAACCACTATCACATCCATAATAATCTACGCGATAGTATGCTACCCGCACTAATTATGTTCACTGCAATAGATCCGTCTTGCTAATGCATCATCAGCAAAACATTTTCATTTTCTCGCAATAAACACTGACGTATACAACTCCACAAAAAGTCAGTAATAACCACACACCCACAACAAATCATCTCAAAAATTAATTCTAGGCATTTCGTCTGTGTTTGTGCACTGTATACAATAATTAGCATACCTACATGACGTTAACGAACCGGCTCTACTTCCGGGATCGTTATATCGGCCGATCGTGAATGAACATCATTACAATTCGATGTACGCAAAATCGCGGCTCACTGTGAAACTCGCGAGGAAACAAGATCCGTTAACGCGGGACAAGCCCGATGCGCTAGCCGGGTGCAACAGGTGTCCTAACGGAGGATATGAGAGTCGCGCTCACCTGGGAGTTGTCGATCGCGTACATAATATTGTATTAATGCGTGCGCGCGTCGCATGGCATCACGCGCGAGTGCGAGCGCGGCGTGCTTCGCGGCAAGACTATTGACTAGCGGATCATGTGGCGCAAGCGCATGCACACCTCCACGCACGAGCCCGCTGAGTGAAGGGGAAGCGGGGCACCGCGAGATCCGGGTTGTGCGCCCACTGCACCCGGCGGGCGGCCCCCAAACAAACCGCGCACCGCTGACCTCTGCCACTACCAACCAATATCGTTTTGGATTTGTCGCATCCATACGCGACACTACGTCGAATGGTACCCGGAAATAACATGACCTGAACTTTCTAACACCATTTTCGTCAATGAAATATTATACAATCAGAATCTACAGTAAATATTGTTGCTTTAGAAGTTAATTTGAGAATCAATCGAAATGAGCTTACTGCCAAGCTACCAACAGTCTAGAAAGTAGAAAGCTCTAAATAAGGGGCAGTGTGGTTTAGTTTGTTCTAAATAGAACCAAATCTTGATGTGTATCAAGATTTCACTGTAGAAATATGTTGAGAATGCCCCATAAGGTATCACTTACATTAACCCTCCAAATTCAAGTTGAAAGGGAATCTTCAGGTTTCGATTTTTATGTATCAGTCATGTTTGGAAGATTGAGAGAAGCATTTGCTCAGCTGCACTTGCTAGCAGTAATATAAAGTAGAACTCAATATGTCAAAGTTCCCAAATCAATTGATATAAGGGTGCTTCCTACTCTTTCTAGCTGGATTTGTGGACCTTAATAAGGCCTTTGATACTGTGAATATTTTCAAAATTAGGCTATGTTTGTAGTTACAACAATCAGAATGACAATCAATATTTTAGAGGGCTTTCTCATGGCCAACAAATGGATTTCCTATACTACCTATTTGAATAAATATATTACAGGGTTGATAACTACACCCAGTAAAATTATGGCTGTATACAGGCTCTTCTTTTAATAAAAGACCAGTTCTATTCCCAAATAACCTGGATGTTTTCCGAAATATGTTTTAATTTTATTCAACACGAGGGGTGTTGAATAAAATTAAAACATATTTCTGGACATCAGTCTAGGTTCACACAGAAGCCGCTAAACAAAAATTGTGTATATCAATTGAACAAATGATTCAAAATTAGTCAAGGAACATTGTTGTGGCATAATAATATGCGTAAGTAAGGGTATGGCTATATATAAAAAGTCTAATGATTTTTATTATTTTTGCTGCTAATTCACCTTGATGTTCAAGGCATGCAAGTCAAGCTATTTGTAAAACAAAAGATTAGGTCATTGTTTATCTCTTACTACTGAGGACAATGCTGAAACGACGTATTCACAAATTAATTGAAAGTCTTAACTTTTCAAGTGTATGTCAGGAAACATATTATTATTAATGACTGCACACATTGGGTGTCAAAAGTGACTGTCTTGGGATCTCGGTGTTCATTTATAAGATTGGTCAAAATGTTATTGGGTTTTTACATTAGGAATTTCTATGCAGCAGCCCAGATTTTGGAAGCTGGGGATGTGACACCACTGTGTCTCAGAAAGCACTCGAAGGTGTTGGTCCTGATCTCTCCCTAGTTACATTGGATTGCCATCTCATTGGACTATAGCAATGAAGACCAGTGTTTGTGCACTTAAGGGCACCATTATGTCTCCTGAGTGGTTCGCTAGTCTCCATTATGATTGGCCGTGGTCACAGAGATTTGGTTAGCAGAATATTTACGTATGCCAAATCTAGCACATGATAACTTTACAAAAATAGTACACTGTAATGTTGTTTGGTGGTGATATGTAGGTTTGTTCATGATACTGATATCACTAATAAACCTATCACTGATAGGTTTATAAGAGGAACTCTAATTATGTAATTGTTATTGTTATTACAAGTACAAAAGTCTTCAAGAATTTTTTTTGAAACATAATTTACCAAAATATTTGAAAATATACATATACAAGTTGAAGTACTTTCAAGTAAGACTATGTTAATATCTAATAAGCCTTGTTATGTTGAACTAAAAAGAAAAGACTTCTCTTTTTAATCTCAAAAAAATTGTTAGAATTGAATTAAGAATAAAATGAAAAAATTAACCCAGAACTCCAGTTATATCTTTTATAGGTACTATAACTACTGTATATCAATCTGATAACAGCATTACTAATTAGGAACAATGATTCATATTTTATCATAATATTACATCAACAAATGATTAATGCACATCATATATTGTTCTCACAATTTTACTGCAGGTGTTAATAACAATTCGTAAACAAATACATTATTACAAAAATTCCTTGAACTTAATACAATTAATTAACTGATAAATTCACACCTGCACCCAAATGGGTACAAATTGGGAAGTTTGCAGGAAACAAGGTCATTCTTTGAATTTGGAGGCAGTTTATGCTAATATATCCTAATATTTATATACTTAAATATTAATGAAGACATTTCACAGTCACTCACACACAAAATTGTCAATTAACACACAGATCACTATAAAACATTAATTAAAAATCTTGCTACCAACTAGATCCTAATAGGATGTTTTAAATGTACTAAAAATGATGATGACGGTATGCCTTAATTATTCAATAGATCCTTTGTTACATTTCTTTCAAGAACAATAATAATTGACATTTTGTCAAACTAGGTAAGTACTTGATAGTATTTAGCTGTTTACCTGTATTCTCCCTGCTAATTCCTTCGGATTAAAACTTCCATCTGCTGGATTCAAGTTGAACGTGACGTTGAAATACACATAATCAGGTTTTTCATTCGCAAGACACAATTTACTCTCCGACAGAGTGACACAGTAAAATGTTTCGACTAAATTATAATATTTGCAATAAAACTCGTTGATACGAGAACGCGGTACCGATATTATAAGATCCGTATCGTGAGACATTGTTTGGTGTGTGTCGCAATAATAATCACGCACGACTATCGCAATTTTATTGCATAATTCGTATCAAAACAACTGCGACAACCTTCCAATTCAACACTGAACACAACTTTAATTTGACAGGTGTAATGTAAGTATGAAGTAAGGTAGTCATCCATCCAACAGATAACAAACTTTATTCGACTATTTTCGTAGGTTTCAATAGTCGATTTTAAAGTGTAAAATACTTTTCCTAATTGTCTTAAGTTTATTTTAAATGTTTAATAATTAGCCATAAAAATATTGGCTATCATAATACATATTGTACAGGTATTCTAATAGCACAGGTTATTAGGAATTTGGGATTAAAAAAACAGGTTCGCACAAAAAGCATTGGAAATCAACCCTTACATCGCTGGGTGTAAATTCAAATATCATTTGTTAGCATAATTATTATTTCTCAGAAACTTATTTTTTGGAAATGTTTAAAACAAGATGTACTGATAACAGTAAAGTAAATCATTTATTGTTTAAGGATAACAATAATATGAAGCCCTCTCCTCCTTCTTCCAGGCTTGAGACTGGCACCGGCGACGAAACGTTCCGATGGCGGAGTTAGTGGCATCTGCTGTGACTTCAATTGTGAAAAACGTTATCTGCAAAAAATTTGTTTGTAAAAATAAAATCTTTGCAATTTTATTTGTTTTAAAGTTTAAATGAGCTCACTCGATCACTATGGATATAATGCAATAAAGGTAATGTCCCGTCGGCAGCCCCCGACTGGGATGTGGTCTTACGTATTTTAGTAGAATATACAGTATTTTTTTTAAATAGTATATGTTAAGCTAAATAGGCAGTTGAAATTCTTACCATATTTCTGTATGATATTCAGTTCATGCATCATTTAATTAAAAAATATAATTATTAAAAGTCATCGGAGTCCGACTCTGGCGGGATGTTCTCCCTGTTAACTTTATGTTTGCGTTTTTTTTTATTGTTTTGTCGGGTACGGAACATCTTGCTCTCATCGGCACATTTTGTTGTAATACTAGTTCTGTAAAAAAACGTAAGGTTAAAAATATAAAAACTATGGATAAAAAGCGGAAACTTCATTGTAGTGTACAGTCACGAGGAAAAAGAAAAAACACTTAGCAACATTACGAAGCTATTTTCTTCGAATATAATTATTGAAATGTCATGTTTTTGGACTGCCTCGTTGGTCTAGTGGTTGCAAGCGCGACTGCTGTGCATGAGGTCTTGGGTTCGATTCCCAGGTCAGGCAAAGTGTTATTGAGTTTTTCCATCAGGAATTTCTCAGTAGCAGCCTCGGAGTCTGGATTTGTGCCCGGTTGATGGCAATAGGCTCGCCCCCTATTACATGGGACTAAAAACATAACTGGCGAAATGTGGGTGTACTAATGGGTACACTTCTGCCTAACCCTTCGGGGATTACAGGCGTGATGTTATGTTATGTTATGTCATGTTTTTAGGTATATAATATTTTGAATTCAATACTACTATGAAATAGGTCTTATATCAAAGTTACAACAAGTTATTTTACACTTTTGAATTTTGCTAAGTATATACTTGTTTTTGCTCGTGACTGTACTCCACACGGAAAAGTAAAATATGACGATAATACCTGACTACGTTTTCCGGTACGCAACATCGCTCAACCACTGTCTGCACTATGTCATTCACCAAAGCTGAATCTAACTTTTTCTTTGCAGGCTTATTTGGAAACGCTGGAGATGGTTTGCCGGTGAGAGAATGCGTCGCTAAAACTCTGAAAAAAAAAACGTTACATTTAGGCGAGGTCTTTAACAGTAGCCTAAGTAGTTAGGTACTCAATACGCGGTTGATAAATACCTGCGTGTGAAAACTGCCGTTAACAATTTCCGTGTAGCACTTGTGTAAGAATTCCAATTGACATGCCTGAATATTCTTGACGGTATTAAAGCATTCCCGTCTCCTATTGGCACCTGTGAAGAAAAAACAATTTGAATTTTATAAAATATTTTTCTAATTCAATGTTGATAAAGTATATCAATTATCAAGAGAATAATACAAACCAAGTCATCAGCATTTGCATTAACATTTCTGTTACTTAATACTTTAGTAGTGTTATTGTATCCATTATATTGACCAGTTTTGTGTTTTGTTTTTCTTTTTTCGGGAGTCTCATGGTCGGTAAATGTTTCATCCATATCTGTATCGGAAGCATTACTATCCATCGTCTGAAAATAAAAGAATAATATATTGTTATTTTCTATCTCATTTTAAATTTGAAATCGAGTTGTAAGAATGTAGATTACCATTTCATGAGAGTTTACTTTATAAGACTCATCATCATCATCGTCACCATCAAAATCATTATCATTATCGGAAACATCTTGGTCAATCATTTTCATGGGATGCGAATTTGATTTGATTTGTTCTTCCAACGATTTAATCTTTTCACAAAGTTTGGAAATAGTAAACTCCATTGTCTCTATTATTGGAAGTTGATATTTATCCTCTGTTTGTGTTCCCATATCACGAGTTTTTACTTTAGCCTCAGAAACATTATCCTTTTTAGCAGAGTTATGGACTTTTGGTGTGTTTGCTGTATTATTTTGAACAGGACCTGATGTTACGGTGAAATGTTTAATTGGTTTACGTTTAAATATTTTAGAACGTTTATTACTGGATTCTTCAACGTGGTAAGCATGATTATGGGCAGCACGTGTCAATTCTTGCTCAGTAGCTTTCCTTTTCGGTGAGTTCTGAAATAAAAAAAGGTAGTGAATATGTGTAGGTTCTGATAGGTTACATTTCGTGTTATTTATATTTTATATATTTATAAACGAACATAAAAAGTATGCATTTATTGGAGATTTTAATAATGATTTATGTTTTACCGTATTAATAACGTCAGATTTCCTCGTTGTGCTTTTTGCAACTGCATACATGGGACTAACAGTTCCAACTTTAGGTGAAGTTACAGCGTTAGTTGGCTGTTTCTAAAATAAAAAAAAAGAGTTCAATTAGGAATTTTTCTAACAGCGTATGAATCTTTTGTAGGTACCATACAATTTTAGTAGCTTACCGCAACATTGGACGCTATAAAACAGCTCAAGAATAGATTTGCAGTTTCTATAGATTCTTTACGATCATCTGCAAATAAGACAAATTAAGGTTCAGAAAAGATTTTTTTTTACTGATCGGAATCTAATATAGTATTCTAAAAGGTAAACTCACATTTTGTTTCTCGAATGTTACTTTGCAGATCCAAAAGTGCTTGCGCAGCATCATATTCTGTGTTAGCAACACTCATGCCAACCGTCGACATTTTTTAAACTTTTAGAACTGTAAAAAATATGACTTCATCAAAACTTTAAATCACAATTATAATAGTACACTACAACTACACTCATGGGCGCCGCCAGGATTTTTTTCAGGGAGGTGGATCTGCATCTACACGCTGTATCATACATAATTTATACATGGATTTTATGCCAATTAAATAAATTGGACAGCAACCTAGACACCTTTAGTGCAACCTAGACACCCCCTTGCTATCGGCACCCACGACTACACATATTATTCAAGAACCTTGAATCTTAGTTTACATAAACAACACAGTTTCACTCACAAAGTAATTAGGGCAAAACTGTTGATTAACTAGTAATGAGAACAACAACCACACACAACATGAAACCAAAGAGTACTGACCAAAATTTGGAAATTATCCTATTTATGTAGCTTCTTCGTTCAATGGGTCATAAAATAAAAGACCACGCTCTGGCTAAGCTCTTACAAAAATCAGGTACCTACCCAGTAAAAGTAAATCTCTTTCAATTTCTCTGGAACATATTACTTATTGTCTACAATTATACTCGAGGTACCTGCGAAGCTTAGCTTTTGTCGACATATCGGGTTTTAGAGTTGTAAAATCGAAATAACAATGAGAGTAATTTTAAAAATATTGGGAATTACTTTAACTGCCTACCTCCAGATGGTACAAAGTTAATAGGATTATTATTATGTGCTAACAGGTATTCGAACACCCTATTTATTACTTATTAGAAACATGTATACCAATGATATAATACCATGCTATGTCAGGTGGTTTACGAATGTACCTAAATAAATCTTCCTGGCTGAACAGCGAAAAAATGGTTACAATACTGCTCGATTTCGATTCTTATAAATATCAACCAAACAAACCATAATGTTTGCGATATTCAAGTAGGTTTGTATGTAACACATTCATAGTAAATTGAATAACTTACTCAAACTTTTGTACAACTTGTATGCCTGTAGAAAATATACATTTTCAGTAGCAATAGTACAGCATAGCCTTAAAAAAAAATAGCTACATCAAAGCAATGTTTGCCCATGTCATTCACGTTTTAACTTACTAGATTAGAATAAGATTATTATTACCGTAACTGCTTACCTATCATTATTTATTTATTATAATATTGTTCTGCCATTTCCACTATTTTAGCTATAACAAATTTCTCGGAACAGTAAGTTGTATCCGTTTTGTATTTGTTCTTTATTCCAATAAGCTATGTCATGGACAGCTCACTATAAAACAATTTGTCCTTTGTAAACGAGCTTTTGTTATGTTCTTCGAAATTTTTAGCAATGTTCATAATAGGATAACAACTTTTTTAAAGCCTTTAGTCTTTAAATCGCCGAAAACTCTCCTGTCTTCCTGACTTCAAATTCAGACTCTGTCCGTTTCATTCCATTCTTATGCAGTTAATTTTGTTCTCCGTAAATTGTACCATCATCGTGAATCATCATTATTTGTGTTGGTATTCCACATGTTTACAACTTGCATCACTGTGTATCTGTACTGCAACGTAATAATAATTTGAGGGTACTTGTAAATCTCTGTGACATAAATAATTATTTTTAGCTCCTTGTGAATCATTTCGATTAGTTAATTGAATCCCTTATGTGGAATATAATTTAATAGCAGATCAAAAAGTGTTTTCGAATCCGAACTAACGGTTAACTAAAGAACACGATTGACGATGTCGCTTGTCTAACGTAGTTTCTATTCATTCTATTAGCATTTTTTTTTTGCTTGCACATTGAGTAGGGTCTACGAACGTTAGGGCAAAATATCTACGCTTTGTATTGTTGTGTGATATTTTACCTGAGTGGTGTGCATGAGACCCAGCCAAGGTTCAGTTGCATTTTTAACATCGTGAAGTACGGTAAATCTGTGTGCTATGGCTTCAAGGGTTTGGCTACTAGTTGAATGGGTAGACGAGAGTAATGTGTTCCCTTCCTATGGTGTGGTGAACGTGGACACCTTAGCTTATGACGAAACGGACCTGCATCCTGGGAATTTGATTTTCATGCGTGTAAAACATGAAAATCCTCGGCGCGCAAAGATTTTACGGATTTCAGGTATGTTTTAGCTATTGTTCTTTTTATGTTTATATTTATGCTGTAAGTACATGTGTTTCAACTTTTGACCGTGAATATTTTCATTCATGAATAACGTAGGTAACGGTATTTTTTGCAAAACAATCTAATTTCTTATTTATTCGTATAGACATAAAACCTTAATTCATTTGTTACAATTTTCGTACATCCTGCCAGTTGTACAATTATTATTAAAAGTTAAACTCATCTCTATGGCAATAATCATAAGGTTGGAATTGTGTACAACTCGTGTTCTTGACGTGTATGAATTTCATCTAACCCTATAATGAAAGTGATTCGTTCCCGATCAAATTAAAAAAAGACCCTTACTTTATAACTTCCAGAGAGCAAACGATATGTTAAGGAACAGAGGGAGATCTTGGAGCGTCAGGATCAGCAGGTTAAGAATGTCTTGCAGCTTTGTATGCGAACTATAAAGGAAATGAAAACGGAGAATTCGGTAAGTAGACACCCCGTTTATCTAGTTTTGGTGATTCTTATACTCCTTATAGACGCGCTCAACCGTGTAATACCAGGCTGCTCCATGAATGAATCGATAATCAGCCTTATGTTTAATCAGGCAAAATGAGGACAGATCCAAAATAACTATTTGTTAGTCATCGCATACGCAACCACAAGAATAAAACAAAAAGAGGTTTTTCTAAATTTCAAGTGACAATGCATTTCCCAATATTTCACGTAGGTACCTATTCTTTTTTAAAACAAAGACGAGGTACCTATGTTAAGTGATTGTCCGGCTGACGTACAATCCCAAAGCCTTTGTTGGTTCGTTAGTATTTTTATGGTTTTTAACGTGGTATTTTCCAGTGTTGGTGATGTAAAGTATAGCCTTATGTGGAGAACAATACTATTTTATTGTGACACCCATTTCCGTACATAATTTCACATACAATTTCTTGAGGTTTTGGTTTTCAGGTGCCTATGCATGTTTATGCTTAAGCGAGAAATAAGTGATAGTCAAATGTAGATTACAAGTGACCAACTATCGAAACTTCTCCCATGCTTTTACTGTAGATTACACTGTTATTCATTTTCAGTTTAACGCACAACAACAAACCAGCAGTCATAGCCCTTTGCCACATGTGGTGGTTGCACAAAATGACAATAGCGACAGCGACGGTGATTCAGAAGTAGGTTTGGACTTCTTATTCTTATCAACCATAGCACAGTTTCTATCTTCTTCTTTTTTAACAATGAAAATATATATTTTCAGCCGAATATTAAAGTTGAACGTAGCAAAACTCGCAACTTCAGCAAATCACAAATATATACTCCTCAGTACAACCGTAAAGAGTCAACCGTCAACCAAGTACGTGGTTCGTTGAGTGCAAATAATTCAAGACGGCGATCTATCATCAGTAGCACACCTCTGCCTAGTAGCAGTGCTCAGGAAAACATAAAACTATGTTTTGACCAAGCAACACAGACAGAAGAAACATTTTTACTTCCAGCTGCATCTAAAATCGAAGAAATGGAAGCAGTTCTGAAAAATCTTTATAGAAGATTCCAATCTTTGATATCCCAAACAAATGTGAACTCAAATGGTTCAACCTCCATGTCAGAGTCAGAACATAATGACGAGGTTTGTTATATAGCACCGAAAGGGGGTGAATCGTGGATACAACCAAATAACACCGAATATCAGCAACAAGTCAATCTGATTACAGCAGAATTTGTCGAAGAAGTTGGTGCAGAAACAAATGGTGGAGAGCAACAAGTGAATAGTTCGATTGTTAAAACTGAAGACAAATTCAATTCTAATACTCTGCGGGTTCGCCGGATGTCAGCACAAACTACTAATAATATCGAGACTGTGAATGATGCTGATCTGGTAAAATTTTAAATCTGCCTGTCTCTCTTTTCATGCTCGTAACGATGGATTTATTGTGCACAGAGTGACCTTCATGACTCGTTACTTTAACTTCTATTGTTGATTAATCATCCAACAAATTGAATACGTCCACTGTGTCCCTTGGTACAGTGAATGTCGCTGTGTTCATTTTTTATTAGAATCGCACTCCTTCAGATAACTCTTGAATTTTATAGAAAGGTATAACGTTGTTATTTTGATACTAGTCTAATCACCATGTCCTGTCAGGTATCTATTGGGAATGGCAACGCTAAAGTACCCGCAAGACTGCTCAATGACATTGACTGGACCTCGCATACATCCGCTACAAGACAATTATTGCAGGCAATCTTCCCGCGAAGGTAATCAAAAATCCTTAACAAAAGTTTGTAAACTATTATAAAAGATTCTTACTTTTTATTTTCTTGTAGAGTACTGGCAACGCATTCTCTAACGGGCAAGCAGTCTCCGGCATTTTTGAATAGACCCCCAAAGAAAATTTTAGATCCTCAACTTGTTGAAGATATTGTGAAGACAGTTTCAACAAAATGTGGTGTTCCAAAGAATTTGGTGAGGTAATTATTAAATTCGCAACTTATCATGCTTACTCCATAATCATTTCTTATCACTTATCATTTTTCCATGTTATAGCGACATCTATCTATCAAAAATGAAACGTTAATAATGCACATTCGCCGTTGTAGGGTTAAATGCATTAAAGGTCACAATTTTTTAATTATTAGTTTTCTGTTTCCAGAAACAGTATAACAATAAAGTGCACAGACGAAGCAAAGTTATATCGTAATCGACAACAATACAAGCAGGTACGCAAACCTTTGCAACAAAACGACGAAAACATTCCGCCATCAACGCCCTCATCTGACGAATCTAACGCTGTTATGAATTAGCATTTTTCATGCTTTTAAAATTAAGAATTTATGTACCTTTACCTTGGATATGTAATGTCAATTAAAAATACCTATATGTTTTTCTAACCTAATACCTAAGTATTGTTTACCGTTTGCGTTTTTGATTGCTCTATGTTTGGTACTTTAATAAAAAATTGGCTGTTGTAATTACAATTTCACTGAATAAAATTAACCGTTTTCGGTTCTTCGGCACATTTTTCATGTGTTATTTTCATTATTTCTCACACAACTCAGTCCGTTAGGTACCTACCCAAAGATCTCATAATAGAAACTCAGTAGTCCAATGGTTCAGTGGTTTCAGAGTGGTTTCTTCGATGTTCCTAATTTGTTGTCATTCCATATTCACATACTTACCAAGACTATCAGATTTATATTTTAAAGACAACCGAATTTCACACTTCTTCTCAGAGATGGGTAGTCATTCAATTAAAATTAAAAATGTTCTCATCCAACGACAATTCGGATACTGATCTGATAGTATACCGACCAGAACCTGTTGTTTATAATTTGAAGAAAAGTCATTTATTGTACATTTCGTTATTGAACGTTCGTACTTATTAATTCCATGATTTCCATGCTTTTAGTCGATTTTCCAAAAATAACAAAAATGAACGTGTCGGTGACATAGTAATTCTGAGATATGACATTTATTATTTCTGACAGCTGACGTTGACGAAGAATTTGTCAATTTGGTGCTGTGTGTAAGTAATGTTTTGTAGGTTATGTCACGTTAGGTTGTATTTTTGTACGAAATAATTATATATTCAATTATTTATTGCTGGTTATATCAGTGTAATTCAACAATGGAGGATATAGAAGATACTGAGTTAGTTGCCACAGAGCACGATCGTTTAGTGAGTGCTATATCGAAGTTAGATAAAACTCAACATATAACGGAACCTACACGAAATGAACCGACTAATCTTAGTTCAGAATTTAATCTCGCAAAGAGAACAAACAGGCTTAACCTGAACAACGTTGCCAAGATATTAGAAGGAACCGCGCACCATGTACAGATAAGCAAGAAATTAAAAAAGACTCAGAGTGGGTTAAAAGTTTTGAGCAAGCCATTAGAGAAGCCACAGGCTGAACGAATCAAGAGAGCAACAGGTTACGAAGAAACAAAAACTAAAATAGGAAGATGGGATCCAGTTGTAGCAAGGAGTCGCACTGTTGATTATGTGGCCTTCCCAATAAAACATGTTTCTTCTAAACTTGAACCTACAGGAGATTTCTTAAAAAAGCTTAAGTTAAAGTCAGACTTAGAAAAAGAACTAGACGAATTAGACCCCACACCAATAGTAGAAGATGAGGAGGAAGAAGAGCCAGTTTTTCCAATGACTTATGAAGAAATGGTGGAGCATAGACAACACCTTGCAAAAATGAGGGCACAGCAGTCATACAAGGCTGCAAAAGCTAAGAGGCAGAGTAAAATAAAAAGCAAAAAGTATCATCGGTAAGTGTATTACAAACAATTATATTGACTTAAAGAAAAAAAAATGCTGAAAAAGTAAAAAAAATAAAAAATAATTATATCTTAATAATTTATGTGCTGTTTTTCATTACAGTGTTCTGAAGAAAGAAAAACTAAAACAAGAGCTGAAAGAATTTGAAGAACTACAGAAGAAAGATCCAGAGGAAGCTTTGAAGAAACTAGAAGCTATAGAAAAAGCTAGAGCTCTAGAGAGACACACTTTGAGACATAAGAGCACTGGAAAATGGGCTAAGAACAAGTTAATTAGAGCCAAGTATGATAAAGAGGTAAGAGAAAGCAATTAATTAATTTAGACTGGGTTCTTTGGTACCTCTTTTTTTAACTGGTGTTAACTCCGTGATTATCCATTAGCATGGATTATGTATATTATAGATACCAGAAATAAACTGTGCTATTCAAGTAAATCCATTTCAATAATAGGATTTTTTTTTATTTCCTATTATTAGGATTAATCAAATTTGTACCATGTAGATCAGTAAAGTATAATTCGTTATTGTTTTTCAGGTAAGACAGCAACTAGCTGACCAGCTGGCTGTTGGCAGAGGACTCACGAAAAAGGTGCAAGACAATCAAAGTACAGATGATGAGGCAGAAGATGACCCTACACCTAACATTGCTCTATCTCAAGATCCCTTGAACCCCTGGATGATGCAAAGATCAGATAAATCCAATATTAATGCTGAATTTGACTTTGGTTACAAGAAATACATACAAAATAAAATGATCAAACAAAAAGATGACAGTGATAGTGATTCTAATGATGAAAACGTGAATAATGAAGATGACCATAAAAATAATGAACTCAATGTTCTAAAAGCAAGTATCAACAAATTATCCACAGGAGAAAATCAAGATGAAGAAAGTAGTGATGAAGATGCTGAAATGGTACAAACAGTGGTTAATAATGAAAAAGCCAAACCTACAAATAAACGAAAAACCTGTCAAACAGAAACTCAACAAATAGAAAATGAAGTTGACCAAGTCCTGAACAATCCATTATTCAAAAAGTCTAAGAAAACGGTTGCTAAATTAAAAGTTAGTAAACCAGTTGCCACTTCAAATTGGGAAGTAGAAACTATTAATAAAACTGAAAATAAACATTCAAAAGATGTATTATCAGCTTTTGAAAATCATGAAACCAGTGTAGCACAGAAAGTAGAAAAGAAATTAGGAGAAATAAGGCGGAACATTGAAAGATTGGAGAAGGCTGGCCGAGCTAATAAAAGAGAAACCCAAAAAATCAAAGATACACAAGAAAAAGACAACTTAGAATATCTTAAACTCAAAAACATGAAAATCAAAGCTGTCATTGATGAAGAACTAATAGAAACATCAACTAAAACAGCTGGTGGTTTGTCAAATGAAGAAAAAGAGCAGCCTTTGTCTAAAATACTAAATGCAGCCCAAGCACCTGTTCAAGAATCAGCAGACTCCAACATTGACCCTAACAGATTTATTGCTGTAAAGCCAAAATACTTGAATAGTGCAATTTCACAGGGTGAAAATGACTATGATCAATTGGATGATGATCAAGTAGTACCTAGAGTTAACATAGAAGAAGTCTTTGAAGAAGATGATGTGGTAGCAAGTTTCAGACAAGAAAAAGAAGATGAAATGAATAAAGATAAACCTGAAGATATCAATCTTACATTGCCAGGCTGGGGTTCATGGGGTGGTAAAGGTGTGAAGGCTCCAAAACGTAAACGGAACAGGTTTATTCTTAAAGCTCCACCTAAAATACCGCGTCGTGATGAAAACAAAGGCGACATAATAATTAAAGAAGTTAAGGACCCAAAGCTTGCTGTCCATAAAGTAAAAGATGTACCATTCCCCTTTGAAAGTGTCAAAGACTATGAAGCATCTATCAGAGCTCCACTAGGTAATACTTTTATACCTGAGAAGGCACATAAAAAGCTTATTCGTCCAAGTGTTATTACTAAAGCTGGTAAGATTATTGAACCAATGGATGAGGAGGAACTGCTGGTAACGAAAAATCGGAATTTCAGGAATGAAGCTGTTATTAAACTATTGGGACAAAAATAAACAAATAATACAACTGTTATAGTTAATGTAGCTTTTATTTTAAACTTAAATTAATCTTATCTTAAACACCTACTCTTACAGGGGGCGACACAAGTATAACACCATCACCCCTCACAAATAACATGGGAATGTTCCGTTTAGTTGTTCTGTATACTTCTTCATATGTTTCTTCATCAATTTCAACTGTTGTTATAGTTTCTTCAGCATCACCAAGGACCATGTTCAAATGTTGGTCATAGGCCTAGAACGTAAAACAAATATTCAAGTTGACAGCTTATTAAAACTTTACTAGGATAAACTACAACGAAACTTTGGTAGGATACCAATAAGCTGATGATTTCATATCTAGGTGGGAACAGACGCATGTAATAAATTTTAACAGGGAAGGTACCAGGGTAACAGGAGGTCACCAAGGTCCAAAATATTAATGTTTTGGACATAACCACTACTACTACACAATCTTACTACTATTACAAATGCAAAGTTTGGATGGATATGATTTACTCAATCACACCAAGAAAGTCTGAATAGATCTAGATGGAAATTGATACAGATAGATTATAGTCTGGAATAACACAGGCTTTTTATCCTGGAAAAATGTATGGTGGTAAAAGTGGGAAAATATACCAACTTCGACAAGGACAGAGTCGCAGGCAGCAGCTAGTGTTACATGAATTTATCTAGCAGCAATTATGTTGGATTGCTTTCATAATACTTACATGTAGTTTTCCTCTTAGTTCGCGCTCATTGCGCATTTTTACGTATATCCTCTCATCCAAGCTGAGTCTTATGAGGTCCAGAGGCTCCTTCACTGTCATCACAGATACCTGAAATTTTTTATGACAGCGAAATTAAAGGACAGCTTCGCGCAAGCTTTGATTCTACGGATATCTTGGAAGGCGGCTGAATGCCTGTTAGTATCTGACCATGGGACTTACTTAGAATGTGTGCTTTATTCAACTAATTATATTAAACTTTACTTGCGTTTATAAGCATCAAAGTTAAATAATACTAACTTGTTAGTATAAGCACAGTAAAGCAACAGACGACTTACATTTTCACCATCATCAGCCATGGCTACCGGTTAGCTTTAGAAAGCGTAGAATAATAAAAAAGAACTAGACTTTGTGAGTCAGAGCTTAAATGTCTGACGTAAAAGCTAATTTAATAATTCAAATATTTGTAGTAAACAATCAATAAATACGAGGCGGCATTAAGCATTTAGGGTTAGTTTTTGGTTATTTATTTCATTATTTGACAATTGACGTAAAATATTGTTTTGCCAACCTTTTGGTTTTGTCACGCACACTCTAGTTTTAACCAAATATAAAAATTCTTTATCGACTCGTGAATACGAGTCATTCGACTAATAATAATTAAACGCATAACAAAAGTGAGCATTTAGAAAAATCTCTATGGAGTTCTTCAAATTCTCCAATCAATAGAGACGATAAATCGCCTATGCATAAACCGGTGATTTGTGTAAACTTAACATATTATTACACATCACTACAATTGTCAAATATCGCGTCACTCAGTCGTCAATCAAGTCAACGCGTGTCAGGGATTTTAATGCGAAAAGAAAACTATATTATTGGTTTATGACAAAACAAATTGAGTTTAATTTGTAGTGTTAAATGATATTAGTGTAATAAAAATGGTGAGAGGCGGGTAAGTGTTTTATTTAAAGACGTGGGAGTATTTTTCTATGATTGATTTGGCGTAATGTGTTCATCATGCAAATGTTTACAGGCGTGATCGCGATAGAGACCGCGATCGTAGGCGGTCTCACAGTCGGTCGGCAACGCCTGATCGCAAGAGGAGGAGGTCCAGGTCTAGATCGAGAGACAGGGCCTCTAAATCGACGAAGAGGAAGCGCAGCCGTAGTAGGGAGAGGGAGTCGAAGAGGGAACGGAGCAGGGACCGCAGTAGAGAACGCGAGCGCGATAGGGACCGTGATCGCGATAGGGATCGGGACAGGGACCGAGACAGAAAAAGGTACGTAAATAAACACCTATATAATAAAGGTCAGTAGTACAAAACATGCCATGAGCTTATGCCATGCCATTGAAAAATACAAAAGTAGAACATTGTTCTATTTTTAAATAATTACAATTTTATTCAGCCTGAGTTTCTTTACTTCAGTATTGTTTAATTTCAACAAAAAAAAGAAATAGTACCTTCTTTCTTAATTAGATCCACACACATACATCTAAAACACCCTATTTTATTAACTTTAAACTTCTGATAAATTATTTTTTAATATTTTCTTCAGTGATAAAAGAGATGACAAGAGGAATGGCTCTGGGAAATCCTCCAGGAAGAAATCACCAGACAAAGAGAAAGAAGAGAGGTCAAAATCTAAAGAGAAAACCCTCAAATCAGATTCTGAATATGATCCAGGAACTGTGGATAAGGTTAGTTGCTGTTTTAATGTTAAGATACCTAATCGTCAAGGATGATAATGATTCCTACAACTTTCTAATGCCAACAAAATTGGTCATTCAAAAGTTTGTGGTCATTATCAAAAGCCCTCACCTTAATCTGTATAGAACAATGATAGAAATAAATTGTAATTAAAAAGGACTATGTGATTGTAATGAGGGCTCATGGTCTTTGCTAATCATATAGATCTTTGTAATGATGAAAAAAGTACTTTTAGATGTACAGCTTTTTGAATATGTAAGCTTTTATATTTATACCTACCTCAATCCAAGGTAAAGTACAGGCTAGTTGTAATATAAAGTTTACTCTATAGCTACTATTTTCTATATCATCTACATTATATCCACTTTAGACCCTTGGATAGATAAAATTGGTCCAAATATGATAGATTCTCAATGCATTATCTACTCTTTATGTACATCAGGAAGAAGAACAAACTCGTTTGGAAGCAGAAATGCAGAAGCGTCGCGATCGCATCGAGCGTTGGCGCGCCGAGCGCAAACGTAAAGAGTTGGAGTCTGCTAAGAAAGAGGTGCAGAAAGGCAGTATTGTTAGCAATATTCAGCTGCCAGTCAGCAAGAAGTGGTCACTGGAAGACGACTCTGGTGATGAAGGTAAGAAAATACTTGTTAGTTATGGTATTTTATTTTCTTCATTCTAGAGCAGGGGTTTTCAACGAGGCGCGTCACCCAAGAGGGGATGAGGACCAACAGTGTAATTAAGGACCTTATTTGCACATATCAAGACTTAATGCTGTACCTACAGCATTACATACAAACTTAGTAAAATATTTAAGTAAAAAAAAAATACCAGCCGAATTGAGAACCTCTTCCTTTTTTTGAAGTCTGTTAAAAATAAGAATAGAATCTAATTGCCCCTACCAAAATATAGTTACACAATGTGCAGAAGAATAGGCAAGAACTACATAACACTACACTACTCTTTTAATATTTGATAAGATACCCTAGTTATAAAGAAACAAACAAACAAAAACAGTTTTAATAACATTATTTTGTGATTGTATTAAAAAAGCAGGTGAAGATCCTGGAGCGGAACCCAAAGAGAAGCATGTAGTGGAAGAGAAGAAGATAGAGGAAGAAGATGAAATAGATCCTCTGGATGCGTACATGCAAGAAGTGCAACAGGTCAGTGTTAACAGATTTAATAATTAGTATATAACTTATTTGTTGAATTACTTTATTTTCTATGTTCCTGGGGTTTGATTTTCATATTGAGTTCTTAAAAGTAGACCATTGTATATTATGTTTTTTACATAATTGTTTTATGCACACATTTTTTATGCTTTTGTTAGTATAATATTGTGAAATAGATTATAAATATCTATCTGTATATTTCACAATATTTCATAATAACTTAATTATTAAGTTATTTAACAAAAAAAAAAAACATGAACAGACTCTTTAAAGTATATGCAGTTAGCATAGCAACTCCCTTCATTTAAAGTAGCAGAGGTCCCGCCTCTCGCGCCTTCAATTATCCGGTTTGAGTGGAGATTTGCAAAAGTAGGGATCTTGACCCTCTACCAGGATTGTCCTGATAGCCGTGAAATACGTAGCACGACGAGAATATCGCCGCGATTCTCTCCCTCGTGGAGACGTCCCCAAAAAATTAATCGAGTTACTATACTATTTACATAAAAATATTGTTTAATTTGTTTGCAGGAAGTACGCAAAGTGAATCAAATGGACCAGGCGCGGGGTGTTATCAATGTACCGACCACTACTGGAGGCACAGTTGTAGTACTAACAGGAACAGCCAAGAAGAAGGTCACTGAGCAGAAGAACAAAGGTACATATAATATGTAGTTATAATTATTTACAGCCCGCGACTGCGACTACTCTGACTTCGATTTTATTTAATTTAATAATTCTCCAACTTATCCTTCATCATAAATTTGTCCCAGGCCAAGATCAAATATTTCAAACACGCAGTAATCGATTGGCAAAAAGCTAAAAGCCACTGGGCAAGCCGCGTTGTTGAAATTATTTTTCAATTGTTAAATATAGAGTAGACTTATAACATACACATTTAGCGTGTGCTTTCGCACAACTGCCAAACAACAAGTGCAAGATAGAGATAGGAATATATGTAAGCGAAAGTAGGTGCTAAAAGTAACGTATATTAATTTGTATGGTCTACAGATTTTTGAAATAACCTACAATTATTTATTTGTTATCAGGTGAACTGATAGAACAGAATCAAGATGGTTTAGAATATTCTTCAGAAGAAGAAACAGAGGATATCAAAGACGCCGCTGCGAACCTCGCTTCCAAACAAAGAAAGGACTTGGCTAAAGTTGACCACGCCAGCTTGGACTATATGCCTTATAGAAAAGCTTTCTATACTGAGGTAAGGTTTAGAAAGAATATAGTGTGCACTTATGTTTTAGTGGGTTTCACTTATAGCGACATCTATAGTGCAACATGCGAACTAAAACTGTGGTGTCATCTATCGGTCCACATGCGAACTACAACTGACGTTTTCTATATCAGTGACAGTAGCATAATATATACTACCCGTCAACAACCGTCGGGCAGTAGCTCAACAGACTACACTCGTCTAGTCGGACAATCCCCCACTTTCAATGGAAGATGAGAAACTTTACACCCCATATCTCGAACCTCTAAACACCATTAAATTCGTAACTTAATGACATAACATCACGCCTGTAATCCTTGAAGGGTTAGGCAGAGGTGTACCTATTATTACACCCACATTTCGCCAGTAATGTTTACTTGAGTGTAATTTAAAGAAGAGACTGCTGAGTGCTGTCTCCAGATCTTGCTCTATGCCACCTGGTTTCAATATGTCCTAGACGCCATTTTATCGTCATTAATCCATCTAACTGGACATACACATAATTATAAATACCTTTCCTGTTCGCTACACAGGTTTCCTTTTATAGAAATGTAAGGGACTTTTCCTGTTTGTTTTAATATCTGTTTTGTTGTACCAAGTGTTTCATATAAAGAATGTTTCACCATAGATATAGAAGATTATAGATATGAAGTTTTATGTATGATGTACTAACCAGTAGTTTATATTTTAGGTGAACGAGTTAGCCAGAATGTCATCAGAAGACGTAGAAGCATACAGGACAGAGCTGGAAGGTATTAGAGTGAAAGGGAAAGGATGCCCCAAGCCAATCAGAACTTGGGCACATTGCGGCATTAGCAAGAAAGAGATGGATATATTGAGGAAGCTTAACTTTGAAAAGCCAACACCTATACAAGCTCAAGCTATTCCTGCTATCATGTCGGGAAGGTAAGTCAATTCTGCTTTTAAATTGTACTTATATTGGGATCTGATAAAGTCATTCAGTTATTATATTAAGTTTAATGAAAGATATATATTGTAACCACGCGAAGCCACGGGCAATAGTTACATCACAATTTAAAAGGACCTTGTATGCCTTGCATAAAGTCGTTTTTTAAACGATTACAAGAAATGAAATGAGCATTCTCAGATTCTAAGCAAATTTTTAGGAATATTTTGAAATCACTGTGCATATGTTTTGGTTGTATACCAACCTCTAAAGTTGTAGTTTCGTGTCCATTTGATACTCTTAGAATCTTATTATTCCATTGCAGAGACCTAATCGGCATAGCAAAAACAGGTTCGGGCAAGACCTTAGCATTTATTTTGCCGATGTTTCGGCATGTTCTCGACCAGCCTCGCTTAGAAGACACAGACGGCCCCATAGCCCTCATCATGACGCCGACTAGGGAGCTTTGCATGCAGATCGGCAAGGATATCAAGAAGTTTGCAAAGTCTCTGGGATTGAGGGTCGTTTGCGTTTATGGTGGCACTGGGATATCTGAACAGGTAAGCTTTACTGTTTGAGGGGCAATCAACGTAAGTTTAACAGCAATTGTATTCTAATCTCTCGTTTTGTCATAGCTACCTCTTATTTGTCTAAATTTATGACACGTTTTTGTGGCTGAGATGAGATTGGGATTAGATTTTTCATGTTTATAGTTCCGTGAATTGGCCTTCTAATGTTTGCTCAGTTTATTACATACAGAAATGTAAAATAAAAATGCATTTTAATGACACTTATCCATTAATTTTTTTTGTTGTAAATTGTCATAAAAATGATTATAGTTCTTCAAAAACGGACCAACATACAAGCTTTAAATTTTTAAATTAATTGCGTCAAAGAACTGGAATATGCAAAATCTGGTAAATCACTATCCAGCAATTAATGTTCAATGTATGCTAAAGATTGATTTAAAATTAATTAGCCTTAAATATCCAAAATTTTATCCAACTACTTCGTAGGAGTAGATTTTTTTTTAAACACACATTTGTTTATTTAAATTTAGTACAAGTAAGGCTAATAATAAGTAAGAATAACATAGAACATTTACTTTATCACAGATCGCAGAGTTAAAACGCGGTGCTGAAATGATAGTGTGCACGCCGGGACGTATGATTGACATGCTAGCGGCCAACTCGGGCCGTGTCACCAACCTGCGACGAGTCACCTACATAGTGCTGGACGAGGCTGACAGGATGTTTGACATGGGTTTTGAACCACAGGTAAGACAACTTTTTAATTTGTAGTTTTAATGACAACCAACATTCACGCGAACGATTTCGCGGGTTGCGGGGTCGCGAGATGTCGTTTATCACGGGTTTTTTTTGCGTGATACCCTATTTCTTTTTCTAAATTAAATGTAGTCTAAGTGTCTCCTTGTAACACGAACTAAATGCCCAGCTGGTTATCGGTCTAGTCATTTCTGAGATTAGCTGAAAAAAAGTTACAGACAGACAAGAGACAAAAACAAAAAAAAATGTACCTTTTTATAATTTTATTTCAATTCATATTTATTTTGTAAAAACCGTTATTTTGTTATTGAAAACAGACACTTCTATTTTTTTTTTTACATAGAATATCAAAAAAGGTACGCTGCCAACAGTCATTAGAAGTTATTGTTACGAAATCCTTTCTGACCCATATTTTGTTACAGCACAGATGGCAATAAAATATGGTTTGGTCACCTGCACATAGAACTGGGAAAGTGGAGTTAACTTTATCATGTATCAAATATGTTTTGTTTCAATGTGCAGGTTATGAAGATTATCGACAACGTAAGACCAGACAGGCAGACTGTGATGTTCAGCGCCACTTTCCCTCGACAAATGGAAGCGCTCGCTCGAAGGATATTGCAGAAACCGATAGAAGTTCAGGTACGCTCTTGAACACTTTAAGCCATTTATGACTAAAATTTCATTTGATTTAAAACATTTTTTTTTTGTTAATAAAACCTTACTTCACACTAGGAATTTGTCCTGTATCGGTGTCGTATGTGAGTTTATGTTTATAAATGTATTTGCATTATAAAGAAAAACTATTTATTAACGTAAAAAAAAATTGTTTACAACAGCTTAAGCCAAAAAACAAGCATTAAATATGGAAATTGACGATTCATTAATTTCAATTCATTATTATTAAATACGTACGTACACGGATACGGAATAACTAAACTACCTAGTTTATAAATTTAAATTCATATACACTAACAAGCAAACCCGGAACAAGTACTTGTATGCCCTACAAATATTTGTTCCGTATGGAATTGAACCGACAATTTGAAGTGCAGCAGCCAATCGCTCAACCACTGCGCCAACAGTGTCCTTATAAAAACAATCGTACCAGTAAATTGAATTTCCTTTTAATTTTCGATAGGTGGGCGGTCGAAGCGTGGTTTGCAAGGACGTGGAACAACACGTAGCGATACTCGAAGAAGACGCGAAGTTCTTCAAGCTGTTAGAACTGCTGGGGCTCTACAGTCAGCTGGGAAGCATCATAGTGTTCGTGGACAAGCAGGAGAACGCTGACAGTCTGCTCAAAGACCTCATGAAAGCCTCCTACTCATGCATGAGCTTGCATGGAGGTGAGATTTCGACAAGACTTTTTTTTTGTCATTTTTTAGTTATGGTACAAACGAAAAATATTTTGATAATGGGTACTAGAGTGTTTGATATCATAACTTCATATATGCGCAAGACCTGATCTTGCGAATTTGGGTGGTAAAAGTGGCTACTCTAAAAAAATAAAATCTCTTTATTTTTGCCCTGACTGTAAATGCTGATTTTTAGTTGCTTTGCAATAAATGAATAGTCAATTGAGTTTGCAAATAAGTGACGTCACAATTTCCAATTTCAAAGTTTTTGACAGCTCATAAAAAGTATGTTAATTGATTGGTGGTGTCTAACACTCAATTATGACGTGTTGAAGTGCGCAGGGGCATGGTCACTCACGTATCACGTTGGTTTGAGGTTGCACAACTTTTTACTCATATAATTTCGCCAAGTTCCGTGCGCCCAAGATACTTTCAGCGTGAGGGAATACATACAAGAGAAATAGGCCGGATTTTGGCTCCTCATTGTTTATTAACCATCTAGCAGTTTTAAGTTTATTGACAAATAACATTTCTACACTTCTTTTAGTTGTTTTGATCAAGTAACGACTTGTTAACAAGATGTTATGCATCAAGCATTAAGAATATAACACAAAAAAATTGATCAAAAAGCACTACAGGTTATTTTCTTTTGCAGGTTGCCTCTGACTTCGTGAATGTATTAGTTTAATTTTTCTTCATGAGAAAAGGAACACTTCAATATATTCAATTTGTCCTGATTTCTCCTAGCTAAAATATAAAATCAATTTTCTAAGTAGATAAATAACTTTTTGTAGTTACAATTTCATTTTATCAGCTTTTACAGATTAAAAAAAATATTTGAAATAGTCAAATATTGATGTAGGTGAATATTTTTGTCATAATCTACTAACGGACTATTTTCATTTCAGCGACCAAAGCGGATGTGGGGAGACCTCGATTATAAAATAAACATACATTTACTGTCGTCAATTATAAGCGTACTGCCATTTGTGCAATTAAAATTGTAACTTGTTATAACAACAATACAACCTAATTTGCATTATTAAAATAGCCCACAACTAAGTATTGTTACGTTGTTTCCGAATATATTCGTTACGGCTTACAATTTAATTTTGTTAGTCACATATACACCTGGATTTATAAGTTAATTAGTGTAATTATTAGAGATGTGCCGACTATGACTTTGGCCGATAAGTCGGATGTAAAGAAGCCGACTATTCGTCTAACCGATCGCAGTCGCCAAGCCGATCACTGTTTCGGGTGTATTCAGCAATTTCTGTCACGCTTCGATTACGGCTGATTCTCGCGCAAGTCGCAACCGCCGTCTGCGAAGGTGCCGAAACATGTTTTGTTTACTTCGTTTCTTGATTTTTAGATTTTATTCAATGTACTTAATTCCATCTATATACATTCTATAATGAGAAATACATACATACAAAGTTAAAAATCGGATAGTCGGCGCTGTTTGCTTTTTTTTTTTACGGAACTGGTCGGATATTCGGCTTTACCGGCTTGTCGGGACATCTCTAGTACATTACACACACACATTAGACATTAGATTTTAATATTTAATATTTCTTTTTTTTTTTAGGGTTAGGTTTAAAATAGGGGTCAAATTGTCACCTTAAAATATAATTACTATCAAGCAGTACGTCTATACTTGTCGGCAAATATCCAATTTGTCTAGGTGACGAATATATTAATGGTGGCCTGTTACAGGGATTGATCAATTCGACAGGGACTCTACTATCGTGGACTTCAAATCTGGCAAGGTGAAGCTACTGGTCGCAACCAGCGTTGCGGCGCGAGGCCTGGACGTGAAGCAACTGGTGCTGGTCGTCAACTACGACTGTCCCAACCATTACGAGGACTATGTTCATAGGTACGGTAGAGTATAATAGAAGAGCTGTGTGATATAGTGGCGGATCCAGGATTGTACTTAGGGAGAGGAGAGGCTTGACATAAGAGTAAGTTTTTAGATCAAGTTCACTTTAAGATTTGTCACAGAAGAACTCAGATGCTTTTGGTTTGTGCCCCTAAGCCTCCCCCTCCCCCTGGATCTGCTTCTAATATGATACATAAGATAATGTATCGGGTGGAAAGGACATCGTAATAAAAACTTTTCAACTTTCATCGCAATCATGTACTGCAATAGTTTAAAAAATTGCTATGGTGTCTCTTACACCCTTTATGTAGCCGTGTTACTTAGAGACTTCTAGATCCTCATACGGTATGAACTGGCCATCTTAAACTCCCCATTTTATTCAAGATGCGGTCGCACCGGTCGAGCAGGCAACAAAGGTTACGCGTGGACATTCCTGACGCCGGAGCAAGGGCGCTACGCGGGTGACGTCACGCGCGCCTTCGAGCTGGCCGGCGCCGCGCCCCCGCCCGAGCTGCGCGCCCTGTGGGACAAGTACAAGGACGCGCAGGAGAAGGAGGGGAAGAAGGTGCACACCGGGGGCGGGTTCAGTGGGAAAGGTCAGTGTTTGACGACTATTGTGTTGTAAAGTATATTTTGTTAAGTATTTATTTGTATATGCAGCTTGGAGATGATTTTGAAAGTAAACGAATCGTAATCATTTTAGATCAAGGTGACGCGTCTATTTGTACACTGTTAAAAGAGTTTTACAATTGAGTATTTGACAACTCCAATCAATTGACAAACTTTTTATGATCTGTCAAAACGCGATTGCTTTCAATATTTTGAATGAAAATAATAGTATGTGACGTCACTGTTTTGTCAACTCAATTCTATTACTATTACTTACTATTTATTTAATTTAAAGTCACTAAAAATCTATTTTTACATTGAATTGAAGATCAATTGGGTTTTAAGGGCTAAAAAAAAGTGTAAATAAGTGTCTTGGAATTATGGGTTAATGGTGTCAAATACATTCTATTAAAATTATTGCATTGAATCAGATACATTACAATTTAACTAAATATCCGTAAATTAGAGCTATTATTAACAAATAGACACTCAGATTAAAATGCGATCGTTCTTTTCTAACTTGCTATCGTAATCATCAGGTTTCAAATTCGACGAATCGGAAGCTCAAGCAGCTACTGAGAAGAAAAAGTACCAGAAGGCGGCGCTGGGTCTTCAAGATTCAGATGACGAAGACGTGGAAGGCGACCTTGACCAACAGATAGAGGTCATGCTTGCTGCTAAGAAGATCGTTAAAGAGATCAAGGTAAGGTTGATTGTATTATTAAAAACACTTTTTTTTTCAATTTTCTCATTGAAAAATAAGTGATCGCATGGACTACTAACTAGAATAAGTGACATTATTTTTGACGACTGTCAAAGATCTTCGACGAATGACAGTCTGAAGCATCGGCTTTATATGATTTCCGAGTCACAGAGGGGTGTCATACCATGATTTCCAAACTTCGGGCTGCTACTGAGAACTATCTAATGAAAAAACCCAATTACCCTTTTTGGCCGACCTTGGAATCGAACCCAGGTACCCACACTCAATAGCCGCGCTTGCGACCACAAGACCAATGAGGCAGTCACTTAATAAAACAGCTGATACAATGTAAATGTTTATATAACTTATAGATTGCTACAGAAAATATTTTCTCCTCGAATCGTTTAGTTTATAAACATGGATTGCACTAGTATCAATAGTTATCCATTATAGTCTAGCTCTCATGGTTCTTCTTATTATGTATTGTAAGCGTGCGAACATTAATACGTATGCTCTTGCGCACGTGGAATGAAATAGAATGGGGTACTTGGAATAAATTTCATTTGCATTGTAACATGGTAAATTTTCTTATAATGTATTAAAAAAAAAATGATTTTTAATAACGCTTTTGTTACATAAGTGTTCTCAAAGTTAATTAAATTACTATCATACTTTAATCAGTTATTTACATTTATTTTTACTTTAACAAATATCAACTTTATGCTTGAGGGAATAAAGTTTATTTCAGAATGAGTACTGAAGTTGAGTACTATGAAGTTGTATCGGAAACTAACCCAACCTGTACCTTTCATAGTTCTTTGAAAACTCATTACGTTGAAAGCTAAATATTATTGACTTAGTTTCTTAGTACTAGACCTTAGGATGTTGGGTTACCGATTCCAAATTCTAGGAGGGTACACATAACTAACTTCGAACAAAATAGTCTCATCTCAGCCAGGCCTCCCTGAAAAATAACCGAAACGTGATGGTCGGGAATGATGCGGTCAAAAATAATAGGCTTAGTTAAATGCAACTCTAACTCACACTCACTAAAATATGTCTATTTTGAACAGTAAGCATGACACAAAGACATGTGACTGTTTTTTATTTATAACCTTTTTATCATGGGTATTGTTGGCTTTAAATATTTATTATGCTAGAGATAATTAAGATTGTCTAATCCTATTTTTTATATTGAGTTGTCAAGTGGGGTTTCCCTTTAGATATAACTTTTTATAAACAGTCTTTAACACGATTTCAGATGACTTCAAATCATACACTTAATAATTAGTGCTATGAAGTGTAAATTTTCTTTTGTACAGCCGCCAGCACACCAGACTATACCTTTTTGTCACTTTTATTATAACCGCATAAGACTCCGTTTATCTTAACTCTGTTTACCTTAACGAGCTGTCGTCCATACTCTGAGACACCAGTGTCAACCACGGACCTCAGCGTAGCATTAATCTTTGGTTTGACGAGTTCAACACCCTGGTAGTTCGATAGTATAAAAACTGTCACATTAAACTACTTGTTACTCTCGTAGCCGGGCGTAACCGCCGCCGGCGTGCCGGCAGCCGCGGGCGCAGGCGGCGCAGGCGCCGACGGGAAGCTGGAGCTAGCGCGCCGCCTTGCCTCCCGCATCAACCTTGCCAAGGGGCTGGGCGCCGAGCACAAGGGAGCCACGCAACAAGCGGCCGAGGCCATACTGAAGGGAGCACCTTCTGCGCATACGCTTATTACGGTGAGTTGTGGTAGTGTAATATTAGGTATATTATAGTAGGAGCCTAATGACATCAGTGAAAAAAAAAACGTGAGGAAACCTGAACTTATAAGTAGCTAAAATAATATAAGTCTGAAATCGCCAATCCGCCTTAAGTAAGCGTGGTGATCAATGCGCGCGCCTTCTTTGTATGGCAAGAGGCCTTTGCCCTGCAGTGGCATAATAACAGGCTGATATTATAATCATTACGTACACTAGCTCTAAAATCTCTTCTATCACATCACCAGGCTAAAACAGTAGCAGAACAGTTGGCTGCGAAGCTGAACACCCGTCTGAACTACCAACCACGCGACGAGAGCGCGTCAGAACCTGCCGAGGAGGTGTTCCGCAAGTACGAGACTGAACTGGAGATCAACGACTTCCCACAACAGGCTCGCTGGAGAGTCACTAGCAAGGTAACGTTTTTACTGTATTATTTGTAGCTTCTGCCCCCGACTTAGTCCACACATACATAAACTCACGCCTTTTTTCATGGGCGTAGGCAGAGACCACAGAACGCCACCTGCTACGATCCTTACATACCTACTTTCGCATCATCTACGTTCATACGTCTCATTAAACAAGCACGCCGGTTACGAGTACTCCTGACGTTTCTTCCTTTTTGTCCACATGTAAGTCAAATAGTTGAAGCGATATCGTAACGAAAACATTTACCATGGTTCCGTACATTACTTTAGAAGCCCCAGCGATCATTATTTTGTAGGTTATTAGATAAAATCTGCTTTTCCACACAAATGTGCAACACCAACACGAGTAAAATCAATGGAACAGGCTGATTTTTTTAATAACCGGAGAAAAAATTCATCCTTTGGGTGTCCAGATTCATTTAAGGAATCCGGATCGTGTATTTTTAAGTATGAATATTTTTTCTCTATTTGGGTCACACTGAGATTTATTAAGCCAAAAATCGGACACAAACGGACCAATTCGAACACCAATAAAAAAAAATGGATTACTCATTGTCATTATGATTACAATAAAAATTGGTCATTATATGAAATTACATTGAATTAGTTGCAATATTCTCATTTATTGAAACATTACAACACAATAAAAAAGTCACATGTAATACTTTTATTAATTGAGACACCTAACACAATGATGCAACAATTGTCGTCAATTTCTGGAGATAACGTCAATAACCTACAAAGCTATTATACTTAATTTAATTGTCTTAATTAACTGTTAATATTTTAATTAGGTGCTTACGTCATTTGATATTATATTGATGACGCGTTGTTCGGTAAACTGGACGTCAACGTTGACATTTCGCTCATCCTACTGCGACTTAGTCGTGCTGTCAATGTCAAATTGCTAATATTAATTGTATTGATATGATTGGATAGATTCCTTGATTTTTTATATCAGCCTTCAATGTTTATCATTTGTTATTCAAGATATTTTTATATTATATTATAATAGGTTAAAAAAAAAACTGTTGTTCCCTGTAAAAAAGCATTCGTATTGTGTAAAAAAAAAACTGGTGCTCCCTTCAGAAATGCATAACAATACGACCAAAATGTATGGATCAGCTGATTTTTTATTATTATTACTGTGTAGGGATCATGTACTATAAATACATAAATATGAGTACTTTCATCCCCTGACAAGTCATGCTGTATAGGTTACTAGGTATGTGCATTTAATGATTGTGATTGTGACCATCTGCTTTTTCCTATAAAAATCTCCTTCGGTAAATAAAATAAAGTGAGCTCGAGCCGTCATCCCAATAAATTTTGACATTCCTTTTATGTGCTGTCAAAACGCAATTTTCCCCATAAGATTCTGTTTGAAAATAGCAAACTGCGACTCCACTTATTCGTCAACTCAATTGACTAACTGTTGATTAATTTTAAAGCATCTTAAGATCTAATTTTACAGTTAATTAAAAAAATCATTGGGTCTTCAGGGCTTAAGTGGCAATGTGACAGCTCACCCCAAGCTCACACCTCGTAAATTCACTAAGTGAGATTTTTACAGAATAGCATTCGAGAGTGTTTAGTCTTATGTCGTATGTTGTATGCGCTGATTGCGTCATCTTACAGTCACTACACGGTTACTTTATCAAAACAAAAGATAGGGACATTTTACTAGCAAGTTTATTTTTCTTTTATACATATTAAAGGCGACCTTTAACCCTCCTTGAATCGATTTTTTTTAATGAGAGTAAATAACCTCATTTTATTTGTTTATTTACTTAGGGGTCGGTTTGACCTTTGTGTCGATAACCCTTGCAATATAGGTGCAAGTACAATGATTGTTGCACATTGTAACACCCGGCTCAGTGCAATTTCTTTTCCCGCTGCGATTGGTCGTCAAGATGTTGCTCAAATTAGCTATTATTGGTGCTTTTATATTCATGTGTGTCAAGTTGCTTAGACGACAAAGAGCGTATAAATGTCATTGCCATTAATAAGTCGAGGTAATAAGTCCCTTCATACTTAATCTTCCATATTATTTTGATAGTAACGTACCAATTTTCACTGCGTAGTGTTTACAACGGATTTTAGTGGATTTGTTTATTATTCCGTACAGATAAAACTATTTCATCATTCTCTGTTTTATCTGATGTCTCGGTACATATTTTACGCTTATTAGTTTTGTTAATATTTTTGTTTGATTTACAGGAAGCGCTAGCGTTGATCAGCGAGTATTCGGAAGCTGGTATCACGGTCCGCGGGACGTACGTCCCACCGGGTAAGACTCCGCCCGAAGGCGAGCGGAAGCTGTACCTCGCAATAGAGAGCTCGCAAGAACTCGCAGTAGCTAAAGCCAAGTCGGAAATAACTCGCCTCATCAAAGAAGAGCTCCTCAAACTACAGACTTCTGCTCATCACATGATAAACAAAGCTAGATACAAAGTGTTATAAATGAACGGAATATAACTGGCGTAACTATGTTAATATTGTTTTATTTCCTCGATGACCCCTGACTGCGTGTCGTAATAATTTATGAGATAGTTTTATTACGAATTAAGATACGATTAACGGACAGCCGTAAATCTCTATACTATCTTCTTAATTAAAAGATTGGCCTATAAAAGTTACAAAGTTAACTTTTTGATAAGACTTTGTTTAGATTTTACTTCTTCTTTATCGTGTGGGCAGTAAGGTCTTACGACCCCTCAGACCCTAGTGTCGGAGATTCTAATCCGGCTCAAGGGACTCTGACATGGTTTGAGTGGGACAGTAAGTCCCAGGTTTCCTCACGATGTTTTTCTTCACCAATGCCAGTAATGTCCGAGATAAAATACAACTAACTAGATTTTACTGTCACAAGATTTATGATAATGGAGCATTATCGTTTGCATATTACCCTTTTCATTAAAAATAATGCTTCAAGTCAATTCGAGGTAACATTTGAACTATTTCAATGTCTGGGTCTAGGCGATCGCGATAAGGCTACAATTAGCACATAATTGGCCATTAGAAACAGCTGTTTATTGCAATCTGATAAGAGAAGCACTTTGGACAGTGATTGTGTACCTATCGAATTAACTGCTTACGTTCTTAAAAAATATCAAGGTATTCAAATTATGAATCTATGATGAAAATACTTATTTTAAGTAAAATAAAATAAGGCGCCATTATACATGGCGCCATAATAATATTTGTGCCTCAATACAAAAGTGATGGCTGAAGCATGAGAATAAGACATTCACATTTGTTTTCTTGATTTGAAAACGCCTCCTCCTACCCCTACATTTAAAGTCACACCAGCTAGTTGCTTTTATTTTGTGTTAATATATCTTTCTGAATGATGGCAAGTAAAATAATATAGAGCGCCATTATACATGACGCCATACCATAATACCATAGTAATTACCATACCATAGTATTTGTCCCTAAATAACAAATTATTGGAAAGACAACAATTGCAATAAGTTATAATAATTAGGCACAGTTGTCTTCCTTGATTCTAAAGTACCACCTCTCGTCCCTATGGTCAAAGCCACACAGCTAGGTGCTTCGCTTAATACTTCATGCTAGGTGACCATGTTTTAGCGAACAAAGGGATACTTTTATTTTATTATTGCAACGGCAATATTAACCATGCGAAGGTCCTGTGTGGTTTCGCCCTATCCTATATCATCGATAGAAATATACCAATGATATAACTAAAGAAGTCCTCAGGAAGTAGGTGAAAGATCATATGTTCATAGGTTTTACTACTCATGTAGTTGCAAAGGTCCTTATTACCACGATCTGCCTATCTCTACGTAGGCTTCATAGACTCATGCTTCTTCATTGTCAGGGTAAACTGCTTTAGTGGAAAAGGCGCCTAAAAATGGAAACAACAAAACAGGATCTGCAATCAAGGATAAATCGATATCGAACGCAAAAACTACTGCGTAGATAAGCCGTAAATCACGTAGACACAAACACTGCCCAGCACGTGGCCGACCAATGGACCAGTGTTTGCCACAATTGTGTCATCCCCTTGATGATAATTATAAATAACCGCAAGAACAGGCGCGGTCTCGTGCGCGGGCGCCGCCTATGCGATAACGCGGGTTATCGACAGCGCGGGAAGATTCCACAGCAAACAACTGACGACAACACTACTTGGAATCTCATTCCACATCTACAAGCGACTTACGACCTTATGATAAACAAAAAGAAAGCCTTTCCTTAATCTCTTACCCCATGTGTGCTGATAAGAAGATAAGAATGACAACTTAGGGTTTATTTTAGATACCAAGGTCAGGCACGATTTCAAACCGAAATTACAAAGATAAGTTAAAAATGTTTCGTTATCTCCGTCGCTAGGCCACCTATTGATCTCCGATGGGTGAATTGACAGTAGGTATCACGGGTTCATCAGTATTTTCTGGTTTTCGCGTGCCGTTTTGTTGCTAGTTGGTTATATAATGATAAAAAACTTGTTTTAAAGGTCTGCGGCGTAAAATAAACGTGAGGACGCAAATTGTAATCATCAATGTGCGTCAACTATTGTTGTATTTTGTGATAATTATTATTTGGTGGTAGGTAATGTATAAAAACGGTTAGTTATTACCTACCTACCTCTTAATATCTTGCACATTTAAGCGTACACTGTGTCAATCAACAAAATGCAGGGTCGTCAGATATACCTACTTAGTTGGAGATTTCTTAGAAAAATATGGATGTCTTCGATTGAAACTTAATTAATGATCTGTTTATTATCTAATTTTGTAAAATAAATTACATCAATTTGTAAACATCCATCGGTTTCTAAGAAAACTTTAACCCGTTGACTGCGGGCGAACATTCGCTACGCCAAGCCCGCAGTGCGGCTGGCTACACAGTTCGTGTGTTCGCCGTAGAAAAACACATACGGTGTGTAGTCGCCGCACTCGCGTTTTTTAGTAGAAACACAACTTATGTGTTTTCCTGCACTCAATGGGAAGTATATCTGACGATCCTGGATAACTATCTCTTTTGTTGACTGTACATATAATTACTATTATTGTCCCTTTATATGGCAAATGCCTCCTCTTTTCAAACAGAGAAACACAAGCTTTATCCACCACGCTTGCTCAAGGCGGATTTTCAATTTCAGACTTACCTAAATTTATTATTCATAAACATGAATTTATTTAGTTCAGGTTTCCTCACGATTTACCAAAAATATATTTTTCTATTTACATTTAACTTAGAAACCAACTAAAAGTATAAAAAGGTCCCATTGGTACTTGTCTGTGCCCGGAACCTACAGCCTCGTGTATGAGAGTAATCACGACTATAGATCATACCTACACAAACTATAGGTATCTAGGTAGGTTGTGATATTCTGTATCACATAGGTACCTACTCGAGAGAATAATCGAGTAGTAAGTACTATATCCATACCATATCCTGTTTCGTCATCATTATGTTTTTAATCTCCGCAAATTCTAGAAACTATCAAGTACCTACATAAGTCGGGCGTTGCAACAAAATTGCAAAACATTATTATTCCCCGCTGTCAATCTATTTATTATTTATTGCGTGGCAATAACCTGTTTATATAATTGCGCAATTATAAGAAATATTCTTCTTATTTGTCCTTTATAATTGCTTTGATAAACATTAATGTTTATTCTGTAGCACAAAGCAAATAATTAAGTAGGTAGGACCTACTAACTTTAATTAAAAAAATATGAAGACAAGTACTTACATTAAATGCGGTACAAATCAAGGAGGTAAATTCAAGGAATTATGTATTTCTTACAATTGGTTATTTGCCCCATTAACCAATAATTTTAAGACACAACTTCTTAAAAAAAAACACGTAATTTTAGCCCTGAATACTCGATAAATGTTCAATGAACAGTGAAATTAGATTTTTTTTAGTTGCTCTGAATTCAATAAATAGTTAATCAGTTGATTTAGCTAATAAGTGACGTTACAGTTGTATTTTGCCATACAAAATCCATGGTATGTAAGAATCGCGTTTTACAGTTCATATAAAGTATGTCAATTACTTGCACCACCAATCAATTGGCTTTTTGAGCTTGCAAAACGAGATTCCCCCATAGATTTTGTAAACTGTAACATCACACTTTTGCCATATCAATTGACTAACTATTTAGTAATTTCAAAGCAACAGACTCCTTCTGGATAAGCTCACTTCATTCGTAAATTTCGTCTATGTAACTTCTGACCTAGACTAGAGTCAAAAGCAAACCCTTACTATATAAATGAAACTAAAATCTAATTTTAGTGATTAATGAAAATAGTTCGGGGCTACAGGACTATAATATAGTTGTTTTCTTATAAAGTAGTTGTGTCTTTGAATTACTGGTGTCAACTACGCAATTAAAGTACCTATTAATTGACATTAGGGCACATTCAAATTATTTGTTGACATTGTTTACATAAATAAGCAAGTTAAAATTTTCCTATGCGTTTATTACACTTATTCTGTACTAGCCTTATTAATGGCAACAAATTCTACGTAGTTTTTGAGTTTATAAACCGCTCAACTAATTTACAAGTAAAGTTTATTAACCGTTGTTGCAATAGTTACTTTGTTATTAAATTAACATAATATTGTTCAGTAACTGTTAGCATTCATCATATTTAATCAACTTTAAGTAATAAAACTGTGGTCCTCAAATTAGGCGGCGCGTTTATCTTGGGGACCAGAAGTACCTAAATCTTGATACTGTATTTTTGTCTCACTGCAGTGCAAAGCCTCTTTTTATATAGACAAGGCAGGAGTACTAATCACCACGCTTGCTCAAGGCGGGTTAGCGATTTTAGACCAGTAACTACAAGTTCAGGTTTTCTCCCTTCCTCATGACAGATACGTCCAAGATAAACTTAGGAAGTACATATGAATTTAAGAAGTTACACTTATTTGAGAGATCTATGAGAGGCGCCGCTTTAAATGTTGAGTCATCACGACATTAACATGGTGATGAAAATATTTCTTATACGACTTGACTGCCTCGTTAGTCTAGTAGTCGCAAAGCGTGACTGCTGAGCATGAGTTCTTGGGTTCGATTCCCAAATCGGGCAATGTGTGATTGTGATTTTTCTTTCAAGAATTTCTCAGTAGCAGCCTCGGGGTCTGAATTTGTGCCTGGTTGATGGCAATAGAACATGGGACTTAATAACTGGCGAAATGTAGGTGTAGGTACTAATGGGTACACCTCTGCCTAACCCTTCGGGGATTACAGGCGTGATGTTATGTTATTTACTGCACGCATGTGTTTGCGGCAAAGTGTCAATATAATCAATGTAGCGTGATACCTGTCCGATATCTATTCTCACGCGTATGTCACGCTTATATATCTACTTCGTGGTCACACATGGCCAATAAAATACGACACTTTTTTATCAATACGTGACTATAAAGACTTGCCCTGTGTTATTGCCTGAAATACCCTATCACTTACCATAATCCCTAATTGTTACAATACACGTTTTTAACGATTGATAGCCTAAGTACCTACGATAACCAAGTTTCGATAATGATCGATCTTATTGCCTACTTTAATAATTTGATTGCGCGATTGTGTTGAAAATGTGATGTGTTTAGCTAGATTATTTTTAGGCAGTACGTGGTAGGTATCTAATTACATAACATAACATCACGCCTGTAATTCCCGAAAGGTTAGGCAGAGGTGTACCCATTAGTACACCCACATTTCGCCAGTTTTTATTCCCATGTAATAGGGGGCGAGCGTATTGCCATCAACCGGGCACAAATCCAGACTCCGAGGCTGCTACTGAGAAATTCCTGATGGAAAAACCCAATAACACTTTGCCCGACCTGGGAATCGAACCCAAGACCTCAACGAGGCACTCAGTAGGTATCTAATTATTATTTATATTTGCCAGCGTGACAAACCACGTGACGCAGCAACGTGTTTGCTCAATCAATATTATCTTTCTTGATAAGTTTGTGCGAAATATATCTAATTAGTTATTCTTTTCTAGTTTCTGTCCGCGACGATTAAATGTCGGTTATTGGCGATCTTATCTTGTTTCTCCATACTAACTTTGGACTTTTCGAAATCGGTTCAGAAGATCCAGAGATTCAGGGCCCGATCTATATTTAGCTCGCTTACACTAACACCATAATAAGTCATGAGCTTGCTATTCCAAACATGGGATGTGATATCGTTTTAATTGTATGACATTTAAATATGTTAGTCTATTATGGTTTCTAAGCAAGTTTACAAAAAATTCATGAGAGTAACCTCATTAAAGATAAAATGACATATAGATTTACATGTAAGCAAAGTCATTCATGATTTTCCAAATTTTAATAAGTATCACTAAGTTAGAATAATTATATGCTGTGCCCTACAGGGTCCATAATGATCTCAATTATTTAAGTTGGTCTAGTGGTCGCAAGCGCGACTGCTGTGCATGAGGTCTTGGGTTCGATTCCCAGGTCCGGCAAAGTGTTATTGGGTTTTTCCATCAGGAATTTCTCAGTAGCAGCCTCGGAGTCTGGATTTGTGCCCGGTTGATGGCAATAGGCTCGCCCCCTATTACATGGGACTAAAAACATAACTGGCGAAATGCGGGTGTACTAATAGGTATACCTCTGCCTAACCCTTCGGGGATTACAGGCGTGATGTTATGTTATGTTATTTAAGTTACCATCTAAGTATACATATGGAGAATCAATAAAGATATTGAGTATTGAGAGTATGTTGGACTTCGTTCAACCGCCCGGCACACTCAAATTTGACGCCGCTCATTTTTCCGCTCTGGGCAATTGCCCGGATCCCCCCTTAGATCAGGCTCTGCAAAGATTACCTGTACATCCCTACAATCTGACAAACTTTACCTCTTCGTACCTAATATTAGTATAGATATACCTTTTGTCTGTACAATAGTACTTATAGTAATTTATACACCAATTAGAATTAATCAATTTAGTTTGTAGATAATCAAATGCAAAATACAGTGGATTCCACAATGAGTAACAATTTTGTATGTAAATTGACCACTGAGTCATTGAGTTTTGCGTCTTTCGTTTTTGTTCTAAGTACATGAAACGGCGTAGTCGAACTGCAAGGCAAAGTAAGGTCATAAGGTCATTATTTTAAAAAGTAGAGGTCTATTTTTTCTTGTTAACCGTAGCATTGCTACGTGATCTTCTCGTAGCGCTTCATGAGCTACGGATACGGCAAATTCGTAGCTTAAAAATGACCTATGATAAACATAATAGATTTACTTATACAAGCTATTTGGATGTGTGATAAACCATCCTCGTTCATTCAGGTAAAAGTTTGAGATATTTGACACTAAAAACGGCGAAGATTTTGAAACATTTGAAAAAAAAAGCAATATTTTGACGCGGTTGCAATTTATTTAGCAAAGCTACATAATTGATTATTAGTATGTAAAAACTATAGTTACTTTAGGTGATAATAAGTACCTTTATAATAACTACCACTACCTGCCTAGGTACTACCGACTTATTATCTTCTTAATTTGTATTTTATTTTAAACTATATTTTATATTATCGGTATGACATACCTACCTACAGACAGGTGTTCGTAGACTGAAAAGTAGGTACCCATCCATAAGGATTAATGCATGCATTTTTAAGTATGTAGATTACATAATAAAATCTCATAATCTGATTTTGATATTCAATGCCATTCGGAATACCTATTAGCAGCAGTATTTATGATAACGCGCATATAGCAACAGCAAAGTATAGGCATTTACTTCAAATTTACAAGATAATTTGTTTTAATGAAACCTACTATGTTTGGGATTGGCTTAAAGTTTTACTTTTCTATGGATTGTTCTAAGGATTAATGAATAAAGATAATTAGTCTTCAAAGTACTGTGAGAGGAATGTTTGAAAGTGAATAGTAGGTACCTAAACTTTGTGTGTTTATTTATTTATTTATACTTTATTCACATGTAACAAATACACTGTATACAAAGGCGGACTTAATGCTTTGGGCATTTTCTACCAGTCTACTCGTATCTCAGGATGATGCAGAGGCAAAACATACTTAGTTTGTGTTTTAAATGTTTATTTATGTATTTCAACCATGCCTTAAAATAATAATCGTAGTTTAAGTAAAAAACAAGATAATAAAAGGCGGCACGGTTGGCGCAGTGGCTGAACGATTGAATACTGCGTGTCGTTTGTTCGATTCCCGTACGGAACAAATATTTGTATGGCCTACAAATAGTTGTTCCGGGACTGACTGGCGCACCCACGATACAAGAGAAATTCCTAGAGTGGAGAAACTTTTTTTTTTTTATAAAAAAGATCTGCCTTGTTTTCTGCTATCACAGGTCTGTATTATTCTAGGAAGGAACCAAAAATAATGCAAGCAGAGATTAGTAATATAAACAGTGACTAAAACACAGTCAAATACACAAAAATAAACGACCTCGGTATGGTAATAAAACTCAGTACAATTTTGTCGTACACGTCGTTATCTGTTTGTAATAGTGACGCAAACCTCTTAAATTTAACGTAATGAACGAGGGTTTTCAGTCTTGACATCCTGTAATGCGTATGCGCCGATGTTTAGGCGTCATGTAGAAAATAAATATGGCCATTGTTTCGTAATAAAAATGAAGAATTAATTTATTTTCCTGAAATTCCTTTTATTGTTGTCGTGTGACGTAGAGTTAGATACGTAATAGTAAATGGGTCGTTTGCGTAGTTTGTGGTTGTAGACAGCTTATTAATAATATAGGTAATATCCTCCCGACCAAATTGTCACTAGGCAAGTACGCAGGAGATATTATATTGCTTGAGTGTGTGGGTAAACGCAGGTGTGAGGGTGTGTTTGCGCTTGCGTCGTTTTTGTTGCCATTTTCAACGGTTCAGGAGAGAATAAAGAAGAAGAAGCGTGTTTACAAGAGAACTATAGGATGAAGATATGGACACCAACGAGGATTTGGAAATTTATGTATAATCTGCGCGATTACGGGGAACACAACGAGCTATGGTATAAGTGTGTGCTTTGTGGTCTCTGCTCATGCTAAGTGCGTAGGATAGGACTCTTCTGAGCTTGACCGGTATTACCTGCCATGGTGTTTAATACCGGTCATAGTAATTTTTTTACAAGATTTTATGTAGCTTGTACTGTTCGTATGTGTGTAAGTAGTCCTTTAAAAATTTGCAAACCATTTTTCGACTATTTCTTGGTATTCGATTGAGCTGAAATTTTGCATACACCTTTAGTTCTGATGACAATACAATGTTCAATAGTCAATATTGCCATTATCATCATCATCATCATATCAGCCGTATGATGTCCACTGCTAAACATAGGCCTCCCCTACAGATTTCCAATAAGAGCGGATGGAAGCGGCTTGCATCCAGCGCAATCCCGCGGTCTTTATCAGATCGTCTGTCCACCTTAATCAATATCAAGATCTGTCAATATCGTAATTATTTTAAAATAAAATCGTTTTTAAAAATATTTTTTTACTCGTTTTTTTTTTTTAATTATTGTGCCGTTACTCGTATTGACCTCAACTATTGTGATTTTGTTAGAAGAATAGTTATAGTTTAATTACCAAATAGATTTATTACATTTAATTTCATTTACAAAGAAATATTGATTAATTTCTGATTTGTGATAATTTTTCCTTAAGTGACCGGTAATACCCGTCCGTACCGTACATGCGAATGTTCTTCAGTAAAGGAGTGCCTTTATTTTTAGTCCGCGCACTGAGAACTCTACTTATACCAAGTAGACGCACTCTTTTTGAACACCTAGCGCGGATATCGGTAACTCCACTAAGTAGGCACTTATCAGTGTTGTCTGCCGGCAGCTAATACCGGTTGGTATCGACTATCGATAAAATCATGTGTTGTTCGAGTGAGACCTGTTATGATTAATATCCTTATTTACGCGGCCTTATCTTAGGAATAAACTTTCCATTTGTTCATTACGTGGGCTCTTGTTTCATATGACGTGCATCTAATTATAGACTGCTATCGGTATTTCGTCTTGTTCTTGTTTTTTTCTTAGTAACAATCAGACTTTTTGTTGTGTTTCTTTATGCAAGTAATATAGCTGGTGACGATTTAAGTACTTATCGGCACCATGAATTGGTTTAGTAATTTATTTCTGCACGTTTATTAACTTCGGCCAAAAATATATTTTTTTTACTAGCTTTTGCCCGTTATTTTGTCCGCGTAAATGTTGGTTGTCGCAGACGCAGAAGTCTCGGTAAATTAAAACATGAACTGTATCTTTTTTTAGGGTGTATGCCATATAAAATTTCGTCGAAAATGGTTCAGTGGTTTATTTGTGAAAGCGTTACAGACAGACCCTTTCGTATTTATATATTATTATAATCTGAATTTTACCTATATTTATATGGTTCCGAATCTGTGATGTGTTTCAGAGTCCTTCTTTTGGAGCTGAAGTCAACGTTATGTGATTACGCTAGGACTTAAACAAAACTTTAATCTTTCGGGAATCTCACAAGTTGAGCCGTCATGAATTCCTTTCGTTAGAGGAAGGTCCTTCAAAGTCCTTATAACCAAAATCCAAGTCAAATAATTTATTTAAATAAGACCATTAAAATGCACTTATGAACATCATTTACAAAAGAAATCCATAAGGGTTTCCACATTACAAGAAGAGGCGCTTAACACACAACAATGCCGTCTTCATCCAGGCGATTCTCAGCCCATCAAGGTTTCTTCAAGGTAGAACGAACCTTGATTTACGAGCACTTAATCGTGCACTTGTTAATGGTCGCACAAGTTCTCACAGCCTTCTTAAATTTCCATGCAAATGAAGGGAAAAAAAGCTATGATTTTTTTATGCTGTTATGGTTAATGAATGTCAAGGGCTAGATGGCGTGACGATCATTGTAAGGTTTCTGTGAGAGGTCAAGATTAGGCTCTGTACAGTGAGAGAGATAAGTCTTACTTAAGTCCAGTACTTACGAATTAGGTATAACATTTTGAGGGTGTAAAAAAACAGTGGTGTGTATTTTGAACTCTCCCACAAAGAGGAAGGCTGATTTTCAGACTTATAGCTGTTTAAATCTGAAACGTTAAAAATCTAATCGCAATCTCATCTAAGCGACGATCTATGTCGAAAATTTGTCAAAAATGGAGGTATATATTAAAGGTATTTTGGCAGTTGAGACTAACATTAAGAACTGCCCCTCAGAGTATGTGTATGTAGGCTTATGAATGAACGAGTATTGGCCTTCGAGTCTAGACTGACAAGTGAACTATTCTGACTTTCAGAGGTGATTTCAATAGAAGCATGAATCGATTGTGAATTCATTAAAGAGTACAGCTTCAGTTTTTGACATGAAATGCATAGTTTGGTAAAGTTCATCTTCGGCATCCACCAAATGCATAAATTGGTATAGTTCGATCAACGGCTATACGTGTAGTCTACTTAAAACACTAATGTTAATAATAAGTAGAAGATCAGAGTTTGTTTGGTTCTGTTTGAACGCGCTAAACTCCAGAACCAGAATTCTGAAAGTTTTTTTGCTCGTTGTACGTCAGTGTTAAGGCTTTACATTATTATCAAAAATATTAGGGTTCCGTAAGAAAATGAACGCGGGCGAAGTAGCGAGTAATAGCTAGTCGCTGATTAAGGTAACCAGTGCGTCTACCGATAGCAACAAACATTCACGCTCGCACGTGGGGGAGCAGGCAGTGATGAATCATGAGCACGCGTGAAGCAGTGTGGCTGGTGTGGGTGATTTATTATAATACCTTGATATGATAACAAATATCGAAGGAATCCTTAATCGATTGAGAAGCGTGATAGCTTGATTTATCTCGAATGAAAGAAAACCTTTCAACATATCGAAGTACGTTGACAGGTCGTCTTTTGTTTCTAATTTTTTTTTTGTAAAACTAGCTTTATCGTACAGTCGGTTATCGCGAATACAGAACAATTCGCGGCATAAAAGTAAGTTACGTCCTTTAATAGGGTAGAAACTTATCCCGTACCAAAATACATTAAATCGGTTTTGTGGTTTAGTCGTGAATGCGTAACAGACAGACAGACAGAGCCTACCACAGTATTATTTGCCTTGCGCACTGTTTAATTTTCAACGCTCGGCTCAGCGCCGAGAGTTGAAGATCCAACAGCTGAAATTACAAAGCAATATTAAAATAGTACTGTTTTAAGAGATGGCCGTAGGCTCCCGGGTGTTAAAATGAATAAAAAAACATAAAAAAATAAAATAATGTTTATTTAATATTTATTTTCATTAAATATCCAAAATCCTTATAATTAGTTAGTTTAGCCAGAACTAAACTTATCGATACTGGAAATATGAAATAAAGTAAGGGACATATGGGCGAAAATTACATACATACATAACATCACGCCTGTAATCCCCGAAGGGTTAGGCAGAGGTGTACCCATTAGTACACCCACATTTCGCCAGTTATGTTTTTAGTCCCATGTAATTAAAAGAGCCTATTGCCATCAACCGGGCTCAAATCCAGACTCTGAGGCTGCTACTGAGAAATTCCTGATGGAAAAACCCAATAACACTTTGCCCGACCTGGGAATCGAACCCAAGACCTCATGCACAGCAGTCGCGCTTGCGATCACTAGACCAACGAGGCAGTCAGCGAAATTTATATTTTCAACCAAATGACCCTTACGTTATTTCATATTGCCAGTATCGATATATGTAATGTACTAGGTTGACTGTTGAATCAATCACGGTTTTACGTAAGTGTTGATTGATTAGGTTGCTAGGTAAATTCCTACGAGGGACGATAACCCATTTCGTAGGTCACTCTCTCAGCACAACTCACACAGAGTAATTATAACTGATACCCTCTGAGATCTCAGCATTCCTTTAGCTGTTAGTAATAATGCACATAAATGTAGTGTTTGTTTATTGAGACATTATGAGTCTGAAGTGTTTAAGTATTGGCATTTTGATAAATGGTAAAGATTTAAAAATTTCATATGAGATTTGGAAGGTTATTGAAACTGAGTAACCCTAAGACTAGTGTTTTTATTATCTTAACCTATCTATAAAATTTTGTCGAGTTCAATTGACCGAAATATGACTAGATTTATTAAATACAACAATCAAGTTTTCAAGTTGTCATCAAGTTTTTAATTAGATTTTAGACTATATTTAGTCTATTAAATATTACATAAATAAATATTTCTTCGATCAGGACTAAAACAGCGTCCACGCTTGACGTCTAGCGCATGTTTTGTAAGGCAAGTCGGTCTAGCAACGCACTTTGCCGATTAGCTATAGGTACATCTGTACTTACACACTTCTGTAAATATGTCTACTTCTTTAAAACACTAACAATTTTATCATTGTTTTTAAGTTCACGTTCGGTGAATAGGTAAAAAGAGTGCGATGATAACTAAAAAAAAAGATTACGTAACAAATACACGCTTCTTAACTATTATCAAATGGGAAACGTGTGAAGGAATGTTAAGAACTTCCGGAGCGAAATTATATAGATATAAAACTTGTCGACTTGAACTAATTCTTATGGATTTGTGTTAAGATTTTAATTCCGATATAATTAATCATTGGTTTGAGAATAGATATCAGTGTATTAGTGTTATAGATAGTGATGCAATAGACAGACGCGGTGAACAAATATATCACTTATCAGTGCATGAAACTGTCTGTCGGGTGAAGTGGTTAGCTTGAGTAATTAACCGATAAATTAAATCAGTTTATTAGGAGGAATATTGGTTGACTTTGCCCTCTTGTAGTAAGTCCGGTTCATAAGGGGTTCATTAAACAAAGTCGCTTCCAGCCAGCTTTGATTTATAATTGCACAACCGAATTTAATGCGGTTTTAATCAAGGAAGGTTTATGTTCTAAATTGCACCCGTGCTTAGCAGGGGTAGGTCCATGCACAAAATTTGCAAATCGCAGTGATGAAGATGTCAAAGTTATGAGTATAAAATGCATTTAAGAAATAACGACCAAATTACGTTGTTATGTCGTATTGTTAAATGATTGCATTTTATAGTTGTTTTCTTGTAAATTGCTAGTTATCTACACTGCTTTATAACGGCTATTCGAAATAACGAAAGCGCTGTAAACGTTATTTTATTTATGTTATATTGTATGGAGTATGCCTATAGCCGCTATAGATCTTATACAGTTAAAAACAAATAACTGAATAATATCGCTATATAGCTGACGTCTAGGGGCTTGTCCACATGGCTACCAAAAAATAAATTAACTACGAGTTTAGAGTTTATTAATGTGTACTAAGCGCTGTTTGATTTTTCTAAGTGACTGACTACAAGCTTGAAAGCTTAGTAAGTTCCCATGCATTCTGTGTTCAAAAGCTTTCTTAAGTTCCGCGGCTCGCCGTCAGATGTCACGAGGTGAGACAAAACCAAAACTTCCCGTAGATCATAACAGATGGCGCTGCCTGTCTCATTCTGTGATATCATAACAGGCAATTTTGTTTTGGCATGTGTTTAGCTGAGGCCAATCGTTTTAGCCGATGACAGTAATGAGGTGATATTATAATGAGGCTTATGACATATTTTTTGTTTATTTATTAGTTTCGGGTACTTGTCTAATTAAGATAATTTGTCTTCATATTTTTCTGCAATATTTATAAGTTCTTCTCTAATTAACGACGATATTGACAGGATTGACGTGTCAATGTAAATTGTTTTTATGCATTTTCTACCTCACCTTGATCGGCAACCGGGTTTTAATGTATTCATCGATATCTACATTGAATGAGGAATAAAAACACTGGATAATGAGGCTCATACCTTGGATGTGTGATACCAGACGTTGTTTTCTCTGTAATGCGTAAAATGAGATTGCAAAAAGAAGGTTAGGCTGTATATTTTGCCATCTTAATCTATAGAACACCCATCTTATTTATGGTGTTGGACGACATCATAGACAGCTTGTTTACAAGGTTTGTTGCCATGTGTGATGGACAGCAAAGTCTAGTCTTTACTGTCTAGTGGAAAGTATAGTACTGATATGTACTAGCGTGTATCAGTGATGTGCGATGTGAATATTGTAAACAGGAAAGTTACCGAGCACGCGCTCCGGGCCAGCGTGTCAGAGGTCCGAGTCTTGCCCTTCACCTCTTTATATTTATCACTGTCTGATTTGTTATGTTTCATTTATACTTCGGCAGATTCCAGTGGTATCTATTTATAAACAATTCAATGAATAATATGTACCTAATTGATTGTAGTTGTTAGAGAAGAAATTCGGGTTTCTCAGGTCAGTGTAATAAAATACAGAAATAGGGTAGATAATAGTTTTTTTTATTAACTTACTCTTTTGTATTTTTTCACAATTCTGTGAATTCTTTGCAACGATAAAAAATATAACAATACGAACTCGATCATGTTCGATACAACATTTCTTATACAATAATATTTACTCTTTAATATCACAAGTACACTTATAACCTAATTTTTATTAAAGCTTTCAAGTTTGGACTTACGATCTATGATTTCAACCTATGCTAACTGATTGTGAGATCTAAAGTTATCTTGATACTCCACACGATTCACTAAACTTATGGATGTCAGCGGACACATGGGCGCGTGCGACTCCGACGGTGCTGGAACAGATGTGACCGCGGAGCCGGGTCCGCCAGCTCCGGGTCACTGTTTACCAGGGTCGCCACACGGCCGGGGTCTTGCTGAACGAGTTGGTGGAGCAGTCCAGAGGGGTCACCGTGTGCATGTGCACGGGCGAGGCAGGCGGCGATGGGGTCACGTAGCCAGAGGTCGAGGAGGCGGTGGACAGCGCGGGGCTGGGCGGGCTCGCCGGAGGAGTGTCGGCGGAGACTGCAGCCCTCTGCATGTCGTTGAGTCTGTGGCCCAGGTGGGTCATGAGCTGAGTGCCCAGCCTCACGTCCACACCAGGGATGGAAGCCAAGCAGCGGGAAACTTCGTTGGCAGCATGAGTGAATCCAGCACGGAAGCGGTCAGCATCCACGGTGGGGTTCAGTGACAGGCGGCGCTGACGGCGGAGCTTGTGAAGGTGGCGAACGGTCAATTCCAAAATATCGGCTTTCTCCAATTTTGCAACATTTTCTCCTTCAGACTGAAGAGCGCTGACCATCAACTCCTTGAGTTCGTCGAGGCAGCGGTTGATGCGAGCGCGCCTTTTGCGCTCAAGCATCGGCTTCATCACTTTGCGATATTGATAAGTACGCGAGACTGGCTGCGGGCCGTCGTCTGCGAGCGAGTACGCGATCTCGTAAGACATGTTGGACATTTGTGTGTAGCGAGTGGAGGTGTGCGTTAGCGCTGAGCGTTGAACGCGGAATGCGGTACGTCGGCCGGGTGGGGGCTTATATAGGGAGCGGAGGGCGCGCGATCGTGGGAACGCACGGAGCCGTTGAGTTCCCACACGCGCCACCTGTGCGGAGCAGCTGCCGCCGGGGCGCGGGGTGCGGGGGGACACGCGCCGCGCCGCGCGTGCGCGCCGTAAACAATCGTCGGCGCGGGCGCACGCCGCGACGCCTGGCCCCGGTAATTGCCGGTGTTGCGGACGGATTCTATGCTAGCTGCTACCGAATAAGCTAGGACACTGTTTAGGATTTGCCACATACACTAACTACTTACTATTTTAGATACTAACCGCCATGCTAGGTACGATGTTGTTGTCCGTCATAGTAAGATTTATTCAATCTGCGCGTTTAACAGTAGCAATGGTCTTAATAAAAAAAATTCAATTGAAAATATTTATTAGGTACCGACTTCGTTTTTGCGACAAATCTTTCTATCGAATGATGGGAGGGCAATTCTCGTAGCGCGTAGCTACGGCTACGGGCCCTGCGTAGCACAGTATTTTGTCATCTATCATTGCTCCGATTGTTGCATCAGCAATTAATCAAATTGTTATTGCTGCATAAACAGAGCTTACATTTCATCAGCACACATTTAATTAAATCTGCGTCTAATTAAGAACAGATTTATGCACGTAATGTCGCAACGTAATAGCGGTGTAAGGCGATCAATCAGACGGCGGCACACAATGGCGGCGTCAATTATATTCTGATCGGCTCTCGGCTACTGTTGGCGTTCATCAATCACGGATTACGCGCCGTAATAATTATTGACAGACAGAATTACAGTCGCGATACGCTACATCGCCCTAAATGAGAGTATCTTGGGTAATGACATGGCGAGTCGGAGACTGGGTGTTTGGCAACGGGTGCTGTGTGTTGATATTGATGTGTGTTGTGGCGCCATCATCATGGCGCATGGTATGGTGTTCGGTAGCGCTCCGCGGGACGTAGGTGGGTATTAGTCAGAGCGGCGGCGCGCGCGCAGGCGAGTGGGCGGCGGCCTACGCCTGACGCCGATGAGATATTGTCCACCGTCCGGTATCGACACGCGTTCATTATCGCTGATCGCGCCGCGTGAGTGCGTGCTTTCTCCGAACTACACCCACAGTAACACTCCAAATGTTTATGTATACCATATGAACGTGTAGGTTATGGCATTTGCATATATTTTTATGAACTCCATCACGCTTCTGAAGATATCATTTACATAATAAATTGATATCGTCTCTTATCGTGCTTGTGTGGGTTTTGTTTTTATCGGTAACGGCCGCGAAATTATTTTTATCTTTTTTTTTAACGTTAACAAATGAGTCATGCAGTCTAATTCCATTTTTTTACCCAGAATTATTCCAAAGTACTTGCATAATTTGCGTCCATTAGTGGCTAATATTGTATTACAAAAGTTATTAAGAAAGCGTGTTAGGTATCATTGATGGTCGATATCGAAATATTCCGCTAGTTAGTGTGAGGCGGACGGAAAAATGTTAATTTACAATAGTCGCTGAGGAACTGTGTCGGGCACGCTCCACAACCATATGATATGATGAGCATGACCATTAATAAACCCATTAATTACTTGTTACATTAAAGAATGGAAAATTTCGTGAGTGTTAGTCATACTTTACTTAATATTTAGTGTTATGTTCATGCTTAAAGAACAGGGAGCAATCGTACTTAGTAACGATCGCAGTCTAATCTCAGTCTTAATCAGGGCCGCCTTTATCCTATTGTAGGCCCCGGATCCATAAGGATGCGTTTGATATATTTTGATAATTGTCAAATTGTTTTATTTTTCAATATTCACTGCCTGTTGTTGACTGCCTCGTTGGTTTAGTGGTCGAAATGAGGGTGTACTAGGATACACGTCTGCTTAACCCTTCGGGAATTAAAAGCGTGATGTTATGTGTATGTTAATAAAAGAAACATAATAATAATACTTTTTCTTTTACTTTTCTAATTGTAAATCTCTCTACAAATCAAATATTTAGTCTCTAAATCGGATCCCAATACCTAGTGTAATTTGTTTTTCGAGTGCAGACCGGGGCCCTCGGTATTTGTGCCCCCTGGGCAGAGTGCCCATTGGAGAGGACCTAGTCTTAAAAACATAACATAACATCACGCCTGTAATCCCCGAAGGGTAAGGCAGAGGTGTACCCATTAGTCCACCCACAAGTCCACCTAGTCTTAATCTGTCAAAAATGCCTTCAATGTAGCTATATGTTATAAGCTTTTAGTTAACTTCACTTGTACGTATGTCCTGGAATTTTGCAATCAATATTTCACCCACTTTCATTGAAGTGATCGGGCTGTTTGTGGCACAAACGTTTTATTGTCATTAGACACTGAACTAGACACTGACTGATTAACGATACTTGGAATAAGTACCTAATACTTAAACCTCTATTATTGTCTGGCATAAGGATTAACACTTTCTTAATCATCGGATTACGGGCTGATAAGGCGTTAATCTATAATGAACGAAATTCACTCATAAAATATTCAATCTTATATTTTCAACCTGTTGAAAGGTATGCACAATAGTATTGCACCCAATTCTACCCTGCTACCTGTCGCTGCTAACGGTGGGTGTAAAGGGAAATAGGGGAATTAGGGAACAGTGCTTGATGCATGCCGCTTAAAAAAAGTGCCGATAAGAGAATTAGATAAGGGGCGAGTCGGGTTTTGCAGACTTTTTTGTGGTTAATCAGGGATTATTAGGCTTTGTAATTAAGCGAAACACTTTGTAGGTAAGTACGTTTTTGTAATTTAAGTAAAGGTTTATTGCGTATTATTGACAAAGTACACTTTAACAACTATTCGCATTACAGAAATAAGATTTTTTTGTCATAAAATAAGCCGTAAAATCATAGTATTTTAGTTCAACGAGAATATCAAAATGGTCTTCGGCAAGAAGATTGTGCTAAAATAAATCAATCTCAGGCACAAAAGACTTACAGTTTCATTTTAATATTCAAGTCTTTATCGTAAGTAAATATCTTAGTTGCTTAAAAAGGACATGGCCGAAATTAGGTAACATCCACATTGATTTCATCAAAATCCGTTATCACAATAATATAAGGAACGTAAAGTAGGCGGCCGGATGCTGGTAATAGCATGTCATTTATTGCAACGACATTTTGATTCCAGGGGTGGCGAACCTTTATTGGTGAAAATAAAATGTAATGCGGCTATCACGTATTCACGTGCTATCGAAATAATCGTGACTTGGTACTATAATGGAGAAAAATAAAACTAGATTATTTTCTCTATCGAAATCTTTTTCCTATCAGACTGTTAGTTCCGGAGATTAGCGCGCTTAAACATTGTGTGGAAAAAACAAAAAATCTTTTCAGGTTTATTTAAGTAATATAGATGTAGATAAAGGAAAAAGTTAGAGTAATTTGTACTGTTGCAAATTTGATTCAATGAAATCCATAGATTTGTCGATTATTAGCGTGCCTAAATTATTGTCGCGTGCCAACCGCTGACACGCGTGTCAATGGTTTGCGATCCCTGCGTTTTGTGTATTAAATTGGGAAATAAAAAGTCTATATAAACATGAGGTACAGGACATTTGATTGCCTGTTACATTTGGTTAAGATTCCCTTAAATGGTGATAAAAAAATGTTTGAATGTTTGTTGCTTTATCAATGATGGTAAAAGTATTCTGGTTTATTACATTATTATTATAACTAGCCCGTACGGTCCCACTGGTGGACAAAGGCATTCCTCCATTTTTTCCCACTTATAGCGACGTGGTACTACGTCATGCCAATAATCAAGGAATAAACCAAGTCGTCCTGAAGTATTCCCGTTTGAGCACCTATGCATTGAGCACCAATCATTCAAATCAAACCTTTACCTTCAATACTTTGATGCTCAAAAAATAGATGCTCAAACACGATGGCGGGACGACGAAGTATTGGTACTTCGTTGTCCCGCCATCTCCTTCGTGGTCTATCGCGTCCCCGTCTCGCCATTTTGGGGCACCAGTCTTGGGCTCTACGAGCCCTTTGATCGTTCGACATGTTCGACAATTCTGTATTAGGTCGTTATAATTTAATCATGGAATCATCGAGCTCACTTATGCTGTCCAACAAACTTAGTAACACTAAAAGTTTAGTTACACTTAAAACTGGTTTTCTTAAAAGAACGTAAAAAATAACCTCTGACCTTCAATATCTAGGTATGGTCTAGAACAAAAAAAAAGATCCTAATGATGGGAAAAACATGTTACTTTCGGTTTTGTTAAGTGCCTTTTTACACCTATTGCAAAAGTGGGATTTAAAGATTTTAAGAGAACGATGAGTCACCCACCTCTCTATGTGAATACCAACTTTAATGATACATGCATTTCCACACTGGTAGGGTAGTCATCATCCATAATTCGATGTCGGGCTAAAACTTTGAAAGCCCCTGACATTGAGTGAGATTTTTTGACGGATGCCCCTGAAAATAATATTTTACACAATAAAAATAAAAACACCATTTTATTTTATTTTAATTTATTGCTCAATTTTAATTAATCGTGGTTTCCCTGACTCACTTTTTGTGTAGGTTTAAGGGGTTTACAAAAAGGAATATCTACCTAACTTTTAAAACAGGGCGACCCCCAGACACTCTCTAAACTAAGAAAAACCCGGGGTACGGCAGCCCTACACAGAGGTCACCTTAAGACCATCCACGAATAAAAAAGAAGTTAATCAATGGCTGACTCACCTCAGGGAAGGTTAGATCACTCTGAAAACCTCCGGAACTTGTGTTTCATCAGTATTTTATGTAAATCAAAAGATATCTTACATTCGATGTGTCATTGTACGGACTAGCTACTGAATAATAATAGGTAATGATCTCCCGACCAAAATTCTATCTCAGAGGTAAATCTCAAGTACCTAGGGGTTTTTATAGCGCACGAGTGTTTGCGCAAACGCTTGTGCACACTCTTCTTCCTCACTCTAAATATTTGGAAAAACCTATTAACACTTTGCGCGACCTGGGTATTGAACCCAGGATCCCATGCTCAGCATTTGCGCTGTCGACCATGAGACTGGAGCAACGGGGCAGTTGCCTTAAATGTTAGATGTTCCCACTTTTGGGAATCGGACCTTCTCCATGAGAGAGGAAGTGGCCGTAATTCAAAAATGCTCGCCGAGTGTGGGTAGTATTACAAATATCTTTATTTTTCCTTATGATATGTTCTGAAGAGTAGTGGTGATGACTTATGAGGAAATTCTCAACATTGCAATGGTGCGCCTGCGCGATTCATACAAAGTAGCCTAGTCATTTTTGTCAATAAGTAACTCGAAAATCGTATTTGCTATTGCGAGTTATGTATAATTTTGAAATTAGGTTATTTGAAATACTAACTTACAAGTCTTGATATAAGTGTCTTATCTTCTATCTCCAAAATGTCATTGCACAAAGTAAGATGCATAGTCTTGCTTCAAAACGACAACTCCTTGGCCCAGTAATGCTCCCAAGTTACGTTGACCACTGCGTTTTACGATTTCAACAGTAATTCATGGAAATTACAATATTTACAATCGTATGTTCGATGTGTCATTGTACTGCGGGTTACTGCGTTAGTCTGCATATAATGTTACGTAATAAGATCATTATTTACATGGTTCACATTGTGACGCACGCAGCATGTCATATTGAGACAATAGAATAAATACATAACGTTATTACGTGGGTATATAGTTGTTAAGAAATTATCTTGTTCAAAGGTTGTAGGTGTGTAGGTATATTACTACGGTATAATGTATTACCTACTAGTTTTGGCCGTACCGAATAAAAAGTAGCATGTCCTTCCCCGGGTGGCATGGGATAGTTTAAGCTATCTCCACGCCAAATTTCATCAAAATCGATTCAGCGGTTTAAGCGTGAAGAGGTAACAGACGGACACACTTTCGCATTTATAATATTAGTATGGATGAGGCCGTTAATATATGGCAGATTTTTCTATGTGATTGTCGGTTTCGTCTATCGGATATTTAATTATAAATTATATTTGGTACTATTAACTACATGAGACTTAAACATAATTGGCGAAATGTGGGTGCATTAATGGGTACACCTCTGCCTAGCCCTTCGGGGATTGTGTCAAAACTATCTGTAATCTTAATATACATATATATCTAAATTACGCGTTACGTTGTTTGTCTGGTATGAACTTCTTAACTACTCAACCATTTTTTATGAAATATGGCTTACTGTGTGTAAATTGGTCAAACTTATAGATAGGATAGTTTTTATCTCGATTATTAACCTCAATATCTTTACTTACTTCAAGCCACAGCAACGCCCGGCCGAGTCAGCTAGTTTATCTATAGTTTTTGACATTGATTGTCAATGAGAATGCGACTAGATCGATTTCAAAGAAAATGATCCTACACGTGTCGAAATAAAATATTATACGAGTATTTATAATTTTTAATCTTTACAGCTTTGTCTTTCACTGATAAAATGATTAACTTATGATGACAGTGTGACTTCATTAAGGACTCATTCATTGCGCCGGAAATACTCGCATACTTTGACTGATAAATAAATAAATAAATGACGTATAAAGACTTTAATTATGGTAGGAAACGTTTGTGGCTGACTTGCGTGACTGCCTCGTTGGTCTAGTGGTCGCAAAGCGCGACTGCTGAGCACGAGGTCTAGGGTTCGATTCCCAGGTCGGGCATAGTGATATTGGGTTTTTCCATCAGGAATTTCTCAGTAGCAGCCTCGGAGTCTGGATTTGTGCCCGGTTGATGGCAATAGGCTCGCCCCCTATTACATGGGACTTAAACATAACTGGCGAAATGTGGGTGTACCAATGGGTACACCTCTGCCTAACCCTTCGGGGATTACAGGCGTGATGTTATGTTATGAAACGTTTGTGGGTCGTTATATGCTTTGATGTATTTATTTAAACTTTATGCAGCTACTACGACTTCTTCTATTACTACTTTTGTTAAATTTGCTTAGATGGTTCGGTCATGTTGAGAGAATGAGTGAAAGATGATTAACCAAAGGTATTTATATGGCAGAGGTGATTGGCAATGCAGGGAGGGGACGCCCTAGGAAGACCTACACTGACCTTATTGGTGAGGTTTTTAAGAAAGGTCAGGTGCGCAGTACTCAGTACGCAGTACCTGTAATTTATGTTGATGTTGTGTCTACCCCCATGGTAAAAGGCGTGAGTTTATGTATGTATGTGTTAAACTTTATGCAACATAAAGTACAAGGGCGAAAATAAAAGCCATTTAAAGTACTTACAATAAATAACAAGTGCTAGCTAAATTAATTGTTACTTAGGTGTGTATACAAATAAAAAAAGAGGAGGATTTGGATTTTATGCCATCTTGAGAAATGGTAAATCCAATCTTAATTCAAAAAGAATCAACCCATTCGATTTTGGGTTTTTACTTCTTACGTAGGTCGTGTTATGTAGTGGAAAATTTTACACGTATTTTCTTAAACTTATGTGTTATTAAACCTAATGGGTATTACAGAATATAAACATAATATCGTGTGATGATAACGATGCGGTATCGACAGCGGTTTACATTACCTAACCTGTGCGGTTTTGTAAATGTATCCAGCGTTGTAGCACGTCTCTGAGCGTATAACCTTCTTGGTTAAAAAAAGAAGTTAATAAAACCATTAATTTTCTATTCTTAAATACTTTAGATTGTCTCGTTGGTCTAGTTGTCGCAAAGCGCAACTGCTGTTCGATTCCCAGGTCGGGCTAAGTGTTAATGTGTTTTTTAAGGAGTTTCTCAGTAGCAGCCTCGGAGTCTGGATTTGTGCCCGGTTGATGGCAATAGGCCCGCCATCTATTACATAAGACTTAAACATGACTGGCCCAATGTAGGTGTACTTATGGGTATACCTTTGTCCAATCCTTCGGGTGTTACAGGTGTGATGTTATGTTATGTTGCGTTACTATGTAGTTGAGAAAAAAAAATAATATTACCAAATACTGTATAGTGCTTATAATTTTGGAATAATCGTCAGTTGACGTCTTACTTCATATTAAATGTCTAAAGGGTCCGTGCAAGTTGCTTCGACCACTGGTACGACATTTTTACAAACATTGCCCTCAAGATAATGTATAGACATTATAATGATAATATTACCCTACTATTGTCCTTCTGCAAGGCAAAGGCCTCTTCTCATTCCGACAAGACTACACTATGTTCATTAATAACCAGGCTTGCTAAAAATACGCGATTATAAATTTGTTTAAAATTTATATTATGTTTTCATTTCCTATTGTCAAATTCTGTCCAGACATTTCCAATTAAAGCATTCTTTGCCTTTGACTCATCTTGTCTACATTTTATTTTGTCTTTTTAGTCATTCATGATGACCTGATGAAAAATTCCGCTTTTAAGCAAAATCGCATTCGAAATGCTTTAAGACGAAATAAAAAAACGTTACTTTACACGTGCTTTGGCTACGTATTATTGCTGTCACTGTCAAACTAGAAGTGTTAGATAGAGACGGCACTACGCAGTACTTAGTATTTTTAACTGACGAATACTTTCCTTACTTTTCAAGAATGTATAAATCTATTTCTTCTTTATTCGTCATACTTTGTGCAAAAACTTCACAAAAACCAGACACGTTTAAACACTCATCTTCAAAGCATTTATTCTTTTCCTGTTTCCCAACGTAGGTCAAAGGAATATTTACAATTAACGATCAATAAGCGATTTTGCTAAATTTTCCTTTTTCTTAATTACCATTGATTAATGAAGACATTAAATATCTATTTGCAATGTTGTCATACAGATAAAGTATTCAGGTTAATGGCTCGAGTCATGTTAGTATCACGATTATCTTGTACTTGATTATAATAATAGGAATTTTCCTATTTATACCCCAAGTCTTTGTTTATTGTTTGCTGAGAAGCACGCGTACATAATTACTGATAGATAATTATAATTGTTTAAATATAACTATCAGATAAGAGTGGCATAATGCGGCAGTTATTTTAGTGGCCTGTAATTCTATTTTGGTTTCAATTACCTAGTTGTTTCGAGAGAATTCTTATTGTTATTGTAGGTATCTAGTTGTTAAATAAAGGCAACAAAGAATATCTGGTTAGGTGGAAATGTATCGACGACTAGTTTTCGTTCGCGACTTCGTCCACGTGAATGTCGCTTTTCGCGGATTTAAAAGTAGCTTATGTCCATTCTTGGGGTTCACATACCCCTTCTGATACATTAATATTTTTTTTTTGTTGAGAAACTTTATTTCGTAATCTTTCGACTCAGTGGCGGATTCAGGATTGTTGTTTGGGGGCGGGGGGGGGGTGAGGTCCTTAGCCCCTCCTGAATCCGCTGCTGTTTCGACTGGTACCTAATAATTCCCATTATACAGGTGTTTTCGTAACAAAAAGCGCTATTTCTTTGACGCTGAATGTCAATAGACAGATTAGGTACATCATTCAGATACAGTTTTCAATTCAACATGTCAAAGTCGGCGCCTCTTCGTCACTTGACGCCAAAACCGTCGGTTTTTCCGCGGGACACTAAACTGATGTCGTGTATGGGGACATTAGGACCTTACTTTATAACCGGCATAAGGCTGACTCACTCAAATGCTGCTGGGGGGTAGCCCACTCCTTACTTTATAGCCTTTATAAGACTGACTCATCGTAATGCTGCCGGGGTAGCCCGCTAACACAGAACGATGACCCGATGGGGCAATACTGCAAGAGAAGACTCGTATTAATATTCTGCCTCTCACATTCACATAATTCTGACGACATATAGTACGGTCGTCGTATCTTGGCGGTTCTTAACCTAGCTGTTTGGTTGCGCAATGGATATTTTAGGAACAAAATTGTCTACTGCGCAGCTAATCGGCTAACTTCGGGACCGCCAAGATAATACAGTAATATAGTGAAACATCCATGAGGGTCCGTTCACACAGACCGGCGCGAGTTATACAGCATTCTCAATAATAAAAGAATTGATATGTAAAAATAAACCTTATTACAATGAAACAAAACTCCTGCTCTCCTGTCCAAGCCTTACCTACTGAACCATCACGACATCACTATTGGACCATTTTTAAAGCATTTTCCTTATCACCTAACTAATCGCAGTTTTCCTCATACTTTGAACTCACCGATGATACGGCAAAAAAGGAATAACAATTTCCAACCAATCACGTAAACGATGTTGTAACCGATAGCTCGTATCTCAAGGTCATCCGATCGCGTGCTACTAACACGACATTAAATTGTGAATATGAATGACCTCAGCAACAACAGCATTGTTCGCAACGGAACTGATAAGGCTGCATTGTAAGTTGTGTACTATACAAGCACACACATTGCCGGCGCACGCGCATGATTGATCGGAATCACACGCTGTAATACACGTGCCCTTGGGGGACTGTACCGCCAGCGCGCTTCGTACAAAAGTAGTCTAGTCATATTTCGGTTAATAAGTAATTAAAGTTGATGAAATAGATAAGATAAAGGCGTTCATATCCAGGCTGTAATTCTTAGGTTAGTTATTTTCCCATCAAATGTATTAAGTTTATATGTTTGTAAACGCATCCACGATACACGATACTTCATTTCAAAAAGTTACGCAACTGAAAAACTAGCACGAGATTTTAAATAAGGTATAATTTTGAAATTAAGATATTTGACGACAAACTGACTTACCACAAGCCTAGTTAGTGCCTTATGATAACTACATTTGGAGTTTAATTTACTTTTCTTATTGATCAAAATATTATATAACTATACTAAGTACTTTTGCATGAAGCTTGCTGACGGCTGCTGTGCCTAGTGGAAAGACAAATAAGTATCTAATTTTACTCTTGTTTATAACACCTTATCTTAATGAATTGACATGCTGTTAGATGAAAATACTTTAGACACAATTACGCATACAAAAACAGTAAATAAACCCAAGTAAATAAAGTTTCATTTCAAGCGGATTTGCCAGGAATTTAGCAAACACAGCGAGCGAAAGGAACACAACAACGAAATTAGTTTTCTCTGTTACGTTCACAGACAAATATCCGGTAGTTATTTACATTTAACATTGTCTATTAGTGAAATAATGCGAACAAAATACGCGTTTAATTTGCTTGGTGCGGTATAATTATTTAGGTTGTAAACACGCGGAAATAGTCACGTAGTCACTGTGTACGGTTAGCGGAGGTTTATCCTGTAAACAGCTAAACTGCGAGGTTGGTGTGGTCGCTGAACATAATGTAGTACGTGCCGACTGAAACGTGTGTAGTTGCCACGCGCTCTGAACTATTATGTTAGGCTTAGGGCTGTCGGCTCTGAGATTTGCAGCTCACATATGCAGGCAGCGCAAGACCGGTCATGGGGAAGCACAGGCCTCCTCTAAAGATAGCCACAGTAACCAAAAAGGACATAGGTCTAGCAGTGGACGTCGTTCGGCTGATATCATGAGTCATGATGAGGTTTTAGTTTCCGAACCAACTCAAGGCTATATGTCTCTCGTTTTTTTGTAGTAGGTATTGATCACCACGCTTGCTCAAGGCAGATTGTCCAGTCTCAGGAAGTTTTCCTCCACCGATGTCTGAAAATGATGATGAATTGAAAAGCCACATTGATATGTGCCCTGTATTGAACCAACATGCATGAGAGGCGGGCGCCTTCATCACCTTTGGACATTTAACGCTGATTCATTGTATTTTGGGCATAAGTTTTGGATGTATTTGATAGATAATCATGTAAAATATGTAGTATATTGAATTAGTTTTGGGAGTTTGTGGGTCAGACTTGTTTTGGTACTAACTCATCTAGTAAAACAAAGTGACTTATATAAGGAATGTGTCTGTGAATTTCTTTCATTATCTACCGTAGGTAAAAGGTTTAGACTTGTGATGTGAAATGCTTATTATTAAACAATTCAGACATCAAACATGTTTTGACTACAACTTCAGCACTTTATATGAACATAAATAAAGTATACCTACTCAAAACATGACTAGACAAAACAGTGTCGCACGCGCACACCACATAATGATGACAACCCTACAAGTGACGCATGTGCATGACTTATGACACGGTGCGTCGCACGTGCCGAACCGAACGTTGCCGCGTTGCGCTGGCGCATGAGGAAACACCTACTTTTTACCTTTTTACTTCATTCGTGTTATTTTTGTGGAATCTAAGTACGTTTTAGTGGTCAGTACTATGAATCATCATAATTTTATTTAGGTTTTAATATGCGTTTGCGCCGTGAAGTGTCGCGGTCATCGTGAGTCATCGAATGTATTACAGAAATAAGGTATATGTAAATACGTTAAAGTGAGTTTATGTGTAATACGACTTTGACTAATTAACGTACTTAATATGCAGTGCGCATGCCATCTTCGTCACCTATCGACCATCCTTTATAACTACGTGTTGCTACCCGCTTTTCTTTTACTCATAAAGTTAGTAAGACTAAAATATTCTAGAATATTTTCTTTTAATTACTTACCACTCGAATATTTTTTGTTGGGTTTTCCTTCAAAAGGTCTGTGATTCCAGAGTTTGACAATGATTTAGAACTGTTCTAAAAACAGTTGTAAGACTTTTAAGTTTTCAATTTTAGTCATATGTGTTCACATCATTGACATCGGTGTAGGAAAAGATCTTGAGGAAACCTGGACTTAAAATTTATGTATTTTTGAAATCGCCAATCCTCCTTGAGGAACCGGAGTGATCAATGTTCGTGCCTTCCCTGTAGGAAAATAGGCATTATGCCTTGCAGTAGTACAATTTAATAATAGGCTCATATTATTATAATTACTAGTCTAGCGTATCTGCGTAGACTTGGAAATAAGTGACTAAAAACAACATAGCAATAATAGGATACTAAAACCCTCAAGGTAATAACATAGAAAAAAAAAAAGTCATTTTCGTTTTCTAAATCGGTTATCACAGGGGATTCGGTGAGCGGACTTTCCATTTACCGCGCGCTCGGTAATCCTGCGTCTGCGCAGTGCACGGGTTTTCTTACTAATTAAGATTATATAAGAATTAATATTTGGCTTAGTCATCGGAGTATATTTTAATACTTGTATATTACTAGTTTATTGCCAAAGGTTTACACAATTTACAGGTTTTGCACAATGATGCTTCATGGTTCATGACAGTTTCAAACTAGTTTTCTTTTTATGACTTTTGGTTTGAATAATATAACTTTAGTTGGAGTTGGAGTTTAGTTTAGGTTTTCCAAATTCGCTTATAAACAAAATATTCAGTTTTGTTTTTAAAAATAACACTCCTTTTTTTGGGACAGTCGTGTAATAATGAGGAAACACCCATTAATAAAACACTCAATAGGTACTCAATTCTTTATTGCGATCTATAACGTTTTACTGTAGTTACAAATACAAACTAAACGTGAAAAAGGTTATAAGGTAAAGAGTGAGGGAGAGAGACTTGATCTAGATGCCTTCGGGGTTATGCGGCTACGCTTACTACTACGGCTACGAGAACTATCCAAATAGGTATGTAGTTCTTAAATTATCCCTTAATACTATTTACTTAAAGGTTGATTTTTCAATAGTAAGATTCTTTTTCTTTTTAACAGTAATTAATATCAAAGTTTCATATATTTTCTATGCAAAAACTGACAGACTGCCATATTTATTCCTCCGCTAAGACTTTTCTGACCATTAAAAAAGTCATGTCTAATATTGGTCTGCACGCAATAAACTGCCGATCAAATTCAGTAAATATTAAATTAATAAGAATTAACATTTTTATAATTAGCATTTATGTCGTAACATTTGCTAATCTTGTAACGCGATTCGAATCGAATCAAGATCTGTTAAATCAATATTCATGACAGCATCGGTCTAAACTCCAACGTTCTAGATCCGTATTCATCGGAATCGGATTCGCAAGAAATATTTCCATCATCGTAATATTTATTGCCTGGCCTACGGACATTCCCTTCCGGTTTTATATATCGATGATTCCGATAAAAAAACAATATCGATTAGTCATCGGAATGAGATGTCACTATCACATCCGAGCGTCACTGTTTGCGAAATTCTAATCAGGTTTATACTAAAGACCGCGAACCGGCTTTACGTGTTTATGTCACGGATCTTATGTTTATGTTAGCGAGAACCGAGAACCGGTTCTCGAGGTGAGGAGATCGGTCGTGGTCGCATGACGCGGCCGTATAGTCACTGCGACCTCACCGTTCCAATAGTGACGTGCCTCTGATTCACCAGAAATCCTTTCTTAGTTGTGTCATAGTTCCTTTCATTTATGACGTTTGTGAATGTGTCATGGAGAAACGTCATTTTCGATATGTTGTCACAATTATGACGTTCATTTGCTGATGTCATTATTGGAAATGGGGCGTTATGTCAACGTGATTGAAGTGCTATTGTTTAGGGTTTTCCCTGTTTAGCATTGAGTGTCAGTCATAAGTACTTGAACAATAATTATAGTTATTACAAATCATTTTATAGGTAATTTACATTTTTGAAGTATCGGAAGTCCTTCATGCATTATAATAGTTTGGAGGATCTTGTTTACCAATCTTAGGAGACGATAATGAATAGTAACACTCAGTATTAGAGTACTAGTCATTGTTGTCTGTAATTATACTCTTCATTTCAAGCTTTTTCGTGTCTTCCATCAAGCTCCCTCGTGACTGAAGTTGTAAACATCAAGCATGTATTGTTAACCACGAGTGTTTTGTTATTGTAAGTAGTTTAACATAACAAAACACACGCCTATAATCTTCGAAGGGTTAGGCAGAGGTGTGTGTTAGGTGGAGGTAGGTACACTCACATTTTGCCAGTTATGTTTAAGTTCCATGTAATAGGAGGCGAGCCTATTGCTATTAACCGGGTACAAATTCAGCCTATGAGGCTGCTAGTGAAGCATTAAAATAAAAAACAAGCTAAAGATCAGTATTAGCAACAACAACGAAAAGGTAGATTATCGATATTGATTGACGTAAAGACCCCATGATGTCCGAAGTCCGAAGTACTATCGTACCAAAACAGCACTGATTGATTAATTGGCAGCGATAAACATGACTCATACTATGAGGACCCGGATTGCTATCGGTATCAATCAGAGATTCCTCCCCGATTGCTGCCGGATTAGCTAAGATATACGAAATTGTGCAATCACATTTCTTGTGTGCCAATAATAACTAGGTATGTATTAGGTAGATAGTATCAATTCTTTTAATGTTATGAAGTCGGTTTTTTTTAGGTTTTTAGTGTGAAATCTTTAACACAAAAGCAAGTTAAGTGCTTATTTGAATTGTAACTGCATACATTTTAATGGAAACAGTAAAAACGTTAAGAACCTTGGCACAAAACCATAAAATCGATTCGAGAGTCAACATTCCGAATCCTGTGCGCATGAGCACTTCTCGATACCTAATCCAACGGTCATTTGTGTTCATGCAGCGTCTCTACAAATATTGTTTTAGCTGCCGTTCTTTGAAAACGGTGGCGGCTTTCGTAAAAGGAATTCTTCTGTCGGTGGCTTGTCGGTGGTTCGCCGGTGGCGCCGGGATTTGCAACCATCGCCAAATATTTGAGCCGACATGTCGGCCCTAACTAATGAGTTACATGTGGATGGCATTTTTTGCATTTCAAGAGCGATAAGTTGTGATTTTTTCACTTGCCACTTGAAGCCATAAAGCTTAAGAGCTTAATGTTCGTAGTGATTGTTGCGCAGATGTAGACGCTTATGTATAGTGTTAACGGCGGGGAGATGTTGAGAGCCGTCACTGCCAACGATGTCAAAAATAAAAGCGAAATTCGTAATAAGTTTTTGGTAATTTTTCCATCAGCTTAACATAGGGACACTTGAAATCCCCTTAATTGTTCTACCTTCAAACCTAACTGCAGTTTTATACGATGCCACTATACAATATTTTTCTCAAATTCTGTTATCATCTTTAGGTACCTAGCTGTACTTCAACCATAAAATTATAGTGGGCCATAAAAGCCAGCGTCTTTCCTTAAAACCTTCCTCATACCATTATCCTCGTCGGCGCCTTTAAAACCGAGACAATAGCCTAACTAACACGTGTTCGAAGCTAATTTTCCTCAGAAGTAAACAAAAATCGGACAATAGATGACAGAACAGGTACAGAGGCAAGTGCATTTCAAAAATAAACAAAAGAACGGACACTTGAGACAGTTACTGCACACAGGGGGGCCGAGATAACACAATGTGGCGCCAACTTTTTCTAACTACCCTCTAGATTAGGCCGGGAGGTGTTGGAACAAACGTCGTGACTCTGGCTTTTGTATTAAAACCGTCAAGTGTCAGAAGACAGGACACTTGAATGTGACTGCTAATGACATGCCGAAAATAGGGAACGCCTCTTGAGACCCGACATGACGTAGTCCAATGTCCAATGGGCGTATGATCTATGCATTTGGCAGATTTGCACGGACTGTTTTTATTCTATGTAAGATGTATTTTTCTCTTCGTAATTCCTTTATAGTTATTGTGTACCATACAATATAATAACATACAAATTTTCAGCGTAAAATTGACTTACCTTTTATTCTATATTGAATGGAAACAGACTACCGGTTTTTTTTTAAATCAATAATTGCTTGCATTACAAGTCAGGAGAGCGCATAATTTCCAACTTCATTTACAATTCCGGGCTACATTGTGGAAGGATTTGTTGTGTTTCTTAATGCTTTGCTAGACTTTGTAAGTTTCGCAGTAAAATAATAGTTTTGTCCAAAGATTCGTGAATAAATGAAAAGGCGGTTTTATGTTTTCGGTCCGTTGAGGCGTTACCGGGATTCCGGGAAAAATAAAAACCCTTTTCGCACGAAACTGTGCACGTGCTGCATGCCGACAAACGTCCGTAGTTTAGGGTCTAATGCTCATTATTGTGAAGGACGCGCTAGAAATAATAAAATACTTGAAAAGGCTTTATGTGAGCCGCTCGAGGGCCTCCTAAGAGTCTCTCTAGAGCCCCGCTAGAGCCTGTTCAAAAGGAAACGATGTTTACGATTTCAAAAGTCATATTTTATTGTGGTGTCTAGTTTAAATTTTACGGCCGATTTTAGTTTTATACTCTTTCGGCCTTTACAATTGGCCACTTTGTGGTGTCACCGCAATTTTATGGTTCCAATGGATGTAATCATCATGGACAGATACGACGTTAATGTGCCTCATATGAGATGCTTTTAGCGTGGTTTTGAATAAAATTTAACATTTATTATTGTTAATTTATTGGCTGCGAGAATCTTGTCATAAATTCTTTTTTTTGTGTGGACTGAAAGAATGTTCGAGAATGCCGAATTAAAATAATATCTTAGTATAATTTATGTGATGGTATGGCTAAATGTTTGATAAATAATAATAGTTTTGAAAAAGAAACTAAGTTTACAAATACCTAAAACTAGCTATACTCTGCGTTAAATTAGGTCTTTGGTTACTGCTTTGCTCACATGGGACGTAATTTAGCTCATACTATTCTTTATGAATCTAGCTATCATATACAAAGACTTATTCCAAACCGACACTAGTAGTTCCAGAAATGAGTGCGATAATATAAACAAAAAAAGTGGTTCAGCTTTATTGTATAAGTATAATAGTATAAAAATATTTGTTCCGTGCAGGAATTGAAACCGCGCCACACAACACAGCAGCCAATAGCCGAGGCCACTACGTCAACCGTGCCATCCATTAAAAGAATGCTAAAGCGTCTTAATAATCTTACATACCGACAAAGCATTTTTGTTACATAATAATGAACATGGAACTACGTCAGAATGTCCGACGTTATGATCTAGCGTCCTTATCTTGATCCCTTTTTTGTTTTCGGTACCGCATTTGTACCCACGATTGTAAAGAATTAATTAGATATTATCGCGCTTGTGTATAACGTTGTTTATTTGCTGTATAATAATTGTTTCTTGGTTTTCCTTAGAATCATCGCGTAAAATAAGAATACATAGTGTTGAGATTCACAACAAGAATTTAAAAAGAAAATGATTTAAAGAGGACAACGTTGAGGAAAAAAAAAAAAAATATATCCAATTTATTTCTGTGTTAGGATATGATTATTTTGCTTATTAAAAACAATACCTAAAACTGTCAAAATCTATCTATAAATATAAAAATCAACTGCCTTAATTATCTTTATGCTACATTGCTATTTTGTGTTTAATATAAAAGCTTGTGTGTCTAATAATTTTGAAACCTATTTAGAGTGATTTCAAATAATTGACACACTCGAAGTAATTGCAACACACACCTATCATTATTTTGTGGAAAAACAGTATTTCGTGTACATACCAATTTCTTTAGTTGTTACTAAGTTTTGGTCTTGGGTTCGATTCCCAGGTCGGGCAAAGTGTTATTGGGTTTTTCCATCAGGAATTTCTCAGTAGCAGCCAAGGAGTCTGGATTTGTGCCCGGTTGATGGCAATAGGCTTGCCCCCTATTACATGGGACTAAAAACATAACTGGCGAAATGTGGGTGTACTAATGGGTACACCTCTGCCTAACCCTTCGGGGATAACAGGCGTGATGTTATGTATAAAATTACTGACAAACTCTACTCCAACTGTTCAATTACTTCGCGAAACAATAACACGCTTCGCCCTTATCTCCGATTAATATCTGTACCGGTTATCGGCTGACGTATTTACGATCCGGTATTAATTCTGTACAATCACGGGCGAGCTCGTCCGCTACCGCTCGCGGGCTAACCAAACACCTATCTGTGTAATCTCTTTAATGACTACCGGTCATATTTAGGGATCCGTACTGGTATCGGGGGTTTTAAATTCTGTTTTTTTTTAGCAAAATTATTTGAACTTCAAATTAAGTGTGCAATTAATAAGATCGGGTTAGGAGCAAGATGATTTTTTTTCAGGTTTAGATTTTTTTTTTATCATTTTGTTAAATGTTCAATTTTCCTTTTTTTATACTTTTTTGATGGACGTATTTTGTTCGGCTCTCTAGCGTTTCTAGGAAGACGAAACAAGACATTTTTTATTATAAGCTTTTATTTAGCTTGCACTGTTTGTAAGTAAGTTGTCCGTTAAAAATTTGCAAACTATTTTTCGACTATTTGTTGGTATCCGATTGAGTTTAAATTTTGCATACACCTTTAATTCTGATGACAATACAATTTCTAATAGTCAACACTGTATTTTTTTTTTAATTGAAGCTTGTTTTTAAAAATATTTTTGTAATTAGTTTATTTTTCAATGACGTCTTTAGCTTGCCTCTTTAGCTTCTCTGGGAAGGCAAGGTAAGGCCAATGTAGACGGTGTCTACTTATTAAGTTCGGTGCCTTTTGGCCGCAGGGCATGGTGTTCTGTCGCTTCCGTGGACAAGTGTCACACGATTGCATAGTGTCTTAGTGCTATAATTAAGTACGTAGGTATGTAGCTGTATGCTAGTTTGCAGGATAAATATGTTTTGGGTTTTGTTACTTAAATTAAATGGTATATTTACACTCAGTGCGATTGCGGAGCTTCAGTCCAGATTATGTCCTATATGCTGAAGTGACCCAAGTATCCGTTCCATTGCATCCTTGACGACCTGTGCAACGCGCGGCAGTAAACGTCCGACCTACTGGGTTCAAATAATTTAATTTATTATTGATCATATCTTGTCATCGAAACGAACAGATGAAGAATGGTATATTAAGTGTACTTAAAAACATAATTAATAATTGTATAAATATACAAATCCTATAAAAGTGAGACCATAATACCTACCATAAATTTGCTATCCACTTTTATTAGTCTTTAACCTCTACGGAACCTCACCCCACACCGTTACCTCAGCACTTTTTCCCACCTAACATCTTCTAAGATGTGCCGCAAGATAATCAAGAAGTTTGCGGTTTTTCTAACAAATCTTGACATTCTCGAGGATAACAGTTTGTATGTAACCTTTGGTATAGGTATTTGTGTTTTATTTACTGGTTTTCCGCCTCGCTCCTCGTGCTGCGGTTTGGCCGATTAATAATTTGACGTCATCCTGTTATGATATTATGTACTCTATGTACAATCAACTAAAGAGATAGGTATCCAGGTTCGTCAGATATAGTTGAAGTTTTCTTAGAAACTGATGAATGTTTTCAAATGTAATTTAATTTAAAAGTATTTAGATAATAAACAGTTGTTTCCACTTTGCTTTTATGTACATTTTTTTTATGTTATGTTTATCGTTTTCGAGGGTTTAAACAGTTTTTCTTTCTTTCTCTAGTTTATTAAATAAGTTTAAATCGAAGACATCCATATATCGGTTTCTATGAAAACTTCAACTATATCTGACGACCTAGATACCTATATCTTTAGTTGATTGTACCTATATGGAATACTTAATAATAATAAAGTAAAGACTAACACCAAAGAGGTTCTCTTTGGACGTTAAATGTCAATGTTAGTATTGACATTTAACGTGGCAAATAATATAAACATTTAGTATTTTTTTTCGCATGGAAAATTAGTATAGGTAACAAAAATGTCAGTGATTGGTTGATTTTCATATGAAAAACCAGGGGTTTGAAACCTAAGGTTACAATTAATAGATAAATATCCAGTTCAGCACGAGTCTGGTGCTGGATTGCAAATCAGCACAGCTGGATATCAAATAGTGCATGTTTTTGTTACCTGTCAGCTTAAGATTGCAGTCGTTAGAGTTGGCACTGAGTGGCGCCTGAGCAAGTTACTGGTATCGGTTCCGTTACGAGTTCCGCTAAACTAGAAGTACATTATATCATCCGGTTGTTTAATCCCGTTGTCGAAAAGTAGCATCAAGTTACCCAACCTCTTGATATACAAGATTGCTTAAGATTTCTAGTTAAATAAAAAGCTACACAGATAGAAAATCTTCCAAATTTTTCTCATAACATTTGCAACTACTCTTTGCCCGCGTCTTCGTTCGCGGATCCCCTTAGCGATAACTAACTTCGTTTCAGCGGAACAATTTTCAGAATTGAGATATTCGTTATGCAGTTACTCGCGTTCGAGCAAAAATACTTTCATCTCCATAATATAGGTAAGTAATAGATTATACAATCATAATACATATCTTCAAACTGAAAATATACATAGAAAATATATTTACTCAACTGCTTTATATTATTAAATATCACGAAAATGTCTGGTTTTGTAATACCATTAAGTACTCAAACTAGGAGTGCTGTATTTGGGTTAAAATGTAAACTGTTTGTGTAAACCACCGTCCCTACTAAACTTGTGTCTGTCAGCCATGTGTCTAGTCTGTAGACAGTTGACACAAGTGGCAGGCATCGGATTAGGACCGTTACAGACGAGACACCAACGTCGCCGACATTAGTCGCGCCGCGTATCGCATGAAGCTCAGTGTTGAGTGTATGTCGCCACGACAATTTCTCTCATGCGCCACTAATCAACAAGATCGCATTAAAGTAATTTCCTTCGCTTATCTTTGTATTAACCATTTATATTTGTAATTTATCGTCATGATTGTTTATCTACTATTTAATTGCAGGTTCTTGTTCGTGTAGAAAGACACTTAGAGATGTCGAAAGTTTTATGTTGTTTCCATTATTGCAATGTTTTTTTTTTGTTTTGGACCATATGAAATAATGAAGGTCATAGTTTCAACTTGTTCTTGAAAATAATTCTCCAATGTTAAATAAACTTTAAAAAGTTTTACAACTCATGTACTGTTACATGCTCCAGTAAGCATAATGTTTAGCGTGTGTCACATTGAGCGCTACAATAAATAGTGTTTTTTTACACCAAAAATAAAAGTCGTAGGTATCCCAGTAATAATTTTTCCAATGCGTCCATGCGTTTTGCAATGTAAGTACTTACATCGTTCTATAGTCCACTACGACCCACAACACATTTCAAAGTAATATTTTATTGTTTTTGCTATAGAATACAAAAAGTTTTAGGTCAAAGGTGTGATCATTAAGAATGTATAAAAGAGGAAAATGAAACTGCATATTGTTTTTCTAACAACATACAAGGTTTCAGCCACAATAGATTCAATCTATCCATACTAATATTAAAAAAGGAAAATTTGTGTGTTTGTAAGAAGCAGAAGTACTGGTACGATTACAATAGTGCTTTTATACATAGAAAGTTAGGTACAATATCGCCAAGTATAAGTTACTCGGACGAGGTCGCGGGTAGAAGTTAGTTCTTAATAACATAAACATTAAACTATCAACATAATAGACACTTACAAAGGCTCAATAGAACTAATAACAAGTATTTGCGAAACGGTAATTACCGCTGCCAACCTATTCGCTTTGATTGCTCGCTTCGCTCCGCTCATTTCCGCTCGCGGATAGAAAAATTAATAGTAACACGAAACAGGTAAGGTAATGAGCACTTTAATGACGTTATTTATTCTGTTGAAGTAATTTAAGGCTGCGTACCGAAGGTTTTTTGTAGTACTTTATTAATTTAATGGGATATCACCTTTATACGATGTTTTATTAAATTATGGCCGCGTTTTTGTTACGTTGTTAAGGTAAGTTTGTAAGTTTTTCGTTTGTATTACAGCTGAGATTTTTCTAGGGTTTTTTCTTACATAAGCAAGAACAATATAAACGTTTTCAGTTTGACCAGTGAGGATACGATTGATAGTTTTTTGTAACAATTTCAATTTACTATTGGGTAATGTTGAACTTGTCAAAATATACATAAAGATATGCATTTTTTTAAATCAATGAAAGATTTCATAGCAAAATGTAGATCAGATGCTGAAAGATCACTCAATTTTTTTTTTTTTTGGGAAAAGATTTTTCTAATGAAATTATTATTGGAATACCTGTCATTGGTCTACTTGTTGCAAAGCGCGATTGCTGAGCATAAGGTTTTGGGTTAATTCCCAGGTCAGGCAAAGTGTTATTGGGTTCATCAGGAATTATTTAGCAGTAGCCTCGGAGTCTTGTTTTGTGCTCGGATGATGGCAATAGTCTCACCCCTATTACATGGGACTTAAAAATAACTGGCGAGCTGTGAGTGTAATGTATACCCCTGCTAAACCTAGGATTACAGGCGTGATGTTATGCTAAACAAAAAAGCTAAGATTGGCTTTTACATTTTATTTTTCTAAATAAGATACCCTATCAACCTATCCTATATGTGTGCAGATAAATAAATGCAATTACTACTAAGTTCTGCTAATAGCAAGAATATAAATTATTTCAGTGGGTACCTAGGTACAGTTAATTGCATTTTATAATTCCTTTGATAGCAGGTTATAAGACAAGTTTCTAAGAGACTAACGGTTGATTTTATTAAGATATGCAATGGTTTATTTATACTATAATTTCCTTTGATATTCATTTAGTTTGTTAATGACTTGTATTTATTAGCATATAGGTATGTAACCTAATGATTCTTAAATTAAATAGGTATTACAGCCAATGGTAAAATAGCTGCGAACTTCTTCAATATCTTTTGAAAAGGGCCCAGTCTTGACAGTTGGTTTTCGTTGATCAAACTGTCAAAATCTTGTGTTTAATTTAATTTAATTTAATAATAATTTAACAATAATTTAATAATGATTTCAAAATAATTTATTTGAAATCATAAATAACAATGTTAACATGTTATTGAGAGGTTATGATTAACTTTGCTTAATATCTTGTAGCTACTGAGAAAACTGAGACGTAGGTTTAAATTCATGTATTTTTTACACTTGGAATAAACTATACAATATGCTTTAAAAGCAATTTTAAAAAAGTCGGTCAATTCTGGAAATTCTCATACCGTGTTTTTATGTGAAACGACTCTAAGGTGAGTTGACAATCGCTAGCATTACGTGATGACAGCCCACCTTAACCTGCCAAGCCCCGGCCGACTTACCGGTAAGTCAGAACAATAGAAAATCAATTGTGTCTCATTACGTGGGACTTGAGTAATCTTACTCAACCAAAATTCACCGATTGACAGAATACCTACACCGGCAGTATTCGAATTTTAAACTCACCAATCAAAAAATAAATTAGCCTTTCCATCTTTAATTTTTACATAACAACCAACGTTTTTATCACACTCAACAAGATTTATGCGATCAAATCGTTAACGTAACGTTAAATTGAAACGTTATTTTCACCGTTTCTCGTTAATTATAACATAATCAACAGATGATATCAGGCGGCCGTCATCCATCAACACGTCGCCAAACTTATTGCGATTCTTGTTTCAATGCGACTGGTAAGGGTGTGGTTTCACTGGGCTTTATTTCATAAATATTTTAGTTCAGATTTTTATCCGTATTGTAGTTAAGATCGATCAGTGAACCAGTAATACACATTTCATGAAGGACAAAACTTTTGCAGTTATCCCCGTTATAGAAAGAAAAAATAATCTATAGACTACATTCATAAATTCGAAAGTAACTCTGTGTGTATATTACGCTTTCACGTAAAAACTTTTAAACTGATTTTGATAAAATTTGTTACGGGGTTAGTTTGAACCCAAAGAAAGAATATAGGCTCCTTTTTTTCAGCAACTTCGTCTGCGTCTGCAACCACAGGCTAAAGCTAGTATAACATATTTCAGAAGGATCACCTAATCTAGATTTCATTATTTTTTTGTTGTTGTATAATTATGACGTACAATAGTGCCTTTTAATGGCCAATAATTTGACTTTGATCAACAACTAAATCGCGCCTAACCCGCTCTAGCTTAAGTGCGTGCATGACTTTTTCCACATTAATTTTTCGTCCGAGAAACCGAAGGGTTACCCTCGAAATGATTCGTCAGTTTCAAACAACATTTATCCCATGACGTATGACATAACAGCTTATTTTGAAGTACCACTAGTGTGGACATTTAATCCGTTTGATGGGACCATCAACATGAGTATGAATCATGTTAAGTTCTGGGTAAACAAAGTATCGCAATTGTACTTTAATGCCCTTTTAAATGAGACCGGACATCCTATAGTTTAAGACACTAATTGAAGAGAGTAGGTTACTCTTGTTTTTTAATTAATATGACTTCCTTGCAAGGGACTCTGTAGTAATAAAAGACAAGAAGAAAACCTATTTTTATGATATTTTTGAAAATGGAGTTCTGGAAGAACGCCTGCTGACTTTTTATGTATGTAAAACTTTAACTTTAACTTTTTTTAAATAATCAGTACCACTCAGGGATAATTTAGCTTCTTATTAGTGAAAGAATTTTCACAATCGGACCAGTAGTTTTAAATACTATTGCTTTCAAACAAACACATTCCGAGCTTTGCTGCATACCTATAGATGATATTTTCGTATTTAGAATCAGACAAGGTTTTACGGCCAAAAGAAAATTAAATATTTATTCAATACATATTTTACGTTAGCGGAACGTGCTATTAAATAAGTCCAGTCTTATACACAGTGAATTAAATATTCAATTATGTGAAGCAGTCGACGCATGATTGATCGTGTGATCTTAGTCTTATTTCTTGTCACGAATTGCGCCTGCGCTGACATCCAACAGAATTCATTAACAGGACTTTTTTATTTTTACATTTCACATAATATTATTCTTAATTACAACCATTTTTGTACCTAGAAAAATCACTCTTATTTTCTGAGAAATAAGGAAGGTCTAAAGAAAAGAAATGGTACAAGTAAATTGATTCTGGTAGTCAAAGATTGAAAGTCAATAACCAATTGATGTGTCGTTAATTGCTTAAAAGAGTGGATTGCGTTAAAATTGAATACCAATTCCATTAAATTAAATGTCGCAGTGCTGGTAAAAAATCAATTTAGTGCGACATTGATTAATGTTTTAATTGAATGCGTGTTTTAAATTAAAAATATACGGTGCATCACGCATGTGATCTACAACAGAAAGGATTTTTTTAATGACTTGGCAATTAACTCCTTATTGATTTTATTGTAGCTAAATCCATATAAGGTTTGCGGTTGTATCGTACCCTATACGTTTACAAAAAGTTTGAAAAAATCCTTTGGCATTCTCAATTTTTCTTCATCAACAATATTACGAACATTAATGAATAATTATTTGAATATATTTTTGTTCTTTTTACTGCACTCGATGTCACACTGACACACTGAAGACATTGGTCGAATATTGTAAGACATCTCTTAAAAGCCAATACTATTAAATAATAAAAAACTTTCAAAATCTAGTCATCTTAGTGAAAAATCTATGTCATGAAATGTAGGTAAATTGTCACACACATCTTTGATAGATTAGATATGAAATTATGGCCATCGACGAGCCCCCTATTACATGTTACTTAAACGTGGCTGGCGAAGTGTAGATGTTCTAGCGCGTGCACCTCACCTCTTCGGGTATTGCAAGCGTGATGTTTTGTAAAAATAAAATAATAATATTCGCAAAACACAGACCTATTATTAAAATTTATCACCACTGTTAAATGTCTACAACAAAAAAAAGAAAACTGAATATGTCGTCGTCAACACAAAATGACTGCAAAAGATTAAAAGGTTCGATTGCATTTTAATTCGTTCAAAACCTTATATGTACATTAATTGAGCAATTTACCTATCAAGATCTTACCGAATAGGTAACAACGTGTGTATTGCCCAGGCGCATGAATGGACGGTGCTAAACAGACTGCGCTAGTAACCGTTGTGAGGCATTCACGCGGACAGGCGCAAGCGCGGATCGCCACTCGTGCGCAATTACGTAGAACCGATGAATGAATTCCAATTATATTGAAATTCGTATTATTATGGGGACATAATTGATACTGCTTGCTTTTTATAAGTTTCAGTACCTGGTATTGATTTTTAATAGGGCTAACGAAGCGGTCAGAGAAAAATGCAAATTATTGGCAAGTTGTCAATTCGCCCATCCTTTGCATTAGTTATTTAGTACCTAGATATAACATACCTACATGTGTAGTTATATCTAGGTACTTAATCAAGGATAGGATTATAAATATAAAAATGAGAGATGATTTTTCTAACTGATTTAATTGTTATTAATAGGTATTATCAGTCACTGTTAATAAGTACTCTTTTTTACGTTACATCACTACCTACATAAGTAGTGCATGAAACTATTCAAAGGTAAGTACATAGTTGTCCACACAAAAATCAATTAGTCAGAACATAAAAAAGGTATCCCAAAACAATTAACCAAAGTTAATCCAAAGTTAAATCCGTGACGTGCGCCCGCCCACATGAAGCGTCTGTAAAAAAAAAACATACGTCCACTACCAACTAAACATCTTATAAGACACTCACACCACTTAACATCACGCACACATACACACGCGTCACCCATTAGTATGTGAGGCGCGGCGAGGACGTTGCGCGTGCTCGCCACTCGTTCCACGGCTTCTTATTATTATTATTTATTGTTGAATAATGTGAATGGTAATGCGTGGTTGTTCACGATCCCGCATAACACCTGCCGTCTTTTCCCACAGTCGAGCTCGGGCTGGAGGCGCGCGCAGGAAGTGTGCGAGAGTGAGCGGGAGCGACGACTCGCGTGCACTGCACGTGCGTCACTGCGCCTACGCCGGTGCGTTAGAGGGGGACGGCATGAGGGATAGATATCGTAGTAGCGTAGCGCGTAGCCCCGTAGCAAAGAAAAAAAAGCGCAATATTGGGACGCAACAGAACTAATGTCGTAGCTTCATTTTCGCGGTAATCGATTGCAGAGCTACGCTTTATTACTTCGACGCAATTAAAGCAGATTTAAGAACAGATATACTGACGTTTTGATATGCAAATTATAGTTAATTTAAATGATTGGTTATTATATTTTATTATGTTAATTTATTAATTTATATGTTGATTACTTTTTTTGTAAATACGGATGTTGTTTGCGAAAATTTCATGAAGAGATAATATAACTAGAACTGCGTTCCGTCAACGTGCATACCAAGCAACAAATTATCGAAATGCAGTAATATCTTAAAATAGGTATAATATGAAGGAAACTAACGACTTTTTAATAACATTAACCATCGGGCCCGCGGCAGTGAAAGCTCATAACACCATTAAGTATTATGATCGCTTAATTTGGATGCAATGGTATGCACCAGAGGGGATGGTGCGTTACAGCATAATCACGACCAGATTGGTAAATTAAATTTTGACTGGTACACTTTGGGATAAAGCGGACCAAATCTTTGGTAACGTAATACATTTTATAACATAAATGATTTAATTATTTTATTTTATTTTATTTTTTATTTTAGATGAGGCGATAGGATTATGTAAGGATCGTAGCACGTGGCGTTCTGTAGTTTCTGCCTACCCCCATAAGAAAAAGGCGTGAGTTTATGTATGTATGTTTGTATGTATTTTATAACATAATATGAACCTGATTTTCGGTAAAGTGGGTTTTAAATTTAAATGTAGTCAATGCGCTGTGGGTAACTGTAATGGTTCCCGCTGAGTAGTTTATTATCAGAGTCGTGGGTGCCCCACATGTGTCCCACGAAACGCCTGGTTAATGTACTTTATTGCAGTTCAAGACCTCAGTCGCCCGACCTACGTCATATTATCCTGATTGAAATATTAAGAATAGAAGAGAAGAGGAATATGTTAATATGAATATTTCACATAAGTCTGATATTAGACTGTTTACATAATAAAGTGTATGTGCCTGTGACTCTAATGACAATTTATTATATGAATTGATTTACGAATTATCTAGCTTCTGTCCGACGTCCTTCGCGGGTATTTTTTTTCCCGCGTTAAGTTACCTTTTTGATTACTGCTCCGCTCCTGTGGGTGGTAGCGTGATCTTATTTAGCCTATACTTATAAATCTGGTTATGAAATATAAAATAATGTTTCCAATCTAACTGGTAGTTGCAAAATTAGGGCGTTTAAACAAATAAACAAATCAACTCTTCAACTTAATTTTATTAGTATAGATAAATTCGAATTCCAAATAGATAGAACAAATAGTAGTTTCGCAGAACTAGAGTTTGTATGAGACACATAAGTATTTGATAATCATAATTTTCACTGACGTCTGTTCCATAAATAGTTGCATTGTTATAACTAAATTGCACTAATCAGTATAATTGACAGTTATTAACGCAAGATAGCACCGAACAAGATGAATGATAACAATACAACAAAATATCATATTTCTCCAAGCTACATCTCCGCACTTCCTTAACAAAAGACGATGTAATTTTCTTGTTATGCTGTTCATCTTCTCCAATAGATGTTAGCATATAGAATAGCCGGTGCATCAATAGACACCCCGGATGTTCGCAATTTAGTTACGTACAAGCCATTGAAGATTACAGTTGAGTTAACAATAAAAATTGCTCATCCTTCGTCTTTGGAATACTCTTTTTACACTCCTCTCTTCCAATTCTAACTCTATCCTTGTACAGTCAAGGTGTAATTTGGCAAGTGTGGTGTGTGGTCAGTATTTGTATGGCACGAGATTGTCAACCGTGTAGGTCAGTCTCTCAGTCTATTAAATCGGGTTGGCGACCGGATGAGGTGCTCGTGTTACACTGATTTTAACAAAAACATCATCTTATGTTACGTCACTTAATACTTTGTTTGCTTCAAGGGTGGTTTTGTTCTTAGCTTGCTTCGGTTTGCGTTAGAACTTAGATGGTTAGGTCTTTTGTGGTTGTTTTTTTTTGTAGCCAGCCCATATTTTGTAATAGGTACTATTAGATGCAAAAAAGGTTTGTCGTGTAACAAGCCTCATTAGTTATTGTTCCTTAGGCAGTTACAGTACAGCCGTCGTCTCTTGGCGGTTCTGAAGTTATCTGATTAGCTGCGCAGTAGACATTTCGTTTCTAAAAAAAAAGAATTGCGCAGCCTAACAGCTAACTTCAGGACCGCCAAGATACGACTGCCATATTATACATATATTGTTATCAACTACGATACGTCGTCAGTGATTAATGTTTAATGTTCTTGTTCCGCCAAATGTTTTCTTTAACTACTCATAAATCTCGTAAGGTTAGGATTTCCAGGAGCGGCTTTACGGCTCAATGAGCGTCGAACCTCAATGACTGAGTTTTTGCAGCATTTGGCGAACCCCAGAGCCAGTGTGGCCGCCAAATGTGGCCGTTTGGCCTGTAACCCGACCTCGGCTAGCCGATACCTTTCGCCGAGATTCACGCCACATGCTAAAACACATGGCGTGCCAAAGGTCGACCAAGGAGGTATTTTTTATAGCCTTCCTTGTTTACGTCATGTTCAATCAAGCAAAAAAGGCTGTTATTATTCAATAATTCTCTGTAACGACCGCTTCAAAATAGCCGCAAGTTATCACACTAACAGACAGCTAATAAACGACTCGCCACCAATTTATTTCATTGTAATCATGGCTCTCGAGTCGGCCGCAATTGCAAAATAACAAACGGCTCTTAAATACAGTAGCGACGAGTCTGGTCGGCAACACCTCGCAGATAAATCAACGTCTCCATTACAATTTTGTTCTTACTTTCGAATAAATAATACTCGCCTCTGTCCCTTTCACGCTTTGAATTTCGAACGCTCACAAATTATTGTTGGTTCTCGTTATTTTATTGTCGTATTATTTTTTTTTGCTTTCATTTGAATGTAGATTCTTGCAGCGTCCTTGTCTTGTTCGTAGGTGGTGCGCTGTGCGTCTCGTTCCGTCTCACAGCGGCGGTAGTAGCGTCTCGAGCACGTGCGACACGTTAAAGGCAGATCGTTCCCACGGTCGGGCTCGAGCCAGACGCGCCCCCCGCGCGCCTCCCCGCCCGCTGCGCGTGATTCGACTCCGGACACTCGTGCCAATGAAATAAAGTGCCCGCACAGCACGTTCCAATTGCAAAATGCTATTTGAAGACTTTAAAGCGATGAAAGTGGAGAAAATGCCACTTCTTACACTGAAAGTTCAGTGATATCGACAGACTCTTAGAAATGGCAAAGTACAGGTTCTGTTGCTTATAGGAAGTCAAGAACGCAAAATATGTTAATAAGGCGTGCTCGAATTATTCGATCAATACTTCAAACGGTCAATTGATTAGACAGCTTATCATAGAGACACGCATGAAAGTGAAAGGACATGAGAACTCAAATGATATGCAATCAATTGATCAGAACGCACAGAAAAGGTGATCAGGTTGCGCAACAAGGAGCCATGTTGTCCCAGTCTAGATTATCAGGCTACCTGTCAGCATTTCAAACAATAATTAATCGAGGTGATTGTGCAAAAGGGGCTTGTCAGGTGTGGGCGGAGGAGAAAACCCAGTAGCCAGTGTACTGGGGCGATCGTTGTTCACTTATGTAGTCTAGTGTTAGAATGTCGTTGTTCCTAACTTTCTCGTGTTTTGTTGCCTTGCTTATCTGAGAGCACCAGTTTCACCTTTTATGGTGACATTTCTTGTACTGTTAGTTCGGCTTCCTTAAACAAATTGGCAGGTTGAACAAAACCCGGTTTATAACACGGAAGGCCATTGCTAAAGGCACTGGTAGCTTTAAAATTGACGGTTCTGTTTTTATACCTTTAAAGGAAGGCTGTTTTGTTAATTACAAGTTTCAGAATGTTTGTGATATTTCTGGAAAATGTCGATGTACTTACAATCTCTCTTGACATAATGCGAAACGATAGATTGTGACGAGATTAGGTTTAATTTACTTATCTCTATTGGGTGATTTATGTAACCAGACTATACGGGTGATTTAACACTTCCTTCAAAACTAATTCTACTTTTGTTGTCCCGGAATCTACTGCTAAATGATAAACGGTTACGTACGTCAGCAACGTACAAGTTCTAACTTTGTTATAAGAACTAATGAAGTCTATAAAAAACAAAGGGTCAAAATATTTTTTTTACCGGAGGTTCTATTCTGTAAAAATGTTTAAGTGAAGTGAGGTTGTGGTGAGTTGTCATCCCACCCATGTTTATGATTTACATCTCACCATAAGCTCACTTGCACTCAATTCACTGAGGAAGATTACCATATATTAGTACAGCTGTTTAAAAAAAAAAACTTACTACACAAAATACGGATAGCAACAAAACATAAACAATCCTAAAGTCATTTTTTCTAGTACAACACAACTATACCCATAAGTACTGCAACAATGCTAAAACTTAACCCGTGCAATGCGCGGGTCGCGTGTATACTCGTGACTCGTGACATTGTTCGCGTGCGACCCTGCGACCGGCACCGCGCGTGTGCGCAAGCGCCGCGCATGACACTCCGCTGCCATAAACAGAAAGGCGAGCCTTATTTCATGGAATATCATAACTCTTATAAGGAGAGTTATGGAGTGCAAGAAAAAGGAGGAATGGCTAGCAATGTTCAGATTAATGGTTGGGCCATTTTTTAGAATTGTAAGTATCTTTATTCATAAAGAAAGGTAAGTTTATTGGGTTTGAAGAGAAAACCGTTAGTAAGCGTGATAAATATTAAAAAGGATGAGACGCATGTGACCAAGAGAGTTATAAATATGAAAACATGGATGGATTGTGTGAAGGATTACATCAAAAGAGAAGGGAGTCGGTGATAGCATTACGGCTGACAGGACGGAATGGAAGAAGAAAACGTGTTGCGCCGACTTTAAGTAACATAAAGCAGGATAGTGATGAAATACCTTACTACAGGAAGACCATGATGAAGAATTTGCACGAAAAAAATGTAAATAACATTTCTTTTTTTTTCAAGCGAATTCTCCAGTACTGATGGCTGGAGGTGACGCGGCAGGCAACGAGGGAGATGACGGCACGAATTGGCAGGATTCCCTAAAACTGGAGAAAGGTGTACGGAATTGCGAAACATTGAAGTAGGAGTGGAACAGGACAGTCTAATAAATAATAGGCGAGTTCCTCTTGCCCATGTGTCTGTCAACGTTTACAACCCGAAACATGAATAACTTTACCATCTCATCCCCGTTAGAAATAATGCTCATAATTTTATGTAGGTAACTGTAATTTAAGTGTCATGCTTATGTAAAAGAGATAGCAATCACCTAAGATCTGCGCGCACGCATACATAGTGCGCTCGTGCTGTTTGACCTCAACGATGCGCGTGCGACTCTGGCGGATACGTCATGAATACTGCAATACATGCCAGCTATTTCATGGAATATCATTAAGTTAATTCCCACACGGATGTCTTAAACTGCAACGTAGACGCTTTTATGTAAGACGTTTGTGAATGCAACAAACAATTTCATTTTTTTTTTAAGAATTCCGATTTATTAAAGACCAAAGAAGTCACACCTCTTTTGAGATAGGGGATGATTGCAACAAGTATGTTTCTGTTTTTTTAAAGATTATCTTTATTTAATATATATATTATTTACAAGCTTAATAACAAAAAAAAAACATACAGAATAAAAAAAAAAGAGAAACTAAAACTAAATGGCATCAAAAAATTCATCCGTATCGCTGTCCACTGGAAATGTTTCTGTATTTATTTTTATATACATATTTTCTAGTTGTTTACATTTCTTAAACCCATAATAATCATTTATCAGATTAAACGTTTACTTAATACTAAACAGTGTATTTTGCTTCTACCTTGTAGTTTTTTACGACTACATTGTGCGCGTGCGTCGTCGCAGGCGCCGCTATCAGCGGAAGCGATGCAAAGTACATCGTTAATTTGATGCTACATTGTTCTCTTGCAAATATGTTTTGTCTTTCAATTTAGTTTATCTTGCTATGTTACGTGAATTGTTTTGGGTTTATGTGTAATGTTTCTTTTTAAACTGTATTCTATTTTTAAAACTTTTTGGCAGGTCTATGTGTTCTATAAACTTTAAAAGCAATAAAATGTTGAAATAATTCAGATTTTTCTTTACTGTTTCAAATTAATTAATTCTCTTCATTCTTTTTTCAAAACTTTTCTGCTAAAATCGGATCGTTTTAATAATATATTTATTTAACATTAATTATATCATTAAATAGGTAGGTACTAATTATAAAAGAAAGAGGGGAACTCTTAAGGAACCAAAAATCTAGTTATAATCGAGGAAAATTGCGAATAATAATTGTTTTCAACATACAAAATTAATGATATGCAATACCTACTATTAAAGCAACTTGTCCTTTAAACAAATAATAAGTACTTAAGAAAATAATATCTGATAAATACTAGAATGTAACTGAAGATGTTCATTTGTTGAGATTAGCCAACGGTTCACGTCCAGCCTTATAAGTAGCTGGTACTACTCATTACTATACTGCGCTAATAGCGGCCTACGATAGCGTCACCTTACACCGCGGCCACAATACGGTACCCTTATCTACGTGTACTACACAAGTATACGACCTATCAGCACCGCAATCACACTTTAATTAACGCACGAACTTGCTTTTCCATGATTTTACATCGCCACTAAACAACCATAATTTAATACCATAAAATAAAAATAAAAAACAAACGCAATAACAGTGGCTGATGTGAAAATACCAACAATACGCTTCCTATGCGTGTGCGCGAGAAAATCACAAAAGAATCGAATGACTAACGGAGCGAGATCGATTATCATTTTCATACAATCGACTATCTAAAGGTCACGCGTAATGCTATTCAGTGTACACACAGCTTACATTACTCAATACTGAAGAAACCGTCCATAAATTACGGAGAAAACAACGTAAGTAACCATTTTGCGCAACTAAAATCGATCTGAATCGTTCAAGATATAGAGTGGAGATTCGGTCAAAAATCGAATCCAAAGTAACTATTTGAGACTATTTGTAAAACATCAAAATGTGTACGTGTGTTATCGCAACTTCGCACGTTTGTGTTAAGTATTAAGAACTAGAATCACATGTCTTTTTATGAACAGAATGTATCGTAAGCCAGGAAGCGCATTGTTAGGTCACGTTCTCACAACTCCCCTTTTCTTCGAGGGGGAACAAATAATTGCACTTTTTTCTGTCGCATATGGCCAAGGAAAGGGATTGTGCAAGATCGTTCCCACGGTTCGCCCCTTGGGCATAAAGGCCGATCGAGGTCAAGAAAAAATACGTGCCGGCATAATGTGGGGGTACGCTATTGTGGCAGCAGATGCGCGCCATTTCTAGGGTTAAGTGTGGACTCGTTTGAAAAGTGAATTGATTGACGTCATACAGCTTGGGAATCTTATTGGATACTTTTTGTTCGCCCATGTTGATGATAGTATCTACAAAAAAAAATCAATGGTTTTCGAGAGTTGTGGAAAATGGAAAACCCTTTTTGGCACATCGTCAAGATACTAAAAAGGCAATTAATAGTATTTGTATAAATTAGTATCGATTTTTTTTGCGACGTTTTCCAGATTACGTGAAATACGGTAAACTTATGCTATAGTTCAGAAATAAGCTAAGTATAATAGATACTTATTACTTATAGTTTTGGTAAAACTTATGAATAACATTTTGAAGTACATAATGTAATTTTCATGTCATCGTTGAAGTAGTGCCCAAATCAATCATAAGACGCGTTTTTTTTTTGCTAAACACATTCCAAATACCCCTAAACATACGGGTTCCAATTTCAAAATCCATTCGCGTTGCAGGCCACTATTAATATAAAAACTCGAACAAAAAAGGAATTGCACCTTTTCTAAGGCGTTCTATATTTGAAAACTGGTCGCGTTCCCACGATCGCTCGCGCCAGTTGCGCGCGTCTTCCCTGGATCTTTTTTTTTCTCTATTATTATGGCGATATTTTGTGTGACAAGCGAATAGGAACGGGATTATGTTTTTTTTCTGTTAATTATTTTTATTCGATTACAAAGTATGAGAATGCGAATGTTAAGTTCCCAAAGTTGTAAAATTGATTGTAGACCTAACAAAAACCATTTCCAGAGATACTATCCCAGAAATTTGATTTTATTTAAAAAATCAAGTTCCCATAATCTAAAGGTAAACAGGTTGCGTTCTAGCCCAATGTTATAATTAAAAACAAACACTTCATTATCCAAATAATGTTTTCACGCGTAGTTGCCCTGTACGTAATCATAATACACATTCAATCAATAAGGGGCATGTGCATAAAAAGTTTCTTACATCAGATTACCGAATCCATTCAAAATTTAATTTAAGCTTCCTACTTCCAAAGTTGAATTTCGTTTAAAGAGGTCCTCAAGAAAGAAATCCAAACACATTCGAAAATGGAGCTCTATGGCCCTGTTTTCAAATTCGTGTTTGGAACGCGTGGGTCGAAGCCGGGTGACGACAGTTGAGTCTCTAGCACACATTGCGTTTTACACGAGGATCCGTTCCCACGATCCACGCGACATATGGCGCGCGCGCTGGCTGCACTTACGCGTGATCAACGGTGACGCGTGCACAAAAAACTTACTCGGACTTAGCGGATCTATAGGATGATGCTCTCCCGTAAATAGAGATAAGAAACCGGTATAATGCGACGTCGTTTACCGGCTTTTTAGGTGATAAAGACTGTTTGTTGTTTTTGATGGTGAAATTGCAAAGTAGGACTGTCAGGCCGGTAATTAGAAATTTGCGGATTTTTAACTGTACTGTTTGCTTTTTTTGTAAAACCTATCTTTATTTATGTTTAGTATTTTAGGTAGGTATATGGTGGAATAAAAAAATGACCAGCGATTGTCATGTAGGTATACCTATATGACAATCGCTGAAAAATATTTTAAGGACTTTTTTTTAAACAGCTTTGAAAAATACAATTAATTAAAATAATAAATAATAATTAATTAAATTATTAATTTCATAATTAAATGTATTTAGCGCAATTGTTTTTCAATCATCCATAGACTAAATCAACCGCAAATAAAACTCTAAAATCAAATTATAAAGCACAAAAAAATAAAAAGAAGTTCAAAACACCAAGGTCGAGCGATTCCGAATTTGAATTTCGGAATAGTATGTTTTTTAAGGCGGGGCAGGTGGTTGCGCGCGCAACTGTCGTTGTTCCCACGGGTCGGGCTCGGCTGAACACCGGGCGTCTACATACATTGCCATGTGAGACCGTGTCATGATTGCCAATTAACAAAATTATTGAATTACATACGTGGATGTTCTATTTGTTGTACTGTTTGATGATTAGTAGAGCGTGGTTGGAGGGCAGCCTAATTTGGTGGTTTGGACACTGATTTGTTTGTCCAATTCTTGCAGAGACACGTGGATGGTGTGCCTTTCTTTTTGTAATGTAACCTTTTTGGAAACTGAAATATGGAGCCGTAAAGTAATAAAAAACAGAGAGTTATTTGACATAAATATAATTTTCATTTTCAGGTATGAAATCGTTTTTCACTTTTCATCAAATTGTTTGATGACTTACAGGTTTTATTATTATTACCAGTATTTTTGCGGAGTCCCCAGAGAGGCTTTGTGGAGCCCTAAAGTTTCGTGGAGCACCCTTTGAGTATTGTGCTTCTAGAAAATATAAGGTACCTCATATTTTCTAGACCACTATTTCTCATAAGATCTTTTATCAAAATCCAAAATGATTATCCAATAACATCAAACATATTGTAAGTACAATTTGATTCAATACAAAGCCATGATCACGTTGTATAGCAACAACGAAACAATACGCTATTAGGGCATTGTTACACTAATTGTTAAGTAAATGGCAGCGCGTGCGCCGCCCGGGTCGCCCGCGCCGCTCTTGTTGTTGTACTTACACATACTTTACTCATGATATCATAATTTTATCGAGCTGTTTGTGCTTTACCTAGGTGTGACTTTAATTTGTTTTTGATGAATGTACACACAAGTGTTTTCTGAGTATTATTTCTGTTGGTTTAGTGAAGTGTGTTTTTGCGGGCCGCATTTTTTTTATTAATAATAAAATTAAGAAGATCATTTTAAACATTGTTTTAACAACATTTTTTCTTAACCTATTATACTACTAAAAGTTTAGTTCTACTCGTACACTAGACTAGCGTTTAAGATTCCTTGAAGCCACAAGTTACGATTTTATCAAAAGAAGAAAAAAAAATTGTTTTAATGTTTATTTTTATTTAAAACCAGTTTTTTTTTGCTTTAACGATTATTTTTAAATTTTATCTGAATATTCAAATTTAGAACAGCACTATCACAGAGGTTAACCTCCACAAATCAGAGCCATCTACCGGGCCATCACTGCACTAAACAGATTCCCTTTCAAAACAGACAGGGGTGTCGGAATTCGGAAGTATTTGCAAGACAATAGATTCGCAGACAATGTCTTCAGGTCAAAGTGCATTCATTCCGTGGGAAAGTTTGCAATATTGGAGGGTGATTCCTGTATATAAAGTGTACGTTACAATTTCATGTTCAGTTATTTGAGTGTCATCGACCAGGAAGTAACGGTACCGGTGTGATCTGTGATTTAGAGTTAGTGCTGTGATTTTAGTGCTTAGGTGTAAAAAGTTGATGGTTTTGTGCTGTGTTCGTAAAGCTGTGGAGTGAAGTGCTAAAGTTTAATAGTGATGTGTTTTGTTTTAAATCTTGGTTGCGATGTTGGTGTTACTGTAAAGGCTTGAACTACGGTAAATTCTAAGATTTACCAAGTGTTACTGGTACAAGTTCGGGCATTTCTGTGATTATACTTTTTTGTGGTTTTATTTCAGAGGCACGGTAAATGTTGTGAAAAAGAATCCTGTTTGACATTCCTGTGCATTATAAAATATTGTTTTATTTCTAAGATCCACATTTTACTAATCATCTTTGGTAAAGCTTAGCATGTGCCGAACTTAAATGTAAAAGCCCGAAAAATGGTCTCTTTTCAATCAAAGCATTTACCAATCGAATCCTAAGATTTACAAGTAAACTGATTATTTCACCAATATTCAGGCATTTACAGTACTATTCTTTCTTCATAAGTCAATAGTCAGTACTTGTATAGTTTTAAGTTTATGATTATGTAATTGAGCATAACATCCTTTAGCTAGTGTTATTGGGTTTTTCTATCAGAAATTTCTCAGTAGCAGCCTCGGAGTCTGGATTTGTGCCCGGTTGATGGCAATAGGCTCGCCCCCTATTACATGGGACTAAAAACATAACTGCCGAAATGTGGGTGAACTAATTGGTACACCTCTGCCTAACCCTTCGGGGATTACAGGCGTGATGTTATGTTATCCTTTAGCTACTGTAATTTGCACGTCTACATAAACCAAAATGTATAACATAAAAAAATTAGTTCAGACTGAAGAACATATTTTTTCAAATTGAATTAGGTGAGCTCATCTTTCCTAAACTAAATATGTGATGAGCATTTGAAAATACCTTAAAAATTTAAAAGACATATTTTCGATGCAAAAAATACTAGTCTCATTTTCAAGAATAGAAATCATCATCACACTTACTCATTGCCTGTTGTAGATTTCAGACAATTACACAACAAAGCTGAAATATCATTCTTATCTCGCGACAAAATCGCCAAAATACTAATTAAAAGACGTGTATCATTCAACATGAGTCACGTAGATAGTAAGGAATGTATGTATGTATGTGTACAACGCATTGAGCAAATTATTTGAAGTCGAGCAGATAATAATAAAGAGTTATATCAGTTGTGCAATGAATGGCGTGTGTCGCTAACGAGTACGGCTTCAATGACTCACATTGTATTTGCTACTGTTAAGGCGAATTAATTATTGTTTAATAAAAAAAAAATGATGATAAGTATAAAATACTTAATCACACAAATCATTGTTTTTACGGCCAAAAGGGCATGGGCATTGTAAAAAAAAAATATTTTGTATATTTTAATGTCACATTATTCTGTAAGTAGGTATATCTAATAGGTAGTATATTCATCTCTTGTAATTTATGAAAGACCAAAATTGGGTTTAATTTCGCCAAAATCAAACCTACGCCAAATTATTTGTCATTTTTCGAATTAATATTATAGTTCTGAAATATTCAATGCTAATTAATTTTAAGATCTATATTAAGTATTAATTTGTGTGTAAAATCTCGAATTCAGATACAAATTATTGTTTTTGAACTACTATTGCTAGCTTGTAATGTTAAAATTGCATATTGAATAAGTTTGACATAATTAATTTAATTGGTTGGCTCGTTTTGACAAAACTAATCCATTGATGTTATTAGATTTGATTGATTATTTAGTCTCTTTAAAGTAAAAATAATTAAATAATAATAATTATGAGACATGTCATCTACAATCATTGCTATAAACATAACTAGTACCTACACTACTATCTCTCTTAAAAGGTTAGAAGTCAATATTTGTCATCATCAACGTAATTAGTTCTTAACAACAGAGCTTTATCAACGATTCTCTCTAATTAAACTATGACCCACAGTAAGCTCTATTGCACGTTGCCTTTGCCTTAAATATAACCGTTAACGCATGGCCCTTTAAGATGTCGAATATATTTTTATTTTTTTTGTAGTTTACCTATTGTTTTTTTTTTTAAATTAAATCTAGTGTTTACTCTAGCAGTTTACTCGGCCTGCATGCTTCGATTTATTAGGTCAATTAGAAGTAGGTATTAGCATACCTACCTACAAATCTAGCTTTGTGTGCTGTCTGCATCAATTTTGACCACTGTATCCTTAATCTAGCCAAACCAAACCACACCAAGTCAAAATTGACCCATTTTTTTAAACCAAAAAAAATTGATAGTAATATTAGATATTTAACGCTGATTAATTTGAATTCTATTCTAAGCATAAGTTTTGGATGTATATTGCTGGATAGGAATGATATTTGACATATTGAATGATTTTTTCATAATGAACTCAATACCTAATTGCGGTACTGTCAGAACTGAGCTCATAATAAAATCATTTTCTTCGATTCTGTTTAGACAATCATGGAATATCAATAGATGCCAAAATGGTGCTACCATACAGCCTTAATAAAACATCGCCTTAATTAAGCTCGAGCCAGCGTTGACGCAAGTACTTGTTGACACGATCAGTGTGTGCCATCATCTGAACAAACAGCCAAGTGGATGATATCACCACTGGTGTAGACCCGGCTCAGTTACACAGGTGTTGGGTGTACCACGTTTGTGTTCTACGCTTAATCATGTGACTTTGTGTATGAGAGTAATGCTAGGTACTTCTAAAGGCAGCTAACCGCGAGCGATGTCTAAACTAGTGTCAAATGACCTGTCATAAATTGTGTGTAAACGTAAGTTTTTGACATAAAGGCATTTCGTAAAGGCAGTTCAATTGTGTTGTCTTTGCCTAATTTTTATGCGTTTGTCTTACTTAGGCAATTATTTGAATGAGGATAACTATATTCATTCCTACAGATCTATGTCACCTGTTTTACAATTTATGCATGCCTTACTGCTAAACCCACAAAGTACTTAATACCCATTAGGTTTTGTTCTGTCTTTTCTATTCTTTAAAATATAATTATAATTATCTACTAGCACAACAAAATAAGAACCTGAAATACGTCTATTCTAAACCAATGATAGTCCCGTGAAATCGGCTTATAGCCGCTCTAATTGCCTTTATCGCGTTTATATCATCGGCAGCACCCTAACAGCAATTTAATTGTAATTGAAAACTAATTAACGTTCCCGCCAAGCACAATCTTCAATTAGCTATAGATCATAATGATTACGGACTAATAACACGCCATCCAGCTAGATTCAATTACAGAATGACCCTCCCCTTTAATCCTAAATCTCTGCACGTGTGTACACAAGAAATCGCCAATTTCTTCTAAAAGTAACAATGGTCATGCACGTGTACAACTAAAATTCCGCATTCGAAATTAGAACATAAAAAAAGTTAACCCAAATTTTGCAAGAGTTGCGGAATTCGAAATAAGGGTTGCAAAAAAATCCTTTCTAACCCGAGCGTCCGACGCATCGAACACGTGCATGAGGTAACAATGCGTCGATGACTCACGAACGAGCCTCGAAACGTCGATACAGAACGCCGTATTATTAAACTGGTAAAAGAAAAAAAAAAGATAAGCGTTCACTCGTCGTACCGCGTCAAGGAATTGTACATCTGCCGAAATTTCTCACGGATCCGTCGCTCGAGCGCTTGGTATGGTATTATTATACCGGACCACTTCGCTATCTCTACCCGCGTATTATAGATCTTGTAGTGGTCTGTTCTGGTAATTATGACGACTGGCCTAGCGGTACCTCACGCTGGGCACTTTTTAATCAATAGTAGCAATTAGCATATCTGGTTTGAGGCATTTAGCGAGACGTGAACAGAATTATGCAAAACTTGGGATGCAAATTATTACAGTTGGCTTGTTATTGATACTGAATGGGCTTTAAGAGATGAAAAGATCTTTTAATTGCGAAATTGCGACTTGTCTTTATAGGTAGCAGAGGCATGCTGGGACATTAATGATTTTATTATGTTTATCTTTGAAGAAAACGTTTTTGTTTTATGTTTAAAGTATCGAAGAGAGTTTTGCAATGATGAGCAATTCGTATAATTAAAAATGTTAAAAATCTTATCGCAATGTTATCTCAGTGACAATTTATGTTTAAATCTTGTCAACAATGTAGGCAATAAAATAGATGGATTTTTGGGAAATTGGGTCTGACATTCGATTGCAAAAGTTTTTAAAAGTTGTTAGAATTGCCTCCCTATTTTTCCTTTCCATTATATAATTTTCCATACTCTACGCAATCTTTTATTTTGCATGTTATCGAAAGTAGACTTTCCCAATAACCATTTAGGGTTATCCCGGCAAGTTTTCAACGGTATTGGCGCCGGGTTGCACTGCCGGATGACATCAGCTCTGTATTTCCTACTTGCGTCATGAATATTGAGGCTTGATTTAAATCTGGAACAATCGGAAAATCCTGATTGGATTTTTTTCCGGATCTTCTTAAGTTTTTGTTTTTTTGCTAATTTGAATTTGGAATGTTGTTTATGTTTCTTGGGTCCGGTTTCACCACCTCTGATTAAGCGCTAATCTTCCGACATATTAAAAAATAGAACAGAATTTATATGAAATAATCTACCAAGTAATTTAATCGGAACTTTACGGAAGGTGGTGAAATAGGCCCTTAGTGTTAGTCACTTATTTGTTCTTTAGTGTGATTACCCAATAGCTTTTTATGACTTTGATTTTAATAGTAGATTGTTAACAGCATGGCGAATTGATTTTAATTTATTGTTTGACTAACTTTTCAATTGTGATATAATTTATATCGTGTGCGTTTATTCATAACTACATATTGCATGGTTTACTTGAGTGCATACTCAGGTATGAATGGGCAATGATGTGAGTGGATGTTTTTGTTTGTACATAGTGATTTTTCTCAGAATATTTTCTTGGTTTTTTTTTAAACTTATACCCTGCTTGCTACTAACACAAGTATAACGTTACGTAGTTGTAGCTTTGGAGTAGTTTTTTTTTTTATTATATGTATTTTAACAACTACGTACTTCTTGATTGTGTATTCTTAATTTGTATAGCTATTTTGCATGCTTTTTCTAGGTAGTGTCTAACTTTCTTTCTAGGTATTGCATTTCTAACAATATTTAACAACAGTTAAATAATTATATCAGCCGAGAAAATTATGTAAAATTCGAGTAATTTAAATGGAGTAAGCTTTAGGTGTCATGCATGTGAAAAAATGAACTTTTTACAGAAATATTGTCCGACAGTTGCTTGCTTTTACTTACATGAATGTTGTTGTTGTTTACAACGGTCTAACAGCATGTTGTATGATTTCTTTTTCATTTCCATTTGCTTACTGTTAATTTATTTTATACAGCCTTTAACTACCAACCAATTTTCTGCATGCACGTGATTGCTGGCAATAGATCTATATAGCAATTTTTTTTACTACACTTTTCTTTTACTTTACTAACAATGGCAACGTTAACTAACAATAAATGAATGGCCTCCATAGTAAATGCATAATTCGTAGTAATTCTAACCTTGCACGTGCTTTATGCATAGCTAAATTTCTTCTCATTGTGATCAACCAATTGTTCATCTCCATTCTATATCTCGTCTATTATTTGATTGCACAATGCGTTCTGAATTTAAATAGTGCAACTTTTTACTATTTCGAGACTTGTACGAACTTGTCGGAGGCTCGATTTTTGAAACAGGTTGGAACTTGTCTCCAGGGTGGGTTGACTTTTAACTTTTTATTTAAGCACGTGTTTTTCTTGGAGAGATGCATTTTATATACGTTGTTTTGTTCGGAGACTGTTATTATCTACTATGTAAGGTGCTGGTATTAAATTGAAGGTTTTTACATGAATAATGAAAGTGGTTATGTTGATGCGATGTATAATGTATCATCATGTGTGATGTAGGTGTTTATTACTGAGGCTGTATCGAGACGTGTTTTCGCTTGGCTTGGTCGTTAGTGATCGCTGATCTCAAATGTCACTTAGATCATAAGATTTCGTTTTTTACAATTTATATTTTAATTTGTTTGGTTTGCATTTTGTTTTATTTCATTTTTGTTTTGATTTTTAGAAAACTGTTGATATCTGTGCATTTAATTTTTATTTATCTTTTGAACTTTATTGAATTAAGTAATAAAATTATAAGAATATTGCAATGGCTTTATGACTTCGTAAATATGACATATCGTGACATTTTGTGTTTCTTTCTATTTTTTAAATATATTTTAGTACTATTACAGAAATTAATAAGTGTAACACGGAACTATTAATAAACCTAAAATCTATAACAATCCTAATCAAATAATTTATCTCTCAACTATTAGCATAAACAATTAAGTAACACAAATACATTTCCGAACTAGCGATCTATTAAATTTTATGACCGGCATTTACGTAACACTCACAGTACGTGCCTAATTGTATAAAATAAATAACAGTTCAAAACAAGAGAGGCAAGGCGGCGTCTAAAAAAGAGGCCATTAAAAGTCCGGTAGCTTTGCCTCGGGCCTGCACGTGCGCCTGCGCTCAAAATGTTGCTCTCCGAGTATGGCGAGGCAAGAGTGGCTCGCGCCGTCGCCCGCGCCGACCTCGTCCAACCACTTTTTGGTTCGAAATACAAACCAAGAAAGCTTCAAGTAGGTAGGAACATTTTATCGATTCTGTCTCGTCTTATTAGTAGGTGCTGGAGAACCTTGCGGTTTTTCTTGGCTTCTGTATTAAGTATTTATTGTGTGTTTTTGTGTTTGTTTTGCTGTAAATATTTGTGTGTAAGGGTTTGGGTTTTAGTTGTAGTAAAAGATAGCAAATTCATTCAATTCGTATATTATCATATAACACGAGTAAAGGTCAATAAATATTCCCTAAAAAAATTAAAGCTCGATAAGGAAGATTACAATACTAAGCTCACTAATTCCCTAACATTAATTTATACAATACAAAAATATTTTCAAAAAATATCACAACACTATCGAAATTACAATTAAAGCTTTCGAGGAGTTATCACGAGTATTGAGCAGGCCTAACCTAACTTATCCCTATATGGCACCTTGAACTACTTTAAAGCTAACATCACAGACGATTGCGGAAACCAACGGAGCAGGCACTGGTTTCACGGAAGACACTGATTGTTGTCAAGTTTGAGTTTCAGTTTAGGCTTGCACCCAGCGGTCCTGCAGGACTGGGTGCTGCTGCTCCGCGGTCTGGCACTCGCTGTAGCAGTGCGCCGCTGCGAAGTCAGCCTCGTTCTTGGAGACGGTGGTCCAGAAGAAGGTGCCGGCGTCGGTGCGCGCGAAGTGCACAGGTACGTAGAAGTTGTCGGGGGTCACTGGCACAAGGTCGCACGTGTCGTTCTCGTTGTACACGAGGAAGGCCGCGCCGGGCTGGCACGCCTGCATCTCCTCGCAGATCTTGCGCTCCAACATCTCGTTGCTCGAGTTCTGCTCCTCCTCGAAGCACGTGTCGCATGTTTTGGCGGGAGCGCGCTTCGTTGACTTCTTAATCAACTTCATCAAAGGCCTCAGAAGAGCCTTGATGCCGCTGTTCTTCATCTTTTCACTGTTGTATCTGTTCTCGTTGATCGAGTTGTTTGTCGCGATGATGTACTCGTTGTTGGCGTAGTAAGACATGTTGAAAGATTTGATAGATAAATAGTAATAGTAGAGAGCGTGTGTCGCTAGTGAGATCACAGGCGGGAATGTGGGGCTGGTTGGGCCGGTCGAGCTTTTATAGTGCGCGCGCCGCCCCCGGCACAAAAGGCCCCGCGTACATGAAAAGCGCCCTTTGTATGTGTGGGTGAGTCAAGTGGTTTATTCGATACCCCGATATGCATTTCGTATTTCGTGACAGGTCTTCATAATTTTGGTAGATTTGAGACAAGTTTTTTGGACGTCATAATATTTTTGGGGATGAGTAAATTACAGCCAGCTTGTTTATAACTTGAAGCAAGTAATTTAATGAGATGTATAAAGTTCGTAAGGTATTGGCATCATGCAAGTCATACATGAAGATAAATAAAGTTTAAGACTTTATACATAAATACGAAGCAAACTAAAATCTTTAATCTTTGCTACGGTAGCTTTGACTATGATTAATCTACATATGTGAATTTCTCTCAAGCACTTGTTGGCAGTTTTCACATGTGCCTATTTGATTCTTATTATCATATCAAACAAGTGTGTGAAGGGGTTTCATGGGAAAATCAGTCACGTGCCGTCCACACGCCCTAGTGTGGGCAAACACAACACATGTTGATTGCCCCCCGGCCCCAGTGGCCGCGACAATGTGATTGTTATCCCTTTACCGAGGTCACTAAGTCAGGGGGGACGAACCCTCGCCGCGGCCAGTTCACGCGCTACTCACGCGTTCGTCACGAGACCCTAATAACTTTAGGAGTTAGGGTAACTTCGGTTATTAATTGATGCTTTTTTGTTTATTCTGTCATTAAGGTCTGAGTGTATCATGGTAATATAATACCCTTCTAAAATAGAGTGCAGTAAATTAAAGTGTTTCCATTTGTAATTCTTACACGTAACCCTATCTTAGATCCGGAATTTGAATCATCCAAGTCAAAGTTCATTAGCATTTTGTTTACAAAAAGAATTATTAAAGTAGTATGCCACCTACACACAAAATATTCGGCTCGTACCGGTCCAAACATGTAGGATTTTTTCTTAACATGTCCGAAGAGAGTATTACAAAAAAATTAAGTTTAAAAGAAATCAGTGTAGCGGTGATAGTGGTTGCTCAGCCAATGGGGTGCGCGCGCGCCGGCAGGTGCTACGATCCGAAGGCTCTCGCACACATACGCTCGCAGTTTAAATATACGATCTTTGAACACGTGCATTCGAACAGGACGAATATATGCATTTAAGGGGGACGCGAGCGAGACGTGCGATATTTTTTATCGATATGAATAGATTCACGACTCCCTCATATCCGAAATAGGGTAACGCAAAGGCTAATTTGGTTATTGAAAATTGAGGGGTTGTTCGTGGGAATGCTCCTCGTTCCTAGGTTCCCAGGGTTGCTCGCACATTGAGTTTTTTTCGGCGATTCGAGATTCGGAACGACGACAGATGGCAAGCGGTCGATCGTTCCCGTTCTGCTTTGTTATAATAAATCGTATGGGGTATTGGAATTAAACATACCATTTTGATGGCTCAGCGCGTGGGGGTTGAGGGGATGAAGATGTAAACAAGTGTAAAAGGGGTCAGTGGAACTCGACCGGCTCTATAATTAAATGTCTATTAGGAGCATTTTGAGATGATTAGGAGATATTGTTAAGGGTTGAAATTATCATTATAATGATGGCGATCAAAAGATTGCTTTAGATGATTTGAGTGCAAGATTTATGATGCAAATTAGAATGAGTTAGATTCTTATAAATGACTTGAATGGGTTTTATTGCTCATTAATTGTATATCTGTAAAATGAATACAAGAAAAAGTGAATTAATTTTCCGTATTCACCGCAGCGTTAAAGATATTACGTGGCGAATCTACCATGAAATAAAACATATTCCCATACTTACCTGCCTATAAATTTGTCACTTTTTTCAGGCCGTCACGCGAGTCCAGTTTCCCACGTTCTGAAGATGCAAAAACCTTTTACAAAAGAAAGAAGAGAATAGATACTTTGCGTGATTTAAAAATCGAAGCATTGTGCCCTGCGGCGTGACAAGTGACTGTTGTAACGTAGGGTGCATAATGACGATCCTCTTTTGTTACTTGTTTGTGATTCCACTTGTTGCGTCAGAGGGTGAGGTCAGATTGTATTAGACGTTTTTTTGGGAGTTGTGAAATATGATTTGGCTGAGATTTATATATTCATATATTTGACATGGGATAAAGGTATAAGTCATTTACATGGCTTTGAAGTATGAAATATACTTAAATGATGGAAATTTTGAATTTTGATTGTTAATATGTATATTGTTAAATAAACATAAACAAAAAAAAAACGCATAAGACATATACATACCTAATGAAGAAATTGAGCAAAATGAAAATGACTTCCTAACTGTTTTGTGTATTAATTTGTGCAAAGCTCGTGTGATCACATGTATGAGCTCGTTCTGAAAAAGAAATTATTTTAAAAAAATTTGACCTCACTATAATTTTACTAGTAGGACTGAAATTATGATTGATTTTCGTGTTTTCCATTTTCAAAATACCGTATTGAAATAGTTTGGTACGGAATATTGTTTAGTTCAGTTGTGCCGTTTATCAACTGATTAAGAATTTGCTGTTTATAGTACTATAGTGCCTTATTATTTTGTTTTAACCCTTTTTCTTAGCATTATTTTAATTGAATATAAGTATTTACTATATAGTTTATAAGACTGACATATGTAAAAAAGTGCTTTAATTAAATGTAAGTAGATTAATAATAATCTAATTAGAATCCGAGATATAGTTTTAACAAACTAACTTGTCTTAAGAAGATCTTACACTTTGTTAAGTTTTGTAAATAATAGAGTACGATTTTATTATTTTTTGTAATAATTTTACAAATGTATATAATTGTTTACTAAAGGTTTTTTTTAAGTTTCTACATAATTATAAAGTTGTGTTATATAATTCGTAGATTTGGTTTAGTATAACTTACTTTGGTTATTTTTTTTTCTGTAATCTTAGCTTAGTTTCGAAGCTTAGTTTTCGTTTAGAAATTTCGCTGATATATATATTCGCAAAACTCAACATAATGTATGGATCAGCTGATATATTTTTTTTTGCGATTTTGTCGTGGGTTTCTTAGTAGGGTATATGTAAGTTGTTAATAATGATGAGTACAATAACCCCATTTATAGTAAACAAAGACGAAATTGTACGTTGATCTAAGTTTGTAGTCTACTAAACTAATTAAAAGATGGTGCCTTAATAATTAGTAATTTATAAATGTGTCTTAAAGAATTAAAAATAATTGTTGTAAACAATATTTAAGAGTAATTTGTAAATAATGTCTCTATTAGATTTATCTTAATTAAGAGTATTTTTTAAAATCTTCTACCTCAATTCTAATTTAAGTACCACAAAGAAACTATCCTTCATCCGAGATTGAAAAACGACATTTTCCAACTGTCAAAATGAGAAAAAAAAGTTCCCCTCTATTGCGTGCGTGGGAATTTCAGTTACCGTATCACTTGAACTAAACTTGAGGGTGGAAAATAAAAGAATGTATAAATCACCCCTAATCGCTTCTTTTGTTAGCTCCTACACTTGTTGCATCACCACACCGTATGAGATTTTTGTACAATATTAAAAGAACCACCCTTAAATTTTCCTCAACTAAAATGCACCTTAATTCATTGCAATAGAGATCAGTATGACCTTCTCACTTTTCGTGTATTGTAAGATATAAATTGGTGGAAAGGCCAAAGTATATGGGGGCGGTAAATTTTAGGGGTATTCGAACAATTAAGCGAATCACAGGTAAACTTATTTTAAATTGGATGAAAAAATTATGAAGATTTGCGTGAACCCGAACCTTTATGAATAATGGATGATGTATTTATATTATTATTTATTATAGATTGTTGTATAATGTTAATGTGTTGTGTTTTATTAATAAAATGTTGTATTCGTATTTTATGTTTCTTTTATTTCCCTTATGTTGTTTTTCTTAGATTACGATTTATCAATTATTTTTTAGGTTATGCATACAATAATAAAACTTTTTAAAAAGAAAATATTAATTTTTATTTTAATTGTCATAGGTTATTTTTTTGGTATTGGTTATTCTGGTCAAAATGATGATTATTATATAAAACCAAATGATATTCAAAAGTTATTTTATTGGTCTCACTGAAATACATAATTCGACTTTTATTTAGTTTTGTCCGTAGCCATTACTATATAATAATCACTAATTTTTTTAAAGATTGATTATAAAACATTTTTTTTTAACAAATTATTACATATTATATTTTGTTCTTTATTAGGGACATTACTCAAAATATTTCAGGAATTGGTGATCTGAAGATAATCATTACCAATTTTTTTCGTTTCGATATAATATCACAACACTCTTAATAATATGATGCACGACAAAAAACATTTAAAGATTTATTTCGTTGGTTGTTACAATCTTCATAGGGTAACAATTAAGGGTAAAAGAAAGGGTATACCTCTTTTACCATGTTTTGCTTTTGTTATTATCGTAAGAAACTTTGTCTAATGAGGAGGAGGCCGTCATTAAAGGAGCGAAAGGAGGTGGGAGGTGATAATAAGGCTCCACTTTTGGATACTCTCGTTAGAGCTATGGTTCGAATTAAAGCGATTTGATTAAGAGTAGAATTGTTATAATATTGCCTAAAAAAAATACGTGTCTTTAAGAAAAAAATAAAAACAAACTGTACACGATTTTAAAATTAGTAACAATTTGCACGAACGCAACGATTGTTAAGTTTTTAATTTATCTGGTAGATATTACGAGTATGTAGTTACTTTGAAACAGAGCTTAAGCTAACTAAAAGGACTGCAGACCGTTAATTAGTTAAAATTAACAAAACTAAATCTGATTAACGTAAAAATAACTTGCTACGAACGCCTACGCTGATACGAAAACCAAATACGCTATCAGTGCACAGTGTGACCAAAACCTAAGATTTGTATTTTATTTTTAATACTCCGGGAAGATGAGTTCGGGAGTACTTCTTAATAGCCTCAAACTTGTACTCGGATATTAAGTTTAATAACGATATTCAGTAAAAAGGATCGTTATAATGTTAAAGTATTAATTAAAGATTTGATGCGCTCTGTTTTGACGGCACAATAAAAATCGGAGTTGTACTTTGTCTTTTTCTATTCCACGTTTATAGAAATTGCCTTAGTTATCATGAAGACATATTATACAATAGTTTTGATGTTTTATTATTAGTGTTAGAACCAATTAACTTTAGTTGGTGTCGTAAAATGGTTCATTTTATTTTAAAACGTAAAATCTTCATTATCTGTTCATTTTTCACCTGTTACTTATCGAATCATAAAAAAAATCTAAACATAATGAATGTGTTCTTTATTTGTGAATAATTTATATTATTTAGAAGTTCATTATGTTTTATTATATGATTTCGAGAGTAGGTTACCTAATAACAAGGAGAACTTTTGAATCAAAATTTAGAAGTGTATTATTACTTTATTTTATTTACTAATTTAGTAAAAGCCTGTTATTATTGCTTATTTTTGTACCTTAATAATTTCATATAATACAAAGAAGTGCTAATAGCTGAAAAAAGTATTTTATTATTAAACCTCGACTTTGTCTACGTAAAAGGTAAGTGTACTTGTCATGAAAATATACAAACGAAAGCCTAAGTCACTCAGCAGAAGAGTAGCTTTCTATGTATAAGTGAGCAAAAAAAAATCTGACCAGTACTTCAAGATATTTCTTCTTACAAAAATAGAAACAAACTTTTCTGCTAAAATTAGTACAAATAATTTATAATATTAGTACAAAGGGTTCAATCCAAAACACGTTACATTTACTAAAAAAGGATTGAAAAATTCATTCAAACGAGCATCAAACAAGACGAAGTGGCGATATATTCTAAGAGTAATACTTCTTCCAACGACCAAACTTGATTCCTAACCATCTCTAATACGAACAACAACAACAGCCGAACAACTAATTACTTGAACTAAATTGCTCCATCATCACTCTCACATCTGGTAAGGCCGCGTCCTGATTGTTAGAGTCAAATCATTTGGTGCCAGCAACCGGCGGCAACAACAACCAATAGACTGGCTATAAATAAATAGTTAAGTGCAACGGACGGTTAATTCCAGCAATTTGTTGTTGGTACAAATAATGTGGTGCGTGGTGTAAGCGGGGAGCGATTTTGTAGAATGAGACTTATTAAGAGAATATTTTATTAATTGAAAAGTCTCTTTATACAAAATAGAACATTAAATTCATATTTTTTGTTAGATTTTTTTTAACATATTATTTAAATTATCAGGGCATAAGTGATCGACGATATTGTATCTGCTTGGCTTACCTCAGTATAGATATGTAGATCTGTGTTTTGTTTTAACTAAAGAATTAATAAATAGCTTAGCTTGGCTTAGCTGTATTTAGGGTTCCGTACCTTAGTTGGCAAAAACGGGACCCTTACAAGATCACTTTCGTGTCTATGTATCCGTCTATCAAGACCCTTTTCTTGTGGTTAAAAAGAAAACATTTCAGTAAAAACTTTTAACATCACTTAAAATAATCTTTAAGATTTTAGGTAAACCGCTCATCTCTCATGACGTACTACATAGCGTGCGCACACGCAGTAGTCTGTAATTGTGGCTAATAGTTGTCGCAGACCGGCCATTACACCGACCGACTGGGATAAGCGGCGATGACCGCTATCTACTTATGTAAGAGAGTACAGAATATATATTGTTAAACATTGTACTGTTAATTACCATTTAAATAAGTAAGGAAGAAAGAATAAGGCTCGTTTTGCGCGTGCGGCTTAATGTAGGTATGGATGTATAGATTCAACTTAGTTTATAAGTTTTATTTTACTTATGGATTAAATTTTAGACTGCATCGTTAGTCTTGTGGTCGCAAAGCGCGACTGCTGAGGAAGAGGTCGGGTAGAGTGTAATTGAGTTTTTTCCTCAGGAATTTGTCAGTAGCAGTCTCGGAGTCTGGATTAATGCCCGGTATGGCAATAGGCTCGCCCCCGTTACACGGAACTGCAAGGATTGTAATCCTTGGTGTGTCATGTTAGATTTCAGTTGTAAAATGAATAATTATTTTGAGAAAGATAATATTTTTTTGAAGTTGGTATACGTCTGTTACACAAATATTGTAACTTATTTCACATTTTATTAAATAGGCTCGGACTTAGGGTCGATTTTTCAGCCTTGACTTATTACTATACAAGATAAGAGTTATCTGACGAAAGAAAAATCAGCCCTTAATCATTGAAATCGCTCCGGCTGGTTATAAATTCCGCCCACGACTACACGTAGTAGTTAATTTTGTTTAATAAATTGTCACAAATCGGCTTGTTGGTCCAAATGATAATTTCTTTTGTTTATTGCATTACCTACCGCACATATAATGGATTTCTGGGATCTTCACCTATATTAACTCATATGAGAAACTCACGATATTGAAGTATTTTATCACGCTTTGTTTTTTGTCATCGCATCAATATTAATCCAGCTTTTCTTAATTGTCTGCTAATAATAAAGAGTAGTAGTTAGTAATGGTAAATATTAATCTTTTACCTACATATAGATACCTAATATTGTGTTACTGTGTGTATGCTCACATCACAACAATTATTCTAGTATACTTAAGTACAAACGCGAAGGCTTTTTGTCGACTTTAGTTTTCTATTTTATTGTGAAGCTTTTTCTTATCTGTATCAATAAATAATGACATAAAATGAAATGAAATGATCGGTCCACGACATCATCTTGTTCTGTTCTCTCTCCTGCTTGTTTGGAAGGAAGTCGAACTTCTGTTTTTTCTGATTCCTATACTGTTCTTTTCTGATTAATTTCATTTTATCAACCAAGACTGTTCAATGTTTTCAAACTCATAAAGCTTCATTGCATTGGCGTTTTTCTACTTTAGAAGTAGCAGTGGTCGGGTACAGTCTGGGGTTGTCTCAACAAAAAATCATCATCAAAGAAAATCCGCTTTCCGCTTACATTTTAACCCGTACCGCGCACGAACTACGTAATTGTAGGTAATAGTTGTCGCGAGTCGGCCCATTAGACCGACCGCCGCGGATTACCGTCGTTTGCGCACTAATATTATATAATAGCAGAAAACATCGCAACACACGCTGATTGAATGGGATTAATAAAAGGAAAAACCGTCGGTAGTGCCCTTTGATTCTTGTAAGGAATTTTCTTGGCTGGAGAAAAACTGTGCCTTTAATGTTCCTTGTGTTGGACAAATGTGGAACTGGGGATCACTTTATATATATATCTATTTACTTTTTATTTAATTTTCCAGCGAAGTTGCAGAAGTTCCTTGTTAATAGCAAATGAGGTAGTTTTGTTGTAGTTCATAGTACATACCTACAAAGATGATTGTGATGTTAGTAACTAAATGCTTTTTTATATTGTGCGTTTGATGAGCGTTGGTTTCTGAGTTGAATTCCCAAGCCAGGCAAGACTCCCAAGTAAGTGTTATTGAGATTTTAGATTAGGAATTTCTTAGTAGCAGGCAGCTTGGAAGTGGGCACCACCGAGCCTTGGAAAGCACGTAAAGCCGTTTGTCCTGAGCTTGATCTCTCCACTTCTATACTATAATATCTGCTGTGACACACACCAACAATTCAGAAAAAAAAAGTCATACTGTGGAAAAAAAAATATGAAAGAAGAAATCAAAATAAAAAAATGAGCCAAGTTGTCATCTACGATTAATGAACCAGCTGAATGTGTACTCATATCATTACATTCACCAAGCTACCTACTTACCTAGTACATGTATTCCATACTTAGTTGCAGTATCAATCAATTCCATCATTACGGAGCTTGTTAAAAAGTAAAAAACAAATCCTACTAGACAGATTGAAGGCATCACATTATTAGTTTACAAGTTGTGGAGAAAAAACTCACTAATGACGAACAGGATGATTATAAAATGATAAAAAATATACGTTTCTAGTGACATGAGAATATTGCTACATACAATTTATATGGTGTCGGTGGAATTGTTTAATTTCCTTTTTTTTTGAGGTGACGGAGAATATTATTAGAATCCAAAGAGGCTATGTTAAAAACAGTTCAGTGATAACCATGGTCTTTTCTTCATACCAGATAAATCCCGCGACTTCGTCCACGTCATTTTTCCAATGGATCACAAAACTTTTTGACAGTAAAGTATCGCCTAATAGCACTCAGAAATAACGTAGCTTCCTATTAGCGGTTTTTTTTTATAAACGGACCAGTAGTTCCGAGGATTAGCGCGTTCAAACAAATAAACAAACTATTCAACTTTACAATATTAATATAGATTATTTTAATTACTACGTTTTACAAACAAATTAGTGCCAGTACACATGATTGGACATTCATAAAGTTTATTCCCTGGAATGGAGAATGGAATATCAACCTAAAATCCATTTCTACAATATTACGTAATCACTCACAAACAATACATAATTACCAGCCAAACTCCTCGATAGGGTTTCAACAAGAAACAAACCAGAATAAGTTACCCTTAATTAATGATTGGAACTAAAATTAATGGTATCAAAACATCACAATTCAAATTCCTTTATCTCCAAAAAGGGTAAGCAAGCTTGCACAATGTAAGCTGGTGCATAAACATAAACCTTATGCCATTAATCTAATCGGGTTGCCTAACTAAGTCCAAACTTGGTTTGTATCTTGAAACGTACTTATGAATGGACGTTCAGGTATTTTGTTTTAACTTTACCGTCTTCATAAGATATGGTTTTTCTTGTTTGGAAGAAATATTTGTATGATAATTAAACATTAGGTATTTTTCGGCCGCACTAAGTATGTCTTTGGTTACTGCTCCACTAATGGGATTAACGCACGGCACCGCGCATCGCTGCGGTATGTGATGAACCGCTTATTATCCGGTACGTGATGAAGCGCGTATTATCACACAGTGCTCCGCACGACCGCGCATCGTTATGTAGTCTGTCCTATTCGCCACGAATCTGGCTTTAATATACAAAAATAATTTCTCAAATCTGACTGGTATTTTAAAAGATTAGCGCGTAACAAAAAATTTCTTCATCTTTAGTAAATTAAGTATAGATTATTGTCTTTTATAGAATTTTACGAATTGTAACCTTGTAGATAAGATGTCTTTTTTAATGGTATTGGCTAAATAAATAGATAAAACGCAAAGCTACGAAACTTCTTTCTGTTTCTTTTTAAAGTTAGCTAGGAAACAATGACCTCATTTAGTGAAAAATGGTTTCTATTGTTTTTATTCCAGTAAATAGCCTCAATTGGAAAACCTCGGAGTCTTATTTTGCGCCAAAGACATAAGAAACCAAATATTTTTTTGTAACTAATTCAATATCACTGAAACAAGTTTGCAAAACACAAAAACAAGGTTCAGCAACAAATACTGAGGTGAAAATTGCATTCCCTGCAGGGGACAAAACGTGAAGACTTGCACTAATGCTTCTACTTACATTACAAAACAAAGCTACATATAATCGTATACCATTCTAAACGCGGGTTCATTAACTTGTAATTGCAATGCATTGAACATTAGTTGCGGATATCGATACCATTTATATGCTTGTAGTCCATTGAACGATGTGCTTGGGATTGCAACTTGTTTGTTTCGCAAAACCGGCAATGGATGAAAAATAAAGCAATGTAGTCTTGTAAGTTATTACGATTTTAGCAAAGCTTGATGTAGTAGCTGGTTGAAGGCGCCTTCTTTTTATCTGAAGCCGGCGTTCAATAAAATAAGAAATAATTACAGTCCTTAGCGACTCTCAGAGAGAGAATCTGAAGCGATTAATTCGTGTTTCTTTACAAAATTAACGAAATTAACCGCGTCTACTTTGTAAGGTATTGGAGGTTTTATTATGATAGATAGATAATCGAACTGCTTTGGTGGTCCATTAGAAGAGGCTGATAGAAAAAATATGGTTTATAATCGGCAGGAGTTATAATTTATCGCCATATAGAACAAAAGAAAATCTTTTTCATATAACGCCAGATTTCTGTCGAAATTTAAAAATATTTTGTTTTACATATTGAATAGCGGGTTCTTGTAGACGCGTCGTAGCGGTGATGCGTGGACGCGTGTAGTGCAACAATGTACTTTTGGCGTAGACGTCCCGTAGAAGCGGCGTAGTGAAGTGGCGTACACGCTTCTGAGTCTCGAGACACGATGTAGCGTCCAGAGTATACACGTAGCGGTATGGCGTAGGCGTGGCGTAGCATATACGCGATGTAGCCGCTTAAGTATACAAGGCGTGTTACGTAGCGTGATGGCGTAAATGCAGCGCAGTGACGTAGCATAAACGCGACGTAGCCGCTGAGTGTAGACTTGTAGAAGCGTGTGGACGTAGTGGGATAGCCCAGAAGCGGTACAGTGCAGCACAGAGCGTTTAAAATTTATAAACATCATTATATTTTTATTTTAAAACCATTTTTATAATATGTAGTAAACTAATAGCTACATCTCAAAGACTTCAATTAGCTAAAATACCTTTACGTTTTTACAACCTATTCCTTTTTTTATTTTTTGAAAAGAAAACAATTTTTGATGCTTCATTAAAAAGATGGAGCATAACAAACCTCAGTTAACCTCGATATTGTTATTTATTACGATATTAACACGTCAATGGAGGGTTGTTCGTGATTTGAAACAAAATTAACCCCTTTGTTATGAACGGACGGCAATTTAACCCTTCGCCTGCGATCACGATTCGGTTAACTGGCAATCAATCGGTTAAAAGTTAACGATTACTGAAATTAAGAAACAATTTGTCAGGTTATTGAGGCAAAATGGGTAGTTAAGTTAATTATGAGGTTTGCTAACGCTGTGGCGACGTCAGGTGTGTTTTGATTGCACTTAAGTGATTGTAATTACTGATTTTTTTATTATTTTCTCAGAAACGAACGAACTTATTGATTTTACGAGTTATAAGGTGAGGTTGTTATATTTAAGAAGTTAACACATTAGAATGTGCAGCAATATATTCTAATTGCCGAAACAATTTTGCAGTTGCAAGTATTAAAAATACCATGAATAAGTTAATTTGTTATAGGTAAACTATAGATATTGATTATGAATACAAAATTTGAGCCTTAAATGTCGCACTAATGTGATGTCGAGCTTCAGTGTGTCACACAAGCGTGCAGTCGAACTAGAGTTGCGGTACAGTTCTGTTGCACAAGCGTTCTTCTTTTCTTCTTCTTCTTTATCGTGTGGGTAGTAAGGTCTTACGACCCCACACACCCTAGTGTTTCTAAACCGCCTCAAGGGCCTCTAATTTGGTTTGAGTGGAACATTGAGTGCAGGTTTCCTCACGATGTTTTCCTTTACCGATGCCATGGATGTCCAAGATAAACTTTAGAAAGTACATATTATATGAATTGGGCCATCACGAGCCCCAGGCGTTAATCCTACATCTATTTGTCGAGCTCGCGTAGTACTCACCATTTTTGTAGTCTAAAAACAAATATAAATAATAATAAATAAAAATACTAGTCTGTTATTGTCCCACAGTTGGGCAAGGGTTTCTTTACATACAGAGAAGGTACGAGCATTGATTACTAGCTTCATTTCGGACTTATATTAATGACAAGTCCAGTCCTAAATATGGTTTTCTTTGCCTATGTCAGTGATGTCCAAGATAAACTTAAAATATACATATGAAAAGACACATTGGTACTTGCTCGGTATCGACATCACAACCTCATGCATGAGAGGCGGACATCGCCATCGCGACCTTACCGAAACAAAATACAAAAAATTGTTACTGGCCACCTACAAACATAACATCACGCCTGTAATCCCCGAAGAGTTAGGGTTACCCATTAGTACACCCACATTGACCAGTTACTGGCCACCTGCATAAAAATATATGTTAAAAGACCTTATTAGTTTAAACTTAAATATTATAAAAACCGCACGTAATTGATTGAAACCACAACTTTTACAAAATACTACAAGCTGATTTGTCTATAAAAAAATCACCTACACGATTTTACGTACGAAAAATGATCATAAAGCATTATTTGATTGGTGCTTTACGATTTACTATAGCCGTTTACATGGACCCTCCACGCGCTTCTTAAAAGTGTAGGAACGTCAAAAAATTCTTTATCATATTTTCGTCGTTCTAGCGAGATGAAATTGCTTAACGTGAAAGTTTGCGAGGATAAATGGATGTGTGTTACTATACTATTTCACGGTTTAACAGGACAATCTGAAGTACACTTAGATAGATAGATATTGATCTAGCTTAACACAGCTTAGCTTAACTAGTTTCTCTTTTTTTATTTTGATTGTTTATTTTTTTTGTTATCAAGCTTGTAAATAATGTTTGTATTAAATAAAGCTTAACACATAGAATAATTATCTTGTCTTTGTGTTAACTTGGGATAATTTAGAATTTGCAGCTAATTCCGTTTAGCCGTAACACTTACAAATATTTATCCATCCATTTATCCTCGCAAACTTTCGCGATTATAATCGTTCTAGGTATAGTAGGATAATTTTGCAATTATTGATTTATGATTTTGATGGATGCTTGAACCTTAACTATTATGTTCTGGATGAATAAGTTTTTGGTTGATAAATGTTATTATACAATTAATGACTTCCTTATGATAATATTGACATGAGTAATTTTATTGACATTTCCTATTGAATTTTGCTATAATTATATTTTGAAATTGTATTAAATATTTGCATGCCTTGTTGTGGCAAAATATAGAGACAGTCACCTACTAATCTCATTCTGTAACAAGATTTGTACTTACCTAAGTATATTGAAAATCAAAAATGATTTTAATTAATTTGATTTTTATTTTCTGGTTGTCCATGACCGATTCTCTTATGTGTCGTCATTCAAATAACTTCGTCCCCATAATTATATTCAGCGTGAACTTCCTCACTGCTGAAATCATCTGTAATTCACATCTGCATCTGCTTGTTAATGGCACACAAAAATTTACACGCATTTACGAATAAATGATAATAAACCTGAGCAAAATGTGTCCGAACCACGATTTTCACTCTCTGCCTCCTAATTTCCTCCCAACAGCTCTTTCTCGTTACCAAACTACTGCAATTATGTGTCCTTAAACGATATTTTGTAGTGTAAATGATACACTTAACTCTTCAGCCGCTGATATGAGTTTTTAATACACGAACGAGTTTAAAAGCCTTTAGTTTAACACCTTTTTGCGCTAATGCAGTCCCGGAACACCTAATTTACGATGATTGGCGTCGTTCAGCTTGATTTGTCTTAATGATGGTAAATTATAGCAGTAAAATGTGAGTCCCCCGTGCGGTCCGGCTTCGAAATTATGCTCGAAACATTTACAGGGAATTTCAGACTTATTGGCCATCATTAGCTTAACTATTTACTAAATTTTATGAGTGTTTTGTTTTTAATTGGCGACGATTATGTAGTAAAGTATTGGCACTTAGGGCTAGTAAATTTTAAATAGTTGAGTTTAGATTGAATTTAGATATTTGCAAGACCATATAATTTAGGGCTTTTAAATAAATAATTGTCTTCAAAGGTGTTTGACGCAATCTTTTTCAATGACATTTTAGTATTCATTTAGATTTAAATGGGCATTTTTATTTTATTCAACTACTGCTTTATTACACGTAAGGTACTCTTAGCATCAACTCTCTTTGTCTACCAAGGATTTAATTGAGTTAAAACATATCATAAACTTACTGAGACACAAGCGCCGTTTAAACTAAAGTGGTGGCTAGCTAGATTATAACTTTAATATTAGATAAATGTATAAAAAGAATTTCTATCAGAACCATGTATAGTATAGTCTTGTATAGCAAACTAGATACATCTCGTAGCTTTGTGTGTAGTCTTTAAAATTGAGTCAAAGTCCGAGCTCAATATCTATGTATATGTGTGCTAAATTTCATCTAATTCCGCTCAGCCGTTTTAGCATGAAAGGGGTAAGAGGTCCATCCATCCAATCACACAAACTTTCACGTTTATAATAGCAGTAGGATAGAGATGGTGGTCTCTCAAAAATCCTTATCATCAACTCAAAACTTAATTTTAATGTTGAATGCTGATCAGGATTAAATTCCTCCATAATTAAGTGTATTCATTTTAATATCCTAATCCTTTTACATCACCGTAATAAAGTATAAGCCTTAGACATGTTTTAGCATTTTATCATGCCCCTAAATAATAGTGATAAAGTACCGAATAAAAAAGATTTCTAAAGATAAATAAGTCGTGTCCCCGTGGAGGAATTTTATCGTTCTGATAATAAAATATCGTTTAACACTACAATAAAACCAGAAAGGGAAAGGGCCAAGTTATCTTGGATCGAGGGAGGCCACAAAATATACCCTTATCAAGGGTTCTTGGGTCGTGGCTGTAATCTGCTAACATATTAAATGTTCCGACTGTAAGACAAAACATTTATTTATTTTCGTTTGTGGTAAGATTGTAGGAAATATTTATATCGGCGACCAGATTCTGCGTGACAATAAAATATACGGCACTTGTCAATAAGTAAGCTTTCTATGCGTGAAAGAACCAATTCGGAAATACCTCTTACAAGAGGAAATTTTGGATTTAAGTTGAAATTATTTTCGTTTAAATGTTCCCTTTTACATTTTTATTGTTTCAAGTTTTAGAACAGCGGGGTCTCCTAGCACAGGTCATAGTTGAATAGAGGCCTCTATGTAAGTTTGTAATGTAATATAAATAAAATTGTTTATTATTTTTTATTATTAATTAAAAAAGGAAAGAAAAAAGTAAGATTTTTTAAAAATAAAAACAGAAACAAACGTTACTTCTTTAAAACATTAGTAAGAAGTGTAGATGGTAACCAAATAGCAGTAACAGCTTTATCAAATCTTCAAATCAATAAATAACAACACTATTATAATTAATCCCTATTTCTTTGACAAAATTCATGAACTGACAAAATCAACTCCAAATCTCATCCAAACATCCGCCAACCCGTAAAGCTCTATAAACATCCAAATCGATTTACCGATAAACCTGTAAAAACAAAGAGTCATCATCCATCATTTTCTAGAACCCCTCCGCTGCTTCGTTGTCCAATTCGTTTGGTAAACCGAAAACTGTGCTCCGAAATTACGGGCCTAAGAAAACAAGAAAAAAAAATCCCGAAGATTTATTTAAGGGAGCGTAAAGATCTGTTTATGGTATGCGTCGGTAATTAAGGGGCTGCTCGCACACGTGCGCGCGCGCAAAAACGTAAAAGAAAAAACTAATACCTGTTTCTGAGAGTAGAGAGCGACAGGTCCGCTGACACGATCTTTTGAGGGTTAGTTCTCAAAGTTTGTGGGCTAAGTGAAGTGTGGGCGTTTTGGGTACCTATATTATATACCATTGAGCACTCGGAGAAATAAGCAGATGTATAGTTTCTAGTTAAGACTTTAGCTAGATAAATGGAATATGTATTTTTTTGCACAGGTAGGTAAGTATTTTCTCACATTTATGTCCTTTTTACGGGCATTTAAAATAAAAGCGATTCAGTTATTGAACATACAAAATATTCAAATGTTCAAAATAAGATTCTGTTTCTCACATTTATGTCCTTAAAAACAACATAACATCACTCCTATAATCGCCGAAGGGTTAGGCAGAGGTGTAGCACACCCACATTTTGCAAGTTATGTTTTTAGTCACATGTAATAGGGGGCGAGGCTATTGCCATCAACCGGGAACAAATACAGTCTTCGAGGCTGTAACAGAGAAATTCCTGATGGAAATACCCAATAATACTTTGCCCGACCTGGGAACCTAAGCCCAGTAGTCGCGCTTGCGTCCACTAGTACCTTAAAAATCGTACGTAATAATACGAAATCAAGACTTGTTAAAAAGATAATTAAATGCGATCCAAACTTTGAGCGCCGCTGTCCTCGTCTTCCCTTAATGTTATCTTATTATAGCTAAAATGACTTCGGTGTTCAGAGATAATAGCCGGGTCCAGGGTACCTCACCACCGTTTTTTACCGGATTTTTTCAACGAGGCACGATAATGCTTTTAGATATTGTGTGTTAGAATATTTTGATTTCAGGAGCGTCGTTAAGACAACACGTGATTATGTTTCGTCGCTTTTAGATGATCATAAATATTATGTGTCGTTTCCTGCTATTATTTTCTGTTTAATTTAGGTATAGTATAGTTATTCAAAATATCTAGGAAAGAATTGGGACTAGTATGCACAGCGCTACGTGCTAAGAACCTGCAGTGATGTTATTATAGTGAAGACGTTGAAACCAGAGTGATCTAAGTGTCATTTTTACCAATAACGAGTTTATTACAGAATGGCATCGACAAATCATCATCAACATACTGTTGCGCCCTAGATCACTCTGGTTTCAACGTCGTCGTTATTCTATTTTGACTGCTTCATTGGTCTAGTGGTCACATAAGAAGAAGTATCTAGTCTCCTCCAGGTTTCTATTCTCAGGTCGTAAATTATCTGTCAATTTTGACAAAAAAAGTATAACTTATTTAAAAATTCTTTGCACATGGTCGGCTTTTACGACTTTGTTTACGACTTGAAGGCCAAGATAGCTTGTCGCCTTTACATATTTATCTTCAGTATATAAACCCAAGAGTTTCCCGATATGATCATTCTTAGTTGCGTCGTTGTAGTCGATTGTGGCACCTTTTTGACTTAAGAGGTTTTTTTTTAAACTTGACCCCACACCAGGAATTTCTCCTGTATCGTGGGCGCGTTTAACAAACTTTTAAACTCACATACCCGGAACCAAGCCATACCAATATTTGTTCCGTGCGGGAATGGAACCTGTGACAGGCAGCGCAGCAGCCAATCGAGCCTTCAAAACCTGTAAGGGTCTCGAAAGCTAAACTCGCGCAGTCAGTAGGATACCGTTACAAGAGTCGATGGTAACTCGTTCCTGCATGAAGAACCACAAGTCATGAATCGTCGATAAGAAGTTTTTAGAGGAAGAATTACAACCGCACTTCAATGTCCAAGAAATCTTCGAGTGAGCGTTTTCTGACGGTCAAGATCTGCATCGAGGACTATTTAACAATCAACCATTACAGACTCTACACAGGCGACTAGTAATCGGCAGGCGATTACTAGTCGCCTGCCGATTACTAAACATAGCTCTTAAATAATATAATAATAATAGGTACCAGACTATTATTATCTCACTGCAAGGCAAAGTCCTCTTCTCATACAAAGTAGGCATTATCATTGATCACCACTCTTGATTAAAGCGGATTCGCAATTTCTTATTTATACTAATTATAAGTCGAAGTTTCCCTTTATCAATGCCAGTGACAATAAGTACATTTGTATATAAAATGTCACATTAGTATTTGCCCGGTATCAAACGCTCAACCGTATGCACGCGAAGCAGGCGTCTTAACAACTAGGCCATCACGGAGCTTTTTATAACCATACGTGAATCACGAATCACGCGCCAATCTCATCAACTACTGATCCGATTTGAAAAAATCGTTATATTATCTAACCTGTTTATCGAGGAAGGCCAAAGGCTGTATAACATCATGCTACGCCCCACAGAATTAGACCAGTAACCAAAGATAACGCGGGTGGAACTACGAGTTATAGATATAACAATATAATAATAGACAACTCACTTTTTCAACTATTTATCACATTAGTATAAAAATGATGATAGTGCACATGTAATCCTTCCAACTTCTCCAGAATCTTCGGTTAACTTATAATAGACCGATAAGGTTATTTGGCTCTCGCAAGACCTTCCCGGATAGCTGAATGACGTCCACTGCTGGACATAGGCCTCCCCTAAAGATAGCCACAATGTGGGTGTCCAGTCCTGCATTGCCCGCATCCAGCGGTATCCCGCGACCTTTACCAGGCCGTCAGTCATATCTTACAATGCTATATAATATGCATTATGTATAATTATATAGCATTGGAAAATACTTAATCTTAAAACAAATCTATCTACCTCACCTAGGCATTTAGGAAAAAAGTAATGAAATCAAAACAATAACTCGATAAAAACTTGTAATCTATCCTTCCATCCATCATACCCCATTGTCATTTGAACGCACCAAAATATAATTAGCGCGTGTTCAAAAAACGCCATTGTTTTGAAATCCATATCACTCAGTGGGCGATTATAAAGTGTTCAATAAAAAAGGGCATTGTTATGCATTACAGCGAGAACCACCGCGGGACAATGTTATCTCACCACGATCGGCACGTGGCGAGCACAATCTTCTGTTTTTGTTTATGAATTCCTTCGTGATTTTTTGTTTAGATAATGTTGAAGTTTCCTTAGACAATAGAGTTTGTAGTACATTGTAATAATAATGAATAATACCAGCCTATTATTGTTCTACTGTTGGGCAAAGGTCTCTTCTCTTACAGAGAAAGTAAGATGAGAACTGTTAAAGAATTTTCGAACAGCTACCTAGTGTTAAATGTCAATTCGTAATGTACTTTAACTCCGAAAACGATGAGCTTTTAGCGGAGAAATCGCGGATTCATTGTATGTTCCGAAAGAGAGAAAAATAAAAAACGTTAAAATTTCATTTACCTACCCCAGGAAAGGGTTCAGAAAATGAAGTGTCAAATGCAGTAAATTAAGTGCAGTAAGTATACAATATCCGCAATAAGCGCGCGACCTCAAACGACCTCGAGCCTTGAACCTTGATCGTGACTCGAGTCGTAAGCTCATGAGGTCAAGGGTCATAAAGCCGTGTGTGTGACTAAATAGTTACGTGTAGTAAGTACGTGCGGTTAGTGATATTATTTACACGATGTCAGGTTAATTTGTTCTTATCTATAAACAAAATAGTTTTAAACTCAAAATAACTCTTCGTCTGTTTGTTTGGTACCTCTTCACGGCAAAAGCACTGAACCGTTCGTAATGACATTTGGCAAGGAGAGGATCACAAGCATATCCAGATGGATATGAATGTAGTTATTTTTTAGGGATGGGAAATTACCAAATGCCTTCTTCCAGTGTCAGGCTCTTACCGACTAAAACCTATCTGTGTTCCTCCTAATGCCCTTTGCGTTCCAGAGCAGCAGCAACATAGACTATCTACTTTTTATTCCGCGACTTCGTAATACCTATATCCGATAATCAGGCAGGTGAAGTTGGGAGAAAAAGCTTCACTTACAGAGTACAAATAAAGTCAGTTGAAATAATCCTTATTTTTAACCTCGTTTCGTCTAATTAAATAAAATCCATTCTCAATCAATTTATTCTCAGAACTGCACAGAACAACACAATTGTCCCACTCCCTTCACAAATTGATAAAAATCTTTAGTTCCATACGTTACAGCTGCACGTGGCTTAGGTGTGGCCCTCGTTATCAGTTCAACACTTATTGGTCACTTAATTGACCTTTAAAACACCTATGATATAGCAAAGCGATATCACTGGGTAGTAGGTACTTAGTGTCATGGATTTTGCTGTTAACATACGGGTGCAGACATTAGTAACCAATCATTCTAGACATAACTTCTCTAAAAGAACATTTTATTTTTGACCTAATTTCAATTAAATGTAAAAAATATTAAGTTATTGTTTTTGAAATTTAGAATATAGTTAGTTGCTAAACAGTGACGTTTTCGATTGACATATAAAATCAATTCGACGTTTTGTTGGTTGGCTTTGACAGAACTAAACCCATTTTGTGTTGAACCAGCTAACCAAGGTTGGTTTGCATCACTTTGCGTAGAGTTTCACAAAAAAACAAAGCTCTTGGTAGCATCCTTATAATCCCAGTAATCTCTAAAGCTTTTGCCTGGGTTTTGGTTCGTTTTCAGCACCATATTAAGCTCTTTTGAGAAGACTTAAATGAATGATTTTTGCATAAAGAAATATAACAAAAAGGCCATTCTTTTGCGCTAGTTACAAGTTATTGTTATTTATTAACAAATCTTGAAATCAATAGTTGCAATTTAAATGCAAGTACTTTTAGCAACTAAAGTGGTATAGCACTCTAACTTTTATGTATGTGATTATTTATATGCACCCTTATAATTTTGTTCCCAGCACTTCAGGTAATAAGTATAGCAGTTAAGGGTTTATTTTATCCTGAATATACATCTATTTCATATATCCTTAAATTAGGTTAAAAAATCTGAACTGTTAAACTAGCTATGTTTCTGACCATACCCATTCTTTTATTACTCCTATGGCTCTATAATGTCTCAAACAACATTTCAATTTCATTTTTTTTTTGACTTTTCTTTTTTAAAATTTAAATTAATTTAATTATTTTTTCTGACTGTAAACTTTAAAACTACACATGTATATTTGTATGTCTTACCATAGACAAAACATAGCGCACTGTATTACCTATAAGATCTGTATTTTTGTAACCTATGTTTTACAAATAATAAATGATTATTGATTTTTGATTATTCTCAGAAATTTACCTAAATTGATGATAAATAATGCAACAGTTGACACAACAATCTATCGCACATCTCAGACCCCATGTGTCACCCCGTCTTTGACACCAGATTCCGATCCTGTCGCTATAACCCTGACTTCCCGTCATTACCCCATGATATATTACTAAGAACTCCAGCTTTCGTGAACATAACGATGACAGATAGTCGCGACTTAGTTAATTCTAATTTGATTGCTTCGCTTGTCCCCTTGGGATCCGAGTCTTGTTTTTGTTTTTCTTCTTTTGTTTTTGTGAACTATTAATAATACATGATTGCGTGTTGCTTTTGTTTAGTTTAGTTTAATTGATGCGGAGCGGATTTTGATTGGGTGGAGTGATTGAGTTGAAGGGATGAAATGTCAAGAACGATTTTGGTTAGTAAAATAACATTTTTATTAATTGCTAAAATGTACCAATTCATGTCAAAATGCCGGTATCCCTTTACTTCAGTAATTATTGTTTAATTTTGAGTCTACTCTAGGCATAATTATGTTTTGACCGACATACATTTTAACTTTTGTTACTGCATAGAAATGTAACACATGAAAATCAAATGATTTATTTTAATAAAATCAATTTGAATATTTGGCCGTTATTTGCAAGAGAAGAAAAAATTGAATCTAGTTGCGCATGAAACATTGTGGGTTACCTCATTTTGGCGGAACTAAACTTATTTCATCTTATGTCTATTTTATCAGACGACGTTGAAAACTTTAAACACATTAAGTTCAGTAGAGGAATAATTATCTAGGCCATTTATTTTACCCCAAATCGTCCAAAAAATAGTTTCAAAAACAACATTACAAAAACTCAAACAAATGAGACCCCCACGCTCCATTTTAAATTATCTCAAATCTCTGGTGTTGGTTACACCAAGGAGGCGAGGCGAGGGTAATAAGGAGATCTTTGATGATGTCCCCTTATCTGATCACGAGTCTGTATGTCGACAACTTATCGTCCGTCTTATCAGATATCCGTGGACTGAGCGATTTCTGCTCCAGTGAGCTGCGCGGGATTCGGTTTGATTGCGTTACAACTGGTCCAATGACAGGACCAGTTTTTATTGGATGATGTTTAATTGTATTTGTTGTGTGGGTTATTTTGTTTCGGCTTATTGGGTCGGACGTAAAAAGAATTGATTTTGTCCGAGGAATTATTAACTTGTTGTGAAGTGTGAATAATTTTTTGACGGTTTTACGAAATGGTCAATAAATCTGCTTAGGAGTTTCCCAACTATATTGGGGTCACTTCCAGTCTAATCGCATGCAGCTAAGCTACCAGTATTTTACATGAAGCGACTGACTTTATAAGACTGGTTATCAGACTTTCGGTCTTCCGACAACCCGTAACAACTGCCAAGAGTATGACAGTCGGGACCAACGGCTTAACGTGCTTTCTGAGGCACGGAGGAGACTCTGTGTGTAAAGATGGTCACCCATCCACGGTCCATCCCCGGCAAGCGTAGCTTAACCTACTGGATCGACCCGTGCGTTAATACTTAGTCACGAGGTCCTTAGAGCAAAGAGTATTAAATACAATGTTGCAGTAATAAACGGAAATATTAATATAAATTGTAATGTTTTACAACCAATTAAAGGCTCTCATTTCTGGGCATCGTCTACAGTAAATATTTTATGATGTTTGTTAAAAATTATTAATGTCTGGCACCCTGAAGAATTCATTTAATAATTTTGTAATGAAGACCACCACAGATTATGAAAAAAAGAACAAACTCGGGCTCTGATGACGATCTTAAGTACGTTATAATATAATATATATATGCTTTTTCACATTATTTCAAGATGGCTCTTAGATATAGTTTCAATGTTTGTATGACATTCTTTCTTCAACTTTTCAAAAATGGAATGTCATGCAAATTTTTTCTTGAATAAAGCCGTTACACAATGCCAAGATTACGTATCAGCTATACAAATATTATGTCATTGTCGTAAGACGTTCGACACATAACTTTATAAAAGGTATCTCTAAATATTTGTTAGAGAAATATTGATAAACATCTTGGTGGTAATCCTTGATGAATGGCAACATTATTGGTGTCAAGTGTACCGTGACAAGATTATAGCATTGTGCAAATATGTGAGGGTAATGCGTGGGCGCAGTTTGTTGCGTTTAGGTTTATAGGAATATATGCTGATGGTTTTGAATAGTAGAAGATTTAGTTGGGCATTGGATGTCCTAAAGTTGTTCTGTTTGTAAATATAATTGCTTTTATTATTTGACAGTTGTTTGACATCTACGTAGAAACGTACCACGTATACATATTTTTTCCTAACTCTTACCCCCTTGTTACTTTTTGTAGCTGGCTTTCATCACTTTTTCAAGGAAATATGTATCTTGCAGAAAGAGTTTTTATTTTTCGCATTGTTGTTTTCGAAAACAAAAATCGAAGTTCATTTTGGCTAAAATCTAAAAAATCTGTTTTAAGTACTTCACGTCTTTATTTACCTTAAATACATAGCCGATCCATTTACAACAAATATGTAACACTACCATTAAATCTTACAAATAATAGTTGATAGAAACGCGGTGTAAATCTGCCACAGCCGGTACACTCGTCCTAAATCCTTCCTTATCTTGCGGACACCATCTTTATTTGGTGTCCTGTTACAATGAGACATTCTACTAACTGCCAATTCAATATAAACCTTAAGAATAACCCTCCTGTTTTGTGCTAGCAATGCAAAATTCACGCGTGAATTAATTTGAAATAAGAATAACATTTCTTTTATATGTTGCCAGGTTTTTTGATGTAATAATCTAAGGTTTTGTTGCCATGTTTTATAATTTTTTGCGCTTTGGTAGGATTTTTTAGCGAATGTGTGTAGGTGTAATTATTTGGTTATAAGTTTAAGACGTTATTTGATGGTTGGTTGGTTTTCTCTCATCATTATTATTAAAATTGTGTTTTTGTTCATTTAGCAACATAAGTTTTTTATTCTAAAGAAGGTTATGTCTAGGGGTAAGACTACGCCATTTTAGATTGTGTTTTCTATATGTATGTTAACTTAGGACCCCGATGACTTAAATTATAGGTCCTATTTTTAATAAGCTGAGTATTTAAAGTTAAACAGTTTTACATTCAACGATATTTTAATTGTTTATTTGAATTTCGAATTAGGACTAATTTTATTGTGAATTGGTAACAAATACAAAAATATATTTAACTATTAAACTACCAAAATGACATTGAAAGATGTTACTAGTTTTTCAAAGATCTCGTTATTTTTTCGCCAAATTGAAAAAATCGGTTTCAAGTTCAGCTATTCAGCGGATGAATTCCGGTATCTAGTGCGTCCTGCCCTACCCGCCCCCGGGCGGTCCCCCGGCTTCACTTACAAATATTTTGGAAATATTTCTCCAACTTGTCGCCGTTTTATCTACCGCTCCTTTCCGTTTAGCTGCCTATTGCATCGTGACTACCTTTTTAAATCTTCATGTCTTAAGTATTTCATCTACATAGTATATTTTAAACTTTATTTTTTTACAGTTGAGGTCTATTTTGGGTTGCGAACTGATTCGCTTTTGTGTCATTGTGAGATTGGCTTCATTTTATTATCTGCAGCAAAATCTTCACGAAAAACTAAAATGGATGCGCGCAAAAAGCGCGATGCCAGTTTAGAGATGCAGGGCTGTGAAATAAATTTAATTTAATTATATCGTTAATTTTATAAATTGATGGGTTTAGTCTATTAAAATATTGAGGATAAATTTATTTCTTTTAGATTTTGGGCTTTTTAATTTAAAGTGACGTTGTTTAAATTTTTGATTTAGGAATTTTAAGTTTAAAAGGAAATCCAGTATTATTATCAATATCAGTTTTTTTCTGTTGGTAATTAAGTACAAAATAGGGATTTTTCGTGATTATTATTTTAAAAACTTACCCATCTAACTTCGATTTAAATAATTACGGAAATAACAAATCGATGAACGAGTAGATTTCAATCGAGAGCCAGCCCTAATGTTTATCTCCCATCTCGTGCCACGTAATTTGACACTTTTCACTGACAAAGCCCACATTTGCTGCGAGACATACAGACAGACACAAAAACCTACGCGGCGATACAAAAAGCAATTAGTATTTTTTGCAAACCGTTTTCGTCCGAAATTAATTTTTAGAGGAATTTTGTATAAAAAAAAATATGAGAGCACGTGTTAACTAAAGACACGTGAATTGTAAACTATGTCTTATTTTTCATAATTAGACTGTGAAGTTTTTGACGGGATCTATTTTGAGAGCGGAACGAATCGGGGTGGTCGGTATCTCGCAGGAACTGTCGGAATTCCTAAGACATTACCTTGTGTTTTGTATTTTTTGATATTAATTAATTTCTATATTAACAGTTGATAGTGTTAAGATAGTATTTACGTTTTGATTGAAAGAAGGAAATATTTTTGTGAGACTTAAAATCCCTGGAATGAACAGTGTCTAACAAGCATAATACATATCGAACTATTTTCAGCAATGAAGGTTTATGATTCCAAAAGGAAACTTTTTGGTAGGTACAAAATGATATGATTATTTTTGTAAGCCTCTGCTATTCCACTGTTGAACCTCAAGTCCTTCCAGATATTCGTTTCTTGCGTCATCTCGCGCACTTCTGGGTCATCTCGTTACTTCTTTCTGGATCGGCTTCGACAATACGAATAAAAAAATAAGTCAGTCTTTAGTCATCAAATACAATTTTTCAAAAAAAAAACTCAACATTTTCATGCCAGTACTTACTTACTAGAACAAATTTAAAAATAACAATTCAACCAACAACAAAGATCGGTAGCGGAACATCATCAATCACATCACACTTGCGAATTGACGGTCTGATAAAGTAAATTGTATAAAGACACCGTGGCCTAAGGCGAGATACCAATCGCAATCTAGTAATCCGAACAGGAAACTCTTTGTGAGAACAGATGCGAAATTCCTTCAACATTGAACTGTACAATAATAGTACATTTTTGTGGGCGTGGTCGATTGTGCACAGAGAATTTAGGTCCTATCTAACGTTTCGGATTTTCTTAAGGTTGGTAGCACTGAACAAAAAAGTGTTTTGAAGTTTTGTTCGGTTCCGCAATAAATATTGCGTTGTTAAAAACTTGTGGGCGGATAACTGTGTTCCTTGTATGGAAGGAACTTAAGTAGGAAATATGAGGATGCGTTCGGAAAAAAAGGAGGTAGTGTCTGAAAGCGCCACAGTGGTCGCAAAGCGCGGCTGCTGAGCATAAGGTCTTGGGTTCGTTTTCCAGGTCGGGCAAAGTGTTATTGGGTTTTTACATCAGAAATTTTTCAGTAGCAGTTACGAAGTTTGGATTTGTGCTCGGTGGATGGCAATAGGCTCGCCCTCTATTACATGAAACTTAAACATAACTGGCTTAATGTGGGTGGACTAATAGGTATACCTCTGCCTAAGCTTTCGGGGATTACAGGTGTGAAGTTACGTATGTATGTCTGAAAGCAAAATATTTCTAATTCGTAATCGCATTTCCATTGCATATTAAATTCAGAAATGCCTATTTCAACTCAAAATATTTCCATACACAAATTACAGTACATTGTTATCCCTATAGTTCAATATTTACCTTATCAAAGGCACATTACAACACAGATAGATAAAAAACATATAATAGGCGGTAAACGATTTACCGCCATATTTTATTTATCTTAATTTTTTCGCAAACAATTTTTCAACAATGCGAAAAGGAAATGAGAAAAAAAGCTCATTCAAAAAAGGAATGTTTTTAAAACACGAACGAAGTAGTTGAGGCGGCAAATTGATACCGAAAGGGATTTTCTACTGTTTTGAAAATACTTTCGGTAAGTCGGTACACTTTGAACAGGATTAAGTTCAGGGGTATACTGAGATTGTTTTTACAGCTTTAGAACCCTTTGTCGGTTAGCGGAATTACATTATAACGTGGGTCGGTGTTATGTGGCATAGAGGCACCCATTTTACGGTTCTTGAATAGGTCCTTCTATGGGTTCCGTATGGTCCTTGTATCCTTTGACGCAGAATCTACGTGATGGTGAATGGGCTCGTTTCTGTTTCATGCCTTGAGTTCTCAATAGACTGAAAGGGCTTTTAAGTTCCGCTGCCATCCGCTTTGTTAGAACTTGTTGAGTATTAGTTGATGTTTTTTTATTTAAGAATTTTTACTTTGGCAGACAAGTTTCATTTAAAAGTATCTATTGAGCAGTTGCAGGCGAAGATAGTGGAATGGAATTAATAAGGTGTACTTTGAAAAATGACCAATCGGATGCAGTTTTAGCCTCCAGTGTCTATACTAGGTCATATAGAAAACTTTTAAATGAAAATTAAAGATCTACCAGAAATTCCTGTCCTCATCTTAATTAATCTTCATTCAACAAACACGCGGTTTCCTTCCTCTATAATTTTCTCATAAGTTTAAGCAGAATAAACTTATAGGTAATTTACTTTTTCCTCATTCATTTATAACGCCTTCTGTGAAGTTTATCTGATGGAGATAACATCTTAATACAGCGTCACGTCGGCAGGTAGCTGTAATGATCATAATCTTGTGTAAATTGCGCGTCCGACGATAGTTCAACACGATAGGTCAACATGCATACTCGTTAGAAACGGTGTCATGAATATTAATCGAGAAGAAAGTTGTATTGATTAAATTAAAATGTTTTTTTTTTAAGATATGTGGTGCTTGTTTGAATTTTAAGAAGGGTCGAACTATTTTTTGGCTTTGCTTACTTATTTTGTAGATTTCAGGAGGAAAATTCTGCAAACTTTTAGGAGCAATCACAATCTAATTTCAGTCTCAATCTGTCAAGAATGTCATAGGTAATTGATGGTCTATGAGATGAGATTGCGATTAGATTTATAACGCTTTTAATTAGTAGAATTAGCCAAAACTCATAATGTCACGTGAAAGACGGTGTAAAGCATTTTTTTTCGCTTTTATAGCTATTTTTCTTGAACAGATTTGTTAGCCAATCGCGACACTGTTTACAAATGTGTAAATACACGTTATTTTTTAAATATAACGTGTACATGTTAGGTATAGTGCTACTATTTTGGCAGTGGTACGCAATATTTTTCACTGTGTTACGAACTGCAGTAGGCTATTAGAGTAGGTGTACGATATTTCACACTGGACCAACAAAGCTACCTGCTATGCAGATATGAGGTAGTCCGTTCATAATAACTAAGGATCAGATTATCGAAAACATATTTACATAAAGCCCATTTTTCGCTAAGAAAATATGGATACGAATTTTAGAAATATTATCACGGAGTTGCAACATTTTTTTGATACAAAAGTCCTGTTCGTCTATCTGATTATACGATCCCTCAAAATGCCCCTATGGTTTCTTCGTAAGTAATAAATATCTGAATTTTTAAGCCATCCTTTGGTACTGTAATACGGTTTCATATTATTATCAGTAATATGGTTCGAGTAAGTTGGCTAGCTGTAAAATATATTATATATTAAAACTATATCAATGTAAGATAGTCCGGTCACAACATTCACATTGATTTATTACATAACTTAAAAAAGCTCTGCCCTTTAAGTGTCTAATCCTTGCTCAAAGAATGAGTTGAAGCATCTTCGGAGAGCCGTGACACAGATAACTTCTGTAATATCACTTTATAGCTTGAATCCTGTAAAAAGCGGAACGTGAATTTGTATCAAACACATAAGCTGTTTGTAACACAAGCAAGCTTAAAAAAACTCTTGTAAATTAGAGGACAGTCATATATTTGGATTAGGAATCTATTCAAAAATTCGGACCGTACCTAATCTCCACCGAACCCCACACATTTTCAACAAAAGGAAAATATATCATAGGACATTCAATTCAACGTGGTATAAAAACCAAGGGTCTTATGCATTTTTTAGCGTAACCCACTCGAAATAACCGGAAGCCATATGCGCACAAATATTTAAAAGTGGTGTGCCTACGGAAAATTTTTTCTCCACTTTTTTGTATACTGAATTTATTTAATGGTTACTAAGTATTAGAATCGGACCCTTTTTTGGTTTGACATGCTTCGTTCGTGCCTCGAAGAGATTAGCGTCTACATTGTGAGTCACTTTTTGGACCGACCTTTTTATAAGATTCGTGACAGCGACATTAATAAATAACAAATAGAAGGACGAAATAGTTTCTGTATATTAATATTTTTATAATGGCGACGGACTTTTTTGTTGTCCTCTGAAATTGATTTTGGGTAAAAAAACTGTTTTGGCATTTATAGGCAGTTGGGTTTTAAAAAACCAAATTGGATAACAATTTGGTTAATTTTAAAAAAATAGTTTTTTATTAACGAATCAGCTAACCCACTTTTGTTAATTATAATAGTTTTCGGTATCCATTTCACGCCAACCATCTACGCTTAGTGTTCTACTATAGCCCATATCCACTAAAGACAAACTTCTAAAAGTTATAAAAACCTTGAAAACCGACGCAAATCGCATTCCTTTCTTTAACTTCACCAACGATAACTAAAACTAGCTTATAACATCCCGAACAATATTGTAGATCAATTGTCAAGAAATAAAACCATCTGATTGATGATACAGTGGACGTACAATTTAGCAATGTCGAGTCTTCAATACTCGACAATACACATTCATGGCCCCGTATGTGCCTACCGACTGTGTCCTATAAATAATACATTATACACCTCTTTGTTAACAAACTCAAAGAGAAGCTTTAAGGGTGGATGATCTCTTAAAATAACAAGTGTTTGCTTCACTGATTATCGACAATACGTATACCTTTAGCTGCCTCTGAAAGCCCTTCCAATAAAAGTAAATTTGAAGTGGGCTTGTTATTTGAATTTGAATTTTAAACCTATTAAATTAAAGCTCAAATTTCGCCGGCATTTTTGCATTCGCAATTTTGAAAAGTGCGACGAAATTTAAGTTTTAGACGGGCTGTGTTAAAGTCCAATTTTGGAATTCAGGTGATCTAAGTAAGAATTCTATAACATCTTCAAATAAAATGTGCGTGAATATCACGGCCAAGTTGGTTCACCATACAAAGAAACATTCATCTATTGATACTTTGCTATTTAAATGGTTTTACACATTTATAATATGAGTTACGGTAAATACGGTTGCATTGTGTGGAGATTCTATTTTGTTCCGATCATATTGTATGAAAATAATGCTTTTAATACTATTTCAATATTTAGACGATGTCTCGAGGATGCTTGGAGTAATTTTTGTAATAGGTATTAAAGGTTTAGTGATTTAAATATTTGCGGATCTTAAATTGGGTCAATGAGGACCTTTGTGGGAATTAATATTTGTTGAGCTGTAGTAAGTAGTAGTCAATATTTATGCTGACTGTATTAATGCTTAGAGATCTTACTATTTGATACATTCACAGATTGAGTTCGAAAAAAATTAAGTGCTATGAAAAATTAATTATTTTTTTACTGCTTTTTCTTTAAACACAGCTACTCTATTCAAATATCTTCGCCGTATCAAATCCAATATCAATTTGGATCTACAAAGACTATATTGCTTACTAAGCAAACCTCTTTAAGAGAACCTAGTTAAACAATCCTGATTAAAAACGTTCAGCTGCTTTGAAACCACGCCCCCTAAAATTAATTATATAAAATAGCGTGAGACACCTGGCTATTTGTATGAGAGGCTATAAGAGGCTATAAGTGGGTCAGTGATAGCTCCCCGCCCCAGGATCACTCTCCGCCCAGAACGCCCACTAGACTGATGTTACAAGTTTCCTGCGAAATAGGCTGGCCTGTTTGTTAGAGATGCTATTAATTTTGACCTATATTATGTTGATTTGTGTGAAGATTTTTATCTGATGAATGAGGCAATACTATAGTTGCTGCAATTATACTTCTTTCTTGCTATTTGGAGGACGAAACGATGCCATAACTATTGAATTACACTTGTTTCTACTGTACTTAATATTACGGGAAATTTGTTACATCTTAGATGTACATTTTTCTTGATAAAATGAATTAGATCGCTCTTGACATTGCTGCAGCATTTTACTGATTCTGACAAATTATCAGCTGACGCAGATTCAATCAGGATCTTGTTCTTTGAATCAAGACATGTTTTATATCCGAAAAAAAATCTCAAAAAATATTTGGCAAGATCTTTAACAAAATTACAAATTGCCTGCTGTCAAATTTTATCTAGCCGAATATAAATCTAAAATATTTATTTCTTGAATGACTCGACACAAATCGAAGTTTGCAGCTTGCGTCGGCACATTTACCATACAGAAATTAATTTCACAAATTGGCCAATTTCTAAGAAGTAGTTTCGAGTTCAAATATGAAGTTTTGAGTTCCCCGCCCTAGGACAGAGTGCCCCGCCCTATCACGCCTAGAGCGTGAACCTTCTCTTCGCCCAACACTAGAGGTGTTCAATAAGGCTGGGTACACACAACCCGCTAAGTATTTAAAGGCGGTGCTTCACTCACAAGTTGACATGTAAATTGTTTGGCCAAGATTGGTTCTTTTGTTAAATGTTTCTATGCTTGTACCGCTTTGTGAGTGAAGTGTAATGTTGGCACTTTCGATGGCGGTTGTTAATTGTCCATTCGTTTAATTCAAGAGATTTTCTTAGAAAACGACTGTATATAATCGACTGTAGGCACTTTAACGGAAATTAAGCTTACGGTAGTTGGTTTGATAGGATCTCATTGAGCTTAAAATTGGTTTTCACATCTGGGAACGTACTGAATTCATTATAAAATTATGAACTATGATTTTTATATAGTTTCAAATCAACAGGCGACAACCATAATCAACAAATAAAAAAAATATTTTCAAGAGGCTCCCTATAGTAAAAAAACAGGCAAAAATAAAGAGAGACAATTACCATTTTTGTACCATACACAAAACAGTCATAGACAAAAGTGCTCTTCAACTTTAAATACCAATGACCACGCATATTTTTTTTTCAGCTGACGTTAAGGCGCCATCATTTCACAAAACTTAGGAAAAACTCATGACAGTCGTTTTCAAAGTACAGTTAGACAAAAAAGACAACACGGCCATCAGGGGCTTTTTTTCAGTACATCCATTCTTTGTCCTACACAATAAGTGCTCAATGTTCTTATCTGAGCATCTACGTCTTTCGTATGAAAGGACCAAGATGTTATCGCGAGGCCTTCGGGCTTTAATCCGAGTGCGGACCCAAACAATAGGCCGAATCATCGCGACACGTGGACTGGGACAAATTGGGCATTATGATCGTGTTTTTATTGTTGTCGTATTAATGTATTGTTTTATGACAGTGATGTATTAGGTTTCTGTAGTGTGGTTGTTTATATGGAACGTTATTAGAAGATTAGAGATGATGTAGTTTGATTGAATCGTTAAATGGTCACGGAAAATGTTACTTGATTTTGCTTTCACAGTAACATACTAATAGATGTAGGTAACAATTTTTGTTTACTTATATTTTCCGAGGCTGAAGAACAATAGAATTATTGTTTCATTCGACGAACAACCAGTGAATACGAAACAGACCTAATCTCTGTATTTTATTTTCTGTTATCACAAAAATAAGATTAATTTTTAACAAGAAACATCTACTCGAATATTTTTATGTATATTAATAATATAAGTATCAATCAACATATTTAAAATAGCTTTGAATGTAATGGTAAGTAAAATCTTGGCAAACCAATAGAAAATATAATTTTCCCAAAATAGTGCCAAATTTTTAGCGCAAAAACTTTTCACGTTAAAATGGTAATCAAACGGTGCCATGAATAAGTTGTCTCTCTTTGATGTCTTGTGTAACTTGGACTCAACTTAAATTGGTCGTAAGTACAATAAAATATTAATATTTCTTCTATCATGACTTTATTACCTGTATTAATGCAAGTTTATTCATTCCAAGAAAATGAACACACATGTCTTACTAACTACTTACAAAAGAACATATTAATATATTTATTTGGCACGCTTTATAATTTCAACAAAGCGAAAGACTTAAATTTATTCGCTCAAATGAACTGGATATCAAGACATTTGTCTTCATTGTCGCCGAATTTCTTCATCATTGTCAACAGTTTAAAGGTGCATTAGAATTTATTGAAGTCGCTATTTTGAAGTTTTTTAACGACTATAAGCTAAAGGCTCGACCAAGCGAGAGAATTGAAGTCATTATACGAGTCAGTTATTGATGTTATTAGTTCTTTTGTCGTTTAGGCGGTTCGAGTTTTTGCTAAACGATTTTGAATGTACAGGCTGATTGTAAAAGGAACGTTTTATTTTTCATTTTACTCTACTTTAACAATGTAATAAATATGATAACTATGCTCGAAAAAATTCACCAAATTTAAAAAAAGTTAAAATTGCAACGATATTGTTTTTCAAAGATAGAAATTAAACGAAAAAAAAAACTAGAAAAGTATTAATTAGTATCTATTTATTTTCCGAACAATGGAAAAGTGATTTTAAAAAAAATTCAAGTTCACTACATGAGTAACATTATCTAATACTAGTTTCCAATTTAAATTTCTGTATCAATTATATACTCAATTCAAAAAAGAACCAACCTGTATCTCGTTTACGGTTTGCCTGGCATCCAACTACAAATCAATACTCAACAAAAGACTATTTAATGGACCTTTTAGTAGTCAAAAACGAGACAAATTCACTTTAAAAGCCAATTCTATCGTGTTTTTGAGACCAAAAGTGATAAATATCACACAATTTCAAAAAAGACAACATTTTTTGTCACATTCAAATATATTTTTTATGAACCATGGAGCTAAAATGGTGCTCAAGCCGTTAGAGATGGAAATTAATTAGTAATAAAATATATTAATGCTGAATTATTTTGACATTTCGTTTTAAGGTATTGTATAGTTGGTGATAAATGTTTATATTTACTGAAATTGATTTCTTTTTTAGAGAATTCGATTCCAAACGACGTTTTATTTAATACGTAAATGGAGAAATAAATTCCCCTTATTAATCTAAATAAATAAATAAATAATTAAAAGCGGCAGTAACTCGGTCGGTCTGTCTGTTACGCTTTCACGACTAAACTCATTTTGATGAAATTTGGTACTGGGTAAGTTTTAATACCAAGGAAGAACATAGGCTACTTTTTATTCCGTAACTTCGTTTTCGTCCGCGATAATCGACATTTACAGGCAAAAGTTGATTGCAGTACATATATTGGACATGTATATTCGCCAAAAAGGTACTTGAAGCAAATACACAAGCTGCCAAAAATATACAACGGTGACTTTTAATTCCTAATATTCTTTAACATACTTTTTACATATACACACTATTTAATTGATGCTCGATTCACCTAATTGGATTCACAAACATATTTCAAGGCCTCACTTCATTTCATATCAATACAAATATTCTCGACATCTGCTTATAAGCTGAGAAAACATCCTTTGACATACCTCCCGTCAAAACCTTTCGCGTTCCGCCTAATATCATCCAAGTTATGGTCTCCTTTAATATAATTATTGTCAAATGCCATCGGCGCGGGCGCATATTCTTGCGCTTCAATGAATTTCTTCGCAAAATAAAATGCGATCAATGGTCCAAATCTTTTGGAGGTAGTTCAACACAATGGGGGACAGGATAAAGCATCATATTTATTTCATAATAAATGACAATTATCGTAAATTGATTTCGGAGTCGACAATGTACTATCGGCAAAACTTAAGCATGCTCAGTTAAGAAAATAGTCCTGCGGAAGCGCAGATAGTGACAGACCACGCCCCTTCCTTGCTCCACCCAATTAGAGACAATACATATTTGTGTGAGTGCAGTAAGTGCGTGCGGCAAAAAATGTCAACAAACATTAGCCAGTGCCGATTTGCATCTCGCCAATTGTTCACGCTTCCCGTTTTCATCCCAATTTTATTTTACGACCTGTTTATTTCTATCGGACTTATTGCCTGCCCAACTGTGACCTTTGCTTTGTATACCGGACTGTGATCGTGGAACTCTTTTTAACCCTTGCTCGTATCCTGGACTGTGTATCGTGACTACCTGAGGGCTGTGTTTTGTCATTAACGATGACAACCCGAAACCTCAATCAGGAAGAAAGAAATGAAATCATTGTCTTGCATAGACAAGGATTGAATATATCCCAAATTGCGCTGGAGTTAAATCTACAAGTAAGTTATTTTTTTTTATCTAGAGATAGAAATAAATTAAGTGCATGTTGGTTTCCTGTACTGAGCTATATATTTATTGTTTGCATTATTATATAGATCTATTTTTTTTTTCTTCTGTTACCGTTAAAAGTTATTGTTTCGCGAGCCGACGCCGACGTCGCCGTCGGCCCGACAACAGAGTTTTATAGATTAAATCGTATGTTACAAACAAATTTTTAATAATTCATATTATATTTGAATGCCTAAAAGAAACCTTCATGCATTTTTTATATTTCGTATATTTGTTGTAGTTATTAGAATTTTTATTCTAAGGAAATCGTGTGTTATGCGTTTCTGTGTAAAAGAAATAATGTAGTATAAGCAAAGTCGCTGTTTCTGTCTGTCTGTCTGATTCTCCGCTATTTTTTTCTAAACAATGCAACGGATTTTGATATGGGTTCTCACTCTCATTTAGAGAATTTTTTTGGAAGGTTTTTATGCGCATGCAAATTATTAAAGAGCAAAGCCGAGCATGTTAGTGATTTGTAAGACCGGTGCGAAGTCGAGGTAGATCGCTTATTTGCGATAAATATTAATAAAATACATAACTTAGAATTTTGCAAAAATAAAATAAGAAATTACGTTTACATAATATTTAAAATAGTAATTTAAAAAGAGGTTTGTTTTTTCCTTTCTTTTTTAATATCGGCGCGTTCAAAGACATTGTTTGGACATTTTATGACCCGATAACAAATCTTTCAACACCTGCTTATTAAACAATGGCCCTTCATTTTAAGTCATCAATGTATTTTGAAATTGAGTTACCGCACTTAAGTCGTTAACAATAATGCACAAATTTGCTTGGGACAGTTTTACACAATGTTGGAATTTACTACAATGCCATTGTTAAATATCTATTTGTGGTCTACTATCCGTATAAAATACAGATAACAATGTTAATAACTAAAATAGATATTTAAAAAGTTAGGGTTTATTTGTTAATAACTTAATCCTTTTGCATACTGCTCGTAATGTATTGTTTAATTCCAATATTATGTGACAATTCGATGCTAAAAGGGAATTTGAAAAAAAATATATTGGTATTTAATACATAGTATTTAATTTATTATTAATAATGTTGCTATTTAATACAACAAACGTTAAGAAAATTATTTCAATTAATTACAAACAATTAAAAATTGTCAAAATTTTAAAAAATATTACATGTCTATAGTTGTGACTTCATAATTTTTACTTACTTCATCTGGCAGCTAAACGTATGACGTCACACGCGCTCATGTTTATTCGGGGGTTTTCGGTACTGGATTCAAAAGTAAATTTTTATTTTAAAATAACTTTTGACTATAACGAAAATAAAAAAATAAAAATAGTTTTGCAATAAAATTTATATTGTATATCTTTTCATTTATCACAAAAAAAAATTGATTAAAAACCTAATTGTTACTTTTTTTACAGAGAACCACAGTGCGCCGATGGGTGCGCAGATATGAAGAAGAAGATCTAACTCAGCGTGTTCGTGCACCTCGACCTCGGGGTATCAACGAAGGGCAATTGGCCAATATGATAGCTACATTTCAAGAATGCCCATTTACACCTACTCGCAATTTTGCACAAGAATTTGATGTTTAAATGCAAACTATTTGGAACGAGTTACATAGAGCTAGAGTGCAGCATAGACGGCCCGCTTTTTTTTACGAAATATATTTTTGCAATTTGTATTCTTTTAAAGAATCCTTAAAATTGTTATTGTTTTCAAAAATAATAAAAAATATTAATTTTAATACCTATTAATTGTTTCGAAATAGATCAGTTTTGAGATTTTTTTATCACATTTTTTTTATGGTGTTTACTACCACGATAAATCATTTCATTGCAGGAAAAAATCATTTAAATTTCAGGGTGGTGTCAGTTTGATGTGTTTTCTTACAACCTTTATTTTGGTATATTATTTCAATCATTCTAACAGTTATTATTGTAATTCTTTAATAATATTATTTTAATGTTATTTTGTCCAATGATTGTTCCAGTTATTTTAAAGTCGTCCTGTTTAATCAATGTAAATAAATGTGTACTAATAATATAGTAATTCTGAATATTTGTTTGTTTAATCGCGCTAATGTCTGAAACTACCAGTGTTATTGTATAAGATATTATCATCTAGTAATTATTTTTGTATGATAGCCAGATTTAGGAAAAATATTATAAACAACGTGTTCCATGAATACCTGCTCATATTTAACACATACACACACGTCTATACACATATCTAACAAAATAAACTAAGTAGATAAAAACTAAATAACTAACAAAAGAAAAAATAACAAAAAAGATGGAAGAGGCAAAGAAACACCAAGACTCAGTATAGTATGATATGGGAATAAGCCACGCGTTTCTGGAACACGTAAATATCACGCTCATCACGGAGCAATAACTATTTAAAGACGCGTGGAAACCGCGCGAGACAGCTAGTATTTGATAAATAATGTAATAAAGTAAGTGTAATGTATTAATATTATGTGGTATGCTAAAATAACGTGTGTAATAATTATTATAAGATATGTATACCTAGTTTAAAAAAATATATATATTTCTTATGTTAATAATTAGGTAATAATATTATTGTATTATTTATTTTCACCTATAAATATGAACAACCTGCTAGGCTGATTGCCTGACAAGACAATTATGCTATTAATGCTATTTCGCGCGGTAGTGGCGCATTTTTTTTTTGCCTTTAGTTTTTTAGACTTAATACTAACTTGTTTTTATTTTTTTTTTCTTACATGTTTTCTTATGTAATGTGCGTCATTTTTGTGTAAATAAACAGTTTTTCTTTCTTTCTATGTAATTTTTTCAAGAAAAGATGCATAAAAATAAATTATAATGTAAATTGTTGTTTTATTTTTCTGAAAAAATTGGCAAATCATAAGTGAATTATAAAGAACCCAGTGCATATTTCACACTAAGAGTTACTTTAAAGCAAAAATCTCTTACCTACTATACATGAGATGAAAATATTTAATAACTACCTAATATTAACAATAATTAAAAAAAAAAGCACTTTACTACCCATGGAGGTAGGATTTCCAATATTTTATAATAGAGTTAGTTACAGATGAAACTATTGAAAGCGTGCTAATAAAAAAAATCTAAACAGTTTTTTATTGAATTAAAATAAACAAAAAATGTGCATTTTATTAGTCAATATCTGTTTTCAATTCTCCAGTATTAAATGCTCTGTAAGAATAGAATTTTCAAGCGGATAAAATTCTTATCCTTACATATAATAAAAAAGTCTCAAATACTGCAGTACTGATTTTCGTAGGATTTTACCAATATACAGAATTCATATAAATTTAGGTGTATAAATTATATTAGAGAAAAACTTAACGTTTCAGTGATTTGTAACACCCGTGCAAAGCTGGGGCGAGTCACTAGTAGTTGTTTACATGTTATCTTAATACGAAATATATTTTTTTGTGGAAGGTTGATACTTATTAAATAATACCAATAACACATTTTCTAAATCAAACATAATTTATTATAATGAGTACGGAATAACTTCTTGTCAACAATGATTTATAAAAGAGCACACGCGGGCCATCATAATATCATAGTTTGAAACCGAAACGACAATTAGAATTTGTGAACATTGAAAAAACATTTCACAAAACGAGGGAAACAGGTTACTAATGTGCGCCCGCACACTAGTGTGAGTGTCCGCTTCTACACGTCATTGTATTATGACGAACACAACTAAAATTCGCTTCCTATTGGTCAAAACGCATGCATACGGTGACCGAGTCGACAGCGGTGCTATGCGATAATCGCCTTAAAGGTGAGCATGCGGAACTTTTGCCGATAGTACATGCACCTAACCAAACATTGGCCGAAAAGGACCGTCCGCTGTCATTGTTAAAACTTTGTAGCGTGTAGAAATATGAAAAGTGCATTTCACAAAAGGTTTGTATTTATTGTGCTAGGTAACGTAACAAATATTATGTATATTCTGTTTCTATTAAAGGCACTTTTGAAAAAATAAATAAGCTAAGTTTGCATACCTATTTATGTTTTAAAATCAAGTTATGTAAATAAACATTTACGTTTTCGCAGTTTCGAAAAATGGGCCGAACTTAAAAGGTTTGTATTTATTGTGCTAAGGTAACGCAACAAATATTATGTATATTTTGTTTCTGTTAAAGGCACTTTTCGAAAAATAAATAAGCTAAGTTTGCATACCTATTTTGTTGTAATACCTATCAAATTATCCAAATAAACATTTACGTTTTCGCAGTTTTGAAAAATGGGCCTAACTTAACAATGGCCTAGATAAATGTTAAGTAATAACTGCCAGGCCAAACTACTTACTGATGATAAAGACAGCGGTATCCAATTGCGTATTAGACATCACCAATCAATTAATACATTTTTTTAGCCTTCAAAACGCGATTCTCCCTTTGATTTTGTCTGGCAATAGCAAACAGTAAAGTCACTTATTTGCCAACTCAATAGAACTATTTATTAATTTCGGAGGAATAAAAATAAAATTTTTACAGTTCATTGAAAATGTATCGGTTTTCAGTGCAAAAATTAAGTGCGGTTTTAAAGATTTTCTTCTTCGTGTTACTTAAATGATGTCTACTAACCAATTATTGGCTAATAAATATCTTATAGTCTTTAAACTTATAAGCTCTAAAACCTGCGAAAATCTTGTAACAAGTTATTCACTGAGTAAAATTGCTAATTGTACACAGCCCTCAACTTAAAATATCGTAAGTAGAACAACATATAATTATCAATTAAGGAGACTTTCCCGACTTAAAAAATTGTAGCCTAGTGTTAGAACATCGGTGAAACTTTGTACCTAGGATAAGAGTATTAATATGCAGACTTTTGGTTCCTGATGTCACTACATATAACTGTTTGGACTCAGACATGCAAAAGTTCAACGACTATGCAGCTATGTAACGATTAATGTGTACGAGGGAAACCGAAGTAGAATTATTCAATCAATCGACAATTTATTGCTTGCAACTTCGTCCGCGTGAATGTCGATTATCTCGGATGCAGACAAAGTTTGCGTATTAAAAAAGTAGCAAGCTTAGTTTGTACCAATATTCATCAAAATAGGTTCAGTAATTTAGCCGTGAAAACGTAACAAATAAATTAACTAAAAATGCAAAAGTATGCATTACTAATATTTTTGTAGTTAATCATGCGTTTTTTTTTTGTGCAGTACCATTATATTTACATAGTTTAGAACAAAGTTGCTTCCAGCCATCTGTACGCTTAGTTTTTTTTAAATTGTGCAACGTATTTTAGTGCAGTTTTCATTAATAGATAGATTGATTTAAGAACAAGGTTTATGTATATACACCTGTGCGAAGCCGGTGCGAGTCCCTAGTAACCTTCTTTCCTTCTAAAACCTTCTAACCTTAATGTTCTTTCTAGGAATATTATGATGCCCATGGTGTTCTCCATAGATTCCTTCCCTAACTCCTTACCAGCAGATGTTTCCACAACACGAATTTCCTCATGTTCGCGACTTGTTCCTACAACTACAATAAGTACCCATCAATTAGACGCGACAGCTCCATTTAAAGGAATACACAAAATATGTCGTTCACGCTAAAAACTATATAAAAGTCCAGGTGTTTGTTCACAATTAGTGTATAATCACTATATTTGAAGTGTTGTCACGCAGTTTCTAAGAAACTCTTTGTTAGTCGCCACCCAGTAGGGCAATGTTTGCAAACGGCCTGAATAAGCCTCGACCAATATTTGCTGTAGGAATGAAAGAAACAATGCCTCCGGTGGGACAGTTAGCGTTTTCTTGTGAGTCACGGGACAATGTTAAGGTGGTGTTTCTTTGATGCGATTAAGTTTTGGTTGATATTTTTCTTTTTGTCGTCGATGGCAGTTCATATTGAGTTGATCCAGATCTTAGGCACGTGTAGTTTATAAGTTATGGACTCTATGTAACAAAACATGTCTCTTTTTTTTTAAATATCAATTTCCATGATTGCTAAAATTGCCTATCTAATCTCTGACAAAAATACAATATTAAAAAAAAATATTATTGATCCAATCAAATTAAACATTTAGCAAATTATTTTAAATGTATTTCTAAGTAGCGACTTTTTGTTTGAAAAATTCAGCATGCTATTTTTCTCTACTACTATTTTCGCCAAAATTTCAAACACTGTCATACAAATCGCAGCATCGAGACTGCACCTTAACAGAATTTTGGCGACAATGTTTGCACGTCCGCGACGTTCTCCACGGGAGGTTCGACCACCGAGCATTTATTATCCCTCTATTTACCCATCTTACTTTAAAATGCTCTTAACAAAGTCGTTTCGGAGCACGAGCGTGATTTGCAACGAAATGTCGAGCATTTACAGGCTTTTGTTATTTTGTGAATTAGAATTAATTGTTTTGAGACGTGACTGCATTTTCAAGAAGCTGTTGATGTTTTATTTATAATCGGTAATGTTTAATGGATTCGCAATGTCTGGCCGATGGCTGTAATGGGCACTTTGTAGCAAGATTGGACCGTTTTTTATCGTGTATTGAAGACTAAAAATATTCTTTGGGTTTATGCAAGACCACCTGAGTACTGCATGATCACTCGGTTTAAAAAGCATTTCTATTGCTTGCATACTAATAGCACGAATATATAAATAAAAATTTAAAAAAATATTTATTTCAGACTAATGTCCATATTTCGTTAGTAACATTCTAACTTAAGGTTATGTTAGTCCTAATTTATTAAATATGGATTGAAAACTTGTAGGTAATTGGCCATAACCTTATTAATTATTTCCTTGCCATTTATAAAATATATTAATAAAATGCCGGCCAAATAACGAATGATTAAAAAAATAATCACTAAAATACGATTATTCCCTACAAATCGTATTTTAGTGGTTTTTTTTTTTTACTGTATGATACTTGTATCTTTGTTGCGTTTATAAACATATAAACTCACATACGCAAATAGCCAGATCCGGGAAGTTTCTACCTGAAGGTCATACAAATGTTTGTCCCATCCAGCGCAGCAGCCAATCACTTAGCCACTGCGCCAACCGTGATTTATTGAATAATAGATAAACACTGGTGTCGATTCCCATGTTCACAAACTAGACTAAATTTTGAGAATTGACATCTCTTACTAACATACAGCGAAAGGAAAGGACGATGACATTAAAGAACTAAGTTAGCAATGTCAAATTAGTTTTGCCATAAACTTTTCCGTATTTTTAATCCATACGTTTTAAGATGTCAATTATAATTGTATGTATGTGTTAGATTTACTAAATTTGACAGCTCTTATTCACATAAGACTCTTTCTTGTTTTATTGGACAGAAAAAGATGGAAATAGTCTAATTTTAGTTTAGTTTGTGACCAAGGGAATCGGCACCAATGTCACCGTCCTTTCCTTTCGCTGTATGTTAGTAAGAGATGTCAATTCTTTAAATTTAGTCTAGTTTGTGAACAAGGGAATCGGCACCAATGGTCACAATTTGTATGTCTTATCTAAAACATAAAGAAATAGGTACGCGCCATGGCGGTCGTGACTACCTCGTAACTCCCGCCAACACATAACACTGCCTTATCACATATGCACATAATTGTTTATAATAAGAAGGAACACTACACTTGAATACTTAGAAGGAAGTGATAAAACCTGTTAACAACCTTACATCCTGTGTAGATACCGTCGGTTTACTTTAACAATACTTGACTTAGGTTAGGAATGTCATCTTAATTTACATAAGTAACAGCCTATTTACAACTCTATGTTTAAAGCTATAAGGTTCGAAGTGAGAGACGGTCGCCAGATAAGTTTTAACCCGTTAGTGAAGAGTTGTAGCCCAATATTGGTGTTAAGGGACCAATATTTAAAGTACCTGATTACGTTAAGTGAATGAATGGATGATTATGTAACGACTAGCAGTGAGAAACTGGGGTGCTTTAGATAGGTACTATGTGGTCTTGAGAAAACAACCCACGAAAATCGAGTTTTTGAGATAGAAGTTCTTGGTGTACAACGCAGATGTTTAAAGTCCTTGGATGATTTTGTATCCTTAAGACCAGCGGTTCCCGATTTTTTAATTGAATATAAAACTCTACAAAGTCCCTTTATTTTATGGAAACTATATCAAATGATTAAAATGAAATAATCAGATTATAAACGAAAGATTTTAAAATATAAAAAACTTAAAATAAGAACATATTTTTTTATTCGAAATATAATATTTTCTAAAATTCAGCATTCTTTACATTCACTTTTGATATGAAGAATGGAATGAAACTGTTTCGTTAATCGAACGATTTAAATGATAACTGTCATTTCGCAGAACCTTGATGACGTTTCTATGGAATCGGTAGGTTCTGCGGAACCTTCTTTAGGAATCGCTGTCTTGGAGCACTATGCGTACGTCCAATTTTAAAGCGACTATTAAAAGTGACAAAGTAAAAGAAATTGATAGTCGGTACATTGAAAAAAATCCAACACTCCAAGGAATCGCTTTCAAGAACCATCAAAACTACCAAACACGCCAAGATCCACCAAAACCTATTGTGCCCCAAATAGATTCACCGCGTACAAAGCGTTTAGCAATCAGAGCACAAATCAAGACTACACCAATGGCCTCACACTGGGACATTATCCTTCAACCGTCACGCCGAACTTCAATACTTTGACACTATTGTGAAATTTCTCACTTCGGTCTTGGCGACCCGCAGCGATTGTCGGGTTAACCCGCTATTGTGGGCACACGTGCGCAATGAATGGGCCCTTAGAAGGTATCTTAGATTTGACAACCCTATTTATGTTTGGCCGCCTAATTGAATTATAGGGCGCGGCCTTATGAGGGCGATAGCGATCCGATTTTGTAATTAGTGTTGTGTGCTGTTTGTGAATGCGGCGGTATGTTGTGGGGAAATAGCTGCGCATACGGGCTCGTAAAGTAATCTTGATTGGTTTATATTTACGTAAATCTGTAATGTAATATTCTAAACTGTGCGGATGTTTGGTATGTCTGAGACTGCCTCGTTGGTCTAGTGGTCGCAAAGCGCGACTGCTGTGCATGAGGTCTTGGGTTCGATTCCCAGGTCGGGCAAAGTGTTATTGGGTTTTTCCATCAGGAATTCCTCAGTAGCAGCCTCGGCGTCTGGATTTGTGCCCGGTTGATGGCGATAGGCTCGCCCCCTATTATAAATAAAAATAAATAAATATCTTGGGACAACTCACACACGGCTATCTGATCCCAAGCTAAGCAGAGCTTGTGTTATGGTAACCAGACAACTGATATACATACTTAAATAATTTATAAATAGAACTAACAATCATGCTCATCACACAAAGTTTGTCCTGGGTGGGAATCGAACCCACGACTTCCGGCTTAGCAGTCAGGGCCACTAACCACTAGACCAACAGGCCCGTCAAATACAGTAGTAGGGGACATGGGACTGAAACATAACTGGCGAAATGTGGGGGTACACCTCTGCCTAACCCTTCGGGGATTACGGGCGTGATGTTATGTTATGTTTGGTATGTTAGGTCTATTTGTGAATAAATAGTGGTGCTGAAAGTAAAAAGGAAAGGTACTGATCATTCGCTGAATACTTATAGTTGAGAGTGAATAAAGTTTTTAACAACGAATCACTCATTAAAAAGTGATTTATACATAAAATCGTTGCTCCCTCTAGGAATTTCTCCAGTATCGTCAGTGCATTAGATACGAATCCATACATTTCGTCTTTTGGGCATATTTCCATATGCGGAGAATTTTTTTGATGCCATTTAGTTTTAGTTTCTTTTTTTTATTCTGTTTGTTTTTTTTTTAAATTTTCTGTAAATATTGATATTGTACATAATATTAAAACAATAATAGACAGCTATTACTATTCATATACATAATTGTGTATAATAAGCTCGTACATAGTTTAACCTAAGAAAATATATAAGAAGTAGACGATTAAAACGACACACTTTTTCTAATTTAATTTGAAATTCGCGTGCATCTTCATATTTTTCTAAAACAAAAAAAATACCCCAAACCATTTCCCCAAGATCTACAAACATCTATCGTCATATCATCGTGTGCCACCCCTGAAATTCCACTAAAACTGGTTCAACTATTACCAAACACGCTCGTCCTTGAGAGCTAAGTACATATTTGTTTTGGTCTTAGGATTGTGTTATCTTTGCAAACAAGTGCGGGGGCGCTGTTTGGTGATCGACCAAAATGGCGGCCTGCGAGACACGGGGTACCAAATGTTTGTGTAGGTTATGGGAAGGTTTAGAAGTTATTTTCGTAGTAGGAGTGTTTATTTTTTTGTGATGGATTGGATAAGGAGTTTAGTGGCTGATTTTTGTGCAAATGGTATGCATTTGTCGCTATGATCATATCACAATTTTGAAGATATTACCACATTTGGTGATCCATTTTTTAGGGCTCGCGTAGTAGCTTTAGATAAGAATCGAAATGCATGTCTATTTAAATTATATAAAATTTAACAAATTAAAATCATATAAAACACATATACACACAGCAAAACAGATAGGTATGCAGATATAGTTGAAGTTTTCTTAGAATCCGATGGATGTCTTTTACTAAAACTTAACTTAATTGATTAACTGTTCATTATCTACGTTTTAAATTACATTCGAAAAAATCAATCAGTTTCTTTGAAAACTTCAACTGTATCTGACGACCCTGCATAACTATCTGTTTTGCTGACTGTACATTAAAATACTTTAACAACAAATAAATTGCACACACCACACATGAGAATTTGAAAATTATTGACAGGGCGAGACTGAGATTAGATTGCGATTATTCTTAAAAGTTAGTAAGTAGTGTTTTCTTGCAAATTGCAGGCACATTTTCTGCAACATTTATTAAGAATTAAAAATAATTCAAAGAATTATTGCTAACCATACTTAAGGCTCGCTAATGTGTCGACGAATATGTAGTTGTCGACATATTAATACATTGGTATTTAATGTATTCGTCCATCCGCTCTAGAAAGGGAAAAGGTATGTATCAGTTACACATTGCTTTCAATCCTTATAAGTCCATTTGAGTGGTTTATGTTAGTTCAAGTATTTTCAACCAACTTCAAAAAAGTGGAAGGAGTTCTCAAGTCCAACCTTTAGAACCTACCTTTTGGAAGCGGCAACTAGAATCAATCCTTTTTTTGTGTATGATGTGCAAAAGTGCCATAAATTTAAATAAAAGATTTGTCTTTGACTTTTGAGCCGTATGTTTCTCTTTTTCTATGTCTTTTACCTTGTGAGAGTATTTTGGACATTTTCCAACTGAATTGAATGATTCGCTTTGAATTTAAAGGGCAGGGTAGGGCCGTTTTGGTATTTGGTATAAACCAATTTTCTTTCAATTTAACAGTAAATTACTAGGAGTACTACTAGTATCTTAAAAAAAAAGTCTTTAACTAATTGTGCTATTGTTAACATTAAGTTGCTCGTTTATTGCTATGTTCCATTTTTATAAAAATATTGTTATTAAGACTTTCTTCATTTTCAGTTTTACCGTCAGCATAGTAGTCAAGTGGATTAGCAGTTGATCTGTAACATAATATTCATATAACGAAAACTTTTGTGCTTTCTTTATTCTACCACTAAACAACTATAGTGGAAGAAAATGGATAAGTAAGCTAAAAAAAAAAACAAAACAACAACGGAGTATTTATGCTGCTTGTAATTCATGTAGCTATAGTACACTCTTGCAAATCAAGATTGCCTATCTTATTAACTCTGAATTAGTTGCTAACACGAGCCCATCATTATATGTATCTGTCATTTTTATAATTTATTCTAATTAATGTAGCAACTAACTCTTAGTATTTTTTTTGGCGCAATTGGACCTTAGCATTTACAGCATTCGTAAAAGTCACTAACAAACTTCACACTAAAAACGAGATTAATAGCTATGACCAAATACAACGCAAGAGCATTAATGCCACATAAAATGAGAATCAATGAATTTTTCTAACAAAAGCTACAAAGGATTGCGAACGTGCGCGTATCTAATCAATACAAACTGTACTTTAAACTCATTCATAAAGATTTATAATACAATGTACTTTATGTTACATAATTGTATGAAGGATATTTGGGAGATAATAAGGAAATGTCAATTACATGCTCTTCCATTCATGCACCGATTCTACTAAAAAATAAATATGGCCCAGTGGTTAAGTGGTCCGCCTCTTTTACTAGAGGTTGTGGGTTTGCATTCTCAATGTGACATTTTCTATTACATTATGTACTTTCTAAATTTATCTTGGACATTACATGGGTAATGAAAAACATCGCGGCGAAACCTGGGACTTATCAGTCTACAAGACCTTCGTGACCTTACTTTTTAAATAGAAGGTATTATAAATATTTGTGAGAAAGTTTGGATTTTTGAAGTTTGTTACTAAATCACAGTTAAAGTGTAACAATCAAAGTTAAAGTCAAATCATTTATTTCAGATTATTTCAGAATTAGACAATTAAAAGGCACTTTTGGATGTCATTTACAAGTGAAAATAAAAATATAAATTAATATTGACCATTTCCTGTATTAACACAGGATACTTTTATCCCGGTGACGAGTTCAACTTACTTTACTTACGTTACTTTTTACGCAAGCGAAGCCACAGACAGAAGCTAGTAAACTTAATAAGGAAACGCCGATTACATGCCTAAAATACACGGAATACTGAAGAAGCAATTTCACGACGTTCTCACGGAATCCCGTGAAGCCTTTTTAAGTCAGTTTCCGCCATTCACTGGTCCGAGTGAGTGACCGTTGTGAAATCGATTGCGCGTACGCCGCCCATTCATGAGCCGATGCTAAGATCCTTAAGATTGAATGAACGAGTCGTTTAAGTTGTGTTACGTAATGGTTTAAAGGAGAAGAGTATTGATTTTATTGTTGTTGAAGATCGGAATGTTTCGAAGGTTGAACAATGTAAACGGCACACTTTGCTCGTATGACAAAGAAATGAGAAAGTGAGCTTAACTTCTGAGGATTTCGTGGTACTTCGTTAAAGAACCACTTTTTAATTCGTGTGTAAATTCTCTTGGTTACCTTCGACTATCGTCTGCCTATAAGCCGTTGTAATAATTTTGTATTACATTTAAACTAAAATGATACTGGTGGCATATTAAGCCTTAGAATCAATTTTTTGTCTTCAAAACGCACTCAAGAGCTATCAGTATTCTAGTACAATGATGAAACTGACAGAGTAATATACAGAGTGTTAGTGTAAACACCGTTATCCTTGAAACCAGTGGTTTGGTTTCACTAATAGAACGTAAATTCAATGAATAAAATAGCTTTTTTTTTAAAGTTAAATCTCAATTTTTCCTCTAAATTATTTAATTTTCACCCTATATTACAATGTAATTAGTTAAAACTTATGTAGGTGGTTATAACAGACGGCCAGTGCAGCAGGTCAACGCCCTTTGCGGTGATTACGTAACTCGGGCGCATAGTAATTTACGGACGGTGTCGGACAGTTTTTTTTTTAATTTTTTAAAGGAAACTTTGTTTATTAATTTTTTAATTCAGATAAACATTTTTTATAATAAATCAAGTACCTTTGGTTTGAGTGACAACGGTGTTTACACTAACAGTCTGTATAATACTTGATTTAGATGAGTTGATTCTTCAATGCCTTTTAGATGTACCAACCACGTTCAGTTTTACTGGTTAAACTCGCCCAAAATAAAAGTACAAAACTATTTTGAAACTAATTGGGGAAAAGTTGGTTCGATATTGTAAGAAGTGTGGATAAGATTTTTTTTCGTCAGATCATAACTGTCCACATTATGATACGTGTAAAGAAGCTGCTTGTTATCACCATCTTTAAGCAAATTTACAATAAGTTGGCGAAACGTAAATATGAAGAGATGTGCGTGAGCGCAGTTCTAAGAGGTTTACTTTACGGTCGATGTCTTCAATAACAGAATAGTGAGAAATGAAAGTTCCCTATATTTACATAATTTTAGATTTAGCATATCATGGGAAATTACTTAGTTTACCTTTTTTTACTTTACTTTACCGAAAATAATACGAAATGAAACGGTGTCAAACAAAAGCACAGATTAGACATTGTTGTAACTTTGAAAAGATTGTCAAGTACTCGACTTTTTACAAACAAAGCAACTTTAAACTTGCAAAAGTTTGCAAACAGTTGCAACCAAAACCACTTAATACAAAAGACTTCAACGCGCTCCACTTAAAATAGTCGCCAAGTGATCGTTAGACATCATAAAATTAAACTAAAAAAACACATATCCAATAAAAAAATACGAAAATTATTGGGACTATAATGAGCCCCTATACACAGCATGGGTCCGAAATTCAATCAATAGGAATTTATTGCCCAGATTCGCAAAGGCTACGCTTCATTTCGAATTTTTGAATTGTACGAGGCGGGGTATATTTTTTTGTTGGAAGATAATAGGCCGGCGCGAGCTAAGGCAGACACCTATTATGCGCTAGCGTAGAAATGACAGTAAAAGTTACGCCCACTTTTTAGATCCTTTTTGTGTAGTCTTCAAAAGTTTTTAAAGATTAAAGAATAAGTTTATGGTTACCGTTTTTGTGGTAGTGTGCTAAGGTTTTGATGATATAATAGGTACCTATACTCGTTATTATGTATCATTTTATTGTGTTGTATGTATTGTCATTGTGAGGTCATATGTTGATGCCTACTCATCGACTTAGGTTATCTGCATAGTGAGGGATTTTTCAAAAGGTGTATGCGCTAGATTTCCGCAATAGGTACCTATCTATTGTGGAAATCTAGCACATATACACACACACACACACCTGGGTGGAATAAGTGTTTTTGGAATGGTATCTGATAGGTCGACCTACGAGATTTTCGGCTGCTTAACCAAACTTTTCTGTTATGTTAGGAAGGTTACAAAAACTTATAAATTACTTAAATGATGACACGATTTGGACACAATCATTCTGTAGGATATGGACCTTGAATTAGGGCGCTGCTAGGTCAGATTTGAATATGCAGAAGAACGTTCAAAGCTCAGCCGCGCGAGCTGGCTCGAGCAATGGTTGGGGCGGTCGGCTATAAGTATCCTAAGCAACCGTTATATAGCAACTTCAGTTTAATGAGAGCCACATTCTATTATATCCAGTTACAAACTAGCTGTTCTAGTGCTAGGAAATGTTCATTATGAGAATTTAGGATAAATAAACCTTAATAACTCAAATTTCAAGTAATGAGACACAATTAATTATACATTGTTTTGTCATTCCGGGATGATAGCCAAGCTTTTGGCGGTTAAGACATAAATCTTAAAACCATTTCATCTAAGCAACAATTAATGACATTTTTTTGACAGATTGATATACTGATATTATAATTAAAATGCCTTTAAAAACACGGGAATTGACTCTCTGATATCTTTGATATCTCTAAAAACAATTACACACATCAATTCTTATAGTAAGTTAAAATACAAAACCCGACTATTATAACAAACAATTGATCCATAGGTCACTCCTATTGTCCGTAATATCCGTCCTACTTACGATAACGACTCCTCATTATCTGTTGGATACACGCAAACAAGCTCCAATGCCTTCTAGTGGCCATCTAACACGTGTTCAAATTGCTTTGTTACTTTAACTGTATGGATACAATATCCTGCCAGAGTTTAAAGAGAATTCAACTTTGGATGTGAAAGGATAGGGTGCATATTTCGCTGTTAAAATTTTTCGCACTTGTGAAAAGTAATCGTGGTGAAATGATGGAAGTGACTTTGTGTGTAGTTTTGATTTTGAGTGAAGAAAATCTCTTGATTTTTAAGGGGCACTTTAAGGCTCTTCTATGTTCTCTCGTAAAATGATTGTGTTACGGCGATCCATCAAATCGAAGACATTTCGAAGGTTTCTATTGAGCTTTTTGCCGCCCCGTCATTTCCTGTGCCCGAGGCCAGGATTTCGACCAAATTTTTGCGAGAACAATTAAACTTTTTTCAGATTTTTTTTATTTTTTCGGTCAGTCGGTAAGTATTAAGTTACCGAATCTTAGATAAAATAGTTTTTTGAGAAAAAACCGTTTGCAGTATACGTGAGTTTTTGGGGTTTCTTCGGCAATTTTTTTTGGATAAACTTATCTTTTAAAATGGACACGTTTTGTTGGAGATAAGTAGCCACGGTTTTTATTGGACGTCTCAGTTTATAGTTAACGTTTGCACCTGCCTCTTATGTACAGACATTAAATTACATAGAAAAAAAAAATAGATGTTTTTTTATGAAATACGTATTTTTTTTTTGTATTACGAATAATAGAGGAATACCTAGCATACCTTGTAATAATTTACGATATGCATGCGCAGTAATCAAATCACAGTAGACAAAAACTATTTTATGAATTTTTGATAATTTTTCAATTTGTTTTAAACATAAAATGATCATAATAATTATGTCACTTCATAATTTATGATTATATGTATAATTTCGTTTATGTATCTCGGATAGCTCAAATAATTGCAATTGGCAAATTGTCAACTACAAATTCAAGTTCGATTAGTCATTAATGATATCGGAAGGCCAATTATACTTATTAATAACGATCAAAATCTTTGATAGGTTAAGATACAGAATTTATAGAATAATAGAATAGCCCCCTGACTAAATTGACTGCGTAAAATCAGTACATTTTATTGAAATAAAATCAAAACTGAAAAGAAATATTTATGTCCTGTTATTACACAATAATAACAGGATACATATTTCACGTCATCCCATAAGATGCGTTCAAAAAAACTACAATAACGACATTAACAGTCTTCGACAAAAATTTCGCCACTTTTTTCGTGAACGCACAAAAATCTGCAGTTTCCGGTAAAAAAATGGAATGCGGAGTAATTTAAAACCGCACGAAATTACCGCCGTTACACACACGTGCAGATAAAAATACCACTTGTTACTATTAAAAAAATATTGGTAAGTAAAAAAAAAATATGCGAAAGTCACAAAAAAGACCGCGAAAGTAACAAAAAGGAAGAAGAAACTTGGAATTCGTTGGTTTCAGTTTTTATGGACTATTTTGTGACACGTGTTTCTGATTTGTGGACTGTTTGTGTATTGGGCTAATGGGGCTGTGTTGTCGCCACATTTCCTTTCACTGATTGCGTCAAATATTGCGGCGTTGGCGCCTGGCTTGTTGTTTTGTCGTGTGACCAAAAATTTACGATTTTAGATGGTTGATAAAGTTTTTCATTCACTTGTGTGTGTTATTTGTTGCCCTACATAAATAATTAAATATATTCGAAAGCTGATTGACTAATTTGTCTGTTTTTTTATACAAATTATAATGCGTATTTTTTACGAAATTGTTACCATGGAATTCATGAAAAAATTGCCTATTAAAACTATACAGAGTAATTGAAAATATAACCGAAACCTTAAAAGGTCTGGTCCTATAGTAAAAGTTGTTCATAATGATGAATACAATGACCCCTTTTAAGGTTTCGGGTATATTTTCAATTACCCTGCATATTCTGTCTAAAGTTTTCTTTATCTGAATACATATTTATTTTTATTTAATATGTTACTTTTAATCAAAATAACAATCGAGTGAAAACCAGAAATAACTTTTTTATTTTCGCAACATCATATTAGTCACCCTACACACAAATCGGAAGCGCCTAAGTGTTACCCAACGCACCTAATTATCTGCGTTCAGTAATAGCTTCCTGTACAACGCGGTGCTTTGCGAAAAACAAGTCTCTTCACCACTAATGCGAGTTTCGTGTCAATGGCAGGGCCATTGTCTACACAGTGGGAACCACTTGTGATAGCTGGCTTACGATGGAAGTGACGCGTTTTTGTTTCTTGTAATTGTTTAGAGTGCTAATGGTTTATGGTTATGTATAAGGGCTTTTGGCACTTGATCTAATGGGTCTTAGATCACAGTTCGCTTTTGTTGTTTTTTTTTGTGGCACAATGTGGCTGAAGGAATTGTCAAGTGCTCTTGAAATCACACTTAGAGTGTTGATCAACACCGCACACATACATACCCCAGGAAGTCAGCAAAAATTATAAATAATCGGTTCTGCACAGACTTTTATAGGATTGAAGAAAAATTCAATGAGATTCAAGGAAATTTTCAGATTCTTGTCTTTCTGGATGTGTACATGAGTCAAACTTGGAATGTGATTAAGGCAACAGTTAGGAAATTATCTATATATAAATTATATTATAAAATAATTATTTAAAATGTTAATGCCGAGAGAGCCTCTAAGTGAAAGTAAAGTAAAATAAACCATTTACAGGCACTTATGAGTTGTCATGTAGTTAAACAGTTTAAAAGTTTAAGTTTGTTACTGTTTGTTCTAAACATCAAATTCCTATGTAAAAGAAAAATAAAAAAACTTCCTGAACACTCTTTAGAAATTAAAATATTATTATTACTTAAGCTATATATAAGCATTGTTGAAAAGCCTTATTATAATAATAGCAGATCTCAATGCACTGTTATCTAATCTCCATTGTCCCTAAACAAAGTAAAAGCTGTATTTACAAAATTATTCCGATAACCACCGGTTTCCTTTAAGAAAATTCACGCCTTGACCATGAATCAATATTAGCGTTATTCCTTAACAAACCTAAGACCCGTGAACCAGTCATTGGCACCCTCAAAGCTTGAGGACTTGTTAAATACGGCACTTCGACTAGCTTCCCTTGTTGGAATATTGAAGCGTGAACTGTTAGGACAAACTTATTTATGACATCGAAAAACTTATAATTCGAACACCATGATCTTTATCGCTGTGTAATAAAGATGATATTACATTGATGGTAAGTTTTAAAGCTTTTAAATATAAGTTGGTATATCGATACATTCAAAAATATTTATTTCGCGTTCGATGATCTTTATTGCTTTGTAATAAAGATGAAATTAGCTGTATAGTAAGTTTGATAGCTCCCAAATATAAGTTGGTATTTCAATAGTTTTACCAAACAATATTATCTGAATTTCACGCAAGACTTATTTGTTTTAGATGAGGCTGTTTCTAAGGGAATTTTGTACAGCCGTGAATTTTAACAAGCCAAGTGGCGATGCCGATATTGGTCATCACAGCTTTGTGATTCTGAACGGGTATTTGGTCTCATTTTAATGCAGTTGATGTGATCTGTATTATTTGCGTCCTTGAAGGTTAGTAGTGGCAGCATGTAGGGTATGTAATTTTAGCTACAGGTAAGTTATATACTTGGACCTTTATTTTTTAAATATGGATTAAAAAATATATGAGATGATTGGCACTGATATCTATAATACAGGCTTCTACCTAGTTATGTTACAGACTTTTAATTCATTTGTAAAAGTAAAATATAACCTTAAATCACAAACTACAGATTAGCTTTTTTGGATATTGAATATTATTTTATTTTATTCACAATGGTGGCTGAAATGTTACGTACTCGATGCTTATGATTAGTTTGTCCTAATTTATTGGATTTTTGAGAGATTGTGGGTAAACTCGTTTCGGCAAAACTAAGTTCAATTTACAATCAAAAATGTGTAAACATTTCGCGCTTGTGGCAAACTTAGTACACTCCCCTCCCCTCCTTTATCCTAGTAGAAACAGATTATACAGTAATCTGACCATACCTACAATATCAATACTATTTTTTCCTTCATCTTTACGAACACAAGCTCACTTTTTTGTCAACCACACAATACCGCTCTAAATAACTGGCTATCTCAGTCGGATGACACAAACGCGCCGACAAAGAGGCGGCGATCCTCACACAGTGGTCACAAACAGTGGTGTCTTGTGCCACACATGAACATTTTGATCCATATGCGGCTTATCTGTGCTAAGACGGGCTTATGTAATAGATGGAGGTTTCTTTATGACGCATGCGCGTAGGGATTTCTAATACCTAACATGTTGGCAAGAATTTGAAATAAGTACATTTTTTATCTGGGTATAGTTGTTAGGTTTCAACTAAGGTAAAGGTTATCGATTTTTTTTTAATTTACTAGCTTTTGCCCCCGTCTTCGTCCACATAAATGTCGGTTATCGCGGACGCAGGCGAAGTCGCGGAATAAAAAGTAGCTTATATCCTTTCTTGGGGTTTTAACTTACCCTGTACCGAATTTCATCGAAATCGGTTACAGGACAGAACATACCCCCATTTCTTAAAACAATCTTATTTTAATATTATTTTGCCTTTGGCAGTATTACTTTGTAGCAACAGAAATTACAAAGTAATATTTAAATAATTGTTTTAAGAGGTGGCGGAAGGCCCCCAGTACCACATCCAATTTGATTTTGGAAGGGAAAGTGAAAAGAACTTTACCAAGCATTTCTATGCATATCAAATTTAATAAAGCTGTAGTAATACAGATAATCAGACAAAGATTATTCATATTACGATCCTTATGTAGTCTATCTATAGTACTTGACCTGAACTTAAGTAATAGAATAGCATGATACATGATAGACGCAGAGATAAGCTTCTAAGGGAATCATTGCCTACTTGGATTCTGTACTTAGCAATGTTCCTTATACGTGGATCTTTTATTAATGCATGTCCTATACTTCCATCTATTTATTATATAACAGGTGAAACTATGAAAGGTTATTTCATAGGCATGGACTAAGTGAGTACCAGGTTGAAATATCATCACAAAGACATACACAACATCACGCCTGTAATCCCCGAAGGGTAAGGCAGAGGTGTACGTAAACCCACATTTCGCCAGTTATGTTATATCCCATGTAATAGTGCTCGCGAAGCGTGACTGCTGAGCATGAAGTCTTGGGTTGTGGAAGTGCTGTTGTTATTCTCAGTAGCAGCCTCGGAGTCTGGATTTGTGTCCGGTTAATGGCAATAGGCTTGCCCCCTATTACATGAAACTTAAACATAGCTGGCGAAATGTGAGTACAGCTTTGCCTAACCCCTTAAGGGAATACAGGCGTTATGTTTATGTATTAAAATATGTACCAAATACATTATAAGGACACAAAATGTAATAAAAAACAGACGAAGGTACCTACTAATACATTTTATGAGACATATGACATACATAGTTAACATGAATTATGACATACCTCTATTGTAAGGATTACAGAGTTCTGTAAAACTGCCAAAATCAAGATTCATAACGAACAGCTGTGACGGAAGGTAAGTCAACATCAATGTAACGGCTAGAAAACCATGAAATCGCGCGAAAATCTATAAGCCGTGTCACATCCTTGAATAGTTTACAAACCCTGATTCAATGGACATGTGTTTGTAATACTGACACCCGTTCAGTGTAACGAATCGACGAAGAAAGCCCGTACAAATCTCTAAGAAATAACCGAAAAACCGAAATTTTTCAGCAATTCGTTCCGCACGCGATTTCACGGTGCCCTATTACTGTATCCTGCGTGCTATAAAACCTTTGACGGTGTTTGTAGGAGTTGTCAACCTTTTTAGTTGTTTTGTTGTGTGCGATTTTGAACTAGGATTTTTATAGGGTTATTTCATGGACGATAAATTTCAGAAAGCTGATAAAGATTTGGATTTGAATTAAATTTAAAATGTATGTACTCATAATGACTCTTCATTGGGAATATAGTTATTAAAAACACGTTTCAGCATTTATTTTATGATATCAAATCATATGAACCATTAATTAATAAAATAACAGTTATTATTTCTCAGTGCAATCCTATTTAAATACCAAAATTTAAATACCTAAATACCACATGGAAGCTTTAAATAATAGAATTCGTAAGTTGATATTCGTATTCAAAAAACTACGGATTATTGCAGATGCAAAAATAATTAAGCAAGTATATTTTGCTCTTTGTCAGTCAATTTTGACTTATTGTATTACTGCATGGGGTGGAGCGAGTAAAACATTGTTATTGCCCATTGAACGAGCTCAAAGAGCTATTCTCAAGGTGGCTACTTGTCGGCCTTTTCTGTTCCCTACTAACCTTCTGTATAAATCCTGTGAGGTACTAACAGTTCGGCAGTTATTTATAATCAGCACTGTACTAAAACAACACACAGCTCTTCCTTATAGCACTGAATTTACTAATAAGAGACGGAAAGATATAGTTTGTCCTCAAAAAAGTACAAAGCATGCTTTCACAGCCAAATTTTATATGTACCTTGGACCGCTACTTTATAATAGGTTAAATGAAAAAGGAAACATCTACTCCTTAAATTTCAGTAACTGCAAAAAAATCCTTAAGGAAGCTTTACAATCAATGTCCTATGAAGATACAGAGAAGTTACTACTTGTTCTTAAGTAACGATTGGTAAAATTATTGTAATTTTCTATTAATAATTAGTTAACTAAGTTAAACACCATAATTTTTAAACATCTTATATTGTAAAGTCTATAGATTATTATGCTTATTATGTGATTATTTAATAAATTAATGTAACCTCCCTTCGCCTGAAACACAGGAATTCCTAGTTCAGGCATAGATTATTTCTGAACTTGACATAGATTTAAGAAAAATTGTATTTAACGTATACCTTATGTTTTTTGAATAAAATTTATTATTATTATTATTATTATTATTTCGAATCAACTCGTCACGACTTTCCCAAAACCTTGAACAATTCTAAAGTATTCTATACACTTATGTAGCACCCCCGTAAAAGGTTTACAACCCCTGTCTACGAAGGTGTCGCACTTTTGTAATCACCGTCGAATCGGAACGAATCGCGGACAGAATAGCGAACGATTTATCATCCTTAACCGCTGTTCGCTGGCCGACTTTATGAAAAGGAAATGGACATCCCTCGTCTGCAGCAAATGTCACGTAATCTCAACTATTACTTGACACGTAGGTCTCGATTTTTTAAAGAATACGTGATGGGGAAGGATGGTGTCTTGGTGACCCCCCGTGATTCAGTTTTCGTAGTTAGCAGTAGTATATATAGGTACCCATTAAACTGTGAGGTTTGTCACATTTTTATTGGCTTAATACTTATATTAAGTACAGAACTAGGTACGCGTGTTCGCAACTTATTAGCTGACAGGCTAAATCCTATCTTAATAGTTCGGACTTTAATAAGCTTTTCGGTTAAACAACAGCCTCAACTATTGGGACTTGACATACCAATCAATTGACATAATTTTGATGGTGTCAGAACGCGATTCCCTTATAGATTTTGTACGACAATAATAAACTGAGACGTCACTTATATTGACTAATTTATTGGATTCAAAGAAACATATAAAATCTGATTTATTAGTTAATTTTAAAATAGTCTTGTTTGCAGAGCTAAAATAAAGTGTTCTTTTAGAGAAGTTGTGTCTTAGAATTAATTATTATTGTTAATTACCCAATAAGTGCATTAGAAGCTTCACAAGATATAAATTAACATGAATTATTCCGTTTTACCTCGTTGGTCTAGTGGTCGCAAGCGCGACTGCTGTGCATGAGGTCTTGGGTTCGATTTCCAGGTCGGGCAGAGTGTTATTGGGTTTTTCCTCAGGAATTTCTCAGTAGCAGCCTCGGAGTCTGGATTTGTGCCCGGTTGATGGCAATAGGCTCGCCCCCTATTACATGGGACTAAAAACATAACTGGCGAAATGTGGGTGTACTAATGGGTACACCTCTGCCTAACCCTTCGAGGATTACAGGCGTGATGTTATGTTATGTTATGTTAATAATTGGCGTTTCTCATCACACCGTGACTAAAACCTGGTTATCATTTTAAATACAAACAGCAACATCATCTTAAATACACGATAAATGGACGCCAGGCTTCACCATTTTACGAGAATTTTAATACGAAACAATTAACAAAGAAATTAGCGAGCAGAACCAATTTATTTCTGAAATGTACCATTTAAATGCAACTCAAAATTTTATGACGAAAACCTTTTGAAGATTATTATAATTATTTTAAATAATGTATAACGGGATGATGGTACAAGAAAACGCATTATATTTTATTGCAAAACATTCTTTATATTTTATAATAATATTGGTTTTTTTCAAGTAATATTAATTGGAAATAATTGACATTCGAAAAAGATGGTACATGTTATTTGTGTTCAGAAAAAGTTGTTGAGTTAAAAGGATTGCAATTAAAAGCCTAATTAAAATTGTTGATAAGGTTGGATTTCAATTAAATTATTGATGTCAGTATCATGATGATGATTTAATGTTTATTTGTTCAGTTGGCTGAAGATCATAATCACTTGTTTCTTCCCAATTAGTAGGTCAAAGTAAAGCCGAAAAAATTATTGCAATGTGTATTTTGTATTCTGCTGATGTAAGTATGGCAAGTCTTTTTTTTTAAACTGGTTTCCAAAATTTTATATAAAGAGATAATGCAATTAACGTAACATCACGCCTGTAATCTCCTATGGATTAGGCAGAGATGTACACATTAGGTCGCCTAGATTTCGCCAGTTATATTTATGTCCCACGTAATAGTGGGCCAGCCTATTGCCATCAGTCGAGCATAAATCCAACTCCGAGGCTGCTACTGAGAAATTCTTGATGGAAAAAAACCAATAACACAAAGTCTTGGGTTTTAATCAAACCCAAGACCTCATACTCAGCAGTCGAGATTTGCGACCACAAGATTAACAAGGCAATTACTGTCATGTTATACATGTTATTCTTTACTTAATCTTAAATTTGTGTGGTGTGTCATTTACAGCAATGGCAAAGTTAAGTAGGTTTCTTTATTCAGCTATTGTAATGTTAAACAAGGGCCAAATTATATTGTTACAGCTTTCTAAATTCTAGAAATGTTGCGAGCTACCATTATTATTTATTTATTTATTTGTAAAAGCCTTAAAAAATAACATTACAGGTCTCATAACCTAATGCGATAGCCAAGTCGTACCCACACCTTATAAAAATATATCACCCACAACATAACATCAACAAATAAACAAAAAAATAAAAACAAGAAAAGCTAAAAATAAATAAAATATTACACCAAATCTTATTGTAGCCATGTCATTCTTTGCAACATAAAATTACACATAACAAATAAGCAGTTAGATACCGCCATATTAATAAAAACCACCGAATTTGGTTGACACAATACCATGTGTCTAGATGATTCTATCTACCCTTTGAACTGCGCAAAATGTGCCACGAGTCGGGGTCACGACCTTTCCCATTGAGTGAATGACTGACTGAATGAATGCTCACCCCAGCTGTTGTACTATTGTCGGACCCCTGTTTTTAAATACATAATTACAAAATCTTTCAAAAGGTTTTTGTATGTTGAAATGATTTTGGGGTGGTCAGCTCGTTTTACTCGTTCGTGTAAAGACTGTGAGAAAAATTATAAATTCACTGTACTACTCGTAACAAATCTTTTCCCATACATTTTTGAATATGTATACATATTTTTTTTTTATGAAATTGTGTTATCACTAATAGTATAAAACAGAGCTTCGCTTGTCGCTGTCGCTTCCTACCGTCTCGTCTGTGCCTAGCAGAGATCATTTAAACTCAGTAACGGTTTTCAATAAATTGCGAAACTATTTCATTGGTTTTATATTTTTATTATAGGCTGTATTAGTAAGTGGTACTGTTACCCTTTAAATGTTCCCCATTCTTTTATTTGTATGTTACTTAGATACTGTAACGGACACAGCAGACACCCACACTATTAAAACACCTACTTTAATTTGATTTGATGTTCGTTCTACTCTTCAGCTGAATTTTGGTTCGTCGGTCAAAGGTTTTTTTTCGACTTTTTACTGTCTAATGACGTTTTATTATAGAAAACAATTGATAGTAAAAAAAAAGGATTTTTACATCTTCCTGTTTGCTCTATCACTCTTAACACTTCGATTTTCAAATAAAATAAATAAGTTTAATATCAATGCACACTTAAAAAATAAAACTTCCCTGTATAAGATAAGTAAATGGGCTTTAAATAACGTAATTATTTGGTTATAAAACTTGATGACTGTCGTTTTTTTTATGAGTATGCCGAATGTAAATAAGTCAGCGTGGTCATGGAGATAAGAAGTTTCGTCTTCTACAGACGATTCAAATAAGGGTCAATATAGATTGGTATCTTCATTGTTATTGGTCTGTAATGTATTTTGGATATATTTTAAGTTTAATCTGTGATGGGGTAAATAACAGTACACTCAACAAAAGAAGTAGGTATTCAGGGTCGTCAGATATAGTTGGAGTTTTCTTAGAAACCGATGGATGTCTTCAAATGTAATTTAATTTGAAAATGAGATAAAAAACAGGTCTTTAATAAAGTTAAGGTTCAATCGAAGACAAAACTGCTATCAGTTTTCATACTGACAAATGTTTTAAAATGGAACTAAAATTCAGTTGTTTACGAATGTAACTAACTTTTAGATACCTTGCACTACCTGACCCTTCTTAGATAGATGAAGAGGAGAAGAGGGGGGGCCAGGTGATGCAGAAGACTGACTGTAAAACCAGTGCCAAAAGCGTTCAGCTTCAATTACACTTAAATGGGACTGAACATGGAAACCTAAACGGTAGTCGTAATATAAAGTAGGTTTACAATGGTGCCTGCAAGAAACTGTCTCTTGTAATTAGATTTAGCCTAGTCTAGATTGTATAGGAATTGTAGTGAATAATTTTAACATTGCCTAGTTTTCTCCTTGTTAATACTAGTTCTCAATAAAGGAGCCACTGTTTCTTGACGGAAATTAGAATGGACTACATTTGTAATGTAAATGAGTGAAACTGTTTCTCTAAGTTGTCAAACGCAGTCTCCAGTGGAAAATTTCTGCAGAGAAATTTCAACTTTATTAGCTAGCTTTTTTTAGGGAGATTATTACTTCGATTGTGTTCAGGTTTGGCCATGACAAGGTATTAAACAGACAATCAAATAGAGTTACCTACTAAAAGACGAAAATGGTCCCATCGTTGGCGATGGATGACACTATTATTTTAAAATAGATTGCTGTAGTCAAAAGTATAGGTAGTCAACAGCAATGGGCAAAGCCTGGTGGCGATAGGGTTATCATTTTTTATATATTTTCTTTGCACTCTGGTGCTCCGCTCTGTAGAATTCTTTCTAGATAAATTTTGGAGAAGTGAGTAAGATGCTAGGAATAACAGTAAACGTCAAGCTCATCATCCGTCGAAAAACGTCACGGTTGAATACCTATAGGCCTCCCCTAAAGATAGCCACAATGACCGGTCTTGCGCTGCCCTCATCGAGCAGTTTCCTGCGACCTTTACCTAGGAAAATATTTACGGAAAAGACCGATTGGTAATGTTGTACTCGTAGCAGTCATCAATCCTTAAGCTCACCTTAGTACTCTAAGGAAGATTTTTAATAGCATTTGTATAAATTGATGCTTATGATCAATTTAGCGCTTACACCTTAAGATAAATCTCAAACCTTTTCCAGATTCCTTTTGCAATTATTTCCAAGCAATTCTGCTCTAAGAACAAGTTTCATGCTATAATTGGATTTATAAAAAGATATTGAATGTGTCAGGCGTCTCACAATGTTTTTTTTCAGTAAGTACTAACAGTAGCAGGTATATGATAAGGTGACGTGGTGTGGGCGTCGACTTCAGAACTTGTTGCGACCTGTTCAGACGAGTTGGTTCCCGTATGTTGCATCAACACTGGAATAAGGTTGTTTTGAAGGAGTTTGCGGGTTTACAAACGAGCTTTTACTGAGTTGAGTTTTGTAGCTTAGTTTATATTTTAACTCGTTAATAATTAAAATAATCACGTCGAACTAATTCAATAAGCCAAATATGTCAATAAAATTGCTTTAGAAACTTTAAAAAGTGGGAAAAATTATGCTGTGTGTTTTGGAATAACTAAACTCATATAGAGATTGCATCAGAGTCTTTTCAAGAAAACTTATGAAGGATTTCAATTGTTGTATTCTAAGAGCTGGCTTTGGAAAATTGCTACAAAATCATAACTGATATTAACTTTAACGTAACAATATTTTATTTACATATTTCTACTACAAGTCTACTATTTAATTTTACTCTTCTTTCGATTTTCGTCGAACAATGAAAATTACAATACCAATTTTGACACGTGGACGAAGTCACGGGCAGAACCTAATAGAATATACAATAGCAAGTTCAAGTGTTGTACACATGTGGTGCATCAGTGTATGTCTAGCATTGGGCACGCACAGATTCTATGTTATCTTTAATGAAAAACCAATAAAGAAGTACGACTGGACTGACTGTTTAATTTCCCTTTGTTTAGTGTTCAAGGCAAAGCGCGGGAACTTGACTTGCTTTCCCGCGTAAATTACTCGTCAACAGTACTGTGGTTGAAAAGAGTTGTTCTACCAACGTTGTTCTGGAGGGTAATTCAAGTAATTTTTAGGATCTTTCGCATAGGTATCAATCTTTCTTGATCTGTCAAAAATGCCTCTGTTTTACCTATATTATTGACAAGACTTTGATATTCTTTATCGATGAGACATTGCGACTAGATTTTTAACGTTTTTTAATTAATTGCAAGATACAGGCTCGGCCTAGTTCAGCCGTTAGGATGCATAAGGTAATGTAAACACAAGACTCACAGTTCACTGAAAAATGTTATACTAACTCTGATGAATTTATAGAAGATTGTATGTTGTTCTGTGTCAATAAAGTTGTTATTATACTAATATTTATGTATTTTTGTGTTATTGAGTTCTTGCATCAGGAATTTCTTAGTAGTAGCCTTGGAGTTTGAATCCATGCCTAGTTGATGGCAATGGGCTCGCTCCCTATTGCATGGGACTTAAACATAACTAGCGAAATGTTGGCGTACTAATAGGTACACCTCTGCCTAACCCATCAGGGATTACAGGCGTGATGTTATGTTATTTATTTATTCAGTTCATAAATGTGTAATTACTGTCACGACCAAACTTGTTCTATCATTTAGTTTTATAATCATTTATATCTGCATTTACAATGTGAATGGCTGTATTAAGCACGTGTTTCACACTTGGGTGTGTGTATGTTTGTGTACGATCGTTAAACATCATTTTACGATGTATGTGTGTTTTTAATGGTTATAGGGTGATTAAAATAAGAATCATGTTTAAGTTATACATTAATGTTTATTAAGAATCGGAGATCAAACGAAAGTCTTGAATTCTTAACGATATCAGTCTAAAATACGAGTGCTTATCTAACTTAATTACTTAACTTAGTTAATTAAAATAAAAAAAGAGTAATGATAAGAGAAAAAAAAGTCACCTTAAACAATTGACACAAATGGAAGAATTCATCAAAAAAACAAAATTAGAAAAGTAACTTAACTTAAACTTAACAAATACTTAGTTATAACTAAAACTAAATTAATTAAGATTGGCACGCTCGGCCCACTTCTGCGAAACTTATAAATGTTAAAGAAAAATTTTGAAAAACGAAATTATCTAAACGTTATACAATGATAAAAAAATTGGGAGTTCAAAAAGATATTACTTAAACTTAATCTTACAAAGTATTAAAGCTTCATTTTATTGATATGTTAAGTTCATATCAATATATCTACTAACTAATAAAGTTCACTTAGCGTTGCAAATATCACATGAAAAATAAACTAAAGTTACTTACACAATTAAGTGATGTTCAAGAACACTTAGCGAACTAATCTAGAACTTAAACATGAATAAACTTTTCTTAAACACAAATAAACTTTACTTAAACATTAATAAACTTTACTTAAATCTAATTAAAGCTTTCAATCGTCATATAAACTCTGTATCACAGGCAAAAACTTAACTTTAAAGGAAGACGTTGGATTAAGTAAGAGAAATAAAGCAGAACTGTTACGCATTAGAAGTTCAGTTGATAGCCGGAGATTGGTGCATTGATAAATTATACAGTGCAGTTAATTAAAGCTGTCTACCAAAATTTGTGACAATTTACTGTTACAACACTAATTTAAAGAATGACACAACGCCTCACTACTATCTACTAGAGATCACGAACATAGGCTACATCACAGGCGAAGGCGTCGCACCAAACACATCACTAAGTCTAATGGAAGACAATGGATCTGTGCTACCGAGCACGTTTAAAACTAACTGATGGAAGACGCGATTTTGTTTTCACTGCATTTAAAAGTACTGAAGGAAGAACTGAAGCTAAAATTTGTAAAATAACTAATAACAAAGTTTACATACGAAGCAGTTTTTAGTGGCCGTGTAGCAGATCTCCCGCACTTCGTTGGCCATGTTGTCGCTGATCTCCAAGTCCTCGTTGATGAGCTCGAAGCGGTTGTTCGCGATGTTCTGGTTCTCAGCGTTGTCGTTCTCTTCAACCGGCACCGGTTTCACCGGGTCCACAGGGTAGAAGAACTCCGAGAAAGGTAAAAGAACAGGTTCCTCGGGGTATGCAGTCTTTTGCGAAGGTAGGTCAGTGCGAGGGCCCGAGTTCGAGATCAACTCTCCCAGCTTGGACCAGCACTTATTAAGATTAACCCGCGTAGAGGTCGTCACCTTGCGGGGAAGCCGAGCCTTGGAGCTCTGTAAAGAAAGATAACATCATAAGTACACATGTTATAGGACAACAAGTCGTGAGTTGAGGGCGGAACAGGTTCATGATTAAGTCAGTGAAGATTTAATCTACAAACTTACCTGACGGCTCAAAAGCTTCGCCCAAGGCGAGCGAGGTGACAGGACCTCCTTCTGCGGTGATTGCGTGTCATCCTTAGCCAAACACATTTTAACTATTTAGGTATTTACTACTGTTATACTACGAACTTAGACTAAACAAGTTACGACTACGTATTTACAGGGTTACTACGATAAGATACAGAGCGTCATGCGCACACGATGCGTCAGCAGGGAATGATTGAATCAGGAAGGGCGAGGGGTTTATATAGTAGGGCCGGACCGCGCGCGCGCGCATGCGCGTGTGCCGGGAGCGGGGCGACGCGCGCGCAGCACGCGAGCGGTAGCGCGCGCCTACAGACTGGTTTTTACGAACAACTTCTACGAATAGAGGCTTTGACGTGCCGCGACTTGGAATAGTTACAGAGTACGAGAAGATTGTGCTCGTAAACCTTTATTGATGAGTAACTTGCTCTGACGTGGGGCTCTCTTCAAAATGAGTTTGATATATTTTATTTTTCTTGACCTTAACGACTTGTAGTTATTTTAGATTTCGTGTTCGATAGCGCAACAAATAAATCAGTAATTGTACTCGTCTTGGCTGTGAATGTCGCGCCATTTTCATAAATTACGGATGCATAAACTAATCCATATATGGAAGTTTGAAGAGAAAAAAAGCTATTGAATTAATTTGACATTACTTTTCTAGCAATAAATCAGCTGGTGGACAATAAAACAAGACGTACAAAGGGGCCGATGTCTCGCATAGTTATGCTAGCGTACTAGTTTCGCTAGCCGTCACCTAAGGCGGTTCCTAGCAAAATAAACAGCACTATCGCTGCATTATGAATCACGGGCTGCAGCTGGCCATCGGATAGATAAGTTCCTGCAGATTTATCACGGCACGCCGGTGTTGCTTCCTGTGATTAAATCGCATGCGCCTGCGCTCGCAAATCACGTACACAGCACTGATAAATCATTTCCTCCGGTCAGTTGAGCGAGGGACGGCTAAATTATAATAATGTTAGATATATTACAATACTTTGAGTTTTCTTGGTTCAATGGCGTGGCTTGCAAGTAAATAGGTTCATACGAATATAGTCCCTAATCCCTATGCTGAGGCTACCTTTTACATAATTCGGTATGTGCTAACTATTTTGGAATAATTCTGTGTCCGTGTACAGTATGTTGGTTTTTCACACCTTAAAAACTTTTACAGCTAAAGTAAAGTTTTGGTAAATACTTCATACAAAAAAAAAACTATTTTTTTTTTTTGCAAATTACCGCACGTAATTTGGCATCAGACAAGGTACACAATAGAAACAAAGCGGTGTAAGCTTCTTTTTAACGGTAGGTACGTGTCTACAATGTTACTTTAAAATTGCATGTCTAGTACACAGTTAAACCGAGTGTGCGCCCGCGCCGTGTGAATGAAACGACCGTTAAAGGTAGCGTTCATTGTAAGCGATTAAATGGGCACGTTCAGTATTGTAACGCTTAGAAATCGGTCATACACTTCGAAGAAATTATGGAAATGTTGGGATTTTCCGACTTACAAACTTTTTAGTACGATAACTTTGTGGATGGATGATACTTTAAAAACAGTTCAAATATGGTACTATTAAGGTTTCAATTCCTACAAAGATACGTTTCTCAATAAAGAAATTAATCAAAGATTTGCTAATGAGTTAAAAAAAATCTTTCTTTATCATCTACGAGTGCTACGAGATCGTAGCACTTTCGTAGACCCAAATCTCGTAGACCATGGCTAAGATAAACATGTTCAAGTTTAAATTAATATTATTATCTTACAGTCAGATTTAGTTTCAAATGTAAGTTATCATTATAATTTAGTGTGGCGCCATTCGTATTTGTTTACGCTATTGTACCTGTTTGAAATTTACTGTTAAAGATTTTTCTTTGAATAAAGTAAGTTTTTTTTTTTAAATTGATGAATAAAGTCTGTTATTTATTTTAAAAAAAAACTACAGTTTTCAAGTGATTAGAAACCTTTTATTTTTCATTGCAATCATTTACGTACTTATTTGAAAATGTTGTATTCATTATTTTACTGTCTTGTAGGTATAGTTTTTATGTGAAATGCATTAGTAATTATAAATTATGTCAATCTCAGTTAATGAAAAATGTTTATAAATACTTAAAGTAAAATGCATAATTCAACCATTTCAAATACGATTCAGATTCTAATAAATACCAAAAATATATCCAACGCGATGGTTATCTATTTCAATAGGCGTTTTACATAAAAGATCGCGCGTTCGGAACGCTACTGATTATTTTATTAATAATTTGATATTATCTTGAGTCCATTGTCCGGATATTATGCATATATTATGCAAATTATATTGCTTAAAAACATTTTGTAATAGGATATATTTTAAAAATACAAGACTTTCCGTTAATCGGTGTAATTTTATCACGGAATTCGTTGCCTAGTGTTTTTTTTTTTTTATATTAATTATTTCTATTATTAATAAAAGAAGTGTTATTTTTTATATTGTTGAGACGAAAGGTATTTCATGAATGGGATTTGGATACAATAAAATGTAAATGGTTATTTTACATAATTTTGAAAGAGGTATATTTTGATGTTTTACAGAATCATCGTTACGTTATTTTTTAATAGTATATTGCTGTATATAATTTTTTATTTTATAGTTTTTTTACGTTTTGTTTTCATTCCATATTGCTCTCACGGCATTTCCAATTACTCTGATAAGAATTCAACATGTGAACATTTAAGTATTGATATATTTATTTTATAGTTATTATTCTTATCGGGACGACTTGGTGGGCTTCCTTGAGAATTGGCAAGACGAAGCGCAAAATCGCGAGAAATGGAAGGAATGGAGGGAGGCCTTTGCCCAGCAGTGGGACAGTACAGGCTAGTTATAATAATAATAATAATATTTATTTTATTAACTTTAAAAAGAGTGCATTAAAATATATTATTTAATTAAACAACTGAACAAGATATAATCATCTCATCTTATTACGCTGTTATGTATTATTATTACGTTTAAGACTGTAAACAAACATTTAATATTGTATCGTTACAGGACAAACATTATCGTATTTTATTAAGATTATTAACTGGTTTAACACTGAGAAAAGTGCGACGTTTTGCACTAAAACAATTTTTATGAGACTAGCGTTAAACTGGTTGACGTTTTAGTGCCGATACTTGCATTAAAATGAAAAAGCAACGATCTCAAAATTGAAATATAAAAATTTAATACCCTTTTTTAATTGCCACACTTTAATATACAAAAATACAATCGAGCTATCGCTTAAAAGTATAGCAAAAACAACTTAATGGTTAATAAAACTAAATATTTATTTGGTGTTGATAAAATTATTTTTAATCAACAAATGCGAGGTGATAGGTTTTTCATTTTAAGTGCGCAATTGCGTACCTGATGTATTTTGATGGGCTTTTCATTTAATATGGGTATAACGGACTGATACAATAACAGTTTTATGCCTGTTTATCGGTGACCGTATTCGGTTTAATGCTTTTTAGCACTCGATTCTAAGGTTCAATCTATACATTAGGTACCTAGATCTAGCTAATAATATCTAGCTAATGACGTGCCTGTTAGTCTAGTGGTTAGCGCCCCTGACTGCTGAGCCGGAGGTCGTGGGTTCGATTCCCACCCAGGACAAACTTTGTGTGATGAGCATGATTGTTAGTTCTGTGTCTGGGTGTGATTTATCTATAATATGTATGTATTTATAAATTATATAAGTATGTATATCAGTTGTCTGGTAACCATAACACAAGCTCTGCTTAGCTTGGGATCAGATAGCCGTGTGTGAGTTGTCCCAAGATATTTATTTATATAATATTATAAAAGTGAAAGTTTGTATGTTTGTTACTTAATCTCGGCTAATCGAAATTTGCTGAAATTTGGCACAAATAGTTATGAAATTAGATTCCTCATTTGTTATTTTTGGCTTAATTGTGAAGTTTACGCAGTTTTAGAAAAAGTTAGTATTTGGCACAAATAGAAGTTTTAGAATACCGAGAAGTACTCACTTTTTAAATATTATAGGTGTAATGGACAAAACTTTTCTATAAGTAACTCGATTTTTTGCAACGATATACCTAATCCAATAAACATGTTACAGAATATTCGTTACTGTGCAAAAACCAGAACAAGAAAAACAAAAAAAACTTTAATTTCCTTAACCAAAGACTTTATTATATGTTTCTTTGCTACTAAAAAAGTGATACTCTTTGTTTTTTCAGCTTTAATTAAGACGTCTTCTAACAGTGTTATAAAAAGAGCTAATTAACCAAACAAAATTATCCTTCCAGTTTATTTTTACGACTTTTATACAATCCTTAATTTTATATTAAGGATCTCTAAATTAAAACAGTGATTGGTCAAATAAATATTTATTTTCTTGCTTAAGCTTATATAAAATTAATATTCACATCAGACCAACGAGGTTTATTGGTAATCGTAGTTATAATAAAAAGTTTCAAATTTCTGATTAGAATTGGAAAAAAATACGTTTTTCTTTCCAATAGGACTAAATACTGGCTGGCTAAATGCTAATAAGTAAAATAAGGACATTTATTCATTTTATTTTTCGAACTTTGATATTGCTTTTTATTATAATATGCATATTCAAAGAGTTCATTAAAAATATGTCTTTGAATAGAATAAATAGTAGAAAATTTTCGTCTCTCTGTTAAAATTCATAAAAACTACCAGAGAGTAAACAAAATCCAGTTCAACACATAAAACCTAAAGGGTAACCGATACCCTCCACTCTACTGAAGAATTTCTCAACGTAATACTTTCGTTAAAAAGAAAAAAAAACCTTCGACCACAACCAGACCACGTGCAGCGATTGCTTTTTAAAAAAAGTGTTCACTTTTTGCCCCTTCTCCCCGGGGTAGGGTTACAAAATGGAACTTTGTATTCTGTATGAAGGGTACAGTGGTATTTATGAATATCTATTGTGTGTGCGTGTGTGTTTATAGGGTAGGGTGTGTGTGTGAAGTGTGGACAACACACGCCGGCGTACTGTTGACTTAGTTTAAGGGATTTGGTGTCGTTATGCGTGATAGTGTGGGTTTATTGTCTTGTTTGATGAAGAGTGATGCTTGAAATTAATTGTGTGCTTGATTGGGGACATTCCAGAACACTTTTGAAGTGGTATCGTGGTATTATGGTGGTTGGGTTGTGACGGTTATTAATTACTTTTTAAACTTTTAGTTAAAAAAACATGTATTTTATATACATATTGGCTATATAAAGAAATATGGGTTTAACATGAGATATTGAATACTTTATCTGTTTCTTAGATACCTTAAAAAAAAAAGTAAATTTCACACAACGAGGAATGCCATATTTGGCATAACTAATGTTTATAAGGAGAAGGAGTGCAGCAAGCTAAATAAGGATATCAGCCCATTATTGTTTCACAGGCCTACGTTCAGCAGTGGACGGCTGTAGGCTAATATGATGATGATGTATATCGGGGCAAACGCCTATTCTAATACTTAGAAGGCAGGAGCATTGATCATCAAGCTTTCTCATCTTAAATATAAGACTTAATTTTCTCAAGATGATTTCCTTCACCGTTGTCAGTGATGTCCAAGATAAACTTAGAAAGCACTTATGAAAAAGTCACATTGGTACTATGTGACTTTTTCTATGGCCTATGCATTTTTTTTTCTGTTTTTATTATTTTATTTTTTAAAGGTACCTTATTAATTAAATCTTGTATGAAAAATACTAGATTTTTATTCACACCGCTTACCATACAATAGGCATAATAATATTCTTTTCTTTTTCAACCCGCCTAGACATCTCATAACAATTATTTACCAAAACAATACCATTCGTTACACCATTATAGGCTATAATTATTCAAACGGCAGAGGCGTCAATAAAACAATCACGTTGTCAGATAAGTGTGCTGCGCCTGCGCATGACACGCGTTGTCACAATGGCATTCCATGGACGATGCGGGCTGTCATTGGTGATGTGTTGTCGTGGTGTTGGGTGTAGGGAAATTGGGAAAATGGCTAGAAAAATAGGTCGCGTTTTATGTTGTGAGTCTGTTTATCTTACAGTAAGGATGACGGTCACAAACGCAGTCATTATATTATTATTTTTTACTTTTTCTGTTAATGGATTCGTAGTCATGTCATTTCTCAGTAACAGCCACGGAGTCTGGATAAGTGCCCGGTTGATGGCAATAGACTCGCCTCTAATAATATAGGACTTAATCATAACTGGCGAAATGTAGGTGTGTTAATGGGTACATAATCTAAACTTACATATACAAACAGTCAGATCCAGTACAACTACGTGTAGGACATACAAATATTTGCTCTGTGCGGGAATCAAATTTGCAACACACAGCGCAGCAGTCAATCGGTTAGCCACTGCGCTAATCGTGTCGTCATTATTTCGATCTCATTCATTAAAAGTTAATATTTTAACTTTAGGAATGTATACTCATTGCTGCAATTACTCAACTATTAACATAATTTTATATTACTTAATACACATTACACATACGTGTTAATCTGTAATACACTATAATTCGCCCACACAAACTTACAACTAAATTGTATCACGATCACGAAGAACGTAAATAAAGCGCTCACGTGGTCAGAGAGTGCGTGTACGCACGCTACGCACGCATCCCTTTGCCTGTGTCGTGACAATAGAGACGCAGCGGGCAAAATACGGGTTAATTTTATTGTTGTTGGGCTGCTGTGGGGTATTGTGTTTAAAGGTGAGAAAAAAAAGTTGAAAGTGGTTTCTTGTTCTTTGAATATGAATTTTAACTATTCTTGCATATTTTTTTTTTGTTTAAGCCCTTCTTGGTGCTTGAAGATTGAAAAGAAGAAGATTATATCAAACTAAACTTGACTTACTAGGGGAGAGGTGGCATGAAAGGGACATTTTTGTTGCAGCGGCTCTAGTCAATAAATTAGACAACAATTTAAACAGGTTAGTGCTGAATGGGAAGCCTACATTACTTAACTATTGAAATAAAATGCAATATTAAACCTTTCTTTATTCTTAGTTGTAAATTATCGCAGTTTTAAAAAATGTGTATTATGTCCCTTTCATAAATGGACTGCATTGAAAGGGACTGCATAATTTATGAAAGGGACAGTACATAATATCAAAGAAAAAAGGCTTATATCTTTGCTTTACTTAAACTAAATATAAGAGAATACGTACACAGTTGTCCTTACGTTTTAAAATCACATTGTTTTAGTATATTTTCTCATTCTAAAGACCATTACTACGATATTAACATTTTTGAACAATTTAAACAAAAATCATCAGTTTAAAAATCCTTCTTTATATATAATATTAAAACAAATACAATTTACAAATACAAAATGTGATTGAAAAACAGTAGTCAATTATTGACTACTGTTTTCAATCACATTTTTTAATCTTATATTTCTCATACGTCCCGTTCATAGCCGTTCGTTGTGTCCCTTTCATAAATATGATACAAAAATTAAAAATATAACCACAAAATCTATAATTTGAAATAAAAGTTCATTAACCTTTCGTTGTTGTATCTGTCAGTATGTAGTCGACGTAAATAATAGTAAACAAATAAACAATTATTTAACAGCATTTGACAAAAGGTTTACAAAGAATTGCAAAAAAAAAACTTTTGGTTAGATAAATAAACACACGCCCGACATCGCCATTTTAAAAAAGACAGGAGCGTTAAGTTTGGCTCGAATGAATGTGCATCAAGGTTGCCATACAACAATAATAGTGTCATTTCGGAGCGATTTTTATTTTGCTGGTAATTTGAATTGTCCCTTTCAATACGTGTCCCTTTCATGCCACCTCTCCCCTACTCAGAAATTTCAGTTTAATTACAACCAAAACTTAATTAATTTAAAAAATTAGGAGAAATTATAGTAGTCATAGTAAGGTTTGATTCGTTTTACTACTCAAGTAGGTACACTTTTAAAAACATAGACACTTTCCAACTCTCCTATATTTATCGTTTGTCAGCAACATCACACGCGCCTACACGCTATCATATTAGTAAGGGCGATCATGAGCCGCGCGCGCCGCTCATTTAGATCGCGTACCCCATTGTCAAGCGAAGGGCACCCATTTGTATGCATGCCTATCTATGATAAGCCTCCAAATCTATATTATTATTAATAAAACGAACGTTAATAAAATTACGATGCTATCTCATTTAGGACGTTGACACTTTTTTAAGTCGTCAGCATACCTACGCTTAACTTTTATTGAATGGTTCATGAATAAATGCATACTGTTATTAATGATAAATTCCACACTGAATAGGTATTGGCTTATTTAAGCTTTTAAGGTGTAAATTGTAAAACTCCACTACGAAGGCATACGAAGACTATCATTAAGTTAATATAAAAGCATAATGCGACAAGAATTTCAAGGAAAATGACATTTACATAATGGCTTCTTCTCTACCACGAGGACGTCAATATCATCAGGTTGTCGTGCGCTGAAGATTTTATGTGACAGCCTCCGTTGATTGTATTGAAATTTCAAAAAAATACTCTGCGGGTACTTATCATACAGATCACTCTATAAAAATAAATTACAGGAGCAAAAGAAAATGTAACACGGCCGTCGTTATCATAAAGCTAACATAAGCGAATAAATCAAACGCCGACACACACATACGCCACCTGTGAAAACACATACGCGCGAACGACGTAGAGCATAACGTAAACAGCCCTTCTACGGGCACTTACTTGAATAAATCCTGTAACTTGAGCTGCGCGCACACAGACGCGAACCACGCGTGGGGACACGTACGGGCGCGCGCGCACACACGCGTGGCACTTCTAATCGGCGCTTTCCTTCGCGTGGCGGGCGTGTGTGTAGCATCCCCGTTAAGGGGCGCAGGTGTGGCGTGGTGAATGACGCGGCCGTGGGAACTTGCCTCAACCCCGGGTTCCCATGCTCTCGCCACCTGCCACCTGCCGTACTACGCATAATTCGCGTTCGTAAATGAACGGTAGTGACCACGTGTGCCCAGTTTTTTTCATCTCAGCGAGGACGCGGAAGACCGGTGGAGCCCAATTAATTTTATCTTAATGATACCGAAGCCGATGCGATCGGGACGGGGGTGTGTCGATGAAGATTTCTCCGAGTTAATCGATTGCGTCAATAATTTCGTGTTATAGAAAAGTCATTTAATGGTTTTTGTCGGTGTCCAGTTTGTATATTTTGCGGCTATAATAACCCTATTCGGGAACAGGAAGCGCCACGTGAATTCAGAAGTCATTACTGCAATCAAGTATTTTTAATTTCATACAATTTATTAATACGTCAATCAGAAAAAATCCAGTTTCTGTTAACTTGTCTAAAAAAAAGCTTGTTCGTGCAAGCCCTCCCTATACGTAGATGTTTCCAAGACCAGATTGAGCTTTCGATTTTATCAGTGTAATCAGTTAATTGCCTGCAGTGTATCAAGTGATCTGTAAACTGGTTTCTCTCATCCCTCGCTCTCGTTCAATACGAATAAAACTTGTTGATTTACTTCCAATCTTATCAAAACTTCACCCGACACGCTGGACTTGTCTGGACCTAAATAGAATCACCCTATTTGATAACTGAAGTCATTTATCACACGTCAAAACTTTGCTAGATTAATTTAAAACAACTCAACTCAAATAGGGCCAACATGGCGAATTACGTCTCACTCCCTCTTATAGAGAAAATGTTTTTATCTTAGCAGTAGATATTGGGAACATTATACCCTAATTGTACTGATTGGCATATTGCAATATTTAGTCAATGCTACTTGATCATCTCAGGACAGTCCACATTACCTAACATCACCATCACAAATCTTCATAAGGCCAATTCCAGTAACTTAATACGTTTAAAATCTAGTCACAATCACATCTCAGCGACAATAATAATTAATGTCAGAAACTTATGAAATATGTAGGTAAATTAGAGGCATTCTGATAGATAGAATAGATTGAGATTAAAATGCGAACTAATTTTGAAAAGTGCCACTCAGTTATTATTAAAACAATGTAGAAAGTTCTAACATGATACATAAAAAAAAACAAAAGACAAAACAAAACAGGTCCAAGATTCTAGAATCGTTAGACTTACGTCATTACCACATGGCTGAAAATTTGAAAATAGAAGAGGGAAATGTTGTTAATTAGGTAGACTTTCTTGGTAGTTCTCATGCATGACCCCTTTTTTAGGTATCGGGTTATATAAAAGTAGTCTATGTTCATATTCCTCTATCTATTCTCCAATCTTAATTCATGCGAAAATCGCGTAGATCTAGCAACTCGTAAATCTCAGGGAAATCAATAACACAACATATCTCCTTCACAGACCTGCACACAAAAGTCGTTGCCACACACACGATAACAATCGGCCACCGTTGACCTTTGAAGCACTTGTTCCAATACCTGTTCCGGACCGGTACGCGTCCCGTTCCGGCAAGTGCTCTATGACCGTTGATGCCACCCCTAATATGATAATACAATTGTTATAATGTTACTTTTTGTCATTTCTAAATGGGGGTAATATCGTTCTTTGATGTCGTTGTTTAGGGTTACATGGAACATTTGTAATGAGTGAGGGTTAATGAGGGTTAAAATGGACGTTAAAAAGGTTAAGTTTTAGATTAACGGTTTCTAAACTTTAAAGGTAACACGGTACACTCAATTAAACCCTTTTGTTTCATTACATTTAAATAGGTACATTTAAATAGGTAATAAATAAACACCGTTGCAACTCCGTTGTTTGACTGCCTCATTGGTCTAGTGGTCGCAAGCGAGACTGCTGTGCATGAGGTCTTGGGTTCGATTCCCAGGTCGGGCAAAGTGTTATTGGGTTTTTCCATCAGGAATTTCTCAGTAGCAACCTCGGAGTCTGGATTTGTGACCGGTTGATGGCAATAGGCTCGCCCCGTCTTACATGGGACTAAAAACATAACTGGCGAAATGTGGGTGTACTAATGGGTACACCTCTGTCTAAACCTTCGGGGATTACAGGCGTGATGTTATGTTATGTAAATAAACACACTGTAATTAAAAATTAGAGCAAAAATGTTAACCTAATGTAAATCTTAATGGATTGCCTACATACACCCCCAGTAACCCTGTCTCAAATGCGACATGACCGAGGAGAAATCAGGGGGACTACCCCCATGTCTTAAAACAGTTTTATTTTAAAATTACTTTGCCTTGCTCACTGTTGGATTTTCAACGCTCGACTCAGAGTCGAGAGCTGAAAATTGAATAACAGAAATTACAAAGTATTATTTTAATGACACTGTTTTAAGAGATTGTGGTAAACGGCTACGGCTTTAAATGCTTTCAGAGCCACGGGGGTGTCACACCGCCAACTTCCAATGCCTAATGAAAAATCCAATAAAACTTTTTGCCCGACCAGGGATTCAAGCCCAGGACTCCACGCTCAGCATTCGTAAGCGGCTACGTACTGAGCGTTAGCCGTTTCACTCGGTAGCAGTGTTGGGCAAAATTTAGTTTGATTGATGATTGATGATTAAGATTAAATTATTTATTCAAGACTAATGAATAATGACTAAAAAAATTCAATCATGTGTCGTGATTGAAGATTAATTAGTGTTAGTGTTAGTTATTTAATCATCACTAAAATTTTAATGACTAACTAAAAATAATAAATAAAATTAAAGCCAACACTCCATGAATGTTGATTTGTTAATCACAGGTTTTAATTAAAGCGGTCATTAAAAAATGAAAGACAAGTTTAACAACAGAATCAGTTTAACTTTTTATTTACATGCTGGTAGAAAGTGAATAGGTACACATTTTTAATTATTAAGTTTGGGCTTATTAAGTTTAAAATAATTTAAATTGATTTTCAAAACCAGGCAGTTTTCAAATTGTTCATCAGACAATCTATGTGATTTAGGTAGGCTGGTCATTGTTGCATGTGAAAACATCCTTTCTACAGGACCAGAAGATTTCATTGGTTATACTTCAAAAATATTTTCTTTATTAATAGTCACCGGTGTAAAAGATCTATATGTGTACTCTCTTCCGAACACAGATTTTATAAATAATGGACTTATTCTCTATCAGTCAACTTAAGGTGGTGATCAGTTATAGTTTTATAGATGTGTTCAATTGAACTAAAATAGAGTCACCTAACTTAGATTTTTACTTTAATCATCAAACAAAAATAATGATTGAATGACTGATGACTAATTTATTTATTCGTGATTATGATTATTTTTATTATTCATGATTAAATCAATCATGACTAAATAAGTCATCACTAAATTAGTCATGAATAATCAATTGATTGAAAAAAATAGTTGATTGACCCAACACTGCTCGGTAGTGATGCATATTTCCGTCTAAGACATTTTTTTTACAATGTACCCTATTTTTTTGTTTTAGGTTTTTGTAAACAATAGTTCTTATTTATGTTCGTTACTTTAACGTGTACATACAGTTTTTCTTTTCTTTCTTTCTTTTCTACGTGACAACGGACAATCAACCCTATATCAATAGTACCATACGAAACTCCAATCAATCCCTATTTCTTTTTTAAACAAAATAACTCAGCATTATTCAGCAATGACATTGAAACCTCACAGTAATTAATACCCGATCTTCATTAAACTTCTGTCCTTAGGCGAAGTGACATTTTCCTCCAGTGATTATATATTACGAAGTATATGGACGTATTCTTCAACCGTAATTACGTGTTGTGGCAACCCTGAGGCTGTAATCATTATGTCTTGTCGTAAGTACTTGAGCTACTGTTTGACGTGGCATTATTATCGGTTGGAGATAGGAAAGGTTTTCTCTTTAAAATAGGGGTTTTTGAGGGTTTTAATATGTAATTATGAATACAATTTTTGGAAAAGTATAGCAAGCTGAGAATATGTTTGTATGTTGTCAGATTTAGTTTATAGTGGACTGAGTATGGACTGAGTTCCGAGAGTCGCTAAAACGTCATTTAAGGAAATTTTAAGAAAATTATAGAGCAGTAGTCCTTAACTAGTGGTCTGCGTTCTGCGTATCACCGGTGAGTCCTGAAATATAATTACATATTGAATAACGGCTTGTCTTAAGGTCCAAAATGTTAAGTTTCATATAGTTTTATAATTAGTGTTCAATTTATATAGCAACCGCAGTTGATGGTCTACGGCTCGAATATTGTTCGTCAAGTCGTCCCTCAGTACTAAAAGTCAAAGTCAAAGTCAAATCATATAGACAAACAACAAACTCATATAGAAAAATATGTAGTTAAGAAGGTGTGCGTATAAAACATACCTAACTTAATCCTGTAAAGCATATATAAAAACCAGTCAAAACACTTGATTTGCTAGGGCACCTTTCTTACCGAATATCTGTACAATGACCTAGAATTAAAACTTGCAAGTAAGCATACTTTCTTAACTAGATATTCCTATATCTATTCTTATTTCAGCCATGCCATGTCAGTCATGATCTGGCAACTACAGGATCTTGGACCCGTAGAGTATCGTTCCGCGTTGGACATAATTATAAATGAGTTCCTTATACGTAATTATATATTGTGGCAGGCCTAAGGGTGTAATCAGCACGTCTTGTCGTACTTAAGCTACTGTTTGGCAATTCATAAATTATTGGTTGAAGAATAAAGATGGATTTCTCTTTTAAAAGTAGGTCTTTAAGGTTGATATTTGTTTCTATGGTTTTTTTATTGAGATTCAAAGTAATTTTTTCAGTTATAAGTGATAATAATATCAGTTTATTGTTGTCCCGCTGTAGAGCAAAGGCCTCTTCTTGTACAGAGAAGGCACGAGCATTGACAGTACCTACATCAATACTAAAGATGGTCGATGAGCAATCAATCTGCCTAGCCTTTTACCAACTATGTTGACGTCGGCTTCCAGTCTAACTGAATTCAGCTGAATACCAGAATTTTACATGGAGTGACTGCCTATCTGACCTCCACAACTCAGTATGGGTAATACGATACCCCTTGATAAGACAGATTGTCAGACTTTTGGGATTCTGACAACCCGAAACGGCGATGAATGTTGGTCGATGACCATTGAGTTTTTATATTGGTAGACCATTATTTACGAAAAGTCGTTCCTGGAAATGAAATAAGCCATTAACGAAATGAACCAAGAAAACTATGCAAAACATAATTACAGTCGGACAGATAATTAAGAAAATAAACACAGACACACGACATGCAATCGAAAAAAAGAATATTAAAAAATAAAACTTGTCCTAATAACAGATACGGAGGCGAGAATTCTTAGAAAATAAGAAACGCCCACTCCACACCAGTTTCTAAAGTCCGAACTCGCATTAGGTTAAATGGTTCCGTAGCGATTAACGATAACATCCACCGCTTGGCCACATCAATCCTTCTTTATAATTGCTACAGATGCATCTCCATTTGCTTGTTAACTATGTACTTAATTATTAATGTTGAACTTAATTCTTATCGACTAGATAGATCGTGTTTAAGCTGGCTGGTTCACGTGTCGCTGTTATATATCGAGGTAATTCGTAGAAAGAGATTAAGTGACACACCTACGTATTAACTGTAGTTCTGCTTATCTATAAAACTAGAATGTATAATTCGACGAAGTGATATATGATGTTAAGTTATCTAAGCTGTTTTTTATCTTAAGTTGTAGTTATTAACTTAATAAGTAGCCGTGAATGAAGAGCGTTTACGCCATACCGTTGCTTTCCATGGCACGGAGGAGAGTTTCGGTATGTAAAGATGGTCACCTATCTACAAACCAAGCCCGATAAGCGTAGCTTAATTTTATTTATAGACCCGTGCGGCTGTTATTACTTAGCCACGAGCACAACGATTTATTATTCAACACAAAGAACCCTAAAATATGATAGTAATTACATTTATTGCTAAAAGAAAATATCCAGCTTAAGAACTGAAATTGCGTTGCGACGGCCATGTTACTATACTATTTGCGTTCCTAGGCAATAATTTTAAACACTTGGTCATTTTATGGGGTGTGCCTCATAAGGCATGCATTTAGGTCATTACGTGGTATTTTTAAAATCTTGTACTTCTCTGTAGTTGATGTAATGGTCGCATGACGATTGTGTTTTGTTTTATTCTATGAAGTTGCAGCTCGAAATGATTGTAGAGTTTCATTACTGGAGAGTAAATCCTACTAATAATACTATAAATGTGAAAGTTTGTGAAGATGTTTGTTACTCAATCACACGTAAACCGTTGAACAGATTTGGATGAAAATTAATAATAATAACACACACCAACATACCCACACAAACACACCCTCATCACTCAGACAAACTACAGCGCAAAACTGCGCGGGCCCTATTTCCTTTTCAACTTTTAAGCCAACTGGTGAACACTTGGCTTAGGCCCGTGCCATCAGTCTTACCCGGCTTTTTTTTTTATTTTTATTTTTAGCTGGTAAAAATCAAAAACCCACCCTGTTCCTTCTGTTGCCCTTTACGTTCCGGGGCCACGGTATCCTGTACCCGGCTAAGCCGAGAAAAGCAAATGCTAAAACCATAATAATAATTGGCACATAGATAGACCATTTCTTTCGAAATTTTCTTGGGATAATAGTTTTACTTACTTTACAGAAAGTTACTTTTTACGCGGGCTAGTAATTATATATAAATAATTTATTTCTAATTTGTTTTCAAATTTACTTTTTATTTTATTATACCTACTTTTATAGATTATTTAAATAAAAATTATTCCTGTTATTACTCACAAATAAATTCTTTGAAACTGTGACAGTCTTTAAGTAACCCATTAAAAAATACATGTACGTTTGTCAAGATGATCTTTAATCATGTTTTACATTCTCCTCTTCAAGATTAAAGCAACAATGTAACATCCATATGTCCAATATTAATTCTCATTAACTTACTGCAACTTAGAATCAATGACAGGTCATTAAGTACCGCAGAAGTACGTGCTTAAATTAAGTAGGTAGGTACAATAATATTAGCCAATTACATGACACCTGTAGGCTGTACATAATTGCTTTAAGTAGGTACGTACTACCTGTTTTCATACTACGTGATTACTGGTCTAAATATCAAGTGGCTTTCTCAGAAATATTTATTTGTGGAGGTATGGGCTAGTAGATATTTTCAGGGTGATGAACTGACATAATTGTTGAACCAGAAAACATTTTTTATTTTTCATATATTCTTAAAAGATGAAGCACGGTATCGTGAAAGATGGAAAGAGTGCAAGAAAAAAAAACTTAGATGAGCTACTCTTGTATTACTAAGAACATCCGTATTTTAATCTCCGTCTTAATCGGTCAAAAATACCTCTAAATTACAAGTACCTACGCTATTCTGACATTGATTTTATAAAATCTACATCTTTCTTAAATATATATATAAAAAACGAAAGGTCGGTCGCTCACTAACTCACCCGTCACGAAATAATGAAAAAACGCTTGACGTATAAAGATGAAATTTGGCAGGGAGGTAGATTATACATAGTTAGTAAACTTCCGCTAAGAACGGATTTTCTAAAAATACACCCTTTAAGGGGATGAAACGGTCCGACATTTGCGCGGATGAAATCGCGGGCAGTCGCGGTTTGGAACATTATTTATTACGGGAATCATCTTTCTGATTGGAAAAGGCAACAATATTACGATATTAATGCATTGTATAATTATCCAATTCTAAAATCTTGAATCAAATAAGACAAACCTCACCACTAAAGAGCAATAAAACAGCACGATGTTTTCTTTAATAAAAAAATGTATTCCTTTCGTAAATAAATGTATCTACATATTACAAAAACGCAATACAAAAGCTTTTTTTTTCTACAAAAAAAAATTAAATAATGCAATCCTAGTTGATATTCAATAAATATTTATAAATCTCATAATAAACGTACACATTTCTCATTTAATATAAAACCTTCAAAAGGCAGTACAAAAAGCAATTTAGTGTTTTCATTTACCATTATTACACTATTATTATAAAGCTCACAAACAAATACACTATAGTCTTTATTATGGCACTTATTGGTCTACAGAAAACTTTAATAATGCGATTCACAGTGAAGTGCACACCAACGAGATATGTCACAGTTGCACAGATGCATAATAATACCCGCCTTCTGTCCCACTGGGCAAAGGCCTCTTCTCATACAGAGAAGGCACGAGCATTGATCACCACGCTTGCTTAATGCGGATTGGCGATTTTAAAACATAGCACCACGTCTGTAATCTCCGAAGGGTTAGGCAGAGGTGTACCCATTAGTTAGGTATGTTTTTAAGTTCCATGTCATAGGGGGCAAGCCTATTGCGATCAACTGGGCACAAATCCAGACTACGAGGCTGCTTCTGTGAAATTATGCCAGAAGAATAAACCCAATATCACTTCGCCCGACCTGGGAATCGAACCCAAGACTTGATGCTCAGCAGTCGCGCTTTGCGACCGCAACTAGACCAACGAGGCAGTCAATTATCGATTTCAGACTTTTTTTATCTCATGCATCCATTAATAATTTAACCAATATATTCATAAAGCCACTTCACAATAACAATGTAAGCAGAAAGGTCACGCGCACACAGAACTACACTTCATTCAATCATACCAATTAAGGGCCCGTCAATAAATTTAACTAAAATAAAAACGCACAACATAAGTACGGGCCCCTGAAACCGTCGCAAAAAAACATTGTCGTCTGATAACCGTGCCACACCAAAAAAGTAAGCAGTATCATTAAGCACACAAAATATGTTTTCCATTTACACAGACGCTTCGAAGCGGTTATAATTTTGTATACGCTGAATGTTTACTCAGTAAGAAGTGCTACGGATCGGTAACACCTGCCGCGTTTTCCCACGACAGCGTTCGGTCGTCTTCGGGTGAAGTCGGGCGCGGTCGGGTGCGCGGGCGTCGCTTACAGTGATAGAAACACGCACGCTTATCTTGTCACGCGACGAAATCTGTGTGGCGCGACCCTAATGCCTTCATGTGCGTGCCATGACGTGCCCATGAATAATATTCATTTATTACGTTTAGTTTTACGTTTGTTATCTAATTATTCAAGTGACCGTTGATAATAATAATGATATGTTTTGAACATTGACTAAAAGTAGTAGCAAGAACAAAAGATTTATCATATTAGAGTATACAATACGGCCGATTTATCTTGGCAGTTCTGAAGTTTAGCCGATTAGGTGCGCACTAAATACTTTTCTTCCTAAAAGATTCATTGCGCAGCTAAAAAGCTAATTTTAAGACCGCCATGATACGTCGCTCGTACTTTATCTATGTGGACATAATGTATTGGTATGAATACTATTCAAGTTTTTTAAAACACACTCAAATACGTCGCGTCATTTATTCAGGAAAAAAGAAAAACATCAGTAATTTTCTAATTTTTATTGCCAGAAAAATCGTAAACACACAATAAACACACAAACACGGCTGTCGTATATTTTTTCCAAAGTTAAAAATACATCTTCCCAGTACAGTTCAAAAATAAACCATCAGAACAAAACAAATAAGAATCCATACTGATCTTTAAACGGTAATAAAAAGTCTAACGTACTATTTTTAAGTCCGATCCGTTACCATTAAAACGAAAGACAAAAATGGAAGTAAAAATAGTCATACTGTCCTCTTAGGGTTAAAAAGTTGCTAAACCTGACTTGGGAAGGTTGTAATAAAATAAAAAAAAAGAATAATAGCGGAGTTGTACACCGTTATGGGTACCGGTGTAGGACAATGTTGTGACAAATCATCGGGACTATGAAAGTCGAGCTGTTTTATAGCGCATTTTATGTTGGGCCTAATTAGTAGGTTGTGTTCTTTAATGGTGTGGCTTTAGGCTAGACAAAGGTGGGGAAGAGTAATGTTTGGGTATGTTTATTTTCGGGTCTGTTTGCTTTACGTTTTTCAAATCTCGTAGAGTAGGTATCTAATTGATTTATTTGTCAATTTTGAGTGTTAAATAAATTAAACCTCTTATATAACATTGCTCTAATATCTAAGTACCTTCATATAATCACAATATTTATATTTAATCATAAACATAATCACATTAAAGTCCCCTTTTTCCTTTTTCCCCTATTGCGCAAAATAACCCATCAAAAACAAAATTACCCAATCAAAACTCAAAACCCCAAAACGAGCACAATTTTATTAAAAAAAAAAAGCTTAATTCGAGAAGCATTAATTAAAAATCAATATAGTGGGTTGCAAAAAATGTACGCGTACGATCTCAAGTGTACCCGCTAGCTCACACCTGCCCATTCTCCCACGGTGTAACACAACCTTTTTTTAAACAACCTTTTTGCATTTAAAATAACCACTTTCCTTCCAATTTTGAATTTTCGTGCGAGCACACCTCGTCTTTCATTTTATGGCACGTTTATAGCTGTCAGTTGACGGCCAGTATTTTGCTAATATTTTTGCAACTTTTTGGTTTTGGTCGCGTCCGTTTTTTATTTGACTATGAATGTTGAATATTGTTTTTGCTTTCATGGTAATAATTATGTAATCGTAAAATATTTATTGAGTACGTTTACTAGTTATTAGTGAATATTAACTGTTAAAGACAAAATTCTCAGTACAAGCTGTTTTTTTTACTATACCTAGGAGGCTGATTGAGAAATATTTACTTTAACGATTCTTTTAAGGAGAAATCATAAGTGTAAATTGGCGACAGCTAGAATTAAATGTAGTAGGAAATGATTTCTTATACATATTTATATGGCGTTTGTATTATTTTTAAGTTTGGGATTAACTAAATAGTTTGATATTAAGATAAGAACAGAGTACCTACGCATTTAGTTTTCAGAAGTTGGTTACGTATTTTATATTCTTGCATAATAAAAACATATCACCCACATTTTTTCTTTTCGTAATCCTTTTCAAAATCTAAAAAATCATACCTGAACATTGAAATGGTATACAAAAATTATAGATGAGCAAAAAATTGAGATGTGACCAGAATATATGGCAATCGAACAGGTGTGCTTTTGTTATTGTTCAAATATGCATGGGTCTCGTATTTTTGTGCCCCATTGTTCAGTTCGAGGGCATTAGGGCAAAACTTGATAAAGATTTGGTTATTTTTTTGTGTGCATGGGCAGGATTTTGTCCGTCACGTTTCTTGGGTAATTCGCTTTAGGGTATTTTTGTTTTTTGTGTAGGACCGAAATATGAGTCCTTTTTTAAAATAAATGGCATCTTTATACAATGTATAATTACATAGGGTAGTAAGGAGACTGTCGGATAGTGATACTGAACTGGTATGCACATTAAAAATACTTTGATCCAAGTAAATAGGTTAGGTGTTTATTGTTAAATCCATGATTATTAAATTAACAATATTACTTTAATGTTATGAATCTGTTAGCAATAAATGACTAAAAACTGTTAAGAAAAATATCCACTTCAGGTATAAATCTTCAAAAGCAGTACTTACATAGATATCTTCTAGGGAAATCGCGACATTGAAGTAAATGTTGATACATAATCATCATTAATATAATTAGAATACAAAACAATCAGTGTCAAATTCTAACAAGAATCGTATTAGCGCAGTTTTTCCCCAACATTAAAACAATTTGTGTGAAAAACTTCATCACGCCTAGGCCAGCGTCGAGCCGTGATTGGCTTACCTCTGGCCAATAGTACCGCTTGTTTCGGCCCACGGGCGTTAAGCGCGCATGCACGCCTTCCTAACTTCTATTTTCGAATTCAAATAGACGGTTCGAGCGTTCCAATTTCGACCGTTATTCGACGATGAATAGATTTCGGCAAGTGTTTGTTTAACTGGCCGCTTTTATGAGCGTTTAGTCGAATGATTTGAATGAGTGGATCAAGAAGGTTTTCTTATGGAAATCGGACATTATTTGACTTAAATACTTAAACGTTATCTATGCCTAAGCATGAACAGTTTACTAGGAGTTTACCTTTAATACAGTAACAGTAGAGAACTACCTACCTATTCCCTTTATGCTGTTCGTCAAGGTTACTTATAAGTATGAAAATTCACTAATACAAACTTATTTTTTTGTTTACCAGAGACCCAGTACAAGAGTTAAATTCACACATCCATACATACATCCACGCATTTATGTTCGAGTAACTCGACAAACAGTATAGATTAGCAGTTTATTTTTCGCGATTTCAGCTTTGGTCCCATAGTATAAATACGTAGCGAAGGCTTAGTATCAAAGTTGTTCATAATGATGAGTACAATGACCCCTTTTTAGGTATCTGGTAAAAATAGATTGTATACCTACGTCATGTACTTACGAAAAATTTTCACACAATTAAAAAAAAAATACGGTTATTAAATCCAAATTAAAATAAAAGTTGATCTTACACCTACTTTAATTAAAGCACATACACCAAAATGCCAATTCAGTTGTAACGAGCAATTAACACTTAAAAAAGATAAATCAACTGAAGCGGAAATTAACATCACGCAGCGATGTGCTATCGTCAGATGAGCGATTCCGAAATCTTGATACTTGTACTTATATCGTCAAAGATATTTTGTCGTTAAAATGAAACCATGCAATCGCATTCATGCATAAAAATAGATTGATATTATGATTTTGTTTCTAAATAGAAACTAGAACGAAACTTTATAACTTCTGTTCTAAGTATCAAGAAAACTATATTTTTCTTCAAAAAGCCTTTTTCAAAGTATCCGGATAGGATAGGAAAAGAAAACAAATGCAACTGAATTAAAAATAATATGAATTCCAGTCTATTATTGTTTCACTGCAATAAGCATTGATCACCACGCTTACTCAAGGCGGATTGGCGTCTTTAGACTTATGTTTATTGTACTAATTATGTTGGAACGACAAACAAAAACGACATTACTTAATGTTAATTAAAAACTGTTCATAGTAACCATTCGAAATAAAACTTAAAAAATATTAATAAAACTATAAAAAATACACACTACCTGACACCAATACGTAATAAACCAGCCAAGTGCGAATCAAACTCGCACGCGAAGGGTTCCATATCACCGTACAATTATAACACTTAATAAAAATAAAGTTTCTTGTTCCATCCCCCTCTCCTCTTGTCCCCTTTAATTTATAATGTTATAGCGACTATAGTGAAACATGCACTGTGAAAATTTCAAGTGTTTCTCCTATTTCGCTTGAAAAGATCAGACAGAGCCCTGTGACATACGTACGGACGGATGGAAAGCGGAGTCTTAGAAGTCAGTTTCCGCTTGTCACCTCTTCGGCACGGAACCCTAAAAAGCCATTGGACTCAACTTAATAAAAATCACACGCTCAACCCACAATTAAATACCGGAAATTAGAATCAACACACAACACTTCAATTGCTTATAGAAACGATTCTCTAATTTTGTCGAACATCTACATATAAAATCATTTCGTGATAATTTGAGCACAGAAATGACGGTTCTTGTTGTGAAGAGCACGCGAGAATTAAAAAGTTTAGTGTCGATGTGTTTGGTGAAATTATTTAGAACTAGACCTCTCTCTCTAGGCCTCTATACAGACCTCTCAGCCGACCTATTCTGAATAAATCTCGCTCGGGGAATTTATGTGAGGTGAGTTTGAGATGAGCTGTGAAACCTTAATATTACGTGGGATAGCAGCTCACCTGTCACAAGTTTTTTTTAAAGAATACAACGGACAACGATGCAGATTTTTACAGAATACACTGGCTAATACTAGGCGTTATACTTTAGTATTACTACCATTATAAAACGAAGCATACATCAGATTTAGTTAAGGAGAAACTTTTCAAATTCACGTTTCATGGAGGCCCTCTAGGCCTCTCAGCTCAGTTCTGGACTCCACATTAGACATAATTATCCATCTTTTACTGCAACATTTGCGAGAATATGCACATCTTTTGGATTTTTCAATTATTCAATATGCACATGAACCTAAGCTCTAAATGACCAGGTGGGCAAACCTATTAAATTCAGGCTCAATCTGTCAAAAATGCCTCTACAAACGTCAACCTTACCTAGAATATAGATTCTTTGACAATTATTGTCGCTGAGATGAGATTGCGACCAGATTTTGAACGTTTTGAATTAGTAGAATTATTGGTCTTCAGATTCCGATCTATCAGGACGTTTCTAGACTTCAGCGATGCCCGATCTTAGTCATATTTCCATAATGGTACAAACACCTTACCAAATTACAGTCCATGATGTCACGTCCTTCGCTAATCGATTCGACAGCAGGAACAATAATATTTACTTAAACATTTTTAAACAACCTGTGCAGTTAAAACACACTCTTATTATTTTGATAAACAAATCGCGTTCGTTATGAAATATTTCTTAAATAACGTGTGCAACTTGTACGCTGTACTTAAATACTGTAAATAATCACTTAATCGTTTATTTTATGACAGTCTGATTTAATGTAGGAACTGTGTCTCATTGGCCTAGAAGTAGGAAGCATGAAACGAAGTAATCATAGGATTGTGGAAGATAAAATGTTTATCTAATTGCAGTTCTTAATCTATTTAAGAGAAAAACTTTTGTAAACTTTTGTTACTGTTTAACACATTCATTTAAAGACGATATAAAAATATTTTTAATAAATAAATAAAAAAGACTTGAAGCCTTTTATAAATCTATCATACTGAATCGACAAAATGATCAAGAAAGGTTATCTTCAAAATAAACCTCGTAGCGCCATCTGTATGAAAATAACAGAACCAAATGTTTTCAGAAACGCCCACGGGCGCTGTCATCGCGCGTTCGTTTCAAATGGACCCAGATTTCGCGCGCCAATGTTACAGAAAATATCGATTTCACGACAAATTCGTTTATTTTGTTTGAATTTTGTCAACGGTATATATTTTAATAAGTAATGCTCATGGTGGGATGCGGTCAAATTGTTAATTTGCCACTTTTCACGCAGTTTTCTAAAATGATAAAAGCTTAAAATAACTATATACAACTTATAATTGTACCTACTGAAGAGTACTGTACAGTAAGTACCGCTGAAATTTTTATATAAATGGAAAAACTCCAAAGGATCTGACGTTTACCGACAAACCACTTTGTATTTACTAAACTCACAACTGTTTGCAAATTTCACTTTAACGCCATTGAAATCGATTTGTTATTAAACTCGCCGGTTACAATAGCATAAAACCTTTCAATATGGCCACTGAAATGTAAACAGTGCCCTCTGTCGACAGAGCGGGGAAGGAGAGACGGCCCGTGCTGAAACCGCCACGAGCCAAGCTGATAATTCCGTCCTTTTTTACCAACGACCTTATTCTATATGCGTCCCTCTCACTCATCGGTATTAGAGCGCTTGTCGCGCGTCTCGCTCCTATCGCATCGATCATTGATCTTTGAAATTCGAATGCGGTAACTCGAGCGGCGCGCGCGCAGGCCTTCGGCCACCGAGTTCCGTCCCGCTCTCGCGCGCGGGCCATCGTTACCGTTGTCTCGTGTTTCTTTTATTGCCGTTTTATTATTTCTTGTAGATGATCACGCGATTGTGAGCTGTCGCTTGGCGCGCACACGTCACATTCCCTGTCTCGCTCTGTCTCTGCGGCAGCTGGATATTTCATCTCGTTCTGGCCGGCGCATGTCGGACTCGCTGCCGTGCGTCGATGTTTTGGGAAGTGCACCCGCCCGGCGTTCCCACGGTTCACCTTCGGCCGACTTCCTTACGAAAAAAACAAACAAGAGCACTTTGTTGAAGAAAATCGACGTCTGCCGGTCGCGCTGAATGATTAATACAATTATGATCGCGCACGCTGCTACCTACACGACTCGGCGGTAATAATAGTTCTTTATACGGGACACGTGGTCCACGGCTCGGACTTTACAAATTATTGTTGTACGGACACTAATTTTTCGGTTGATACCGTACATTGAATTACATTTTAGACTTGTGAAGAATGTATAACATGTTTTTAATCTCGTACTAATGGGAATGTTCATGGTCTACGCGCGCGTGTAGCGGATTTTTTCGTAGCGTTTCGTAGCATTTAGGGAAATTTGAGTTTGTAACACAATAAATTGATCGATGTTTTGTTTTACGTTTTTGTGAAACTTACATAAAACCGCATTGACTTTTTCTTTTTTTACTGTGGGTTATTGAATTCGCGTTCATTTTTTTCTGTTTTTGTATACAAATAATGCGCAACGGTATTTCTTTTTCCATTGGTGCCTTACTGGTTTCTCTTGAATTATTTTTTGCGAATCGATTTCAATTTTAAGTACATTTTTGAAATTGACATACTTAAGTACCTATTAATATTCGTCTATTGTTGAGTAGACTTTTATGATACCTAGAGGTTATTTTATATGACTTAGGTAAATACTTTCTTCTCTATTAAATATTAAGTTAATCGTAGTCTTTTGACAACTGCTCTAGAATACCTAGTCTTTTTTTTTTCTTGTTGATCTTACCTCGAATTATTTCGCCAAGAAATCCAGTTATTTGCATTATATTATTTTTACTACGTCGATATATTATACGTACATACATATTTATACATACATAATACATTCATATATATTTTACGTACCAAACTGCTAACCACGCTTTCGTCTTGTTTTTGGCTGGCATAAAACTATTCTATTCCTTAGAGATTTTTATTCCACACTAGCGTTTGCACGTGACTTCGTCCACGTGAATTTTCATAAGGAACCCATTCTTTGTTAATTAAAATCGCTTGCCATTGGTAGGTAAAAAAAATAAAAATCGGTTAGGCAGTTTTTAAGTTTATCTATTAAAAACAAAAATACAATTTTATTTCGCTTTCTAATATTAATTTAGGTAAATAGCACATGATTATAAGACTAGTACATATAACTAGACCACTTTAAGAACAAAGACATTTATTTAAAAACCACATGTTGTTAAACCAAATTAATTGATCTAGATGATTACTGAACATTTTGTTATGAAGGGTTTTGAGGACCAGTTATATCTACCAAATTACTGCTTGGCGGCTTATTTCGGGAGAAATGATATAAAAAGAGGTGGAGCATGTATACTAGTCAAAAAGGGGTATCAATGGAAGGAACTGCCTGGAATTGCTAAGATCTCATCGCCAGGCGTTCTCGAGTGTTGCGCAATCGAACTTATCCATTATAAAATAATAATAGTTTGTGTTTATAGGGTGCCAAATGTTAGTAATTTTAATGACTGCCTAAATAAACTAGAAACCATATGTTTGGAGGTATCAAAATCACGTCAGAGGAAAATTGTAATTGCCGGTGACTTTAATATTGACATACTAAAATCAAATAACCAGTCAATTTCGTTTGAATGCTTGCTTCTAGGTTTTGATTTGAAATTAGCATTGAAACAACCGACTCGTATGGCTAGCATGACATGCATAGACAACTTTGCACACAATTTTAATAAATCAAGTAAAGCCACGGTGTTCGATTTTGCGTTGTCTGACCACACTGCTCAGCTGTTTCAATGCCCAGTCCATAAAGTATGCGTGGGTAAATACTGGTACATAACCCGAAGAGATTATGATAAGGGAAATATCAATAAGTTTATAGAATGTTTAAATAATATATCCTTTTCAGAAATTTATGATACCAACGACCCTAATAATGCTTATAATGCTTTTATTGATACTTTCAAATTATTATATGACTTATGTTTCCCGATCATCGTGACCAGACAGAGTATCGTAATGACCCCGAAATGGTTGTCCCGCGGAGTTAAGCTATGTAGCAGAAAAAAGAGGTCACTTCTGTGGCAACTGAGATTAAACCCTAACCAATCTAATAAATTAACCTATGTCAACTACTCCAAACTGTATAAAAAAATTATTAATCTCACACAAAAAGCACAAAATAATCACAAGATTCACCAATCCAAAAACAAATCGAAAACTACTTGGCAAATCATAAATCAAACAAAATACAATATTCCAAAACAATACATAAATACTATTAAAATTAATGACAATACTACAATTAATAACCCAATGGACATATCTAATGCTTTTAACAATTATTTTATTGACAAAATTAAACCAAAACTTAACTTTAACGATAAACCAAAACCACACGGGATCAGCTCTCAGCAGAATTCTATGTTTCTTGCACCAAGTGTACCATATGACATACTTAAAATAATTAATTCACTCAAGAATACAAATAGTGTGGGCTACGATGGTATATCAACAGAGATACTTAAAACAGTAGCTCCCAGTATTAGTAGTCACCTAAGTCATATTTTGAATCTCAGCATCTGCTCAGGTATCTATCCAGAGGCCTTAAAAATCTCCATAATAAAACCACTGTTTAAAAAGGAAAATAGGGAACTCATGAAATATTATAGGCCTATTGCACTTATTCCAATTATATCGAAAGTATTTGAAAAATATATATATATAGAGACTTATAAATATTTAGAAAAAAACAAGATATTGTGCAGCGAACAGAAAGGATTTAGACAGGGTAAATCAATTAACATGGCAATATTTGAATTCATAAGGGGTGTCATAAAGCATGTAGATGAACGTAAACCGGTATGTGCCATATACTGTGACATGACCCAGGCGTTTGACTATGTACACTTTAATACCCTCATTAATAAACTTGGAGCCTATGGTATTAGAGGTGTCTACAATCATTGATTAAAACACACGCCATCTAGCGGCCGCGCTCCGCGTCAACGCGCAAGACGCCATGTAGCGAGTATGCGAGAGCGGCGGTTGGTTGAACGCGTCGCGACACTAGCGACGCGCATCGGAACTTCACTTACAATTTTTTCACACGCAACGTGCACAACGTGACTGTTAATTTACTTACAAAAAGCTGGTAATCAGATTTCCAAGTTATAATTACGCATTTGCATTAACATAATTGGTCCTTCGAGCCGGATAACAAAGAAGAAGCAGCGTCACACTCACAGAGACGCAATTTCTGGAGGTCTGGAGAAGCAACGCAGCAACGGTCAGGTCAATCGTTCCCTTTTATTCCTGCCGGAATCCAGTAAGTCTCAATTTGTGCTAATACCTATTGTTAAATTGTGACATCGTGTAATATTGTGTTAAAGTGCATCGTAAAACCGCAAGCAAGCAGGTAGGTACTTGACTTCTTCCTCTTTCGAGCCGCCATTATGGCAAAAAAGTGTGACGATATTATTAGCGATCTCGTCAAAAAACGTGGGTCGATTAAACGTAAAGTCACTTTATTCGCGAAATACGTGCAATCGCTTATTAGTTCTGACTCGGAGATAACAGACGCGCAAAAGGCCGAGTTAGAAGACCGTTTCGGTGCCTACAAGCTATTGTTCGAACAATACACAAAGATTCAAGATGAGGTAGAATTATTTTTGCCCGATACGCAGTTAGACGATGAGTTGCTTGAAAGGGAGGAATTCGAGAACAGGTATTATTCCATTGTAGGCCAGTGTAAATGCATCTTAAAATCTAACGATAGTAATGGTTGTACTCCGACACAGATCGCGCAGAGTCAAACACGTGTTCCGAACGGTATGAAACTACCTACAATCACTTTACCTAAATTTGACGGTACATATGACCAATGGCTCGAGTTTCGAGATACTTACCTATCTATGATACACAACTGCGACAGTTTAGAAAATATTCAAAAGTTTCATTACTTGCGTTCGGTACTCACAGGCGATGCACTACAAGTAGTCAAGGCGCTGGAATTTACGGCAGACAATTATTTAGTGGCGTGGAGCTTATTAGAAAATAGATACAATAATGACCGTTTGTTACAACAAAATCACGTAAATGCTATACTGCTCGCGGAACCGCTAGTTAAGGAATCGGCCGTGTCTATTCGTAAGCTAATCGATTTAATCCTTAGAAATATTCGGGCTTTAAAAACATTAGAGGAACCCACCGAACACTGGGACACACTACTTATCCTCATAATTGTTCCAAAGCTAGATTCCTTATCAGAACACGAATGGGAACGTTACAAAGGCACGCTCCCGAAAGACAGAAAATTAAAGTTGTCCGATATGATGACGTTCCTCCAGGATCGTGCTGATTTCTTAGAAGCGGTGGTTAAGCCTAACAAAAAACAAACGGCAGACGCTTCCAACACTCACACAAAGAAACCGTCAATCACAAAGTCACACAGTCACGTTGTAACACACAAAGATAACAAAAGAAAAACAAGTAAGTCGCAACGTTTTAAATGCGATCGGTGCGGTTCCAATCACCCGTTATTTTCCTGTGAAGATTTCCTTAGCCTATCCCTTCAAGATAAATTAAATTTAATTGAAGAGAAAAAGTTATGTCGTAATTGTTTACGAACAGGTCACGCATTGAACGAGTGTTGGTACGGACCGTGCAGGCATTGTAACCAAAAGCACAACACATTAATACACAGTGATGCTGTCGTAGACACTCCGAGTACATCATCAGCTGTTGCTCAAATCACGCAAATAGTGCCTCAGTCTGAATGTCACACGAGTACTACACACATACCTACGCCGCTAACTATTTCCCACAAAACTCACACATTGTACAAGGATGATAATAATATTAATACGCATTGTTTTCAAAATCCCGTTTTATTATCAACCGCATTAGTGGAAATAGCGGACGTACATAATAAATATCACACAACGCGGGCTCTCCTAGACAACGGGAGCCAACACTGTTTCATATCCGAATCGTTATGTAAACAGCTTAATCTTCCATTGATACAGTCCACTGTTCAAGTAATAGGGGTAGGTAACACTATCTCTAAATCCACGCAATCTTGTCACATTCAATTGCGGTCTAAGACTAACTCTTACAACACGCGTTTTAATTGTTTAGTTTTGCCGCGCATCACCGCACAATTACCATCACTAGGAGGTATGTATAACATTGACATACCAGACCATGTTCAACTAGCCGATCCTGAGTACTATATGCCTAACGAAATTAATTTATTGTTAGGGGCAGATAGGTTCTGGGATTTGCTTAGTGAAGGTTTAATACGGTTGCCGAACGGACCCTATTTACAAAACACGCAATTAGGTTGGGTCATATCGGGAACCGTACACAAAAAGGTTAACACACACACACACGTTAACTTAACTCATTGTAATTTCACGCAAACATTAGATTCAGACCTCAAACGATTTTGGGAACTGGAAGAAATATCCGAAACACACAATAATTTAAGTAAAGATGAAAGTGCATGCGAAAATTTATTTAAAGAGACGACAACACGCGACGTTAAAGGTCGTTTTTCCGTGCGCATGCCGTTAAGTCAATCAGCTGATGTCCTGCACGACACATTTACTATGGCAAAAAATAGGTTTTTGGCGCTCGAACGCAAACTTATAAGGAGCGCGCCTAGCTATAGGAAAATGTACAACGATTTTATGCGTGAATATTTAAGTCTGGGTCACATGAGTCACATTTCAGATTATTCTTCACCATGTTATTTTTTGCCGCATCACGGTGTTTACAGGGAGCATAGTTCAACTACTAAACTTAGGGTGGTTTTCGATGCGAGTGCTAAGTCCACGTCAGGTAAATCATTGAACGACATACAACACATTGGGCCTACATTACAAAATGATTTATTTTCAATATTACTCAGGTTTAGGCAATTTAAATATGTCGCGTGTGCCGACGTAGAGAAGATGTATCGCCAAATCTTAATTCAACCTGACCAGAGGAATTTGCAACTTATACTGTGGCGGGAAAATCCGTCCGACCCGCTCGGTGTATACCAACTTAACACCGTCACGTACGGAACGGCGTCCGCGCCGTATCTAGTATATCTAGTATTAGATGTTTAAAACAACTCGCATTAGAATGTGAAGATGACGTCATCGCGCAGATAATTAATGACGATTTTTACGTCGACGATTTAATCACGGGACATCAGGATCAACAACGGTTATTAGAAATATGCACTAAGGTTTCTAAAGTACTAGAATCAGGTTGTTTTCATCTTCGAAAATGGATATTTAACTCATCAGTTTCAAAGTCCGAGGTACAGTCTGCATCTAAGGAACTGTCATTAGACGAAAACTGCCATACCAAAACATTGGGTATGGGGTGGTTTTACGCATCCGATAAATTGCATTTTACTACTAAATGTGATCATGACGTAACACGCGCTACTAAGCGTCATATTCTATCGGTTGTCGCACAGATTTATGACCCTTTAGGTTTACTCACACCAACTATAATTATAGCTAAAATTCTATTGCAAAAGATGTGGCTTTCTAAAATAGACTGGGATGACTTAGTACCTAAACCTATACTGGTAGATTGGCAAAAATTCATTGATAAATTACGCTATTTACAAGATATACGTATTCCACGCTATGTTATCGGAGAAAATACACACATAATCGAATTACACATTTTCTGCGACGCGTCGCAAGACGCATACGGCGCGTGCGCATACATGCGTAGTTATACAGATCAACATAATATAACAGTTCATTTATTGTGCGCGAAAAGTAAAGTCGCGCCCGTCAAACCCGTGAGCGTGCCGCGCTTAGAATTATGCGGTGCAGTTATAGCTGCTAAGTTGTATACAAAAATTACTCACGCATTAAGATTAACTTGTAATAACGTATATTTTTGGTCAGACTCCACGATAGTTTTAGGATGGCTTAAGATGGCACCCAATTTATTGAAAACATTTGTACAAAATCGTGTAGTGCAAATAAATGAACTCACGGGTGACAAGCCGTGGGGTCATGTCGCAGGCAAACAAAATCCTGCGGATCTCTTATCGCGCGGCGTACATTTAGATGTACTTAGATCATGTGAGTTATGGTGGCGCGGCCCGCCTTTCTTACACGTTCCAAACACGCAATGGGAACATGATAGTAATTCTGGTAATGATAATCACGTTGAATTGCCTGAATTAAAATCACTTAAAACTTCATTACTCGTTCAAGTACATTTAGATTATTCGATATTCGATCGATATTCATGTTTTAATCGTCTACGACGCGTAGTGGCGTACGTTATGCGTTTTATTAATAATAGTCGCACAAAAATAAAAACACAGCGCTCTACAGGGTGTCTCTCCGTAGAGGAATTAAATATTTCTGTTCGAGTCTTAACTCGCCTCGCGCAACAACAATCTTTTCCAGATATTTACACGCAATTAAAGGAAAAGTGTCAGTTAAAATGTCCACGCAGTATTTCTAGTTTAAACATATTTCTTGATGATCACGGATTGATCAGAGTAGGAGGCCGAATAGAATACTCTGATTCGTTTTCGTATGATAAAAAACATCCTTTGTTGTTGTGTGGTAAACATAAATTCACTCGCCTTATATTTGAGCATCAGCATAAGGTATTATTACACGCAGGGGCTCAGTTATTACTAGCCACTATTCGAGACACCTGGTGGCCTCTTAGAGGGCGTAACTTGGCCAAACAAGTAGTGCACGCCTGTATGAGGTGCAAGCGCACGAAACCTCAACCATTAACAATTCAAATGGGTAACTTGCCTACTGAACGATTGGAGCTAGGGTATCCATTTATTCGCAGTGGTGTGGATTATGCTGGGCCATTGTTCATGTTGAACCGTGCCGGGAGGGGGGCAAAACTCACAAAATGTTACATCTGTCTCTTCGTTTGCTTTGCTACTCGCGCAATACATTTAGAATTAGTTACAAGTCTATCTAGTGAAGCATACCTACTGGCACTGAAACGGTTCATCTCTCGACGCGGTAAACCATTGCAGATTTATTCTGACAATGGTAAGACATTTGTAGGAGCACAAAAGGAATTTACAAAATTTTTAAATTCGTCTAAATCAGACATATTAAATTACACGACAGATAATTCTATAGAATTTAAATTTATCCCGCCTTATTCACCTCATTTTGGTGGATTGTGGGAGGCAGGAGTCAAGTCTTGTAAATCGCATTTATGTCGTGTCGTGGGTAACGCACATTTGACGTACGAAGAGTTGAGTACGGTATTGGCACAAATAGAGGCTGTCCTCAACTCCCGACCAATGTTCCAAATGTCCCCCGATCCAAATGACCTACTTCCCTTGACTCCTGCTCACTTCCTGATTGGCCGGCCACTCACTGCGCCTGCCAGCCTCGACCTCACCGCGAAGGCTACACAACGCCTGCCGCGCTACGACCGCATAGAACAACTGAGGCAGCACTTCTGGCGTCGCTGGTCAACCGAATACATCTCCGAGCTCCAGAAGAGAACGAAATGGCAGCTCGACCAAGACGCGCTAGTCCCTGGCGCCCTCGTCGTAATCAAGGACGACAACTTACCTCCTTTGAAGTGGCGCCTCGGCCGAGTACTGGAGACGTTCGCCGGCAAGGATGGTATATCACGCGTGGCCACCATCAGAACGGAGGCGGGGATCATTCGAAGATCATACCCAAAGATATGCCCACTTCTGCATCCAGATAAAGATCAAGCTCCTTTGGAACCTGGTGCTTCCAAGGCCGGGGGCATGTCTACAATCATTGATTAAAACACACGCCATCTAGCGGCCGCGCTCCGCGTCAACGCGCAAGACGCCATGTAGCGAGTATGCGAGAGCGGCGGTTGGTTGAACGCGTCGCGACACTAGCGACGCGCATCGGAACTTCACTTACAATTTTTTCACACGCAACGTGCACAACGTGACTGTTAATTTACTTACAAAAAGCTGGTAATCAGATTTCCAAGTTATAATTACGCATTTGCATTAACAAGAGGTAACACTTTAAACTTAATAGAATCTTATTTACGTAATAGAAAACAAATAACTGAAATATGCAGAATGAATGAAAATAATTACGAAGAAACTTTTCGGTCATCTGAACGTGAAGTTAGGTATGGAGTACCACAGGGGAGCGTTCTGGGGCCATTACTTTTTATTTTGTATATAAATGACCTCCCGCAACACGTTGATCAACCTTTAACTCTGTTTGCCGACGACAGTACCATAACTATACCCTGCATTAATCCTAAATCATATCAAAACGAAATTAATAATGCATTAGCGACCGTTATAACATGGTTAAATGACAATAACTTAAAAATTAATTTAACAAAAACAAACGTAATGCATTTCAGCCAAAGAATACCCAGTAATAACCTCAACGTGAATTATAATAATCGAGTGGTGGATAAAGTTGCAAGCACAAAGTTTCTGGGTTTGGAAATAGATGAAAAACTGAACTGGAAATCACATGTAGTCAAGGTTTGCAAAAAATTAAGTAAATCCGCATATGCCTTACATGCATTGTCGTTGAGAGTTTCCAAGGAAGCGCTTCTTACCGCCTACTACGGTTTAGCTGAACCCCATCTTCGTTACGGGGTTATATTCTGGGGCAATTCAACTGACAAAGATATGGCATTCAAGGCCCAAAAAAGGTGCATTCGTTCAATGTATAAACTTAACACTACAGATAGTTGCTACCCGTATTTTAAAGAACATAAAATTTTAACATTACCAAGTATTTATATAATGGAAATGGCTATGTTTGTCAAGTCAAATCCACAATATTTTAAAAAAATGAACGACGTAGTAGCACGAAATAGACGAGACAACAGTCAACTATGTCTTCAAAGAGCGAAGACAGCACTAATGAGCAAAAGTGTCTGTTGCATGGCACCAAAAATCTTTAATAAATTACCTAAACCCTGGAGAGATTTGAGTATGTCATTATTAAAAAACAAATTACGAAAATTTTTAGTAGACAAAGCATATTACAATATTGCAGATTTTCTAATGGATAACGGAATAGACTAATATTTAAATTACTACCTATTTTGGACATTTCATCTATTTTATTATGACATTTCTTAATCATTATCTTTTGACATTGTATCCATCTGTTAATGTGACTGGTGTAATATTTTTATGTTTGTATTTAATTTAATTTAATGAGTAGTTTTTTTTTCTTTTTTATACCAATCTGAGTTTGACATAATACTAATTTTCTTTTATATAATTTAAATTTGCTAATCCAGATTTGCATGCCTCCTGGTAAAATATGGCTGAGCTCACAATGTACCTAACTCAAAACCACATGTATTGTATTACCCATATTTGCAAATAAACTATCTTTATCTTTATCTTTATCTAGACTAAACAAAAAACAATCTAGATTGCACATTAAATTTATCCTGTTTACATTCAAATAGGTCAAATATTGAGAACAATACTTCGTTCAAAATATTCTTATGTATAAGACAATGTATAATGTACATTGTATAAAATGTATAGGTAATGGTGTCGTGTTATGTTTATGATTGAGTGCGGAGACGCGGCAGATGGCGAATCATTCTTTTATGCGGGACTTATTCAATCAGACGGGAGTTACGATGAAATAGAGTGGATGCGACGCTTGTTTTTTGTATTACAATAATGTTTTATTTAGTTCTGTATTTTTGTATAACTTTAATAACCTAGAATTTAAAGAACAAAACTGTTTGTCTTGTAATTAGGCTTTTTAGAAATTAGGCTGCTTAGTATTTGGAATTAAAATATTAAGACACCACAATAGTGACCTGCGCTGTCATTTTCACATAGAATTTTCGGTTTTCTATAAATATTTATCTACATTCACAAACAAAACTGTCTTGTTTACTAATTCATTGCGCATTAAGGGAAATTAGTTACTGAATATGTAGTATCAATTCTAGTTATGTGAATACTTATTGAACATGTGTTCTCGTATGTACAATCGCGGAAAATTGCGGAGAACCACTTTGCACTCTTACGCCCTTAGTAATAAGATTGAAAAATGTTGGTTAACTGTCATTGTCCTCGGTAGTACCTAAGTTGTTTCACTCAGATATAATTTAATAAAGTTATTAGTACAGATAATTGCAAGTAGATTACTAGCTTTAAAAAAACAAGGAATTCTTACCATAACCTTTCCTCGTACATATATATTTAAAATTCATGTTTGATATAAAATATCGTCGTATCCACACTATGCCATACGCGTGGCTGGCATGTGCTCAAGAAACAATATCCCTACTTGTGTAAGATGTCCCGAGGGAGCGGTTCTCACGGTCTGCGCAGGCGCACACGTGGTACCGCGATATCACACCTAATTACTTTATATACATTAAGTTATACACTAGGCTAAGTGTTTGGTTTATTTCATTTTTGGTTAAATACTTTGTTATGTTATACTAAGGTAGGTATTTTAACGTACCTACCTCTTGGGATTTATAAACGTATCGATATAATAACTATAACTACTATAAACGCGAAAGTATGTGAGGCCAGATGTATGTATGTTTGTCACTTTTTTAATTTTAAACAGCCGAACAGAATAAGCAAAAATTTTGATAAATATAGATGTTGATCTAGCTTTAACACGTAATTGTTTACGCCGTTTTTGTCTAGCCATAGGATAATTTAGGATTTTAACCAGACAGTCGCGACCATAAGCATACATTAATACGCTTTTTAAGAACGATTTTTCTGTAGTTTATGTAAATTACTAGTAAATTATATCACCTACCACCGCCAATCCGCCTTGAGCATGCCTTCTCTGTATGAGAAGAGGCCTTTGCCCTGCAGTGAAAGCATAAAAGGCTGGTAATATATTCTTCTTTTAAGTAACCTTACTGTTAATTTATTAACAAATCATTCGAAATTCAAATGTGTTTGAAAACTGTTAAAATGAATGAACCAAAGTGAACTTAATTAAAACGTTTTTCTAACAAGTTCAGTATAATTAGCAGCTGTAGGAAGTGTGATACTATCGTTGTGTTTCAAATGTGTTACTTTATTTTTATGACGTCAGGAAAATGAGATAACGGGTCTATGGTCTACGGTGTCTGTGATTTTTATCAGATAAATAGAAGTAGTACGTAAAGCCGTTGGTCCAGGCTATCATCATCATCTTTGACTGTAATTCGGGTAGTCCGAGGCCCGCAAGTCTGACAACCGGGTTGTGGAATTTAGATAGGCAATCGCTGCCTGTAAAACACTGGTATTCAGGTGTATCTGGTTAGACTGGAAAACAATCGTGATATTTGGAAAAGACTAGAACTAAGATTTGTGTATGGTCGTTTAGTTGTATATCTGATTACCTAGTATGTTTTATAAGGAAAAGTTTCGTATAGCTTGTCCTTGCTATCTCTTTCGTTCTGCGAACATTTTTGTCATCAATCAAAGGTTGTATCCGCCATAACATATTTTGTAATAGAATATTTTATAAGACAAGCTTTGAAGAACAAAACGTGAATGATTTTAAGGGACCCCAACATTGTCATGTTTTAATTATAGATTAGGAAAAACTCTCACGGACAAAAGCAAATCGAGCTAGCACAGTTAGGGTTTCGGCCTTATTTAAACAAGTTACTCTGAGCAGTCTATAACGGCCGCTGGTTTTCCGATGCCGGCCGTAATTAATTTATTACAATTTCTAAAACGAACCTATGGTAACTTCTACTAAATCACAGAGGAATAAAAAGTGATCTTATAATGGTGCCTAAGTTTTCTTCTAGGGGCACGGAACCCAAAAAATCAGGGCTTCCTGCACATTAATTAGATACTTTTTTAGTTAACGTATGAAGTTTAGTCGTGTGACCAAGTAAAAAATCTTCAAAAAGTTTTTTTGCAGCATTTGTTAGGTTTTACGTAATTCAATACGGGTCGTGCACTTTTTACAGTTTGAACAGATTTCAAGGCCGTTAAGGAAGTGGTAAGGACACGATATTGTGAATTTTATACGGTTTCTATCACACACCGAAAGTTCTGAGAAAAGATATCACTATACAACGGGGAGAAATACTGGAGAAATCATTTACGCAATTTGATTTTTAAATTGTAGAATTATATCACACTGTATATACTTTAAAAATAAATTTTATTTTATTTTATTTTTATTATCTTGGGACAACTCACACACGGCTATCTGATCCCAAGCTAAGCAGAGCGTGTTTTATGGTAACCAGACAACTGATATACATACTTATATAATTTATAAATACATACAAATTATAGATAAATCACACCCAGACACAGAACTAACAATCATGCTCATCACACAAAGTTTGTCCTGGGTGGGAATCGAACCCACGACCTCCGGCTTAGCAGTCAGGGCCGCTAACCACTAGACCAACAGGCCCGTCGAAATTATTATTACTATGTATTTATTGAGTATTCATATTATTGTTGCCCCTTAGAAATAACTTTAATAATATCGTAAATTTGCGATAAGATTTTTAAAGATCTTGGATATTTTTACCGAGCAAACTTTGATTTATATTTATAAATCAAATAATATAGTTTATTTGTGCATACAGTAGCATGGTAGCTGTTGCAGATATGGCGGTTGCTGTGTACATTAAGTGACATACAAATATTAATATGGTAAGTAACCTATTACTAAATTTAATAGTTTAAGTAATTATAGACCTATTATTGTCCGACTGCAGACAGAGAAGAGACACTGTCTTCTCTGTTTTCATATAGAGAAGGCAGAGAATCTATCACCACGCTTGCTCAAGACGGATTGGCGATTTCAGACGTTGATTCATTATAACTATAAATTTATCAGTTTCCTCAAAATGTTTTCATTCATCGATGTCATTAATGTCCAAGATAAACTTAAAGTCACATTGGTACTTCCACGGAATCAAAACCGTATTCTTATGCATGAGCGGCAGACGCCTTTACCACTGAGCCATCACGACTAAAGTTATGAAGATTATAACGATAAAAACATTAAAAAAAAAAAACAAATGAAGTTTTTTCTCAAAATTAAAGCTACACTTCAGTACAGAATAACTACCCACGTACAAATAATACTGTAATTCAAAACTCAGCACGTATAAAAAAAAACATGGAACATATCTTCATTTCAATACTGTTTTATGACTGTATTGATACCTCATTGCACTTAGTCTTTCATTTTACTTGACTTCTTCACAAACCAAACGATCTTATCTCACAAGACACGACATATGAAACTCCACTTTAAGTTTTTATACCTAAGGTGTAATTTCATATGTAAGGTGTATGTAATTAAGTGTTTTATGATGGTCATGAGGCGATACGTGACAACACCTGTCTACTTTTCCCACACGGGAACGGATGTCGGTTGTCAAGTTATCTGAAAACATATACGTACGTCTTGGAACACCTACGTGTGTTAAATGAAATGCATTTACTGTTGATAATTGTGTGATTTGTTACGACATAGTTTAGGTAGGAGGGTAGGTCTGTTCGATTGATGACGTCATAGCACGCGATGGGTTTATGTTAAAGGGTGTTTTGAGATGTAGTTACGTAAGTTGGAGTAACTATCAGATTAGTGTTGTTTAATATAATGCGGGACTGCCTCGTTGGTCTAGTGGCCGCATAGCGAGATTGCTGAACAAGAGGTCTAGGGTTCGATTCCCCGGTCGGGCAAATGTTATTGGGTATTTCCATCAGAATTTTTTCAGTAGCACGCTCAGAGTCTGGATCTGTGCCCGGTGGCAACAGACTCGCCCCCTATTACATGTGACTTAAAAATAACTAGCGAAATGCGGGTGTACTAATGGATACACCTCTGCCTAACCCTTTGGGGATTACAGTCGTGATATTATGTTATGTATTATAGGTGGAAGGGGACATCGTAACGAAATCTTTAACGATAACTGTTGCATACATTACGAACGTACGTGTCGCACTTTTGTTTTGTCCATTTTTTTAAAATAACCTTCGAAAAATGACATCGCTAGGGTCTAGAATCTTGTAAGTACGTTTTATTCTGTATTATGCTTTAAGTATTAAACCATAGGGCTTATTATTGTAATTAAAATGATAGAGACTTTAGCAATACTGTAACTGACGGTAACAATTTCAGCAGTTATTGTAACTTGCGTGCTGAAAACTAACAATCATTAAGAACAATTATCTAAGAACGTTCGTAAACGGTTTCTTTAGTGATTTTCAATGCTGTTTCTCATGTTGGTGTCGGCGTTTTAACTATGAAGTGCAAAAAGATAAATAAAAAATAAAATGTCGTAACATCAGCTTTGATTTATTGATATGAAAACAGAATAATGTCTTCATTTTTCCTTGTAATAAGATTTTCCTTAAAGTATAAGTAGATATTTTAAAACACAGTATATTATGCTTTATTACTATCTCAAAACTGCCTTGACTGCCTCGGTGGTCTTCTGGTCGCAAAGCGCGACTGCTGAGCATGAAATCTTGGGTTCAATTCCCTGGTCGGGCAGTGTTATTGGGGTTTTCCATCAGGATCTTCTCAGAACAAGCTTCGGAGTCTGGATTCGTGCCCGGTTAATGGCAATAGGCCCGGCCCCTATTACATGGAACTTAACTGGTGAAATGTGGGTGTACTAATGAGTACATGTCTGCTTAACCCTTCGGGGGTAACAGGCGTGATGTTGTGTTATATTATTATCTCAGTAAGCCGGTACCAAACATAATAATCAATAAAAAATGATCCCTCATAATAAAGACCAAACTTGTTTTTGAAAGGTCGACGCTCGTGTCTCTGGTCAATTAAACAAAGACTATTAATTATGTTGTTTGAATTAATTATGAAACTAAATAAAAAACGAAAAGACAAACGCATCAAGCGTTTGTCTTTTGTTTTTTTTATGCTTGTCATTAATCAAGCTTATAATTAGCGTAGGTTTGTATAAAGAACTAATAGTGAAAGGAATTGATAGTAATATTTTTTATTCCGATACATTTTCTTTTTTACTTTTTCTATAATGGAAATACTAAATGAAAACTGTTTAAATCGTAATTGAAACGTCGATATTGCATACATATTATTGTTATAAAGACCAGCTTATTTTATTTTAAATGTTATCTCATGCCTTTGTAAAAAGCAGAGCCGTCCGAAATCGCCGCGGGGCAGTGCGGCCCGATAGAAAATGCTACCTCCAATTCCGCTACTGTTTTTGTTAAATCGTTTTGATGAGTTTGGTAGGTAGTTCTATTTAAGTTATAATTTGAAAATAGAATAGATGGTTCTGAGTCAGGTAAAACGGGTATAAAAAGACATTTAGCGAAGCCAAACCTTACATGTTCTTCCCATTATTGCGATATGTTTATTTGTCTACAGTCAAAGTCAAATCATTTATTTCAATTAGGCCATTAAAACCCACTTTTGAACGTCATATACAAGAGAAATAGACGTGGATCTAGTTGCCCCTTCCAAAACGTAGCTTTTTACGAAAAAGAATTGGCAAGACACTCTATACGTACTCTAAAAATTACAAAGAATTACACGTGAATGCAAAATAACTACTACTATATCATCATTCAAAAAAGAATTACAAATTACATAGAGATACATAGTGTTCTAGACCTCACCTGGCAGTATACTTAGATAACAACGTGATGTCACTTTCACGACTAAATATTGAGTATACTGGATATTGAGTTGATTCCGAATATAAATTATAAACATAATTATCGAAACACGAAATGAATACTAATTTCTCAATCAAAATAATAATTAAAAACCTCAATTTTCTGATTGAATTCTTTAAAGTCAGCATCATTAACAGTGCTCCAGACAGGTGTTTGTATATTATTAATTATTATAATTATACATAATAAAGGCTCCTCTACCAGACCACCCAGCTATCGACACTGATATAAATCATCGGTAGCAGAGATCGGCTGTAAATATGTGACTATTAATTAAATGGAAGCCATTTTATGTTGACTTTTTATGATTAAATGCTTCGTAGGTTTGTTTGTGCGTGGGTTGGTAGTAGGGTTGTCAACCCTACTATATAATATGGTATCCTATCCTATATGGTATGGATGGTTATGGTATGGTAGATATGGTATATTTGTGAACTTTTAAAACTGTAATCGTGTGATTTAACTTCTTCTTCTTCTTTTCGTGTCGATTGACTCAAATTTTGTCCGACCAATATTGAGCAACCTGTACAGCTCATCATCGACCTGAGACCTAAGATCTTGGATCTGGTGGTTGTGCACGATGGGCTATTGAGGAGGTGACGCATGTCCTGTGATGGTGCTCCACACTGTTTAACTTAATTTAATTGTCTATGTATTATGATTATACTGTACGTGAATTGTGTCCTGAACTATACAGTCCACCCGTAACAGTCTTAGGCCCGACAAAGCTATATTTCTAAGTGTATTAAATAATAATATAGAAGGTTAAATTACTTCATTTATAAGGCATCAAACTAAAAGCAATAATATTCGTTTTAAAAAGCGTATAACGAAACGTCAATAACTATTTCTGAACATGGTACGTCAAGTTGATAGTACGTTCACTTTTTAAACATTTTACCTACCTACTATATTTTAGTAAGGTAGTTATTAAAATTAGGTATTATTTTTGACAAATAAAGAGTAAGCAACCCTAGTTGGTAGTGCTGCTTACAAGGTTATTTTCTCGTTGGGGCAAATATTGGCTCTTGATTTATTTTGGTATACTGAGGTTAGCATATTAGAGATGTTTTAAACCTGCATCTTGAACAAGTCGTACACACTATTCCGCTCCACTGTAACCCTGAAAGCCAGAATTATCACTGGTGACGACCAGAAAAGCGCCGAGGCTATGAAGCTCGACGATTGCCAAAGAAGCGATTAAACGTCTAGATAGTATACACATTGAAAAATATACTTTTTGATTTGCGCTATCTACAATATTATTTAAGTTTTCATTACTTGAAAGCCAATTCCTGTAATAAGAAACACTCTAAATCTAGTCGCAATCTTATCTCAGCGACAATCAATGCTGAAACTTCTCATCAATGTAGGGGAATTACATGGTACTTTTGACAGAATAAGACTGAATTGCGTTTTTATTTAAGATATAAATTCGCTCTCTGTTCTCTCTAATCTCGGATGGAATGCAAATACTAAATTTCAGGCATAAAATTTACTTTTGTATTGAAAAAACCCCGTAATTCTGAGATTATCGTGTTTTCTTTTTAAATCTATTATTTCTAGAAGCCGTATCCATACTTTCCTAGTGAAAAATGAACTTTATACAAATATGCATCGATTTTTTTTTTCAAACCAATTATTTATAAAAGTTGTATCCATAGTTTCTTAGCGCAAAATTTAGATGAATATGCACCCGATTGTATCTAGTTATCATGGACACGTCTCGAGGTATTTAATTTTCTTAAATTTCCAAAAGTTTCGTTTCACAAAATTAATGTGTCATATTAACTATTTCCTATGAATATAAAATGCAGCTGCTGTTTCGGTAATCTCATATCCGTTGAAACTGGATTTTTAATCACAATCTATTCACTTGCACGTTGTAAAACCCCATGGATCCGTGTACCATGAGCTCTTTGATTTTATGGCGTAATATTGGTTTTCAAATGAATATTATTACAACATTAACGTATCACTCAACCAAAAGCACTTTACATTTTACCGTCCCAAAAATAAGGGTTAAATTCCTTCATCTTTTGAACAATATTTGGCAAAACAAATGTGGTTTTACTGTTGAAATACATCGGATTTCCTCCCGACTCAATCCAATTTGTCTTTACTATGGAGATTAGGCTCATAAATCGTATTAATTGATATAGGAAGCCTTTCCTTATCTTAAAAACGTAGGATTATGTATACTAATTAAGTACAGATATTAAATTAGGAGGAATAAGTATTACTTACTTATCTTATAACATTACCACTAATTTCCTATCAACGATAAGAATTAACCTATTGAGAAATCAAATTGAATAGTTGTTTTCTTGATAAAAAACAGAGGAAAAAAACAAATAACACATGTTTTCAGTTTTTCAGTAGCAGCCCGGAGTTTGGGAGGTGGTGTGAGACACCCCTGTGATTCGGACAGCACGTAGGTAAATCTGTTGGCTATAACTATCATTCGTATCAACCTTGACAATCGTTACGGGTAGTCAGAATCCCAAAAGACCTGACGTCAGACTAGGATCCATGTCCAAATATTTACCTTTTAGAAACCTAGATTAACAATGTTGTCTAAAGTAGCTTTTGCTTACAACTTTGTCTTCGTGGATGACTTTTATCGCAGACGCAGATGAATAAGCGATTTGCGATCCCAAGCTACCCCTTCGTCAAATCTCACTACAATCGGTTCACTAGTTTTGTCGTGATAGAGTAACAGATACACAGTTACTTTCACATGCATAATATTAGTGCGGATTAACAGAAGGCAAGTGGTTGTTAGTCGCTAAATTAGCGTGCAACCGTCAACGTCTACATCGAATGTCGCGGACAATTTAATTGCAATTACAGTTGTGCTTCAATTGCGGCTGCAAATCATTGAATTATATCTCGTTTATAGGGCTGCTACATTTGAACTTTAAATCCGTCACTGTCCTGCTGAAATATAACTATTATTAATTATTAAAGTCCCACGTAATGAGAAAAAATGATTTTCTATTGTTTTGACATACCAGTATGACAGCCGGGCCTTGAGCGGTTAGTATTAACCAATAAGGAAAATTATTAAAGCGCTCTTCCTCTCTCTAACTTATTCAAATACTAGGTTCTACCCGCGGATTCGCCCGCGTGGTTTTTTCTTCTGCGGTATGTTCGTCTTTGGTTACTGCTCTGCTCCCGTAGGTTGTAGCGTGATGCTATAAAGCCTATACTATTTCTCATGAATCTGGCTATCATATAAAAGAAGGTTTTTTTCAATCAGCTTAACGTGTTTAAACAAACAAACAAAAAACTGTTCAGCTTTATAATATGAAGTATAAATTGTGTAATATTCAAATACTTACTCAATTAGGCAAGTCTATAATATTTCGGATTAGTAGCAGCCCTATTTTGTTAGTCATCACCATCCTGCAATCACGACAAATGAAACGTCGTAAAACAAGCTGTTGAGCGATCGTTAAAGTGCAGTTAAACCGACGATAATATTATTAAATGCAATCACTTGTGAGACGTGATAAGCCCTAGGGAGCCCCTTGCCCAGTAGGAGAAGGACACAAGATGCTGGTGTTCTATATTCTTGAAAAGCATACATACATAAACTCACGCCTTCTTCTCATGAGGGTAGGCAGAAACTACAGAATGCCACCTGCTACGATCTTTACATACTCCTTTCGTCTAATCTACGTTCATACATCTCGTCATACAAGCACGCCGGTTACGAGCAAAGAGCAATATGTAATTAGCAAAGATTTATTCAATCATTATTTATGTGCCTTCACCTTATATCATGAAAACGTGGCAATACTAAGTACAGGAAGCTCATACCATGCGTTTGAATAAAATTGACACAAGACAAACGAAACCGAATTAACATCGCAATCTAGCCCAATTTTTTCAAAAATACCTCTAATTTACCTACGTTTTTGTCAAGATTGATCGGCTAAATTTTGAACGTTTTCAAGGCACATCTAATATTTTAAATCTTTGTTTGTAAGTGCAATTTTACCTATAGAATTTGAGGGAGCAATTTACAGCAAACAATATTTAAATTTTCGTATTGTTGCTCTTTGAAACAATTAATAATAAAAACAATAGGTACAGTTTATTTGTCAGTACCTAACTAAGCTGTTCTTGTTATTTTATGGAAACGTCTTAGGTTATATTTTTGCCTTGTTAAAAACAAGCCTTAACGTAACAATCTCAATATCCAATTCGTTACCACAAATCGTAAATACGAAGATATCCGTGACAAAATCGAGTATCTATAATGACCACATTAACGTCACAAAAAGTGACTAATTTGAAGTACCTACGTATTTGTATGTATGTAGATGTATGCAAAAACGCAATAAGCTTGGGACGAATTATGCACGGATACGCGTGGTCAGTTGGATTGACCACAATAAGTCACACGTTGGTAGGGGCACCATGAAGAGGATAGTATTCGGGACATGTTTGAATCACAAATTGTATTGATTTGCATGGTCGCCGTACTGGGCCAGTTTATTAATGCTACAACACGATATTTTCGCTTATTAAATAATGAGGAATATAAGTGCAGGAGAATTAACTAATTTATTTGTAAAGTCAATATTAGGTCTCGTAAAATTATCGTTTAGAGATATTTTTATAATTGAAGCCCAGAAGTGAACTATTTTATTTTTATTAGTTTTTTTTTTAGAAGTAACCTGAAGTACTTTATGCACAACTTTATAAATGCACAATTGTAGGTCAATCAAATCTTAATTTTATAGTTTAATAAAATTGTCTTATACATATACCACTTATACTTGGGCATTGTTTCTACTATTCCCAATAATCTGTATATGTCATCGTCTAGGGTCCTCAATATTCATGGTGTTCCTACATGTAGATGATGTTTCTTGTCGCCCAATCGTTCCCATAGGTCGGCGCAGGTGTCAAACAGCTCGGGGGCCAATTTAAATCGCATTAGTGTTATAACTCAATTGTACGCGGAATATGCCTACAGACCTATGAATCTGTAATAGTACAAGGATTTATGATAAAAGTGATTGGGCATTTTTAACGAATCCGTAAAATAAATAAGTTTTGAGTATAGTTTTGAGCAATATGCACAGATTTGAAGGTAAAGTTTACTGAATTATTATCAAAATATTCCATTTCTACGACATAAGTACTGACTGTTAAATTGTTTATAAAATATATTATACTTCCAAAACTATTTTATATAGTCATAAATTAAAGTATTCACACCCTAATGTGAGTTAAACTTTGTGAAAACAATCCTCAATAATTAAAAGAATTACGTCAAAGTACATAATTCAATATGTCAACAGTTCAATATACGTCTCAAATTTTGCATAGAACAGATTTAAAATTAATCAGTGTTAAATTTTGTGTTGGATCGTTTTTACAAAACTAACCTCATGTCATGCAATCTTTAGATTCTATTCAATAGAAAAAAATAATAATATGTCACTCAGGTATCCTATAATATTATACCACATCCAATCTTTCATACCTCTCGACGTAGAACATTCGCATTACTTATGGAAATGGGTTCCATTAAGTCTGATTTAAATGTTAGTGCTGGTGCCCTGCCCTGGGCAATTTGTCCAATAAAGGGTTTGCCATTAGCATCGCAACAAATAATACTACATATTCAAGGGTGCTGATGTACGGACAGATTTCCTTTGATAGTAGCGAAGCAATTTTATTATTAGAGAAAAATGTTGATTGTTCAGCTACGGATTTGTAAAGGGAGATTTATTTATTTTATTTTAACATAAACACACAACAACATTTTACATGTTGTATTTATTTGTGTGTGATTTTGTATTTTAAATTATTTTATGTTTCTGAATATGGGCTATGAGGTATAAAACAGCTATTATATATGTATAAAACAGCTATTGACCAATTACATTGGCTTTTTATTTTAATAAAGAAAATATTTTTTGTTTTTCTGTATTATTTGTTATACTGAACAGCTCACAAGCTTTTGCAATACCCCAATGTGCTATGAAGCACATATAAAACACAAACACAAAAATAGTGCTTTGTCTTGACTTCGGCCGCGTAAATTTTCTTATTTTTCCCTAATTATTGTAAAGATAAAATATAGCTACATCACACAGGTTAACGAAGCTTCCTGTTATTAAAAGATTTTTCAGAGTCGTGGAGATGAGCCCCCCAAAAATAAAAATAAATTAACATAACATAACATCACGCCTGTAATCCCCGAAGGGTTAGGCAGAGGTGTACCCTTTAGTACACCCACATTTCGCCAGTTATGTTTTTAGTCCTATGTAATAGGGGGCGAGCCTATTGCCATCAACCGGGCACAAATCCAGACTCCGAGGCTGCTACTGAGACATTCCTGATGGAAAAACCCAATAACACTTTGCCCGACCTGGGAATCGAACCCAAGACCTCATGCACAGCAGTCGCGCTTGCGACCACTAGACCAATGAGGCAGTCAAGCAGTAAAAAAATTAACCATTTATCATTTATTTTATAATATTATTCGTCGTTCATTTACTCAAATGAATATTGTTACGCTGTTTTTGGTAGATAAGATAATAAACAGCTCATAAGCTTTTATAAAGCCCTTAGTATTCACACAGTGTAGCACGTAAATAGTGCTGTGTCGATGAGGAACGTTAGCGATTCAGTTTTTATTTATTATTTTATTGTTGCTTTATATTTTACGAGCGATCCGCTCAGGGCGCAAATTATATTACACTTTTGCTTTCGCTCTTTTTTTGTCCTTGCAAGGTAAAGATTTTCAAGATATTTCTTGTACTTTGCTTGAAGGTAAAGTAGATGACAGAAATGTCTGGAAAAAATCTTGACTTTGGCGGTATACGGGGTAGAAAGGAAATCTTAATTAAAACTTTCGCCATGAATTTAGTTTAATATGAATTACTAGACCTCTAAGAGATTATTTTTTGCCAGTTATTAAAAATAATCATACATTTGATCGTGTAGGTCCATCTTATTTATGGAACAACGGATTTTTATTTATTTAAGTAACATGGAAGACGGACAGCTAGAAGAAAACAGACTAGTGACAGAATAATAGACTTATAAGATACAGAATACTATTCTGTGGACACTGCAGAAGTCTACAGGAACAAAACAACATAAAGAAAGAAATTACTGAATAACTTATATACTACACAGCTAAACAAAATCAAAATCTGACAAAAGGACTACTCTCGCTAACAACCATCATATGATATTTGTTCTTATAAGTACTATATGTTACCTAGTAATTCACAATGTTTACCTACTTGAAATAGTCGTCGGTACAACAGAGGATAATGGCAGTTGTCCAGTTATAAACCTTACAATTAGGGCGTAAGAGTGAAATGTGGTTAATCGCAATTTACACCTATTCGAACAATCCAGTTAATTTATTCTTCTTCTTATAGTTTGTTATTAAACCAAAACACTTTTGAAACAATATAGCTCATTAAACCTTTTTTGCCCAAACTTCTTCTCGATGCCTGCCACACTCAACTATGAATACGTCAACAATACTTTTGAGCACTCTCCGTGAGCATAGCGCACGCGCAGCTTTCGGTACAACGCGTTTGACATGCGGTGATTGTTACAGACGGATGGACGGACCGAGGCTTATAATTATAACGGTACTTGTGTGTTTTACGGTTTGTTTATTTGTTTAGAAAAAAATGGCCGGATCACGCACATTATTAATAATCTGATACTGACCGTGATTTACGAGATTGTGAGATGTATGATTGTTTGAGAAAAATGGCTTGTTGAATAAACACTTTAAGTTATAACATAACATGACGCCTGTACTCCCCGAAAGGTTAAGCAGAGGTGTACCCATTAGTACATTCACATTTCTCCAGTTATATTTTACTCCCATATGATAGGGGGCACAAATCCAGACTCCGAGGCTGCTACTGCTAATCGAACCCAAGACTTCATGCTCGAAAACACTAACACAACAGCAATGGGCACATGCCCATTGCTGTTGTGTTAGGTTTTAACTAAAAGGAATTTAGGTATATCTGAAATACAAACGCACACATGTGCGTTTGTATTTCAGATATACCTAAATTCCTTTTAGTTTAGACTAAACGCAAATTCCGATGGAATGGAATCTCGTCAATCGAGAATTCGAGTGAGAGACCTTCTTTATAAAATCTACTAATCTCGGCTTAACACAAAATAAAACATGTATCTATTAGTGTCTAAACTGGTGAAAAGGTCAGTGAACACTGGTTTTTGAGACACAATAAGCATAAAATACAATTTTAATTTCTAAATCAACGAACAGAGAATTTATTTTGTCTTGATTTAAGATTTTATTTGATTATGTTTTATTTTATTTATTTACATCCTTACAGCTACCATTAATACAATTAAAATAGCCTTTATTGCTGATAATATAAATACATAAGAAAAATAATAATATTATAATTATATTATTTTATGAATTATTGTGCATGCTATAATATGACGTATTATATAAGTATATTATAAACTGACAAAATTATCATGCTTCTAATTACAATGATTACTGATTATATGATACAATAAGTATGGTATAATCTCATAAAATTATAATATTAAATTAATTAAATTTCAATGATTACTGATTATATCATAAAAATCTAAATGATAAAATAAGTATAATATATGTATTATACATTGAAAATGCCACAAAGACAACCTCATGCAAGTGAGGTAAGTACCTCAACCACTAAGGCTTCGCAACATTATTTACAAAAAAAAATACAATCACAAATATTATACAATGTATGTCCTACATTAAGTATTACCTAGAAAACGTCAGCAAAATATGATTCACCCAGATAAAATTGTCAAGTATAGCATCTTCCACGAGCGAGCTAAATCGGCACGTGTCACAACCTACAATTTGATATTTGACATGTGTATGTGAATTCAATTAAACAAAAGTACTAAATAGGTACACGTGTTTCGGCGTTGCCAAAGAGATACCAAGAAATCCGTGTAACTTGACACGATGACACTAAATTGTTATTAAGGTATCATGTAAACAATTTGACTTGTTTGTAGCCAGAAGTAATGAGGTCATTTCAGTATTGATATCATAAACACACAGCAAAGTAATAGAACGTATTCGACCCTACTCTCTTTCAAGTTAGAGTGGGCTTCTTCTGCGTAAGCTCACTCCATCGTAGACTTTGTCTATGTCACTTCTGACCTAGATTAGAGTCAAGAGCAAACCCTTTTGAAATAAAAAAAAATAGACACATTTTAGGCAGACCCTTAAACTAGTTCGTTTGTTTAACAATCAAAAAAGTTTCTACATAACTCTAGCTAGAACTTATAATTTCATATGACATAACTGACAACGGCGAAGGAAAACATCGTAATGAAATCTGGATTTGTTATCAATATAAGTCTGGAATCGCCAACCCGCCTTTACCAAGCATGGTGATCAATGCTCGTGCCTTCTTTGTTCTATGTACAGTGGGACAATAATAGGCTGGTAATATAATATTTTTTTCTAGTTTTGACAATCGAAATATAATGTACTAACATACATCAATATTTATATATATAAAAGGTAATAAACATACCCCCAAAAGTGACCACTGCCACATTCAAAACAAAAATTTAGCACATATCATATCAAAATTAGCATAAGCATCGATAAATCCCCGTAAAATCGCCACAAGCGGTAAAGATCATTAATAAACGAGGACATAAATTCCGTTGTCATCAATATATTGATGTTTTATGTCACGGAGAAGTTAACAATGGAGTGATAATGTATATATTGATACTACTCTGTGCCACAATGATTGTGGAGTTACTTGTAAAAAGAGCTGCAAACTGCTATCTTTGCGTACCTATGTCTAATAAAAATTTACCGGGGTGATTCCTATTAGTCATCAATTAAGTTGATACTTAATCCTATAACCTTCTTTAAGGTCATGTCCTCTGGGTCTGATTATGATTTTTACACCAATCCATAGGGCAAGTGTTGTGGTAGTGACAACTTTAGACCAAAAGCACACGAAGAGGCTGATGAGACAGACAGCAGACAATTTTTTCAGTAGCACCTCGCCTCTCGAATCCTGTACTTCGCGACGACTGAGAGTGACCTTAACACTCCATTAATGCATAAATCTGTGGCGCATACCAATTTGTGTAGCTACCGTGTTTTAGCAAATCCGACAGCCGGACTCGCGACCGGTTGGCGCATGTTTTTTCTAACGTGTCCAATTTCACACGGACGTGGTAAGTGAACGAACGCCCAATAGCGTGAGAGCCGTATCCTGTATTTTATAAAATAATTACTATGGCAACTCGAATTTGCATTATAAATTAAGGCCCGATTTCTAGTAAACAGTTTGTTTTTAATTGGAGAAGGGTCAACATTCGGGTAAGTAAAAATTGTCTGAGTAAGAAAATTGCGATTGAAAATGGTACTATGTATGACGTCAGAGTTTTCATGATTTTAAAAACTTTAATTTTGTAATCCCCGAAGGGTTAGGCAGAGGTGTGGTATAACAGCAGCAGTTATGTTTGTTTGCTTTATGTTTATTGTGGTTAATGGTTGTTTGTTTGTTTTGTTTAATTTTCATAATCAGTTTAATTAGAACTCCATTTATGTCTTTCATTATTGTCTTTTTATTTTAATACCTTACTCAAAACACCACAGACGTTTGCTTTTAAAATAAAAAAATGAGGTTGACAACATAGTAGTTATTTGAACAAAAAAATAATCTTAGTCTAATTTTAATCAAGTCAATCTGCCAAGCAAGTTTGGTGATCAATGCTTTAGTCCGCTCTGTATGGGAAGTCGCTTTTGCCTTGCACTAGAACAATATACTGGGCGCCTACCGCCATCTCTTATAACAATATTATTTTAATATTACTTTGTAATTTCTGTTGTTGCATTTTCAACTTTCTGCGCTGATCCGAGCGTTGAAAATGCAACAGTGTGGAAGGCAAAGTAATATTAGAATAATATTGTTTTAAGAGCTTGTGGTTGGCCCCCTGATACTATTTTGAGTCAATTAAAATCTTTAGCATAATATACAGCAAATAATTAATGACTAACCTACATAGAAAATAATGTTCACATAATACAATCTTCTGCTTGACCCTTTTACATAACAAACTGGTTCGTTGTAGAAGATAAACTACTGGATAAAATATTTTATTCACCAATTAGACGCCTCTTAAACGTTTACATAAAATACCTTCAAGGAGTTATGAATATTCATAGATATTTTGAATATTCTCGGAACACGTAACGTGTTTTGTTTTGGAAATGTTTTGAGATTATGTAACTGATTAATCACGGCACTTCTAGTTTTTTTTTAAATAATAATTAAGCTATGTAAATTAAAACATTCTTGGCAATGTTTTGTAGCTAGACATTGTCGGAGAAATATAGCCATTATCGTAAAACCTAATCTATCTAAATATCTAAAAGCGAAATGTCACTCACTGATTGCGAAATATCGAAAATTGCTTGACGTATAAAGATGAAATTTGCCAGGGAGGTAGATTATAGTGGTACGAAGTCGCCGGCAAACGCTAGTATTATGATATCTATACGCTTATCAAGAGCAACATACAGGTCTTACTAACCACAAGAAAATCTACAATGTTTAAAGTACTAGCCACCCGCCCTAGCTTCCGTCGTTTTATAAAGGTTTTCATATAAGAATATCATCCCTGACTTTTTCGGTGGATTTTGTAAAACCTTCTTTCATATTCTTTGTCCAATTTTAAGAACAAAAATATCAGCAGAATCCAGCGAGCCATTGTTAATGTTCTTTCATAGACGCGTAATTGATTTTCATTTATGCCTATGTCCTATATATCGAGAAATATCGAGAAACATTTTAGTAACTTTGCCACAGATTCGATAAACTTTGCCCATGTGCTGTGACAATAGCCATGAAGAAAATTAAACACCGAACCTTTTTAAATTTAGAACGTGTTTAACGTCAATGGTGCCAATCTTTTTGTCATCGATACTGGCCAGCAACAAAAAAAAACAATAAAATCGACTCTTCTATTTTGAAAGTGAGAATAATTCGACTAAACGTGGTAATTTTAGACACATTTTCCGCTCTCCGAGATTAATCTTGTTCAGTGGAGTGCACTTACAGTTTTATGTCACAGGCTGGGAACTGGGAACTTTGCGTAAGTGTCGTTTAAGACTGTGTTGGCAAAATTGACACCTGTTAGTAGTACAGTAAACGTGTGATTATTCGCTAAGGTACTTTAACTAAAAGCAATTTTTCAGAGTAATACAAATCGAGCGAACTTGTAAAAATAGGTTCTTTACGTGCTATTTTTAATTCGATAAATAAACGAAACCAAACTAGAAATTGTTTTAAAATATACTTAAAAGTAATTACATTATGATTGGTTTTTTGATTGCATAATTATTTAATATTGATTTCGTAAGATAAACTTTTGAAAAGACGCACAAGCTATTCATGAGAGTGTAATCTTACAAAAAATAAGCTATTTAACGATACCATGGCTTCCTATCATACTACTACCTAAATGCAAAAGTTTCTAAGGAACGATGGACGGATGGATGGATGTATGAAAGGATGTCTATCTTAAACGGCTGAACAAAATAAGCTAAATGGCACACATAATAAATCTTGCTTTACACATTGGATATTTTTATATCATTTTTGCTTTCCTATGACATAATCAAGGACTTTCATTTCATTCTAAAATCTATATCACAGATAAAGTCGCGAATAGAAGCTAGTTAAATCACAAAGAAACAATTATTTTCAATAGTGAAAATGGCGCCGGAATTTATCTCAAGTTTCTCCTCGCTTCAAAAACAAATAAATCATAAAACTCTTAACTCGTAATGTACTACAAAATATTCTAAAAAAAAAACAAGTCATTTGCCCCTTAAGTGTCAGTGTGGGTGACGAACAATCACAGGTATCTGTAAACATACGTGTTGTTTGTACAACTCCATCGCCGGCGCAGGCGCAGGCGGGGCGGTAGGCGGGTAGTCGTATGTAACAACTGTATGGGTATGTATGTGATACTTTATAAAAGTGGTGTTAGGTATGATGTGATTGACTGTGGGTATATTTAGTGAGGTGTTTTTAGGGTTCCGCAACTCAGTCGGTAAAAACGAACCCTTATAGAATCACTTTGTTGTCTGTCTATCCATCTGTCAATACCCTTTTCCTCAGAAACGCGTGGAGGTATCAAGCTGAAATTAATATCAAATAATCAGCTCTGCTACCTCTTAGAGCAGTGAAAAAATTAAACTTCTAAGTGAACGCAATCTAAAGATAAGGTCGTTTATGGCGCATATTTTGACGCTCGCTCGAGGAATCAAAACCTTTAGGGTACTTCCCTTTAACCTAGAATCATGACATTTGGCAAGAAGCGAGTCTTGAATTTTAATTTCAAAAAAAAACTTTTACTGATAAAAAATTTCATTTTTAAATAAACCATAAAATAAAATCAAGTTCCATTGGCTATATTTTATGGTATACTTCACTACGGTATATTTCCACGCGAACGTGACATTTTTTTGACACATTTTATAATTTCTTTTCTGTAACTGTAATCAAAAGCAAATTCCTAAATTTTTATAGACTGAAAATTTCACATGCTTTTCACCAGCAAAATTGATTATTTATTTTATAACATAACATAACATAACATCACGCCTGTAATCCCCGAAGGGTTAGGCAGAGGTGTACCCATTAGTACACCCACATTTCGCCAGTTATGTTTTTAGTCCCATGTAATAGGGGGCGAGCCTATTGCCATCAACCGGGCACAAATCCAGACTCCGAGGCTGCTACTGAGAAATTCCTGATGGAAAAACCCAATAACACTTATTTATTTTATGTGGAATAAATGAATCTGAATCTGAACGAAGTCGCGTGCTAAAGCTAGTTTTTAACAAAACGTGAATCAACCTAATATCAAACAAACAGGACATCACTATTACACAATAACAGTACGTACTCACCCAAGTACAGTGCGGACGTGCAATGTTTATGATCAATATTTAGTATAGCGGATTATGAACAAGCCATGTCCGTTGGGACAGCGATTAAGTTGTCTACTTGATTGTACCACCGATAACACTTCGATATAACCATCATTTGAAAGTGGAAGAAAACGCGAAAGTTTTTGTGGATGGATAAATATGTTACGTGTTATGTGTTATGTTGTTTGTTACTCCTTCACTTTCAAACGGCTTAACGGAATTAGCTGAAACACGTGTACTTATCCCGTTTTTTTTTGTTTCCATGGAATAATTTAGGACTTTTAATTCTGATGACTACGTAAATAAAATCGTGGGCAGAAGCTTAGGAATAGCGAAATAAAATTCGTGAGGATGAATGGATGTTTGTTTGTTACTCCTTCACGTTTAAACGTCTTAATAGAATTAGCTACAACTTAGCACACATAAATATTGATCTGTTTTAACACATAAGATTATCCTTATCCCATTTTTGTGACCCCATGTAATAACTTAGGACGTTTAAATCTTAGGACTAAGTAGACGAAATGGCGGGCAGAAACTAGTTGGTATGGACATAAAGTTTGTGTGAATGGATGAATGAATCATTGTTACTCTTTCACGGCTAAACCGTTGAACAGAATATATAGCTAAAATACATGCATATAAATATTGGGCTAGTTTAACATATAGGATAATTCTTATCCCGTTTTGTTCCCGTGTGATAATTTAGGACTTTTAATTCTAAAGATTACTCAAACGAAATCGCGGGTAGAGCCTAGTAAAGACATAAAAGATTTAAGATAAGTAGGTTCTGACCTAGAAAGTATAAAATGTCAACGGTGTTTCGCGAAACCGGATCTTCACCACAATCTAGTAAGTATATAGGTTAGGACTATCACGACTGCGAACTGTCTTGGAGTCTGAAACATGTTGAGACAAACAGCTGTCCTGATAACAGTCCTATCTCGGCTTGTTTTCTATTTTGTTGAATACGTTCTAAGCAGGTAGTGTTATTATTTGAGAGATCAGTACGTATCTAGTGGGTTTAAAATTAAGTCTAAAATTATCCCAATGAACATGTGAGGGATAAAATGTTATGTGTTAAGCTAGATTAATCTTCTTCTTCTAAATATACAAAATCACTCACCACGAAATATCGAAGACCCTGAGAGAAGAGAGAGAATATATAGAAGAGGATGAAACGGGAGTCCAAAGTTTGTATGGGGACGGAAGCTAGTATCTGTATGTGTGCTAAATTTCAGTAATTTCTTTCAGTTTAAGAGTGTAAGAGTAACAGACATACATCCATAAATTCATCCATCTTTACAAACTTTCGCGTTTATAGATCAGTAGGGTTATGTTTGCCTAAAAAAAACATGTATGTACCCTTGGAGGATAAGACAGACTACAGACAAGTTGCAGACTTTACTTACTTATTCTTAGGGTATCGATGGCAAATATACTAAAGGCATCAAATCGTATACCTAACTAAAAATATACCTAGAATTGCATAATATTTATTATCACCTACAACATAAGAACGCTTTTAGCAATACAAATAAAATAACATAACCCTGTAAAAAAAAAGAAAAAAAAATTATGACGTAATTCCGGCTCAACAAAAATTCGTTTACCACTCAGACTTGACATTACCAGTAAGTTATAAAGTGACTTCTAAGTGCCCTAAGTACACACCTGTTTACTTCAGAACATTACTACTAACTCAGCGATAACATATTTTCATATCAAGTGCTCAAGTAAACATCAAATAAGTTGTGTGTTGATTTTTTTATAGATTAGGTGTCGATATTACTTTAATATGTCGTGTTTAGAGGTCGATACTCCCGAAACTGAAAACTAAATATTTAAAAATCGATTGCTTGGAATTATGGTATTTTTTTTATTCCTTTTTCTTTGAACTGCGTAATTGTGTGTGCCAATATTTAGTCAAGTTTTATTATCTGAGGTGTAATGTTTTAGAGAAAGATTGTTATTAAGATTGATGCATATTTTCTTAATCATTAATTGACAAACACACTTACTCTAAAATTTCTCTCTACCTTTTGGTGAGCTTTGTTCTCCCAAAACAAGCCATTTAATAAATTCACATCTTGCGTCGTACATTAATATCGAACAATAAAAGTTAAATTTGCATCTAATACTTATACCTACTTACAATAAACTTTAAATAACGGTAATTCCACAATACCGGTAAGAGAATCAAGCGCAGAATCAGAGGTCTAACATGATTAACTTCCAAATTTCGGACTGCTATGAAAAGAAAAACATAATGGAAAAATTCAATAACACTTTCTCCGACCTGGCAATTGAACCCAGGACCCCACGAATTCAATGAAGCAGTCTTCTCTTACCTATTACCCTCATCATTACCCTCATTCATTTTTCGGCACGACGCTTCGCCGCGTCTCCCTAAACTTGAATCTGATACCATTCTCTGTTACAAAATTTCTTATTGCATACCAACATGCTACATAGCCAATCATAAATTTATCATATATTTTAAGATAGTTTTGTTAATCTATCTTATAACAGAAGCACCAATATATAAACTGAGCAAATGATAGCGTGACGCGTGGCACGATTTAACCTTCCAATGACGATGTATGCGGTATGCGATTTTACTGAAACAGGAGTTAGGAGGTTCAGACTACAGAAATGAGTTTTATACAGCCGTGGCCGTAATTTTGAATATTAGATTTTACTATTGGATAAACAATATTTGAACAACCGGCCAAGTGCAAGTCGGATTGTCATAGGTCCGAAGAGTTTCGTGCCACTGTACAATATTTAATATTGTACCAATATTTAACTTATAACTTTATTTGATTTTTATTTTTTGTATTATAAAATATTTTGTTATGTCATATCAGCAATAAAAATACACACTGTATCAAAAACTCTCTACCCTTTACGGTTCGTGAGATACAGCCCGCTGACAACAAACGGACGGACAGCGGAGGCTTTGTAATAGGCTCTCATTGCCACCTTTCAGGTATGGGGTCTTAAAAAAGAATGATGAATAGGGTTCTTCAAACATTCAAATAACTAAATCCTAGAGTAACTGAAATGACATTTCGGAAAAAACATTTTTGACTTTAAAAGATTTAAGTGCCTACCAAAATAGGCTTTCTCAATATATTCTAGTGACTTGGAATATTCCGAAAGGTAGTTTACCTACACGAGTAAGTATTTGGAATGTTTATTATCGATACAACATGATCAGCACATATTTACTCGCCTAGCGTTACTTGCACCTTGTCATACTATGTTTTATGTATCTAGCTCAACAACGTGGGTGGAATTCTCGGTTTACTTTTCACACAAAAACTCAACACTATCGTGTATATCATCACCACATTACGTCTTCTCCACGGAATTTATAGGTCATAAAATAGATACGTGATAGAAAAAAATTAAAAGGACACCCGCGGGCAGGTCGGGCGTATCCTTGCTCCTTGCGACACCGTATCAACAAAGCGGGGCCCACGCGCTAATGTATTCAACGCGGCGATTGATGAAGTATAAAATTTCTTAGTACCGTCTCACTCACAATGGAATTATGATAATTTATCGGTTGGCTTGTGCCGGCCGAGTGTGTGGGAACGCGCGCGGCACGGGCTTTCCCACGACGCCGCGCTACGAAGAAGAACGTCTCATTGGCTACGACCAGAAGCGTCGCTTACGCCGTTATCTGCTCGCGTGTCAAAGTGCCCTCAGCGCCGACAGGTCGTAAGTACCAAGTGGCCCGCGCTCGGGGCACGACTCGCCTATTCCGAAGGCGGTGTTGACACATAGGACGTTTTGCCGTCTAGCGGTGTAAGACAGAATTGGAGTAAGTAGCGTCACGGCGGCTTCGACCGCACAATGGGTCGGTGTCGAGTCGACTAGCGGTGCTGGGAACAAACTCACACCTCCGCAAGGTGATAGTCAATGTTATTGTTTTGACTGACTAATTAGGATGACGTTTTTGAAACTCAAGGATATTGCGCATGACAAATGTTAATTTCGTGTCTTGTTTTAGGATTAGAGTGAAAAATTACGTTATTAATTTACGTTTACATAAACATCTGTTGAAAGTTAAACGGTTGTCAAAAAGAATTAATCATGGTAACTGTAATAAATAATGCTTGTATGTTATATGATTTTCTTTATAAATGATAGGAAAAAAACTAGATAGTTGTAAGAGAAATATTTGTAAAATCTAACTCACATTGCTGGTGTAATAGAGTTTACCGTGAGCCGTGCAGGCAGTCACGGCAACATTTTCCAAAGTAGGCCACAAGGCACAAATAATAATTAATAACACACGTAAGCAGTAAAAAGTCGGTGCGACAGTAATAATTTCTATTCGTCACTCTGTCTGTATGACCGACGGAGGCGATAACGCGCCTCATGTCGCCGTAGAACTGCGCCCGCGCCGCCAGCGCAGGGCTGTCACAACCGGCAAAACAATATTCCGCAATATTTTATTTTTTTATTTTTTGAATATTGTGGCACGATTTGCATATCAGTACCAAGTCTGGTTTTCAATAAAGAATATGCTTTAGCATTGTAAAATCATTGACCAGAATATAACAATTAAAAATATGACTACAAAACTACCTACTAATAAGTCTTTAATGCACATTTTTATTGTTAACTACTAAAAAGAAGGAATTTCGTCCCTTGACAGTTATTGAATTCATCGCCACGAGTCACCTTGCCGTTGTGACGTCACTGCGTATTCTTTGGCGCGCGAATCAGAAGGGAGCGTCTTGGCATGCGTACGCGCAGGGTGACGTAAGGAGGGTGCGCGTGGGAACTCATGCTAGCCAGCTGCTATCAGCTGAGACCCTCACATGGATGTACAGCTGTTTGATCTTACCGACAGTGATTTATGTAATAATAGTTATAGAATAACAGGCTAAAATTTTTGACCACGCGTAACGGTTTTCTTTATTTCAAAAAAATAATTATTTAAATTATGATTACATATATTATTATTTTTACTTATTATTTCATATTTTTTTATACAATAAAAAATATAGGCATTTACACAAATGTATGAAAATAAAGATAATTAAGGAAATTTTACTACATTTAACAGTTAATGTAAAGTAATTACTCACTCAATGTATTTTGAGGCCAACAACATGTAAAAAGAAAAACAAAAAAATAAAATAAAAATGCTCAAAAACCTATTACAATAATTTATAGCATGTAATCAAAGATCTTTAAAATATTCGTATTGTGAAAGATTTTAAAAGATAATTTAAAGTGAAATCGAGAAAAAAAAAATTAAAACGTCGTGATGACTCCGTCGTTAATTAAAACATATTTTATTGAAAATAAATAAAGTTAAAGATGTGCTAAAATAAGGTACCTAACTACTATCTAATCTTGTCTATAAAATCACTGAATAAATCTAAACTAGCGAGTGCCACCCCTTACTTTTATCACGGGCGTTTTGCCACAATCGGTGTAGGGCGCATAAAAGCAGAGCGACGGGCGGCGCGCGCGCCATTCGCTCACAGACCGTCGCGCGCGCACCAATGATCCTACCCGCCCGTACTATGTCGCCGCCGCACGGCGCCTTCCACCCGCCTGCGCATGCGCAACCCGACGAGGAACCCGTCTCCCGAACATACCAGTACAGAAAAGTCATGAAACCTATGTTAGAAAGGAAAAGGAGAGCACGCATCAACCGATGCCTCGACGAACTCAAAGACCTCATGGTTACCGCCCTGCAAGCTGAAGGAGAAAATGTCTCCAAACTGGAGAAGGCCGACATCCTGGAACTCACCGTGCGGCACCTCCACAGCCTCAAAAGGAGAGGCCAGTTAGTGCTGAAACCCGAAATGTCTTACGCAGAACGTTTTCGTGCTGGATTTACTCAGTGTGCTACAGAAGTGTCTCAGTTTATCGCGAACGCTACGTTAGCTGCCACCGCGATGCAGCGCCAAGGCCCGGTGGATCCTCAAGCAGGAGCGAGGCTGCTGCAGCACCTCAGTAACTGTATAAGGAGGTTGGAGAATCCTCAAGTGGTGCAGCCCCAGCCGATAGCGCCAAATGGTGTTGCGAGGCCAACGCCTCTGCAGGCCATCGCGCCGGCGCCTCCCCAGCAGCAACCCGTGGTCCAGAGGACATCGTTACCAGATCGAGGATTGAAGAGGCTGGCGGAGCCGATGGATTCGGAAGCGGCGCTCGCGAAGCGTGCGTACGCGCCGCCCTCGCCGCCGCACAGCCCCGCCTCCGAGCCCGACTCCGCCCAGTCGATGTGGCGGCCGTGGTGACTGCTCCTCAACCTCGCAGGACCGTGTGACAACGTGTGATAATCCTTTATGTTGTTGTTTGTTTCTATTAACGTTCCTAGAACTGATGTGTGTTAACGAAGTATTGGTTGTACTCGCTTTGCTTGTTGAAGTTTTACTTTTTTATTAATTTAATAAATTAAGGTTTTTTTTGTTCAATAGTAAAGTGTTATTTTTGTATTCCTAACTTCAACGTCTTCCGCGTCGGTTAAAGCATTTACTTGTACATTTGAGTACCATGTAGCGTAGTTAGTACCTAAGTCTACTGTGATAAATAGTTATCTTTAGGGATTGTTAGGTTAGCGAAAGGGGATGTCTACTGTAGGTTTATTGAATGATAAAAAGAAAATAAACAATGTTTACAGTAATATTTGTTTTGTTTTGGTCACTACCTTGTTCTAACACTGATATTAATGGACACGCATTAACACTTATATATCGCACTATCAATAACTAACCCTAAACTAACTACCTCACCTATATTCTTCAGTAATTTCAAAACACTTATTTTACATACTACTATTTCCATCAAAAGTTGAATCTTACATTTCTCATAGTCGTTCAAAATCTTATCTACCATCCAATTAGAACATTTAAACAACTGTAACTCTTCATATCCTCATAATAAGATTTAATTCACATCTTAATTAGATATTGCACTGACTAAACTAAAGGTCTCATTTCCTTACAATCTCCAGTTGCTTCAGAAAAAAAAAATTCAGCACAAGTTGAAATGTTCCTTATCCATTCTTTGTTAGAGTTTAAATTGCGTTGGTAAAATGATAATAAATTGCACATGTTCAGTAATAATGTAATGGAGTGCTGTTTTATTAAATATTCTAGTAAATTTCTTTGTATTGTAATTGGGTGTTGTTCACACGGTATTCAACGACCGTGCCAGATTTTATTGCCCAAGAACATCTACAAAATCATTCCGTTTTTGAACGTCGACCCGCTTCATAAAGCATAGCATATATTAAGTTTGAGATTTCGATCTACCTACTTATATAATAATAGACGTTAATTTAAAAAATAAAATAAAATTAATACTATAATTGTTGGCAAATTTCTCAGATACCTACAGAATTTAATTACAGAATAAAATTACAAACTTTTATGAACGATCGCAATCTAAACTCAGTCTCAATCTGTCAAAAAATACGTCTTATTTACCGATATTTATTGACATCGATTGTCACTGAGATAAGATTGCGACTAGATATTGAACGTTTTTAATTAGTACAATGTCATTGACCTTCAAATTATTAATTAAATTATCGATAATACTACTGTTTCTAACACATCAATTGGACGTTATAATATCATAAAATAACACCCTATCGAACTGCTTACAATAAAAACAAAACGTGGAACCGCACCACGATTTTCTGAATCACCACATTTCATTTTAGAATGTAAACAATCATTGAATGTCTTACTAAGAATAATACCTATAAAATCGTGATTGGAATTAACGGTAAGTAATAATTTTACTGTGCTACTTATAAACACTGACTTGTGCTACTGACATCACTAAAGTAAAGACAGAACTAATGCTACTGTTATTTGCGTCAGTCAAGGAACATCACTAGCTGACTAACAGTAAAGCTGTGGGTCAGAGTAACTTTACATTCTTGTTGCAAGAGGTCATCTAAACATCTTCCTGTCTCAAAACATTATCAATGAAAACTGTATGCTGTCTTTGTGTTCTTGTTTTTCATTACCATTTTTTTTATACAATACCTACTGGTTTAAAACATAACTGGCGAAATGTGGGTGTACTAATGGGTACACCTCTGCCTAACTCTTCGGGGATTACAGGCGGGATGTTATGTTATACAATACTAGCGACCCGCCCCAACTTCGCATGGGAGATATTAACTACGTCTTCCTCTTGAATTACTCTAATTATTGATAAAATAAAATAAATAAATAATAAATATCTTGGGACAACTCACACACGGCTATCTGATCCCAAGCTAAGCAGAGCTTGTGTTATGGTAACCAGACAACTGATATACATACTTATATAATTTATAAATACATACATATTATAGATAATTCACACCCAGACACAGAACTAACAATCATGCTCATCACACAAAGTTTGTCCTGGGTGGGAATCGAACCCACGACCTCCGGCTTAGCAGTTAGGGCCCCTAACCACTAGACCAACAGGCCCGTCAGGCGATGAAAACCGCAATACAATCCGTTGCTTAGTTTTAAAGATCTAAACGTACAAATGACGGGAAGTGATTTTGTCGTATACTATGTAGAGATAGGGCAGTGTTAAAGACGAAAATATAGTCGATTCCACTGCGACACAGGTACTTAATGCCTGGTTATGGTAGCTCCTTTGTTTAGCTGACGAATCGTTGATAAAAATAATATACTTAATTTCTCCATACCGAATTTGGGTCACAGCGGCTAACCTCAGGGGACACTAACCAAGTACGCTTGAAATATTATGGTGCATTTCCTCTTTTCTCACTCTCATAGACCGATGGGACGGCCATCTGACAGGACTAGGAGAGATCAGGCTCAGGACCAACAGCTTTGCGTGACGGCGTTAACTGCTAATTACTTTGGTATTCAGTGGATAAGAGGATGCTACAGCCGATCTTTAAGACGGTAACCCCTTAATTGGTTTTTTAAACTAGGTCATAAAAGTTGGGCCTTAATATATTTTAGGATACTTAAATATATTAAGGTATATTCTAAAGGTATTAACGAGGAATTCTAAATTGTAGATGAGGCGATAAGAGTATGTAAGGATCGTAGCAGGCCGCGTTCTGTAGTTTCTGCCTACCCCCATGGGAAAAAGACATGAGTTTATATATGTATGTATGTATATCTAAATTCTGTTATGGCAACATTGGCAACAAAACAAAACATCTAAAGCAGGAAATAATTAATAAAATCAGCAGTGATAAATAAAGCCACTTCACAATCAAACAAACAGTATTATTTAATTATCGCTGTGACCAAATCGAGCGCATCCAAAAAAGCCGTTCGTGTTACAAGACCTTTAGAAGGAGCGATTACGGGCGGAGAGGCGGCGCGCGCGCATACAGGTATAAACAGAAGCCCGACAACGTACAATAAGTATTTTTGACAATTTTCGATAAGGATCTTAAAAGTAGGTAGGTACCGTTGCAAGAAAAGTAAAATAGGTGCCAATGAGATGGAGGTGAGATGAGTTAGTTAATTAGATGGCTACCTTGGAACCGGGTGAAGACGGGTTGTTGGAAGCAGTCAGCTGTAGATATACATCATTTCGAGTTTTTTCAAATATAACAAGTTGCATAAAAGCTTTTAAAAATATCGTGGACAATCCATTATGGCGTAGGTAAAAAGTAAAGTAGGCGAAAAGTATACTAATTCAAAACTAAAATGTTATTTGCCTTCTCAATGTAAATATTACATAGAAAAGAACAATAATTACTTAGTTACCACGTCCTATAATGAGATTTAGAATGTAAAGGTGAAAAAAATCAACGAAAACAAACTATTCTAATTTTAATCAATACGTAATTAAAGTAAGTTACGTTTATTTACTTTAAGTTTATTTCGCCCACAGTAAGCCTTCTGCACTTATACATTCGCGGGGCATGCGCAGGAATTAGTTCGGTACAGTCTAATTGGAACGCTCTTGCGTGCGCGCAGCCGTGGGAAACGCCCGGTGAAAATACTGTGGATCGCCGCAATTTGAAACTTAGTTACGGCAGTAAGCTTTTTTGGTACCGAAATTGTAGAATTTAATATTGACGTGCGATGAAAATATTGGTTAGTATAGGGATATGTTTGAAATTGTTTTTTTTTTTTTATTATGTCACAGATTCAGCATACGTCAGGTAGCCCGCCGCGTTCAATAAGTATAAACTACTTAAATTAAAAAAGTTTGAAGACTTTCCGTGCAAGATCTAAAAATTTTTTTTTTTTATTAACTGACTGGACTGCCTCATTGGTCTAGTAGTCGTAAGCGCGACTGCTGTGCATGAGGTCTTGGGTTCGATTCCCAGGTCGGGCGAAGTGTTATTGGGTTTTTCCATCAGGAATTTCTCAGTAGCAGCCTCGGAGTCTGGATTTGTGCCCGGTTGATGGCAATAGGCTCGCCCCCTATTACATGGGACTAAAAAAAAACATAACTGGCGAAATGTGGGTGTACTAATGGGTACACCTCTGCCTAACCCTTCGGGGATTACAGGCGTGATGTTATGTTATGTGTTTTTATTAACTTTACCTTACTTTAGCGTTGTCGGCAAACTGTATGCGAAAGTTTTAATTAATAGAGTGATAGGAGTGACTGATGAGAAAATTTGGGATGTGCAAGCGGGATTTAGACAGGGAATGGGCTGTATGGATCAGATCTTCTCTTTAAGGTGCATAGCCGAAAAACATCTGGCAAAGCACAAGAAAGTCTATTGCGCTTTCGTAGACTTGGAGAAGGCCTATGACAGTGTGTGGAGGGAAGAATTATGGTCGACTCTATCCATGTATGGTGTGGACGGACGCTTGATACGAGCACTGAAATCTTTATACAAAAGTTCCAGTGCTTGTGTTAGGATAAATGGGGCATACACTGACTGGTTTTGCATCTCAAGAGGTGTAAGACAGGGCTGTGTAGCGTCTCCTTGGCTGTTCAACCTATACATGGATAGTTGTTTGGCGGATTTGAGAGAGAGTGAGTGTGGATTAAGGATGGATGAGTTACCTGTCAAATGCCTGTTATACGCAGATGATCAAGTTCTTCTTGCATCGTCGGCAGAACAGTTGCAAGACATGGTAACGGTAATGAATGATGCGTTTAAGAGGAAAGGAATGAATATAAATGTGAATAAGACGAAAGTGATGGTTTTTGAAAGAGAAGAGGATGTATCGGCGTGTGATGTGAAAATAAATGATAAGAGTGTGGAGCAAATGAATGAGTTTGTATACTTGGGTAGTATGTTTACTAGAGATGGAAAGATTGATGCTGATGTGGAAAGGAGAGTAACTGCGGGAAATAAAGTGAATGGTGCTATACATGCGGTTGTGACCAACCAGTCCATGTCAAAAAAGGCTCGAATGGCTGTTCACAACGGTGTGCTGGTGCCTACGCTTATGTATGGAAGTGAATGTTGGGTATGGCAAACGAGGCATGAGAGTAGGATTAATGCTGTGGAAATGCGTTCCTTGCGAAGTATGTGTGGTGTAACATTGAACGATAGAGTGAGGAATGAGGTTATACGGGACCGTTGCGGATTAAAAGAAGATGTAGTGACAAAGATAGAAAAGGGTATGCTTAGATGGTTCGGTCATGTTGAGAGGATGAGTGAAAGACGATTGACAAAAGGTATTTATATGGCAGAGGTGAGTGGCAACGCCGGGAGGGGTCGCCCTAGGAAGACCTACACTGACCTTATTAGTGAGGTCCTTCAGAAAGGTCAGGTGCGGAGTACTCGTAACCGGCGTGCTTGTATGACGAGATGTATGAACGTAGATGAGGCGAAAGGAGTATGTAAGGATCGTAGCAGGTGGCGTTCTATAGTTTCTGCCTACCCCTATGGGAAAAAGGCGTGAGTTTATGTATGTATGTATGTATGTACTTTAGGAAGTCCTCCTGTGTCGTGAAAGCGCTTACAAAAATATAAACTCAAATGCATGCTCAAACTATGAGTCCTAGAACAACTATCTGCAGGCCATGCTAATATCAGTTCTGTCCAAGAATGGAACCCAAGACACGCAGCAAAGAAGCATTGACAATGACATTTTTGACAGTTTGAGACTAAGATTAGATTGCGATCGTTCCTAAAAGTTATTAGAAATGCCCCCTAACCAAAAACATAATTTGCATCAACTTACAAAGTGGAAAGTGGTCTAATCAATGTTCGTATATCATTGACAGTAATTGTTACAAAAAGGAACACAATCTTGATTGTCGCCGTCAATTGCATTGTTAGCAATCATTATCAATCAAGACAGGCTCTCATAACAGACGCCTACTGTTTAACCTTTTTATTAGCTGTAAATTATCATAACTTCATCCTTGTACGTCGATTGGGTGAGCAGACCATAATATTTGTGATATGGTTGAGGTGATGATATGTTCAGGTTTTTATTACTGTCTCGTAGGTCGTCGCAAAGCGCGACTGCTGTGGATGAGGTCTTGGGAGCGATTATTTCCAGGTCGGGCAAAGTTATATTGGATTTTTCCATCAGGAATTTCTCAGAACTAGCCCCAGAGTATGAATTCGTGCCCGGTTGATGGCAATAGGATCGCCCCCTATTTCATGAGACTTAAATAAAATCGGCTTAACTCCCCATGTTTTTCAGGCTCGCTTGATTACACTACTAGACCAAAGAATATTCGAAATTGCATACGATACTTTTAATTAAACCAGTTGGCCCATTATAAGATAGTAGCATGTAATTTATGTCTTTAAACCAGTACGTACAGGTAATCCTGTCAATGACGTGTTTAAAGTTGACTATCCCGGTTTTATATCGCAGGGGGAATTACAAAACATCAGACTTTAGTGGTTTCCTACGTCATAAGCGTAGTTGGAATTTACAGATTCCTTAAGGACCAAAAAATAAGCTAATAGAAAAATAATTGCGTCCTTTTCTTATCTAAATAATTATGTATTTAAAAGCGAAAGGTCATACACTTACTTATCACGAAATATCTGAAACCGCTTGACGCATAAAGATGATGATAGTAGACGTCTGCTAAGTTTTTTTTTTTCCAGGCGTTGAAACGGAGGTCCAAAGTTTGTTTGAAGAAACAATATGCGAACGCGGGCGAAGTTGCGGGCAGAAGCTAGTTTCTTATATTTTTTAAAGTTTTCCGAAAACAAAAATGATAATTCGTATTACCAACGCAACAAATGTAATTTGATTTTTAAATTTGGAATTAGCCGTTTCTCACATAGATAATTAATATGTATTTATTTACCTAGTTTTGTAGTGTAGGCTTAATGGGTATAACATCAAAACAATTTTTTTTTATTTAAAATTCGGAAATCGGATCGCATCAAAAACATTTAAGTTGACCAACTTGTGCTTTATTAATTAAAAATTTACTGTAACCAGATCACTAATTAATGATTTCTTTGATCAACCTTTTTACTAAAATGGAGCGATAATCATTAACATTTTAACACTGGCCATTGTCCAACCATAACGGTACAACTCGAGACGACAGTGTTTTGTTTTTATTAAAAACACTGATAATAGGTATGGATATCGAAAGTACAGACAAGCAACTGGTTTGCAAAGGATTAATTTAAAATAAAGGTCAGAAGAATGTACAAATATGGCCATAATTATAAAGCCTACGCCAATAAAAGTTATAAGCCCTTTTTAATTCCACTAAATTGGATGTTTCTGAAGCAATACTGGACCCAATTTATTTTAGTATTCTTAAGAGACTTTTAACTGATTTTCCGTGTCTACTGTGCGATCCGATGCCTATTAAGCATTTTAATAAACGGCAGGATATCTTTAAGCTCGTGCTTTGAAGATTAACAATATACCTACTCACTTGCTTTCAGATAGCTTGAGAAATAAAGTATTAACCAAGTGGAACAAAAATAAAGAATAATATAAAGAAGAAGAAAAAAAAATAGAAAGAAAATAATATAAAGAATATCAAGACTAAAATAAAGAATTAGTCGAACTAGACTAAAATAAAGAATTAATCGAACTAGGCAAAAATGAAGAATTAGTTAAACTAGACTTAAACAAAGATTTAGCCAAATAAAACTAAAATAACGGTAAAAATTAGTTTAGGTTAAATAAGAAGTAAAAGATTTCAGATTACCATCTTAATTCGGTTCTTTAAAGTATAATAATTAAATAGCGATATCTATAAGATTAATCAAATAACTAAGTATAAAAAAAACAGGAAACTATTTAGATAATAATTAACACTTTATACAGGAAGACGTGTAATGTGGTATTACACCATCTATAGCAACATAAACGGAAATAATACAGACTCAGATTAATCTCGACCATATTATGTGTCCGTTTGTGTGCTTATCTTAGTCGTGTCTAGACTAAACGTCACGGAGGGTATGCGTTTTATAATAGGGTTTATTTAGTTTAATGTTTAAGTTTATTTCATGGAATAGAATTAATAAATGAATAATTATTAATTAATTAATTATAATTAAGGTTGTATTAATGGTCACGGCACCACATGAGACTGTTCCTGAGATGACTAGTCAAATAAAGTTTTTGTTTTTCTAAAATGTAAAGCATTAGGGTGATTGTCGGCTTCCCCCGAAGGGGAATACAACCTTAATTCTATTGAAATGTTGGTTTTAAGTCCAAAATAAATAATAAAAATGATATATCCGTAACCCAATGATACTTTCTTGGTCTATCTGGGAATCGAACTTACGACCCCACCCTCAGCAGTCAAGCTTGCGACCACGAGACCAACGGGGCAGTGAAAAAGTAGTCCATACTTATATTATAAATACGAATCTAACTCTGTATGTCTGTCTGTTACGCTTTCACGACGAAACCACTAAACTGATTTCAGTAAAATTTCGTACAGGGTGATCTTAAACCCCAACAAAGGACATAGGCTACTTTTTATTCGACTTTGAATTCGATAACCGACATTTACGCGGTTGAAGTCGCGAGCAAAAGCGATTCAGTCTATAAAAGCATTACACAACTCGCAATGTTACCAAATCTTCTTTGAGATAGACAAGAATTGTTTGTAAAGACACAAAAACAAGCACTTTTGATCGCGTGCCCGTCTCTTAATATTGCAACAATTTAATTACATAAAACAAAATAAGTAATTGAATGGATGACTTCCTATATCAATGTTAATGGCTAGTACGAGATACATTTAAATGACGAGTTCCGTAGCTTTATGGTTATCACAAAATCAAGTTATGACTGTACTATTTTGTTGGGAATAATTATGAGTTTTTGTAAAGTTTATGCAGTTTTCAAGAAAATAGTTGCGTTTCTGCTGTGCTAAGTAAAAATCTCTCTTGGTGATTTAAGTGAAGTTAGCTTGAGTTGAGCTGTCATTGCAACGATATTAGAGATTGACATCTCCTGTCAAGATTATTTCAAGTCCATTTCAGGTAGCAGGTAGCTAATAACGTACCTAAGTAAATTCTTAATATATCGTAATAAATATTAAACTAAACTAATTTGGCAGCGATGCGGACGAATTTTTTGATGCCCTATGAGGTTAACCCTTTCTGTCTCTTTTTAAAATTGAACATATTTTATAATTAATAAGGTAAGTAAGTAATTCTAGTAACATATGAAAGATCGCAATCTTAATAATGATTGTCAATTGCCTACATTTTATTGATATTTATTGTAGCTGAGATATTCATATTCATTTATTGCATACTATAATGTGCACAAAAATGTTACATAAGCTTGACTTAAAATAAAAAGAAAATAAAAGAAAAAAAATGAAAAATAGCATTTCCTATAAGTAGGTACCTAAAAGTTACAGTTACAGTATTATATTATATATTTAAATATTTTTAATTTGAAGAATTGGCCTTTATTAAATGAGCTGGCAGCTTAGGTATACAAAAAAGAACTCACTTTCAAAAATTAGTAGAAAAAAATCCCAAGTGCAACAATTTTTTCACTTTTTTTTTCTATGTTTTTAAATGCTTTTAATAATCCAACCCTCATGAATGCAATTTTAATCTTTTGTTAAACCAAATTCCCATGGAACCCTAAAACCATTACCTATAAGTAACGAAAGCGTAACCCAACAAAAAGTAAAAGTGTTATTTTTTTTCCATTGCGTTGCTTTGCTACGAATCTGCTTCTAGTTTTACGTAATTCCCTTTCAATTCCGATACTTGGATGTTTCGATCGTCCATTTTGTTACTTTACTGCGATTCTATTGTATTAATTGTAATAGATATAACAATTGAATACGGAAACATCAATAGCACGATGCTGTGATAAAAATGATCATTTTTTTCTTTTATTCTTTTAATATAATTGAACTTACTACCACTTACTACACATTGCACACTAGGTATTTACTTACTACTTTATTACGTCTTTCGAATTATACATTTAAATATATTTTATATAAAAATATGTGATACAATATTGTATAATATAATATTGTGATGGCCCATTGGTTACAACCCACATTTCGCCAGTTAACAATTAACAACAACAAAGAATAAAAACAACAACAATTTTTATTTTTTCTGTGCATGAGGTCTTGGGTTCGATTCCCAGGTCGGACAAAGTGTTATTGGGTTTTTCCATCACGAATTTCTCAGTAGCAGCCTTGGAGTCTGGATTTGTGCCCGGTTGATGGCAATAGGCTCGCCCCCTATTACATGGGACTTAAAACATAACTGGCGAAATGTGGGTGTACTAATGGGTACACCTCTGCCTAACCCTTCGGGGATTACAGGCGTGATGTTATGTTATGTTATGTAACAAAAATTTAAAATTGTTTTTTTAAGGCCGTGTAAACATTCATAAGCATTTGGTAAAAAGCAGGTATTTCCTGGACATTACAAACCAACACTTTAATTCAATTTTTTCGTATGTATATATTGATTAAATGCCTATAAATACAAACGCATCTTCCCGAGTGCCGTCGCGGTATTTACCAAGTGGGCGTGTGTAGGAGGACTGAATAATGCATAGATTATTAAGTATTTATCAAACTAATCGTGAGAATTGATGATATTCTTCAAAACCCATCGATTTGTCATGCCCACATACGACGGACTTATATTAGCTTTCACTTTACGTTGATATACGTCAGGGGTCTTAACAGAATACCGTGGCCCCGGAACGTAAAGGGCAACAGAAGGAACAGGGTGGTTTTTTAGTCAGTAAAAGTCTGACAGTCCCTTCCGCCCCACCCAGGGCGGAAGTCGTCATTCGATGATTTTTATAACCTTAAAAAAAAAGGCGTGGTCAACCATTAAATCGGTTATTAGTCGAGTTGATCTCAGATGCATATTTCACCCTAAACTAAGTTGTAACTAAAAAATAAACTTCAATTTAGTTTTCCGTTTAAAAAAAATTACAAGAACACCTACTCTTAAGTATATTGTTTCATTTACCAGTTATAATTTCGTATAAATCTTTACTCATATACGAGTAATAAAGCAGAAGAGTTTTGTGTTTATTTAAACGCATAAATATCTGAAACTACCAATCGAGTTTGAAAAAATCTTTTTGTATGATTTATGAGGAATAATAAAGGCTATATAACATCAAGCTACGTCCTGCGGGAGCGAAGCAGTGATCAATGACGTAACTTAACGCGGGTTTTGTGACAAAATCGCACGACAATTGATTTAAAAAAATGTATAGTATAGATTTACTTTACTGCCTCGTTGGTCTAGTGGTCGCAAGCGCGACTGCTGTGCATGCGGTCTTGGGTTCGATTTCAGGTCGGGCAAAGTGTTATTGGGTTTTTCCATCAGGAATTTCTTAGTAGCAGCCTCGGAGTCTGGATTTGTGCCCGGCTGATGTCAATAGGCTCGCCCCCTATTACATGGGACTAAAAACATAACTGGCAAAATGTGGGTGTACTAATGGGTACACCTCTGCCTAACCCTTCGGGGATTACAGGCGTGATGTTATGTATGTATCTATTTACTTTATTTATTTAAGGAACACAAAACAATACAATGCAACATATAGTATTAAACTTCAGATCGAGAACATATTCCTAAATGTGAGTTATTGATTAAAATATCAAAAATAGACAGTCTATCGTAGCAAATGATTAATTCTCGCTTTGCTAATTATCTCTGGCGGTTGTGAGTTAAGTTTCAATCAACAAATTTTAGTACTAAATACTAATTAGGTACTTGCATGTTAGCGGGGTCAAAGTTCGTAACGGTCTAAAATTAATAATGTAGTGCTAGTCGAATGCTTGTTAGCTCCATTTGATAATGGTACATTTTCTATCGGTTAGTTTATCTATAGGATTATAAACCGTAGAATTTTCTATAAACATTTATTTTCTTCTTAGCCTGTCGATGACAGTTATAAATATTGTGTCAGACCAAAATTTGTAAACGAATTTGGAGCTTTCAGTAGCGTCCATCAGCTCCTGTGATAAAAAACAATGAAACAGTTAATTTGCCTCCCTTGATAAAAATCTTCCTTGGGGAATTTAGGTGCAGTGAACTTGAGGTGACCTGTCAACTCACCTGCAAAATTATTCTGTAAAATGTCCCTCAGTGAAGTCGAGAGCGTGGATCATGCATCATGAGAATACCGGGCTCCCAACTCATTGTAGCAGAAGAAACCGCGAGATTTTAGTCAGTAAGAGTCATAAGCCTTCGTTCTCCCAAGATGGAGGGTTATCCATATTTATACAGAAATAAAAGAGGTGAAAATAATCTTGAGGTGAACCATCATTCCACCTTTTCTGATATTCTATAAAATTCTCCCTCAGTAAATTTAAGTGACATGAGTTTGAGGTGAATTGACCATCCCTACTAACAGTTTACCACAAACACACTCGTCCAAATTCATCGAGAAAGATTTTTACAGATTAGACCTTTAGGAGATAAGATATCTACCTTCTGTTTACAAAAGTACGTACGACAATATCAACTACACAACACATTCACACCTTTCTACACACACAGACAAAAATAAACCACCAACAATTTCGTAAGCTTTTACTCCTCACTTTTTACTCAACAGCCGTCCATTACTTTTCTATTTGTCCATAGATAAGACATCTCAATTTCAATTATTGACATCATTGTCTGCCAACATGAAAACGCAACATTGCATTCGCACTTAAAAATATAAAAATAAAAAGTTTAATTAGAATCGTGACGACCTCTCGCTTCAAAGCAATGGAGTTAATTGATTCTTGTAAAAAAACTCGCAAAACTATGCTCCGATGGACGCTGAGCTGGGTTTTTAGAGTTCCGTCCGGCCAGGGCTGGCTGAAGAACTCGAAGGAAAGGAGAAAGCACCCTGGGCTTACAAATATATCTTAAAATACTACTGTTAGGTTTTTCAAGACAGAATTAGAATTCGTTTTAAAATAATACTTTTTAAAAGAGATGGTAGTTGGCCCCTGGTGCTCTTGTTTACGATATAATTTCACTTAGCGTGTATGCTATGGAAGCCTTTACCTTGCCGTAAAACAATGCAGGCTATAGAGCAGGCCATATTATTGTAGGCAGCTTCATAGAACAAATAGTTTTTGAGATTTCATTTTGTATGTATAGGTACATAGAAGATATAATTATACAACCTGTAAATTTTACTTCTCAGTTCTCTTATGATTTATTCATTAACAATTGTTTTTTACATTGACATTTTAATATTATTCAATCAACTTTGGTTTGCTTATCTCCTCATCAACCCACATACACAGCAACTTGCACTTTCGTTTTGCAAACGAAGGGCAGCAATGCCAACAACTTGAACAGAGTAAAGAAAAGTAAAGATCGTTACGTACTGAAAGTAATTTTTATAATTAACCACTTAAAACATTTTACGAAGGTAATAAATTATGTGTTATGTTTCACTTTAGAAATTGTATATTTATTTTTAAATAAGGTAATGTGTATCTGATAATTTTATTCCAAAATTAGAAGAAATAATCCTGTCAAATGGAAATGGTCAGCCCTAAAAATCCACGCAACAGTAGCGCAACTCCGTTGACCAACACAAGTGCACTGGACTTTGACAGATGGACCAAACATTTACATAAACGACAGTTCACTCAAGTAGAACATGTCAGTAATACAACGGTGACAAAAAGTGTCCCAGACAAAATATAGAAAATGTCTAAATTGCAAAGAAAAGAAATTCGATGAAAAAACTACAAGACCTAAGTTTTGAAATATTTTTTTTCGATTTTTTACAAAACTTGTGAGTACAGCGAGCGATAATTGCAGGGGCGTAGCTACCGTCATATCTACTGTATCAAAGAGACGGGCCCCCCAGCTGCAGGGGTCCCAAAACCGCAGTTAGATTGATGGGCCCCCCAACAAATTTTGATACAGGGTTCGTCTAGGCCAAGAAACACAACGCTATGGGTTAAGAGAGGACTGACTGAGTTTTAGGATTGCGAAATATATAAATCAGTAAAAGAATTTATTCAAATGAATGTAGAAAAAAAACAACACGAGATTAACCATTTTGTAATCCACCATCCATGAAATTTCAAAACATCTATACCTCTTAATTGAACCCAAAACTATAGGCATGCTTGTTATTTATTTATTTTATAGTAAAAGAACAAAAGTAAAGTAAGTGTTACGTTAGGCATTCGGCGCGGTTGCGTCAAAAAGTCGCACGTCAGAACAGTCGTGATTGCGGCGCGCGCCGACCGCCGTCACGCGCCTGTGGGTCGTGCACGAGCGGACAGGGACGAATTGCACTTGAAATAACTTCAGTGAAATGTATACCGACATATGCTATCAAAAAGACTCTAATATAAACTACTTTCTTAATCAACAAAGCCTACTTGAACTAAAATTTACATGGGAACTATAAAATGGACTATACTTAAGTAGTTACTTTTTCATTACATTACATACATTGTTAGTTTTATTAAATTACAACTAGGTTTCGTTAATTAAAACACCCACAATTTTACGGTCAGTATCAAAGACTATCAACAGCTTATCATTAACAACCCGCTATAACTTCCGTTCAATCATCAATCACCTACAATAGCCAATCAAAAAGCCGTTAATCCAAATCCGCGCCTGTGCACAACTCGCCACAGGCGATAGTTTTCCCACGGTCGCGGGCGGCCTGCTTCGTGGCCAAGTATAGCTCTGCCATTTGCATACCCGCCCCTCACCACCTACCGTATTACACGACTAACATACTAAGTCGGCTTATAAAGCAATACGTCTAACAAACAAACGACTTTTTAAATTGACAGCGTAACATTGCGGTAACAACGTCCAATTCATTTTTTAATAGACCGAGACTGGCTAATGTATACTAGTTTAACTAGATTTGAATAGGTGATGTTCTTGTCGATCGTTATTTTGACAACATTGTCATTACAGGACGTAGACCTCGTGTGCATAATATTACAATTTATCAGCTTGCTTTGAAGATGTATCGTGTTTTGTTTTGACGTTGATTACTTCATTTACATGGCGGTTCTGGTCACACGCTGGGAGTCACGTGTGTTATGTAAGCTTGGTTTGCCAAAATGAACCAACCCACAATGTTTTAATTATTTAATTAATTACGTCAAAATAATTTAATATGTGTTGAATGCCAAAACTTATGCTTAGAGATTTTGTATCAACGTTATACTTACTATTTCCCAAATCATTATAGGTACCTAATTACTTAAAAAATCATTTTGGCATGACTAAATCCATCTAGACTCTATCTATTGTAGACTTGTTTGCTGTAGAATCTAGCTGTAAGAGGGTAGATCCTACAGACACAGACAGAGTTTGGTTACAACAGAGATTTGCCTGGCAACAATGTAAAATATTGTTGGTTTAATTCTCGATTTCAACAAAGGCTTGACTTTGTATACCTATAGAAAAAGGTTTGGTGTGTTAAACTTTAATGTCAATTCAGAAAACCATTAGAACATAACATAACATCACGCCTGTAATCCCCGCAGGGTTAGGCACAGGTGAACCCATTAGTACACCCACATTTCGCCAGTTATGTTTTTAGTCCCATGTGACAGGGGGCGAGTCTATTGCCATCAACCGGGCATAAATCCAGACTCCGAGGTTGCTACTGAGAAATTCCTGCAAACTCAATAACACTTTGGCCGACCTGGGAATCGAACCCAAGACCGCATGCACAGCAGTCGCGCTTGCGACGATTAGACCAACGAGGCAGTCAACCATTAAAACCATCCCCGACCAGTCCCCGGAAAATTACTGCTTTATAGGCCCTCAACTACGATTATTTTGATGCCCTGATTTTTTCTATTAAACTAGAAGTTAGTGTAGTAGTACACTAGCTACTAATTTAACTAAGAATTACAGTGAGAGTAGTAACTAACACTCCATTTTTCTTTTTCATTAAATAAGAGAAAAGAGAAATTAACTGAATCATATTGAACCAAGCAAAGCACACAGAAAAACACCGCACGATCCATTCACATTACAAAACCAAAGTGACCATTAAAAGCAATCTTAAAACCCATTTTTACTCAACACTGATTTACGCCGAACTTGATTAGTTCAAGTAAAAGACGTCGGATTTCGTTCAAAGGGTATATATAATCTGTCTACTAAAGAAGCGGATAACCCTCACACTGCCACACACTATAATCAATGCCCCGTGCCGCCCATTTCAATCCTCTTTAACCCGTAATAATACCGACATAAAATTAAATTAGAGGTCAGTTAAAAGTTCATCAATTTTTTAACGACTTCCAAAATTATCTCATTATAGAACTTTTAAAAATAATACGATTTTGTTAATGTTGTTTTTTTATGGGATTCGGTATTATTTAGGTGGTTTTTGACGTAATTATGTGTGACCTTTGATGTCATTCGAGAGGAATTACTTGGTAATAAAACAACTAAACATGCATTAATTAAATGATTTAATTTAAAATGTTGTAGAATTATGTTTAAATAAATTATCTTATGTTAATCTTGAAATAGCTAAGCAGATTCATAGCGTGGACGGTCTCCGGTTGGAGGTCTGGAGATGGATCTGGCTTTGTTGAAAACTAGCAAACGGCCCTGACTTCGCACGGGTGCAAATTCCACCTTCGGCTTGGGCTATACCAGATATAAATGTTATAACTAAACTTTAACGACGACCCCAATTTTGTATGCACTATCATAAAGAGTGACTATTCATTGAAAAAAAAAGGCGTTTCCCAGCAATAAAATTAGCTCAAAGTTATTCAATTTGATGGGCAGTATTACGTAGTATTATATTATCTGTGGTAGTATGCGTAGGCTACGTGATATGTCTTATAACACCCCGTATATCCACTTTAGAGAAATCTATATTATAAATTGTTATCGAGGGCTGTCATCCATCCCCGGATTTGTCCCAGTTTAGAGGGCGTCCGGAGGACGTCTAGAAGGGGTTGTCAAAAAGTCTTTTAGAGGGGAATCCCGATTAATAAAAAAAATAAGCGATGAATCAAAACAAATCTTAGTTAAAAGTTATTTTAAGCTTTAATATAATTATTTTTTGTAAAAATATTTTTTTCTGGGATGTCCGAGAAAAATCTCAATTTCACTCAAATGTCCGGGGTTTTTAAAGTTTTTGTCCGGCATCGAAAATTACGATGATGATAGCCCTATATCTAGGTTAATATTAGTTTCCCTCTGCAACAAAGTTATAGTGAACATTCTCAATTGACTGAATATGTAGCTCTTAAACGCAAAGTGGGTCACCTTCATTTATTACAAACAATATCGACGCTGTCAATTTGCTGCCAGTTTAAACAGGAATAGTCATAAAATCTGCATGATACAAGCATAAGAAGACTACCATAAAGGAATACGTGACCTAAACGCATTGAAGATCATAAAAAAGTTAATCGAGAATCACTAAATTGAGTAGCGCAGACAGTAGAAAATTGAATAAAAAAATACCAGCCAAATGCTAGTTGGACTCGCACACGAAAGGTTCCGTATATATACATATTTAACCGGTCATGCTCCGGCTGACTTACCGGTAAGTCAGTACAATAGAAAATTAATTGTGTCTCATTACGAGGGACTTGAGTAATTAATACAACGTACAAAAAGTTTAAAATTGCAAAGAAGTAATTACCTATTTTGTTAAGTAACTAAAAAATTACGGTTTTTGGATTTATTACTTCACATGTGCTACATGGCATTGCTTTCTGCAAAATTTCATGATTCTCGGTCAAAGGGAAGTCCCCTATAGGTGTTGATTCCCTAGTGAGCGACAAAATATGCGCCATAAACGACATTATTTTTAGATTGCGTTGACTTAGAAGTTTAATTTTGTCACTGCTCCAAGGGGTTTCCTCCTTAGTATTTTATTATTAATTTCAGCTCGATACTTTCACTCTTTTCTGAGGAAAAGGGTCTTGACAGTCGGACAGACAAAGTGATCCTATAAGTGTTCTATTTTCGCCAACTGAGATGCGGAACCCCAAAAAAGCCGGAATAAAGAAACTAATCTCCATCCGTCCGATTCACGATTCGCGAATCGAATAAAAAAAATGTATCAAAACGAAAGAGTTATCTTTATTTGTGATAGATATAGTTGTTTTTGAGAAAACCGATCGTCCCCGGTTCCCACGGCTCGCCTTCCGGCCGGAGCGAATTTTGACAGATATCTTCAGAATCGGTAGGTACCTACCTAACTTTATCGGTAATTCGGTACTGACAGCAAACGCGATGATAAATCGTTAGCACTTGATTGATTTAATTCTTTACTGTCGTTTAACTTTTTTGGAAACTGTATTGTTAATGTTTTTTATCAGTTAATGATGTTTACTTTAGGACGCGAATGATTTTTGCTGTAATTAATTTGTAAGAAAATTAATTACAGCAAAAATCATTTTCTTTAGTTAGCGTGAATGATTAATAACGTGATGCATCCTTACAAGACATATGTTTTAGCATGATATAAGTTTTTGTTATACTAGTTACTTTCCCGCGATTTCGTCCGCGTAAAAATTGGGTATTTTTTTGTGGACGGAGCCTGTATGTCAAATTATTTCGTTGTGATCGGTTTAGTGATTTTGCTGTGATAAGCTAACGAATAAACAGATGGTAAGTACTTTCATATTTATAATTTTAGCATGGATTTTATTATTATTATTAAAATTAGGAAGACACTACTCACACTGAGAGTGTCTTTTCTTTTAAACACTTTCGCAAATGATTTAAAAAGTTATTATGCGTAAACTGTCAAAGACATCAAGTTCCATTTTCAAACCCATTAAAATTAAAATTTGCTTGAAAGTGTTCTAAATAATTACTACCATTTAGGAACAACCCTAAGCATCAAGATTGCACGTTGACAATAATATCGTATTGCATTAATGCAGGGCTGCCTCGCACCTTGCAAGATATTTAAAAAAATAAAGAAATGTAGGTACGTCATTATTTCACGCAACCGTATAAAACTTTTATTGCGAATAAATACCACTTGTACTGAAATATTAGGTGGAGTACTATATTATGTTTAACTAGTTATACTGCGCGGCTTCATCCGCTTTCAGAAACGTCTTTAGTTACTGCTCCGCTCCTGGGGGTCGGAGCGTGATGTTATATTGCCTGTATTATTCCTCATGACTTTGGCTAGTATGAGCAAAAAGAAATTTTTCAATCTGACCGGTAATGCCAAAGATTAGCGCGTTTAAACCAGAGATGTTATGGATATGATATTTCGGATCTGAATATGGATATAAAAATAAAATTATATCGGTTTCGAATACGGTTACGGATATGTAATTATTTCGGATTATCCGATAATTTAACATCCCTGTGTTCCTCTGTGGGTGTACTAATGGCTGTACCGCTGCCTAACCCTTCGGGGATTACAGGCGTGATGTTATGTTATGTTGTGTGTTAACATCCCTGGTTCAAACAAACAAACAAGCACACAAACAAAAAATGTTTAGCTTTATTGAATTTGTGTAGATTAGTTATTCAATTTATCCAACGTGTTTATTACTGAAACATTAAACGAAATGCGAAACTGTCAGATAAATACCATATTAAAAGTTGGTAATATCATTACATCCGGTATTTAGTGATAGTTTTTTATTCATTTAAGGCATCTTTTAATCGTACCTTGTTCCAGCCTATCTATACTAATAACCGCTTGGGGCTATGCGCTACCGATTCTGCTGACGAGGCGGCAAATCATTTATTTAAAAAAATAAAGCTTTTTCTCGTGAATTCGTATGTGTGGAATTAAGAATTTAGAATTATGACAAAATTGTAAATTATCCTACGGGATATTAAATATGCTGTGTAATCTAGAACAATCTCTGTGAGCCAAATTTTAGCTTATTCCATTCAGCTGCTTAAGCGTGAAAGAGTAACAAACATCCATCTATACATCAAGCCATACATACTCACAAACAAACTTACGCTTTCTTTGATACTTTTAGTGAAACTGCCTGCGACTCGTACCTCGTGACACGTAGATATCAAAGTCAAAGTCAAATCTGCAGACAAAATTCTTCCCTGACGTCTCCTATCCACAAATTATTCAATTACTTGTTCAATTACATTGACATAGGTCAAAAACTTTTGCAGATTTCGCGATAAGTCTGTAAGTGAATGACCTTTTTATACAGATAGCATGATGACAAATAACTTCATATAAAAAAAACTGAAATGCCTAACTCATATCACTGTTGATTATTTTGCTATCGCTTCCGCCATGGAAGACTGTCGTTCAATTAGTTGCGCGGGCGCTGCGGACTAGTTCAGTAAACTATCTGTTTAGGGCGCGTGCACACCGGCGGCTGTTGATAAGGTCGCTGATAAACGCTGACACTGAGCTTGGCTTCCGTTGGTAAGCTGTCGGTGGAAAGTGGTTAGGTACTTGTTTATTCAATGAGCTCTTGAAGGAGGCTTTAGTTATTGATAGTACCTACCTACTATATTAATTTTATTGATAACGCGAATTACGGGTTGATTTTGAGGGTCTATTAATTATTTATTTATTTAAACTTTATGCAACAAAAAGGTACAAAGGCGGACTTAATGCCTTAGGCATTCTCTACCAGTCAACCAAAGGTGGTGAACAGATAACATGGCAGGTGCAAAAAATTGAACATGAGAGAAAAAATGATATATCAAAGACAAAAATAATAGCATTTTAGGTCATTTTCTTTTAAGTATAAGCCATCTATTCGCAATCACTGCAACTCCTAAAAACCAGAATTGACTGTGGCGAGGCTATGAAGTTCGATGAGTCCCAGATAAACAATTCAACAGTCTTTTTTTGAGCACCTATACTTTGAGCACCAAAGGTTGGTGCCCTTAGAATACCTCATTAAAATATAAATTGGTGATCTAGATGCTCAAATACTCCCAATGGTGATCTATTACGCTGCTAATTATAATAAAATATTAAAATATGTCTGAAAATACCACCAATTCAATACCTAGGTGCAGGATACTGCAAAACTTTGTATTATTATAATTTACGTGCCACAGAACGCTTACCATATGGAGTTTATTACCAAACATCCAAACATAATATAACCCGCCTAAAAACATTTTTTTATTCTCCTTAGAGGCATAGACAAAACCTCACTAACGCCCCGTAAAACCTTAAAAAATTAATTACTATTACCCTTAATTTATGTCAACCACCGCTCGAACCGAAGGTCAAAAAACAAAAACGCCCATGTGGCAAAGGCCTTCAAACGTCTGTAAAACCATTTTCGTTAAATACTTTTCATCTTAACCTAACTGTATTGGATTGTTATAACTAAACTATGCAAAATTTTATAGCTAAGTCAATTTTTTTTGTTCTGCACAATATCCTCGGATTGATCGTGATTTTTTGTTCAAAAGTAACGGTTTTTGTACAGAAGAAATGTTCAATAAAACTCGGTACGTTAATTGAATCGATTAATTGATGATCGGTGCGAATTAAAACAATCGTTACTAATTTATTTTGTATTGTTATGCGTTTTGGTCTAGTTTTGATTGGGATACAAACTGTCTTTTCAGTGTTTTTTTTTTACTGTTACCTAAACTTAAATAGCCTTTTTAAGTTAGTAACATTCTTAACTCAAAGTGTAAGTAAAAATGGAATTTCTTGACCATTCTTCTCCATATAGCATCAAAATGTAGTATGGACTACTAGATTCATTTCTTTTGTCTTGTTTTCGATTGAATACAGTGAATTCGGATGAAACAGATTAACAATAACATAAGGTTTATGACATAGGTTTCTATTGTCTAGGTAGCATGTTCATAAGGGACATTATTTTTTGATACATACATAACATACATAACATCACGCCTGTAATCCCCGAAGGGTTAGGCAGAGGTGTACCCATTAGTAGACCCACATTTCGCCAGTTATGTTTAAGTCCCATGTAATAGGGGGCGAGCCTATTGCCATCAACCGGGCACAAATCCAGACTCCGAGGCTGCTACTGAGAAATTCCTGATGGAAAAACCCAATAACACTTTGCCCGACCTGGGAATCGAACCCAAGACCTCATGCACAGCAGTAGCGCTTGCAACCACTAGACCAACGAGGCAGGTGTTATTTTTTGATATTTACGCGAATAGAGCCGCTAGCAAAACCTAAGTGGTCATCGTCTTTTATACACTAGGAGGTGAACATATTGAGTCTAGGTATACTAGGTAGGTGTCTATAACTTATTGTATCAAAACAATGAACAGAAGCTATGAGAAACAATCTAGTTTGTTTATACTACCGGGCTTTGACCCTAAACAAGATTCACTTCTCAGGATAATCGTGATTCATCATCACAATAAGCAGTGCAGCTACATACATATAACAAATGACGTCATCCAACCTGAAGTAAATTAAATATTGCTCAATATAAATTGCAGTGGCTAAAAATGATTTTTTGTGTAGATTTGTCGTAATTTACTGTAAAATGTTAAAGAAACTCAGAATCGATTCTCAGAATTTAGATGTAATTTTAAGAATCGATACCAATCAGTATCTAAAATCAGGTATCGATTAATGTCGCTTATGCTTTAGCTTTAAAATAAATCATTAATCGTAGGTAATAGTTTTAAATTAATTCTAAGACTTCAGATTGAAAAGTACAGTTAGTTATGATCCGCTGTATGCGCCAAAAACTTAACTAGAGTTAATTGCTGACACGGGATAAAATAAATTACAAAATGTCATTTATCATCTTAGATGACATTTTGTAATTGAATAAGCACGTGTTGGCAACTAACTCGGTGTTAAAAGATTCCCTGGCTGGTTTAAGCGGGCCTACATGCGTACACTCATCGATGACATTCCATTGAGAGCAGTGCAGTCATAAAGTCCCAAATTACGGTGGGTCTAGCCTTGACAATGAAACTGTCCTAACCTAACATCAAACGTACCACAGATTATGCCTTCTCTTGGGAATGACTCAACGTTTTTTTACCATAATAAAACAATTACGAGCTCTTCACACATCTTCGGGCCATCAGCTCGATGACGCACTCACTTACTTACATAGTGACGCGCGTGTGAAAGGTTATCGATTGTAGGCATTCGAATTCGCAGTATCGATTATTGATCCACTTATTTATTAAAAAATAAATGAATGTGGTGTTCATTTAAAAATGTACACGTAATTTGTTATTTGAAATCTTAAAAAAAGCCTACCGTTTTTTATTTCCACCATTATATCATATCTATCAAGTATTTACTCTATAATACCTACAGCATATTCAAATCCTAAAACCAAAAAATCGTAATCCAAAATCGATACCACAAAAAAAACCGATTCCACTTTTCGTCTGTCACCTCACTACGACTCACGCGGTAGGTATTTGTCCTCATGTGGGAACAGATCGCCGTTCATTTCCCACGCGTGCCAACGATAAACAAAGACGCCCACGCACGAGTTTCGGCTGTCCGAAATGATAACGAAGCAATTAGGTATCTATAGGATTAAGATACGAGATTTTAGGTATCCAAATGATACCTAGAATTAAAAGTATAATTTCGGTTACCTGTTTATGGTCTTGTTTGGTTCTGGTCTATATCTTTATTATTTATTATAATCCATTCTGGTTTGAAGAGGATTGGTGTGGTTAATGTTCGAATAAAAGCGATATTCATCTTCTAGTTAATGATAAAGTTATCATTTTAAGCGATTTGAGACACCTTAAAAAGTATTTTTGAGACAACTTTGCCGACGGCTACGAACGGCGGCTTTCAAAAGAAAATGTATGAAAAAGTCAGGTAATAAAACTTTACTAATACTTTAACTTATCTTCTTCAGGTTTACAGATATCTCCCATGTTTATATCGATTCACTATAAAATCAACAAACCTATAACGTTCTTAGATAAGTTTGAAAATGGAATCCGACGTTCGAAAAACAAAAAAAAACCTTACGTTTAAAAAGTTAACGATAGCTGGCTGTAAATCGTCTTAGTGACTGTAAACATAGACAATTCACAATCCAAACAGTTCTCACACATTTTATACCTGACATAAATATAATTTTATACTCCATCAGTTGATACCTACTAATCTCTAGACGGAACATAAAACTGGCATTGATGGGTCAAAGGTCACAACGGCGCATAATTCTATAATCAATTCTAAAAGAATATAATGGCTGATACTGTCTACATGTTGGCCCACGGTAAGCCAATGTTTGATATTGGTCAGAGATTTATTTTCGAGTTTTTTGACCTAGGAGATATTTTGAACCTCACGGGGTACGTACGATATCACCGGATTTTCCCCAGATTATAATAAAAATTATCGCAACTAAATCTTACTCGCTGTAAATAAGACTAATAAAATCATAAAGTTGTAGCTGATAAAATATCTAGATCATGAATGCAAAATAATAATAATTCTTCCTTATTTTTAAAAGAACACAACATCACGCCTATAATCGCCGAAGAGTTAGGCACAGGTGTACCCTGGTGGTGGATGTACACCCACATTTTGCCAGTTTTGTGAGAATTAAAAACTAAACAAAAAAGAAGCTCATTACAATACATTAGACGCCCTGACTTTCAATCTAGGTATGGAAATATCGGTGTTTCAGAAGTCAGTTTCATCCTTCAATTTATTACTACTATTAAAAACGCGAATGTTTGGATGAATGTTTGTTACTCAATCACACCAGAACGGCTCAACGGATCTGAATGAAAGGCACACATGTTTTTTGGACTAGTCTGAAATAGCACATAGGCCGCTTTTTATGCCGTGAAAATGAAATAACTTTGACGCGAACGAAGTTGCGGGCGGTATCTAAAAATTTACAAAAAATTGTAATTAAATGTTTTAAATAATTAAATTTTAATGTTTTGTTAATCAAGCCTAGTATGCCATGTATGTATGTAGATACATTAGGTCAGTATTACCTAATAGATGTTTCACTTCTATCGCTGAACATCGTGGTTTAAAATTTTACCAGACTGCCTTATCGCGACGGTACGTGCTATCAGCTAGTAGCTAACTTTAGAGATTATGTGAGGAAGTTAACCCGTGCGACCGCAGTTTTTGCGACCACAACACGCTGTAGTCTTTAAAATTAAACAGTCGACGTTTTGGAAACTTAAATATACAACTGTATGTTTTCTAGTCCGTAGATTGCTAATAAAATATCTCATTTTCATATTTTAATAACGGTAAGTATTAATACATTAAAAAAAAAATGAGAAAGCCAGAACAGTTCAGAAATCCTCTACCTGGATACGGCCCGTCATATTAGGAAGCCCGCTCTCTGCGGCTCCGACCTCCCGGTAGCTAGCTTGAAGCCTGCTTCCAATATCGATGGGCTACTACTTTTTAAATATTTAGTGAATCTGACTAACCTTTTCCCAACAATGTTGGGGTCTGCTTCCAGTATAACCGGATGCAGCTGAATATCAGTATTTTGCATGGAGCGACTGCCTGTCGGACCTCCACAACCCAGTAACTAGGTACTACGATATCCCTTCGTAAGATTGGTTATTGGTTGTCGATATTTTTAAAATATTTAGTTATGAATTAAAATAACATCATGCTCGAAGGCTTAAACAGTAGTGTATAAATATTTCTACACTTCACCTATCATATTCAAGTGTCATACAGGGGAGTACCCTTTTCATATAAATCAAAGACTGCTACTGAGAAACTCCTTATGAAAACCACCCACGATCTAATAACACTTTGCTCAGCTATAACGCATGCGACATCAAGACCAACGATACTTACCATCTGTAGGTAAAATTAACAAAATAATTATCCATACTAATATTATAAATGCGAAAATAAGTCTATCTGTCTGTCTGTTTCGCGTTCAAGGCTAAACCACTGAACCGATTTTTAAGAAATTTTGTGTGGAGTAAGCTTGAACCTCAAGCAAGGACATAGGATAGTTATTAATTCATGAACTCATCTGTGTCCGCGTTAAATGACGACGCGACGTTTTATGCGGACAAAGCCGCAGGTAAAAGCTGTTATATGATAAAACTGATGAAGAGTTACTATAGGGCCTGCCTCAATAAAATACCACACAAGAAGGAGTACTGAGTAAGCAGTAAACACGCATGTGTCATTGTTTAGTCTCCAGCACATCTGTGAAAGCATTTCTCAATAGACCCTAGCTAGACGATGGGGATGGTAAACCTTTTCACACTTCAAATTTTTTGTCATTCCTTATCGTGCGTGTCATCTTATATTGTGAGCAACATTGACGTTAACATGACGTTATTCTGGAAAAGGTATAGACAACATTTCAATTATTTATTTTAAAATTCGTGATTAATCATTATAATACCTTTAAAAAAGAAAACATAAAAAATCTAATGTTAGTATCCTAATGGGTACTCATCATTTTTCTTTTCTATCTAAGTTACAGTATCGTTTTTAAAGGGATTAATATAGTGCGATAATATCACCGAGTTGTAACTAGTTTTATAAATGTTTATCCTACGTATGTTAAAGTTTGTAAGGAATAAGGACTTTTGCCTAGCAGTGGGACACAATATAAGCTAATAAAACAGTACGAGTACATATACTAAGCAGTGAACAATTAAATGATTCATTAATAAATAAAATCAACGTACCTACCTAACTAATTGTAACTGCAGTAGATCCAAATTATTTAAATGTTGCTTTGAATTGCCGTGTCCAATATTCAGTCACCGATAAAAGCCAAAGGTTTATCATCCCTGCCTCAGGGCAAATGGAGGCTCAGGAAGTATTGATAAGAATGACGTCACGTGTCTAATATGTGAGGTATGTTGACAAGTACAATGGTGGGAAAGTTTAGTTTTCTGTCATACCGTTGTCGTATTATGGTAATGGAATGGCGGTTATTAGACTTGTTTTATAAACAATTGAACGGTTGTATATTCGGTATCCATGTGTTGGAAATTTAGGATACCTTTATTAAGTCATATGTAAATAATCTTTGAAAATAAAATTTGGAGAATACAGTGGGAACTGTAGGAATTTCTCCTGTATCGTGGGTGCGTTTACAAACATTATAAACACACTTAAACAAACAACCAGACCCGGATAAATAACCACCTGTAGGCCACACAAATATTTGTTCCATGAAGGAATCGAACAAGCCACACAGTGCCCACTGACATCAGAACAATTACCTAATTTAAAGTATAATTTTTATTTTCGATGGTTCCTGAAATTCTATTGGTTTTGTGTTACGCCTTAGACCTAGTGCGGAAACACTAGCGCCATCTAGTTCAATACAATACAAACATGGACTAGTAGGTACAAGAGTTTTTTAATGAATGTTGTATGTTTACTAGCTTATGCCCGCGACTTCGTCCATATGAAAGTCAAGTATATAGAATATCCTCTGACACTCAGCAATAGTGTAACTGTTGTATCAGTGAAAGTTTTTTTGGAATCGGATCAGTACTTCCAGACTAGAGATTACCGTTAAAAACAAAAACAATTTTTACCGCTTTAAAATATTAAAAAAAAAGAAATGTTTGCAATTAATCTTATTCTATTTTTTTATATCTAAACAGAAATGAAATCTATCATAAATTATTATTATTATCTGTCATCTTAGTTATTAAGAAAATACCTTCCAATTAAAAGCATAGCTGCATTATTTTTTTTGAAGGCAAATTCTTTAATTATTTGTAAACACTAAATACGTAGAACCGTGCCTAATATTTATTCACCAAAACTTTGCAGATGGTTTCGCATTTATTTTTGCAAAAACAAAAACCATATTTTCCTCATTATACTAATTGATCGTAATTATCACCCATTGAGCCGTTTTACCTCCATAAAAGCATCCTAACAAAACATAAAAATGAAACATAAAGATGAAACAAAAACAAACGCAAAACAATCCCGACTTTTTTGGCGCAAGTTTTTAAAAAAATATCAAAAGCTCTTAAAATCCCGAATAACCTATAATTATATAGTTTTTAAACAGCAATCTTAACGACGTTGAGAATGACAAAAGATAAAACCAATCGCGGAATCCTTCGGCTCGCGCCTCTCTACCTGACTGAAACCGAAGGCCGAAAAAATAAATACCGCACCAATCTCTGCCGCAAGCCCGCAAGTCCCATTTAACTTAAACCCAGGATTGGACCGTGCCATTTATTACACAGAACCTTTTTAAACACCGCCTTTTGTCTACGTCATTTTCTTTTACAGTAAACGCCGCCAAAGAAGCAAGTCTGTCGGAAAGATAAAAGATCAAAAATTGAAGATAAAAATTAAAGATAAAACAGTTAACAGTGTACTACTAATTACAGTACGGTTTTTAAATTACATTACGGGTAATAAAAGTTATTGTAATGTTTGTATTATGTTTACATTACACTGTGTTTTTCTATAGACAATAGAGTAGTTTGGTACTGTTAATAGGTAGGTAGGTACCGCTAACAGGAAAAATGGTCCTAAAGGTAAGTCATAATTAAGTACTTAACAATACATTTACCAGTGTATGAATCAAAGATTGGTGATACATAATTATGTAAGTACCCGTTCAATAAAACACGTGAACATAATATTAAAGTATGTTGTACAAAATTTGTCTTGATTTATTATTATAAATTATATTGTAGATTCAAATTCATGTCCTGCATCTGAATCAAGATTAACATTCAAGTACGATTTACCTGAGCAACAAAATCTTGTCCAACACGACATTCTTTGTAACGTTACCGAGAAAAAAAAATGGATGCCACGTGCTCTTTGATTTACAGAACCCACATGAAATACTTCATAAACTTAAAACGTTGTTTAACTCGACTGCCAGTTATTAAAATATTTCATACAAAAAACTAAAGTGTTCTCAAAGAATTCTCTGGGAAAGTATGTTACGCATGCTTGAAACTCGATCGTTGGGCCACACGTGCTCCCGCGCAGTATGAATGGGACAGGGCGGAGGGTGGGGAAGGGCCGCGGGGCGCGGGGGAGGGAAGAAGGCTTTTTTCAGGCAGTTGAAGCCGAGGCGCGGGCGGAGACGCGCGTCCTGTGTTTGCAAGCTCCCGACTGTGCCCCGACGATTAAGTTAGTGTGTGTGATTAACTAAGTGTTGACTTCGTGATCCTTTCTTTTTATGTAAGTACTCTTTTGAAGTTTAAACTTTTGTGTTATAGTTTATTGTGGACATCGTTTTTATGTTTTCAAGGAATTGATGAATATTGATGTAACTTGTATTTTTTCCCGTATGTTATTTATATTTTTTCAATGTTTTTGTAATTTTTTGTGGATTTAAAATCCTGAAGTTTTTCCAGTGAAATTATTATATGAATTAACTTCTAATAATTATAAATTCAATTAACCATTGCCCAAAGATTAATCAAAATAAATTATCTTTCCAAATTTTTGTGCTTAATATATTCGAAGTAATTAATAAAATACATTATTTATCAGATTCGAAAATGTCTTCGGACCCGGCCCCGCTGTCGAAGACGGCAAAGTACAAGAAGATCACAAAACCACTTTTGGAACGAAAACGGCGCGCGCGCATCAACCGCTGTTTGGATGAACTTAAAGATCTTATGGTCGGAGCTTTAGAGGTATGTTTTTGTTTTACATTAATTATGTTGTTTTTATCCTTATTCTGTAATTAATGATAACTGTTAATGCTGTAATTAATGTACCTATTACATCTAGAGAAGCATTGACTTATCAACTATATAAAATTGACTTCAAAAGTGGAAGGAAATGAGTAATAAACAGTTTTGAACGATGACTAGTCTTTCGATAATGTGGAATAACTATATTTAGCTGAAGTGTTCTAAATAAAGCCGAGTACTATCAAAGATAAAAGATAACACGTACCCAGTAGATATCACACTCTATTTTTAGCAGATTATTCTGTTAGCTGTAACATGTTTGCATAAAAAACTATCCTTCTTTTAACTGTTCATCAAAACGCGATCCATCATTCATTCACACACCATTTATTTTTATTACGAACCGGTCGTCCTTCTGTTTATTACTGGGTACTTATCAAGAGCCGTACCGACACCAAACTGGAATATAAAAGTACAAGTTACATTAAGAAACAGGAGTTGCTTATTCACATAAATGTACAGTTATATTAATGTGACGTTTCGTACCGTGAGAACGGCGCGCGCGCACCTGCGCCTGCGCTATACTCTACTCACTTTTTCCTTTTTGTCACAGATCGATGACGACAACCTGAGCAAGTTGGAGAAGGCAGACATCCTTGAGCTAACCGTTAACCATCTCACAAAGTTGCACAGCCCTAGAGACCCGGTTTTGGAAGCGAAGAAGTTTCAAGCGGGTTTTGGACAATGTGCGGCCGAGGCATGCAGATTTATAATGTCTGTACCAGACTTAGACGCGAATGTCAGTCAAAATTTAATCAGCCACCTATCAAGACTTATCACTGCTCAACCTCTAACGATCCAAGTACCAGAACGGCCCAACTTCTCACCACCGACCTCGCCATCCTCCGTCATCTCCGACAGACAACATTACTACAGCGATCATGACAGATCTTCTTCAGACGCGGAAGATTCAGTTTACTCAGGCGATGGCCCGAAACAATGGGCGTACAACAGACCTGCTGCGAGGGTCGCCCATAAAGTACCTCCCACCGGGCTTCTCACAACTGTCGATAACATCAACCATCACAGCCCGCCAGAACAAATGAACGGTCAGAGAAACGGAGCATATTTCAAAAGAGTTCCGGCCGAGGCGAAAGATGTAATTTTACAAAAAATTCGACAACACATAATGGATAAGAGAAGCAACGACAACGTTGATGTTAACATGAGCGCGGAGCCAGCGCCCGAACCAAAATATTTACGAAGAGACGAACCATACAGAGGTGAATACACGTACCAGTACTCGCCACCAAACACAAACAACGACACTCTTGATCTCCGGAAGATTAGATCACCAACGAAGGCGAGCGAGGCTGCGCACTCGCCGAAAAAATCCGTCGCATGCTCCGACGCCAATCAATTAGACGCGACTCCCCAGAGCAAAGTTGAGGTGACACCCGCTCTTCCGGAACACTGCGAATTGCCGATGGATTACAGCAACTTACCGCCTAAAAAGAAAAGGAAATTGATTGAGTACCAGGAGTACAAAAAGCAGGAGGCGGCCCGGCAACGACAACTCGAGGCTTTTTACGACGAAAAAAACGTCAAAGAACGTCATGGCGAGGGACCACCGGCTGATGAGGACAACAAATGGCGTCCTTGGTGACGTGTCCTCAATCACTCGCCTATTGTGATATTAGTCTCTTCTTCCATAAAAAAAGCTTTAATTTGTTTTAATTTATGTATGTTTTAGTCAATAGATTTTAGTCCTTAAGTGCCTTACATTTGCTTTAAAATTGTTTGTATACTGAACGTTATATCTTATGTGCCATTTATTTGATCTCGATGTCTTCCTATGAAATTGTATGAATGTTATGTAGACATGCGCAGTCTTCCATGTACAATAACAATTGATACCTAAACCTTACAACAATAAATGATGTATACGTATCGAGTTTGGTGTTTGACAAATCATTTTCCCATAAAAATTATTTCACTGCTATGACAAATGGCAAATGGTATTTGAAAAATGAAATGTTTTTAAAAGGCTAGTAATACTTACTAAATTACAAAGTATTACCAAGAACCAAAATAAATACATAGGTACTTTTTAGGTGAAACTTTCAAAAACTTTTTCTTTTTGTATTGAAAATATTTATCTATTTAACACAGGCACATAGTAAGGCCTTATTTAGTCTCAAAGATCGAAAGTAATCTTATTACATAAAACATCGTAGCACCCAGAATAGTACAATTATTGTATCTTAGGCCAAAACTAGAAGCTTTGATACTAGCTGCAATGGGCGATCACATACTTATTATACCTTATCATACCTAATTATGTACGAAACTTTATAAACAGGTCTCTGCCTATATATCTCTTATTTTTATGCATTAAAAATAAAGGAAGTACCTACTTTTTGTGTCATTATTTTTTCAGTTCAGCATATTATGCAAATAATCGGTTCACTGGTATTTTGAAAACAAACCTGAAAATCATTGAAATCTACAAGTAGCGTGTTTACTTAAAATATGGACCATATTTAATTTAATTTGTTGTTACAATTAATAATGTTCAAAAAGTTTCCTTAATGTTAATTTTTGAGGTCAGGAAGTATCAAATAACACTATTTTCAATTATACGTTCACACGCCAAATCACGCAAATTTTATGGTTTCATTAAACGCTACATCCAGTGCCCTCTATGAAAAGATAAAGACATAAATAATAAATCAAGCAGTAAAGATTTGACAAGCTTCCAAATAACGCCATCTTTTAATTTTTAAAATAACTAACCACGCGGCCGTCTAGCAGTACAATTTCAACACTATAGTTATTTTTAGAAGTAATAGATGGCGGTAAATCTACACTGGTTTTACCGCCATCTGTGAACAGACGTGTAAAACTTTCATGTCCATCATAGATGGCAGCAGCTGCAAGCAAAAACTGTTCTCTTGTGCATTTTTTCTATTACCTAGTAGATGGCGCTGTACACAACTTAATGAATTTAATAGTTATTTAATTAGTTAATAATCATACCTACTACAAATAATATTACTGGTGCATTTAGTTCTAAATAATTTAGACTTAACCACTCTGCTCGACAAGATTTTGACATTTGACACATCCCTTGACTCGGCAGGGTGTTCTGGATCACGTCATAAAATTCGGGAATTTACATCAACTTTCAGGATTCAATTTTTTAAGAAAAATTAACGTTTGCAGCTATTATATAGAATAAGTTTGTGGCAAATATCTTTAATTATAACTCGAGGTCGGTTAAACCACTTCAGATCACTGCAAAATTAGTACAATATAAGTTTTTCTGCACCCTATCCAAAGGCAGACCACTCAGATTAGCTAAAATTAAGTACATAAAGAACCTTCTCGCTTGCTGAAAAGATGCATTCAGACGAAATAAAGACATTATCATTCCATCTCCATTGTTGTTTTTGGCATTATCCATACATAAGTACTTTAAAAATACAATCAAATTTGGACAAAATTTACACAAAATTGTGGCACTTCTTAGTGCTGACCGTTTACCCAAGTTTCATAATTCGATTCAAAAGTCGCGTTCAGCCTAATCGATACTTGAAATAAAATCGAGGTTGGCCAAAGGAGTCTGAATAAAAAAAAAAAACCTTTTGATAATATTTCTCAGGATTTATATTTTATATTAAATAGATAAATAAACGCAAAGCTTAATCAGGAGCTTAAGTTATTTTTAAGAAGGTATAAGATTTACTTAAGTAGATATTTTAACCGACTTTAAAAAGGAGGATGTTCATAATTCATTAAATACATAATTATGCATAAATCTGCTAAAATATTAGCTGAATTATTTTGTTTTGCGTAGACTTAAAATAATGAGGTCTAAGTGAAAATCCAAGATGGCGGTCGTGAAATTTTACAAAATATGCGTCATGGGTGTTGGTTCCTTGGTTTTGGGTTTATTTCGTGGTCACGAACCCATGACGCATCTTTTGTAAAATTTCACGACCGCCATCTTGGAATTTCACTTCGACCTCATTTTCGGCATTAGCACCCCCGAAAACCATGGACATGACACCCATGACGCATATGTCGTTAAATTTAGCGGCCGCCATCTTGGATTTTCACTTCGACCTCAATTTCGGCATCACCACCCCCGAAAACCATGGATACGATACCCATAATGCATATGTTGTAAAATTTTGCGGCCGCCATCTTGGATTTTGATTTTGACAAACGGACGGACAGACGAACACACGCGTGATCCTATAAGGTTTCCGTTTTCATTTGGACGTACGCAACCCTAATCCAATGTTACAGCTCCAATCAAACTAATTAGATAAGTTAATTATTAAAATTGATGCAAATAATTAGATGTTCTATTAAATGTGTGAAAAACGCGATATACACCAATCTGAGATACATGTATACTGTGCACGCTGCATCAAATTTTAAAAAAGTAGGTAACGCACAAAAATTAAAATTCTTAATTAAATTTAATATAAAATTTCAGAAAAAAAATATAGGTAGGTATCATAGGTATAGTTCATTGGTAAGGACCAATGAAATATACCTATCGTAGATATGTCACCGGAAAATAACAAGATCCGTAAGTTTATCAATTTACTAGGAAGTTTATAAACTTTCGTAAGATTCTAAACGGGAGATAAATTGTAATATTTTACGTCCACATTTTCGTAAATTTATCAATTTCCGACGTCATACGGTAAATTTATAAACTAACGAATATCTATTCGTAAGATTTTATATGGTTCGACCAATCACAGAAACTCTTTTAAATATACGATCTTTGAAATTCGTAAAATAACACACTGCTCTCTGATTGGTCAATGTTCATAGTGGCAATGCTTTTGGGTGTCCGCAGCTTGTAGGTCACTCATTATGGGTACTGCTAGATAATCTTAACAAAATAAAGCTATTTTTCACAGTTGCAACTCAGTTCAACATTCAAAACTAATAAAAACGCACGAGCAAACCGGTTTGTTTATGTTCCGTGGCCAGCAATGGCGGCCGCGAGGAAGGAGAAGTTACACGTGACAGCCAACCAATCAGATCGCGCGTAGCGTTTGGTTACTGCTTACTTATTATTTTACGAGCGAGTTCAGTAAGTTTATCAATTTACGAAAATGTGGACGTAAAATATTACAATTTATCTCCCGTTTAGAATCTTACGAAAGTTTATAAACTTCCTAGTAAATTGATAAACTTACGGATCTTGTTATTTTCCGGTGACAGATACATATTTTTTCTGTTGAGTCTTGAACTAGAAAACTATAAATAACAATTATTAACTGAGCTGGATAGCATAAATAATTAATGTTTATTGTAATTTAAACTTAAATTCCATTTATATTAATTTTTACGAGTCGATATCTGATATGAGTAATTTTAATTACTCGAATCGATTGAAATAAAAAAAAATAATCGATTGATATAATCACAATCGCACATCAATGCATTAAAAAAAAAATGGTTGACAATTTCTAAGAACACAAAATGAGTAGTGGTAATGAATATTCCGTGTTTTTAGACCCGTGTTTGTAATTTACACTAAGAATTGGGCATTTTCTTGTTGTTTATTATATTATGAATGATATTTGTCATATTTTTTTAAATATCTAAATGTATTATAGTGATATTTGTGACAAACAAAAATGTAAACACGCACGGATTGGCGCGAAGTTTCGACTTTGGATATCAAAAACTTTATTACCACTACTAATTTATGTTAAACTATGGATGAAATCGACAAATAAATCAATTATGAGTTATTTACTGCTCCTGTTGTGGAGCTTGGATGTCTAAAATCCAAAATTTTTATGTTTTTTAGCCTCGACTACTATGGTCTTCAAAATGGCGATGATTGCATTTTCACACTTGGATTTTAAAACGGTAATTTTATATACTCGCGTGCTAAATCTAAAAGAGTGGATGGCTCTAACATTTAAATATTTTATCAAACTCTGTTACTTAATGCTCACACATGAGATTAGATGGCTACCATAATCAGTATTTCCACTTATTGGTCAGGATGACGCATGCGCGAACTCCGGGGTCCAATTGGACCCACTACCGAGCCGGCGGAGGTTTCTGTGTTCGGGTCCAATTGGGGGCGCTTCCGAACTATACGGTTAAATCAATAACTCCATATTACGGAGCATTTTTCGCATTATTTTATAAACGTAACTGAATTAATAAAGTGAACATATTGCTACGAAACTCGATGTTAAAAACGAATGTTAGTAATTAATTTTCGAACGTTAAATTTTAAATAATAAAATTACCTAATTTCAAAGATTATTGAATTTTCTACTCACCGCTAGATGGCAGATGCAGTCTTTGAACACATCTCGCTGTCGCCGCCCGTATCGTAGGTAGTAGCGTAAAGAAGAGTAGGGCGCGGCGGGGCAGCCGCAGCGCACAGCAAATCAACTTCATTCATTCATTGATACGCCGGCCGGCCGGCCAGTCGGTAATAAAGTGAAAAGGCGAGAAGTCGCGTAGATCGAATGACAAAATGTGCTGCGCGCAATTTGTAACGAACTTCGAATTTTAAAATACGATTTTGACAGTTATTGTTCTGAGTTGACATTAAATAATTGTATTAAATAAATAATTTGTGAAAAACTCGGAATACTGGATTTGTTTACAGTGATTTTAAGTGATGAATTGTTTTATCTGTGTGTGGAAAGTGTTCTCTAGTGCAATGTTGTGGTAAGGCGATGCTTGTAGGAGAACAATCGCCGGCACCACGGGTGGTGGCCGGTCTAAGAAAACTTCGACCAGAATTAACTCCTGGACCTATCCCTACGCCTGTAGATCCTGACTTTAGGATATCAGGTCAGTAATGAACAAGTGTAACTAGTTTTAATTTAGTGTTGCAATAAATCCCATTCCTAACTAGATTTTGAAACGTAGGTTATTCATTATTATTCATAAACGGTTGCTTGCCTGTTTCTGCTAAAGGTATTTGATAAAATACAGAGTAATAATATTAGATAAACAACAGGCTCCCGCCTTGTTTGACGAGGACTTGAGTTTTTTGTGCTAGACATCTGGCAATTAGAAACGTAATGGCACAGCCGCGGTGCTAAGCAACAGTATAAATAAATGATGGAGGTACCTACTTACACCACATTCGCAATCTTGTCAGCTGTAAGCAGTCTGTAGGGCACATGTTGCTTAAAACTTACAGAATAATAGTAAGTAACTGCCTTCTTACTTTGAGCATCCTTTGAATAACTTAGATAAAATGCGAAAGAGGCTGCTATCTAGGTAACCCCACCCTACCTTCATAACTAGTAGATGTACCACAATATACATACTGTATTATACATTGGTACTTATACCTAAGTCATACCTACCTACATAGAATAAATCACAGGGTAAAATAATTGTGTTTATTTCGGTAGGTAGGTACCTACTTATTATTATGTCATAGGGTAATCCGCGACAACATTCGCATGAATTGTCTTATGAATTTCAATTTCATTTACATTAAAATAAAGTCAAAGTCAAAGTCAAAAACATTTATTTCAATTAGACCGATTACAGGCACTTTTGAATTGTCAAGGAGTCTGTCAGTTAGTCCGAAAATTGAAGCTAGTTGCTCGTTCCAAAACGGAGGTAGGCCTCTATGGAGAAGAACGAGCAAGAAACTCCACGGCACTCTTTTATATATAGCCTATAACTCCTATAAGTAATACTCAAGGATAACGTAGCTTCTTATTAGTGCAAGAATTTTCAGAAACGGTGCATTAGTTCCGGAGAATAGCGTGTTCAAACAAAAATCAAACGAACTCTTCTGCTTTAAAATATTATATTATTATGACATGTACCTATAGATTGCCACTAGAACCTTACTAGATAGGTAGGTATAGTTTTATTTACTTAAAATAACTATTATGTAGGTATGCGATGTCTAAACAAGGTCTAACGTGCATCGCAATTCGCAGGTGTGCACTTGGCACAAACATTTACCTGTACCTAGGTAGGTACCTTGTTGACTAAGCGAAACCTAAGCATGTGGAATAGCATCTATTTATTTACATGCAAACCTACGTAGGTACGTACCTATTAAGTAAGGTAAAATAAATGACATAATTTCTAAAAACAAAATTGATCAGATTTTTTGGTAGGTAGGTAGTTAGGACAGCCGATAATTCTTATCAATAACAAATTGATTGTCTTATGGTATAAAAACCGCAACGTTAACAATTTAAAAAAAATCTGCTGTTCCAAAAAACACCTACCTACATAGTTAAAACGTTAGTCTATGGAACAGCTCATTTTAATTTCACGAAAAATTTTGTAGGTCTAGAAATGTCATAAATCCTTGGTAAAATTTTGTTGCGATGAATTTCCACTCTAAAAAAAGAAGTAAGCGTCGTCTATGCAAACATGCTGAAACAGGCTTAGTCTGCACTGTAGTCTAGACGCTAGACTAGCAGCGATCGATAGTTTTGAGTCACTGTGTAAAATAACCTTACCCGCCCCTCACTAGGTAGGTATGAAGGTCTAGATTCCTTCAGAACACTTTTTCGAGACGACTTTTCATTACTTTAATGCATAAACTCCTAACCTACAAATATAATTATGGCGTTTTGTCAGCTTGTATTATAGAAAATACTTCAAATTGACATAGGTTTTCGTTCATTTATTCTTCAGATAAGAATCCGATTATTTTCCCTTATAAAAGTAAACTAATACAAGTTGGTAGGCAGAGGTATCTACGTACATAATAGGTACTTCCAGAAACAAATTTTATCGTTGGGCATCTACAACTTGTCAATCTCTATACCGTGTAACAAGTAGGTACCCAGTTACCCACTACCTTTTTTCTCATCTACTTACAAAATACAGTGCAATAAAACAAGCTTTTTCAAAAAGTATAAGTACTACCTAAATAAGCACCTATATCTACCTGCATAGACAACAATTTGCCATAAAAACTTACAAGTTAAAAGTCTTCCTAACCATCACGACGTTTAAAGGTTCCCATGACCCCCAAATCTACCTGGAAATGTCTCCATATTTTATTATCAAAGTCTTTGGCAGTACCGTGAAGTTGTAGCGTAAAAAAACAACAATGGAAAGGAAGATCAGCTGTTCTTATAAGGAGATAAAATCAGCTGTTTATAAGAAAGACCGTAGGTACATATCTGACAATAGTAGGCTATCCATTAAACATTGCCGTGCTTTGGGAAGACAAAAAAAAACGTGCAAAATTGAGCTTAAAGGAGCTTAATTAAATGAATGAAGAACTACCAATTACCTATTGAATAATATCACAAATGTGCGTCTACAATAGATATTAAATCAATCTGCGTTCAATAAATCCAAAATCATTTTATGTAGGTAGGTAGTAGGTACCTGCTTACCTAATTACTTCGGAAAATCGGAGATTTGGAATTGAGATTTGAATTTTTTATCGATCAATAGACATCGACAAATATTACAGATCAAAATCTGTATTATAAAGGCGAAACGAACTTGTTAATTGATTTTGAATACTAAAATAATATATTTTTATATAATATTATCTTGAAATGTTATACAAAATATACTTACCTTTTCTTGAACATAATTTGTATAATATTATAATCTAAAAGCACAATAGCACACTAATTTTATTTAGACACCTGTTGCTAGATTATAATCAAGACTATTTACATAGGTACCTGATTATAATTGAGTTTACTAGGAAAATGATATCGATTTTTATCAGACACTCAGTGATTTAGGTATTGTAATTGTGTGTCAATGGAATAAATTGCTGTTTTACAACAATAATAGGCAGATAGCTAAACTACTTATACCTACTTTGCTTCGCGACATATTGTATTGTCCTACATAGCACTATATTCTGGCAAGCAAAAGACAAAAAAGTTATTATTCCACACGAAAATTCGCCGCCTTTCAGTGCCATTTTATCACTGCATTTATAGCTAGTAGGTATCTGGGGATCAAATGTTTGTCAAATATTCGTCTCATCTTAGTAGTCCAGCTACAGGAGATCAATGAGATTTCCTATCAATGGTTTTAGCCAATGGTAACGCCACCTTTTCTATACCACGCAAATATTTGTCAAAGCCCTAATTCCACTGTAGTCGTAGTTACCAACGATTATTGATAAGGCTTAAGCCAGAAGCCGGTTAGTAGGTACACAACGTGTCAAGGGCATATTAAATTCCTACGAGTAACTAAATTGGATGATGCTTCTCAACCATTATAGGTCATAGACCCGAGTGCCTCGAGAAAAGATTAACGTGACCTACCTTAGATTTAAGGATAGGGCCTTAATCACCTAAATTACTCACCGGACAAAAACTAACTGGTCATTTGGTTGAAATTTCCCGGACGCCCCTGAAAAAATCGTTTTCACAATAAAAATGAAAACATTGTTTAAGTTTTCATTGTAATTTACTGCGTATCTTTTTCGTTTGAAACTTTTTGGAAACCCCTTCCGGACGACCCCCGGACACCTCTCTAACGGACGGATGGCAGCCCTTAAGGACAATAACTTCAATGAATTGAACTCCTTCAATCTCCATTAATACAATTCATGAATACAATAGGAGACCTATCAGTAGAATTATTCACGCATTACTATGAGAGGAACCGAAAATCATTCGGTTCCCAAACTTTCGTTCAATTATCCACGAAATATTAGTGCTTAATCGATTATTTTAATTGTTATACTAATCTGGCATGAAGATACACTATTTTGTAACTTAAGATAAAACAAAAAATATTAAAAATACGCCATAGTTTTCGAAAATTTCAAAATTTAAAGAGAACTAGCTTTTGCCTGAGACTTTGTCCGAGTAAATGTCGGTTAACGCGGGCACAGACCAAGTTACCGAACAAAAAGTAGCCGACCTTTGTAGGGGTTCAAACTTACTCCGTACCCATAAAAATCGGTTCAGTCGTTTAGTCATGTAAATGTAACAGACAGACAGACATAATTACTTTTGCATTTATAATAATAGAATAGTATGGATTCCATATCGGCTGCCATCATGGTTGCGGGCAATGAAGTTTTGCGTTCAAAGGAATAGAGAAATCCAATCATGCCTCTCGTAAGCCTGACCTACGTCACTGCGGGTCATACGGGTTAAATTGGATTTTCCGAACAGGAAGCTTGATATTGAATGTGTGCCCGTTAGTGATAAGCTTTCTGTGATATGGGATTCTGCTGAAAGTGGCTATAGTAGCATTTTATCTAGCAAACTAATATTCCCAACTTTATTGCTTTTACAATAAATGCCAGAATTAACTGAATAGCTTCAGACCTGTTTAAGTTCCACCTAAATGACGTATTTAATTGTCGAAACAGACTTTCCGATGTCGTGATGGCCCTGTGGGTTAAGACGCCTGCCTCTCATGCACTAGGTTGTGAGTTCGAAAACGGGGCAAGTACTAATGTGACTTTTTCTATGTACTTTCTAAGTTTATCTTAGACATCACGGACATCAGTGAAGGAAAACATCTTGAAGAAACCTGGACTTATAATTAATATTACCTAGTCTGAAATCGCCAATCCGCCTTGAGCAAGCGTGGTGATCAATGCTCGTGCCTTCTCTGTATGAGAAGAGGCCATTGCCCTGTAGTAGGAAAATAATTGACTGGTATTATTTATTTATTAATAGACTTTCAGGGCTGTTCCCCTGCTTTTTGTCTACACATAGTCTGTCACGTAGGCACTTTACAGGTGCTAAAAACAGATAATTATTAATGTAATAACATGTGCTCAACACACACGTAATAAATGTAACATTGTTAAAATTATGATTAAACACTATAATGTACCTACCTACGTTGACACGCCTTACCACAACTGCGGTTAGGCACCCTTTGCGGAGCCGCTCAGAATTTGTGATAGCATTGTGTCCAATAGAATAATGTCTGACCTCATTAACGTAACCAGATTTATGAAAATAACACTTACTTACATTATATTTAGGTAATAAATAAGTTGTTATTTTATTAATTACTTGTTTTCTTGGAAATTTAAGCAGAAATAGGTTTGTGTCTCTCATTAGGAGATTGATAGGAGTAAAGCGGTGGGACTGTACTCTTATTAAGCATTGTTGACTAGTTTTCTTTGAATCGGTACAACCTTTGTACCTACATAACATGTCATCGGCTTTTGTGTGACTTAAAGACTAAAACTTTAAGTTACCGACACCTAATTGGGTATTAGATAGATACGATTAACTAATAAGATGTAACTTATCTAAAGGAACACTTTAATTTTAGCCCTAAATACCCGATTATATAAATACCCGAGAAATAGCTGTAAAATAAGATTTTCTATCGCTTTAAATTTAATAAATAGTTAGTCAATTGAGTTGGCAGAATAGTGACGTCACAGTTTACAATTTTTGACAGTTCATAAAAAGAACGTCAATGGATTTGTGGTGTATAAAATTAATAATAATAATAATAATAATAAATTTATTTCGATTTAAGTAAGTTACATTAATGATGAATACATATTTAATTTAATTACCCAATTCCCATCGAAAAAAAACCTAAGATGTTATAGTTTCTTAAACTGTTATGCTAAATACGAAAGTACTCTTCCAAGACACAAGCTTAGTTAATAACAGTAAAAGGAATTCTTCAAGACATGATAAACATCCCAGAGTGACCACGCCATGACATTCAATGTCCGTATGAACTTGACACTTTCGTCTCAGCACTGATATCGCATTCATTCTCAACGTTGCGTAATGCATTTTATGCCCATGGAATGGCGAATAATTATATATGTACTAGTTGCTCCTTGCGACTTCGTACGTGTGGTTTTGTGATTATCTTTGGTTACTGCTCTCTCCCGTGGGTCGCAACATGTTAATATAACCTATACTATTCGTCAGGAATTTGGCTATCATATACAAAAATAAATTTTCCAATCCGACTGGTAGTTCCAGAGATTAGCAGGTTTAAAGAAACAAACAAACACACTTCAGATTATTTATATTAAAGTATAGGTATGACGAACGTCTCCGAATACATTTATAAATTCATATCACGTCAAAGATTGTGTATTCGTAATGATAGAGACTGCAGATATTATGATGGTTTACTAAAAGTCAAGTTCATATTTATAAAAACCATTTTGAATGAAGATAGGTAGAATTTGAATGTGCTCTTGCCATTTTTGGAAGCCCCTCCAAATCTTGCAATGAAGTTATTAGAACGAAGATATGTCATGTATTACTTAATCTAGATGAGACTTAGAAAATTGTGCAAGCTTTGCATGTATGAGTCAGTTGAATACCTTTTAATCACTTACTTGTAACATGATACAGGAAATGCCAGTAATTAAACATGTTATATATGAAAAATATCTACATATTAGCATCATATCATAATTTTATTATGGCTTATTACGTTAGCTAGTATCAATTCCACCACTTTAAATTTCCCGGCTCAACACCCTGCCTTCATTGTATGATGCCCGATTAGATACTTAATCCTTGTTAACCTTGCAATGACGGCTGCATCAGAACAAATCGATCGAGCATTATCAATGATTCATGGTTCTAGGTAGAATTATAATTGCACTCAAGTTGTCACGTACTGCATTCATACAAATATTATGATGTGAATTATAAATGTGACTTCATGTATTTATTTGTTTGTTACGCTTTCACGATTAAAATATTTATTCGATTTTGATAAAATTTGGTACAGACTAAGCTTGAACTTCCATGAAAAGACGTAGGTTACTTTTTAATCTGCAACTTCGTCTGCATCCACGATAACAGCCATTTAATTTGACGAAATCGCGTACAAAAACTAGCAACATCTGGTGTTCTGGAACAATAAACTTTAAACTGCCTAAATTAACCAATTATCTATTTTCCCCCAGGCGTCCTCCGCCAGTATTACAATGACGACACCGAATCCTGGGCTTGGGTGCGGGCAGCCGTCCGTAGTGGTTGCCTCCTCGCGTGGCGAGACGGCACCTTGCCCCGCAGGGCTGCGGCGCGCTTGCCCCTTCGTGACCTGCACCTGCGAACTGCCCACACCTTGCCCAACGCCTTCCAGCTATCCCGGCTTAGAGACGACTCTGCCGTCGCCACGTTTCAGGTAATTATTTGATTTGTTACTTGCTTGATTTTATTCCATGTTCTTTTGTGTTGTTGGAATATGGATTTTGATGATGTATTCTGCACGTGAAAAAGTTTGCATGAATAATAGATGGAGCTCAGGGCTATCTGAAGACTCTAAATCAAAAACCTTGCTAATTGACAATTTATTTGGGGATTCAACTTTAAGTATTAAATAAGAGCTTCTGTACATTAAAGTGGTTCTTTAAAACATGAGACGGAACTAGTCGAATAGGAAACATTGCATATAGATAAGCTGATGAAAATAGACTTCCTTGAGAAGGTCGATTGAACAACGAAAAAAGTGCTAAACACTTGAATAAACATCGATGTTGCAAAAAGTCACGAGTTTTCATTTTACACGTCTAGACATCAAATCAATCAATAATGCCAATCAATCATGTGATTGCTACAAGATGACACCTCACTTTTCAGAGATGACATGTTTTCATTTGGCTTACAACCAACATTTGCCTAAGGATATCTTTAAACCTATACCTATATAATATTCACTATAAATTCTGCATCAGATTTGCAATTTGCCTCCCAATTAGACGTCTATTCATTGAATTCAAATTGATTAATGATTTTCAATGAATCTTCACCGTCCCTATTTATGTTAGTTGATTTATTGAAAACGCCAATTCATCATTTACCATTTAGCCATCATTTGCGTGCAATAGTCGAGTGTCATTGTCAATCCCACATAATAGGTGTAATAACGCAAAATCCGAGAATTGACGGGATCCTTGAAGACATGTGAGCTTAGTATTATATTTCACCGTTCTTATATGACAGTTTACACGCATATACTGTATCAGCATATTACAATACTGTACTACTGTTCAGTTTTTACTACGTTTGCGGACTTTTGTAGTATTTATTATCTGCGAACTGCTTTCATTTCCTCGACGCAAGTGATTTTGTATCCGGGAAGTGTGAATCGATGAAAAAAATTGTATAGCGGGTATTTGTAGCGTGCGTGGTTGGCGGTAATGTACTTGATTACCGTCCGACTAGTTTCTCTAAAACCTGAGCACATGTAGACATGACAATTGTAAAGTTTGACGGTATTCTTTGGTCATTTTCGTCTTAAAAGCTGCTTTTGAAACGCTCGTGCAAAAGTCGTCATTTGCATTTGTCGTCAAGGCATATTCGTAAGAATGTTTTCGAGAGATGTTCTAGTTTTAGCTTTTATTCTTCGTCATCTTGTGTTCATACAATGTCTATTATATCGATCGCAGCCATATGCGCGATATTACATTGTGTTTCAAATGTTATGTGAAATATAAATTTCATCTCATATGTTCATTAAATTAATTGTTGCTCACTGTAGGTGTTTTCCTACTCTCAACTCTAATTATAAGACGTCAATTATTGGCATTTGTTGATATTTTCCTGGTTCTAACACTACGGGTTTTTTTTCTAACAAAATTACATTAATGTCAACTTAATTACTCATTGTAATCATGCCACGACACATACGTCATATAATTGTAATAGTCGTTGTAGAAGTAGCTATTAAAAGCCACAAATTATCCATTCCTGTCATTCCCGATAACAAAACGTAATAATTCAATGATTCGTGTTTTCAAGATTATCATGAATCTGTATTGGACATTATAATGTCTTGTCACGTACACCATATTTCTTATCTAAGGTACTGGCGAAGTGGCGACCGGTCATTGTCCAAGAGACAATGCTACATAAATAATAATCAACAGACAAAATGTTATATAATAATGGCTACTGAGAGAGACTTCTCGAGCAAGGAGAAGAAAAATATTTTGACTTGATCAGCTTAGTTGAATTTGATTAGTGGGAAGATTTTCATCGTTTTTAATGCAAGGTGATCTGTTTTAAAAATAAGTAGACTTACTGGTGAAATCTGATTCTGTGACCGAAAACAGAATAGACTGAGTGGTTCTGCCCACTTTGCCAAAGCCATTTTTTTGCCTCCATAGGCATGTTTACTTTTAACGTCTTCCAAGACATTCTATCCCCCTCGGAATAACGCCTTTCTCACGATTCGAACACTTTAATAGACCTCAACAAAGCGAAAGCACCGTAAATCAAAGGCCTTTGTGCATTGCGAGCTTTTGATGTATCTACTTACCATATGAAGGGCTAGAACGCGAAGGTGTTGACAAGTAAAGGAAACACGTTTTAAGAAAAGTCCGCTCTATAATATTCTCCCGGTTAAAAAAACATCTATGAATGCAATGTGACCGTGACTAGTTCAGTCCTTACGATCAGATGTTCCATTATTGTCACAATGTCACCCTACCCTGCTTGCTCACTTTTTATGATTCACGTGAAGGATATCTTCGCTATAAGAAATTATTATGCAAATTGTAACGTTTCTTCTACAGATTAAGTCATAAATATTACCTTTATAATTTATGATCCGTAACAGCTGAATGTTTCAATTAAATTTATTGTTACAGACTTGCAATGCCGCGGAATACGCGAGATGGGTGCGTGCGCTCTGCGTCGAAATCCTCGGTCAGACGCCGCTGCCACAAGTCCGGTTCCTGGATGTGCTACCCGCTGCGGATACCGCCGGTCGGGAGTTAAAGAAAGAGGCTCTTCTTCTGGAGACACCCTCTTGCCCCCCTAAACCGCCCCCGCGAGCTCGTCGAAGGTTATTGACCTCCACAGAGACGCAGCTTACGCGAAGGGACCACTCCCCCGCCGCCACGGACGAGGGCATCGTCGTCGAAGACGACGACTACGACTCATCGTCCGATCGCAGCTTAGACCTAACCCTCTCCCTCGACGCCTTGAAAACCACAGACGTGGTCGATGCGTCAGTACGGAAAGCAGAGGTGATCAAATGTGACAGCTGTAGTAAATTAAACGCGGGTGCGATTCAGCACCACACGCTGCCACGCGCCGCGCGGTCCGAGTCTGAGCATGGTCGCCGCTACTTGAAGAGATGGGAGGGCACGGCAGGAGGTGCAGAGCGGGGTCGGTACGCCATGGAGGCGGCTAGGCGGAAAACTTCATCACTGGAGCATCGGGCAAGGTCCTGCTCCCCGAATGTTCATGAAGCTATTGCGCAATACGTCCCGGTGCGAGAGCGTCGCGCTTTGTTTGAATCATTGTCGAGGACCAGTGGAGGACTCGCCAGGAGTAGCGAGCAGCTGACTCGCATTGAGCGCTCGCCGGAGACGACGCCGCGCCGCGCCGCGTCACTGCACGATCTGCAGGCGCCGCCGACGCGCTCGGTGTCAGACCTGCGGCAGTTCTTCGAAGCGGTGGCGCGCGGCGCGGGCGTGGCCGGCGCGTGCGCACAGCGGCACAGCGCGCCGCACTCCGCGCCGCGCGCCTTCGTTTCGCTAACTTGTGCTTGACGCAAACTCTGTTGTACATATTGTAGATAGTAGAACCGGCGTGGACCGCTATCTCACTAAGTCGTTCGTTTTAAGACTGTTAAAAGTATTGTTATAGAAGTACCTAATATAAATAAAATGAGATGTATTGTCTATTATATTCAGCCGTTTTATTGAGCCTGTGACCTTGTATCTGGAAGAGTATGTAACTGTTTGGAACATGCGAGCGTCTTACGAAAACTCAATCGAGTGTAATGATTTCTGTAGCCTTGTTCCGTCTTGAGTTATTGTTTTTATTGAAAATTCAATTTGTCACGAGACAATTGGTGCGGTAAGTCATTAAATAACATTTGGGAGGTAATAGGCGGTGAAATGTCAGTGGGTAAGCGCGAAAAGGTCGCGAGACACAGAGCTTGGTTTGCGTCCTCGAAGTTGTCTTACTTGTGTTGTAAGGAACATTGCGTTACGAAATGTTAAACTGCACATTTAGCCCATTGTTGTCGTGTGTTCACATTTTGCGAATAGGTAGCGACAAAACGGCAATAGCTTTGAGTTTATGGAGCAGAATTGCGTAGCTTACTTGTACTTATGTTATGCAAATCGTAAAGATAATACGATATGTGTACAAGTAGGACGTCTCCGGACACATGCATGACGAACTTTTGCACAATCAGTACGTACCTATCTACCTACAGCTGCTATCTCGACGTATTGTTCGACATCGTGACAAGCTTTGTTTCACTTTCCTATTGTTGCTTGTAGTAAACGAAAGTGGAATGCACGAACTTTGAAATGATAAGATTTCGGAAATAATATGGGATGGAAAGAACACCGTGGTAAAAACTTTTATCATGGAAACTTTTACCCTCGTAGCTTTTACATGGTTCTAAAAGCCATGAAGACTTTCGTTCTATGAGATTGAAATGACACCTAGGAAATTGAATGAAACTGATTAAAATTAATTCAATTAAAAATAGCTAGCTATGAAAACTTTTCGATAGGCAAGTTATAATAGGCATGTTTGTTATTAAAATAGGTATTTGATAAAAATTATGTCTCATCAGGTTATCTGATGAATGAAGGTCGATCTTTCACGTCGAGCGCAATGATTATTTTTCCAATTTTCAACCTTATTTCTAAGGGCGTTTTTGAAGAGGAAAACTTAATGGTTTTTCTTTAGTCCTTTGTGTGTACCTACATAGTTCAAGGAGATTAGTTATCTCCTTTGGGGAATAGGGTCCGCTTGTTGCCTTTCACATGGGATGGGATCAATATATTTTTTGCACTCAATCTCTTAGGAGTTACCGACAAAAAGATTCTGTTTTTCCTTTGTAGTCGTGATCCTTAGAAACGCTTTGCGATGAATAAAAACAACTTTGAACGAAAGAAACAGTTCCAGAGCGCTAAAAATGATCTCCTCGGGGGTAAGCAGAACTGCGTGAAAGGTTACTTAGCAGCAAAAGCAGGACTTAAAATAGGAAATGGTAACACTGATAGCGGTATAAATAGGAAACAGACTATCGCAAGCTATAATTATTACGGAGGTTCTAACTGAAAATTTAGCTTGTTGGTATCTACGAAATACCTACCTAATACCTACACTTATATATATGTATACAAGAGCTGAGAATGATCTAACTATAATTCAGACACCTGCTTGTGCTTACCTACCACCTAAAAGGCCTACCTCACCAGCTTTTAATGAGACCCTTTCACAAAATAATAAGACTAATTCCAAGTAGGTACCTACTATCAGAAAGCTCAAATCAAATTAAAAGTAGTGTGTCAAAAAATCTCCTCGGAAGAAAAATCTGATTCGCATTTTTCTATTTTTCATCACAAACATTTAGGTTTTTAGCTATCCGTGCTAAGTATGAATAAATTAGGAACGTAATAGGTATCTTAATGATACTACATCTTAGTGCCTATCAAAATGCTCAAAACTTTATAAACAAAACATTACACATAGTAAAAACTATTATTCATTCAAAACTGCATCACCCAAAAAATAACAATCAAACGCACGCTACGATCCATTAAAAATATGATACACAAGACAGGACCTCCATCTCTTTCCATCACAAAAAAAATACAACTCTTCCTGTGTGTAAGAAAGAGAAAGAAAAATAACATGGGTGTTTCATTTAATACTACCAAATTAGCAGCTGGAATGCGGCCGTGTCGAATGTTCGCTGCAACCTCACAAACCCGTAATTTGATCTATAAAAAACTAACAATGAAGATAGTAGAGGAATAGAAAAAGCACAAAGGCAGCCGAGGTATGAGACAGGTAGCGGATTATAAGGAACAGATATGAACATGTTAGGGGTACAAAGGTTTTAACGGACAAGTCGTAAAATTACGGGTGTTCGAACTTATTGGGTTTGTGGAACTGTAGCTGTGTAAAAGAAAATGACACTGAGCATTATTTGTTGAATCAAGTTTAGTTAGTAGGTACCTATTTGTTTCGTTGTAAATTAAGTTGCAATTAAGTTAGCCATCCTCGTTCTTCTAATATTTCAATTCAAGTTTTTATACCCATAATGATAGTTTGAGGTTTTTTTTAGTTTAATTGGCCATGCAAATGGTTGGTTGGCCAATTAAACTAAAAAAAGCCTAAAAATAAAAGCTGCAGTAAAATAGATATGTACAAAAGAGAGGCCTATACCCAACAGTGTAGACGGGATTTCGTATCTAGAGGTGATGACACAAATGCAGCATAGTTAAAAAAAGATTATAAGTAACTCACATTTACAGTCCGCCAATCCGCCTTGATCTAGCTCGATGTTCAATGCTCGTGCCTTCTCTTTATGAGAAGAAGCATTTGCCCTGTGAGAAAATAATAGGCTGGTATTATTTGTTTTTTATTAAACAAGAGACAAAAATCCATCACATAGATTTTTTTTCCAAGTTCGTTCATGGCCAGTACGTTTTCAAGAGTATTTTGATTTCCATTTTCAATTTACTATTTTATATAACAGTCTATTGTAGTACTAGTCCAACAGCCATTATATTATCAATACGATAACTCGGTCAGTGAATGCTCTGACCTTGAACGTGACTGGCGATACCGTTTTTTGGTACGAAATAAACTGTTACGGTTTTCGATTACTGATGGCCTAGTACGAACGTGAGGAATAAACGTAACGTGATTTCGATTATTTATACAAATATTCACTTCTGCCCGCGACTTTGTCTGTGTAGACTTCAGAATTACGCCAAATCCTAAAGTTTCTCGTATTTTAAAAACTGACCCATGTGTTAATCTAGATCACTATCTATCTATTATATTATTTGTGCCAAATTTCAGCTAATTACGTTCAGCCGTTGAAGCGATAAATGGTAATGAACGCGAAAGCGCGATGAGCGTGATGGCGTGAAAGGGTGGTTAATGGTTGATGGGTAGTTGGTGGTAATGGTGGTATCCAACCACACATTTTCACAAACTTTCGCATGTATAGTAGGTAGTAGTAGAATATGATAGAATAAAATGGCAAATGTGATTGCCTGCTCGATGCTCCATACCAGACGATGGCCACTTACTACGGTGCTAAAAGTTTCCCTATACCTTCACCATTAAAAAAACCATTAATTCGAAAAAAGAAGACGAATTTGAAAAACCGGTTTCGTACAATTTGTTTTTATAATCATATTTAAGGGTGGTACCAATGCGCGTGCCTATAAGTTTTCAATTCGAATTTGAAAATCGAATAGTTTTCGTTAGCACGCTCCTGCTAGGCCTTCTGGTGTGAGAAGCAATGAAGATGACTAATCGGAGAAGTAAAATATAAAAAGATGGTTAATAAAAATAGGATGTGAAGGTCGGATGACAGTCGCTCCGTGAACTTCAGATATTTTGCCGCAAGTATCCGGTCACATTGAGAACTGACCTTATTAGATGATACAATTTGATTAAAGCTGGAATGATATTGACTGTAGATGTTTCAATTAATACGTATACAGGGTAATTTACTTGACTGAAAACCCGAAAAGATCATTGAACTTATCATTATGAACATCTTTGAAGTTCCGAAAAAATCGGCGCCTCCAATAAATTCATATAACTCGACATTACTTTTTTTCGCGATTTCAGTATTGTTTCTGATAGTAAAAGTTGTTCATAATGATGAGTATAATGACCCCCTTACAGGTTTTTAAATAATTCAATTACACCTTGTATAATTCTTAAAACATCAGCTGCATTTAGATATATCGAACAACGTCTTACATGGCCACAGCCTGGAGGTTAGGATGATAAATTAATTTAAATTTAAATGACTAGAAAGACTAATATGCCTATGGCATTGGCATCGACTAATTAGACACCTAACTAGATGACATTGATATACTTAAATAGACATACAAAATGTCTCACTTTACCTAAATAAGTAATGACCTAAATTAAAAGTACGTATTTGGTATAAGTTTTTGCAATAATTTATATTTTTTATAGACACGTAGGTACCTAGTCTACCTTTTGTAATAAAAGCGTGTGACCAAATAACTGTAATTTTGTTAGACGAGAGACGCTTAATTTACTTTTAACGGAAATAAAATTTATTACTACCTACAATGATAAATAGGTAAAACTTATTTTGCATCGCCGTGTGGCACATATTGTCACATAAAAGACATTTATAAGAAAAAAAAAACGAATCGTAAATTAAGCGACTCAGAATACGCGATTTAAAATTAAGTTTGTTCGACCTTACATTTAATAACTACATACTTAGAACTTTTACCAAAATTATAAAATTCCAAATCTTTCAGGAGATTAAACTACTCATAGGTACGATCCAAATAGCAACTCTCATCATCATCATCTGCCTAGCCTTTTCCCAATTATGATGGGGTCGGCTTCCAGTCTAACCGGACGCAGCTGAATACCAGTATTTTACATGGAGCAACTGCCCATCTGACCTCCACATCCCAGTAACTGGGTAACCAAATAGCAACTCTAAAATAGGAAAAAAAAAATCGGCTGTGCCGTACAAAAATATACCTACAATAAAACTATCACAATGTATGGAGCAGGTAATTTTTCTTTCATATTTCGGGGTTCACCACATAAAAATGTAGTTTATACGCATGATTAATTAGTTAGTTACCCTCTGAAACATGCACAGTGAATTAAATCAACCTGTACATAGGTATTTGAAGCCGTTTCCAGTTGCTCCACTTAAGTACACGGTCCTCTAAACAAAGTTATATTGACAAAAAATAATAAAGATTAGAATGTTTCGGCTGACAGCAGCAGGTGCAAGGTTAGCGCACAATCAAATAAGGTTAGTTATGTAGTGATCGATGCAATCGATTCGCCTGATGCACGCTCATACAAAACCATAGAACATAAAACCTAAAATCCCTTGGCAAAACTAAATGTCAGTTATAAAGCCGTAGTAAATAATGTAGAAAGACAAGACCATGAACTCGCCGTTTAGAAGGGATTAGTGTGCTTATTCGCGTTTACATGTTCACGATTAAGATTTTTCAATCAACTATCGATTTATGGCGAGTTAATCGAGCTGCAGTTTCGTTGACATCGACTAAGTCACGATTACATAACGATGTTTATTGAAGCGATGGTTAAGTGGTCTGGGGAGTTAGAATGTCTAATGCAGGGGTTCTCTAACTTAGTTATGACGTGCCCCCTTTCTACAAAGACTAAATATCCGCCCCACCCTGCTCAGATACTATAAGGTTACTAACAAAGATTACTCAAATAGATAAAAAACTTTTAAGTTTTTTATTGTAAAAATGTTTAAATTACTGTTTGTAACTACGTTTGTATGAAATGCCGTAAATATACGGTTTTTTTTTTTACGTTTATTAGCACAACAAAAACAGTGTACATATTTTCAACTCATAACATACCACACAAACCATCGCGGGTTTAACAGCGGTATGGCCAGACACGGCAACTCGGTGCCATTACATGTTACAATTAGATTACATAGTTAATGAGCATTATTTGATAGGTGGGTTACATATTTTTTTTTACAATGTTTAAATTACAATTTAAGAGACACTTTCTAGATTGCAGTGTAAACGCTCGTTATCTTTAAATAAGGTTCATAACAAAACCGCTGTTCCATAACTCCGTTTGCTGGTCTATGCGTCCCCAACATTGAGAACCGCTAGTCTAAGGTTTGCATCCCGTCACATTAAATTGCCACTGGCAAATTCTCTTCTAACACAGGACATACCGTTTAAATTGTGAAGGTAGGAATGTAAGGTCTGGTTCACATTAGATCGGACCGACAGTTTTATCGGACCGACAAACATCTCGGCTGCAACTCGGCTGGCTGTGGTAAAACGACGCGCAGCGGTAACGACGGTAGTGTTCACATTAGGTCGGATCGGCAAAATCTAGTGTGAACAGCAACACCCGATAGTCGGCCAACTAAACTAAAACTGTCGGTCCGATCTAATATGAACCAGCTCTTAGTAATGTAGAAATTGCTTCACGAGAGAAGCTGTGATGCATTGAAAGAACATCCTGGGAATAATACGAAGAATGGAAAGCGAACCTGTATCTTGAGAAACATTTTGTCAGAAGTGACAGATCCATTCTATATTTTTTGATTCCTTATAATAGTCGAATGGCTACAAAAGTGACCAGTAGCCGTTGATTCTCAGTATGAAGATCTATGAATCCAATTAAATCCTTCTTTTTAAAACCAGTTATATCTGTGGGAATCAAAATACGTCTTTACAAACCAGAAAACTAGAGAAAGGGCCATTGTGTCTATGAGAACAGTCTCTAGTCGTTGGATTAAGCCAAAGTACAAGACGCCAACAACGGTAAAGGGGTAAGTAGAAAGGATTGAAAGGGAAGGAATAATTGAATTATTCTTTCGTCACTTTGTTGAAGAACTTTTTGGGGCCGCGTTCCGATAGGTCAATGGTTTTGGGGACGACACAATTAATCTTGTAGGTACCGATTGTTATTGTTCTTAATTAGGTGACCCGCTTGAGATAGGAATGTGTTTTTTAGTTACCGACTGTTGCTGGCCAGTAGTAGATAACATATTTTTTATTGTAATAGATATTAGCGTTTTTGAAGAAGCATTGTTAATTGTCTTTTGCATCGATACCATTACCGCGCTCAATGCTCTCCTGGCGGCCTAACCTCCACCCTTAATAAAACAATGTTATTTTAATATTACTTTGCCTCGCGCACTAATAGATTTTCAACGCTCAGCTTAGTGCCGAGAGTTGAAAATTCTACAACTGGTAGATATTATAAAGTAAACTTAAAATAGTATGGATGCACCTACGTAATAGTAATCTATAATTTGTGTATATATTCAAGGATTTTTTCGATGACATTTAAGTAGATTAAAATTCTCAAAATGTTATAATATTTAAAACGAAATAATAAATTTTGTGTGGTGTGTCAAGTCACATCTTTAGAGGCGCGTCTTGTAATCAAACTAAACAAAACAGTACCACACTAACACTACATTTCTATTTCTACATTTTCGTAAAATTAGCAAAGAGTCGAATGTCAACCGGCTAATATTACACATTATTGTATACATTTTTAATTTAGCCAGCTGAAAGGCCAATGGGCAGTCACATCTGTCGAAGGGCCGAAAATCAAAGGCCTTGAAAGGGAACCGTAATCAACATTGTGCAACGCCCATAGCCAGGTGGAGTGACAATTTGCGTGTTGTTACTAGCCCCCAAACCGTTGGCTGGGATAAAACCGCCCAGCTTTAAAGTACTATAAAGGTTGAAATGATTTAAGGAATATTTTAGTACTAACTGTAGGTAGGTTCCTCTATTAAACCATTCAGCTTTATTCCACTGTTAAGAGCGTTTACTACGCCTAGGGTTGCCAACTCTTTGTCGGTCAAATATAGTAGTTCTAAAATTCTTACCCATAAAAATATAGTAGGTAAGGAAAATGTTTAAAAAATATAGTAGGTTGCAAAATAGGTACTTTATTTCTTAATTAAATGAATATTATTGCTTAAGATTTTGATGCCTTAAAAATATAGTAGTTTCGCCTACTATATCTTTTTCTCAAAAATATAGTAGGCTGGGGCTCTAATATAGTAGGATACTATATTATATAGTAGGGTTGGCAACCCTAACTACGCCGTACATTTCATACAAACTTTCAAGTCCTTTTTATTCGAAATGAATGAAGCGATTTTTATGAAACTTCCCACTCATAAGCAGGATACATAGGTCTAAAAAGATATAAGATAAAAAATTTAACAAGGCTTAATAAAAAAAAAAAAAAACAGGTAATATCTGTTGCCATGGAAAAATTTAAAACGGTCGAATTTAGATGCAACACAATTTTTCTTTTTTTACTAGACTTATTTTCCTTATGAAGACGTGTTTGACAATTGATTCGTCAAAGCCTTCACAAATTAGATGACATTATGTCATCGCCTATATCTTAATTAGCACAACAATAACCCCCAACTGCGATTGTATAAACAACAATATTAACGATAGCTAGCGCTCTCCCCGCGACTTTGCTTGAGTGATGTTTCTTACAGATCCCTTATTTTTGATAACAAAATATAGCCTATATTATATAGCACTCAGTGATAACGAAGCTTCCAATTTATGAAAGAATTTTTAAAATCGGACCCGGAGATTACAACCTCACAAAATTTACCTCTTTATAATATTACGGTTTAAGACATTTATTTCTGAAAAAGAATACAATTCACTTAATATAAGAAATACAAGTTAATCTTAAAAACTAAACAAAGGAATTTTATTACTTAGCGTAGGTAGGTACTCGTAAATAAATAGGGGAACTCGTAGACAGAATTTTTACAGTGTTGTGGGTAATAGGAATATGTTCGTGCTCAATTACGTATCGATTTTTTGAAAGCAAGTCAATAGCAATTACTCATTGATCTAGGTATTAATATGTGCTGTAATGCTTTGTAAATATGTAGTAGATGTCCTAATTATCCTTATACATAGCAAATTAATAACAAAGTATATTATGTTATATTAGTATGGATAGTATAGATAAACGACCTTCATCACGATCATTTTCGACGTACTTATAGATTGTCATAACACGTCAATCGAGAACGGTACGACAAACAAAAACAATAGCCTGTTTATCCTAATCAATATCGTGAACAAACTTTTGTAAAAGCCGACTGCCGCGCTTCTGACAATCAATAAATATTTAGGTCAGGAGATGTAATCCTCCATCAATTTATTATGTCATTCGTTTCGGAATGTTTGCTCGTAATCATTCTGTGTCAGTCGGCAGCTGTAGGCGGGTTAAACGTCGGTTTTATGACAGTTGAGAACAATGATAGCTCCAGCAGTTAATCTAGCACTTTTTCGTCAACATGTAAATCTTTTTAAAGTTATTCCTGTTTTTCTTGAGATTCCACATATAAATAAAAACAGGTATAGACAGTCTTTAGAACTAATCCAAGAACTCCAAAGTCAAAGACAATTTTTTTTTAAATTAATATTGTCAATTATATTTTATTGAATTAGACTATTATTTTATATGGCACCTTTTAACTTCATAATTATACAGGGAAAAAAAGGAAAGAATCTAGTGACCCTTTTAAGTTGGGAATGGGAATGGAAACTCCACACTCAAATTTAAAAAAAAGTAAAAGTAGTCCGAATCTCTTACTCACGTAAGTACCTGCATTGGTGTTGATAGCTGTGAAGGTTGCTTGCTAAAGCAAGCAGGCTGGAAGACTTATGTTCTAAACTCTATGACAAATCATTCGTATTTAGAATTAGAATAAAATATTTTCTATGATGACAAGTCTATCTTTAATACATAATTTAAAAGTAATGATTCGTTTCAATTAATATTTGTGCCCTGAGTAAGACCCCATATATCCAAGAGGCGATTTTGGTACCACGTCACGCCATAGTGACGACAGTACCTATCTACAAGGAAATCACAGCATCGGAACGAATACCTATACACCAAAGTGAAATAAAACAATCAGAGGGAATAGCCCGCACATACCTATTCCAGTTATAGCGTTTGCTATTGATTGATAGGTATTTGCAATCAGATTTTAGTCTGTCTCTCACTAATTAGTTGGGAATTGATAAGTAATCATCTTCAATGGTCAATTTTCATCTGATAAGTAGACACACGGATTCTCCCGACGTAGGTACCTACTTCATAATGTGTGTTCTCATATTTATCACGGGCGGTAAGTACAGTTATGAAATCTGTAACGAGATTGTAGAGCACATTTTTGATACTTGCGGTATCCGAATGAGATTGCTGTTTTTGATACATGTTTCTTTATTATTTTCGCCTTCTGGTATCTACATGCGGTTTAAATGTGGGTGTATAATGTGAAATTGTTAATGTATATCTATACATACAATACATACAAATAAATAACATTGAAGTGTCTGTTTGTAATATTTACTTAACCGCTTTTTTCTGCATGCATATGAATGTATATTACGGTACCTAAACCAAAAAATATATATTTTTTAATTTTGTCATTCTTTCTGTCTGTCTGTTCCGGCTAATCTCTGGAACGGCCGGAACGCTTTTGACGGGACTTTCACTGGCAGATAGCTGATGTAATAAGGGGTAACTTAGGATTTTTATTTTAGAAAAATTATTAGGGTTCCACGCAAAAAAAAACCTCGCAGAAGGCATTCACGCGGACGAAGTCGCGGGCTAGTCTATACATATTAAAGGTAACTGATACTGGCTGACTGATCCATCAACACACAGGTCAAACCACTGAACGGATTGCACTGAAATTTGCCACGCAGATAGTAATTATGACGATGGCAATCGCTAAGAAAGGATTTTCCAAAATTTTCCAAAGGGGATGAAACGGGTCTCCATTGTTTGTGAGGCGAAACATAAGATTAGATCGCAAAATACAGGGTAAAAGGGTAAGGGTATAACTATGTCTTTAAGTGTCGTGATGGCTAAGTGGTTAAGGCGCCCGCCTCTCATGCATGAGGTTGTGGGTTCAAATCCGGGCAAGTACCAATGTGAATTTTACAATTCACTTTCTAAAGTTTATCTCCAAGATAAACTTTAGAAAGTCATTCAAGTCATCACTGGCATCGGTGAAGGAAAACTACTGTTTCACTCAAACCATGTCCGAGGCCCTTGAGGCGGTTTAGAAACTCTGACACCAGGGTGTGTGGGGTCGTAAGGCCTTTCTGCCCACACGATAAAGAAGAAGAAAGAAGAAAGAACCGTGGATTTATTTCATGATTCTAGCCCCTCCCCCCTCTTCGTATGAAATCTTTCGTCTATTATACTTTTTAAAAACACCATGGTTAAATTGGGGGAGCTGATTTTCAGGGGGGTAAAAATTTAGTTATTTATTTAATGCACAATGTACACAACATAGTTAAAACGCTAGGCTTAAAAGTAGTGAGTAGATGACTCTGTTAGGGTGCAGCAAGATATCTGTAGACTAATAATATCGCAGTGAGTATTTACTATAGGTACCTACTAGGTACTAATATTCATTATGATGATATTTCTCCATTTATGACAGCGGATAAGCATAGCACGAACAAAGCTGAAGTAATGACGTAACACCAACAGGATAAAAACATGAAAAAAGTCTTAATTAATGACGTCATAAACAGTAGTCCCATAAAGTCTGGTAATCCCGGTCAATTAAAGGAGCAAAAGAAAAATATTTAAAGCGTACACTAGCACGTTAGCCATGTGCGCTGACGAAGTAGTGACGTAGAACCCAATAAATCCGGAAAGTAATAAAAGTATTAAGTGACAGCTTTTTCCTGCGACTTTGTCTACACTTCAGAATTAAGTCAAATTCATTAAGTAAGTGTTACATCAATATCTACAATACGCCCGACGTATCTTGGATTCTTGGCGGCTCTGAAGTTAGCCGATTGCTGCGCACTAAACAATTTCGTTTCAATAAGATACATTGCGCAGCCAAACAGCTAACTTCATACCGTCAAGATACGTCGGCGGTATTCTACTTAAACAATTGCCAAATTTTTGCTAATTCCGTTTAGCGTCGATCGCCGTCAGTTGGGATTGGTTATCTCATAACTGCCATATATCTTGATTCGGTCGCAATCTAATCTCAGTTGTTGTTTCAATTCAATAATCTACATTGTTTTTTGAGTTGCATTGTCGATGAGATGAGATTGCGACTAGATTTTGACGTTTTTAAGCAGTCAAATTGACGTTCAGATATAGTACCTACCTACATAGTTTAGTATTATTAGAAATTGATAAAAAACCCGCTGTATTGATTACTGATTATTTTTGATATAACTGTTTTGTAATTCGATACATTCCTTGATATAAACAAGAGCTACTTTGCAACAACAATATCTACTAATTTTAATATGGTACGGTTTTAATATGGTTTAAAAACTCTGACACTAGGGTGTATGGGGTAACGATAAAGAAGAAATTAGGTACTTAACCCTACTTTACCCTTTTACTTCAACTTGATGTCGTAACAGGCTGGATTTTGAGTCAAACACTTTTTTAATTGAATTTGAACCCTAATTGTCTGAATCTATGTTACAAATTAGCTTAAATTTATGTATGACCTTTCAGGGAATATACCCAATAACCAATCACCGCGTGTATAAAGTCTATTTATTATTAAGCCTGCGTACACTACAAAGGGTTACATCATGCGAACGCGCCGTATATTGCGATGAACAATTCCCCTGCCAAGCGTGATGACTACGGCTCCATGCCCCCTATGAGCCTTTGTGTGACAAAACGGGACGTCCATGCTACACTGTGGTTATTAACGGTCGGCTGATGAGAATAATTATTGCAGTAGCTATCAATTTTGTTTAGATAGGTAAGTATATGATAAAATAAAATGCCGTTTTTGGTAGTCAAAGTCCAACTCAATTCAAATATTTTAATTTCAAATAAACTTAATTTTGCCCTTTTGAATTGTTTGTGGGTCAGACAGAACGTTAAAGCTAAACAATATTCCTTTGGGGAAGAACAAGCGAAAAACTCTATGTACACTCTTTTTTCTCTCTAATCTACACTGTCGCACTGTTGGGCAAGTCCTTCCGAGCCACCGTGAACAACCCCTAATATTTATAATAAAAAATATTACAAAGAATAACGGTAAAAATCCCCAAAAAATTAATGTTCATCGATATAACTGATATTGACACTTCGAGGGTTCATCCAAAAATCCATATTCTATAAGGAGCCACTTGGGTACATAAATACTTTAATTATCAAGTACTAATAGCCTTGGCAATGATCAGGTCATGGCCTATCTGTGCGCGCAATTTCATCCAAATCCACTCAGCTGTTTATGCGTCATAGAGTGACAAACATACACAAATTATAATAATTAAATTAAGTAAAAACAGCAAGGTCGTATAGGCTTAGTTCGGCTAAAAGCCAATGAAGCCAAACATTAATCTCTCAATACCTTCAAACTAATTCAATATTCCAAATGTGCTAACAACATTTCAATGTACATTAGCGGTCATAAGTGGAGTAGCAATCTCAGAAAGCAATAGATTGTCACTTTATTTTTATCTTACGACCTTTCGACGCTGTCTGCGAATTCTGAGGTGTTCGTAGGGACTGTGTTAATACATAATCACTTTACACACAGATGTAGGTACGGCATGAACCGCGTGTTCACAGCAATTCAAACCTGAGCATGCTACTGCACTTATGACCGCTAATGACCCAAACTTAGGCTTAGAATAGATTTTAATTGAATCCGTGTTGAATATCCAAAATCTAACTTTGAAAATGGAAGACATTTTGACGTGGGTTGGTTCATTTTGGATGAACTAACCCGATATTCTCACTCTTAACAGGGCGTGACAGACATCAACGTAATCCTTATGGGAGGGGAGGCGATTCGTAATGATAGTCCCAGTCACATTTATTTTCAGAAAATATGCAATTGTCCCATAACATTAATCAATTTAATTGTAAGTTATTCAATAGGTTTAACAATCAAATATTTGAAGTCGTGACTATTGCGTCAGGGGGCGTATTACGGTACAATTAATGGACTAAACGCAGCTGGTTTATGAGTCTATGGCTTGATAATATGCGCATTATAGACTATTTGCGATCATATTAATTGGTAATTCGTGTATCTACATGGGTATAATCAATCGTTAAGTAATTATCAAACCGCAAGAGATACTTTACTGATTTTGAGTGCTTAGACCTAATCAGAACTTTGATTAGGTCTAAGTGCCATGTATAGAGATATACCTACCTATGAAAATGCAATTAACCTCTAAAATGAAGAAAATACTTAAGTCAGAACGTGTCCGCCATTTTGTGTATCAGTTAACGGTTCATTATTTCATATGAAGGTTGGATTTTATTTGCTATAAATGAAGAGAACAGTTGTTTTTTTTCTTTATGTATACTCGTATTTTAGAATTAATGAGCCAATAGTAAAATTGGTTAATATTCATGAGTGCTTTCATCCCTTGAACGATGTGCTGGGCATTGTCGGGGTTGGCTTCCAGTCTACCGGATGCAGCTGAATACCAGTATTTTACTGGAGCGATTGCCTATCTGATCTCCACAACCCAGAAACTGGGTAATATGATACCCCTTGGTAAGACTGGCTGTCAGATTTTCAAACCATGAAAAACCAAGCCATAAAACCTTGAAACCATGAAACCGTGTAATAAATCTTGTTACCCCTTCCAAAAGTTAGTTTCGTATGGAGAAGATTGAGCAAGAAACTCCATACTAACTTTTTTAGTTCTCAGACTACCAGTCTAACTATGATCCATATTTGCCCACAGTTAAATGACTAGTTTGCATAATATTATAATCTGAGCCGACACGTGCATTGCGGACTGCGGTTGACTAATTTCCACATAATTAGCTATCTGCTTCCATCTAATCTAACTGATCTGAGTCATTGCTTGTGTTACGTTTACCATTGTAATAGCAAATAGAATAATAATATGCTATATTGTGTATTACTATTGTAACACTGTAGGTGTATGTATGCCTACATACCTTTACCTTCAAGTTAACTTGAGTAATATATGTATCTATTGTATCTCATCATCTCAATTACCGATTCTGGTTACAAACTTCTAAAGCCCCGACGATTTGGGTGTAATTGCATTTTTTTTTTACCGCAACCCCTTAATGGACGGGGCCCCCAACGGGGCCAACGCCTGCCGGGGTTGCGGGACGTCTTAACAGGATACCGTGGCCCCGGAACGTAAAGGGCAACAGAAGGAACAGGGTGGTTTATTAGTAAGTAAAAGTCTGACATTTCCTTCCGCCCCACCCAGGGCGGAAGGAGTCATTTAATTATTTTTATCACCTAAAAAAAAACCCTTAAGAAAAAAAATGAGTTGCTTATCTTTTCGGGATACAAACCTTGTCCTGACAACTACGAACACATTCAATGAAAAATCATCCATATCGGTCAAGCCGTTCTCCAGAGATGATCTTAGGTACCTTTAAATGGCAGTTGATTTTTATTTATATGGAATAGAAGATAGATATGGCATTAAAGTAAGTTCTAGCAAAATGTGTCTATCTCTTCTCACTTCAGGGAAATACCCGCGTGATATTAAGTATATTACGTACGCGTAATATAATTTAACTCAGTACATAAGTAATCTATGTACTAAAATAAATTGTAAAATATTTCTATACACGGAAAAGATATTGATTATGGCATTGTATTGTTTATATCTTTAACAACGATAATCGTTTATCTAACTGATAAGATAAAGTTAATTAAGTAGGTACCAATCTGCTTTAGTATTTTTAGAAATGACTTGATAAAAAACTTCAAGGTTTTTTTTGGGCATTACCTACTTGTACGTAACACATAAATTAAGTACCGAAAGCTCCATTAAAAAGCCGTAAGACCAAAATAGTTAAAACATATTTCAAACGGCACCAATTTTGGTTATGGTTAGATATTTTTCTTTTGATGTCGGTCGACCGTTGTCTTTTATCAACATTATAACATGTCAAGATAAAACAGTTATTTTTCCCAGGCATTGTATTAAATAAATGACAATAGATGATGACCTAAGGAGGTTATAGTGGTTTATTCAAGTAGACAGTTTTAGAAGGTCAAGAATCCAATGAACTGTTAGAAAATTTTGGTCCTTTGAGGCGCAGTTATTGCACAAAAGACCTAGATAAAATTGGTAAGGTCATATAACGCGATTTACTTAACGAAATTGCGGAAATTTTTATTTTTCGGTTCTCTGAATGAGTTTACTAAAATTACGTGACATGAGTTTCGGAACTTTTTTGGAAATTTGAACATTATATTCTAGTTTACAAATAAATAAAAAAGAACATTTGTTTTCAAGTACCAAGATTATTACTAACAATTTACTTACAAACTATATGTCCACGTAATAGCTTCAAAAACAATACATACAGACAGACAACGATTTTCAAATGTTTCCTCAATTTACCCTATACGCTATGCACAGTGTTACAAAATTCACTACACAGGCCATAATTAAAGCTCCGCTCAGTTTCAAAATAAAAATAATTATTCTCCATGAAATAACTACGTTCACTTAAGCAACTACATCCAATTTACATAGTTACATAATTGATTGCACTGGTCTATTGTTTATAAAAGACAAAAGTAAAGAAAAGTCTCACATTTATCGCGCGTAACATAAAAATAACATTGCTTAAATTTATTTTTAATTATAGGTACGTGTTTTAAGGCGCTGACAAGACCCAAATACTCAGAATAAGCGTATTTCGAACATGTTTTTAGTTGAATCCAGGGCCGTAGTTACCGCTGTATCAAAGATTCCCGGGCCCCTAGGTAGCTAGGGGCCCTGAATGGTATAAGCAAAAATTCGTAATATAATACCTACTATCTCACTTAAACTTAGGCAGTACTACGCTAAACTTCCTGAGGTAAAATAAATATATTCTTTATTTTGTGAAAAACTTTTCCCTTCATTTGGGCTTTGCAGCAGTTAGGTAGAAGGGCCTCCCAACAATTTTTAACGCAGGGCCCGTTTAGGCCAAGCTTAACCTATTGAATCTGTGGTGACGGAAAAAAAATAATTCAGAGGTTTATTTTTAATTTATCGAGACAAGAACATGATAATGTAACCTCTTAGAATGACCTTTCAGCAAAAATATTTACTTTACTCATCAACATTGCGTCGCAAGATTAATAACAACAACGTATCATATTTGAATGAAGAATTTGTCTGTTTTTCTTTTTGACGACAATTGTTTCATATTTTGTAATACAAGCGTTGTGTCATAGGTATCGGTTCTCCTTCTTTTTTATGCAGACAATGACTGGACGACACCAGTTGTCTGCATCTTAAGAAATAATGACCCACCTTATTGTTTCTGTCTGTTGCTTACCTTCCTCTTGTTTTGTAGCCTCTCACTTTTCCACTACAGCGAAACTGGAACAGAGATGGAAACTCCGTCATTAAGCACGGTGGTCAATGCCTGCATTGGTCACCATGGTAACACACTGAGTGTTAATAATGTTAGACTTGGTTATGTCAGATTTGACAGCGCCTAAGTTTCCTTACACTGTTTTGTTTACCGTATGGCAATTTGGTAATTAAGGTTAGTGTTCACCAATATTAAAATAAACCGTCTATTTTCAAAAAATTGTTATTGTTTTTTTATGAATAAAATTTTAAATATCGAACTGTTTAATTAATCAAGTCCCACGTAATAAGACACAATTGATTTTCTATTGTTCCGTCAAACCAGTATGACGACCGGGCCTTGAGCGGTTAAATAATTATAATTTTTATATTAAATGTTGAAAAACAAGCCTTAATCAAAAAAGGAAACTCAAAAAGTAATAAAATTGGGCATTAGTGTGTGGGCTGTTGGCAGGTTATCCTTTACCAAGTAATATCCAAAAAATCATGTAAACAAAATTATTTGGCGTCAAGTCCTCGATTAATTCCTTATATGACATCTGTCATTCCCACGACACGTCCTCAATATAAAGCGTTGTCTATTCCCGTCCTTATACGAGGACCACACGGCTAGTTTAATATCTTAATTCCATTAACTCGGCTGTTCTTTTAAAATCACAGATAAAAATACCAGCATTTCATTTCTTAGTAGCTATAAAGGAAGATATAATTGCTTTGAAAAGCTTTCTCCTATCAATCGGTGAGGCTAAGTCATAAATTTTATATTACACGTCATAAAATTATTATTTTTATTCGATGTTGAGTGGGACGCTGTTCGGAAACGGATGTTTGATTCTTCTATTTACTTTTGTCCGTATCTTAAGTGATAGCCCGATGACATATTAATTGATTCTGTATCACTTTGAATATTTAAATTGGTTGAATTTTAAGATAAGTAATTGGGGGTAGGTCTGTCGAAACGAACAGACTCCATCCTTTCTAAAAAGTTTTTCGAAAATATTGTATCTAATGACTTTAGTTATTTAACGCTGATTAATTTCAAACCTGTCAAGTATATCTTTTACGCTGTTATTAGGTACCTACATTGAATTAGTTTGACGTCATTAATTTATTTATTGTGAGATTGTTGGGTGACTCGTTTTTGCAGAAGTAAGCTCAGCTGAAAAAGGAAGTGTTGATGAAATCAAAAATGAATCATTATTTTAAATTAGACCAGTAAAATACATCTTTGAACGTCTTAGACTAGAAAAAAGAATTGAATACTTTTAATAGGTAATTTCGTATAGAGAAAAATGGACAAGAAACTTCATAGTTACTCTTTAAAATAAATGTTTTAATATATTTTGTATAAAGGATCATACAGCATAGAAACTAATAGGTATATTGTAATTAATACAAAATATAAAAAAAATAAGAATTGACGTTATATAATATGTTCATAGATACATAGTGTTCACGTGTTTACAAAATTGTACTAGGTAATAAAGATTGAATAATAAGAACATTAATTATTACTTACAATCACAAATCTGCCTATATCATTATCTATCAATACTCAAAGTCAAAGTCAAAGTCAAAACATTTATTTCAATTAGACCATTTACAGGCACTTTTGAATTGTCAAAGAGTCGGTCAGTTAGTCCGAAAGTTGAAGCTAGTTGCTCGTTCCAAAACGGAGGTAGGCCTCTATGGAGAAGAACGAGCAAGAAACTCCACGGCACTCTTTTAAATTAGGTTATTACAAAATCTTGGTTACATTATTCTTGTCGATTCTATATGTGATCACAATGGAGATGAATAAGTATAAAATGGTAGTAAAAAAAGCCATAGCAGTTAAGAGATGACCAATCCCAACTGACAGCACTCGTTCACGAGCATGACGCATGGATCAGCACCACCTAGCTCAACCATTATGGAGGTGCATGTAAGGTCAAAGGGGTCTATGACCTTTGATTATGTCGGTCAACGCCTCGCCTACTCAAGATTTACAGCTAATAAGGAATTATAAAGATACGTCTATTTAACAGTCTTAATAGATAAATTGTTAGGTAAGGTTATGGTAGAGCAGCTTTCACGCCGCATTAAAATCATTATAGATTAATGTCTTATGATAGTTTAATGCTTATAACGGTAGGTTAAGTAGGGCTATTTAGTTAAAGCTTGGCTTGATTTCAAATATGTGCCTTTAAAATGTGAGTCAAGGTTATTGAGACTTTTACATGGAGTTTTTATGCTCGCGACGTTGTGGGATCTTTGCAGTTTTTTTTAACTTTTTGCCTATTTGCTCACAATAAGTCACTCCTTAAAATATCAGCTACCTATCTGCTAGAGAAATACCTGTCAAAATCGGTCCAACTGTTCCGGAGATTAAATGGAACGCACAGACAAAATGACTAAAAATAAAAATGATGTTCTTTTAGTACCTTGTATACGTATAAATGGTATAAGTATTGTATTTAAAAATGTATTTAGTAAATTTTCACACTACAAAACAGACACTTTAATTTTATTTATTTGTTTAGATTACGTATATAGATATTTTGTGTTCAGGTAGGTTAGGGGCACGGATCATGCGTAAAGTGAACGGGCTTCCGAATACCGGGCCCACACATGATAGAAGGAAGAACTAAGGAGTTTTTGTCGTTAGTAGGCCAATATAACCCTCTGAATATCAGACTCCAATGGTACAAAGAAGATACGTAAGCTTTTAGTTGGAAAGAGTTCGACGTAACCCTCCGTTGTCCTCAGTGAGTATCCTTGAGGATAAATACCCACGGAAAAAAGGCTTTCATGTTATTCGCGTTCCCTACTTATGTCAATGGGGCTAATCTACATAAGATAGGGTTGCGGCACCTCCATAATAATGCCGCTAATGCTTAAGATGCAAAGTCTCTGTATTAACAAGATTCGGGTACCTTTTCAGGAATTTCTCTCAGAAAAAGGCTTTTAGGCAAATGAGGTCAACACCTATTTCGTATGCGGATTCTGCTGAAGTACTGACCTATTTTGTCTGGAGGATTTTGACTGCTTCGTTGGTCTAGTGGTCGCATTTGCGACTGCTGAGCATAAGGTCTTGGGCTCGATTCTAAGGTCGGGCAAAGTGTTATTGGGATTTTTCATCAGGAATTTCTCAGTAGCAAACTGGGAGTCTGAATTTGTGCCCGGTTAATGGCTATAAGTTCGCCCCCTACCTATTACATGGGACTCAAACGTAACTGGCGAAATGTGAATGTACTACTTAATAGGTACACCCCTGCCTAACTCTTCGGGGATTACAGGCGTGATGTTATGGGTTTTTGATATTTTATAGTAAGAAGGTTTAATTACACCTATTGTAATGTGCTTACACATCTCCTACACAATATTTTAATTAAAATTAATTCTTTACAACACAATCACGTTCGCAATTCACACATTTAGGTTAACTTCATTCCAATGAAATCGAGTAACATGATAACTGTAAAATTATGTACTAACTATCTACCTACTAACCTAACCAGGCGTAGTTTCTTTAATTGTGTTAAAATAGCTGCGATTAATCGCAAAAGAACTGCGATTTTAAAGGTAGCTCATGTTAATTCCTTTCCCAATTTATATTTAAAAAAAAAATTGATCCCTCTGACGGTAAGTTGTTAGCAAAGTAGGCACCTATACACTAAAAAGCACAGATTTTATTTGAGAACATAATACCTTAGGTAGGCTAATTTTTGCAAATAAGATTAATTTGAATCATATCAAGTTCACTTTAAGATCTGTCACGAAAGAACGTAGTTGCTTTTCTTGAGCCTTTTATTCCTCCGTCTCGCATGTGCTACTGTCTGTAATGGTATTCCGAAGAGAGAACCATACAGATCGAAATTAAAATCTTTTGTCAAAAAAATAAACGCTTTTAATAGCGGGAAGCTAACTTATCTAAATACCTATCTATCTTTTAGCGACTGAGACTGCCTCGTTGGTCTAGTGGTCGCAAGCGCGACTGCTGTGCATGAGGTCTTGGGTTCGATTCCCAGGTCGGCAAAGTGTTATTGGGTTTTTCCATCAGGAAGTTCTCAGTAGCAGCCTCGGAGTCTGGATTTGTGCCCGGTTGATGGCAATAGGCTCGCCCCCTATTACATGGGACTAAAAACATAACTGGCGAAATGTGGGTGTACTAATGGGTACACCTCTGCCTAACCCTTCGAGGATTACAGGCGTGATGTTATGATGATGATCTTTTAGCGAAAAGTCACTCATACACTCACTCATTACAAAATAACGAAAACCGCTTGTAGTATAACAGGGGTCCAAAGTGTGCATAGAGAAATTTAGAAGAAAATTAAGTCCCCCGAATTAAACGCGAGCGAAGCCGCGGACGAAAGCTAGTTAATGTCACTACAACAATGTCAGCTGAAACTTGAAACCGCCGTAAACGCTAAAAATACACATGTCCCGTTTATCCAATTGCATCACACAGAAAGTCAGTGAGACAGAACAAACAATGAGTTATAAATTGAGTCACGGCTTCAACCAGCCCAATTTAAGAAAGAATATGTTCAAGGCAATGACTCAGGGGGTCGAGCAGACGTAAATTAATCTCCTGTGACAGTCGATGGGCGAGCAGGCGCCTTCATATTACTCATTACGGTTCGTAAGGAAGACGAGCCGTTTACAGGAATTGATGATTTTAATGAAATATAATATGACGACATATTACATGTTCTCGGAAAATCTTTAATATTGAGATTTCTGTGAATGTGACTTCAATTCGCTGGTGAACTCTGAATTAATAGAAATAGACAATAGTAAGAATGTCGGTTTCAGTTGCCAAGTACAATACCTACTAGCTAGATAGCCATTCGCCATTATAACAACTAGCTTCTTTCCGCGACGCATGGAAATCCTTAAAACACGTTACTATCGTAGCTTTTAATCTGTGTAAATATTACTATTTGTAATCAGATCATTACTTCCAGAGATAACCTCTTACAAGAAAAAACTATTAATTTTACCTCTTTACAAAATATTAAATTAAAGTATTTTCTATTCCACCACACTATTCCTAATCACTACAACTCCCGAAAGCCAGAATCAACAGTGGAGACCGCCAGAAAATCGCGAGGCAATGACGCTCGACGAGTCCCGGAAACGATTCAACTGTCTTGGATCCCGCAAGGAAATTAATCAGAAAAGAATAGCGGAGGAGTAGAAAAAATATTGTTTTCATTATATTGAAGTATTTATGATCCGTGCCTCGGAAAGCACGTTAAGCTGTTGGTCCCGGCTGTCATACGTGGATCTTTGACAGTCGTTACTAATCGTCAGAAGCTTGGGAGTCTGACAACCAGTCTTACCTAGGGGTATCGTATTACCTAGTTACTGGGTTGTGTAGGTCAGATAGGCAGTCGCTCCATGTAAAATACTGGTACTCAGCTGCATCCGGTTTGACTGGAAGCCGACCCCAACATAGTTGGGAAAAGGCTAGGCAGATGATGATATTAAAGAATTGATTAAGTAACAGAAGAGAAAATAAAATAAAGAAATTACACTATAAAATTATCTAATTACTATGTAACTCTATCTACATATTTTGCTACCCCTAATTTAGGTATATAATTATTGTTATCTTTAATTACTCAAGTCCCGCGTAATGAGACACAAATTTTCTATTGTTCTGTCACCGGTAAGTCAGCCGGGGCATGACCGGTTAAGCCCATTACAAAAAACTACGAATCGCAAAATGAAATGATGTCCATGAAATGATAATTTAGAACAATATTTCATAGTGCATGTAACAAAAAAACTCGTAGAAACTACACGGAAACGTAGTTTATCATTTATCAATCGTTGTGTAGGTGCATCTTAGCTGTTAAAACGAGCACATAAGCCCATTTATAGTCCAGAAGCTAATAAGGAGGTTTATGCGTCATGCAATTTTATTTGTTTGAAGTGATGTAATTTGGATACGCTTTGGCGGGACTTAGGAACGGAAGTCTGGCAAGTATAATAAAAAAATAAACAATAAATATATTTTTAACTTCCTTCTGCCTGCGACTGCGTTTGCGATTCGCGTGGAAGTCAAGTATATCATTATTTTTGCTTTCGACGATAGTTTAGGTTTCTCTTAGTGAATGATTTTTGTGTCAACCTATTTTGATGGTTTAAAAGATACAGCCAACTGGGCCAGACGGACAGACGTACGGACAGATAGCGGAGTCTTAGTAAGACGGCGCCGTTCGGCACCCTTACCCTAAAAAAAACACCACCACATAGCATGAACAGGAAAATTACAACAACAAAAACACACATTACATACATTTAATGCTAATCAGTCATCCATTACACGTTCAAGGAGACACACCAAGCGTGTCCGAAACAAATGAAGCATAATTTCCAAGGGAAAGTCTGTTACAGTAACTAATCGGGTCATATACAAGATAAATATACAAATACCACGTAATTAGATACAGTAACAGAACTAATTACAAATCTTAACAGCCATGAAATGAGAGTAGTTAACATACAAACATGACTAAAATGATACAACAAAGTTAGATAATAATGGTATTTAAAAAGGTAAATTTAGTTAATTTGTATTTGTACTTCTTAAGTAAATAGTGATAATCTTTGTTTGTGGGTCACCAGGGTTGGTTGTGAACCAGTTTTTAAACTATTGATAACGATAGAAAGTTAAACATTCGAATTTTAAACTGATAATTTGTTTGTAATTCGAACGTTTAAATTTCAAGATATTGATAAGAATTTAATTTTCAATTCTGGAATAGGTTTGTTATAAAGTCGATTTTATTACGATTATAGAATGAATATTATAATAAATATTAGAATAATTAGTTGCAAAAAAAAAACAATACATGTCATGGTTAGTTAAATAACTGTAAAAACTTAATAGACTCCGTACTTGGGCTCCGTCTCATTTAGCACCCTTTTGGGAACGTAACCCTAACAAGAAAAAAACAAAATACCAAACACTTTTTTTTTAGGTGGTAAAAATCATTAAATGATTCCTTCTTTTTTTGCCCTTTACGTTCCGGGGTCACGGTATCCTGTTAAGACTTCCCGCAAACCCGGCAACCAAACACTTATTGCTACTCAAAATGGTAGGTACAGCTTGTAGGAGATAAAAATAAGTTACTTGTAATTTATATCAACTTATATAAATGCATAAGACTCTTTAATTTAATTCTACATAAAACATTAACATTCTACAATAAATAACCTAAACTTAAATAAAACCTTAAAGTAAAGTAAAAGGGCAGAAAGGAGGAACCTCATAAGGCATCAAAAAATTCGTCCGCGTCGCTGTCAATGGGGCAAGTGCCCAAAAGGCTGACAACATTGCCACGTTGTATTGCAATGCTGATTCTTTGGCCTAAGAAAAGGCCAGCCCTCTGGTCATGTGAAGAGTCGACCAGTCGCTTAGCGATGTCCCGAAAAACAAGGTAAGCGCTCGGACCCCATGGCCCCAGTGTTTCAACCCCAAACGGCTCAAACACATAACTTCCAAGAAGGTTGTTATATTTACGCTGCTTGAGGTTTTCGGCACCAGCAGCGGCCGCCCCAGCACAGCACGGCGTGCTAGGAAGGTGAATGCATAAGTATAATAATCTCATGTACCTATTATGTTTTTATTTCTGCTGCGACTATCATTTAAAATCTAGTTTAATTTCCGTCGTTACAACAATGCCACGACAGGGTAATACAAAATGTTTACAATTACGTTAAGGCTAGATGAGACAAAGGACAATGCACAATCATTAAGATTCAGTGTTGCCATACTTTAGAAAATCTGTAGGTATTTATACTGTAGAATTTAATATCGTAGAAATACCAAAAATATATGAACGATTATTTATTCTGTTCACTACAAACTAGTTTTTTGTCTTATTTTACTAATAAACCTTAACCCAATTTTATCAATAATACTATTTGGGCATAGTATTTAGATAAATGTGGAATGAAAAAAACATGGTTGTGCATTTTCTACCACTTACGTATTTATTTTTTAACATATAACATAACATCACGCCTGTTATCCCCGAAGGTTTAGGCAGAGGTATACCCATTAGTACACCCACATTTCCAGTTATGTTTTTTTTAGTCCCATGTAATAGGGGGCGAGCCTATTGCCATCAACCGGGCACAAATCCAGACACCGAGGCTGCTACTGAGAAATTCCTGATGGAAAAACCCAAGAACACTTTGCCCGACCTGGGAATCGAACCCAAGACTTCATGCACAGCAGTCGCGCTTGCGTCCACTAGACTAACAAGGGTATTTATGTTTTGTTTTATTATTTTTATATTGGCAACATTGTTGCAAACAAACTTAAGGAAATTAAATGGCACTTGCACGGTTGCGCTTGCGCATATAATTCCGGTGCCTCACAATGACATTATAGACCCACCAATTAGCAAAGACCCCTCGAAACTCAGATTTAGTTACAAGATAACAAATAATGTGAACATTATGATAATAGGATAAAGGTCTATTTAATTTGGTTCACAGATAATAGTAGTTGAGTCATATTTTAACGAGATAAGTTTAATAACAGCTGGTAGGTGTGCAGACCTTTTCAGTGAAGGGCGTGCATTGTCACAATGTGTTATTGCTGTTATTTTTAAATTTAAATATAGAATGGATTCACTATCAAAGTAGGTACGTACTGTAGAGACTGGCTGGTTTAGCCATGTTCAACCTTATTTTAAAAGTTTAACCTCCTTAGTTGTAATCCCCATCCGAAGCCGACCCCAATAAAGTTGGAAAAAGGCTAGACAGATGATGAACCTCCTTAGTTGTACTATGAGGAGAACGGTTTGAAAATGGAACGAACAAAGACTGACAGGCGACTTTGTGAAAAAAAAATAGGTACTTATTGAATTTGCTTATTTGCTTTTTATTTGCTTTTTTTTACATTTAAAGTGTTTAAGTTAAGTGGGTAAAAAACAATTAGAACCAGTTCGTTAGTTAAAATACTTACTAAGGGAAAAAAATAGGAGATCAAATTCTAAGAAAGAAAAATAAAGTGAAAAATATTTGATTGACTCTTGCAGAAGAAAATCTTCGTTAAAAGTAGTCAACCTTTTTTCATTAAAAATGAAAGTCATTCATCATTTAGCTAAGTAATTACCAGCTATATAGTAATTACTTAAGAAAATTCACACAAGAGAAAATTCATTCTGAAACAGCCTATAAAAACACTCGTCAAAAACATAATGAGCTCCATTGTACAACGCACGTTGTTAGATGTAATAAGAGAATCAATGAAAACTCATTCACATGCTTTAACAAAAAAAGTAGTGAACGCGCGACTTGCGACTATCATTGTGCAACCGCGTTAACAGTCGCGATTGTAATCATAGTTGCGTAAAAACGAAATAATAACTAGAACAATACTCGCTGAGGTAGCAATTAGTTAAGGAGTAGGGCTGTTCACACAAAATCGTATGGAAAAATTAATCGATTTAATAATCGATTCTAAACGTTAAAGAATCGTGATCGGAATCAAACTAATTTAATTAATGGAACGGTTAATCAAATTAAAAGATTAAAGTTGCCGTCGTAATAAAACGTAACAGAATTAATTAATTTAAATCTCCATAATCAGGAAAATAATAATGCCGTGTTACCTTTGGAAGCCCTTTACAAGGAGGATTATGACTCAGGTTAACAAGAAAAAAACATACATTTACAGCAATTCACGGATGGTAAGGTTGGCGCTCTAGCTTAGCGATTGGTTGCGTTGCGTGTTCTAAGTTCAATTTTCATACGAAATTAATTTTTGTACGTCTTACAGATACCTAGTCCTAATCCCGGTATGACTATTTGTAAACGAGCCAATGATACAGGAGAAATTCCTAAAGTAGGACAATGATTTTTGATGAAATTAATAATAGGCAATGTTTAACAATTTTGACGTCCTTAATCAAATCGAGTACACTGCTAGACGATTCACAGCCCTATCGCAATTCGTGAAAGTGCAGCTTTTTCACGAGTAAGCCCGTCACGACGCGCCTTGGAGTGGAGCCAAACAAAGCGCACCGCAAACAATCGTGGTAGGCTTACACAGACCACTGATGATTTAGACGAGACATTATTTAGTAACTTTGAATGTAGACGTCTATTGAAAAGTAAAGACATTTTGGAAGGTGCCTAAACGCTACAAGGTCTGAAGGAACACATCGCGGTGTGACGAAGGTAGTGTGATGATCTAATAACCCGAGACCGCACAGGAGAAATTTGCAATGCAGGCCTTTGTCGAGTAATGGAACACAATAGGGTAAAAAGAAGATCGCGGGAAACCGCTGGATGCGGGCAGCATAGGACCAGTCATTGTGACGATGTTTAGGGGAAGCCTATATCCAGCAGTGGGCGTCATTCGGCTGAAATGATGATGATGATGGGAGAGACCCAAAACTACCATAGTTTGACCCACATCCTTTGCAATTTTTTTAATGCGTACCGGTTTCATACCAGACTTCCTACTTCGAACAGTCAAATTATAGAAGGTAAGGTGCATCAAACACAAGCAAATTGTTGCTTGTGGTTATAACAAGACAACAAGCCATCTGCACCTACTCATTGGCTTCAATCTTATTGTCTACGACCACAGTTGCTACGCATCATTACCAACCTACTTCTTACCGTGTGGGTTTCCTTCACCGTTGCAACGTAATTGATAAATTGTGTAGAAATTGGCATTTTTACAAACGACCTGAATGAATTCAATTGAAAAATGTTCGTGTAACTGTGATCTTGATTGATAAGCCCATTAGGGGAACATACATCATTTATCACATTTGTTAAGGGTTTTTTGTCGTGCGAATGTATCTGGCTACTGCTTTCTATTTTATGGTCGTCTTGTTTATTCCGATTTGTTGTTATTTAACGAGTTGAATGCGGCTTTAATTTGATGCTCGGTAGAATCATTTTCGCTAAAAGATTGGCTGACTGGAAATACATATAAATAGGAACGTTCTTCTAATAATATTGATCGATTGTCTATTTTTCAATAGTCAGATAACTTTTATTTAAAGAATAAATAAATGACGGTTTGACATGTTTTCTATACAAAAGCTGTCAAACCGCCATATTTAAGCCGTCCGTTGAGAGTTATCTGACGATTGAAAAATTAGCCCTTAGTGTTATTACACTCGCTTTAACCGTGCACCTAATCATGATCGTTTTAAGGAACATTGTTAAATAAGGGATACTATAAAAATATATATAAATAATGTAAATAACATTATTTATCGACCACAGGTAAATAATATTCAATTGTGCTGGCACAGAGTACACCCATTTTGAATATGGCAACATTATTTATTGTTTTATTTATAGTATTAATTAAAAATATTTACAACTACCATATAATAACTTAACCACGTCTTTCAAGCAAAACTATTTATAGTTTCAAAATCCCTTCTATACATACATGCGTCTACAATGCAGAAAGTGAGAGTGATGGGATGCGCCGGCGCATGGTTTGTGTCATGAATGGCGTCGATAATTACAAACGGTTAACATGACGGCTTGGCGGGTCAACTCGCATGCTTTTACTTTCAAATACTCGTTCATTCAATTATACTTTGATTGGTTTCAGTTGCTAGACGACTCTTGTTTTTATTGCCAAATTAAGCCTTAGGAACAGAGCTTTAAAGTTACGTTTGACTTGACTTTAGGGATTCCTAAATTGTTTTGAGGTAATTTCTCTGATGACAAACCTATGTTCCTACAAGAATCTGACTTGCATATAATTTAACCCAAACCTAAGAAAAAACAACTGGCGAAATGTGAGTGTACCAATGCATACACCTCTGCCTAACCTTTTGGGAGTCAGGCGTGATGTTATGTAAAAAGTATTCACATTATCAACCTTTAAAAAATAACAGAAAACACACTAACAACAACTAACAATCCTTGTCCACACTATAAAGAAAGATTACAAATCAAATGAATTTTTCCATCTCATAAACATCAACGTGAACAAACTGCAGCAATTTGTTCATTGTGATGGTCAATGCACTGCTTGACGTAACAATTAAGTAAATATAACTAGTAATTATTAACAACGCTAATTACATTCCTTACTGGTATTCTAAAACAAAGTAATTTCGTAACATTCTTCAAGAAAATGCTCGTGTGATCAGCGAAGCGTGTGATATAAAAAATAATGCTTGCTCTATTATACTTTATTATTTATTAAGACTATACTTACGACCTTCCCTATTGTATCATAAAGATTAACTAGTTTATGTCCTCGACTTGGTTCATGAGCATGTCGGTTATCATAGGGTTTCATTTTGTATTGCGCGATACCTACCTACTTCTTTTTGTAAAATAAAAGTAAGTTAATTCTTTAGTTTCGGCTTTCTGCTGTTATTTTGATATTACAAACAGGCACTTTTAATTATTTTTTTTTTATTTGAGGCATTTTTAAACACTTTGTGTTTTTAGAAGTCGCAATATACTTTAAGGGCCTGCCACACAGTGTCTATCCTGGTACTCGTATATCATCTGCGCCATTTGGTCTTGTCATCGCAAGCGAGACTACTGTGCGTAGGGTCCTTAGTTCGATTCTCAGGTCGAGCAGTGTTTTTGGATTTTCTGAGATGTCGGGAGAATATTCTATATCGTCACTTAAATGCTGAGTGGAACGAAAAATGACAGAATAAATTGCCATAAAAAACGGGATCATATCTCAGAAGCGATTATAGTTATCAAAGTTGAAATCTTTTTCCTGTAGGTACTGTAATAATTTAAAAGTTGATTTAATGAATGGCTGCGAATGACAGCGACTCAAGCGCATTAAAATCTCCCATTTATGCAATAAAGCGCTAAAATTACCCAAACATTATAAATATACCCAAACCTCAATTGTAAACGGTTCCGTATTGCAACACCCGTTTACAGAATAATGGAATCTAATGCTGTAGATGGGCAGATGGACGGCTTAATGGACATATGGGGTTCAATAGATAGGAAATACAGAAGGACCAACGGTCAATAACTTCAGTTACAACTATTTTATGTGATTTTCTCTCATAACGTGTTAAATTGAGTTAAAACGAGCTAAACCACAATCTCTTATCATGTTCAAACTGTTTCATTTCTATCTAGAAATAACAGTTTCTATCAATGTACAGTTGAAGTTTAAAAAAACAGCTTCATATTCAAAATTGTTGCAATTACTTCAAAAAATGGAAGAATTATATGCAGAACTAAAACCAAATACCTATCTACTTTAAATTTACTTTTTCGAACTGTCATAAACATGGATTAAATTTGGTCCTTTGAGCCGAATTTTTGCAAAATTAGAGTATTTTATAAAAATTCAGCTCGAAGGACCAAATTAGTAGAAGTAGAAGTCAAAATGGTCTTTCTACAACTGGTCTTCTGTGTGGTCCTACCATGCTCCTACACGGTTGTTGTTGTGTGATGAATGATTGTATGCCAGCTGGGACTTTCACTTGCATGGGACGGTTTACATGTCACTGCCTCGTTAGTACAAGTTACTGATGTATTGCTTCTGTTCGGGTGTTATGAAATGACCGTTTTTAGGGAGACGAAAATAGTATTTATAGAATTGTTGCAAGATTGCGGCAAAATATTTTTACAGAAATTGTTTGATTCTTCTTGGTACCCAAGATACAGGCTTGCCAAGGTTGGGACTAATGTAAAATCTCTGTAACTTTTATCCCAATATTTTATTATTAAACTAAACTAGCAACCCGCCCTGACTACACCCTCACTCTATGCCTCACGGGTCCAATTTACTTTAAATATTTTTTTTTAAAGAAATGCTGTCTCAACTCTTAAATACTATATGATCGTGATATATTGATGAGAATGAAGTACTAAAAAGACAATGGTTAATTGCACCAATAACAAACAACAAGAACAGTATTTTTTCAAGATGGCACCGTGTATTTTATCGAGTAAAAAGTTATCATAATGTCATCGTACAATAAACTAGATATTCTCTGTTATAGACTGACCAAGTTAAATGGTTCGCTTGGTATTTGAAAAAGGTCAATAGTAAATAACTCGATCAGCTTGATAATGGATTAGTTTACTAACAAGTCTATTATTAAAGGTCTCCATATTAAAAACAAACGTCTTGTTACGGAATTAGTCAAATATTTTTCCTGTTATGAAAACCAAAGTCAAAATCGAATTATTATTTTTGCCACAGGGGATGCCCTTAGCTTGTATTTGCTTGGTGTAGTTTCATGCTCTGGTTGGAGACCTTAATTTTAAACCAAGAACCTTCTCAGTCCGAGAAGGCAGTCGCTGTCGGGGCAAGTACCCAAAAGGCTGATAGCATTGCCACGTTGTATGGCAATTATTTGGCCTAAGAAAAGGCCAGCTTCTTTTAATTAAAATAAATGCCTTTTTGATAATTTCCCTAAACATATATCTCCCTCCCTGCGCGCGATGTAAACCAACCCTACACCACAATTGACATCCGACAGTTCTACAAAATCAGATTTAAGATAAAATATTGATAGCTGATAGGTTTGAACCAATGTAAAGATTGTTAGGTAACAAAGTAACTGTAGATGATTTATAGCATGACTCAGGCGCAAAACCTTTAGGTTTGGCAATGGCTTGACACAAATATTTTGTATTTTCCGGTAAACGGGCTCTCTTTCTACATTCTTGCTTATGTGATACGCCCTTTGCGGAGCTAGGTTGCGTTTGCTAGACGAACGTTACTGTGATTATGAAAAAGAACGCACAATCGTAACTTTTAGAACAGAACAGAACAGAACAGAACTTTCACCGTGGCCGAAATCGACATGGGATATAAAAGCGCTCGGGTGTGGCGATGTATTAAAAGTAAAACTACTTAGCAGAAAATACTATCACATAAAACCACAAATAAAAAAATGTCTTTCTATAATAAAATACCGGCCAAGTGCGTGTCGAGCTACGCGCAATGTTCCTTAGTTGCCCATCACAATAATGCGGACTAAGAACAGGGCTAGTAATTTTCAACGGAATAAGTACCAAATGTTTACTTCTTTAAGTACATTTTTTATAATGGTCTATTTTATGGTTATCTCTTAAATTTAGCTGGTATAATTTTCATTTTAACTTCTTTATACACATATGTATGTATATAAGTACTACTGTGAGTTCTGAGTTGAGGTGCGGACAGAAGGACAGACATGGAGAAACTATAAAAGTTTCTTGTTGAATCAATCAATCTGCCCACCCTTTTCCTGACTATGTTGGGGTCGGCATCCAGCCTAACTGGATGAATCTGAATACCAGTATTTACATGGAGCGACTGCCTATCTGACCTCCACAACCCAGTAACTGGGTGATACGATACCCCTTGCTAAGACTGATTTGTCAGACTTTTGGGCTTCTGACTAACGACTGTCAATGATACACGCCGGGATCAACAGCTTAACGTGGTTTTTGGGCTTAACTTTGATTACGTTACGGAACCCAAAAAAACTTGGAAATAAAAAACAATACAAACGTAGAATGTACATAAAAATACAATAATAAAAAGGAAATAACTTCCGCAATCTATTATTATCTTCTTGATAAACGATCTTTTGTATTACGAGTTTTAATTACCGTTACTAAATGCTTATAAAGTAATTGTATATGGGGTCATTTACTTACTTGAACCAGCGGAACCCTAAACTGTGATTTCCGTAGATAACATAGAACTTTTAATTGAATTATTACGTAATTTGGGAAGTGGTAAATTGTGCTAGGTAAATGTGGCGAGGACTCGATTCCTATGGGCTTCCCTTCGACAGTTTGGAACAACAGTTCTTCTGGCACTAAAGGTATCTATTCGCTCGCACTCCCGGCCATAGGCAAAGGAGGAATACTGCGATAGTTTTACACGGGAAGAGTCCAGCATATCCCTCCGTCATGCCTCTCCGTCAACCCCGTCAACTGAGTAAGTCCATAAAGATTTCCACCGCGCATAAAAAGGTATCTATTATCTACTATTGGAAAATAATGTAGTCACAATGCAGATATTTATACATATATTATATTTATACAGATATACATACATCATTAAATATAAACTTTATAAAACCTCAGTGTTCGATTTTGTTGTCGTTTGACGATTGATAAAAGTAAAGTTATACATATTTCCTTATGCAAAATGGGTTTGCTCTTGACTCTAGTCTATGTTAGAAGTGACAGAGACAAAGTCTACAATGTAGTGAGTTTACCCACTAGAAGCCCGTCCGCTTTATTATACATATACCTATATTTATTTGTAAGTATATAACTTTACTTTTATCGTACCTGGTTACGCAATTTTTGCTTCGGCTTCCGTCTTACGAAAATTGACCCTTCGCCACTGCTGGGTCATATCTCTTCCATAATTATTTAATAATTTTGTAAATGAGGAAGATTATGAAACTAAACCTTATCTTTAAAGCCAAATTCTGATTGATAAGATGTCCACATCGCGTGAGAACTTTAGCAAGAATGGAGTTTTGGAATTTTGACTGTTTCATTATTATATACCTACTAGCTTCTGCCCGCGACTTCGTCCGCGTCATGGTTGATTTCTCCGTACAAACTTTGGACCTCCGTTTAATCCCCCTAGGGGGTGAATTTTGGTAAGTCTTTTCTTGGCGGACGTCTACTAATTACAAACTACCTCCCTACCAAATTTCATGCTAATACGTCAAGCGCTAGTCGCATTCTCGTCTCGGGTGGGCCAACTGTCACAATTCCAAATTTAAAAAAAGACGTCATAAGAATAAACTGTGTTATCCTTAATATCATCTGATTGGCCAATCCTAGAACACGGATACAAACAAAACAATCTATAACAATGACTGATACCAGGAGTGTGTCCACTCAAAGACACATGTATCTTCAATGATTACAACAATTATTGCGCGAACACACATCTGTCTTCATTCTCTACAGCGATTACGAATACTAATTAATTAATTTGTTTCAGTTGACTTTTAACAAGACTATTACAATTTGCGTGGGACGTTAGTACTTGATACAGAGCGCACAGTTCATGTGGTTCTAGTCATCCATTTACATGGAATGTTGGTACAGTATCATTTCACATAACCTCATTTATACTTATGTTCTTGCATCACTCATGACTGGATACAATTAATTTTCGAGAAGAAAAAGGTATCGTTAGTTTTGGAATGTCAGACAGACCTCTCCGCGCCTACTCGAAGGAGGGGGGAGAGGGGATATCCATAAGCATTCTCCATGCCCGAACAAAAGATAAAGGGTTTTTATCCCACCATGCTAGAGATTGAAAGCTCACTTTCTGCTAGAGATTGAAGTTCTTACATTACTCTGAACTACATGTTACGCAGGGGCGTAGCTACCGCCGTATCTGCCGTATCAATTATACGGGGCCCCTGGCCTGCGGGGGCCCCCAAAGTGCGTAAGCAAAAATGAATAAAAACTTCCCAAAGAAGTTTCTCGAAATTAAAACTGATAAAAAATTATTTAAGAACTTCTATGGGACAGGAACGCCTGTCAGACCTGTCACTATTGTCCAAAGAGGCAGAAACTTAAGAAAAACTAAAGTCATCATCAGCTATGAATGATTTAATTAATCAGTTTGCCGAAAAAAAGGCAAGGAGAGTTAATATTTAATTTGAATTGTTTTTAAAAATATGACAGATAGATAATTATGATGAATAAATATTTCTTTTAGTTTTATGGAAACATTTTTTCTTTTTTGAGAAATATTTACCCTTTCTAAGGGCCCCCAAACAAATTTTTATACGGGGCCCCGCCAAGGTACGCTACGCTTCTGATGTTACGCTACAAAATCTCATAGAATAGAACTGCCCTAATGACAAAAGTAAATTACCATTGTATTGTATTGTTCATTATTCACAGCCATAGCGAGCAAGTGTCCTGTCACAAATATTTACGACAAATTACAAATCGCCCACGCGTTGTGCAGCTAAGCAGTAACAAAATTAACGAAACGAACAAATATTTATCACCACACAGTAGGTATAATTGCCACATTATTCTGTAAATGTAAGCTAATGAAGTGCATACCGATTAACGCCTCGTTACAAAACTTCGCGTATTTACTTACGCCTCGTAGTTTTGTAACTACGGATCGTTATTTGCCCACTGCATCGGTACCATTTAGATACGACGGAACAGTTTTATTGTTTGCTAATCACTCATTAACGTTGTTTGCAATCTTTACTGACTAGTCGACAATGTTTTTAATGGCCATCAAATATTTGGATAGGCTAATTTGATGAGACGTCGAAAAAACGAGTCAGAAATTATCCCAAAATCGTACACATTAAGACCACTCCACACATGTGTAATATTATCACAGGAGAGATAATGTCCCAGGTTTTGTTCATCGCATATGTGCGAAGGGCCTCGTGAGATATCATAGAATTAGTTCTACGGATAGAATATTTCATTAACCCTGGTGATAATATCGTTCTTGAATGCATAGGCCTTTGCGATGATGATAATGTCCTTTGATACTGGTAAAAATAATCAAGTATACCTACCAGCTATACTCGTATTTTGGCAATCATTTTTCTCTAAAGCTACTGCAATTAGTTTATTCTACGCTCGTAATAAAAAAACGCATAGAGTAACTTCATTCAGCGATATTATACATAACAAGTAAAAACGTCAACTACGTGGTAATAAAATCGAATGACAAGGTTTAACTGTTGTCTACAACAATTTTTATGATATTTTTCAAGGTTATGTCATACATTTTGTGGTACTGTGAGCACATAAAAATTTTAGCAACAAAAATATGAATATTCATGAATTCATTACTGTGTAACACGCGTAAAAATGTATTAAGCAACGAATGTAAAGAAAATATAAAAAAAATACTTAATATTTAAGAATTTTAATCTATTGCGTGATTTTGAAAATTAGAAACAGTTGGCTGTATATTATATGAAGACGTATAGTTATATAATTTTTATATCCTTCATATGCATATAAGAAACCAGATCTTCAATTACCACGGCAAAGCGATTGAAATAGATCCAACTTTTTGATACATTCATAAATTTTGTGGAGTTATTTAAAAACCGGTTCTTCCACTAACCGCTAAACAACTACCGACAATAACAACAATAGCAAATGTTTCCGTTTCATTACCATCATCTAAGGAACAACAATGCTTATTTTATTCATCGTCAAACGCACTCCTAGTACGGGGTCTAGTCGATGCAAATTCCCTATGGCCTGCATTCATTCGATCATTCCCACGGGTGCTTTACCGACCTTCGTCAGATCTCCCCCTACCATGATTCAATTTTTTATCGTCACCGTGTCACTTTAATGACGCCTTTACTTTCATGTTTACTTTTGCACTTTTATCTATGTCATTGTACATTTTTGGGGTGGTGTCTTTGGACAAGAGATGAATAATAGTTTTCACGTTTTTTTCTACTTTTTAAACTGATAGTTCTGATGCCCCTATAACGGTCGCTTGATGTTTATTGAGATGTGTCGGGAACAAAAGATGAATAATTTGTTTTACATACTTTTTTGAGAGGCGATTGTTATTTTGATCCCTCATTAATCACGAAAAGCTTCGAACAATCTCTTTTTATCTGAATTTTTCATTGTTGTTAATAATACGAAATTAACCTTCTCACGTATGCAACAATAGATGCTGTGATTTTGAGATAATGCTTACGACATTGTTGGCTTACTTTTTATTCTCGTGTTTTCCATCCATGTAGGAATCAATTTCCAGTTAAATTAACTCGAAAAACTTCTTAATTTAATTCAGTCCACAGCATCGGATACTGTTTGACATTTCCCAGTAATGCACACTACTATGTATGTAAGCTTGATTCGATTATAACTTGTATGAATCAGCCCATTGATTCAATTCATGTTAAGTACTGTTTATCGGGCTTCTTCCATCGGAATTCTCACATGTGTCCAGCAGACGGTTCCCTTCATTATTAATGTATAGTATTTCTGACTTCCTAGGATCCCTTGGTTGAGTACGTTTGGCACTAAATAACTGTAACCCGTTATCACTTTCGTTATTCACTAAAAAGGATTTAATTACCGAGCCTTCTTCTTTAAAAACTGACTTGTAACATAAGAGAGGAACTTTTTGTTTTTGTTTTAAATCATTGATGACTTTATGAGTTCAAAATATTTCTTGATCGACCATAAGCTTCATGTTCAGTAAAGAATCAAGTTGACAGGTTCATCTTCATCATTTATTGTAAAAAGACAAGTATTCATGCACTATGTTCATTTGCATATCGCAGTGTCTGTTCTCGAAATTATAAAAGTCACTTGCAAAAATTGAAAAGTCATAATTAATTAAGTAAGAAGACGTCCCCGGCTGGTCATAGGACTACCCTAAGCGACACCATATCAATAGGTCCTGTTCTCGCATCCAGCGGTTTCCCGTGGCCACACCAGATCACCTTAGCCTTACCTCGCCGTTCATCGCCACTTCCAACCTTCCGGTACGCGGTCGCCACTTTAAAAGCTTTGTTGACAGGTTTGTTATACATAATTAATTCGTTAACAACTTTACAACATATCATTAAATGACGTAAGTTAATATCTTATTTATCAAACCGTTTTCTAATTACTTTACTTTCTCCAAGCTTTATGTATTGATATTTATGTTGGACTTGCTTAAACCCGCGACTATGCCTGCGTGATTGTCAGTTCTCCCGGAGTTTTAATATTTTTGCGCGGTAGGTAATTCTTTTTCCAAAATAAAAGAAGCAGTAGTTACTTTTTTTTAATCAGCAGTGGTAGTTCCATCAAAATCGGTCTGGACATTTAGGAGATTAGCAGAAACAACAAACAGAAATTAAAAAAAAATGTTATTCGTATCGATTATAATTTCATATACATTCAGTAAAAAGCTGCTATTACAAACATATTACGCTTTAATTTTTATTTCTATAGATAGTAATAAAAAAATACTTGAACAGCTATTTTGTTATGACTAATTACTAAGAAAGAAAGTTAGCTACACCATTAGTTCAGACATTCAAGTCAGTAACGGTCATTTAGGAGACTATCAATAAAGTTTGGCGCCAACCCGTACCAATATTGGTCATACAGTTTTTATACTTGGACAAAAAAGTCCAAAGCGGTCGGTTTGACGAGACATAAAAATCTTGGTCGCCAACATTTTATAGTTATCTATTCATTGGACACCATTCCTTTCCGACGGAGCTCTAATTTTAGGTGACTTAAACGAAACTATTTGAATTGTGAAACTGTATTATCCGACGCATGTCCAAAGCTGGAATGTACGTCACAATGCGTGGAACTAATTTCGGATAAATGGGTTTTTTTTGGGAACAAGAATGTGACATAGAACGAACTGAATTCCGGACAAAATTGAACACGGCAAGATGGGATTCTAAACACAGAAATCTATAATGAAGCTAAAAAGTGTTATTGTTTTGCATAAACGCGCTTTCGGGGACTGCCAGTTGTATTGTAATAATCCATACTAATATTATAAATGAAAAACTAACTCTGTCGGACTGTCTATTACGCTTTCACGACAAAACCATTAAATCGATATTGATGACATTTGGTACAGGGTAAGTATGAACCCCAAAAAGGACATAAGCAACTTTATACCCCGACTTCGTCTGACACAACCGACATTTACGCTGACGAAGTGGCAAGCAAAAGCTAGTAGGTTATTTATCATTACGGGAGCGGAGCAGTAACCAAAGTAATTTAATGCGAGTACTAATGTTATAAGGATATATTGAGAAACAAACGACTTACTACCAGTTATCTTAAAGACTCAAAACAGCTATCCTAATCTAGGCTTTGATGACTCAACCGTGTTGCACTCTTCGTTGTCTCGTCCTTATAACCAAATGCCAATATTCTATGAATAGGCTGCAATAGTACTTGTGACATTAACTTGGGCTTCAGCTGTTACGTAAGTATCTAACAATAAAATATCAACATGTGCAAGTTCTGACAGGATGTTAGCTAACTGTCTATGAGTGTTCGTGTTACCAATATCCTTTACAACCATTACTGCTATGAAGAAAGATACACTGACATACTTGTTTCTTTTATTACGAGACTATACGAGTCTTTTTCGGATTACAATTCGAATAATCAATACTGTACTCAACACAGCACTTGACGATCTATCCCAATGAGTTGTGTACCATCGAATTGTTACTTAGTTCTTTGGTAAAATTCTTGTCTTTATGTACAGCAATGGATATCATTCTCCAGACACGATTTCTCGTCAATTTCAATGTCGATTTTCTAATTCAGCGTCAATGTCCTCATGTCCTGTGTCAAGCCCCGCCCTGCCGGCATTCCTAATCCAAATCAATTCATCTTAAAGACGTACTATTATGAGGTAACCCAGCGTAACCCGACCCGTATTATGGGATAATAGGACATTTGTATAATAGTCTCCTATTGTGTCTGGAAGTCCCGACGCACCTCGGCTGTCAATCGTTGGACCGATCACCGTGAAATCTGTTGACGCTGTAAGACCTACAGCGATGCTTAATGGCTTTTGTAGATTAGTTAAAACAATATTGCTTGTTTTAGATGTTTCTGAGGGTTATGTAGATTGGAAGTCTGCTAAAAGGTTTTGTTTTGTAAATTGATGGGGTTTTTTCAAATGAATTTTCTCGTATGTAGATACTGTAACCCCTTGAATTGCATAGCGAGATAATCAATTAACGTGATTGAAACAATTATCATTATGGATATTGAATGATTCTTATATTTTATATAGCTAAATATCTCATGTCGGCCCTCGTGACGGACTGCCGTCTTTTAATAGTACTTGCTGTGTTTTGGCTACTTTAGCTCTATTCAAAACTAGCCAAAACACAGTTAATACTATCTTTCTACTACATATTATGAATGCTAAAGTTCGAATGGATGGATGTTGTTTCTCAATCACGGCGATCCCCAAACTAGACGGTAGTCTGTATCTTGAGGTAAAAAGGAAATTCTAGATTTTCTCCAAAAGCATGTTTTGCGGTCACTTTAAATCATAATTCATAACTCTAATGATCTGTGAAACCAAACCCGGCTAACGCAACACTATCTTCTAGTAATCGCGTGAGCATGACTGTAGTCGGTAAATCAAATATTTTCCCATAATTTAAGACACTAGGTACCGCTTTCTACACGGTGTGTTATGAAAATAATGTTAATTCACTTCGGTGTATCAAATGACGTTTACATCGACCAAAACGTTATATACTTTTTCTAGTAAAGTTTCCACTCCGTCAGTCATTTATACTTTACTATCACTACAATGTATAAAACAAAGTCGCTTCCCGCTGTCTGTCTCTATGTATGCTTAGATCTTTAAAACTGCGCAACGAATTGTGATGTGGTTTTTTGTAATAGATAGAGTGATTCCAGATGAAGGTTTATGTATCTACATTGCACTCGTGTGAAGCCGGGGCGGGTTTTTTTTATTCGTTTATTTAAACGCGCTTATCTCTGAAACTATCAGTCGGATTGGAAAAATCATTCTTGTATATGACAGCCAGGTTCATGAGGAAATAGTAACACCACGCTACGACCGTCGGGAGTACAGCAGTAATCAAAGATGTCTCTTAGCGCGGCCGACAAAACCGCGCTTACGAAGTCACATCCCAGAAGCACCAAGTAAAATTATAAAGCTGAAAAAAAGAAAGAACCTCAGAAACTACTTGTCCGTTAGGAAAGAATCCTTTTGCCTTTTGTAGACAGTTTATTGGATAGAATAGAATCGAATATAATAAGGGGAATAAAATTTAAGAAGGTTATAAGAAAAATAACACAACGGTTGGACCTACTGAGACTACGGGAGTGAAGCAGTAACCGAAGATGTAATTCATATAACATAACATCACGCCTGTAATTCCTGAAGGGTTAGGCAGAGGTATACCCATTAGTACACCCACATTTCGCCAGTTATGTTTTTAGTCCCATGTAATAGGGGGCGAGCCTATTGCCATCAACCGGGCACAAATCCAGACTCAGAGGCTGCTACTGAGAAATTCCTAATGGAAAAACCCAATAACACTTTGCCCGACCTAGGAATCGAACCCAAGACCTCATCCACAGCAGTCGCGCTTGCGACCACTAGACCAACGAGGCAGTCAAAAGATGATGAAGAAGATGTAATTTAATGCGGGTGAAACTAGGGTGGATAGCTAGCTCATGATACACAACACGATATGGATGAAAAACGTCAATTTTTACTTTTACCCTAATGACGAATGACGATCACTATCGCCTTGCAATTAATTCTTGCACAATGAACATTTACATCTACCTTCCGTAGTTGCGCATGCGACTGATCATGCAAGACAGTAGTAACTGGTAGGTAATTAACAATCTATACATGTTCCGTCCACAAGACATAATTTATACTACTTTATTAATGTTAAAAAGTTTTTTGTTTGTGTGTTTGTTTAATCGAGTTAATCTCCTGGACCTGCCTATCGGATTGTAAAAAATCACGAGGTATATTATTATTAATATATTCAAGCAGAAGAGTTTGTTTGTTCGAACGCGCTAATCTCAGGAACTGCTGGTCCGTTTTGAAAAATACCTTTTTCCTTTTAAAGTTAGATTATCGAGGGCGGTTATAGGCTATATAACATCTCGCTAAGACCCACAGAAGCAGTCGCAGGGAGTAGCTAGTCATTGATAAAACGACAATTCCTGATTGAAACATGAGTGACATGTAATGAACTTATCAACATAAGCCGTCGGCCGGTTTTTAAATCTGCAACTGTCGTTCCTGTTTCATTGTTCTAAGGTAGGTACTCGTATTTCTTATTCATAGTGTCGGTGGGTCGTTAATTATTAGAAATGTCAGATATTTTGGCATGTCGTAAATTGTCGTTGGCGTCGCATTCCTTGATTGCTATTCAGGCTTAGTTGTTTTTTAATCATAGACTTGAAAAACGGTCATTTTACTCATCAAAGGACAAACACTGAAGTCGTCAAAAATTATACTAATCATACTATAGTTCGAGTTATGCGAATATTGTATAAATTAAACTATACAATATTCGCATAATTCGAAAAAAATATCAGCAGTTTTTCTTTTTTAGTTGTTCCTTAAGTGAAGTAGTTAGTCGTAGTCAGAAGTTGTAGTAGTGTCATGAAGGTTCAGCAGTTAAGGAGCCTGCTAATGTGACTTTTTTAAATTCATAAGTTTATCTTGGATCACTGACATTGGTGAAGGAAAACATCGTGAAGAAACCATACTCATTCTAATAGTTAATATAGGTAAGTATGAAATCGCCAATTCGCTTTGAGCAAACGTGGTAATTAATGCTCGTGCCTTGCAATATGAGAAGACGCTTTTGCCCTGAGACAATACTATGCTGAATAGCTGATATTCTTCTTCATCTGTAGTAACAGTTAGTCATAGTTGGTTAGCAAATCTAAGGTTGTATATGTAATGGCAGTGCAGTTGATTGCAGTTGTCGTCCTATAAGTCACTCTGATCTTTATTTGCTGCTAACTCTATCAAATAAAAATCTTCAAGATAGTACGCGCATGTCAAGTGCAGACTTGCATTGTCCAGATTGTCCTCATTCTCAATCTGGAACTATGAATCAGTACATTCCAATACACTTATACACTTCAAAGAAACGTTGTCTCTGCTGTCAAAATGCTTCTCTTCTTCATTATCTGCCCTTGTACCTATTATCAAATCATTCTTTGTTATCAATGATTTTAGTGTCAACTAGCATATGGCCGCGACTGCGTTCGCGTGAAAGTTGGTTAGCATGGGGTCTTTTTTTGCGCGGAAATATAACCCTTTAATTTCCGTATAAATAAAAATAAGTTACTTCTTATAACATCAGCTATCTACCAGTAAAGTGCCGTCAAAATCGGTCCAGCCATTTCGGAGATTAGCCGGAACAAGCAGGCAGACAAGTTGTGTTTTTGGTATTTGTAGCATGTAAACATTCATATGCATAGATGATTGTATAGATAATTGTCTAGTGAGATGATCGATTTTGTGACGTCATATCATTGTAAGAACCTGTGGATTGATTGCGTCAGTTTTATCAGTTATTTCGACACTTTTACCTTATGATAAGCGTCTCACATTGTAAAGGAAAGATGGACCTTCAAATTCTTTCATCTTTCGACAGTCTTCATGATTTTGACGTAATCAGATAAGAATCTTTGAAAGAACATTCTTTTTTCTTATCATAAATGATTGATGGAAATGGTGTCATTGTGTGGAATTTTAGAGAAAACAAAAGGAGTATTGTAAGAGGAGAGGAGTATTGTTGTTTTAGGGAGTGTTGGTTGTATTTGACATCAACAATCAATTGACATAATTTTTATAAGCTGTCAAATCACGATTCCCCCATAGATTTTGTGTGACAAAAGTAAACTGTGACATCACATTTTCGCTAACGCAATTGACTAACTATTTATTGATTTCAAAGCAATTAAAAATCTAATTTTACGATTAAGTTAATCGGGTTCGGGTTAAGTTAATCGGTATTTCCTCTATTATTTAGTTATTTGTTAATTTATTAGGTAGTTTGTTTAGAGAAAGAAATGGACTTGAATTTTCAAAATAACTAGCTATCAACCAAGAATAGAAACACATCAATCGTCGTATTCACGTTTTTCGTCACTGGCGAAATGTGGGTGTACTAATAAGGGTACACCTCTGCTTAACCCTTCGGGGATTACAGGCGTGATTTTATGTGTTATGTGTCAATCGTCATATTAATATTAAAAGCAAATATTTCAATTACAATAGAATTCTCAGTCATGTTTGTGTTGACATGAATAAGATACGAAGCAAGGAAATTTCCAAGTGAAGGTGTGACCTTCTAATTACCATGCATATTGTTTCGTGTCTAACATTAGACATCACGACCACAACAGTCTTCCTTCACGTTTGACTGACGACTAATGTGTATGTATATTAATTATTCTCACTAATATTTTAAATACAAAAATAACTATTCTGTCTGTTTGTATGTATGTAGCAAGGTCTCTTACAAATGGAATACTACGGGCTTCGCTTCCTCATTTCAGTACAACCGCGTTATCGGAAAATGGCACCGGCTGTAGTGTCTACTATATATTACCAAATAATATAGTATTTTAATATGAACTAGTTGATTATGAACTAAACGGCTATTCTTTTTGTCTATAATTTTAATTACCTACACAAAATATTAAGCAAAGTTTTGCTTCGGCTTCTTACGACAATGAATCATTCACAACTGTGTATACCTGTTTGTTTTTTACCTCATAACGGAAAAATAACTAAACTAATGCACTTGAAATTAATCAAATTTTAATAAATCGACAACGAGGAGCTTGGAATCTAGATAAGAATATAATGTTACTTCTTGATTTGAAGATTTAACCATTAACCCAGACGAATCCACAAGCAAATGCTAGTACACAATATGTTACCGAACAATTCCTTCCTACCTACTTCCCTGTATTATCGTCAATTTTAATTGTAGAGGAACTGGCTACGGTATTATTAAAATGGTCTACATAGCAATGTAGATTGTTGCAATATTCATTAGTTCAAGTTTTTAATTAGGGAGGAAATTGATAGTGAATGCTTGTCCAAAGTTTTTGTTAGACAAGGAAAAATGAAAAGTAGGTATGTTTGAAAAGAATTCTGAGAATGAATTTGAGGATAAAATTTATCAGTATTGTTATCGGTGTATATTATCTCTATACTATTCAATAATCATTGTCAGACGTCATTCCACATTAACTTTGCGTATCTGCACATGTTGCAATTTGGTTGCCACCTACCTATGTTTGTTTATTTTGAGACAATATTTTAAACACGCCTTTAAGCGGGCTTATGTGGGTGTGTATACATTCTTCACGATGCGCTATTACTGGGGGCATTCGTCTGTATTGTAACCATTTTAAGGTTCAATTCTGAGCATTACATTAATAAATTACTGTGTGCATATATGCTACAAATTCTATCAAGGGTTCTCACATTCACTACGGTAATGTTATAATTATCTATATTATATCAAACTATCAATAGCTTCCGCCCGCAACTTCCTCCTCGTCAAAGGTATCGCCGGTATCGGTATCGGTACCGGTAGGCTCGACTATCCTACCGGTACCGTACTTTTTACCCTATCTACCTCTGCGCTAAATTTAATACAGATTTGTTCAGCCATTCTGGCGTACTTGAGTAACAAACAACCATCTATCCAACCATTCACAATTTAACGTTACAAGCGTAAGACCCCGGCGAGAAAAATAACTATAGATAATTAGATACTATACTTATATACAATAATATAAATAACTAGGCCTCTTCCTCTCTCCTAAATTTTTGTGCCCGACAGGGTCCATTTTGATCTTTTACTTTATTATAAATGTGTGTAATAGGTTATTATGGAACGCAATAAAAAATTGAGAATTGAGAATTGAATTGAGAGTGTGGGACCCCATAGGTGAGTTATTATGTAAAAGTATTACACACTCAAACTCTCAGACCATCATTAGACCTAACCGCAACTGCTTTGTTACGACTCCGGTCGTCACAAAGTAGTTGTGAGTTCGCTGTTGGTTGGCATTAGGTCGGATCGGCAGTATCTAGTGTGAACAGCAACACCCGACAGTCGGTCAACGATAAAACTGTCGGTCCGACCTAATGTGGACCAGTTCTTACACCTACCAACAAATAAACGAGCGAACAAAATGCGTAATAACCACAATCATTCCCAAGTTCAGTCTTGATCGACAATTAGGAATTACTCCGTTGTTCAGTAGCGTTTGCGAAAGCCGTTCAACATGTTCCAACTTATGTGCCTCGCAACAATGCGATATGATCTTGGCAACTGTTTTTAGTTCTGTCTTGCGACATTGGGGCCGGTAAAATGCTGCCCAATGACGAATGAATGGGTGTTTAGAACAGCGGGTGACGGCCCAACGGCATCCCGTTGGTGTTTTGTTTCTTGAATGGAATATTATTACGAAATGGGGTTCTGTGCAAATGAAAGTGAATTGAGAGTATTTTGATGTGTGCTGAGAAAGTTTTGAAAAGTTTTATAACTGTATGATTGACCTTTGTCAATTGAATTTAATTGAATTTTGTTTAAAAGCAATTTGTAGTTAACAAATATTTAAAGTTTAATTGGTATATTCTTCAACTTTGGAAAAGCTATAACTACAGTAAACGAATTCAATTTTAGATTTGTATTTGATCAGCTATGCATTACAGTAAATGTAAAATAATATCGATACTCAATTTATTTAAACGTTACACCAAAGTCTTTTAAATCATTATAAACGATTTACCAATCCGTGACGCACCCTATAACTAATATTTTACCATTCAAATAAACATAATACATCCATCATTTTGGGCTCAGCAGGATATCCTACGGGAGAGTAGTATTTAGAAAATATGAATAGGTAGTTACAAATATTTCTTTCATTTATTTTATTTTCGTTCTCAGTTTTAAACATATTCTTTATCAAGGTTTTGAAAAATTAAAGCGTCATTTTAGTGAACGTCATTAATAAGTCAAAAAATAGAATTTAATCTGTATGTTTATAGGATACCGTCCTAGAATCTAAATTGTTCTTTATCACTACATAGTATAAAACAAAGTCGCTTCCCTGTCTGTCCCTATATACGCTTAGCTTTCTATGCAATAAAAATAAAAATTGCATAAACATAACATCACGCCATTAATAGGGGGCGAGCCTATTGCCAGACTCCGAGGCTGCTACTGAGATTCCTAATGGAAAAACCCAATAAGACTTTGCCCGACCTGGGAATCGAACCCTCATGCTCAACGGTTGCGCTTTGCGACCACTGGACCAACGAGGTAGTCCAAAAAATTGCACTTACCATAAATAATACTAATTTAAATAAAAACTGATACCAAAACTAAGAATTAACTTGTGTTTTGGGTGCCAATTAACACTCTTGCAATTGGATTTACTTACTATCTACGTATTAAAATTTGAATATAAGTGAAAATATTTACTTACCACGAACGAATGTGCGATAAACTAACGATTTCTAATTACTAATTTAATGTTTTAACTATTCAAGAAAGATATATCTATTAAAGAGTTTCCAATGAAAGAAGTAAAAGTTTATATTTTCTTCAATTACTGCACGTCGGAATGTTTTATTGTAGACATTTAATGATTCGCAACAAAATATATTCATTATCATCATCATTTAAGCCAAACGAAGTCTACTGCTGGACATAGGGCCTAGAGATAGCCACAATGGCCCGATGACCCCACAATGGTCTTGCGCTGCCCGCAACCAGCGGTTTCCCGTGACCTTCGCTAACCCGTCGAACAAAAAAGAAGTCCAAAGGATAGTAACTTTTCGTTACTAATAAATAACAAACAAAAGACTAATACATAGATAGACTTTGGGTGTCGCTAATGCGAGTGAGGTAGCAACTGAAGCCTTATTTAGATGATGCGAGAAATATCGTGCGATTTGCCGTACATTGCTTGACCGTGCGACTGTCGTGTCTTATGTGACCGATCATCAACGGAAATGTACCACAACCTGACCTCTTTAACTTTTTAATCATACCTAACTCCTGGTACACCCAAAGATGGCAGATAAAAACCCAATTTAATATATTCAAAACATTAAACCTAACATAATAGGAACGACAAATAAAATGGCAACATTTCACAAGGGTGAAACAGTACAATGCACTCCGGTTCGGCGTATTGCGCCACCTGTGCTTGCGTCGATATTATCAGCACATTCGCTAGAAGATTAGCTAGATAAAGACGTTTCGTGCTCAGCATAGGACGGGAGTGCTTGTAAACGGATGCTGATTGAAGATACTTATGACTAGGATTAGAATTTAAAATGTAATTTTGTTTTCAAATGTACAGTTACGTCTAAAAATATTATCGTCTTCATTTTCAAGGCACTGAATTGTTTCTGGGATACTCATAAGAGCTGCATTAGCTTGGATCTTTTCTAGTTGGTTGCCACTGCTGGTTTCCTATGGTTCCGCACCCAAAGGGTGCCAAACGGGACCCTTACGGGGATTACGGGGAACGGGGGGATTTTAGTAATACTACTAAGACACCGCTTTGTGTCTGCCTATCAATTGAACCAGTCTGGGCAGTGCCGCACTTACCGGCTAGAACCAATGGCGAGTTCCAGATTATTAGAATTTATATTTAACTTAGCTTCCCTTCGCGACTTCTCCCTACCAAACATATAGACGTAGACACATAGATATAGAAGATGTTCAAGAGCACACAGCTGTTTCAGTAAGTTGCACGATTTGATCAGGAGGATTAGAAGTTTCTATATACATATTTCGGCTTGAGATTTGACCTTGTGTTTCAAACCAAGGTTTTGATGCTCTTTCCTGGTAATCGCTCAACAATTTTCCTGAAAAATAACAATTTTAATTTGACATAGCTCATTCATTCTACGTGCAAGTACGAATGCTCAAGGTTTGTACTGCATTTTAATATTATAAAACCTAGAGAAATATTTTTATTACCTTCCTGCATGCTTGTTACGGCAATAAAATAATTTAACGACAATTCTTAAAATTTCACGTTTTATGAACATTTTCTGTGTTTTTGCTGACATCTTGATAAAGATTATGAGTATTCAAATGTGTGTAGTAATTTCGTATAAGTTTGTAGTTACCTACCTACCTTAGTAAGACTTTTTTTTCATTGCGCTACTTTTGGGAGGCTTTCTAAAGTTTATCTTGGACATCACGGGTATCGGTGAAGGAAACCTGGACTTTACTGTTCCACTCAGATCATGTTAGAGGCCCTTGAGGCGGTACAGAAACTCTGACACTAGGGTGTATTGGGTCGTAAGACCTTTCTGCCCACACGATAAAGAAGAAGCAGGGAGGTGAAAGTACTCATGAAAACAAATTACTTTTAATATGGAACAAACCATGAAATATGAAAAATAAATTAACTATTCTATATTTTGATAATGCTGTAATAAATTAAAGAAGCAGCAAGATATATGAAGCCCTAAAATGACGCATGCCAACACAACTACCGGTTGAGTAAGTAAATTACAAAACGGCACTTCTTAATTGCTATGTAGTAACTGATATAAACTTATTACACCTAACACGCGTCGTTTTTAATTAAAATTATGTTTGATAATATCCGTTGAAAGTAGGTTGGTATGTTTTTATAATTAGGACACACATTGCATGACATGGGCGCGCCTAAGGCTGTGTAATGGCTGAGGTGTGCTACTGTATACTCATTGCTGTCCCCTAAAGTTTCCGATATGTTACATTCGTTCTCTTTTTACAAGCTTTTACTTAGCTTGCACTGTTCGTATGTATGTATGTATGTATGTAAGTTGTCCTTTTATTTGCATACCATTTTGAAAACCTTTTGTTGGTATCCGATTAAGCTAAAATTTTGCATATACATTTAGTTCTGATAACAATAAAAAAAGCTTGTATGTAAAAAAAAAAATAGTTTTTCATACGCAAGGTTACTGTTTCAGTCGTTATGAGTCGTCAGAAGCTTGAAAGTCTGACAACCAGTCTTACCAAGGGGTATTGTATTACCCAGTTACTGGGTTGTGGAGGTCAGATAGGCAGTCGCTCCATGTAAAATACTGTTATTCAGCTGCATCCGGTTAGACTGGAAGCCAACCCCAACATAGTTGGGAATAGGCTATTTATTTTTTAGGCTATGCAGATGATGAAGGCTATTGTTTCAGTTATCGAACTTTGTTTTGTAACGAAGAGGTTCAAGATACCTACCTACCTTAATTTACTCACAGAACAATAATTAGTAAGTACTTACGAATTATTTTTATAATTAGGTACTTCGGGGTCAATGCTATCCTTCTTTTGTTTTTTTTTGAGTGACTGAAAATCTGGGATGTATTTCATCACATTTTGTGGTTCGGTTCAAGACCATACCATACATAGAAGGTTTAATACATTGTATGCAAATATTTAGTCATGGAATTTAGTCATCTATAACAATAGATTAAGGTACTATTGGTTTTATGCCTAGTGCCCATAGTATAACGCTAATAGTCTTTTGTTTTGATAAAAATCAAATACAAATCCACTTTTTATGCACTACATAAGCCTTTTTCTTCTTTTTGAATCGATGGTTACAGTTAATCCACGTTTTTTTAGCCTAACTTGATTTTAAGTACTTATATTTTTTTATTTTTTGTATTTAAGAAATTCAGGTAGGCACCTATTTATTTTTAACGAAGTTTAATAATGCAATGAGTTCTATAAAATATTATAAGTTAAAAAACAACAGATATTAATATATTATACAATAGGTGCGGTGCGTAAAACTGCTGTGACCGAATAAATGTTTATTATTCTAGGTCGAAAAACATTAATTACATTTTTGCTCTTGGCACCATTTCTTTTTTAAAATAAAATACATAATTTTAAATGTATAAGAACACGCTTCATTAAATCTAATAGGTCGTATATTTTATATTTTTTCCCCGAAATTGTCAGTCACACAAAGAGTTTACTGCCGCACGATTGATCTTCAATACGGGTCTCATCAATGCAGCGTTTGAACTTTGTCGCTTTGCCTTTAAAAAGTTTTAATACCTTTTGAATGGAGAATTCATCTTATCTTATTGAAAAGTAAGACAGAGGTAGAGGTGAGTGCACCCACATTTCGCTAGTTATGTTTAAGTCAGCCTATTGCCATCGACTGGGCACAAATTCAGACTCAGAGGCTGCTACTGAGAAATTCATGTTGGAAAAAACCGACACATGCCGACTTTGAACTGGACTTACTGTTCCACTCACAACCTTGTCAGAGGCCCTTGAGGCGGTTTAGAAACTATGACACTAGGGTGTGTAGGGTCGTCTAAGACCTTACTGCCCACTCGATAAAGAAGAAGAAGAAAGACTTTGCCCGACCAGGGAATCGAATACAAGACCCAATACTCAGCAGTCGCGCTGTGCGAATACTAGACCAACGAAGCAATCATGTCTTAAACAAGTCATGTAGAAATTATGTGCGCCATGCACCCGTCCGCCATTAACCCGTAAGTGCGTTCACAATGTGTGAACTTCACACATTGTTTACTGAAGGGTTGGTGAAATAGTGACGTTCCCACGTCATTCAATGCTAGTGACGTGACGAATGCTTAGTCAGCGGGTGGTCTTAATGGACATGCTTTAAGTGGATTCAACCTTCTTGATTAATCTTAGGGCTCCTGGTGTTTGACAAAGGCGAGTAGAGGTTTATGCATGAAGAAGTTTGATTTCTGCGTTAATGCAAAGGGACTTTAATGGTTTTAGGTTTAGAATTGGTTTATATAGTGTATTGATGTTAAATTGCTGGGTGTTAGCTGGGTGTGCAAATCCAACCGAAAGAGGTGTAAAAAATCGTAACGTACCAACATTAATATTTGTAAGGACCTATTTAAAGAGAAAGCGGACAAAACATTATTTATTTTAAGTGTAGAAAGTTGTATTCTGTAAAAATATGCTATTTTAAAAAATAAAGTGAAGAATCGACGGAATCACTGAGCATAACATCACGCCTGTAATTCCCGAAGGGTTAGGCAGAGGTATACCCATTAGAACACTCACATTTCGTTAGTTATTTTTTTAGTCCCATTCAATAGGGGGCGAGGCGAGCTGAGTCAACTATTAATCAACCTTATATGTAGATATACATAGTTAGGTAATCCTCGAAGTCTGGATTTGTGTCCGGTTGATGGCAATAGGCTCGCCTCCAATTACATGGGACTTAAACATAACTAGCGAAATTTGGGTGTACCTACTAATGAGTACACCTCTGCCGACCCATTGGGGATAACAGGCGTGATGTTATGTTATGTGTAGGTATTCATTAAAAATACTTTAAATTTGAATCCTAAAATAATAAATTATTCTTTCTGACATCTATCTTATGATTCTTATGATTATATTATCATCACCACATAAACGTTACCCATTGACATCAAACAGCCTAATTTCCGCACCAAACACATTAATTAAACATTAAAATTGAATGTTGACATGCAAACCGATAGCAAATAAGAGAATTGAAAAGTTCACACATTTGCATTATACTGATCAAACAGAGCTTACATAACTTTCTGCTCAGTATAACACCAACAAACAGAGTTTGAACCTTATGTCATAGAGTTGATGATTTAGATTTGCATGATGATACATGCTCAAAATTTGCTCACATTTCCTCTAACCATCATAGAAAAATAAACCATAATGTTCAGTGAGAAGGTTTAATTTTAAGTAAAAGAGATAATGATTAAGATGGTAAAAGTGGGATGCTGTATTTAGTTTACATTAGATAAGTGGGCGACAAAATATAAAAGGTCACACGTGACGTAACACTTTCTCGAAGTGTGTATTATGCAGCTGACAAGTTTATGTTGACGCCATGTTGTGTGCGTCTGCGCAATGCATGGGCGGTTCTAGAGTTCCATATTTGATTTTTTAAATGCTACACTTTATTGGGTAAGAATCATTATGAGTAATCTTAAATGCTTATGTACATGGTTTTGTCTGCCCTATTCTCCTCGGGGTCACAGCGACATTCAACATTTCCGTTAGGAATTTCTCAGTAGCAGCCCGAAGTTTAGAATTTGGTGATATGACACCCCTGTGCCTCCGTCAGCACCTCAGCACGTAAAGCCGTTGGTTCTGCGCCTGATCCCTCCCCAATCGTGACAGATCATCGGACTATGAGAGTGAGGAAAAGAGGGAGTGCACCTTTGTTTGAGCACACTCTTGTGCACATTAATATCTCCTGATTGTCTCCATTGAGATTGCTCGCCGTGGCCGAAATTCGGTTAGAAGGATATTACAAGGTTACAATGTTGCTTTACAAAATGTAAGGTAAAAGACTGTTGTATTAACAATGTACCTACAGTCAACAAAAAGATAGGTATGCAGGGTCGTCAGATATAGTTATAGTTTAGTTATAGTTTCATTAAAACCGATGGATGTTTTCGAGTGAAATTTAGTAGTAGTACTAGATAATAAACAGTTCATTTATTAAGTTTCAATCGACGACATCCATCGGTTTTTAAGAAAACTTCGACTATATCTGACGACCCTGGATACGTATCTTTTTTGTAGATTGTACTTACGAGTTAATAAGTCAAGGACCTCTTAGACAGCTTGTGACTCATTGCTAGGCTAAGTTGTTTGAGTATGAGAAGGTCGATAGTTCGATACTAAAAAAAAAACCGGCCACGTTCATTTATACAATAAAACACGTGAAAGTCGGTTAACGACTATATTTTTATTTCTGCGCGGAACACTAATTATTATTTTTTAAATAAAAATAGGTAAGTAACTCCTTATAACAACAGCTATCTGCCAGTAAAATTCCTGTTAAAATTGATCTAGCTGTTAAGAAGATTTGCCGAAACATAAAGACAGAAAAAAAAAATTGTGCTTATCGTATAAAGTTAAACCAAAATCAAGTTGAATGGATACTCTTACATTGACGCGCTCCTTCTAGGCCTACAGATGTTTTCTTTACAACGATTTAAGGCTGAGAATTTATTGATAGCGATGTAGAATTAAGATGGCCATTCACATAGATTTTAATGACCCTACGATATGACAATCACGCAAATAAATAATGCTCATTTCTCCGGTAGTTGCCTTTAGTTACACCTTCTAGATACAGATTGGAATTAATTAGTCGACCTAAGGTTATCAATCAATTCAGCATATCGCAGTCCAGCCCTGGGCTTGGCCTATATTGGCCTAGATGGGCCACGCTGGGCCACCCAGGTTGTTAGCACACCTCGTGACCACAATAATTATGGCAACCAATTGGAAGAACCAATTGCTTGATTGAAGGTTGCTAACTTCAATGAGGTAAATGGATTCCCACAGCAGTACTAGCAGTTCTCGATGATTGAATTGCGAAACCCATCATATTTGTGTTACACCATACGGATCCAAAAAGTTATAGAATGAACGTGATTTTTGTTTTGCCTACGAATGTCTTAAGGTGCGTTTAGACTGATGTACAAGTGCTGTAGTTGTTTTAGTGCTCTTTAGTGGCCAAGTAGACCAGATGGATAGCCAAACAAAAAACAATCGCAGTATGAGTTCGATAGCACACATTTTTAATTGTGATTGTCAACGGGCCACACTATTGTCGCCCAATTTTGATGATTTTAATTACATAAATTGCCATAACGTCTATATTTTTAGTTCATCCTCCGACATTCGTATTCAGAGATCAAATATACGATAATATTGTGGAATTTATTATGTAACGACAAATAAAACCGAAAGATTGAACAAATTATGCATAATTATTCGGTTTTACACGTTAGGTCTGTTGCGTCGCCGCGGGAGACGCCCAGGCCGTCGGACGTCGCGAGGCGACATCCGGCCACCGTAGGCGCGGGCTTGCGGACGGCGAGTAATGGGTAGCTCGCCGTCCGATCAAGGACCAAGCCCGGGTCGACGGCGCGTTCTGTTCGCGCGCGCCTCAAAGAGCTGTCAGCACAGGGACGGGGCCCCCAACGGGGCCAACGCCTGCCGGGGTTGTGGGTGTGGGTGTCTTAACAGGATACCGTGGCCCCGGAACGTAAAGGGCAACAGAAGGAACAGGGTGTTTTTTTTTGTCAGTAAAAGTCTGACAGTCCCTTCCGCCCCACCCAGGGCGGAAGGATTCATTTGATGATTTTTACCACCTCAAAAAAAAAAAAAAGGTCTGTTGCGTTTTTTTAGTTCAACAACTAGGTAGTGAGAGTGAGTAAGTACAGTAGCCTAAGCCTAGTGAATATTGACTCGTCGTTCTAAACGCACCTTAAAATAAAATGCACAAACAAAGCATTTATCTTAATTATTGATCAAACCGTAAATGCAATTATATACGAAGCATGTTCGTAACATTTGTTCATACATCTTGCATCTCGAGGTCGATCGTGAGTCCGCTGCATCTCTGAAAAATGTACAAATTACGGTTCAAAGTTCTATGTCCAAAGGATCACGATTATTTGATGTTATGGCAGCTCTAGGTATTGTCTAAAATTGATGGTAACATTATGGTAAGGTTTTTTTATCTGTATTAAAAAAGAAAAACAATAGACAAAATCTTGGTGAAAAACGTTGCATAACGTTTTTGTGTTTTTTCGCTGATGTTTTTTTTTTTTGCAAATGGCATCCTTTTTCTTTATTAAGGACATCGTAAGTACCTATGTTCTCGCTAAGGAGGTATTTTTTTTTACCAAAAAAACCGGCTACTGAGTTTTTATGCCATTAAAGATTTGTAAAAAAAAAAAATGTTGTATACTCATACTACAAGGTTGGTTTGCTCCATAAAAGGTTCAAGACCCCGTTTTTCATCACATTGTTTAGTTACCAAAAGCCTTCTCCTTATTTACCTATGGCCGGTTTGACCGTCGTTTTAAAACCGCTTACTATTAACATAATATTATGCAAAATATTTGCGTACATTACTTACGTAAATAGATTTACAAATCAGGAAAATTTGAAAACTTTTATGTCTCCTGTTTTAAATGAAAGAATAAAGATGCTTTTTCTGATACATCTTGCACTAATGCGATCTGCTGCTAACTGCGTTCCAATAATCATTTATAATTTTTCACATTTTTCAACGTTTAGCTGTTTTTTTTTTAATATCCGCGTATCATTTTTATGTCAATGTCAAAGTCAAATCATTTATTTCAATTAGATCATTAAAGGCACTTTTGAACGTCCTTTACAATGCAGAAAGATTGATAATTTTGAATCTAGTAGTTATCTTAAGAGGTCTAGAATCGCGTATTGACTCCATGGTAAAAGATTTCCTTTCTATACCGGGGTTCCACCCCGTATTGATCTGAATTTCAATGACAAAGAGTTCATAATGACTCACACGTTGATTCAGAAAGTGCATCAATGTTTACAAAGTATCGATGAGAAGATTCATTCATGTGCAGTTGTGCACCATAGGTTATCGCGCCATCACTACCGTTTCACGACTTGACCCTCTATACTGGGCGAGTTGCGTGATACGTCACCTTAACGGGCAATTTATCTGATCCTTAAACTTAGCACAAGCGAGCTAACGTAAAAAGTATTCAATTTGAATTTGGAATTTAAAAGTAGGTACAAATATCGAATGTAATTTTGATTTAATCGTATACGACAAATATAGCATCTCTCGTTGCCTAACCAAATAAACATTATGAACGAAACGGATATTTTAAATTTAAAAATCGAACGAATTTATGTCATAGCACAAAATTGTAACGGACGACTGTCCCAGTGGACAGTCAGAACTTTAAATAATATTAAGGCAAATGACACGCTTTCCAAAATTTCACCGCTGATGTTGACTTCTAGCTTTGATTGAAGCCCTGACGGGCAAGGATGCTGTTTGAAACCCAGACCCACTAAAAAGTCAAAGTTAAAATCTATTAAGGGTGTATTCTACTAGACTAAATAAAAAAGGTTAATTCTGGTAATGCAAAACATTTAAAATCTAATCACAATAACATCTCAGTAATCAATATCAAAATCTTGTCAAAAATATAGGCGTTTTTGACAGCATAAGACTGTTATAGAATGCGAACGTTTCTAAAGCTAATATGAATTGGTCCCCTGATCTATCTGAAGCAAAAATTAGTTTGTCATTTTCCCTATTTCCTCGTGAAGGTAATTATAGAAATATCACGTAATTCTTAGAATTTATTAATAGTTTATTATGACTAAGGGTCCAATAATCGGCGGGAGTATTATGTTTTCATTAATTGATCACTTAATTAAATCTGCATTAAATAAATAGGTTCACGTGTTGCCATGACGCCGGTTAAGTTACAGGGTGATTTAAATTTGATGGAGTGTTTGTGGTGAAAAAATAAATGAGCACACATAATTTTCAATACTTTTTTATTCGTTTTTTTTTTGCGACTTTCTACAATAAAAATAACTTATTTTTTTATCAAAATGGAAGAAGCACAATAATTTATTCGTACTGTTTTCTTTGCCCTAAAAATGTTCGTTCGTTTGTAAATCACGCCAGAACGGCTAAACTGTAGGCTTACTCTCGAACAAAATCGAGAATGAGATTGGAATCGACATTACATGTACATCCGATCCAGTTTCAATTCCAATAAATATAAGAAGACATTTATTTATAGAATTAACGAGTAATTTAATATTTTAAAATTTGGTTATTTACGTTTTCATTTGTATGGCAACCTCATGTCAATCGCTGTAGTCAAACATGCAGTCGATTCCAATCTTATTCTCGATTTTGTTCAAGAGTAAGCCTACAGATCTGTATAAAATTTGACACGGAGATAGACTATAATCTCGAAAAGAACATAAAGAATAGGCTAGTTTTTATTATAAAAAATATATAGTTTCAGTGGGATAATATATCAGCTTTGGACGGCCAGAAAGCTAGTAGATATATATTATATTATATCCAAGTCTTTCAATTTCCTTAATCAAACCCTGTTGCACAAAGTAATTCGTGTTAGCAAGCTCGCCACTCTCATTGCAAAGGTTATCGCGGGGTCAGAGCATTGCTATAATTAGTCCCGCACTCGACTGCACCCATTCATTCAGATACTACACTATAATAATTCAACTACAATGTTCCATCGCGGACAATTGCGGTGAACGACTATTCACCCTTAGGTCCTAAGAAATAAGGTTGAAAATTAGTCAAACGTCATTGTCCTCGGTTGCACCTAGAACTTTTGCAATTCGATTTCAACGAACTTTTATAAAAGAACTTTTGATAAAGACATGAAAAGTAAGTGTTGAAAGTCTTGTAAGATGCCTTTTGTGTCTTTGAAAGAACGCTTTCAATTATTTTGACATCAAAGAGTCGATATCGCAAAATTGTTCAATCAATTGAAAACAACGACAACTGCTCGCTCAAGTGGTGCAAAGCGTGACTGCTGAAAACGAGGTCTTGGGTTCGATTTCCAGGTCGGGCGAAGTGTTTTTGGGTTTTTTATCAGGAATTTCTCATTAGCAGCCCCGGAGTTTGGATTTGTGCCCGGTTGATGTCAATAGGCTCGCCCCCTATTACATTGTACTTAAACATAACTGGCGAAATCTGGGTGTACTAATAGGTACACCTCTGCCTAACCCTTCGGGGATTACAGGCGTGATGTAATGTTATATGTTTTATTGAATACAAAGTTATGCAAGTATAAAATAGCAGCTTAAAATCAATGTAAAACTTTAATGGCATTCTTTATGTTTTTGACCACAAATTACTAGTAATCGCTTAATTAATTAGACGATAAGTGTTAAGCTACTTAAAGTTGATGTTGTTTTACGAATATTTTGTAGATTGATAATTCTTATTTTAGAACGTTTTCAATCACGATGTTACTTAACCTTTGGTCGGTTCACGGGGGCTGCTCAGAGCAAGTATCAGAACTAGCCGCTACCACACCGCGGCTCTACGTTCTTTTACTACCGATCACATCAACCCCGTGACCCCGAAATTAATTAAACTCGTACAGGGTTTGGAACTAATGTCACTCGTGGCAGTGGTGGCACGCGACAAAATAATTCGGGCACGCCAGTCATTGACGAATCTTTGTAAGTGATCGAATCGAATTAGCAACAACCAGAAGCGGCGACTGCCCCATGAATACCAATATTTTACATGGAGTGACTGTCTATCTGACCCCCAAAACCTAGTAATTGGGTAATACGTCCCTTGGTAAGACAGTATATTTTTAACATTGTGATTTTTGTACAAACGAATTGCAAATCAAGAGTTTAATATTTTATTTTTCCCAATATCGCTAAAGCAACATAAGAATGTAGCACTTTAACGCCACAATATTTAATTTTTTAAAGATATGGTACGATCACCAGTAAAGGTTCGCCACCCCTGAACTAATAGATCAACAACATAAAGCCATGCGTTTTTATGTCTCGACTCATTACAAAGTAATCAGTTCAGGTTTACCGTTAAATCAATTAATTCAGACATGATTGTCTACAAGTCTACAAGTCTACACTAATGCTTTAGTAATTACCTAAGAGGTTGATGTGGTGATGTAATAGTAATTATGTTTTTTTTTGCACAGGTTCTAGTTTGGTCATGCAGTCATTTCTTGATCACTAAGACCAAAAATAGTTCTTTAGTATTTTTAATAATAATAATAATAATTTATTTATTTCTAGTAAATAGTACATTGAGATCTTAAATTAAACATTGATTCACATATACTACCATTGCTGATATAGAAAAATTAAAATAAGCTAAGTGCATGCAAACCATAGACATCACAATAAAAGTTATAATAAATTAATTAAATTGGTCATGAATTTATATTTTTAATTTGATACATTAATATTACCTATTGAAATCAACATTTGGATACACACGAAAACTATTTGACTTATGAAGCGAAAAAATGGAAGGTACCTACTAGGATTTAACTTTGAATTTCCATTTCCATGTGGATGAAGTCGCGGTCAAAAGCTAGTCATAACAGGTAATGATGATGTCCTAGCTTCTTTTTCAAAACAAAACATCTTTTTTTTTCTACTTTATTTATACGCATTATTATTTCTGTCTTATACCTTATTGTACCCTTTGATATGCGTTTTCTACCCATGAGAACTTTTATTGGACCTTAATATTGATATGATACTCACATAATCTTACTTTTGTACAGCTAGCTGTAAAAAATTGATGTCAATAAAATTCATTATTATTCACCAGGTTCAGGAGAGCGCTTGAGGAGATAGGCTTATACGTATCTATGTACAACTAGCGAATCCGCCGGCTTCGCACGGGTGCAAATTTCCGGAAAAAATCATCTATAAGAACCTTGTCCGGAAAATTAGGAATACAAAAAAAAAAAACTAAATAAAAGCTTGTTAAAAAGAATCAACAAATCGGTCCAGCCGTTCTTGAGATTTGCGCTTACCAACACATTTAGCGACTCATTTTTATTATATAGAAGATGATCTTGACACGTGGCTGAAGTCAACAAGTGCCAATACTTCATGTCGAGACACTTAGATAAAAATCCCATTCAACGTTCATTTAGTCAAAGTCATTGCAAGTACCAACTCTGTCCAGCTGCAGTCAACCAAGGCCTCCTTACGTAATACTATGGTTAATTCATGTGTGCAGAACGCAAAGGAATGTAGTGCTCATTCTATACTCAATGGCAGGGGTTCCCAAACAGTGGGGCGTCTCGTAGAACTATTCTGAGGACGTCGCGCAGTGGTAGGCACAAGTCGCATTGATTGTAGTACAATTATTATACAGTTATGTTTTCTAATACAATTAAAATTAATCTGTGTAGTTTTCTTTAATTAATTAATACTAATAAATAAATAAATAATATTATTTCCTGAGCTACACACAAGTATATTCTTATAAAAAGATGTCACAATAAAATTATATCCCATTAAAGGGAGTCGCAGTATCAAAAAGATTGGGAACCCCTGCTTTATGTTATAGTGCAGGAGCTAGGCGCTAAACGCTGTCTTTATTTAATCAACGTTGAGACGTGTAATAAATCAGTCTGCGAGTTGACTGTTATTGGTGCGAGTATGTTATTTATATTTCTGAAAAACTTCGTTGATTGATGGCAGAAAGGAGGTTTTGTATTGAATTTATTCTTAATGCATTGAATGCATATCAAGATACCATGAAAAAAAAAATCTTTTTAAAAACTCATGAAGCGTTTTTCTTTCAAGTCGTAAAAAAATTAACCCTAATATTTTTTTTATTTTAGACGTATGCATTTTACGTACATCCGTATCAAATTTAATTAAAATTGGCTCAATATTTTCTTAATCTGAAAACTCTCTTGAAAAAAATAAGCATTTTTCAAATTCGTTTCCCTATTCCTTTATTTTCACAACTTTTCCTGCCTATTTAAATTAAAATTGAAACGTCTGTTTGTAGGTAATGTCAAAATAACTGTTTTTTTTTTATTTTGATTAAATGGATAATGAATGTTTATAATGTACAGTACATTTTCAATAATTGTCTGTCTTTCTGTTTGTTTCAATTAATGTTTAAAACGGCTGGACAGGTTTTGCCAGTACTTATACTGGCAGCTTTTATTTTTTTAAAAGATATTTTGTTTCGCTTGATTATTTTTTTATAAATTGTTTGCGAATGTACTTGCGGTTAACAGCTTGAAAAAATATCTTATGTAATTAAGTTCTACATAGATTGATTCTGTCTCCGAAACTAGCCGCTCACCGTCGCGTCGCCCATACAATTACCATGTTGACAGTACCTACATACGTCGACGTGGGCCATTTGCCATCACGATTTCTGATTGTTTATTGTGACCATACATAATGTATGTAATATCTACATATATAAACGAGCTACAGACAACTAATAGTTATTCACTTGATGTTTACACTTGGTATGCAGGAAATAAACTAAGTTATTGTTTTGCAATCTATATTTTATAGGTAAATGGTTTACGTAACTTGTTTTGATCCCTTTACCGTAATAAATGACAGAAATATTTCATTTGTTTCGTCAATTGACCACCATAGTTGTTATTTGAGAAGTGTCATGTAGGTATGTTTATTGTTTCACCATTTGGCGCGGATTTGTGCTATCATAGGCCTGGCTGGGATTTACATGAAACAGGGCCATCTTTTAAAACAATATTATTTTAATGGATTTGCAACTTTCGGCGCTGAGTCGAGCGTTGATAATCCAACAGTACGGAAGAAAAAGTATTATTAAAATAATATTGTTTTAAGAGATGTGGGTAGGCCCCCTGATCATTAACTTATTACTATCACTTCACATATCACTTCACATTACAGCCGGGGAGGCTGGGATGGTATGGGATGGAGAAATATACACGTGCGATATTATCACAGTGGACATAATATCCAAAGTTGTGTACGTCGCGTCGTCTGTATGAAAGGTCGCGCGAGATATTGTTCTATATGTAGATATTCTAATATTCCCATGTGATAATATCGCACCTGTGTCAAAAGGCCTTTAATTATTACATGCTTTCATTAGTAATATAACTACCTAGATACATATTAAGTACCACAAAATACCACACGCCACACATCATTCATATTCAAAACACATATAATAGGTAGACAATTCTCGGTAAATATAGTAATTTCCCCGTACTACGTTAATCCTCGCACGTACAACATAAGATAAAAGCAGGCAATTTAGTTCGCTTTTCCTTCAACAAAAGGCCTATTTTCGCATGACTAAATTTTTGCGGTTGGACTCGCTGTTATAAGTTATAATAAGTTGTTTGTCGGTTTTGTCAAGGATAAGTGATAGCTCCAGTACTAAGATGTTGTTTGAGTACATTTTGCTGACAGTTGTAAAATAATTTTGAGTTAAAACTAGAGTCCGACCAAACTTTCGGTTTTGGCCTAGTTTGGCAAAAAAACGGGTTTCGGCTTAGTTTCGGTTTCAACTGCAATCCGGCCGAAACTACGACCAAAACCGTAAGTTATACATTCGGGAGATTTCGCGCTGCGATCGCATATAATTAAAAGTCGTTTCATGACTTTAAGGATAGGAAATCATCAAATTACTTCTTCCACTCTGGGCGGAGTGGAAGGGAGTGTCAGACTCGTGCTGACTAAAACCCAACCATGTTCCTCCTTGCGTTACAGGGCCGCGGTAACTCTTTCAAAAAATATCTGCAAGACCTTAATCTTGGCAGTAGTCGCCTCACGACTTGCTTTGCTTGATTTATGTGAGGCCGAAACTAAAACCAAAGACGAAATTCGGTTGCGGTTTCGGCCGTAAAAACTAGTTTCAGTGGGACAATAGTAAAAACCGCTATAAGAGTGTGCTCTTCGTTAACAAATAAAAGTTAAACAAACCTATACAAAAGAATGGTCACACCATTTTTTAACACGTTGCTGACAACCCGTTATGTTCATTGTTCACTTACAAGTGGTGGTGCCGTTAGCCCATGATAAGTAAAGTACCTACCTACGAATGTTAATTACGAAGGAATAAGTACATAATAAATAAAAAATCTCTAATATAAATAATAATAAAATCGTAATAAAGTATTTTGAAGTATCACGCTATTACTACGGGACAGATTCTGTTTAAATTTTTCATGAATATTCTGTACTGCTCTGTGGGCTTGCCGTCATCTCTTAAAACAGTACCATATATAATTTTTGTTGTTGGATTTTCTACTCTCGGCGCTGATCCGAGCGTTGAAAATCCAACAGTGCGTAAGGCAAAGTGATATTACAATTATAGGTACTGTTTTCAAAGAGATGGGAGTAGGCCTCCAGGTCAGTCTATATCTAAAGACTATATATTATCACGCTATTTAGTATAGGGGATGAGCAATGTCGTACATAACGATTACCTTCCACCGTTCACCGCGGGATTGCTTTAAAACTTAGGTCAACAATTTGTTCGTAAATTCATAATATTGTCATTTGACCATGTATTGGTGTAGTCAAATATGGTCATGTTTGTATGGTCAAAGATGACCCACCTCATTATTTTCCGTGTTGTGTAAAGCCATATGAGGTTTATGGTTTAAGAGTCAAGGGCAAGAGTATTAATATTAATATTTTCCTGTACATTAGGTATTAACATCACACTTTGTGTATATACTTAAAATACGAGGTGGAAGAAACGAAAAATTTTATGATTCATTACATGATTCTAGACCTCTGAGCGTTAATCGGTCGATTGATTGGTCATTTTGTCGATTGGTGGGTTGGTCGGTCCATATTTATTTATTTAAACTTCATGCAAAAAAAGTACACAAAAAAAAAACAAAAGTACAAGGCGGATTTAATGCCTTAGGCATTCTCTAACAGTCAACCAAAGGTGGTTAAGAGATGTCATGGTAGGTGCAAATTAATGTACGAGCGCAAAACAGCAAAATCAGTTAAAAAAATACACACAAAAAGTACTTATATTATTTATCTAAACATAATGAAGTGTACAAGTTTATAAGTACCTACATAAATGTTGGTTGGATTGTCGATTGGTCGGATGGGCGGTAGTCCATGGTGAATGACAGCGAAAATGAACAAAAAAATCTTTGAAAATTACCACATTTTTAAGATCATCCATTTTGATTAATCACTCATTCTGACGCTCATTTTCAGCAGTGAACATTCACCTGAAATGAGAAACAATATAATAGTATTCTATACCTTAATTTAATTACGTTATACATAATTACCTGGGTGTAACTAGGGCAGTATTACTTAAAGGAAGCGTACAAATTCTTGCGTCAGTGTGATGTCGAAATGTAAGGAGCGGGTGTTTGGCCAATATTTGTACATGCACCAAATGTTTGCAATGCATATTGGCTGATAAAAAAAGTGTTATGTATATTTTATGACTACATGGGCCATTATTTATAATACTTACATAAGCCTGTGACTTCGCTTTCGGCCTTTCGTGAATGTCGGTTATAACAAGGTCTTTTTTTTTGCGCGGTATCCTAATTTTTTTTAATAAAAGTAGTATAAGTTATACTCTTAATCTTCTCTTTATAGCATCAGCTACCTGCCAGTGTCCCGTCAAAATCGGTCCAGCCGTTTCGGAGATTAGCCAGAACAAACAGATAGATAGACAAAAAATCGAAATATCGTTTTTAATTTTTTCGTGTATGTACTGTGTGATAAACATACATATTTATTTTGTAAAACGCTTTTATTTTGACATTACACACAGACACTTATTTTTTTTTAAATTTGTTTTTACACTTGAAGCAATGAATTTGCAAAAACAAGATTTATGACTGCTGGGTATGTTATTTTTTACTTTACTTTTGTACTCATTGGTATGTAAACCTATTAAGCGTCGAAAATTATGACTTGTTTTCGCCAGTAATCTATTAGAACTTGATAAACTGTAGAAATTACGCGTCAAGTTTGTGATGGTGACGGGTGTCATTTGATTGTAATTTCTTCCGTGTAGGATTTAGGTGAAGTGAGTTAAAGGTGAGCTGTCAAGTCAGCATCGGTGAGATGATGATAGCTCACCTCAACCTCACTTTAATTGAATTCAACAAAGGAGTTTTTTATTTTATTTTAAAGAGTAAACCGGTTTTTTACGTTATTTAATTTTCAACTGCATCACTTCTATTGGCAAGTTTTGTAGTACCTAAATGTAAAAGATAGGCGTATTTACATGGTAGCAGATATTGTTCGAAAGAGTTACCGCGGCCTTGGAACGCGTAATCAGTACGAGTCTGACACTCCATTTCGCTCCGTCCAGAGTGGAAGAAGTCATTGATGATTTTCCATCCTTAAAATAAGGGTTAGGTACACACATTTATTTTGGAATTTATTAAAAACTTTTGTCAATATTTAAGACATTTAAGTAAATCATAACATTTTTGAGACGTTTTTTTGAGACAATTGAGTTTATTTAGCCCGCAATATTATAGACTTCTCAGTACATGCATATATTTTACAAAATGTATTGTTATTGACTTGTTTAATTAATAGCTAAATATCAATTATTGTGACAAATAGGGAAACAATGCTGTTGCAAATAAAGTGTGTTGTTCAAAATAATCATAACATAAGTCAGACATAAAATTATTGCGACAATAAGGTAAATCCCGGTTCATAGGTTCTCATAAAGCTTATGATCGGCACCGAAAGAGTTATTAGTCAATTGTTTATATTATTGAAAAGAAAAAACCCATTAATTAAAAACAAAAATACTTATTGTTGGTCTTCTTTGTTAAAAAAAACTAAGCTGAAGCAATATAACGTAGTGGGGAAAGGCGTGTGGTAAGTAAAACCAAAAAAATGTAGAAGTAATTTGCATGCGAGGTATTCTACCGACCGACTCGCATTTGAGTGTTGCTCGCATATGGTGGTCACACGATGCTTGACTGACTTGGCTAACTGTCACGACAGCTTGCACTGTGTAACCGAGCCTTCATACTTTTGTAAGTATATTCCCTTATTTTCTTAATTAAGTATTTACTGAAAATACAATCACATTTTAACCCTCTTTGTTCCACAAACAATAGCTGCGGTGTAACGTGGTAGGTAAAAGGGATAAGTAAACATAAAACATGTGGAAGAAACTAAAATGCGAGGTAGGTGCCTACAGGCCGACTCGTATATGGATGTTACTCGCAAGACGCGTTCATACGTTACAAGTAGCTGTTTAGTAGCGACTGCCTTTTTTTGAGGTGGTAATAGTCATCAAATTAGACCTGGACCTGGACTGTCAGACTTTTACTGACAAAAAAAAACCACCCTGTTCCGGGGTCACGGTATCCTGTTAAGACGTCCCGCAACCACTGCCTGAGATAGCTCGCAATACAGCTGGCACTTAGTAACCAATCCAGAACCTTTCTAACAAAATTCGCTTTTTTTCCGTAATTCCTTACATAATTTGCAAACACCAAACAACATTATCACACGAAGGCTAATTGAATCGAATGATAACTCAGACCATTAACCCAATTCAGTACATAATAAACTCAGTGAATCAGCCAAGTGACTTCAATACTAATTGTCAATAAATTTAGAGTCGACAAATGTATGTGCAACGACATTGAAAGGACCTTAACATGGATACGAACGGAAATATGATCGTGGGGACGTGGGCCAATATTGATATCTTGAATAAACATCCTGTGTCAGTAATAGATATTGACTTTCTTTAAACAATTAATTGATACGATTGATTTAAATTATTAATTGATGTGAATTGGATATTGATATCATTGTTAATAATAATAATACCAGACTATTAATGTCCCACAGCAGGGCAGAGGTCTCTTCTCATATAGAGAAGGTAGCGCCGCCTGCAAGCCGAATTTATTTTTAACATAACATAACATAACATCACGCCTGTAATCCTCGAAGGGTTAGGCAGAGGTGTACCCATTAGTACACCCACATTTCGCCAGTTATGTTTTTAGTCCCATGAAATAGGGGGCGAGCCTATTGCCATCAACCGGGCACAAATCCAGACTCCGAGGCTGCTACTGAGAAATTCCTGATGGAAAACCCAATAACACTTTGCCCGACCTGGGAATCGAACCTCATGCTCAGCAGTCGCGCTTACGCCCACTATACCAACGAGGCAATCAATAATAATAATAGTAATAATAATACCAGACTATTAATGTCCCACAGCAGGGCAGAGGTCTCTTCTCATATAGAGAAGGTAGCGCCGCCTGCAAGCCGATTTTTTTTTATCTTGTTATTATAAAAGTTACTTTAAAACACACAATCCAAAGCCCTAATTTGAATTACAAATCAATTGCTGTGTTGGAGCAGTGGTGTTATAGTCAGAGAGAGAATACTTAATTATAAAATTTCTAGAAGCACAATTGACTTAATCTTTCTAAAGAAAAAGGTACCATTTATTGATCTTACCTAATAATACCTAAGACTGTTTTTATCACAGTAGATTAAAGTTACCTCAAGGATAAATAAATAAAGAACTGCGGTCGAAACCGCGAACAAAATGTCAATTTGTAACAAACTCAACGCTACAAAAACAAAAGACAACACAATACATGGAAGACCGTATTTAAATGTAAAACAAAATAAAGAAATAAAACAAAACAATTTATCGAAAAGATACCTCTGTATAAATCGACAAATAAGGTCAGTCGAATTATTTACTTAACTTTAGTTGACAACTAAAGGATGTTCAAAGAGAGGGGAGGGAGGGTAAGTGGTCTGGACCACAAGGTATGCCAAAACAATACAGACATAAGTTTTCATTATTGGCTATATGTATACTTATCAGGAGCGGTCCTCAATATGTCATGTCTTCATTATCGGTGTGAACCGACCTGTAGATGCGTGCGCGCTGCAATTGTTTTGATTAGCTGTTTTATGCGCAAGAGTTTGTGTACGTTATTTTAAGAGGGGTCTTAAAATAACGTACACAAACTCTTGCGCATAAAACAGCTAATCAAAACAATTGCAGCACGCACGCATCTACAGGTCGGTTGATTAGCTGTTTTATGCGCAAGAGTTTGTGTACGTTATTTTAAGAGGGGTCTTAAAATAACGTACACAAACTCTTGCGCATAAAACAGCTAATCAAAACAATTGCAGCACGCACGCATCTACAGGTCGGTTCACACCGATAATGAAGACATGACATATTGAGGACCGCTCCTGATAAGTATACATATAGCCAATAATGAAAACTCCCAAACTCCTCCTGATAAGTATACATATAGCCAATAATGAGGCTCCCCAGCCATGGCAATAGCTGTTTTTTTAACGCGTGAACCGATTTAGATGTTTGGGGTATAGTTGCAACCGTTGCATCGTTGCGAATCATAAAAAAAATATTAAAAAATAAAAAGAAACCTGTGTAGTCATTTTAATACCAGCCTGAATTTTTTTTTAATGAATCTGGTCGTGTCTTTGTTTATCGTCTAGAATTTGACAAGTAGATTTAAAAAATATATAACACTGTAAATAAAAAACGTCGTAAAAAAAACTAACGAGTAAACAAAGTACAAATATGTGCATTTTTGCAGTCGTGTTTATTAATTATTTGCAGTAATTATTTTAATTATTAGAGATTAACAAAGCTCAATTGAGACTACTTTCAAACATGGTCAAGCATTTCTGTATAGCCACTGGTAATAGTAAAAGCATTCCTTACCACAAAGGGATTCCCAGTGACCTGTAGCTATGACTATGTGCGTTCACTTGTAATTATTCATTACCTACTGAGAATAACTGGGCATTATATTTATTTATTTATTTGATTATTGCACTCCAACGACTTTTTCAACAATACATTGTTTGGGGTACTGTAACAATTAAACTTAAATGCTAGAGTGAATTAGTCACTTACAGGTGTGCACAGCACTTACATAATTCAAGTTTTTAGAGTACAACATATTATAAAAATATATATGTATATAAGAACAAATAACTAAACTACATGAAAACTAAATTGGGAATTAAAATAAGAAAAAAAAACTAACTATCTAAATCTATTTGTTGTTCTGAAGAATAGTACAGTCAATGACAAATTATAATATAGAATATAGAAAATGGATATTAACTATGGCCACTGTGGGTCAGTAACAATTGTTTGCGAATCACCTACTGAGAATAACTGGGCATTATATCATCTTCCTTTGTTAATTCATTGAAAAAATGTGGCTGGGCAGGAAGAGAAATCACAACGCTATGACATGTATGTAATGGTTCTTAACAATTCATTGATTCCCTGTTACGGTCAGCTCAGACTTCATTTATGTACTTATATTACTAGCTTCTGCTTCTTCGTCCGCGTCAAAGTTGATTTCTCCATACAAACTCTGGATCTGCGTTTCATTCCCTTGAAGGGGTGAATTTTGGAAAATCCTATCTTAGCGGACGTCTACTAACTATAAACACTAACCCCCTTTTTTTTTTAGGTGGTAAAAATCATCAAATGACTCCTTCCGCCCTGGGTGGGGCGGAAGGGACTGTCAGACTTTTACTGACTAAAAAACCACCCTGTTCCTTCTGTTGCCTTTTACGTTCCGGGGCCACGGTATCCTGTTAAGACGTCCCGCAACCCTGGCAGGCGTTGGCCCCGTCCCTGTGCTGACAGCTCTTTGAGGCGCGCGCGAACAGAACGCGCCGTCGACCCGGGCTTGGTCCTTGATCGGACGGCGAGCTACCCATTGCTCGCCGTCCACAAGCCCGCGCCTACGGTGTCGCCGGATGTCGCCTCGCGACGTCCGACGCCCTGGGCGTCTCCCGCGATGGCTGGGGCGAACACTAACCCCCTGCCGTTCATCTTTACATGTAGCGACTGCATAAATCTGACCTCCACAACACAGTTACTGGGTAACCCGATACCCCTTGGGGGCAGTTATTAGACTTTTGGGCTGTCAAAGTTCTGCAAATGACAGCCGAGACCTACTGCTTTACGTGCTTTCTAAGGCACAAAATATCGCCATTAATACCTTTACTCTTCACAAATGCTTATTTATAGCTAAGCCTGAGTCGATTAGCAACCGTTAAACCAGTCTACCAGTCACTGATGACGTCAATGAAAATTGAGCAGTGTCTTCAAATCTAGATTCTATGCTAAACATAACAGGGTAGTTTCTATTTAATGAACATTTTACCTTATATCCTCGTGTGGAAACTCCAGGGAGAGTCTGATAAGGAAAAAGTAATATCAATGTTTTTGGCACTTCAATGGAGTTATATGGACGGCTTTAGATTAGATTAGTTATCAGTAACTGTAGTAGATAGGGATCACTCAACATAGGTTCTTTGAGTGATAGCTATCTTTGAGCAATTATTTGATGAACTAGTTGAAACTTCAAAATATTTGTTTTCTAGTTTTCTTACTTCATGAGAGAAAAAATTCTGTTAGTTTTTTATGTCATCTGAAATATCAGAGGCCTTGATGCGTTGTCAATACAGCAAAGGTAATAGTAAAGGTCAACATAGACACACTAGTGTCTGCCATTTTTCTCGTCAATCAGTCTTAGCAAGCTCGCTGAGGTATTTTAATCTACAGTCAGGAATTTAAACGATTGACTAAAAATTTCACTAAAAAAATGTCAGTAAAAACTTGTTACGCCCCGGACATATTTTTACGACGTAGTGTACGCTTTTAAAATTATTACGATTAAAGACTAACGATTTAATTACAGACATTGAAAACCTGCTTACGATCCTACACACCTGTTTGAAGATATAAGTACCTACCGAATATGGCCCGTATTCGCATGAATCTCGATTGCTAACGGACAGTTTTTATAGTTATCTGTATTCAAATTGAGATTTAACATACATACATAAACTCACGCCTTTTTCCCCATGGGGATAGGCAGAAACCACAGAACGCCACCTGCTACGATCCTTATATACTCCTTTCACCTCATCCACATTCATACATCTCGTCATACAAGCACGCCGGTTACAAGTACTGCGCACCTGACCTTTCTGAAGAACCTCACCTCTTCTCTCTTGCTGTGATTTAAGTAAATCGAGAATAATGTGTGATCTTCAGGGGTCGGTAGTAATTTAATGCATATTTAAGCTTAAAGTGTTAACTTAGTATGAAATGGACTTTTGTATAAAAAAATCTCTCGATAAATAGAGATTGTCATGTCATATTTTCAATTTTTTTTCTAAAAGTAGTATCCTCCTATTACATGATCCCTAGCAATCATAATTCTAGAATAGTCTATTAAATTCCTTCTTCACACTTAATTTTTGAACGTGTGGCCAATGACGGAGTTGGCGCCAAGTCAACGTCATACATTCATCTGATACGTTCATTGTATTCGAAAAGTTCTTAGAAAGCATTGACTTTCCTTTTTTACTGTACTAATGTGGGATTTCCTTTGCGCCGAAAGGTTTTTCCGGCTATTACAAGCGCTCGTATCTTGCCAGGAATTAAGAATAAAGTTCACGAAATGTACGTTCCTTTTATTACACAATTTTACAGTATGAATCTATACTCCATAGTTTTATACTATACTATAATATTATAAACTATATGCTAAGTAACTATACATATACCTACAATAATATTATAAATGCAAAAGTAACTCTATTTGTTTGTGTGTTACGCTTTCACGACTACGCTACGCTACACTTAATCGATTTTGATGCAATTTGATGCAATTTATTGGGGTTCAAACTTACCCCGTACGGGTAAGTTTGAACCCCAATAAAGGATAGAACTAGGAAGAAGAAAAAGGCTAGTTTTTCTTCGACTTCGACTTCCTCTGCGTCCACGATAACCGACATTTACGCGGACGAATTCGCGGGTGTGAAATAGTTATAACTTACTTTTTTTTTAATGTAAAATTACTCCGTAACCAAAAGGCAAGGTCCAAAACAAAAATGGTATCGCAATTATAAAGAGAACATAAAGCTTTCGACGTCGCATAGTATCTTTTTACACTTACAAACATTATAAAATAAACAACATAACGTTACGTTAACCAAACTAAAAAGTCGTGATATTGTAACAAGGTCTTCAAATATCAAAACGTGATTCGCGCGTTATCCGTTATGTTCAAGAGTTGGCATCTGACAGATAAACATACAGTCACGAGAAAAACGTCGTGTAGACATTTGTTGTCTTTTCTATTATGTGATGCGGATGCAATGTGTACTCATATAATATTCGATGATCTATGGAAGATATAAAATTGACAAAATTTTTCTTCTGTGATTTTATTTTGATTCTTAGGTCCACGTCTTAGTATTGCTTTTCAAATAACTACAATTTGTCTCTTATAAGGATTTTAAGACTTCAAAGAAAGTGTAATCTATACTGATACTACATAAATTATTATCTTAATATTATAAAGCTGAAGAGTTTATTTGAACGCGCTAACCTCAAGAACTCCTGGTCCGATTTGAAAAAAAAAATACTGCGCGTTTATCGAGAAAGTTATACGCTATATGGCATCACGCTATGTCCTACGGGAGCGGAGCAGTAATATAAAAATATAGCGCGTTTATCGAGAAAGTTGTAGGCTATATGGCATCACGCTATGTCCTACGGGAGCGGAGCAGTAATAAAAAACACAACGTGGGTAAAACCGCGAGGTATGGCTAGTCAGTCGATAAACCTTTCTAAACGGTGACCAAACGTTAGCATAATTATGTTGACAATGAGAAATTATTGTGGTTTGATTAACTTGTGGTCAGTCTATTGATGCAAGTAACAATGGAGAAGCAGACTCAAGACAAGGCCGCCATGTGGTCACTACTTATTAACTCAGGAAAATTGTAAACAAAATAGACATGTCTGTATGTCAATTTCGTTTACAATTTTCCTTTTAACAAACCTTACGAAGTAACAAGCTATAATAAAACAAGTTAGTAATATTTAGCATTTATTATGAATGTCATTAAAAAATGGCTTTTCTTCTAGAAGTAGAAGACAAATGTCATTAAAAAAATTGCTGAATATCTTCAAATTTTCACAAATTTAATTTGGACGCATAACCAATAATAAAATTAACACTAAAGGGGTTCCCATATAAGAAACGTGTCTTTTATTTGTCTGAAGTAAATATTGTACGGTGGTATGGAACTAGGGATGCCAACTCTTTGTCGGTCAAATATTCGTTCTAAAATTCTTACCCATAAAAATATAGTAGGTAAGGAAAATGTTTAAAAAAATATAGTAGGTTCCAAAATAGGTACTTTATTTCTTAATTAGATGAATATTATTGCTTATGAGTTTGATGCCTTTTAAAATATAGTAGTTTCGCCTACTATATCTTTTTCTGAAAAATATAGTAGGCGAGGGCTCTAATATAGTATGATACTATATTATATAGTAGGGTTGGCAACCCTATATGGAACCCTTCATGTGCGAGTCCGACTTGCACTTGACCGGTTGATTTAGATTTTAAACCTATTTTTAAATATATTCCATTTGTTAATTTAACTGCCAGTACGTTAGTCTCAAAACACTGAACCAGTTTAAAAAAAAATTGCAATATCACAGAATCATCTTCTTCTGTAAAAAGTTCTATTTGCTGACACTAAATGACAAATCGTTTTCGACGTTTGATGACATAAAAAAAAAACTTAAAACATATGTCATTAGACGAACCAATTTCGATTTAAATTGACGAAGCTTATGAATGAAGAATTTTTCGTAAAGGCGAAAACACAAGATCGTAACATATTGCCTGACGTGTTTTATGCTAACCATAATTTAATTTAATCTCGCTACCAATGTCGTTTAGATCTTTTAAGGTTATCCGTTGGAAGACGTCACATTTTAGCAAACTTTTTTAACTCCCTCAACGAACAGGAACGCCTCACAAGCGGGGTTACCCACTTACCGCGAGTTGCTATGCGATGCGATCAGTTGACCACGTTACGTACGTTGTCAACCTTTTGACTACGCGCCAACAACCTGCGATCCGCGTGTTGACAACAAGTAGACGTTTAGGGACGAGGCGGTGCCGTGTTGATAAGTACCAACAAAGCTTAAAGCCTGATTTAGACGATATACCTACGAGAAAATATATCGTGCGATTTGTCGTGCATTGCAGGACCGCACGGCTGTCGTGTCAAAAGTGACCGATCATCGATGGCAATGTACCACAACTTCTAAATCAGCTTTAACACCGTATTGTGGCCTAGAACCAAATCGTGTGTTGTATTACTGTCCATGTGTATCCGCTCTTACATTACAGCGTACATCGAACTTCAGAAATTACCCTATCACAGTTGACAATCAAGAGGCCATTAGTCCATCTAAAATTATTTACCATTAGTGAAATGTTGGTTTATGGAAACGTCGGACAAATTGCTCTTATTAATGTAAAATCGACTTCCTTCAAATAATTGCGACAGTGTAGGTAATATTCTGTTAATTATCGAAATGATTGCTGCCGCTTTGTCAAGAGAAAGTGAAAGGCCTTAATCTTATGTCTGTGCGAAATCAAATCGTGAATTGGATGTTATCTAGGTACCTATACTTATATTTTAGAGATGAAGAGTTGGTTTGTTTGTTTGAATGCGCTAATCTTTGGAACTGAAAATTATATCTGAGTGCAATTGTTTGATAATGAAATATGGCCTTTATTTATTTCTCAAAAAATTATGGTGTCATGAGAAAATTCAAGCGGACAAAGTCGTAGGCAAATGGTAGTTAATTTATTAAACCTACTGTATGAGACTTTTGTAGGTCCTATTTTACATCTTGTTACTAAGGAAAATGAAATTCGAAAACTAAATACAATCAAGAGAAGTCCAATTACCTTAATTCAAAATGTTCATTTAATCTCAATTCAATTAAAGCAACAATCAACGTCAATAATTCCCTAAAATGCAGGTAAACTTGAGTTATTTTTGACAGTTTGAAATTGAAATAAGAATGCGAAAAATCATAGAGGATAATACAAGAATTGCCCTCAGATTGGCTCTAACACTAATTAACATAAGTACATAGTTCGGCCAAATTCTTAATTGAAATGAAGTATCATCGCGAAAAAAACTCTTTTGTTTCGGATTTTTTGTAAATCGTTCCGAAATTCAAATCGTTCCACTGTGATGACATTTGCTGTTCGCATCAATAGCTTTTGTCACGGCTTTCGGTAAAACTACGGTATTTATATTGTAGTATAGGGTTGAACCAATCTCGGCCATTGTTTATCCAGGTGTCATCAAACGACTGGGGATCCATGGTTGTTTGGGGGGCCCGGATTTTAGCAAAGACTTCTGAAAACTTCGTGCCAAAGTTTATTGAACTACAAAAGAAAAAATGAAGGAAAAATATTCACTAAATTATTTCTTATGTCCTCAAGACATCATGTCCGTGACATTTTAAATCAGTGAAATTATCACATTTCCTCTAACTTTAAAGTTTTTCACCTTTTGAGAAAAATTAACGTAATTAGGTACTGACACGACGTATGTTTATTGTTAAGTAAACGGACGTAAAAATATGATAGACAGGTACTAATATAAAGCTTTATAATCACAAATGTGTAAACAAATAGCTTTTATGGTCTCTAAATGCGGCTTTGGTTTCGGTGCAAGGTAATTATAATAATACCAGCCTATTATTGTCCCACGCAGCAGAGCAAAGGCCTCTTCTCATACAAGAACGCAGGTTCACGATTCGTGAATTAATATCTAGATTTCCTCAAATAAATTTTTCCTTTACCGTTGTCAGTGATGTCCAAGATAAACCTAAAAAATACTACATATAAAAAATTAAAAAGGCGCATTGGTAATTGCTGGAGATTGAACCAAGGCAGCTTTAAGCATGAGAAGCGTCGCCTTGTCGAATGGGTCATCAAACATATATTATGCAGGGTAAGTCGCATTAAATATAATCAAGTACCAGACATCATTGTTACAACAAAAAGTTAAAAAGAGAACACAATTTCGAACACAACTTTTTGTCCAACATTTAACTAACTAACGAACATTTACAAACATCAAAATAGGAGAAAAAACCTACCAACATTGAATGTTCTTAACATTATCTTCATCTAACGCACAGACAGCGGCATTTCTGTGAGATATAAAACAAGATGGATGCGTATGCGGTGCTACATTGTCAAATGACCGTGACCTTCGGGATTTGATCGATCGATCATGTTGGATCGACGTGGGATTCTGTTTCTAAGAGGTAAGTCTCTAAAATATTATTATAGACAAAAAAATACGTAACAAGCGGCAGCATCAAACATTTTATGTATTTTTTGTGGTATCAAAAATTATTTCTAATGATAGTGATACGTTATTTAATTTTAATCGTGCAAAAACTGCGCAAAATGAGTCTCAATGGTTTTTTTTGTTATTTTTCCAGCAGAAGCCAAAACAATATTGTCACGTTTTAATATTGAATATTCATCTAAATATATTTCTTTTCGCGACTTTTTTGCATAGACTTTAGAATTTAGTCCTAAATACACTTAGATAGGATAAAAAATATCCTGTATCTAATGAGATGCTTGATCGATATCTAACGTGTACCATATTTTAGCCTTTTCCGTTCAGCCATTCAAGCGTGAAACAGTATCAAACATCCATTCATCTAATTATTTTTTCTCATTAACTCTCGATTATGATAGTAATAGTAGTATTAGTAGGACAGGATTTATTACATACCTATTTAAAACCCAGTTTTTTCAAAACAGAACAACAAGCTTTCAAAGTCAATTAATCAATTCTCAAGCAGTAATGAGAACAAAGTCACATTGTCTAGAGAAGAATAGATACGTCTGTTTACTTAGTAATAATGCAAATGAGATTGGTAATACTTACGTACTTAATATTATGACACTTTCTGTTAGTGCCTATCGCATTGAGTAAACACATTACTCATTGTGGGGCCGACACCACAAGTAACTCGACGCGGGTAAATCGACCTCTTGTGGTTACTATCTATCTAATAATTAGTAGGTACCTATTTTCCTAAGTCTTGTCTACGCGACTATACTTACTTCAATACTGTCATGTCAATATTTTTATTGAGATAGCATTGAATAGTTCGAAATTCAAAAAAATACTTAAACGGCATCTTTAAAAAAAAAGTATTTGTAAAATTATTCTTTTTTTATGACAATAAAATGGATTAGAAACAGCCATGATTATACTTTTTCTAGCACACTAAAGAGGTTGTATATTGGAATAATTATTTTTGACTGACGAAGAACATGAATGCCGTCAATCAAAGAGATTGGTAACAAAGAGGGTCATAAATAATATTGAAAAAGTGAAAGCTCACGGAAGCTAATTGGGTTCAAAACATAGAAATACAGAGGTTACAACTTACCCACAGTTGTAATTTATGTTTCTTTAATTATGTGAAATTAACTGAGACATATTAACTGATGTTTTGATAGTAACTAAATAATTACAGGTCGCTTTTTTCCTCTCATCCGCTATCTACGAGTGACGGAGGGTTATGCCGGACTCCGACTATAACCCTACGATTCCTTCTTCCACCAAGATTTGCGCCCCCAATTGAAAATAGCGTAAAGATAAGAATCTTTTTCTTCAAACTCTTACGCATCCAACTAACACGTAGAAAATGCGTAGGAAAGCACTTAACGTTAGTCACTTGGTCTATTTACATTTGTACTACATTAAAGGGAAAATACCTGAAGGAAACCGGTCACCTGTACAATGAAGTAAGAGACAGAAGCTCCACTTCTTACGACTTGAATTATGAAGTTGTTTAAAAGGTCTATTCCGCGGAAATCTTATTCGGTTAATAAAGGTACAGTAAGCATGCTATGAGCTGTCAATTCTTGCATCTGAGTAAATAACAATCACAATCTAGTTTTAGTCTCATGAAGGTCAATTCTCGTAACCTTAAATGTTCAAAATCTAGGCACCATAACCATCTTAATTATTTTTTTGTATTTTTGGCAAATTAGTACCGACTGCAAAATAAATATGATTTTCATTAAACTTACGGGAACTGCCCATCAAGTTTGATGCAATGACGAAGATTTTTATAGAGTAGACCGGCTGATCCCAATTTATTTGAGGTAACCACAACTTTTGTTCTTCTTCTTTTATAACTCTCTCTTAAACGTCATCTTAGTAGTCGATTTCTAGGCAATTATCATCCTTAACTAAATTCATTAATGGTTTCTTTGCACAGTAGAATAATTGCGCTCTAAGATGTAGATTATAATGCATTACACCATCGTTCTCCAAGCCTTTTCCCAAGTGTTTGTCTGCGAGATCAGTACACTGATAGGATTGTAGTTGATTGCTTCATGTGTGGCCAGACTGGTTGTCAGATTATGGGTTACCGGTTTGTTCTGTAGCAAGTATGCTATCATCTCTTCTAATGCTACGGATTTACAGCTTACCTCACGTAAGTCACCGAAGATGATTTTTACATAATCACACTCCTGAGAACCTGTTTATGAGATGGACATGGGATTAGGAAAAGAGGACTTCTTTGGAAGTGGAGAATGGTTGGTGATTTTGAAAACTTCTCTTATTATGGTACCATTTGAGTTCATTTTTACAAAATGATATTTCTGGTTTACATATCTTCTCCTCAGGGTTACTAATCATTCGTTAAGCTGTTCAAAATCATAGGTACCATAAAGGTGTATTATCCACGAAGCGATAACATCTTAGGCGAAATAGAAATATACTATTTTCTACGGATAGAGATTACTTATTAATATAGCTTCCATGATATTATAGTTTATGTGTGGGGGATTCATATACTTACTTCGTACATCTATCAACCTTCTTTGTCCTTATTTAGCTACAATTTCCTCATATGAGACTGAATTTTATTGATCCATTGCTACAAAAACAAATCTTATTAAAAACTACTTATTATTTATATATTTTACCTAATGTAACAACTTTAGTTCCTTCCTTACCAAACCTTCTGGACCTACCGCTGCAATGTCATCACTGTCATCGGATTGGCCAATAGGAACCTGTTGTGGTACATGTGCACGCGCAGGTGCGGCGCCGCGCTGTCTACTCAACGGACGGGTTGATGCAATTTTACTTTTATTTATGTAAATTAGTATGTTAGCGATGTTTAATGTATTACTGATTGATTTTTGCATAATATTGATTACAGATTCTCGTATAAGCTGATGCATGATTGACTTGGATTATGTCATTAATTATTTTGATTTTACTGCAAATTAATTTTAATAAGTTGAAGTTAATTTGAACAGGAAATTAATTTCAAATTAATTGATTTTCTCTTTGAATCTTACCTTACGTAAGTGATGTTTTTTTACATGCAATGAATGTAATGTTGCTATAAGTCAAAAAAATGTTTAAGTATAGTAAATGTGTTTATTCTAGCAGTCATTACTGCTTAATGTCTTCCACATTTACAAATTAAAACATTTTTAAGATTTAAATCGCTCTTGAAAATTTTAATGGAGCTATTAATATTCAGTTCCGACATAGAGGCTAGCATTCTACAAGGTATTCAAATAAATAATAATATCGGCCTTTTATTGTCCCGCAATCTCTCATATACCTAAGGCACGAGCATTGATCACCAGGTTTGCTCAAGACGGATTGTCGATTTTGGAATATTAATTACAAATCCAGGTTTTCTCACGATGTTTTCCTTCACAGATGTCAGTGATGTCCAAGATAAACTTAGAAAGTACTTCATCATCTGTTTAAATTTTTCCTAATTATGTTGGGGTGGACTTCCAGTCTAACCGGATGCAGCTGAGTACCAGTATTTAAAATGGAGGGATTGCCTATCTGAATTGACCTCCACAACCCAGTTACTGGGTACCACGATGATGCGCTTAGAAAGTACATATAAACTGAAAATGTATCATTGATGCTTACCCTGTATCGAAACCGCAACATCATGCATGAGAGGCGGCACCTTAATCAATGGTCCATCACAATAATAAAATGATTTAATTATGATTATGATTTCATTATTATAATGATTGAATTAAATGAATGCGTGAATCGTTTCAATGTCTATTGAAAACCTACGCTACGTCAGCTCGTGAAGGATATGAAGATCCTACTCAATTATGTGTGATGCCAGTGTTGCCACATTCATACAAGTGCAACAATAGGCAATAACTCAAGGTGGTGGACCTAACAATCGATGCGTAGGAGGGAGGTGATGGTACTTGACGTTTTATATGTACCTATGCATGCACTTAAACAAATAGACAAAAGCGATTATCCATTTTTATTGCCGATTAGCTTTTGCACGCCATTTCGTCCGGGTGATTGTCACAGGCGTTGACGATGGCGAGGATTTAAAAGTAGCCTATCTGCTTGTACAGAATCCAAGCGACCTCTTTGTCAAATTTCACTATGATCAGTTCAGTGGTTTTGCCGTATTGACGTGACATATAAACAGACAGACAGACAAGAGTAAGTTTCGCATGCATAATGTTCAGTGTGATAAAAATCACTAGATACCAAATAGTGGGAATACTAGGTACCTACTTATGGCCCAAAAACTAAGAATATCTAGCCATATCATTCATATTATATGGCAGAGGTGAGTGGCAACGCCGGGAGGGGTCGCCCTAGGAAGACCTACACTGACCTTATTGGTGAGGTCCTTCAGAAAGGTCAGGCGCGGAGTACTCGTAACCGGCGTGCTTGTATGACGAGATGTATGAACGTAGATGAGGCGAAAGGAGTATGTAAGGATAAACAAGCAGTTGGCGTTCTGTAGTTTCTGCCTACCCCCATGGGAAAAAGGCGTGAGTTTATGTATTTATGTATCATTCATATTTATCCAGAAAATTCATCAGCCGACTTACAATACTACCGAATATCAGTATTCAGCAAAATAAGGAAGCACAGCATCAGTCTAAAGAGCTGAGAGAAAAATCAATCACAACTGTAGGAAACTGCCTACCTAGAACACTAGGGAAAATACCTAGCTAGTACTCCCGTACCAGGAACCTTCCTGTTATTGCCACTAACCAACTACTTATCTAGTAATAGGTACTAGGGGAACATAAACAAACGTGTATCGGTTCTTTCCTCTCCGTTGCGTAAGATTCCACTGCGTTTATTATGGCTAACGGGGAATTCAGTAACAAATGCCAGTTGAATGTTAGTGAAGATATTGTAACCCTTTGCGTTTTTTATTAGGTTATAGAAGTATGTAGGTACTTCTCAATCTATACTTAATATTATAAAGCTGCAGTGTTTGTTTGTTTGAACGCGTTAATCTCTGGAACTACTGGTCCGATTTGAATGATTATTTCAGTGTTAGGTAGAGTAGTTATCGAGGAAGGCTATAGGCTATATACCATCACGCTACGACCTACGGGAGCGGAGCAGTAACCAAAGACGCGGGTGTAACCGCGGCCGACAGCTAGTGTTATATATTTTGCTTCTATTAGGCAATGTTTTAAGATTTTATTTGAAGAAGTGTACTTCTAGCTATCTAAAAATGGTTCTCGCCTCTCATGCATGTGGCTGTAGTTCACAACCGAGCACGGGCAAGTACAAATCTGACTCAGAAAATGCATCATTATGAAATAGAAAATTTCATATATGCACTTTCTGAGTTTATCATGGACATCACTGACATATGTCAAGGACATCATCTTGAGGAAACCTGGACTTTATATTTCTTGTATGACTATTCTTATTTCTCGACTGGTCCGTTGGTGGTCGAAATTAAGTGTGACTGCTGGGCGTGGGTTCCGATTCCCAGGTCGGGCAAACAGTGTCATTAATTTTTAGGAATTTTTAAGTAGCAGACCGGAATTTAGAAGTTAGAGGGAAGCGTGTACTGTGTCTGATATCCCAAGGACTTGTCGGATTACTGTCCCATCGGACTATGAGAGTGAAAGAAGAAGGAGTGCACCTGTGTTTGCGCACACCCTTGTGCACTATAATGTATCTTGTGTACTTGACTTGTCTCCATTGAGATTGGATATTATTCTTAATTTAGTATCGGGGAGCACGGTAGTGCCCCCCAAGACGAGTATTATTTTAAAATACTAAATAAAACTTACCTGCTTATATTCAAATGTAAGTAAAACAAAACCAGCACAGTTAGCTCATTAATTGATACATTTTCAGATAATCAACATTGAAACAATTACAGCAAGTAAATACTCGTTTCTTATCATATACAATACGAGATAATAATATAACATCGAGGAATGTACATAAGTTCATTGACCGTGATCGGCACACATGTCTGATCGATTTAATTGCCAATCAATAATATTAAGTATCGCCAATAGTTGTGTAGCGACAATGATACGATGTTATGTCGGGTGAGATGGCTTGTTACTGGCAGAGAGTAGCGAGAATACTTGGGTTCATTCACTACGTAATTAGAAGCTGTTGCCTGCGGTACATCTGTGTTTAATTCTTATTAATATCTGCTTCGTTGAGTTGTCGCAATGCACGACTGCTGAGCATGATGTCTTGGCCTCCGATTTTCAGGTCGGGAAAAGAAATAATGGGTATATTCATCAAATATTGGATATTTTAATCAGGAATTTCTCAGTAACAGCCTTGGAGTCTCGATTTGTGCCCGGTTGATGGCAATAGGCTCGCCCCTTATTACATGGGACTTCAAACATAACTGGCGAAATGTGGGAGTAAGTACTGATGGATACACTTCAGCCTAACCCTTCGGGGATTACAGGCGTGATGTTATGTATGTATTTCTCAGTAACAGCCTCGAAGTTTGGATTATTTATTCATGATGAATCTATGGGTACAATTAATGTAAAGCATTACCTCAAATATACAAACTATGTACAGACAGAACCAATAATTTTCCTTTCCTTAAAAAATACTTACAACTAATACCCACTTAACCAACAATCACCCAACTCATCCTATTCTTCGACACCACCCAATCAGTGACGCATTCCGTCGGCACGCCTACAAAGACATGCATTTTGATAATAAACGCGATGCATTGGCCTTACAGCCGACTAAGGATTTAAGCCTTTTGCACATGGAGAAGCTTTCTGGACGGGCGAACCTGCTCTGTATGGCCTTTTTTATTTCGTGGTGGACAATTCTCATAGATGTCCCCCCATTCTTTTCTGTCCAGACAAAAAAGGGTGGGGAACATCTATGAGTACACACCGAGGAACACCGAGGTGGTCAGTAAGGATCGGTCCCTACTGACCACCTCGGTGTTTCCTTTCCAAACTTATTCTGGGGATCCCAAGAGCGTACACATGATCTACGAATCCCGAATGGTGCCAAGGTATGGTGTGAGGTATTTGATTCACCCACAATGTCATAGAGGGGCACAAGGTACATTTTGTACCGTTGGTTCGAATCCAGTTAAGTTAAGGGAGACGGATGCCCCAAGTTCACTGCCGTCAGATTGGCCTGATCTGATCGAATATAAGCACATACATAAAAGAAGCTTTATCTCCTGATCTGCTTCATGGTAATCTTCTGTCCTATCATAGATCCGTGCGAGACCACTATTACCATAATACATTTTTTTTAATGACAAGAAGAACTTTGAAATCAAGTACCCATCACTTCAACCAAAAACCTTGATACGTTAAATCTATACACAGTACGAATTTTTAAAAGGTCAGGTAAACTAGAGGTTCTGAAATTCTGATCATGTATGGAAGCCTTTACCAACCGATCAAGGAGTTAAGATGAAGATGGAATGGAGTGGGCGACGTATTTGGCAGTCAGTGAGTCATGTCAAGGTGTTCAATCATTAGGACTGTTTAGTTTAATGATAAATGGCTTTATTTGTCTTAATAGGTGATTTGTAGGATGCCTATTGTGTTTTGTCTGGTTTGGGTGTAAGGAAATAACGTGGTATTAAAATAAACATCTCATAACTGTTTACTACCTATAATATTCATCAAACTAAATAACATGAAACAAAAATTATTACTAGGGAACGAATTTTATTTTGGGTGTGAATAATCTTTGTTTATGATAATGCACAATTTACCTTACGTTGGCCTAACCTTGTGCTTATGTGTGCACGCAACAGTGCTGGGGTCTTGAAGGTATTTAAAGTGCAGTTATAAAATATAAAACTGAGTTTTCGTTAAAAAAAAAAGTGGATCTTTTTTGACTTTCAATATTTCTGTAACAATAAGAGTCAGTTATGTTATAAACGATGGGAAAAATTAATGACTTTCAGTTTCATGTAATGTCTTTCTATACCCGTTATATTCATAACTAGTGACCCTAGTAGTCTTAGGAATAAATATAGCCTATGTTACTCAAGAATAATGTAGATTCTTTTTGTAAGTTTTGAAATCGGTCCAGTATAGTTTTTGAGCTAATTTGTTACAGACAAACAAAAATACAAATCTTTCATCTTTATAATATTAGTATAGATAATGGATATTGAACCATTTGATTTACCACCAATCGCTAGTAGCTGATTTGCTTTAGCCCTTATGTCACAATAAAATCGTGCACACCATTTCGAATGCAATACCAATTGAAGTTCCGATACTAATCGGAACTCGAACCTACATTAGTTAAACTGTGCGTGCGCAGCCGTGAGAACAATCCTCACGTGTACAAGTACCTACAAGGTTACACTAAATCAAATCAATTGGTTACTATTACATTCTGAGGGTATTTTATTGAGCCGAATTTTAAAAGAAGATAGGCATTCTGTTAATGCTGACTACAAGCAAATTGAAAACCTTCTTTCCTGTAAGTTTTTAAAGGAATATACCTTACATATTTTTTTTTTCTTTTAACAAAAAAAACATTGCTCCATACTAGGATTTCTCCTGTTGATATTTTGGGAGCGTTTAAAAACATAAAAACTCACATAAACGAACCTTCTCTGCCTGCGTCTGTATTTCCAAACATATTCAACCCTAATCTCTTTAACGTTACAGCGAACGGGCTTCTTTTGGGTAAGCTCACTCCATCTTAGACTTTGTCTGTATCACTTTTGACCTAGACTAGAGTCAAGAGCAGACCCATATTATATAGAAAGAAAAATGAGCTCAGTCGACGGCCGAAGTATGTATGGGTTACAAACTCCGACCGTCAATCGATTTTAGCCCTAAAGTTATAATAGATTTGAACTGATTTTTGATTTGGGAAGACCCTTTAACTTTGCTGAAAATTACAATAGATTGTTTGCAGTGATCAAGGGACTTCTCAATGATGTAAATCATCATATCGAAGTTTTTATATGTCACTGGATGCCTCTTATAACCCTACATACATTGATATGATACGCAATTATTACTGATACAATTACCTTGAATGTTTCCCAATACCAACCAAATACACTTACCTACCTAGGTAGATCTGTTACTTGTGCATGTGCCTGCGCGTGCGCCGATGTCGTGAGAACCAACCACACGTGCACAAGGTTGCGTGAATCAAATCAATTGTTTGCCATCAATCCTCCTACTGCGTGGTTTTATTTGAAACAGATTAATGAACATTTAAGTTATCTATGTAGGATGAAGTACAACGGAGCGTATGAATGAAGTGTGGAATGGAACGTTAAGATGTGAGTGAGAGAGAAAGAGAGTAAGAGAGTGTGGCAGAAGATAGCGAAAATGATGAAATGTGCAGCATGTGAATCAAGAAGGAGATATATAAAAAAAGAAAGAAGATTTTGTCGTCAAGACACTTGTGTATTAAAACAGCTAACTTTTCTGTGCAATGTGAAATATTCATATTCATTTATTTGCATACCTTTATGTGTATAATAAATAAGTTACATAAGGCTTAAAGCTATATTACAGTGATGGATCCTGGTAGGGCTCAGCAACATAATATATTATTTTGCTATAGATCGCCTATAACCGACATTTACTCGGACAAAGTTGCGGGCAGAAGCTATAGTAATAATATGTGAAAATTCATGGCAAGTAAGATACTACGTGATGATAATAAAATTCTCCTTGGTTGAAATAGTTGTCAGAACTAATCTATATAGACAAATAACCATAAAATAACTTACTATGTATTGAGTGTATATGTAACTTGTATGTAACAATTTAACATGTAAAATAACAGCACAGAAGCCATTTAGCCGTTTAGCCACGGCTATTTCAATAAATGATAACAGAAATCGTTTATGTTGTTTTTATTTATATTTAGCTACCTACTATGCAGTAAAAATTAAACACACTTTTACAATAGTTCCGTAATTTTATGGTCGATTGTGTGTTTGTTTGTTTACATAAAAAAATATTGGATACTAGCTTCTACCCGTGACTTCATCTGCGTATATTTCAGAATTAAGCCAAAGTCCTAAAAAGTATCCCACGGGAAACAAAAAATGAATAAAATGTAGCCTATGTCCAATATAAACTATATTTAAAGAGATTATTATAGACTTTGTTGGTATGTCAGAAGTACTGTGAGGTAAATTTATGAAAGGGATGAAGTTGTTTTGTTTTGTTTTTAAATGTATATTTGTGTTTTATTTTTTCTTTTTTACTTTTATCTGTCTTCTGTGTCTTTAATTATTTTAATTGGTTCTGTAACCGTTGTAATTAAAGTAAAATAAATAAATAAATAATCTATATCTGTACAAAAATTCACCCAGATGTGTTCAGCCATTCTGGTGTGATTGAATAACAAACATCCAACCATCCAAACGTTCGCGGTTAGTTATGTATTTATTCTTGGATTTTTTCTGTACCTGTGCATCTGCTAAGTATGTTTTGTCTCTGCATCACCCTAAAGCAGACTTGTAGAAAATGCCCAAGGCATTAAGAACGCCTTTGTACAATGTTTTTTTTTACATGTGCATGAAGTTTTAGTAAATAGATGAAGACATTGTTATTAAAAGTGGACTGTTATTACGGAAAATATTTTTATATATCCAAAAATCCAACATAACACAAAAAGGCGATCATTATTTAATTATTTTTTATTTAAACTTTATGCAACAAAAAAGTACAAAGGCGGACTTAATGCCTTAGGCATTCTCTACCAGTCAACCAGTGGTGAAGAGATAACAAAGCAGGTGCAAAAATTGTAAATAAGGAAATAATCAAATATGAAATTTTAAAATCATCATCATCATTGTGTCATTTGTCACGGCCAGTGACACCCGAGTAGTGTTATCACAAGGTTACCGTAACTAGACACTCAAGTATCGTTGATTAATATCTATAACATAAAGCATAATATGTATCTTGTTAGTACATTATGTAACTCACCGGACTGCCTCGTTGGTCTAGTGGTCGCAAAGCGCGACTGCTGAGCACGAGGTCTTGGGTTCGATTCCCAGGTCAGGCAAAGTGTTATTGGGTTTTTTCATCTGGAATTTCTCAGTAGCTGCCTTGGAGTCTGGATTTGTGCCCGGTTGATGGCAATAGGCTCGCCCCCTATTATATGGGACTTAAACATAACTGGCGAAATGTGGGTATACTAATGGCTACGCCTCTGCCTAACCCTTCGGGGATTACAGGCGTGATGTTATGTGATGTTATGTAATACTACTATAGTACTATTTTTTTACGGATGGGGAATTATCGAATGACTTCTTCAGCTTTAGGCAGAGTGGAAGGGAGTGTCAGACCCTTACTGACTTAAACCCATCCGTGTTCCTTCTAATGCCTTTTGCGTTCCAGGTCCATGGTGACTCTTTTGGACCAATACAGCAACTACTATAGTACTACTGGTAGTACTGGTACTAGTATTATAAATGCGAAAGTTTAGATAGATGTTTTGACCTAATCATGCCAGAACAGCTGAAGGGATCTGGATTAAAATTGTCAAAAACATAAATTATTGTCAGGAATTGAACATAGGGTACTTTTTATGGCCGAAAAATTTACGATTCCTGTGAAATAATAATTATATTAACTACATAACATAGCTTTTATTATAATAATGACTATAATAATAGAATAATTATTTCAAGTGTTTTTAAAAGCTGTAAAACACATCTAAAACAAGCAATAACTTCTGTAAAAATTTCAGGAATACTCAAATAGATGATCGAAGTTTAACTGGTTTTGATAACAATAGTCACGTGAATTGAAACGTGCTGTTGATTACAAGTAAATGTATGTGTTATTCACATGGGAAATAATACAAATAGGTACACATTGTGGTGCACCCGGAAGATCACGCGACGCCATTAATTTCCGTTAGTGGACAATGTTTTTGTTTATATACGACTTAAATGTAAATACATACAGAGTTAGAGAATTAATTTGGTTCTATAATGAAAGATACCTTTTCTTTTTTTTGGCGTGGTAAAAATCATCAAATGAGTCCTTTCGCCCTGGGTGGAGCGGAAGGACTGCCAGACTTTTACTGACTAAAAACCACCCTGTTCCTTCCATTGCACTTTGCGTTCCGGGGCCACGGTATCCTGTTAGGACATCTCACGACGTGTTACTCTGTAAAAACCTCTAGTATCACGTGGGATAACGGCTCTCATCAATTTGACTTAAATGAAACCAATGAAGAAGATTAGTTACAGAATTTAGATTTTTATTACTTAAGTAATTGGAATGTTAGTCTTCTTAAAAGTAACAAAAATAAAATAATTAGAATTGACCAGCTAATAGCTATATGTTACTGAAAGTTAATATGAAAGAGCGTAGGCGCCATCTTAGTACATTTTCTTTTACGGAGGAAAAGAGAATCTAGTAAAATAGCGCCTAATAAGAGTATGGAAGTAGAATGCATACTTCGCTGACACAAGTTAATTGAGTAGGAGGATGATGATAATCCTGCTCCTAAAATCAGTTTCTTGCTGATATTTTAATACTATATTCTCAAACTACATTTAAATGAATCTCTGAAATTTCATAAAGTGTTTCACTGAATTTTTCAGTGCCATCAGTACTATTCTGTAAAAATGTCTCACGGTGAATCTCGATGAGGTGAGCTTGAGGTGTGCTGTCAATCTTTAGCACCAGTCTCAAGCTCACGACTTCACCTAAACTAACCGAGGAAGATTTTTTACAGAATAACACTGTCTACATTTACAACATCGTGTTTGTAAGGTCTCTGATTCAATGAGATTCTTCAAATGCGTCACAAATGTGGAGAAGAGATAAAATACCAATTTATTTAGTTTTCTTCTTTAACTTACAGAGCTATAATATGCCTAAATAAAACAAGTCCAATTAACGTCATTCTACCGACATTTTAATTAGGTATTAAGCGTTATTATTTCATTATATTTTAAACAAATATTATAAAGAGATAAAGTTTTTTTTTGTATTTTTTTTTTGTGACATGTAATCTCTAGAAGTACTGGGCGCCTACCGCCTGGCTCTCTTAAAACAATATTATTTTAATGTTACTTTGTAATTTCTGTTGTTGCATATTCAGTTGCTCTCGGCGCTGAATCGAGCGTTGAAAATTCGACAGTGCGGAAGGCAAAGTAATATAGAAATAAAATTGTTTTAAGAGGTCCCCAGATCCGATTACAAAAAATCTTTTACTAATAGAAAACTATTGCCAACTGTCATTGGCTGTGTTTTATGGTATACTTGACTTCCACGCGGACGAAGCCGCGGACAGAAACATAACATCATAACATAACATAACACGCCTGTAACCCCGAAGGGTTAGGCAGAGGTGTACCCAATAGTACACACCCACATTTCGCCAGTTATGTTTTTAGTCCCATGTAATAGGGGGCGAGCCTATTGCCATCAACCGGGCACAAGACCAGACTCCGAGGCTGCTACTGAGAAATTTCTAATGGAAAAACCCAATGACACTTTGCCCGACCTGGGAATCGAACCCAAGACCTCATGCACAGCAGTCGCGCTTGCGACCACTAGACCAACGAGGCAGAACACAGAAACACAGACACACATACAGAAACTACTTACAAATAGGTATATCGTTCTTTGTTGATTTAATTATACTACTTACAATGTCGTCATTTACTTACAAAACAACTAATTTCCTTCCTTTTATTATCATGTTATTAACGTTTGCCACTTGTGGTTGAAAACTTATATTTCGTCACTGTACAATACGTGCCACAAAAGATTAGACTTGACACACCATACAATCTTTATTAATTCGTCTTAAATATTATAATATAGTTAAGAATTTTGATCTAAATATCATCGAAATATAGATAGATATAGATACACAAATTATGGATAACTTTAACATTTCTAACGTATATCAAGTCTCACCTTTCGTGGTGCGTATTATAACTACTCATTATTAATGATACTGTTCATTTATATTTCAACTATATGCTTATAATTACACGACTGCCCCAAAAAAAGGAGTGTTATGTGTTCAGGGTTAATGTATGTATGTATGTGATGTTCTTTATTCCACCATAACTTTTGAACGCCTGAACCGATTTAGATGTATGGGGCATCGTTACAATCCTTGCATCGTTCCGAGTAACATAGGCTAGTTAAAAATAAAAAGAATCTTGTGTGGTCACTTTAAAACGTAAATTAATACAAGACATAATTTTTTTTTTTTTAAAGAATCTGGCCGTGTCTATGTTTATCGTCTAGAATTTGACAAGTAGATTTAAAAATATATAACACTGTAAATAAAAAACGTCGTAAAAAAACTACCTAGTAAACAAAGTACAAATATGTGCAATTTTGGCAGTCGTGTTTTTTAATTTTTTAATTATAGTTGCTTGTTTTAAGATATTGTATGCATTATGGCCTCCACGCGAAGCGATACTTAACAGGGTTTAAGTCAAACGATCTCTCATACTAACCATCAAGTTTAAAATCTTGGAAAGTAAGGAACCAATTTTAATTAAAGACATAACATCACGCCTGTAATCCCCGAAGGGTTAGGCAGAGGTGTACGCATTAGTACACCCACATTTCGCCTGTTATGTTTTTAGTCCCATGTAATAGGGGGCGAGCCTATTGCCATCTACCGGGCACAAATCCAGACTCCGAGGTTGCTACTGAGAAATTTGTAATGGAAAAACCCAATAACATTTTGCCCGACCTGGGAATTGAACCTAAGACCTTATGCACAGCAGTCGCGCTTGCGACCACTAGACCAACGAGGCAGTTTTAATTAAAGCTGTCGCAAAATACTGTAGGTATAAGTCAAAACCAGCAGATAACATTTTTGAAAAAGATTTATTATAACTATATAAAACTTAAAACGTTTCTATAATTGCCAAGATTTTAAACTGGAAAGTTTGGAAGGATGTGCCCTACGCCTTTAGTACCGAAACTAGAGAAAGAAAATAATTTTTATCATCATCATTTTAGACGAATAATATCCACTGCTGGACATATCTATGTCTGCCCTTATGATCGGCTCAGTGACCGGTACTGGGCTGCCAGCATCTAGCGCTCTTCACCGGGTTGTCAGTCCACCTCGTCCACCTTCCTAGGCTTCCTGTTTGTGGTCGCCGCTCGAGAACCTTACGACCGTAGCAGACATCTGTTCTACGAGCTATGCCCCTTCCAAGAAAATAATGATTCAGTCATTATTAACCAATGTTGCAATGATTTCTATACAATATAAAATAACAAGAACAAAAAGATAAGACCCAAGGTCATGCATGTCTTTTCCTGTTCATATCAAATCCTTGGTTCCGGTTTTCACTTGCATGCTTCCGACATTTTGTTATGCATCGGATTTTCAAGGTTCATAACAAATTGCAAACAAAATAACAAACCTATCAGTCTCTCTTTATACCCTGATAGAATTTCGCTTAATTTCGAGATATGACCCCAAGTTTTAAAATATTTTTGAGGTAACAGCTTAAACAAATCAGCTATCAGATTTTTTTTAAACCGCTTACCTGGAATTTTGCTTTCATTTTTGATCAATAACTGGTAATATTTTATTAAACCTTCAGCGTATGCGTAGAGTACATACATATTATTGATTTGATTGGTATACTGCAGTAAAACCAAGTTCACGTCATACAAACACCATCGCCAAAATTAAATTTAAAAAAAAACACACACACTGCAGCTCCCCGTCGCTTTCTGATTTCAATAAATGAACTTCTTCATACCATTAATCAATTCAAATCAATACAAAAATATCAGTGTCAATTTTAGCACGTTCAATCTTCACAAACTTACGATCTACGACAAAAGAAAGCGGCAAACTATTGTCTATGGTTCTATTATTGCAATCATGGCCCATATGTTTACGAGGGAAAAAAAAACATGGCGTCAAACGTGAAAGGCGTCGTCGCCTTGCTTCTGCAAGTGTACAAACATTTTTTTTTTTCGTCAATCCATCAGTTAGACTGAACATTATCGTGTTTCCATTTAAAACAAAAGGGGTTTTTATCTGGCAGTTGGCGCCAGTCGGATACTCGACATATTTGTCGTTGAATTATCACTACGTTGGAGGTCAATACAGTTTCCGTTGTAAGTTGTGGCCACTGGGATTTTGTGAATTGAATGTGCAAATAATGTTTTAGCTATTAGTTATTGAAAGTGCGAAATGGTTGGGTAAATGGAGATCGTGGCTGTTAATGCGTTTAATGTTAATCATTTTATTAAAACTGAGCGGCCACAACTCCAAAAAGGACTAAACTGGGGACGGTATTAAATTAAACTTGGTTGGATATCTTAATATGAAACTTTAATAAAAAGGTTACTCTTAAAATTAATACTCCTAACTTCTAATCCTTTACAAAAAACAATGTCTCTCGACGGTATGGGCGACAAAAAGTGCCCTGCCGCCCATTTTACCTCAAACATTTTGAAGTTATGGCGGGTAAATCGAGCTCTCCCATTGGCCCATGTAATATCAGTCGCGTCGTAAAACTATCGAGCGTTCTATTTCCCCGCCATTGCTTCCACCAATCAAAATTAGTTCAGTGTTGATATTGCAAAAATGAACAGATTACAAAACAATATTTGAAATTGATAAAGACATTATAAATATTTATTTCTATAAACAAACAACAAGTAAGGAATTAAATTATTTAAACAATTATTCTTTTAAAAATACAATTGAATATTTAAATTTAAAAAGTAAAACCTAACAATCGTCCGTCCTGACATCGTGTGAGTCCCTGCACACGACACCAGGTGGAAACCTAACAATCGCAATCTTGATCAGATATTTGATCTCATTCAAGTATTATGTATTAGAATAAAGAATATAAACTAGCAATAAAAATAGTGGAATGCACATCATTATTATATCATACTAACTATTCTTAGATAAGTATGCAGAACAAATACACTAAAATCGGATAATGCAAAGAAAATACACTTGAAACATACTGTTACATTCATTATACTCGCATTTTAATTCATATTACAGGAAATTAAAAAGAAAAACGATATCCATCAGCAATCGATTTGCTGGATCAAACAAAGTGAACCCAAACGATCGATTAATTGGGTTATCAAAGAGTAAGTTCACGACCGATCGATTATATCGTGAAACAAACTAACAAAGTGAACCCAAACGATCGATTAATTGGGTTATCGAAGAGTAAGTTCACGACCGATCGATTATATCGTGAAACAAACTAAATCCCTGAACGATCGATTAATCAGGGTGCCCTAACTTCCTGAACGCTCGATTAATCAGGATACCTATCGACGCCAACACTAGCCGATCGATATATGCTCGTGATGGCAGCCGAAAGGATTTGCTTTGACACTCGTTACATCAAGCCGCGAACCGATCGATTCTCGCAAACTTGATCTGAAACAACAAACACTATTCTGTACATAATAGTTTCTAGCAATTATTATTAGGGTTAAAGTACTCGTAACTCAACAAGTAAGGTATGTTTTCTAACTGGAATTACTGCCAGTGTTATCGTCATCACTATCGCTACTATCATCGATCTCTAAGGCTGCCACATGAATCCATAGCTTCATGCGGTCTGCAGCGACAGTGGTTGGGCGTTTGCTTTTGTGTCAACTAATTCCTGTATTGGTGCTACAACATAACGATCTATACCTAGAATCTTGCTACCACGATATGGTGCTACGAATGATGGCATAAGTTTCTTGCTCTCTATCAATTCTAGCCTTAATCTCATCACGGATGTTGGACCGATCATTCTTATTACAAGAAACTAATGTGACATCGTTAAGCATGGGATTAATTTCATCGGTTAGACAGGTTCCGAACATTTCCTCTCTAAAGGTATCCTTATGATGGTTTTTTTTTTTTTTAAATGGTGTTGTTCAGACCTCATTGGATGTTACCCAAATGACTGTCCCAGGTCTTTTCACCATATTTAGTACTTAACGCTTTCAAAGAATTGAGAATTGTGAGGTTGTACCGCTCGACTTGCCCTGACCTGAGACTAGCTAACGCATTTAAAATGTGTTTTATTCCTCTACCCAAACAAAATCATTTGAATAAATGAGAGGTAAAACAGCTACCATCCTAAACAGTTTGCAATTCAAATTCAGCATGCGATAGTCTACACACAGCCTTCAGGTACCATCCTTCTTAAGTACGAGTAGAATAGGGCTAGCATAGTTGGACACGAAATCTCGTATCACACCCGCGTCTAACATATCTCCAACCATAGATCGCACCTGTTCCCTCTTGTCGTGTGACGTCCTGTATGGGCAATACACGACTGGACGCTGACTGGTAAGCTTTTTATTCATCTCGGTGACGCCGGTACATCCAAGGTCCTTCAAAGAGGAGGCAAAACATGCTAATATTTTTCAAGCATATTCATCAAAGTTAGCCTTACATCTTCACATACTCCTTTACCTACGAGTACCTGGCTTTCATCAAATCTTGGCTCTGCTTTTGACTGCTTACTAACATAATAAAAAGGTAACCCTAGGCAAAATTTTGCAATAGCTCGAACAACAGTGCATGACCAATAATTGATATGTTCATTGACGGAACGATTAAGTCCTCCAACAATGTAATTCATTATTAGGCTGTCCCGCTACACTATTCTTCACCAGAACTTCACCCTCGAGTCACTTCACCTCGCAAGTCGAGTTTTCACCCTAATAAATGTTGCACCATAGTCTTCAACTGTACCAAGGAACGAAAACCGCAACAAGGTGTCACTAGAAAGAGGCGATTCGTTTCCAATATTATAGAATTGCAATTTGCTCCTAACTTTATACACCAATATGTGGGACTACTCTGTGACCATTTGCCCTATCAACACAGGAAAATCTAATATAAATAGAAGGTCCGCTACGACTTAGCAAGCTACTCTAGCCACTACCTCATCGACACTCATGTCAAGAGTCAAATTTCCTTGCGACGGGACTAAATTATTACTAAATCCTTTCTAAAGTGTAGGGATATTATCGTGAGACACACCTAACTCTCAGGCAGAGGATTCCTTAATCAGAGTAACATCGCTTCCAAAATCTATAAAACTTAAGTGAACAACCAAAAGTCAATTCTCATGCTTTTTGCGCTACAGTACTAGTGTTTGCTGGTTTGTCACCTGACTTACTGTAACACTTTTCCGCGGTATGACCGATTTTATTACAGCTTGTGCACCTCACCAGTGGCTTAGTGCAGTGCAAGAAACTATGTCCCTTTTCTTTACAATTATAACATCCGCTGCCCTGGCTGGCCCTAGTGCTTGCTGCATTAGGACCGTGAGAATTTTCAAGATTCCTAGCCTGAGATCGATCAGGGCCATGTTGATTATAATCTCTATTACTAAGTAAATACTGTAACAGCTGATCGGGGTGGGTGCAGCGTAGTGCTAAAGCACCTGATTTAAGAGTCTTATCTGTAATACCATGTATTATGCATTCTGCTGCGCGGGTGCCTACTATATCGCATTGGTTCACTAGGCTTAATTTTTCATAATAGTACACCTCTATAGATTCGTTATATTTGCTTTTTCTTTTGATCATATCTTCCAAAGTCTGACCATAGTTTTGTTCGCACGGAAACGAGTTTAGCAACTTATCCTGCCATTCTTGCCAAGTAAATAGGATAGTATTTAAACTTTCATACCACGTTTTGGCCAGACCTTGCAATTTTTGCATAGCAAAATGAGTGGTGGTTCTTTCATCCCAACCATACACCAAAGCGCACTCATTTACCTTTTTTAACCACACGTCCATTCGCTGGTTTTTAGATGAAGGATCAAAGTTTGGCAGTATATTTTTATGATCAATCTTTTGTAATGATTGTGGTGCGCTTTGGTTCACTGGTGGTAATGCTAGACCATCACTTAAGTTCTTAATAATATCAAATAATTTTTGTTTTGAAAAAGAAGAGCTACGTGACCTGTCTTTCCGTTCTTCTCGGTAATGCAGGAGTGGTCGCTCCTGCCGTTGCTCTGCATGTACCTCGTTGGTGCTGCGGCGATGGCTGTCTGCTCGCAGCTCGGTACTGCGGCGACGGCTGCCCGCTCGTAGCTCGTTGGTTCTGCGGCGACAGCTGTCCGCACGCAGCTCGGTACTGCGGCGACGGCTGCCCGCTCGCAGCTCGGCACTGCGGCGACGGCTGTCCGCACGCAGCTCGTTGGTGCTGCGGCGACGGCTGCCCGCTCGCAGCTCGGCACTGCGGCGACGGCTGTCCGCACGCAGCTCGGCACTGCGGCGACGGCTGTCCGCACGCAGCTCGGCACTGCGGCGACGGCTGTCCGCACGCAGCTCGTTGGTGCTGCGGCGACGGCTGTCCGCACGCAGCTCGGTACTGCGGCGACGGCTGTCCGCACGCAGCTCGTGGGTGCTGCGGCGACGGCTGTCCGCACGCAGCTCGTTGGTGCTGCGGCGACGGCTGTCCGCACGCAGCTCGGTACTGCGGCGACGGCTGTCCGCACGCAGCTCGTGGGTGCTGCGGCGACGGCTGTCCGCACGCAGCTCGGTACTGCGGCGACGGCTGTCCGCACGCAGCTCGTGGGTGCTGCGGCGACGGCTGTCCGCACGCAGCTCGTTGGTGCTGCGGCGACGGCTGTCCGCACGCAGCTCAGTACTGCGGCGACGGCTGTCCGCACGCAGCTCGTTGGTGCTGCGTGATGCATGATGCAGGTCTTCGGAAACACGCAGACGGTCACGCTCTCGACGTACTTCATTCTCCAGCATTCGGAGCCGCACGCGGCCCATCTCGATATCCGACTCGGGGCTTCGACTTCGGCTCCGCATGGCAGAGTGGAGCTCCCCGCGGCCGGGAGTCATGAGCCTTTGGCGACCCGGTGACTCGGGCATATCTGAAACCTCACGGCAGAAAGATTTGAGTGAAAACTGTACCTTTCAAAGGTGTAACCTGATGAATAGTTAATGTTATTATATTCGTTAAACTTGTTCCTTTTACTATTGGTAAACAAAATAAGTGAATCAAAATAAAAAGAAGAGTATTATCGTTTCAGTCGAACTCACAATTACACCATTTTTTTTTTTTTTTTTTTTGCTACTTAAATATTTTAACATCTCATTAAGCATCTTTGTTCTAAGAATAAACACCTAGTCCAACAATTAATATTCGTAAAGTGGGTACTTCGCACTCATCGGCTATTGCCGTATAAAAAAAAACGGGGTGTCGGTCGGCGCCATGGCACTTAAATGACAAATCTCTACCTCTTACCAAAAATACAAGGGATAAGATTCTCCCGCAAGCATACATTAGTATTCGTATGCGCATAGAATAAATGAACAAAGGGTGTTGAGGACGGAGTGAACTAAGTAACTCGATTTCCACTACTACAAGATATTATTGTATTTCCACAGGTTTTAACGTTCACTGGTTACGGACAAGTATGGCTACAGTTTAATAATTCTATACGCGATACAATACAATACAACTTACGAAAGTAGTGCACTCTTCCGTGTCTCGAGGCGAACAGGACAGTGCAACACACGAAATGTGGGCGGAACGACGATTAACTTCCGGTTCGACCACAAAACACTAGGTAATAACTCTAGAACAATCTGGAACATTCCAACTATTTCCTACAGCATTCCCTCTAGTGTCGAGCGGAGCACATCATGACATTCATTCATAATATTACACTATTTCATTGATAAAACAGCGCCCCTAGCGTCGGGAAGCGTATGTAATCGATCGATACACGCATTGATTGTTCTAGAACTCTGACGCCCTCCAGTGGCAAGTCGCGCGAACGAGGTGACACTTATTGTTGACTGCTTCTACTACGCGATAACAGAGGACGCTACTCGTATATTAGTCACAAAGAGAATAATCATTATAAAAAAATAAGTAGTACTTAGTACTAATTATGAGTAACGTTCAAAGGCACTAATGATGGTAAAATTTAACAACAAACTATTTAGTACAACATCAACGCAATATTATAAGTCTATCACGTATCACATACATTCCGACAAAAATCAGTAATTTTGATCACAGCACACAAACAAGATATTCAATTTTGGGCTTGTACTTACGTTTTGGTTCCACTTGTCACTTCTGAAATATTAAAACTGAGCGGCCACAACTCCAAAAAGGACTAAACTGGGGACGGTATTAAATTAAACTTGGTTGGATATCTTAATATGAAACTTTAATAAAAAGGTTACTCTTAAAATTAATACTCCTAACTTCTAATCCTTTACAAAAAACAATGTCTCTCGACGGTATGGGCGACAAAAAGTGCCCTGCCGCCCATTTTACCTCAAACATTTTGAAGTTATGGCGGGTAAATCGAGCTCTCCCATTGGCCCATGTAATATCAGTCGCGTCGTAAAACTATCGAGCGTTCTATTTCCCCGCCATTGCTTCCACCAATCAAAATTAGTTCAGTGTTGATATTGCAAAAATGAACAGATTACAAAACAATATTTGAAATTGATAAAGACATTATAAATATTTATTTCTATAAACAAACAACAAGTAAGGAATTAAATTATTTAAACAATTATTCTTTTAAAAATACAATTGAATATTTAAATTTAAAAAGTAAAACCTAACAATTTAGTATATTAGTATTTAAGATGGATAGACAAAGCGAACAAAAGCGTAATTTACTACTTCCGACCTACTAAAGGCCGATTCTACTAATTAAAACCGTTCAAAATCTAGTCAAAATCACATCTCATCGACAATCGATGTCAAAAAACATAGGTTAATTAGAAGTATTTTTGACAAATTCAGACTGAGAGCGAGTTCAGATTGCGATTGTTCCTAAAAGTTTGTAGTAACTATTACCCCCTAGATTATTTAGAGATGAGAATTAATTTATTATTTGCAGAATCATTTAAATGAATTAAACGTAAACGCAATCATTGTTTTAGTAGCAGTTTTAATGGAACTCACAAAAAACCTTCACGGAACGAAAGGTTCATTGACGAGTCGTCCTTCCGTCGGGTTTTTCATTAACAAAATATTGATGAAGTGTGAAATAAATTGCAAACCATTGTCCTTTGAATGGGCTGATGATGCCAATTGTTCTGCTGCTCAATGAGTTGCCGAGTCAGGTAGGTACAAGTCTTTTTGAAAATACGTTTATCTTTTTTGAATTGATGAAAATGGTAAAACCACTTTTGATGTTTTGATGAATGTTTGTCAGTTAATTTTGTTATTGGATAAACAATTTGTAAAGACGTTAGTGTGCTTGCTTTTGTATGCTAAAAGATATTTTAGTTTGGGAAAAATTAGGATACCAATCTAATAAGGAAAAATGACACAGATCAATAAATTAGTTGAATATGCTTCTAGTAGCAATCATATATTTATAACTAGCGACCCGCCCCGGCTTCGCACGGGTGCAATGCTGATACTAAATACACTACAGAAAAACTGTGAACGTTGTATATAAAAACATAGCGGCCCGCTCCGGCTTCGCACGGGTATAAAATATATAGCCTATGTGATTAAAATCGATCCAGTAGTTTTGATTTATTCCATTACTGCCCGTGGCCCGCACGCGTTAAATTTGGAGTAAAACAATCCCCCTTTCCCTATACCATGAAGATTTCCTGCTATCTTTGGAATTTCTAAGTTCATACACTACATTTTTACTTATTTACTTTTTACATTTTTAACTATTTATTTTATTTTTACAACTTATTACGGAATGTCTTTATAAACAACGTTCGCTTTATAGGCACGCTCTTGCCGCACCGGGCGGCCGGCCGGTACCGCCGCAAACGCTACGTCCCGCAATTTTTAAATCTGTAATATCTTCGAAAATATTCACTTAAATCATACGGTGTAAAGGGCCATATAGATCTATATTAAATGAACAATGAATTCAAGGTATTTAATTGGTTAAGGATTAATGCTGTATTGGTTAAAATCGCTTCGAAAATTAGCCATTTTTTGTCGTAAAAAGTAAATGACAAAAAAAAGTTATTGTGGGTTATCCATTAGAGATAGACATATACCATCACGGACTTTTATGTAGACCTTTTCAATGTGTACAATACTTAATACATTATTTTGATAAAACTCGTAGGGTTCAGCCTGCGTTTGCAATGTAAGCGGAAAAAATGTAATTATTCACGACATCACATTAGAAACCTCAAAAATAACAGTACTTCTCCACTATTTAATTAATGTTATTATACATATAAACCTTCCTCTTGAATCACTCTATCTATTAAAAAAAACCGCATCAAAATCCGTTGCGTAGTTTCAAAGATTTAAGCATACAAAGGGACATAGGGACAGAGAAAGCGACTTTGTTTTATACTATGTAGTGATAGTTCTATAATGTATATGTATATCTAAATAAATGTATTGTGTTACTTAAGCATATTTATTACAGCTGTAATGAATACATAAATAAAGAGCGGAAATCGCTCTTATCACAAACAAACAAAACCCGGATTTCCATTTCAGTTCACATTAACGTATATATATTTTTTTTTATTTATATCTTTATTTTGCACATCTGTCCTTAATTTTTTGTTTGGGCAACATTTAATCTGTTAAGCGGGTGGCAACATTTTATTACATTTTAACGTCAGACCTTAAATTTGAAGTCGTAAAACTTTTAACGGCTTACAGTGTGATGTTTATAACTAACTATATTTTATCCTATTATAATGATAATGCCCTGGACATAATTTATTTATCAAAGAATAAAACTTAACATGATTATGTTATGTAATCAAATTTTAACGGTCGGAACAGGACGAGATAAATGACAATAGAATAATATAAATCGCCTATTTTGTATTATAATTTATTCTGAGCTATACGGGCTTAGAATGTGAATGAGTTTGTGGGGTGTGGAGTTATTTCTCAATGAATGAAGATATGGGTAGGTATGTACTTCGCATTATACACATATGTACTGCAGAGTACAGAGATTGGCTGGTTTAGCCATGTTTAATCTTATTTTTAAGTCGTTTATTGTATTGTTTGAATTTGGAAACCCTATCATTCCTTTTTCAAAAATCCTTGAGATTTGCGGACTTAGTTTAAAAGAAAAAGAAATTAATGGTATTGTCTCAAAATAACACGAAGCTGCAAACGTTAATAATATCTTTTAACTGGCGAGCCTACATAATCTTGACAAAAATAAAATAAACAACCAAATTGAGAAGCGAAGTATCCTAAAATAAATACCACTCCGTCATCTGAACTTTGTACACAAATAACACGAAAGGAATCCGTCTTTTTGACACCAGATAATGTTTTTTCGATAAAAATCTGTGTTGACATACGAGACTGGCTACCAACGCGAGTCCTCTAAAAAGAAAAAACGAACGTACCATAAATCATCCATAGATTATAAAAAATGAAAATAAAAACTCTGATGCTAATCGTTTGGCTGGGTTTCTTTGGCTACCTGTTTTCAATCGACACTTTTACAAAAAGGTTCATCCCTATTTAATCTTATATCGATTTAAAATTAATGTATATTGTTATTGGTCAGGAAATCAGGATTGACTATCGTAGAAATATAATCAAATCAATATCTGTAATTTTTTTTTTTTGGTAATTTTGGAATCATCATTTTTTTCTACGTTCTTTAAATATAATTTTTAATGCGTACTTGTTTAATAATATTTCACATTGTATAACAAAAATTAAAACTGTTACACATATACCTACCTACTATACTATTTATTTGATAAAAAGTGGCCAATAAAGATAGTGATGCCGCTCTAAAAAAAAAAACTACATTTTAGTGTTTTGTTTTATATAAATGGCAAATAGTTTACATTGCTTTCTATGTATCAAGAAATAGCGAAGCTTACTACACGCTAACATTGAAATAACGACAGCATTAGTTATAACGATATTTGTCTAATGTTATAATAAAGGAGTATAAATAAAACTTAGTCTTTGGTCAAAGCCTAAAGTCTTTATTCCAAAAAGTATGTATAAACAGCTTGTTATCGTTTAGCAGCTCGAAGCAGCTGCATTCAATTTCATGCGCTAACATATAACGCTTCAAGTTACATGCACATGTTTATTGAAACAATGTACGAACTGTGAAAAATGTACATTCAAATAATCATTAGTATTTCTTAGAACAGAGGCACTTATAAACTTCACACCTTCACCAACATTGATCTTGCTTCTAAACAAATAACCTTCTGATTTTGATTCCACGAAAGATTTGTCAAAAATTCGACCTCTTTTATCACATGGGACAGTTTCATGTTTGCTGAAGACTTTCAAAGAGGATTAAACCCTACAGCGTTTGTTATAAAGTTGAATTTACAAAAGACGGTGAAATTATAAGTGCATCCTGGCATACGTGATCCGAAGCTTCAAAGGGGCGAGGTCTAAATATAAAAGTTATATCCTTGGGAACGGAGTCCCCTTTTATAGTGAATTAAACACAATAAACATGTTTTAAAAATCGTCAGAATGTGGTTTTTTCGTGTGTCATAAAGTTTTCATCCCCTTGTGGATCGTTCAGTTTTGTAACATTTTGTTACATTTTATTAGGGATGTTAATTTGTGACCTCAAAACTTTTATCGCTCAAAAATACAAAGTGTGTAAAGCACACTTTGTATTTTTGAGCTATAAAAGTCTGATCTTAAAATATGGCAAAATGTTTCACTTTATAAAGGTGAATTATAGAAAATACGTTGATCTGGTGACCCTTTGTGAATTACATGTATTTTGAAATAATAAAATTGTGTCGACATTTTACTCCTGATCTGGTAAAACTAGCCCAGAGACAGATTATCTTAATGGGTACTCTTTGCCTGTTATCGATAACAGAATAGCTGTTGCACAAAAATAGCTATGACCTGCATAGACTTTAAAAATAAGAGAAGTCCCAATTAATTATACTGCGTGTACACATAGTATGTGTGTGTACACGCAGTGTTATAGTTGAAATAAAAAATTTAATCAAAAATAAATTAATTAATGGGATACAAAAAAGCTACAAAATGTGTTAATCTAGAGTATAAATTAAATTAAATTGAATTTGCACACCTAAAAGATATTGGTGTAGAATCTAGACTAGACCAATATCTATCAGCTTTAGTATAAGCTAATAAATTTTGTTCAATCGATTAGGCGTGAAAGAGTACTTAACAAACTAACATCATTTTATATGGCAACCGAAGGTCTTCAAGACATTGAACACAGAATACTCAGTCCAAAAATATTCATACATTTATATTGATGTCTCCGAAACATATTAATCATTATGCGAGAAGCATCCAAAGCTAAAGGGTTACTCTATACCACCGCAGAGTCTCATTTCAACACTGATGAATAACTTTGTACCATACCATTCACAAATACCTCACCAAACAATTGTACAATCCAAATTGAGGTACGAAACCTTTATGTCAAGGTAGTAAAGTTAAAAATCCAGTAAAATTATGTTTGGGGACTGCCGTTTAAACTTGGTCAGGTTTGTCCTTCAGTTAACTTATACCAGTTGCTTATACAGATGTGTCCCCTCTGTTAATAAATTAAGATTATGGCGGATTAAAGCGTAAGCCCTGAAAGCCATGCAGGTATTTGTTACAATAAGTGTGAGATATGGTTGTTATTTAATACTGCATAGAAACCGAAATTATATTACCAGCGCTTACGCAATGTAAGGTCGTCAAAATCATTTAAGTACACGGTGAGTTTCGAGCTTGAGTCATGTGTGATGTTGTATCTAGCAGTTCGAAAAAGATGAAACATTTTTTTTTTAAATGAGTTGAATGTTATGGACAGATACAAAAACCATTCTTTATTTCTTCTAATTACAATACACTTGCTTTTACCCGTAACTTTGTCTACTTAGACTTCAGAATTAAGTCAAAGTCCTAAATTAACAAACAGGAAAAAAAAAACGGCGAAAGAGCAACAAAAATATATCCATCCTTAAAAAATATTGTGGTTTTTAATAAACAATTAGTTTTTAAATAATAGTATCTATAGCAAAAATACCAAAAACAAAAGAGGACAACATAGAGTTCAACCGTTGATGTTAGGGCAGAAGATGAAAGTTACAAAAAACACAAAAAGGTTCACGTATTTCTTTCGTTACGAAATACTCAGGTAGTTACTAGTAAAGTACATTTTACGGAAACAAAGCATTGAAAGTGACAACAGTCTGGCTAACCACACATCACTTTCTACCCATTAAGTGACTTACAATGAAGTAAATTACCAGTCCCTTGTCTGCGTCGCTGTCGGGGCAAGTGCCCAAAAGGCTGACAGCATTGCCACGTTGTATGGCAATGCTGATTCTTTGGCCTAAGACAAGGCCAGCCCTCTGGTCGTGTGAAGAGTCGACCAGTCGCTTGGCGATGTCCCGAAAAACAAGGTGAGCGCTCGGACCCCATGGCCCCAGTGTTTCAACCCCAAACGGCTCAAACACATAACTTCATCTTTTTTTTTATTAATTTTGATATTGCAAGAAATAAAAGGTGTTTATTATAAGAAATGTTTTCATCTTTACCACTCCGATCACTGCTATCTGTAACACTAACACTTAGTTACAATCGATCGCAAAGTTCAACGTTCTCTAGATAATAATTATTTTGTACTGTGCCCCAAATAATGACCTGAAAATGTAGGTGCGGCAAAACTGGGTTAGCGTTACTTTGTAACCATTATTCATTAGAAACATCAGACTTTTAATAAATATCCTTCTATTAATAATTCTTTAGAAGTGGCTTTGATTGATATTTTTAGAAAATGAAGCTTCACAATGGCTACTTGATAAATATCACTTTCATTTAAAGATCAGTTGAAATTAATCATAAATATGGATAACTTATTTTTCTAGTGACAAATTGGAACAAAAAAGAATCAGTACGTGTCTGTGTATTGTTAGAAAGATAAAATCGTTACTTTTTAAAATCATTAGAAATGAGAATGTGTATCGCCGCATTATTGCTATGGATACTTCTAAAAAAACCAAGCACGTAACTAGGGCTAAAAGTAACTTGTATTTAATGCTGTAGAGCATTGATGGATGGAAATGGATGATCCATCATCCCCAGGCGGCTCCATGAGACTCCAGTCGCGAAACTCGAATCTTATTCTTGTTTTGGGCTTTTGTAAACAACAATTCTTATGTGTGTGCGTCACTTTTATGTAAAAAACAGTTTTTCTTTCTTTCTTTTCGACATATCAGCAGTTACATACATTTTGACCTTGTAGGTAAGTTGCACTTTTGTAAGAAACAGCAATTTATTTTTTTAATAACCGATAAAATATGTATTTCATTGCCGGGGTTTCTAGAATTATACGTATTGAATTCATAGTTAAAAGTTTGACGATGTCCCTTCAAACCCGTATAGGTTAAAAACATATACAAAAAAAAACCGGTAAAATCTAAAACAGCGGCCCCTGTTTATAACGGACACGCAAGTACCAACCAAGACCCACCATCATGTTGTACCCAGTTCCAATTTGTAACGGCTCATACACATTTGTTCCATTCATAACAAACATAAAATATAACGATTCCACTTTCCCTTTAATTAACATTTCACTATAAAATGTTAGGGACTAACACGAGTGTGCAGAATGAAAAAGTAAAGTAAAAGTAATCGATTCGAATCAATTTTTGAATTTGAAATACTACTATCACACTGCATTTAATTTTTGACTTCATTTATTGCGACCAGTACTTACAAACACACTGTAGTAACACTCTTTGATATGAAAATAAAACCTTCAAACTAAATAAATATTATGTGCGAAACGGATATTTTTAATTTAAAAATCGAACGAATATCAAATTTTTCAATGTCTTATGGTTATACTTTTTTGTTTTACTATCGTTGTATGTGGCCTATTTGTCTTGAGATATTTATGACAGCGCTGATGTCCAAGTCATACGTCGAAAGTATGTCAAATTCAGTATCTACATTTGAATTTAGATCGATATTTTACCGCGTGCCAAGTTGTAATGGACACTATTATCTATGTAAAAGGTCACAAGTCGGTGCGAACTCCATAGAATTATTGCCAATTCAATCTTTCGACATTGTATTATAGATAAAATAATTCCCATAAGAAAGTAGGAAATGAAAGGAGGTCCGATATAAATAGATGACATTTTTATCTCGAGATTTTTTTATAGAGGCAAAGGAAATTTTTATTATTCAATCTTGGGGGCGCTGGAGATGTCAAGTGGCAATTTGAGTTCTATTTCACGGAAAATGGAAAAGAAATTGCGTATGATTTTAATGTCAGATGGGATATTATTATACAGGAGACATACTTTAATGCTTATGAAAATGTTTACACAAAAACGTTTTATACATTGATAATATTGATATTACTCTGGCGTTTTATCAATGTTGTTTAGATTTTCTTATTATTTTAATTAATTATTTGATGGAGAAAAAGTATCTGTTATTTATTTACGTCTACTAGGTCGAAGTAAAAACAAATTCTGATGCTGAGCCGTGCCGATATTATTATTATTTTGTTTATTTTTTTAATCTACTAACTATTTGTGATATTGTATTCGCAGTAGCGTGATAAACAACAACAATATAAAATGATAAAAAAAATCCTTTATACAAGAACTGATTAATTCCAATCCTCGAAACAATTTCTGCAGCTTTTAAAAGCTCTGGAAACAAAGAACTCTTTGATTTATTCTTCTTATATCCGTAAAAGTTCCCCATTCGTTTCTCTTATGGCATGGTAGAAATAAATCATATGAATCATGGTTTGGACGAGTCTGAAAATAAATATTTATATGATATTTTTGAGTGATAGTGCCATTTCAGGATTGATATTAAAAAAAAAGAACAAAAATAGGTAAAAATATTTATAATTGCATTTTTTGGTTTTTGAAACAGAAAGGCAATAAAATTCGATTAACTTTTAATAACGATTGTAATTTATTCTTAGTCTCAATTTGTCAAAAATATTTAACTACATTAATTTATTAATGTCGCTAGGATGACTGCGACTAAATTTTGAACGTTTTTAATTAGTACTTAGAACTGGCTGTCAGGCCTGTGCGGACAAAATATTTGTAATTTTCTAATAATAAATGAATAAAAATATTATTTCTATACCTTAACTTCTTCATTCTTGAATTGTTATTTTACATCTGTTCAATTAAAAAAATATATTAACGCATCCTTAAATCCTTAACAGATTGAATATACAAAATTAAAGTCCTCGTTATCGAGGCATCCCATCTACAGGATCATTGAAATAAAAAAAGACTATTTCCCGGTTGATTAAATTTTATTGGTTACAAAGTATAATTAGGGATGATTATGATCTCATACACATAAATCTTTTAATAAAATGCGTGGGGATCGAACAATGCGATGTTTTAAAATTTTAATAAGGAGTACCTACTCCACGCATTCATGAGTCTAAGATCAGATTATTGAGATAAGAAAACAAATCGGTAATGCTTAACGGTTTTTGAATTTCGTTCCTTTTTTGAATACGTAATTTTGTTTTTGTAGGTTTTATTTGGCGCCTCTTTTTTATTTTTGGAATATCGTAACAGGAAACACGACTTCCTCTTTTTATTCTCATTGAATTTGGCACAAATATTCTGTGTCTACCTTTTTATTTATTAAAATAAAATCTGTTTTAAATAATATACTGTATACTGTTTTGACCTGACCATTAAACCATGACCTGATAGCCCTGGGTTAATGTGGTTGCTAGTAGTCGATACCGAGCAAGAACCAATGTAGTTTTTCAAATAATTACATCTTGTTGTACTTTCAAAGTTTATCTTGGACATCATTAAAGTCGGCGACGGAGACCTAGACTTATCGAGTAATATCAGAGTCTAAAATGGCCACTCCGCTTTGGGCAAGCGAGGCCTTTGCCTTTGATTTGCGACAATAGGCTGGTATATTTTATTTTTAACTGTTTTTTTTTCAGTATTATGTAAACCATTTAAAAAATAATTCCCTATAGTCATGTTTGAGAATGATTTAGATAACTTATTTTTCCATATAACACAGTAGGATACAGAGGCGAACTTAGGCATTTTAGAAAAAACGTCTTGAATTTATTATAGTTTTTAATAATTATTAAAATCTACAACAAAGTAATGATGAATACTAATACAAATACCAAATTGACATCTAAGTATTCGTAATCAATATCCGTCTCTATTATTATGACATTATAATTTATTACAGTGCCTAAAGGTCTGCAAACCTGTCCGCTACTTAGCACATGATTACTATCTGAACACAGCATATCGTAAGACGTGACTTCATTAGCTGCCCCACCTATGGATGTTAGAGTTATGTGCTAACAACCTACTGTATTGAATTTATTGGAACGTGAGACAGTTTGTTGTTGTGGTTATGAGTATTGTTTGTATTATATTGTGTATTGGTTATTCCCAAGACTTTGTATTGATTTTTTTATAATAATAATTGATATTGTTAGCCTGTCAACGTGGTGGACCCAAGATGCACTGCGTGTCGTCTGCCGACCGTGTAACCAGAATATGTGCAAATAAATATTTAAGTGTCACAGGTCAATATAACAGTTTTTTTACTAAATGCATATGAGTTTTACACAAACAAATTTATCAAAATCGTTGTCTGTCTGCTTGATCAGAATCGAAACGGCTGGCCCGATTTTTACGAGACAGGCAGACAACAGATGTTGTAGATGTTGTGGAGTAAGTTGACCTTTTGTTTTAGAAGAAAAATGGAAACTACGCAGATCAGTTTTATTATATCGCGGATGCAAACTAAATTGCGGAATAAAAATTAGCCTATTTCCTTTTTTTGGGGTTCAAACACACTCTGTATCAAATTTCATTAAAATCGGTTCAGTGGTTTACTCGTAAGATCGTAACAGACAGATAGATAGACAAAGTTACTTTCGCATTTATAATATTAGTATGTCTGTGCTGTGTTTATTTAGGGTTTACTAAGTTTTTGTTTTCAGTTTCTTCCAAACACGGGATTCTTCGAACAAGGAAAGCAAATTATTCATTTCATCGTGTTATTTTCGGCTATAACTGCAAAACAAAGACATAAATCATACACACGTCTTTCACAACAAAGTTTTTGTCGCCTTCAAGAGAAAACATCGTGTGTGACACACATGCCCTGTGCAAGCGCAGAAATACAACAGATATTTGTAAATCTGCATTGTGCAAAACCATACCAAACAACCAACAGTTGGTTTGAGTCATGCTGTGACACATTTAGGCCACTTTGATACGAGCCAATACCGAAAAACAATTGAATGCGACACGTTCAAAACGATATGTTCCATTTTCAATTCTAGTTTTATTCTAAAAAGGCTTAAATGAGTAAGAACTAAGAAAGCAATGGATAGAGAATTTGAGCTTTGATTGCAAAGTCCTGGATTTCAAAGTTCAGTCAACGCTGGGGAGGACAGACTGGGACGGTCCACGGGTAGACATATTTTTAGACTGCGTATCTTATGTTAGTCATTATTCTGTACAGCGCCACTTGCTAATGTTTTAATCAATTTTGTCTATTCATTTTGTTGCAAGTGCTCATGAGTCAGAAATTGAAAGTGTTACTGAAAATGTCATTAACTAATGCATTTAATCGGCTAAGTATCCTGTAGACTCTCAAGAACATTAGTCTGACTCTGACGTTTGAATTGTTTAACAAAATGTAGACAATCAATCGTAAATACAAGAACGACTTAGAAATTTTTCCTTTTCAATAAAGCCAAGTCCACAATTTCTTGGATCAAAAAAGTAGGTACCTAGTGTACATATTTTTTTCATCGTCATCTCAGCCGAATGATATCCACTGTTGGATGGCCTCCCCTACAGATCGCCACAATGACCGGACCTGCCCTACCCGCATCCTGCGGTTTCCCGCAACCTTTACCAGATCGTCAGCGTCGGTCCACCTTCCACCCGTGGTGATGGATCCCACTGTTCTACCTGTTGTAAATACTATAGTGTCATTTATTTATTTAAACTTTTTGCAACGAAAGTACAAAGGCGGTTTCAATGCCTTAGGCTTTCTCTAACAGTCAACCAAAGGTGGTGAAGAGATAACATGGTAGGTGCAAGATCGTTTAATTCCGTGCTTATGTTGATTAGGTACTTCTTTAAGTAAACATTCTAAAACTTTTCAAATAAATTGAAAAACAAATGAATACAATTGATCACACTTTAGCGGATGGACAAATAAATGTTCTTTTTTTAAATTTTCAACTAAGCTGAACCTACATTAGATTTTGAAGACTGAAAAACATTTTATCATAATTTATGTCTTACGTGAAATTTTTAATCTGGTTTTCGTTACCCTTCAGAACATTTTTCAATAAACTTTTCCTGAAATAATTCGGAGAATGCGGAGCCACTCATTGGCTATGTTTTTTTTTTCTCATAAATCAGTTGTCTAACGAATTTTTAAAATAGTTTTGTTTAACTTTTACGGTTCAGAGAAAAGTTTACAGTCTACATATTTGTCGGTTTATAAACTGACATACAACAGAAGATGTAGGTTTTGGCAACGATCTTAGACTTCACTGAAATTCTCTTTTTTGGTAAATATTTTCTCAGAAACAAGAATAGATCATCTTATTTTATGGCTTTAAAAATATCCCATTATTAAAAAAAAAAACCAGTACAAATTGTAGGCATGCAGTACATACCTATTTGTATTTTTCTGCATCTATTCTAAATACTAATAATTATGGAAAAAAAAATGTTGGCCGATTACAAGTGAGAACCCTATTGTATAGTAAAAAAGCATAAGCAACTAAGATTTGCAAGATGGCCGAAACTAAAAAAAATTGACTAAAATAATTACTGGTTACTGGACTATACAAGGAAGGCCTAAGTTGTTTAGACAAATAAGGTGTGATTTATAAAAGGTAATCGCTAACACAGGTGTGCGTCGCCCTGTTCTTGACCGAACTTCGCTCGACACACTACCGTGTATCCAGATTTCTTCCCTTGAAAATATTTCAGAATATTATATGCAAAGTTCTAGAATACCACTGTCTTATAAATAGAAAGATCAGCTCCCCCATCAGTAATTAATCAAACGCGACGAACTTTTAGTTTTATTCTGTCTGGCTTTAGTATGTCTGTCTGTCACACCAATTGCCCCGCAGACATGACTGTTAACCCCTTTTGAATGTCAAGTTAAACCAAGCCCTGTTGACTTGTTAATTAAGAACCGTCTTTAATCTTGCTCGTGTTCGAAATTAAAAAATATATTCTTTTGCTACTGGTTGGTAACGGACAATCTGTCAGTGTCAAAGAATATAGTTTTAAACTGGCAAAAGAAACATTTACTTTTTTGGGATTAAATCAACAAAGGAGTTTGTATAAAATTTAAAAAGGATAAAATATTTGTTTTTAATTACGTTGACAGATAATTGTGTTGAAAGGTTAGTTTTTTTTTTTTGTACCGTATTTAAACCTACATGTAAGCTTTTAATCCGATTAAATTGTTTGATCCTGTAAGGGTTTATTATCATTTGAATTATACTGAAGTTTGTTCCTGTATTTACCTTGTTTAACCCACTAATTGGATGGACCTTTATAGTGTTTATACATAGCCAGGGGACAGATCAACAAAAGACCCTTTTAACAATGTTAATTTAGATAATTTACATTTATTATTTGACCCTACGCTTGAAGAGGGGTCGACTTTAAACGGGTTAAATAGAATTCGCTCTAACAATGAAAAATGGAATACCTACAATTGTTCTGTGTATAGTTTAATTCCTTAATTGGATGGCTTTTTGTATTACTTAATTACTCCATAGTACAAGGAAGGGACAAAAGTCAATGTACGACCTTTTAGGAATGACTATTATCTGCTGGAATCGTCAGGTAATCCATTAAGAATAGACCAACATGGCTTTGACAGTAACAGGGCGTGTATCATGGATTCAGTACATAATTCTATGTAAAACTCGCCGCGACTAAATTATTCTTTGGTTATAATAAATCAGCTGTTCCATCAATGTAAAATAATGGCGAGAGGTGATGCCCCCAGCCCCCCTCCCCTCTACAAAATATGATAACCTGTCATACTTATTCTTCAGACAAAAGTTATCTAACTATTAAAAAAGCGTTCGTAAGAATCACAATCGCACGTGTCTCATTGGCCGCGTATCCTTATTTATACTACAGGTGTAAACCTGCCAGGTGTGAAGTGTGTTCTCGGACTTAAAATAGAACATGCTGCTGTATTTTATTCAGTGTCTTATGAGATGACTGTATGATGACTATATTTGGACGCACCTATATAGATCACACACCTGACGTGTTGCATATTAAACACCTGGATGCTGGATGAAAACAGGTTTCTTTTGACTTAAAAAAAAAAAAAATATCTTGGGACAACTCACACACGGCTATCTGATCCCAAGCTAAGCAGAGCTTGTGTTATGGTAACCAGACAACTGATATACATACTTACATAATTTATAAATACATACATATAATATTATAGATAAATCACACCCAGACACAGAACTAACAATCATGCTCATCACACAAAGTTTGTCCTGGGTGGGAATCGAACCCACGACCTCCGGCTTAGCAGTCAGGGCCGCTTACCACTAGACCAACAGGCCCGTCAAACAACTCAACAACAACTTAGCAACTATTATTAATGCATCTGTACACTTATTACTGTACTTGTACTGTACTTTACTTATTACTGTCGTCCATTTTGTGACTCAATAATTTCTATAACTAATTAAAAAAGGCAACTATCATCTGCACAGTTTATTAATCTGTATGAAAATCGCCATAAACAGTTGCTTGTTGTCTGTTACCGCAATTCAAACCTCAAAGTTGCTCCGTCTGCGCTGCGTGGCGCCTTATGCAATTTCTACTCTGTTGCTAAGTTGTACAAAAAAAGCTCAGATGTAAATGAATTATTACAATAAATACGTCTTATTTGTATATTTTTCTAAGAACATAATTCTGTACAAGCCATGCCATATGTTGTAAAGAAAATATTAGTGCAAAATTGGCTTAGAGATTCGAGCAGCTTATCGTCAACCAACAACAGACTTCTGGCTCCAAGCTTGCAGAAAAACAAGGCTAAAAATACATCTCCATCTTGTTACCAATGTAACGCACAATTCTACAATAAAAATACAAAAAATATATTCTATACATATAAAATGCTTTGTTCTGTATGACCGACTGACGGATCAGCGCTGATCGTAAAGAACTGAAACTTGGAGAGTGTGTTCTTTGTATGTCGTAGGCATCCGATAAGAAAGGATTTTCCGAAATTCTACCCTTTAGGAGGTGAAAAAGGGGGGCACAGTTTGTATGGGACAAAGTGATTCCTTGGTCCAATCTACTTCAGTATGATAGCTAGGTTCATGAGGCAGGCTATACAGGGTTGTTTTTAAAACACCAGCAAGTCAGCAACCTGAAAAGGGGTCATTGTACTCATCATTATGAACAACTTTTTCTATGGGATCTACCCTGAAATCAAGGCCCCTTTTCAGGTTACTGGTGTTTTAAAAATAACCCTGTATAATATCACGCGATAACCGACGGGAGCGGAGCAGTAACTTGTCAAAAAATCCACGTAGACGAAGTCACAGGCAGACGCTAGTACTTAATAAACACACAGACACGTCGAAATTGTCCTTGGGTCGGTACGTACGTGATCTCTATTACAAAGAGACAATCGGTTTTTTTTTAAACGGTTTGAGAAGGAATGTCTGGCAAAAACATCGGCAAAAACCGCCACACGTGGTCCGTATTTTTTGGTTCGTGATCGTAACACATGGTGTTCGATATTTAAATTGTTTGATGTTCTTAAAAGTGATTCGCTTTTGTTTAGTGTTAATTGATTAATTTTGTTATTGAATAGTGAGTTTTACTGTAACAAGACCATAGTGAAGCAAAAGAAAAAAAAACAAAAACCGTTTATCCACGCAAAAAAAGAACATTTAAACATTTCTAGCTTCTCCCCCCGACTTCGTCCGCATAAGTGTCAGTAATCGCGGACACAGACGAAGTCGCGGAATAAAATGTAGCCTATGTCCTATCTTGGGGTTTTAACTTACTCCGTACCAAATTTCATCAAAATCGGTTCAATAGTTAAGTCGTCAAAGCATAACAGACAGACAAACAGTTACTTTCGCATATATAATATAAGTCTGACTGCCTCTTTGGTCTAGTGGTCGCAAGCGCGACTGCTGTCCAGAGGTTCTCGGTATTGGAGAGCAGGGTTCTGCGCCCCCCACTTGCGGCGACCTCTTACGCCGCAGCTGCCGCCGCCGCTAAACCGGCAACGGCAAAGGCAGCCCCGGGACCGGCCCCGGCACGGCCAGTTCCGGCGGCATCGGTTCCAGCGGGATCAGTTCCGGCAAAGCCGGCCCCCGCTAGGCCGGCTCCGGCTCCGGCCAAGCCGGCGACAAAAGGTGGCCGGCGAAAGAAGGGAAAGGGAGCTGCGGCGGGAAACCCGCCGACCCAGCCTCCCCCGTCTTCGGAGGCCCGTACTAACAATGTCGGTTGGCAGGTGGCTGGTGAGGCGAGGAAGGCTAGCAAGGAAGCCAGATCGGCGAGGAGGAGGCGGCAGCGCCAAGAGCGTAGCGTCGCGGCGCGACTGCGCGCCCCGAAGACCGCAGCTGTAGTCATCACGCTACAGCCAGACGCGGTCAAGAGGGGCGTGTCGTACCGCGAAGTGCTCGCAAAGGCGAAGGAGGCGGTGAACCTCCAGGAGCTCGGGGTCGTCGGGGGCCTACGGCTTAAGGTCACCGCGACGGGCGCCCGGATGCTGGAGGTTCCCGGGGCGAACAGCGGCCCTACCGCGGACGCTCTGGCCGAAAAACTCAGGGCGTCCCTAGATGCAGAGGAGGCCCGAGTGTCCAGGCCCATCAAGTGCGCCGACGTGCGCATAATGGGCCTGGACGACTCCGTAGCGGAGGAGGACCTGAGGGCCGCCTTCGTCAGGACTGGAGAGTGCGCTGCCGACCAAGTCAAGGTCGGCGCCATCCGCCCTGACTTCGCGGGGCTTCGAACCGCCATGGTTAGTTGCCCCGTGTCGGCGGCCAAAAGGATAGCGGAGGGTCGAAGGCTCCTGGTGGGCTGGGTTTCGGCGCAGGTCAAACTGCTCGAGCCCAGACCCCTGAGGTGCTTCCGCTGCCAAGTGGGCAACCACACGGCATGCGTCTGCACCTCGGAGGTGGACCGCAGCGACAAGTGCTTCCGCTGCGGTCAGCCCGGTCACATGGCCGCCTCGTGCAACGCCGCGCCGCACTGCTTCGCATGTGCGGCTGCTGGCAAGCCGGCCGATCACCGGGCAGGGGGAAAGGCCTGCGCCCCTCCCGCCAAGGCCAGGGGCAGGGGTAAACCCTCTGCTGCCGCTGCCGCCGTAGCCTCCACCGTCGCCGCCGCTGGTGCGGCTCCGCCCTCGAAGAGGGTCCTGGAGGGGGATGCAGGGGACCCCTAATCACGGCTCCATTGCGCCTCCTCCAGGCGAATATCAACCACTGCGCCGCCGCTCAGGATCTCTTGGTCCAGAGCATGGCGCAGTGGCTGATCAACATCGCGGTGGTCGCCGAGCCGTACTTTGTCCCACCCAGGGATGACTGGGTGACGGACCTCGACGGCTCGGTGGTCATAATCGCGTCGGCCGCTGCCGGTACCCCGTCTCTCGAGAGCGTCAAGAGAGGACGGGGTTGTGTGGCAGCACGGTTCGGGGAGATCGCCGTGGTAGGTGTTTACTTCTCCCCGAACCGAACTCTCGCCGAGTTCCACGTCTCCCTTAGGGAACTGGGAGTCGTCGTCGCCGGGTTCGGTTCCCTCCCCGTGTTGGTCCTCGGGGACTTCAATGCCAAGAACGTGGCTTGGGGTTCCCGGTACACGGACCACGCGCGGGGCGGAATGGTGGAGCACTGGGCTCTGGAGACAGGCCTGGTCATCCTGAACCGGGGTTCTGTCCCCACGTGTGTGCGGATGCGGGGCGAGTCGGTGGTGGACATCTCGTTCGCCAGCCCCGCTCTGTCGCCGCGTGTCGTTGACTGGCGCGTAGAGGAGGGGGTGGAGACGTATTCCGACCACCGGTACATCCGGTTCGACGTCTCCGCCCAGACCCCAGATGCGCCGGTCCGACGGACCCCAAGTGGTCCGCGATGGGCGCTGAAGCAGCTGGATCGGGAGCTCTTCCTGGAAGCCTCGATCGTGCAGGCCTGGGTGTCATCACCAGACAGGCCTGCCGACGTCAACGACGAGGCGGAGTGGTTCCAGGAGGCCATGTCTGTGATCTGCGACATGGCAATGCCCCGGGCCCGGCCAGGAAGCGCCCGGCGTCAGGTGTACTGGTGGTCGCGCGAGATAACGGCGCTACGCGAGGCGTGCGTTGACGCGCGACGCCTGTACGCCAGGCACCGCCGGTGCCGCATCCGACCTCCGAATGCGGCAGCCATTGAGGCGGAGCTGTACGAGGGGTACAGGGCGGCGAAGACCGCCCTCCGAGATGGGATGCTGCGGGCTAGAGATCTATCCCGCAGGGAGATGCTGGAGTCTTTGGACAGGGACCCATGGGGGCGCCCATACAAATGGGTGCGGGAAAAGTTCCGCCCCTGGGCCCCCCCGTTGACGCAGAGTCTCCGGCCCCAACTCGTGGAGGGCGTCGTGAGCGCCCTGTTCCCTTCTCGGGGGGAACATACCCCTCCGCCCATGGCTCCGCCCCTGGCGGTGTCAGACGAAGACGCGGACCACGGCGACGACGGCGACTACAATGCTCCGGAGGTGGCCGAGGTAGATCTGAGAGTGGCGGTACAACGGCTGAAGGCCAAGAATACCGCCCCGGGACCCGACGGCTTACCTGGGAAAGCCTGGGTCCTGGCCTCGGGGGCTCTCGGTCCTCGACTGGGGGGGCTCTTAAGCGCATGTTTGGAGAGGGGCCGGTTTCCGCTTCGTTGGAAGACGGGGAAACTGGTCCTCATCAAGAAGCCGGGGCGCCCTGCGGACTCACCGTCCGCATACCGGCCCATCGTGTTGCTCGACGAGGTGGGCAAGCTCTTTGAAAGAGTAATTGCAAACCGCCTCGTCGGGCACCTGGGGAGATCAGGGCCGGACCTTGCGGAAAGCCAGTTTGGCTTCCGCAGGGGGCGCTCCACGGTGGACGCTATCATGCGCGTGAGAGCCCTCACGACGGGGGAAGCAGTATCCCGGGACAGGGTCGTCTTGGCGGTGTCTCTTGACATCGCCAATGCCTTCAACACCCTGCCCTGGAGTTGCATCAGGGAGGCACTCCGGTATCACCGGATGCCGATCTACCTCCGTCGTGTGGTCGAGGACTATCTGACGGATAGAGCCGTAATCTACCCCGGCCAACGGGGAGAGTGGAACCGGCGAGAGATGTCGTGCGGTGTCCCACAGGGATCGGTCCTGGGACCGCTTCTGTGGGACATCGGATACGACTGGGTGCTGCGCGCTGACCTCCCTGACGGCGTCAGCGTGGTCTGCTACGCTGACGACACGCTCGTCCTGGCACAGGGAGAGTCGCACCAGGCGGCGGCCGACTTAGCGACGCGAGGGGTTGCGACAGTCGTCGAAAGGATCCGGCAATTGGGACTCGAGGTGGCATTGCACAAATCCGAGGCCATGTGCTTTCATGGTCTTCGGAACGCGCCACCGTCGGGTTCCCAAATAACGGTGGGAGGGGTTCACATCGGCGTCGAGGCGACGATGAAGTATCTGGGTCTCGTCCTCGACAGCCGGTGGAGCTTCAAGGAGCACTTCCGACGTCTGGCTCCTCGATTGGACAGGGCTGGGGCCGCTTTTTGGCGGCTCCTGCCCAACCTCGGGGGACCAGGCGCCTCCTGCCGGAGGCTTTACGCCGGAGTCGTGCGGTCCATGGCCCTCTACGGGGCCCCTGTGTGGGCTCCTACCATCAGGCGGCGGCCACCAGCCAAGTTGGTGGCATGCCAGAGGGTCATGGCCATCCGGATAATCCGGGGATACCGTACGGTCTCCGGCGAAGCGGCAAGCCTCCTTGCCGGATTGCCGCCGTGGGATCTGGAGGCAATAGTCCTCCAGCGCGTCTACGAGTGGCGTGTGGACGCGCAGCGCCGGGGTGAAACCCTGCTGCCGCGGCAAATCGTGGCACTGCGGGGCGAGCTCCGGTGCGATCTCATGGCGGAATGGGAGATGCGACTGTCGCAACCCAAGTTCGGGCACGCCGCAATCGCGGCGGTAAGACCCCTCTTTGAGGAGTGGCTGGAGAGGCGCTACGGCGTCCTCACCTACCGCCTGACGCAGGTCCTCACCGGACACGGTAGTTTCGGGAGGTTCCTGTGTCGGATAGGGCGGGAGGAAACGCCCGGGTGTCACCACTGTGTGGATCGCCCGGAGGACACGGTGGAGCATACGGTGCAGAACTGCCCCGCTTGGGCAGACCACCGCCGTGTCCTCACGGAGGCGATAGGCGGCGGCGACCTCTCGCGTCCGGACCTGGTTCAGGCCATGCTCCGGGGCGAGAGGGAATGGGATGCAGTCACCTCCTTCTGCGAAGCAGTAATGCTAGCGAAGGAGGAGGCGGGCCGCGTGAGGGAGAGAACCACCTCACGCCCCAGCCGCCGCGGGAGACGCCCAGGGCGTCGGACGTCGCGAGGCGACATCCGGCCACCGTAGGCGCGGGCTTGCGGACGGTGAGTAATGGGTAGCTCGCCGTCCGATCAAGGACCAAGCCCGGGTCGACGGCGCGTTCTGTTCGCGCGCGCCTCAAAGAGCTGTCAGCACAGGGACGGGGCCCCCAACGGGGCCAACGCCTGCCGGGGTTGCGGGACGTCTTAACAGGATACCGTGGCCCCGGAACGTAAAGGGCAACAGAAGGAACAGGGTGGTTTTTTAGTCAGTAAAAGTCTGACAGTCCCTTCCGCCCCACCCAGGGCGGAAGGAGTCATTTGATGATTTTTACCACCTCAAAAAAAAAAAAAAAAAAAAAAAAAAAAAAGCGCGACTGCTGTGCATGAGGTCTTGGGTTCGATTCCCAGGTCGGGCAAAGTGTTATTGGGTTTTTCCATCAAGAATGTCTCAGTAGCAGCCTCGGAGACTGGATTTGGCAATGGCAATAGGCTCGCCCCCTATTACATGGGACTTAAAAAACATAACTGGCGAAATGTGGGTGTACTAATGGGTACACCTCTGCCTAACCCTTCGGGGATTACAGGCGTGATGTTATATTACAATATAAGTAGACTAGTATTGGGTACCAAAGAGGCACCAAGAACCAAAATTCCATTATCCAAGTAGACACATCAAAGATTGATGATTTGATTGAATCTTAATTTAGTATTCCAATACCAACGGTCGTACGTGTGTCCTTGAACATTATTGTACATTTTTTGTCACCATCAGATTTAAGTGCCATGGCTGCCCACTGACTTACAATAGTAAATACTTAGTACAGTCAGCAACAGAAGTCGATTGACAATGTTACTTTTTATATCACTTAAACAGACACTAAACACATAACATTCTGGCTTTCATAATTTCAGGCAATAGCTAAAGGTTTATTTTATCTTAATTTTATATTTATTGCGTTTTACTTTCAATATTGTACTAAATAATTAGGATTTAAAAATCATAAATGTTAATCGACTTTTGTTGCTGACTGTACCTACTTACTTACATTGTATTATGTTGTTATTTTAAATTATTAACTTGCTTCTGCCTGCGACTTTGTCCGCGTCAAAGTTGAGATATTGAACGGGAATTGAACATTTTTCCGCGATTGAAAGCAGCGTATGTGTTATTCCAGACTATAATCTATGTTTCTGACTAATTACCCCACTCCTTGACTATTTACAAGTCAGGTACTTGTGAATAGTCTAGGAGTCGGGTAAAATGGTCTAATTAAAATAAATGCTTTGATTTAATCTATATTTTTATATATACAATTTTAATAAATAATTTGGATTTGTGCCCGGTTGATAGGTAGCAATAGGCTCGCCCCCTTATTTCATGGGACTTAAAAATAGCTGGCGAAATGTGGGTACACTAATGGGTACCTTCGCCTCTGTCTAACCCTTCGGGGTTACAGGCTTGATGTTATGTTATGTTAAAAATATATATTTAAAACAAAACTAAGTTTATTCTGAACTTCGGACTGTTTCAATAATTTTCGTTATCAATAAACTTCTGAAATAATGAGTCACACTCCATGGTAACCGAAATAAATGCTTTTCAATGTAAAATATAATAATATTGGAAGTACTTATTTCTAAATATACATGACCTCGTTACTTTGCAACGACCACTATCAAAATGTGGTCGCGCAAAATGACGAATGTTTTCAATTTTACGAAAGAGATCCTTACTTTAGTGGACCTAAGTAATATGTAGTTGGTTAGTGAGAAGTGTAGAAAAAGGAAGTGTCCTACCACAGGCATTTCTTGCCTAGAAGATCGATGCAAGCGACTAAAAAAATTTTGTCCGCGCAAATGTCGGTTATCGCGGACGCAGACGAAGTCGAAGTCTAATAAAAAGTAGCCTATGTCCTTCCCTGGGTCTTAAACTATCTCCATTCGAAATTTCATCAAAATCGATTCAGTGGTTTAAGCGTGAAAATGTAACAGACAGAGAGACACACTTTCGCATTTGTAATATTAGTATGGATTTGTATATTGATCATGCTTATACATCTTTCGTTTTTCTTTCAATTATGTATATAAAATTTCATTTGAAAACATCCATGACTTTCTAAGCACAATTCAACTATTTTTGACAACCCTGGTCCCGAATCTATTTTGCTAACGATATACATAATTATATAAACAAAAAGGGATAATTTCACTGGATATCACCACTAACATCAATTTATGATGACGTCACACACTACACGAACATTAAATTAACATAAAGTTTCCTTTTTTTCATATTTCTATACACACCGGTTAGAAGTCTTTGAACCAGCACGGCCAGCACTTTCGCTTCAGAATAAATTGGTCTACAGAACTTTTTAAAGAGATTACACTAAGCTTTACAGTACAAATGAAATATTATTATGAAAAAGTCGAGTTGTGTGAATCTGACTCGCTTAGGAAAGGTTCCGTACCACGGTATTCAACCAATATTTAATACTACAAAAAAAAAAACACTTATCTTGCATGGTGACTATTTTTTTTTTAACTTTATTTTATTTTGTTTTGTAGTTTAATGTTATTATTGATTAATTACCTCATTCAAGTAAGTAAGCTTGTATGACGAGATGTATGAACGTAAATGAGGCGAAAGGAGTATGTAAGGATCGTAACAGGTGGCGTTCTGTAGTTTCTGCCTACCCCCATGGGAAAAAGGCGTGAGTTTAAGTACGTATGTATTCAAGTATGGATAATTTATCTAAAATAAATGATTTGAATTGAATTGAATTTTCATGGATACGCTTCTGCCGAACCCTTCGGGTGTTGTGTGATGTTATGTTATGCTGTTATTTTATTTTCATTTTTTGTTGGTATAACACTGCCTCGTTGGTCTAGTGGTCGCAAGCGTGACTGCTGTGCATGAGGTCTTGGGTTCGATTCCCAGGTCGGGCAAAGTGTTATTGGGTTTTTTCATCAGGAATTTCTCAGTAGCAGCCTCGGAGTCTGGATTTGTGTCCGGTTAATGGCAATAGGCTCGCCCCCTATTACATGGGACTAAAAACATAACTGGCGAAATGTGGGTGTACTAATGGGTAGACCTCTGCCTAACCCTTCGGGGATTACAGGCGTGATGTTATGTTATGTATGTTATGTATAACAGCCTTAGTAATACATACCAAAAAAAAAAATTAAAAAAAAAAAATTCAAAGTGACTACTTTTTATGTTTTATAAGATATAGCCCTATGACTGATGGACAGACGGGTAGACAGACCCCGTTTGACACCGGTTAGGTACGGAACCCTAAAAAGCTAACTTGAAAGTGTAAGTAAGTGTTATAAGGAACTTTCTCTTGCTACTTAACTCTGGGGATTACTTAATCCGTGATCAATGAGAACTGAGCTTACAACTTACGTTGTGAAGAAAGGTATAGAAAGTAATAGGGACACGTATTTCTGCAATGGCACTCTTAAATGGGCCATATTTTCCGGCAACATGTGGTTGCCATACATACATAACATAACATCACGCCCGTAATCCCCGCAGGGTTAGGCAGAAGTGTACCCACTAGTACACCCACATTTCGCCAGTTATGTTTTTAGTCCCATGTAATAGGGGGCGAGCCTTTTGCCATCAACCGGGCACAAATCCAGACTCCGAGGCTGCTACTGAGAAATTCCTGATGGAAAAACCCAATAACACCTTGCCCGACTTGGGAATCGAACCCAAGACCTCATGCACAGCAGTCGCGGTTGCCATACATTGCCAGCAATATTTTGACAACACGTTTGACGCAGTGGCTGAGCGATTGGCTGCTGCACTGCGTGTCGCAGGTTTGATTCCCGTATTGAACAAATATTTGTATGGTGCATGCAGATAGTTGTTCCTAGTCTGGCAGGGTGTGTATGTAAGTTTATATGTTTATAAACGCCCGCCACGATTCAGGAGAAATTCCTAGTGTAAAGTATATCTTACTTTAAAAGAAAACAAATTAGTATTGCCAGGCAACATAAATAAATAAAAAATACAGCAAAATATAAATAGTCAACAATTGAAATTATTCGGATTTTCAGGGCTAATATAAAGTGCTTTTTTAGAGAAATTGTGTCCTGAAATCTTGGGAGTTATTTGAGACTGTCTAAATAGATTAAGAAATCATTAGTAGTTACCTTTCACACATACAGGCATACTGCACACATTCAAAACAACGTTCATACAGTCCACTCATTTCAACTATCGAAATTGTAACTAATTTCAGTGCATAATAAATGTCATTTAAGTAAAGACGTACCAAAGTTTTTTTCTTCACCAAAAAAAAGGTTATAGATCCAATTCCATCGAACAGAGACAGAGATTAGAATGTGAACTGAGAAAACTGGATTTATTTTCAATGAGCTGTAAAAAATCGATTTTCAAAGGTAAATTGAGTTGACAAATAAGTGACGTCACAAGCTACTATGACATACAAAACCTATGGGAGATTCGCGTTTTGACAGGTCATAATGGTGGTGTCAATTACCCTATCGTGATTTCACTTTAGAATGGTGACAGCATAACACAGTCAATACTCTAATTAGTCCTCAATCTAATTACTCACAGGCACTGCTTAGTAGTGCTTAGTAAACCAGGAGCTAAAGGTGTTTATCCTTTGATTCCGAGACTATGAATTCATCATCTTTTCCGCTTAATTTCTTAGCGCCTTTTATTATATCCTCGGGATATGACGTTCGCCGGATATCTACGCATTCGTAATATACTCTATCCTGAGAACGACAGTAGAAAGTATAAGTATTTGCTGTATCTTTCAAAAAATATGCAAAGAATAATGAACTCTAAAGCCACCAGAACAACGTCATTTAAACATGGCTGAAATTTTAAGGATTGATAGAGGAATATGTTGTTAAGAAATCTGTCAATACTGTTGCTTTTAGGATTGCGACGCATCTGCAAAGCAGATGTCGATGTCTTGGTACTTGGACATTTAAGTGTTAAAATGATAAAATAATTTAATTTATTTTTTAATTATATTAATTTAATTATATCTTTTATTAACAACATTTTAGATATTTATAACTAGCTTTTGCAAGCGACTACGTCCGCGTAAAAGTCGGACCCCGTTTCATCCGTTTAGGGGGTAAATTTTGGAAAATCCTTTCTTAGCGGACGTCTACTTACTATAAACTACCTCCATGCCAAATTTCATGTTTATACGCAAACGGTTTTCGATATGGCGTGATGACGTTTGTCTTTTATATATATAAGAGCACATACGATTGGCAAAAATTAAAAAAAAAAAAATAGGCAACAACTTAGACAGTTATTATGAAAATAAAAGACATGTACACGATACCTGCTTATTACCAATGAAAAGGTCAGAGCAAAAGATGACACGTAACATTACCTACTTTTGAATCACAGTTACATAGTTCCTAGTTCACACAATACAATACTAATATGACACGACCAACATAACTTGACACTTTTTAGAGGCGCCACTTACAAAAGATAAAATGACAAATTCTGTACATTTGATATTCTTTCCTATTTCACCGCGTCTCAAGATGTGTTGGGCGTTGTATAGCTCAGGTTGTATGGTACTAATCGACGGTCCAATTACATAGAATTACAGTCTCGAGTCGACCGGTGTCGCTCCCAAAATCATCACGCGAAATGCGCTGACTTGGAATGGAATAACGTGGAAGAGTCATCATGGCTCATGATGAGATACGTTAAGTTTAACTGTTTCTTCAAAAAATTACTAAAGTTTAACGACCTTCAATAAGATCACACATGTAATACCTGAATGGTTAGGCAGAGGTGTACCCAGACAAATCCAGACTCCGAAGCTGCTACTGAGAAATTCCTCATGGAAAAAACCAATAACATTGCTCCATCGGAATAGAACCCAAGATCTCATGCTCAGTAGTCGCAATAGATTGATAAATAATTGAAGGATTTAACATCATTGAAATAATTGAACAAAACATCAAATTAAATAATTGAACATCAATCTATTTTACAAATCTATTGTAGCTTCCCCAGGATTGACAGTAGCGACAACAACAATCCACTACATTTCTTTGTTATGGGTACTTTAGTCATACATTTCGAATCTACTTTCAAAGATTCAATCAAGTTTCAAACTTCTTCTCTTCCAACCACTACAAATCCAAGCATGGTCTGCCCCCAACACCCGAGTAAGGGCAATTACACACGCGACGGCGCGGGCGAGTCCATTGTTATTATGTCATTAAGGCCCCGTTACACTCGGCCGTTCGAAACTGGGACTTGAAAATCATTATTGTGGTTTTCATAATACATAAGTTGAGTGGAATTCTTAGTATATGAGGCGCGGTTAGGTCATTAGGTAGTGTTTGAAATTAGGGCAGTGGCAGTGATCGGGTTAAGTATCACATTTTAAGATAATAGTTAGCAATATAAGCATTATTGCGGTGTTTTGTGTTCATTCATGTTGAACGACTGATTTGGACCGATGGATGGGATGTTGTGCTAACTGCTTCTCCTAGTTGTTACAGGGGGCCAACCACAAGCTCTTAAAACAGTATTATTCTAATATTACTTTGCCTTCCACACTGTTAGATTTTCAACGCTCTGATCAGTGCCGAGAGTTGAAAATGCAACAACAGAAATTACAAAGTAATATTAAAATAATATTGTTATAAGAGATGGCGGTAGGCGCACTGGGCTGGGTTGTGAACAGTTATTAACTAACGAACTCAAAAAAAAAATACCCCGTATACAGGGGTAGAACAGATTATTTTTCACGTCCCCTTTGCTTGTACGCGTCTTACAAAAATGTCAATATAATTTTTAGTTATGTAGGTATTTGGTTTTGGGTTATTTATTTATTTAAACTTTATGCACATGTAAAAAATACAATGTACAAAGGCGGACTTAATGCCTTGGGCATTTTCTACCAGTCTACAAGTAGGGGGTTAGTAAGATACATAATTAATGAAAAAATATAAACAGTAGCTTCAATGGTTAAACTGTAAGGGTTTTATTTGGAGTTTTGAAACCTTTAGGCACGGAACCTTAAAAACTGTGTACGCTAGTACCTAATAATATAAACGGGTAAATATTGATGTAGGTAACTACAATACTTAAATAAATAACTAGCTTCTACTAACGACTTTGTCCGCGTAAATAAATGTCGGTAGTCGCGGACGCAGACGAAGTCGTTGAATAAAAGTAACCTATGTCCTTTCTTGGGGTTCAAACTTACTCCCGTACCAAATTTTATCGAAATCGGTTCGGTGGTTTAGTCTCGAAGACGTAACAGACAGACCAACGAGTTACGTTCGTATTTTTAAGATTAGTATGGATTATAAAGATTTTTTGTGTTTCTATGGTTAAGAACGCCACTTTATTCAACTTTCACTAAACCAAATTACCTACTTAAATTATGATAATTGAGCTGTCAAACAGAATTGGACAAACGTTTAAATTAGACAATATTATTACTACTGTTTAACATACAACAATATGCAAAAATTTAACATTGAACCATAGAATTAACTAATTTAACGCCTATAAATAATGTTAATCATCTATTATGAAATGTGGCATATCGTAATGAGATCGGTTTCCAATGAACAAGGACAAATCTGTCTATCGATACTAATATGTTAGCACGGAAGAGCGTTTTTGTTTGTTTGTTTAAACGCGCTAATCACTGGAACTAACAGCCGGATTAAAAAAAAAATGTATATGATAACCAGATTCATGTGGAATACTATAGCTTATATAACATCTCGCTACGACCAATAGGAGCGGAGCAGTAATGAAAGAAAAAAACGCAGGTGAAAAAAAACTACGTGGACGAAGTCGCGGCCAGAAGCTAGTTTAATATATTATTTTTGATAGGTTTATCTTCTGTCAGATTATAATTTAATATTTATGTCAAATGAAGAATGTAGTTTTCAAACAATATAAATCATTCAGCCAAGGTTGTTTTAATATTCATATTATATCTTGACAGTTGTTTAAGGGTTATTCATACTTGTCCGTGGATTGTGTATTTGTCAATGTGCAGCTAGTTTGTTTTGTAAGAAGTGAAACAACTGACATTTTAATGCTGTATTAGATTGCGTCCATAACAATGTTAGTGTAGGTAGGTACAGTTTTATATTTTATGGGGCCTACCAATATCTCTTATTAATAGTATTATTTTAATACTAGCTTATACCCGTGATTTCGTCCGTGTAAATGTCGGTTATCAGCGGTGTTTCTTGTTTGTTCAGAACCCTTATTATTTTTCTGAAATTAAGTTTATTAGTGTATTAAAGTTATTCGTTATTATTAAAAGCGGTCCAGCCGGTAAAGAGATTAGTCGGAACAAACCGACAACTTTTTTTTTATATAGGTAAGTAAACATTCACATGCATTAAGTAATTTTGCCATTACAAACAGACATTTTAATAAAATTTAATAGAAAAATCCAAGTCTCCTCACATCGACGTCAGTGATGTTCAAGATAACTCTAACGTTCTGAACTATTTTGGATAAGTACCTTTTTATTTTTAGTTTTTTTTTTCATTAATAAGCCAATAAAATTATTGCAAGCATCCGTACAAATGCAAGTGACCCTTAACAAACTTACTAATGATTAAAATAGCACTACAGTCACTGCGCACCGCCAATAAATTCAGGTGACATTGTTTTGATTTGTTTATTACGTTTAATTTATGGCCATAGCCATTTGTCTCCAAGTCCATTAGGCTAAATGGCTACGTATAGATAAAAGCCACGCCCATCTTTGTGTCTTATAATATACTAGCTTCTGCTTGCGACTTTGCCTGCGTAAATGTTGGTTATTGGCGATCTAGATTAGATCGCTATACAAATTTTGGACCCCCGTTCCATCCCTTAGGTTAATTTTGGAAAATCCTTTTTTAGCGCACGCCTACGCCTACTATTATAATAACTATCTGCGTGCCAAATTAGTTATTTAAGCTGTGTGTTGACAGATTAGTCAGTCAGTAACGGTTGCCTTTTATGTATTATTATGTGTATAGGGGTTTATATAATAATAATATGTAGTTACTTTAAGATTTATGAATAAGTTTAATCGTATGACGTACGTTAAATTACAAAATATATATTACAAACTTGAATGAATGGCTTTTAATACTGCACAGTTACCAAAGCTTAGACTGCTCCGTTGATCCTGTGGTTGAAAGTACGATCGCCGAGCGCTGGGTCCTGTTTTCGACTCCCAAGTCGGGCATAGTATTTTCGGGTTTTTCCATTTAGAAAATTTGGAAGTTGTAAATGTGAGTTCTCCGTGTCTCAGAAAGCACGTAAAGCCGTTGATTCCAGCTGTCGCTCATATATTGTTGACGTTACTGGTAGTCAGAAGACCAAAAGTGTAGCAAAAAGAAAAATGACTTGACTTTATTTGATTATTTATGAATTTTACGACAACCTCTTAAAGTTTGTTCCTCCTTGTTTAATCAACAGAGTATGCACAAAGGTTTCCAACAAACCTAGTAACAACATCTTCTTATTCGCAAGTCCATATTCGCAATAAAATATGCAAAATTCATACAAATTCACATACTCTATTCATCTTAAATAAGTTATCCACTGTCCAGTTACTATTGTACAGAACCGGCCGACCTTGAAGGTCGTTGCGCCACGTGCAGCGTGCACGCTCGTAAATAAACACACGCGGCCCTTGCGGTGACCGCGATGCATTGTCGTACCGGTTCCCAACGTAACTATCTATAACGCGCGTACTGCTGCAGTTGCGTGTGAACACACCTTTATGATATTGCAGAAAGTATTTTTTTTTGTTAATATTTTTAAGTCACTTTTAAGGTTGGTATAAAAACGCATGAACATAGTAGGTAGGTATTCATTGACTAGCTTTTACATGTGACGTCGTTCGCGTGTATGTTAGTTATTTTGCGCAGAACCCTAATTCATTTTTTCTTTTTACTGCCAGTGAGAGTCCTGTCAAAATTAGTCCAGCTGTTTCGAAATTTGGCCGAAACAAATAGACAGAGAGAGATTGACAAAAAATAATAATAATTAGTTTGAGTAAGCTTCACGACATTACAAAATACACTTCGTTATTTTTTTTTTATTATCTCGCATAACTAAAGTTGGAAAGTGCGTCCTAGATTAATTCGGCACTGCATTCATTATCTTGCACATAATTACACAATTGCACTAACCCTAATTGTTCTTTTATGGTTATTTTCGTTTTTGAAGCATTTATATTTGTTCCTTATTAGATACATATAAGAGCATCATAATCATCGTCATTGCAGCCAAATGATGTCCAATGCTGGTCATAAGCCGTCCCTAAAGATCGCCACAATGACCGGTCCGTCCTGCGCTGCCCGCATCCAGCGGATTCCCGATGAGTCGCTCAGAGAACAATGGAGACGACTAAGCTCGGGGTCTCTCTGCAAGATCGAATCAGAAATAAAGAGGTCCTCAGAAGAACGTAAAAGTATAGCACACAATAAATTAAAGAACTTTTTAAAAAGTAACACGGAAACCAACAAAACTATATTTTTTTACTAGCGTTAAATTGTTTACAACTTAAAACAAAAATCTTATATTTTACATAACACAGTATATAATTTAAACATTAAAATAAAACATTATTTAACGCTCTCAATTTCACAATACCATCCATAAAGACATTTTAACTTTCGCAAACTGCGACACATACGTACTAAATCCTTGTAACTTATAAGGGAGTTCTAAAGGACAGCATAGAAATAAACCATGCCATAAATAATAGAAGTGTTACATAAATCTGAACGCGACTGTACATAAATGGGACACGAAACATTGTCGCAGGCGCAATGTACGGCAACAGAATCCTAAATTATTTACCTACTAGAAGAACAAGGTAAAATACTTGAATAATATAGTATTGTTTCAGGATGTTTTGTAACACAATGAGGAAAATATCAATAATGCTGTGATTACTCATTTTTCAGTAAAGTGGCTTTCATTTTATACCATCGGTTTATGTAGCGTATTATACACACGTGCTTTTTATATTACATAACCAAAACCCTCAGAGGGCTTATTGACTGTCCAGAGCTACATAACCTGTATTGTCAATTATATGTGCCTGACAACTATATAGGTTACCGCTTTAGTAATAGGCACAAATTGTTTGCACGGCCAGCATGTCGTACGGTCGCTAGGAGCAGAGTCGCCGGTGTGTCGGACTCTGGAAGCCCTCAATGCCCTCCTGGCAGTCAATCCTGATTGTGATCTGTTTGTCGATGAATGGAGAGAGATAATGCGAGTGTGTCTGAAGTTTTGCGAGAGAAAGTATGAGAGAATATCCACTGTTATTTATTAAGTGTGTAGTAAGTAGATTTTATAATAATATTAGTATTGTGTTCTAGGTTAATTATTGTAATTGGTTTGTAACCGTTTTAATTAACAATAAATAAATAATAAATAACTGCACTGGTGTAGTAATGGTCTTTTTTATTTTGCTAATAAGTGTTGATTATTTTAAGTGCACAAAGTACGCTATCTAATTATGATAAATAACATTCGGTGTCATAAAATTATTTATTTCTGTAAATAAATTAGTATTTAATTGTATTCATGAAATTAATGGAATTCGAAAATCGCGACTTGCTCGTAAAATCTGGCCACGCTGCTACCTACTTTACAAACGTCGTAAAACTCACGAGTGTGTAAAGTAGCAGGTGTAGTAATGTTAATGTACTCGTAGTACGTAAAAGCATGTTACATTATAACATTAGTTACCACTTAGTAAGCAGACGTGCCGCACCTGGGTTGATGGATTGCGCTATTTACATGTATATTTAAACATTAACTAATTCTGTGTGCGATAGACGGTTTGTGTAAATATTTAGCTTGTCATTACTGGGCCAATATTTTTATACTTGGATTTATCTTTTGCAATGTATAAACTGCAACTTAGACGCTCAGAAAATGTTTAAGCTAAATTCATTGATATTATAATAAAAAATAATAAGATGCTTACACAGCGTTTCTAAAACGTTCCCAAAAATTTAGCGCACAATCTTAGAATATAATTATTATGCTCCTATCATTAAAGTGTTTAAAAATGTTCGTTATGCGTACGGCATAAGGTCGATTTTCTTTTTTAATTAGTAATGCTACGAGTATTTAATTTGATCCATCCACGACACTTTTCGTTTTGATATTTCTTTTTTATGGTCTTTTGAGTATCAATTTATTTATTTAAACTTTAGGCAACAAAAGTACAAAGGCGGACTTAATGTCTTAGGCATTCTCAAACCAAAGGTGGTGAAGAGATAACATGGTAGGTGCAAGTTATTGTACGAGCCTAAAACCACAAAATTAGAATTAAAAAAAACTGTCTCAAAAATCTACATAAATAAAATAAATTTCTGAATCATTTTTTAAACTTATTCCAATCCTAGGTTAATTAAATACCTATGTACCTATTCAGATGTGGCTTTGCCATTTGGAAATAAATGACACAGCCACATCGGAACATGTCTCCTATAATTGGCAATATTTGGGGCCTATGAAGAGCTTTATATACAATTATATACGAGCTTTTAATTAAACATATAGGAGCTTGCCAATCAGTTTAAGCTTTACCAAGAGAATATCTAGATATGAGTACAAAATTGGGGCTTATGAGAACGTAATAGCACCCGTATTCATATCAAAACGAAAGGTCACTCATTGATTAAATACAAAATCTCAATACAAACTTGATCATAAGCAGGTAGGTAGGGGTTTATAGGTATTCGTAGATACGGATTAAGTACGGATTTGACTTTGACATCCAAACGCGCGAAGTCGCGGGCACAATTTGGTACTAAATTATCTATCTACATATATCTTCTGCCCGCGACTTCGTCCGCGTAGTTTTTTTAAACCTTTTTAAGTTACGTGTTTGGTTACCGATTATAGCCGTGCATATTATAAAGCCTATACTATTTTGTTATGAATCTAACAATTAATACCAAAATAGTTTTTCCAATCGAACTGGCAGTTTCAGAGATAAACGCGTTTAAACAAACAAAAAATCTCTTCAGCTTTTTTATTAGTATAGATATAGATACGCATAGCTTGGTATAATAACAGAGGTATACTCCATCTACCTCCTACACTAAAAGGCAAAAAAAAATCAAATAAAATGTTACTTCACAAACCCATAAATAATTAATTACATATAGTTAAAGCTAAATACCGTCATTGCCCGTCTATTTCTATTATCCTATGCAGTTCGTGACCACACACAGGACGGTGCAAATACCGGACGTAAGGCTCCGGACACACTGTTGACAAAGGAGCTTCCTAGAAACGCATGATTGTTAACGAACGTGCCGTACGTCTGGCGTGCACCTTTTATTTCCGATACTTTGTGACTGTTAAGTTATACAGGCTGATTTTTAATGGGTAAGCAAGTAATGTTTTAAACAATAAGTGGTTCATAATACATAATTATTCAAAAGCGTTACAAAACTGGGACAATAATTGACGTGTGTCTGTTTTAACAGAACTGTAGGCTTACTCTTGAACAAAATCGAGAATGAGATTGGAATCGACATTACATGTACATCCGATCCAGTTTCAATTCCAATAAATATAAGAAGACATTTATTTATAGAATTAACGAGTTATTTAATATTTTAAAATTTGGTAATTTACGTTTTCATTTGTATGGCAACCTCATGTCAATCGCTGTAGTCAAACATGCAGTCGATTCCAATCTCATTCTCGATTTTGTTCAAGAGTAAGCCTACTGATCCCAACACACAACATCACGCATGTAATCCCCGAAGGGTAAGGCAGAGGTGTATCTATCAGTACCTTCACACTTCCCCAGTTATGTTTAAGTCCCATGTAATAGGAGGAAAGCCTGACTCCGAGGTTGAACTACTGAGAAATTCCTTAAGCTCAGCAGTCGCACTTTGCGACCATTAGACTAACGAGGCAGTCTGACCCCAATATCTATTCTAAATAAGCTTTTACGTTGGACAGAGAAAATAAAAGTAACAATAATTGAACTACCAAAACGTCATTTATTTATTTATTTAAAACTTTATGCACATGTAAAAAAATACACTGTACAAAGGCGGACTTAATGCCTTAGGCATTTTCTACCAGTCTACCATATGGTGATGCAGAGACAAAACATAGTAGGTGCACAGACACAGAAACTACTACTTTACTTGACGGTTCTAACATACTTACTTCCTAATTCAAACATCTAATTAGACCATAATCTTTTAATGTCGTGATGGCCTAGTGGTTAAGGCGCCCGCCTCTCATGCATGAGGGTATGGGTTTGAATCCGGGCAAGTACCAATGTGACTTTTTCAATTCATATGTACTTTCTAAAAGTTTATCTTAGACATTACTGACATTCCGTGCCTCGGAAATCACGTTAAGCTGTTGGTCCCGGCTGTCATTCGTGGATCTTTGAGAGTCGTTACGAATCGTCAGCAGCTTGAGAGTCTGACAACCAGTCTTACATAGGGGTATCGTGTTACCCATTTACTGGGTTGTGGAGGTCAGATAGGCAGTCGCTCCATGTAAAATACTGGTACTCAGCTGCATCCGGTGAGACTGGAAGCCGACCCCAACATAGTTGGGAAAAGGCTAGGCAGATGATGATGATTAGACCATAATCTTGGTGTAGGAGGAAAGAGGACTGTATAAATACTCTCCACCTACTTTCACACATTTACAAAATTAAAATTCTAATTACAAATATAAATAAGTACATAGTTTGATTAACCTTAATCTTATATCTAGAATTCTAGCCCACGCAACAACTTAATACCCAGACAAAAAAAAAACACAAAACAAAGAATACCTATCTACTTACCAATTAATATTATTTCCTCCTTTTATGCACTGTCCTAGAAAAGACTAATCATTTCAATTTTACTAGCACAACCAAGTTTTTTTTAGTTGAGCAAGTTTACTTGCTTGCGTTACTCGACCGTGCCACTTTCCGTTAAAATTGGCGGAGCACAAAAAGCTTAGATAATTACAAATTGGAGTATGTAATACATTGCGTGTCGTCTTTAGTAGGTACCTATTTAGTAAAACACGTTGACTATAATTGTTTTGTCGTGACTTTACTCGCAAAATTAAGAATCTGTGCAACGGTGACTTTAACTGAATAGAGAGCAAAAGGTATTATGATTATTTCATTCTATGTGGTTTCTGATATAGTAGAAAACACAACAGCAGCGTTTTGAACTATTTAATGCCGCTTCATGAAGGTCTAAAGAAATAAGTTCAAAATAAAACTTTAATTAAACTAAAATCTACATCATCATCTTCCTGCCCTTGTCCCTTAATATATACCTCCTTGGGGTCGGCGCAACACGTTTTCTTCTTTCATTCCGTCCTGTCAACCGTCATGCAAACACTGCTGGCTACATATAAAATATTAATTTTAATAAATTTCAATGTTTCCCAATGGCCACAATCGTTCATCTTCACGAACAAATAAACGGACCAACAAAGTATTTTAAATATACACAACTAATTGACGGTTCTCTAGTTACGATCATACACATAATAATATATTTACAATTCAAATGATAAGCGGTAGTTACATGGAGTAATCTGTGAACTTTTTGCTCTAGTTTCCGTAACAGCTGGGTCGTAACTTGCGCATAATCTTGTAACATCAATGTGTAACATCGAGCGTTACAACAAAGGAAACATAATCATGGAAAGTTGTTTTATCTCATGTGTAAACCGCAAACATGGTTTATGTTTGTGAAATGTTTATTATAATTTTGAGTATTGGATAATGTTCTTGTCTTTAAATGAATTGCTGGTTCTATTGATTCTATTTTTACTTACGGTACTTTAGCTTTAAGCATTATGTAACATCTTTTATACACATATGCAATAAATGAATACATATTAATATTGTATAACGAAAAGAGTTAAAGCACTACCTGTTAAAGATGATTTCTCTATCTGCAGAGTAGATGATATTGGGTCTTTGTTGATATTGATGTGGTCAATGTACCTAAATTTTAATATTTATTTAAGCAATTGTGTAATTAATCATTATTAAACACTTTGTAATTGTACTATTATTAATATTTTTTGTGTTGAGGTTACTTTCTTAAGGTAATGTACAGGTGTGTAAATAAATAATCGTATACACCAGTACACAGTTCAAACTCGACATGAATAAAAACTTCGGAACGATTAAAACTGATTTTAGCTCCTTAAACCTGATAAGCTGTTAAAATGTATAATGTAGGTATTTTTTATGAAGACTAGGTTCTTATTAAGAAAGTAAAAGGTTGAAAGGAAGTAGCGCTCTCCTTTTACAATAACACAAAGATTTCTAAATTTACTTTCCTCTCCATAAACCAATATCAAATAACATAAATTGAACACGAACTAGCAAAAAATTACATCGTCGACATTTAGCAAGTAGGCAATTGGACATCGACAGCAAATATCAAAACAAATGATACTAAAGGAAGTGCTTTGAGAAAGTATGCCGTCACTAATGAAGCAAGCAAACTGCTATTTAGTACAATGCTACTTGCCCACTGCGCTTGACCACAGGTGAAAGGTGTAAGTCGTTCAAACGAAGCATGGTACCGTGTAATTGGTGGTCTAGGATACCCTTGCGATTTGATTTTTTTAAACCTATTTGTTAATGGATTATAATAACTGTTAATGTGTTTTTTATAAACAGGGTGAAGTCCAGTCATCGAATATTGTTTTAGAAGTTTGCGACACGCATGTAAGCACACCACAGGAAAGATATGAAAAAGTCAACAAAATGCAAATTAACCAATGTCTTTGACTTGAATGACGTATTTTTAGTTGTCTTGATTTCAAAACCAAACTAAGAAACCGATTTTGATGACATTTATAAGGAGCTAATCTGTAAGAATATATCGGTTTAAATAAAAAGAATCTTCCAAATCGGTTTAAAAACGACGTAGTTTGGCTACAAAAGAAAAATACAACTAAATTGAGAGCTTTAATTTTAAATGAATTTTTTGATGCCATTTAGTTCTAGTTTCTTTTTTATTGTGATTGTTTTTATAATTAAGTCTGTTGTACAAATTATTTAAATAAAATATAATTTATTTAGTGAATAGCCCAAACTAAATCGCAACACAAAACAATTTATACATTATGCCATACTCGTGCTAATTTAAATAAAAATCATTTTATCCACGCAATACTTCAAACACAAAACACTCGATACAGGAAAAACCCGTCAAGATATTTTCCCTACATACATTACAAATCAAACTATGTTCTATGTAGTACCAACATTACGACACAGTGACATGAAAATGTCGCAATTTCAGCTTATCAGTATCAGTGAAAGTGCTGATAAGAGGTTGCGCGACGCCCGCATAGCTGGTTAAGCAACTGAGGTTTACGAAAACCTGTTCATAATAGTTTAAGTAGATTTACGATTAGATCTTAGAGCTTACTGTTTTAAATATAATCGATATTATGATAGCTTCAGAGGTGCCTTAAATACGGACATTTGAGATTTTTTATCTTTGTGTCCGGGAGCTTTATGTCCAGGACTGCTAAATGGCACAATTTTGCGATGCCTGTCCTCCGCGCTGAATAAACTTAACTTAAATTCGACCGATTTTGAGGAAAGAATACCCGTTTACCACATATTACTTATTGAGTTTGAAAGACGGTTTTATTCAATGTTTTGATACCTTATTCCGCTTGATGCTGACATTCGAAAATGGACTCTATTACTAAAATCTAATCAAATTCTATTACCTAGGCTTACAGAAGTTCATAGAAAGGGATCAATAGCGGTGACTTTCCATCAGTTGTGTATACCAGAAAAAAAGGAATTAAATTCTGACCATCACTCACGATTCAAATATAATATATGTAGCGAGCGTCTTTTGTTTTTACAAAGCCACAATCAGGCAAATGATCGCAAATGATGACATGATGATTTATCTCAAAATTGGGCTACTGACCTTAACCATCAGACATTAGGTCTGAATCAAACTTGAACTTTAAAAACAAATAAGCACCTCGGTTGAATTTGTACGTGTGATTCTGAGAACGTTATTTAGACACGAACAATCAGAAGGAAATTATATGTTTATAGCTCTTGGAAGTTCCTGATGATGTTTCACCCAGAACAGAATGCGGGCTTCCGTGGTCGAATTCGAGGAACTACGGTATTCATAATTCGAACACTTCGAATTGACACCTGTGAGGGTTGCCAATCGGATAAAGGATAAAGTTGGACATAGTTAGACTTATTAGATGCGTGTTCCGCCAAATTATTTAGTGTCTGGCCTGTTCAGCTTTTCTAACGCTTTTTACATATTTAATGGCCGCCCTGTCCGGCTGTACTAAGGCTTTCCAAAATTAATTCATTAGAAGTTGAGTTAATTTCAGGATATTGGATGATATTGATATTTTTAAATTTATACATAAAATATGGCGTTTATAACCCAATTTTATCCAAAAGTCAATAATTGGAAGATAGTACGGCTTTCCGGATTCGGATTCACACAACGAAATGTCTCTAACACTGATGGGAATCTCTGGTAAAACTTTTCTATGAAATTTCTTTTTTTTTCAGCTTGAAGTTTGTGCATGTTTTCATATTTATCAGCCAGTAAAATTCCACGGATGTTCGAATCTCGAGATAAAATGGTAATTACGTTTATTCTGAAGTATTTGCGTCATCTGCGGTACGGTCGATTGGTGTTCGCAATAAGCTGTTATCGTCGTACGGGTGGTCGCTTTATCATCCACCTGAAATTTCAATGAAAGGAAAAGTACCTATTGCATCATTGGCAAAACAATAAGTTATCTGTGGCAATTTCCATATTTTCAAGAACGGTCGAATTCTAAATCTGTCAAAAATCAATGTCAAATATACCACAAAACAAAGCTTAAGACAAAACTAGGCAATAGTGTAAGTTCCTAATAATGAAAGAATTTTTGTAATTGGACTAGTAATTCCATTTTTGTTTCTGCTTTCTTTATTTATTATTAGTTGATATTAGTATAGAATATTTTAACACGAATTTATTGCTTGATCTATTTATTACGCTCTTTAAGTATAGGTCTTTTTTTAAGGATGGGAAAATATCCGCTCTGGCCGAAGCAGAAAGGAATCGGGGGGATTTTTACTGACTAAAACACACGTAAAACGTAAACACGCTTATGTTCGTGAATGTTGGTTCACCTGTTATTGGCAACTGTATAAGCCTTTTACTCATAAACTACTCTATTTGTTAATTTATATACAGGAGCTGTTGGTGTACCTTTTTTAATAAATAAATAAAACCCATCCGTGTTCCTTCTAGAGCCTTTTGCGTTCGCAGGGACGCGTGAACTCTTTCGAACAAATTCCGCAACCCTGGCAGGTAACTATAGATCTAAGTATAACTTCAAAACCATGTTACTATTAACTTTACTGTACCTAGTCACTTTTTTTTTTTTTTTTGTGGTGGTAAAAATCATCAAATGACTCCTTCCGCCCTGGGTGGGGCGGAAGGGACTGTCAGACTTTTACTGACTAAAAAACCACCCTGTTCCTTCTGTTGCCCTTTACGTTCCGGGGCCACGGTATCCTGTTAAGACGTCCCGCAACCCCGGCAGGCGTTGGCCCCGTTGGGGGCCCCGTCCCTGTGCTGACAGCTCTTTGAGGCGCGCGCGAACAGAACGCGCCGTCGACCCGGGCCTGGTCCTTGATCGGACGGCGAGCTACCCATTACTCGCCGTCCGCAAGCCCGCGCCTACGGTGGCCGGATGTCGCCTCGCGACGTCCGACGCCCTGGGCGTCTCCCGCGGCGGCTGGGGCGTGAGGTGGTTCTCTCCCTCACGCGGCCCGCCTCCTCCTTCGCTAGCATTACAGCTTCGCAGAAGGAGGTGACTGCATCCCATTCCCTCTCGCCCCGGAGCATGGCCTGAACCAGGTCCGGACGCGAGAGGTCGCCGCCGCCTATCGCCTCCGTGAGGACACGGCGGTGCTCTGCCCAAGCGGGGCAGTCCTGCACCGTATGCTCCACCGTGTCCTCCGGGCGATCCACACAGTGGTGACACCCGGGCGTTTCCTCCCGCCCTATCCGACACAGGAACCTCCCGAAACAACCGTGTGTACCTAGTCACTTGTCGTGAGCTTCAAACCAAAGATTTAGTGCCAGATAATCATCTAGATATGAAACATTATCACGAGTACACGAGTAATTTCATAAGTAGGCTAAAGCTTACGGTATCGTAATATCCATAGATCTGTGGTTACGCCTCGAATGCTTTCGGAGTGATATGAAGATGAAAAACTCTGCCAACACTGTCTTGAATTGTTTTAAAGAGTTCCGTAGCTTTTCATTAAAAAGAACGAAAGATAACTTAAGAAGTTGGAAAACTCGCTCGCCCCACAATTAATTTGTTGTATTTCGCGATCTACATATGTAATATATTTATATCTCTACCTACTTTGTATAATTTGTTTGTATGTAAGTATAGATACTTCGGTCAAAAATTCCAGAAACTAACTAACATAACGCCGGTAGTAAAATAAATATATTATTGATAGTTAGTACCAACTTTCAAAAAATACCTGTCAAAGTTTCAAGACTTTCCCGCCATTTTTCATTAAATATTTGTTTTACTACTTTTTGTGTCACTTTGACAAAATAAAACCATAGACTTTAAAATCGTCTATCGAGAATTCTTCCTGGAAGAGCTAATAATGACCCTTAGATAGAAAATTGTATCAGTTCGGTAACTTTTTGCTTTTTTATTGGTAGATTCCGATTGACTCCTATTGTTTTCTTTTTATATTTATTCAAAAGGTTCTTTAACGACATAAATAACATAATAACACTAATAATGAGAATCGATTCGTTAGAAGTTTGATGAACTAGGTTCAGCCCGCGACTTCGTCCGCGTCAGAGTTAGGGGGTGAATTTTAGAAAATCCTTTCTTAGGGGATGCATACTAAGTATAATCTACCTCTCTGTCAAACTTCATGTTTATACGTCAAGCGGTTTTCGATATATATTATTTTGATGAGTGAGTGAGTGACCTTTCGCAATTATTTATTCAGATTTATCACTTACAGAAGTACACAGTACTACATACTCAAGCGTTGTTCCACACTCTAAATTATAATAAGCTGCATAATAAGTATATTCTGCGTTTTGTACATAAGATCACTATACATGGACATAAAAGGAGAAATAAACCAAATATAAAAAATAACATAAAAACACAGAATGAGGGTGGCTAACGAGTAGGTAGCTAGATACTATGACATTCTTAACATACCTATTTAATAGCTAAAATAAAAAATATATATATAACAAAGTTTATTTTAATAGTTTAAAACTTCAAAGAAAAACGCAGCACCGCCGCTAAATACCAACGGAACCCTAACAACCACAATAAAAGCTGTCTATAATTGGCAAATTAATTGGACTAACTTGAAATATTTTCTTTACTTACAAAGATGAATAGTAACCGCTAATATTGGCAAAAAGTGTTGTATTCATTAAGAGTAACAACCGGAGCAGGAAGCTGTGAGATTAGTGCGCGTGCGCCGTGAAGGCCGAAGATAAACGCTTCCTAACCACGTGCGATGGCACCCGACTGCCGACGAACTTGCACGATCATTAGCTGTTGCTGATTATTGTCTGTGATGTCAACGACAATTGCCTGTATAGCCTGTACTATCGCCACATGAAATATTTTGAAAAAAAAAAGTACGTTTATCTCGTCAACTAAAGTCAACTAAAGCTAACGGCCGTTTCCAATAACCTACCTATCTACAGTTGCGAAAATGCGAATAGATCGCTATCTTCGATTAACAGTAATATGGGCAAATGCAACCCAAACTTATTCAATATATCAAATATTATGTGATAATTAATGACCTCGTTGGTCTAGTGGTCGCAAGCGCGACTGCTGTGCATGAGGTCTTGGGTTCGATTCCCAGGTCGGGCAAAGTGATATTGGGTTTTTTCATCAGAAATTTCTCAGTAGCAGCCTTGGAGTCTGGATTTGTGCCCGGTTGATGGCAATAGGCTCGCCCCCTATTACATGGGACTAAAAACATAACTGGCGAAATGTGGGTGTACTAATGGGTACACCTCTGCCTAACCCTTCGGGGATTACAGGCGTGATGTTATGTGATGTAATTATACTATCTAATAAAAACAGATCAATGTAGGTACATCAAAACTAAAATAAAATAAAATTAATCATTACATATTAAAAATCATTAAAATGACTTTAAAAGAGTGTCCGTGGAGTGCCTCGCTTGTTCTTCTTCATAAAAATCTCAAGCAAGGCCTTACGTTTTGGAACGATCAGCTTCCATTTTCTGACTAACTAACCGACTCCTTTACAATTATTAAGTGCTTGGAAATGCTTTAGTTAAAAAAAAAGTACTTTGACTTTGACTTTGAAAAATGGAAGATATTATGACGGAGGCTTGTTCGTTTTTCAAGAATTAAACCTAATTTAAGTAGTCATTTGCTTCGTGTTATTAAAAAAACGAGGTCTAAGTATAGTCAAGGTTTTCATATTCCGAATATACAATAGAGCAAACTTAGTTCTACAAAACGGAAACGGTGTGACGATGAAAAATACAGATTATATTATCTAACATTTGGAGGTTAGTATGAAGTGTCAAGGATTTGTCACTGACATTAACCTTGCTGCAGTACGAAATTGTATGGTTATGTGGATGACTTCCATGTTGTCTGTTTCGGTATTATTATTATGCTTGAGCGGTACAGTCAGCAAGAAAAGTCCATTAAAATTTAATTTTTTAAATCTTAATTATTGTGCACAATATCAAGGGAAATACAAAATGGATGTAAAATCAATTCTTGGCTATTACCTAAACTGCTGAGAAGTAGTGTTTTGTTATTTCGTATTAATTTATTTCGACTTTTGTCGCTAGCCGTAAGTACCTAACAGAGGAAGAGGACTGTAAAATAACTTGAATAGATTTCTTTTATTAACCTTTTTTCCCACTGCTGGAAAAGGTGTAGAATAGAATAGAATACCATTAAAATTTCATTGAAACATTCAACTGTATTAAACGAATGAATGAGCAATAACTCAGCAAATTCTGATTCCGAGCGACCTTTTCAAAGGTGACCCAGAAATCGGATCACAATTCCAAACATGCTGACTATTCGTAACGGCTTTTATTTAAAATTCGAATGTCAGCCATTTTTGTACTAATGACAATCAATCAATCTGTAAACGGGACTTCATCACTTGCGTTTAGAAGATCCATTTATTCTTTGAAGACTGTAATTAATTAATTTAGAAAGGTAAAAATTATAGGTACGCTCTGGAAATTCCATCTTTTATATCTTACTCGTGGTATAAAAATGTATGTTTGTTACTTTATTACGCTTAAACGGCTGAACAGAATCAGCTGAAATTTGCCACAAATACAACCGTCGGGCAGTAGCCCACGCAGACATAACACATTGACGTAGCTTAAATAGGATATTTTTTTTATTCTGCCTCGTTGGTCTAGTGGTCGCAAAGCACGATTGCTGAGCATGAGGTCTTGTGTTCTATTTCCAGGTCGGGCAAAGTGTTATTAGGTTTTTCCGTCAGGAATATCTCAACAGCAGCCTCGGAGTCTGGATTTGTGCCCGGTTGATGATAATAGGCTCGCCCCCTTTTTTAAGGGACATAAGGACTGACGAAATAATAATAATATAAAACCCGCAGGGCAGCTTGTGGCGAGCTGTTGGGCAGTAGCGACCCCACGGACCTGACTCCCGGGAGAAGTCTTGTTCCTCATCTCTGGCTTGCCTTCATTGGCCGGCTAGAGTGAGCACTGACGAGGAACAGACCTCCCACCTCTATCTTGCCTTAATTGGCCGGTTAGAGTGGAAATCCGCGAGAGCATTCGTGCTCGGGGGAAGGAAGTATTCCAGTAAGACGCTGGTAGGGATCTTGACCGTACTTCCGGGATTGTCCCGATAGCCGTGGAATACCTCTCCATCCCCTAGCGCCTCAAGATATGTTGCCCCCTTGTCGCTACGTCACTTAGTGCTAGCGACTATTTTAGGGGGCCCATATAGTGAGTGTGCAAGTCACCCCCTGCCATTTTATCCATGTATACAAACATAGGTCCGGCAGGGGCCATAGTCACTTCATAGTTTCAGGTAACCAAGTCACTTTAGCAACCCATACCCATAGTCCAGTTCTCTTAGTTTCCATGTCCTGTAATAGTTCTGCACCAACCGAGGGTTGTTCTTGGGTGCACTTGCTTAGTGCATACAGGGATAATCGTCGGTTGGTGTCTCCTTTCATATAAAGCTACCTAAGGGGCCTCTGCGAGTTGGCCCCGGCCCCTCGTACGCCTTACAAAGGCCCGGGACCTCAGGGTCCCGAGATACAAAATGCATAAAAAATAATAATAATAATATCTTGGGACAACTCACACACGGCTATCTGATCCCAAGCTAAGCAGAGCTTGTGTTATGGTAACCAGACAACTGATATACATACTTATATAATTTATAAATACATACATATTATAGATAAATCACACCCAGACACAGAACTAACAATCATGCTCATCACACAAAGTTTGTCCTGGGTGGGAATCGAACCCACGACCTCCGGCTTAGCAGTCAGGGCCACTAACCACTAGACCAACAGGCCCGTCAAATGTGGGTGTACTAAATGGATACACCTCTGCCTAACCCTTCGGGGATTACAGTTGTGATGTTATGTGATATGATATTATTTATTTCGTTTTTGTGTTCCCGTGGCATAATTTAAGACATTTCTCATTTATGACATTAAATTACTCATTCGTTTTTGAGGGTTTAATTCTATAGTCTACGCAGACGAAGACGCGGGCAGAAACTAGTTATTTTACAATTTCAACCATCTCCTTTCCAAGTGATATTTAAAGTATGATTATTGACATTAGGTACATAGAAAGAAGGTTAATGGCGGCCCAGTATATGATTTCCCTGTATTTTGTAATTAGTTTTACAGTTAATACTTTCCGTAATTTCATCAAACAAAATGACTTACGGAAACGTGAAGAATTACTCGAAATTATCTTGCACTGCATTATTATTGCAATTTAACCTGGCCCTATAATAATAAAATCAGGTAAATACGACGAATTTAAGTGTCGGTTTACTAGTACAAAATCATTCTGGAAAACACTCTTCTGACGGTCTATTCTGTAACTTTCTTGAAGAGTTTATTTTGGTGATGTGAACTTGGGATGGGCTGTCGGCTCACTTCAAACTCACTTTTACTGAGGGAGATTTTTCAGAATAAAACTGTTTTTTCTTTGTTGTTGTATTGTCGCAGGGCCATAAAAACTACAGACAAATCAGAAGAATTAAAATTAAAAAGTTCTTTTAACTACATAAAATATTATATTAAATTTATTTATAAACCGGCACTTTTTTTTGTAACCTGGGGGACAATTTTACTAAATTTTTGGAAATAACTTGAGAATAACTAAAATCAAGTAGAAAACACGTAGGTATTTAACAAGCGAGTTCTAAAAATGAGGCACTATTTTTGTAAAATAATTGCCAGTATTTCATGCAAAATAAGCTCCACTAATGAGCTGAAACGCCTGAAAGGGACACATTTGACATTTAATTACCCCGGTTGGCCCCTTTCCCTTTTTGCGTGGGACAAAAATTCAAATAAAAACATGCCTCTCGCCCGACCACACACATTTGTTTATTTTGTCCAAATAATTTACTGGCATTTGGACGAGCTTATGTTACACATGACACCGACTTGTCAACATATGGGCCAATGGGGCCATCCTTAAAACAAAAGAACAACCCACCCATATAATGACTTAAAAGATTAAGTAACACCGTTTTCTAGGAACATTTCGAAACAAAGAATCGTATTGCTTTCAAAAATATTGCTCCGTTATTAGGGTTCCGTACGAAAGGTGCTAACGGGACCCTTACTAAGCCTCCGCTGAACGTCTGTCTTTCAGTAGATTTTTTCGGAGAATTGACTAAATGTGTATTATTATTGTCGCTATACCAACTAATAATAAAAATAAATACCTAAAAGATAAAAATTAAAGGTGGTCCCCATACTAAAGCCCTGTTTACGATGGTGCGAAACCCTTCGTGTGCAAGTCCGTCTCGCACTTGGGCAGTTTTTGTAATTAATGGTCACAATTTATCATAGAGAAACGGCAATGTAGCGAGAAATAGTAAAAACTTTTTATTTACACTCTTTTTTTGACACCTTTGACCTACGAAATGTTTGGAACCGTTTATCTGTCAATCTTTATAATGTGTTTACGACGACCGAAAGTATCAAATTACTGAAAGAGCAACGTAAATGATTCTGTAAAGATGGTTATCAAAATAATTACTTTGAGGCAAGTGAGATGCATTACGCTGCTTTCCTTAAAATTACTATAATTCCTCAGAACTTTTACACGTGAATAAATACCCCAATTTTGCGCTGCGGTAACTGTAAACGACTTCAAATGAGGCGGTATTAAATGACACGTCATTTTTGCAATTTCGAATTTTAAATTTGGAACATCCAAGATAAGGACTGGCTGTCCAAGGAATCAATTAAGACAATGCCCGTATTTTTCTTAAAAAAAATCGCATTCTAATTTCAACTTCAATCTGTCAAAAAACATTTTGACATTTAATTGAATTAGATTTCGAACGACTTTTTTAATTAAAAGATTTGGTTTTTAAATAAAATGATTTCCTTTGCTTGCTATCATGCACGCACTATGACATCTGTCAAAACAGCATTACGTAAAAACACATGAAAAAACTGTAAAAAATAATTACACAGGCAATTTCGGTGTTAATGAGTAATTAAATCAGTCTATTCCAGTTCCGAATAAAGATGTAAAGTGCTGCAATAATCATAAATATGCATTTTAACGAGCAAAGTCAGGCGACTTGTTACGTAGGTTAACATAATGTAGTATTTTTCTTACAATGTATGGCTAAATTTTGCGAGTTCAACGGCCAAGTAATTTTCTGCTGACCTACAGTTTTATGACCGAGTACTTATTCTTTGTTCTCAATTCTTTGATTTGGCACTTCCTTCTTATTTTCCCAGGACTGTAGCATAAGAATAAAAACATGCTGTTTTGTATGAACAAAAGTTTACGTAAGTATCATGTTTTTGTGGTAGCTAGTTAACTGTTCTTCCTGGTACTATTTACGGTTTTTAGGTTTGTCTGTCTGTCTGTCACAGGGCTGTAACTTTAGAACCGTAATTATTAGATACTTGATATTTTCACAGAGTGTGAAGATTGCAATAAAGATCAAAAATAAAAATAAAAATTAGAAGGAAGTTTCCATACAAGAAACGTGTTTTATTTGTGGGTAGTGTTAAATAATATTTTACAGTGGTACGGAACTACGGAACCCTTCGTGTGCAAGTTCGGCTCGCACTTGGCCGGTTTTTTTAGCTAGTTTCTTGGATGCGGTAGTCATTCTAACTTTTAATAAATGTAGGTAACTGTGTTAGAATTAATTAAAAATACAGTAATTATGAGCATTTACATTTTGTAATGAACATTAATAAAATGTAAATGCTCACATAAGTAATGTATACCAGTATAATGTATTATATACTGTATTTCACAGGGAAATACAGATATCAATGTGGCTATGCCAAATGCCTATGCTCAGCAGAGATGTAATAACAAGAAACACGTGTAGTAAGTACTTAAATATTTAGTTATGTGTCCAATTACTGTATTCGCCTTTCTTTGTCGGTAACCGACAAAACAGTGTGTCCCAAATTTTATATTGTAAACAATCCATAAATGGTGACCTAAGCAATCGTTACAATTTGAACTTGACACTATCGTACGCAACAGTCGTTTAAATGAGTCCATAACTCATTGTCTGTTAATAGATACTCCTTATTCGATACCCTTCTTTCTAGCCCTACAAAAAAGAGCAAAGAGCAAAAATAATGGGTCTATGTTTTATATTTTATCGCCAGCCAGCATCTTTTTACAATCTAACAAACCACGAACGAGTATTTACTCATCTACCAAATAAAGGCTTCCAATTTCAAATACAATTAAAATATTTGTTTCAACCACAGAGTTTAGAGGTTAAAATGAAGTTCATTATGTTGACGGTGGCAATGACATGCCACAAGTGGTTGACCTCACCAAATAATGGATTTATGGTTCAACAAACCATCTTTTTGATCGCCATTTTAACTGCAAACATCGTAAACCCTTCGATGTCTGTGTTTTTAGTGTGTTTACAACAATAACATTCTTTTTTTATTATGTTTTAGAACAATTTTGCCATCTATATCTTTAAATATCGTTAAATTAATGTCACCATTGTAGCGCCACGTTGTATACCGCTGCCCCTAGCACTTGCGCAATAACGTACAAAATTTAGATTGGAGCTTGATTGGAGTCGATTTTTTTAATTGGAAATAGGTACAACTAAGTTAATGGTAAACAATGGTAAAACTTTATTTGGATAAGTACAATTAGTATCAACTTTAAGTATAATTAAAGCCCTCGATAAAAACGAAATAAATAAAATGCGCGAAATAAGTACAAAGATCCAGAGAGAGAGAGAGAGTCCAACAAAAAGTAAAAAGATCATAGTTTCCCTTTCGCAAGAGACAGTATTATACTATAACAATACAACGACAACAATTTAAAAAGTACATGCCAATTTGAACCATATTGAATCCTCAATCGTCTCACTTGACATAATATATCCCTTATTCCACTCATCACATCATGTCTTAGGTCATCGCTCCCCGTGGGACAACTGCAGCACTAATTACATGCAGCACGAGTAGATAGGTACCCATACAAAGAAGTACAACCACCACGTGGGTTGTATGAACTTGTATGATTCCACTGCGCGATTAATCATTCATCCTTAATGTATTGTTTCGAGTGCAAGCTTTTAAACTTTTAATGCAAGAGAGGATTAATTAATTGGAGTGCTCTGAACTTTTAAGTGTTTGTTTATGTTCTAAAGTTGGAACAAAGGAGAGAATTGGATATTATTTTTAGGATGCTTTTTGTGGTTGATATTTTAGGGGCCACGACATGACAGTTAGAAAGAAATTTGTAAAACTACCGTCGACAAACATCTTAACCCGTCAGGCGATTTCCCTAGATTTACGTAAACGGTCAAAATGTTTACCTAATCTCACGATTTTTTTAAATGTTAGGTTGGCCTTCAGAAAAACGCATAATTCGCCAATATACAGCCAGAAACACGGTACATATTATAACTTCCCGGCTTCGTTATGAATTTACCTAGCTAATTATACCATTCAATAAGCAAACAAAACTCACCTGAACTCGCAGCGATGTGATTATGTTTTCATTTTAATAATTTTCACTCACTTTCACAGACACTTTCACAAAAAAAACCTACTATATATAAAAATAACATTTATTTTTTATTAAAAATAACATTTTTTAATTAACAATAACATTTTTTTATTAAAAATTCGTTTAGTTTTAGAAAAGAAAAGCAATAGAAGAAACAAAGAAAGAAAACATACCTATTTCTTTGGCACATGCCTTATGTCCTATCTAATACCTACACAACAAAACAAAAAAAAAGATTAAACTTAAAACTACACACTTAAAAAAACTACATATTAGATTTATACAAATTTCTGTAGTCATATTGTTTAACATTTCTTTGTTGGCTTGAACTTTGCACAATTTTCATTTTTTCTTATTAATTGTCTGGCTAATAATGTTCCCTTCAGTGTTTCATTCGATAAACTGTTTCTAAGTTTTGTTTTTAATTATTATAAGTAGTTTACTTCGCCGAATGCTCTTTCACAATCTGCACTAGAACGAAATAAATGCATGCAAATAATGCATAATGCATGTAATTATAATTAAGGCAAATTGAGCCAGTGTTATATAATTCTCAAATGGTTTTTTATACAGGGTAATTGAAAATATACCCGAAACCTTAAAAGGGGTCATTGTACTCATCATTATGAACAACTTTTACTATGGGACCAACCCTGAAATCATAAAAAACAGCTGATCCATACATTACAATCTTGTTATGTAGCATTTCTGAAGAGAACAGCAGATTTTTTTATAAAGCGAAAAGGCTTATTTACAAAGCGATTCTAAGCAATACAACATTAATCCTTATTCAATTAAGTAGCTTAAACACATTGTGCATTATTTAAATAAAGATCAATATGGCCCTTTACAGCATGTAATTTAAGGAATCTTTTCGCCTACTTTGCAAGTTCCCCCAAGTAACTTGTACGAAACGCGCCCTCTCATCTGATATCTTCTTTAAATGAACCTGTATTATCGTTTCTCGTGAATACCTTGTATAATTGTCTTGTAGTTGTCTTTGTGTTTTTTTTTTTCAAATTAATTTTGCTGTTTAACGCTCGTACTTTAATTTGCACCTACCATGAGTACCATGTTATCTCTTCACCACCTTTGGTTGACTGTTAGAGAATGCCTAAGGCATTATGTCCACCTTTGTACTTTTGTTGCATATAGTTTAAATAAATAATAAATAAATAAATTACATAATTTTTGAGAACTGAAACCATAAAACACTAACTGAAACTTGCGACAAAATCGCAATAAGAAACTAGTATCTTAAATATTTCTTACAATACAAGGTGTAAAATTCAATGCTAATTTTATCTTTCCACCCTGTATACATTTACAAATCCAGAGATGTTATTCCCAATAGAAATAAAACAGAAGAACTAGGGTTAACATCCTTCTACTTAGTGTGCGAACATCCAGCTGTCATCCTCATTGGCATAATGATAGGTCACGATATGATATCCGATTCTCATAGCCGTTAGAAGTAACCCCTCGACAAACTGTTGCGTGCTCTCTACTCTTAATCCGCGTATCCTGTTGCCAAGAGGGGATCTAATGTCATGCGGGATTGGATGCGGAAGGGTACCTATTACGTCAGTGTGTACACTCCCGGATTCATATCCATGTCTGTATTTCCATGGGTAGGTTGTAGAGTCTTAAAACATCAAAATAGTGAGACAATTTGTTTTTCTCAAATAACTTCTGCTCGTAAACCGCTTGACGTATAAGGGAGGGCAGGGAGGTAGTTTATAGTTAGAAGATACCCTCTAAGAGGATGAAACGGAGGTCCAAAGTTTGTATGGAAAAACATAGGAGAATCGTAGGAGTACACTAAGGCTGGTTTTAGAGTCACGCTAACGCATAGGTGTCAGCGCCAACGGTCAGCGTCACTATAAAACCAACCTGTGAGTAGACAAAGTCGCGAGAAAAAGCTAGTTTATTAGTATAGGTAAGTTCAATATCAATTAAAACTTATGTGTATTCAAAAGCGAAGAAATGTAGAACTTGCTTAAATCAGGTTTAATAAAATAAAAATACTCGACGATTAAAAAACATAACATCATACAGACTTGCAAGCAGCAGTGTAAAACAACTTTTTGTTCATCTTCCAAAACCACGCTTCTAATTTTAAAGTGACATCATCATTATCAATTAACACGATGAGTTTAATTAATTTACGTACGCTTACATAATTAAGTAGCTATGTATGTGTACGTACCATAGATAAGTAATGATTGATCATCTGTCGGATCGATGATTAGCATGAGTTTTTGTATCATCATTAACGATGGGACATGATCATTAATTTTTAATCCGTCAATTCAATGATTGTGCAGATTAAATTAGTTAATTTATTTCTTTGTTCGTTAGAGAGAGAAAAAAGGTCAATAGTAATATAATGACCGATACTTAAACAATGATTGTACTCATGATATCAAATAACTTTCCCAAAGAAATTATATTTTTTTAATGTAATAACCGCGTTACTGCAATCTCTGCAATAAATACAAACAGCTGTAATTTAATTTGGTTGTCATTTTATGCAAACAAAACTATTAAACCTTTACCGTGCATTATTCATTTTCGCTCAACCACGAGTATCAACATCAATTAGTACTTGGTAGTCACATGTGAGCTGTTAATGACACAACGGATTCTTAATTCAAAAGTTGATGTGACAACTGTCAAAAACTTCAAACTTGTCAAAACACCCTCTTGTATTATTTGATAAAGTCATTGTACCAATCACACGAATCCATCATGTCTACAGCCATCTTTCCCATCTAACCATAAAACTGCTGATATTCTAAATTCAAAAGATCCCTAGAGACTAGCTCCGAGCACGTGCTTGAACTTATACTGTCATGTCAACCCCCCATTGGCTTTCGATACAAAGTGGTGGGTCGTGCCAAACAGCTCGCCTAAACGTCTGGCAGACTTCCAAGTCTACAGTACTTAAGTACCGACTACTGTGCCAAGGTTTAAGCTTTGTTACAGTGTTAGCTAAGCGATGCTATATGATTGCTATGTATCGTATACACCTATATAATATCCAGTCATGGATTTTCACTAGCAAAACATTCTGGTAATTTTACAAATGTGTTAGGACTGTTGGCTTATTTCTGTATGCATAGCATGCACGGGGACCCTATTTGTAAACTTTTTCAAGCAGTGAATCATAATTAATCATCATTATTCATCTATAATTATAACGTGAGGACACTGTCACATTAAAAGCATCAATAATTATGCCCAAGGTAACACCTTAATGTGATGCCTATTATGTTCGTTAAAATCCAAAAACGCGCTTTTATTCGCTACACTTGCATTTATACGTTCTGAAAGTTTGACATGAAACGTTTTATATTATCGCCTATCTTGAAACGGACCGTCACCTTATAATAAGAGTTCATTGACTTCATCGAACAACCATTTACAATCCGAATTGTATTGTATATGTCGCGACTACACTTACTTACAGTACTGTGAACAAAAAAAAATGGATCGCAAAAACGAAGTAAGTGGACCTACCTACTTATATGTATAAGTTCTTGAACAATAGACGAAAGGTACTATCAACATACATACAGACGTAGCGTACTACCTAATTGAGGTAGTGACATGACAAAGTTTTTTTTCACTGACATTGTCTATGGACAGAACCTAATACAAAAATCTGCCACCATAATACAGAAAAAAAGCTTTTTTACAAAAAAAAGATTACCGCCTTCAAAAACCACAAAATAAAAAATAACTTTAGCTTGGAAGTCGGCGGCTTTGGTTTTGTTTCTTGTTATGTAGGTATTGCCACCGACTTCCACCTCGAGAACCTCCTCCTTTTTGAAGTCGGTTGAAAATGGTCGACGAATAAAACACGTTTCATAAAATTATTAAGCTTATTTCAATCGATAACTGATACTTAATATGGCAGTTGTCACACGTTTTGACAGATTTTTTTTATGCAATTTGAAGTAAATGGTATCTACTTAAGTTTAAGTGTATGATTTGCATACACTTGCAAACTCGGTTGTCAGCGTGACATTGCTTAATTTATTCTTGTTTATGCATGTGACTTGAGTAGGTTCTCAATGGTCATCACAACAAATCAACTTTTGTTTTGCATAGCTTCTGCCCGCGACATCATACGCCACAACGTTAATATGTATACCTATTACCACGGGAATACGTGGAAAAGTATGGCACATCCATTCATCCATCCTCAATAACTTTCACGTTTATAACAGTAGTAGTATCAAGTTGTTGAACAACACCTATGCCTTCTCTGTAGGTATGAGAAGAGACTTTTGTCCTGCAGTGGGTCAATAAAAGGCTGGTATTACTATAACTCTGTAACTCAAAGTATTTGTTAATTTTATTCTTGACTATCTTTTGGCCGCGACTTCGCTCGCGTTAAATTCGCGTAAATTAGTGTACTCCTAATTTTCGCCTAAGTTTTTCCACACAAACTTTGAACCTCCGTTTAATTCCCTTTGGGGGGTGAATTTAAAAAAAAAATCTTCTCTTAGCGGATAAAAAGAAAGACACCTGTCTTTCATCTTTAAATACGCCAAGGGAGTGAGTGACGTTCCGCTTTTAATTTAGATACTAAACCATATGAATAAGCGACTAAAAGATTTTCCAATTGGCAAAACTGCTCAAGCAACCCTTTCAGCTTAATTTTGAAAATACAATCACGAAGAATAATTGAATTGGCGACTTTTACCCTTCAATTAATGCCATTAATTGCCACCAGTTAAACCCAATCAAAGAATGATTTAACTTGATTATTTTTGGAAAAAATCAGAGAGGGATTCTTAATTTGATTAAGGAGACTTCAGAAATTATAATTGAAGTTTTAAAATACATGGTGAAACAAAAAATATCTAGGCACAGACGACAGCGCATTAAGGTAAACACTGCAGCATCTTATACGGTTGTTATAAGAGCGATTTTACAACAAAAATAGTACAGTCTGGTATGCTGGCGACTGTACGTCTGCAGCAAAAATCTCATGAGAAATAAATGCTAGTCAAACAAGTCAATATTAATTACACTTCCACCAAAAAGTACTTGGTCCGTTGGCCTCGTGATCGCAAGCGTGACCGTTGACTGTGAGGCCCTAGGTTCGATGCCCAAGTCGGACAAAAAGTGTGATTGGGTTTTTCTATTAGACATATCTCAGTAGCAGCCCGAAGGCGGGAGATAATGATGCACATATCACCACTCTCGCACCTAGAAAATTACATAAAGTCGTTCGTCCTTCTCTTGATTGCTCGCCGCCGCCGGTCGTGTCAGATTGTCCCAGACTATGAGAATAAGGGACTCTCCCCTGCCGGGGTCGCGGGACGCCTTAACAGGATACCGTGGCCCTGGAACGCAAAGGCCAACGGAAGGAACAGGTTGGTCAGTAAAAGTCTTAAAGTTCCCTTCGCTCCACCCAGGGCGGAAGGTCTCATTAGATGATTTTTACCACCCCAAAAAAAAGGATTCTTCCCTTACCCTACTAACTTACAAGTGTTCAGGAAAACACAAGTGCACTATAATATACTAAACACTTGTGCACTATAATATTTCCTGTGTACCTACTTAGTCTCCATTAAGATGGCCGCTGTGACCTAAATTCCGTCAGAAGAATAATTATTATTATTACTTATACTTATCGCCGTTTACAAAGCCAACTAATGTACCCACCATCAGATCTTCATTAAGACTTTTAAAAACAGAATGTCGGTAATTACTCATTGTCTTAGAAAGCTCGTGATACGGAGTGAATGGCTCGCGGTGTCAATGACACGACACTACGTTGACATTGGAAGTCTATGCAATACTATGGTACTGGTGGTAAAAATCATCAAATTACTGGAAAGGACTGTCAGACTTTTACTGACTAAAAAACCACCCTGTTCCTTCTGTTGCCCTTTACGTTCCAGGGCCACGGTATCGTGTTAAGACATCCCGCAATCCCGGCAGGCGTTGGCCCCGTTGGGGGCCCCGTCCCTGTGCTGACAGCTCTTTGTGGCGCACGCGAACAGTACGCGCCGTCAACCTGGGCTTGGTCCTTGATCGGACGGCGAGGTACTGGGGGCCTACCACCATCTCTTAAAACAGTACCATTTTTTTAACTCAAGGAAATGAGACCGATGGTGTAAATTTTCTCATCCTCCCATGAAAAAGGAGGATTCTCCGACCAGACGAGTGTTATGTCTGGTGGGTTATTGCCCGACGGTTGTTGTCGGCATTTTGTATATTGCTGATGTCGCGCCAAACTGTGATTGCACAACGTAGAACAGTAGAAATTGTCAGTTGTAGTTCCTATCCTGGGCGATAGATGTCGCTACAATTTCTGTTGATGAATTTTCGATTCTTGGCAGTGAACCGAGCGTTGGAAATCCAACAGTGCACAAGGTAAAGAAATATTAATATAATACTGTATTAAAATATGGGGGTAGGCGCACTGGTTCTTCTTTAAAGCCTCACGAAATAATTAACAGACGGTAGTCATTAGTTGTTGGATAGGTTTTAAATGTTATAGCCGGAATATTAAGTCAAGTCAGCCAATTTAAATGATCAGAATTGGCATTTTAGTGTTTATCGTTTTGTTGTTATTGTGTTGCTATAGAGTCGATTCAAGTGGTCAAAATTGTCATGTAGCGTGTCGTTTTGTTGTTTTCGTGCTGTTATGATGTCGCTTGCATATAGGTAAGTGGAAAATGTTTCATTATTTTTTTAAATTTCTACTCTGTTTTGTTCTGATTAAAAGAACTCGTCAAGTTTTATTGGTCACCACTGTACGTTTTCAGCAAACACAACAGCACGGGTTAAATGTAACGAAAATTCAATCACTGAAAAATGTACCTTTTTCTGTAGTAATTACAGTTCAAATTTTACCGGTTTTTCAAAACTGCACGTGTCATCGCGTCAATTTCAGCTGACCCTAAATCGACCATAAAACATGCAAACACAATCTGGCTGAAAATCTGTAAACTAAAAGAATATTGATACTATTCTAATACTATTCATAACAAAATTTCCATAAAGTGCATCGACATATTAATCTAATCTCGCATCAGATAACATAATCGAGACATGATTGACACATCCCTCTAGGGGCTATCACCCGAGTATTAAGTACATTCATAACTTTTATCTACATAGCTAACTTATCACTATAGTCCGAGAGCCAACAGCCGCCAGACCTACGTCATCTTAATATTTTGAGAATAGATTCAGGATTATGTCATTTACAATGCATACTTACTATTTTCAATGGTCCAGAATTGGTAGTAGCAAGACCCGCTGTTCTTTTATGATTAATTTCGTTGTAAAATCCAATCCAAGATAGTTGAATCGTTCCTCCGTCCCTCCGATGCTCGTCAAGCTTCATTGCCTCGACGATTTTCTGGTGGTTACAACTGTTGGTTCTGGCTTTCTGGAGTTGCAGTGGTAGGGAATAGTGTTGCGGGCTTGTCCCACTTATAAAGATTATATAAAAATAATTAATTATATAATGAGGCGAAAGGAGTATGTAAGGATCGTAGCAGGTGGCGTTCTATAGTTTCTGCCTACCCCCATGGGAAAAAGGCGTGAGTTTATGTATGTATAAAAATAATTATAATCTTCAAATATTTAAAAAAAAAAAAACAGAAAATAATCATTTTTGTGATAGGAAATAAGTAAGTAAAATGTAGCATTATTTTATTGTAAGCTACGCTTAATGGCACGTAATGATTAAGTATGTTTATGAATCGTTTGATTATGTTTTCTCTGTTAATAAAAATGAAATTATTTTGACGAATTAAATATCTCTATCTATACTCTGGGATCTTGGATTATAAGAGCCATCAGTCAAATATTAAGAACATTCACACGTTTTATCGACATGTAACGTAGTAGGTATTACAACATCGATACGTAGACTTCTTTTGTTTTGTTCTTTCGACCTTAATATTTACCTATCAATATAATGTATTACATTATGTTTCGTAAGGTACCTTGAAACTCGTGGTCTCTCGCAAGCAAAGGGTTCTATGCTTTCAACCTTGAAAGTTAATATCAAGATACGTACCTACGTTGTGTCAAAGAACTATAACGGCTTTCACTACGCACCTTGCTATGCTGAAACTACTTATCAGTTAAAATTTGAACATAGAACGTGCTGTCAAAATTGGAACGCAATCGTTATTTGAAATCAAGGACTGTCACTGACAAACATTTTATAATACGATTAACAATAAACAACAATCAACAAGAACAACAAGAACAAGTATTTACCTTTTTTTTTCTTTTTCATGGCATTAAAATCTTTAACAATTTTTTTTATCACCTAGACATTTAGATAGTTTTTCCTTCAGTCTGACAGCCAGGAAGCACGGTCTAACCTTCACGGTGTGTGCTCCAATTGTCAATACATCAGTAAGAAATGCTTACCGTTAGTTTTTCTAAAAAACTTAATTCAATGGACATTTTAATGCCGGCCATTTTTGTTTGTAGGTAAGATTGCCGTTCTTCTTAGTAATTTATTTGTTTATTTAAACTTTATGCAACAAAAATACAAAGGCGGACTTCATAGGCAATAGGCATTCTCTAACAGTCAACCAAAGGAATGCCTATTGGTAATTATCTAAACGTTATCTCCCTGATATCTCATGAAAATGATGTTTTGTCATTCTGCGGTCAACATAATTTGACGTCAACGCTTCTGCATCATATTCCACAAACATACCATAATAGAAAACCTGATCGTATGGCAATAACAATATGACATGACGTGCAGGCTAACTTGAAACTTAAAATTCTCGGAACTAATGTTAATATCAACATAATAATATCATCAAACATCTAATGTCGCTTACAAAAACAAATAATAAAATCATTCACATATAAAACTCAATTCAACTATAAATACAACTTTAAGATTAAAATCCTTTTAAGTTCAGTCGTTTATACGTCACGAGGTAATAAAAATGGTGGACGTAAACTTCATCGTTTCAGATGGAGTAGGAGACTATAGGACAGGCGAATGGACATAAAAACAAAAACATATACGATCACATATACACATATACCTAACGCATCGTAAAACTTGCATTAGAAAGTGATTACTGAACGTAAACAGTATAGATGAGTAGAAAAGTGTTTTGTAAAATTTAAATGATTTTAAAATATTGATACTTGCACATTATAATAATATTTTAAAATCTGTAGCTAGCAGGAACTTAACAATTTAAAATTAATTATTATTTTATTACTCGTTATTAAATTAAATGTTTATAAGACATTCTAGCAAATTAATTTTGCATTTAAATACATGAGTAGAACAGTTAAAGACTAATTATTATGATTTTCCGACTACATTTTGTAGTACCTATCATAAAATCATACTCGAATATTTAAAGTACTCATTATTGCATAGTAGCTGAGTATTAAGGAACTGGTTCTCAGTAATAACGAGTATAACACTGATTGACTTGTTATATCATGTTCTATTTGCATAATAATGCTAACTCTAGATCTAGGGCCATGTTCATTAGCAACTACATTGACTGCAAGTAGTAATTAACTACCTCAGAATACTCATAAATTATCGCAGACCCAAAATATTATGTACAGCCTACTAGTTATTAAGGAACTGAACTGACATAGATAAAATCCAAGCACGTTAATTTTTTTATCTTATTATTGCTGAATGTAATGAAATAGTCGTATGTTCTAATAGAAAGTAATGTACACAATTATTATGATAGAGATACTTGATACATAAGCGTGATCTGTAAAATGAAGGTTGACCGATAGCAACCAAAATTAAAATTAAAATTTATAAAAAAAAACCCACAAAATCTGTTGGCCGTAGCCATGTGGCCAAAGTGCAACCAAACCGTAAGCAACCCATCCATAATAGCCTTTACAATTATAAAAAAAAAATCTTATATAGTCAAACACTTTTGCCGGCGACCATACTTTTATTCAATACCAAAGACTACAGACTTCAAGTACTTGTCTGTTTGGTGTCTGTTAAGAATACTTTAAGATAAAACCTCTATGCTTCAGGAACTTTATAGTTATTGAATTTTCTATTGTCCTTTCACGTGTACAGCCATAAAATATTTGAAAACGTTCTTAAAAAGTAAATAGAAAACGAATAAAAAGCCTGTTTGAATTTTTTGTTCAAACTTTTTATCGGTTTTGGAAGCTTTTTTGTGTGTTTGCAAAGAGATTATATTTTTTTAAGTAAACACAATAGGCATAGATAAAAAAACTCTTGGCGCCATAGAGGAATGTTTTCTTTTTTTGTAAACGTTTATGAGTAATTGTAACTTTTGTAATTGTTCAATATCTTATCAGTGATTCGTAAGTGGTTCTTTACGCAAAATAATTTTGGTTAAAGTGGGTGACTTAATGGAGATACGACACTTCAATTCTGTGAATAACTTTGACAATGCTATCCAAATACAGAAAGTGGACGTCTAGACACAGTAAAAGCTTTTTTACAAAAAAATAGTACCGCCTTCAAAAATCACAAAATAAAAAAATAACTTTAGTTTGGAAGTCGGCGGCTTTGGTTTTGTTTCTTGTTATGTAGGTATTGCCACCGACTTCCAAGCTAAAGTTATTTTTTTATTTTGTGATTTTTGAAGGCGGTACTATTTTTTTGTAAAAAAGCTTTTTATTTTTCACTTTTTAGTGCTTGTGTGTTAATGTTTGAAATCCTTACATAAAGCCCTTTCAAACAATACCACACACGATATATTTAATTTTGGTAATTGGTAGGAGGGGGGTTGACGTACCCCCTCCCCACTTCCTTTAGTCAGTCATCGACTACACGTATAAACAAAGCAATTTTTCTTGTTACGGCGGTTCTGCTGTGATTTTACAAGGAGTTCCGTTTCATATCTCCAAAGTTCATCATCAGATCATGACAATATTCCTATGGGACCTATTCGGGACTATACTCTTTCAAACAAAAAAAGAATCATCCAAATCGATTCATAATTGGCGGAGTAATCGTTGAACAAACACACAAAAAAAAAAAAAAAAAAATACGCGTCGAATTGAGAACCTCCTCCTTTTTGAAGTCGGTTGAAAATAGGGACCTGTGTGTCACCAACGAAAACATAAAGGATATCTACATTCATTCGTGATACATAAATTATTTACAGATTGTATTTGGGATAGGGTGACTCATTGGGGGTTAAAAAGAATGTATCAAATGGTACATATATACCTAACTAGTTACATTTACATTTTGATTGATTGAAAACATAGGTAATTCATTGTGTCAGATAGCTAAAAATACTCTTGTTCTTAGGCAATGCTTAGGTATAGGTCATGCGGACAATACTTTTACTGCAGTAGTAATATACGTATAAGTAACATATCGATATGAACGTACTATCAAGAAACAAAACACAATAAAAAAATATTTATATTTACAAAATTCCTTCAAATACTCTTCCTCGATAGCGTTTGTTTATTCTTCGGCGCGTGCGCAAACCTCGACGCCATCACGTACGCACTTCGCCTTCGAAGAAACATCAAAACGCATGGCCGTATCGAATGGCGGCTCAGTATCGAATGAGTGGTATCGAGATCAATAACGGTAATCGATAAAGAGTGTGTGTGTGTTCGATTATCGATTTTTGGATCACCTAATGATCTAGATTAATGGGATTAGTTTTATATAAACTTTTCAAATTTTATTTAGTTAAGTAGAGGCCGTGATTCATATCGTGGCGGAGTGTGAGCGGAAAGGAGTAATTATTTGATAAGAAACAATATAGATGTACTTAATGTACTGCCTCGTTGGTCTAGTGGTCGCAAGCGCGACTGCTGTGCATGAGGTCTTGGGTTCGATTCCCAGGTCACGCAAAGTGTTATTGGGTTTTTCCATCAGCAATTTCTCAGTAGCAGCCTCGGAGTCTGGATTTGTGCCCGGTTGATGGCAATAGGCTCGCCCCCTATTACATGGGACTAAAAACATAACTGGCGAAATGTGGGTGTACTAATGGGTACACCTCTGCCTAACCCTTCGGGGATTGCAGGCGTGATGTTATGTATGTATGTATGTAATGTTGGTATTTTTCATAGCATCTTATCTGCTCCTTTGTCTAGGATGGCCAAGGAGTTATATAATTTAGTTAACATAGGAATTAGGCGTAGATGATGTTTATAGAATACCCCTATGAGAGTGACATGTTCATAGTGATCAAACCCTCTATAAAAAATAAAGATTAAAAAAAATATTCATTACAAACTTCGACACATAACATAACATCACGCCTGTAATCCCCGAAGGGTTAGGCAGAGGTGCACCCATTAGTACACCCACATTTCGCCAGTTATGTTTTTAGTCCCATGTAATAGGGGGCGAGCCTATTGCCATCATCCGGGCACAAATCCAGACTCCGAGGCTGCTACTGAGAAATTCCTGTAGGAAAAACCCAATAACACTTTGCCCGACCTGGGAATCGAACCCAAGACCTCATGCACAGCAGTCGCACTTGCGACCACTAGACCAACGAGGCAGTCCAAACTTCGAATGTGTGTTTTTTTTCATCCGTGTTAAGCTACGTCTTTGATTACTGCTCCACAAACTTGGGTCGTAGCGGGATGTTAATATAGCCTATACTTACTATTCTTCATGAATCTGGCTTATACTGCTAAAAGATTTTTCCAATCCGACTGGTAAATTTCCCGATATTAGCGCTTTTAAACGAACTCACAAAAAAATAATCTCTTTAGCTTTATTAGTCTACTAGCTCTTGCCAGCGACTTCGTCCGCGCAAAAATAAAATAAAATATAGCCTATGTCACTAGCAGATAAAATAGCAATCCAATGGTGAAAGAATTTTTAAAAACGGTCCAGTAGTTTTTAAGTTTATCCATTACCAACAAACAAAAATAAAAAGACTGCCTCGTTGGTCTAGTGGTCGCAAGCGCGAACTGCTGTGCATGAGGTCTTGGGTTCGATTACCAGGTCGGGCAAAGTGTTATTGGGTTTTTCCATCAGGAATTTCTCAGTAGCAGCCTCGGAGTCTGGATTTATGCCCGGTTGATGGCAATTGGCTCGCCCCCTATTACATGGGACTAAAAACATAACTGGCGAAATGTGGGTGTACTAATGGTACACCTCTGCCTAACCCTTCGGGGATTACAGGCGTGATGTACGATTTACATTTAGTCTAGGTTTCCTTTGTTTTACTTCAGCGATGTCAGCCAAAGATAAACTTACATACCTACCTATGAATTGAAAAAGACACTTGCCCGGAAATTTTGGAGTTACTAGCTCGTTTTTCTCCATAGAGGCCTACCTCCGTTTTGGAACGAGCAACTAGCTTCAACTTTCGGACTAACTGACCGACTCTTTGACAATTCAAAAGTGCCTGTAATTGAAATATATTTTTTTACTTTGGCTTTAATTGAACCAACAACGACGTAAATAAAAAAAAAGTCTACCTTACTATCACCAAGGATCCCTAAAAACATTCAATACCACTATCATCCTAAAGATCTCTAACATAATAAGGCTTCACCTACCCACTACATCTGTAAGCCAATCACACAAGCGCTCGTACACCTGCGCATGCGAGTCCCCGTGAGGTATTGCGGTTAAGCAGCGCCCGCGCAGTATCACTTATCGTAAACACGAGATGCCGTGACAACCACACTCACGTTGGACAAGACGTGGTCAGCATTGATAGTAAGTACCTACACTACCTACCTTTATGTCGTATTGTCCCACTGCTGGGCAAAGGCCTCTTCTCGTACAAAGAAGGCACGTGCATTGATTACCCTTGCTCTAGACAGATTTTAGACTTATATTAATTACTAGCTTATGCCCGCGACCTCGATTGCGGACGGTAGGCGCAGATTAAAAAGTAGCCTATGGTGCCGATTCCCTTGTTCACAAACTAGACTAAATTTAAAGAATTGACATCTCTTACCAACATACAGCGAAAGGAAAGGACGGTGACATTAAAGAACTAAGTTAGCGATGTCAAATTAGTTTTGCCTTGAACTTTTCCGTATTTTTAATCCATACGTTTTAAGATATCAACTATAATTGTATGGATGTGTCAGATTGACTAAATTTGACAGCTCTTATTTACATTAGTCTCTTTCTTGTTTCATTGGACAGAAAAAGATGGAAATAGTCTAATTTTAATTTAGTTTGTGACCAAGGGAATCGGCACCACAGTCGTTCTGGGGTTCTTACCAACTTTCTTACCCCGTACCAATTTTCATCAAAATCGGTTCAGTGGTTTAGTAGTGAAAGCGTAACAAACAGGCAAACAGACAGAGTTAGTTTCGTATTTATAATATTATTATGGATAAGTCCAGGGTTTTTCACTGTTTTCTTTCACCGAAAAGAACACTATCTAAGTACCTACCTATAAAGGGTATGCATCCATTTAAACTGCATTTTTTATTTTTTGTTTGTCTGTCTGTCTGTTTGTTCTGGCTAATCTCTTTGACAGGGCTTTCACAAAAGTATCAGAGATCCGCGCAAAAAAAAAAACAGCGGAAAAACCAACATATCGCGGGCCAGTAAGTCATAAAATCGCATAATTAAAGAAAGAAACGCGATCAATAGAGCGCGTCTGCCATGGCGCTGTACTACTTTTACATTCCTCGACCATTCATACGCAATACTTACGTTGTTTACACGTTTCTGGGCAAAAAACTGGACAAACAGGCTTGGCTGGGCGATGGCTAATGGCTGTATACACGAAAGAGATGGTGTAACATTAATTTGTTCAAGTCTTTTATGATTTGTAGTTCTAGACTTTGTTTTTAGGGTTCCGTAGTTTCGGAACCTTTATAAGTTAGAAGTAGAATCACTCGTTATAAAGTATGCATTATTATCTTACATCGAATCATAAAACAATTTAATTTGTGAAGTGCTTTGAATACCTTGTGTTATTTTTATTTTTTGTATATTTTCTTTTACATAGGTAGGTGTTTTATTATGGATTAAGATTTGAGTTTTTTTTTTTTTGTAGTTACCGTTCTTAAGTGGAGTAGCAATCTCACAAAGCAATAGATTGACATTTTTTAACATAGACCTTTCGACTCCGTGAGCGAATTCTGAGGTGTATTAATACATTTATAATCACTTTACACACAGATAATGTAGGTACGGCATGAACCGCGTGTTCATAGCAATTCAAACCTTAGCATGCTACTGCACTTATGACCGTTTACTGTACATAAATGGGGGTGAGTTAGGGGTATTGTTTTACAATTAAACGTTCACCACTTATTTACTTAGGTAGATAGGTGATTATACTAATGTAAAAAGTACAAGCACATAATATCTGCATTATAATACTATGAATCATCGTCCCCATCATAATAACAATAACAAGCCTACGCAAATTCCATTACATGATTTATATCTTAAGTATTTTTTTTTTTTTTTACTATTAACACTTAACATTCTAATTGGTAATAATAATAATTACACATTACAACTGATGCCAATCTAAGAAGGAAATAAACATTTGATAAAACAAAAAAAAGCAAAAAGTTTATTCTTTTGTTTAAGTTTTGGGAAGTGTTTTAGGTTTGGTACAAACTAAGCAATTGTTCTCGAGCAGATTTTGATTAATTTAAAATGAACTGAAACGTTATAATTATAGGGCTAAAAATTGCATGATTGCGCAAGAGAACTAGTGTCGCGCGGATTAATATTTCGCTCACAATTTTTAATTGTATTTATGACCAGCTTTTGCCCGTGACTTCGTCTGCGTAAATGTCGGTTATCGCGGATGTAGGGAAAGTACATACAATAGCTTATAATAAGTCCTTTCTTGCGGTTCAAACTTAACAATGTACTTATTAAATTTTATCAAAATCAGTTCACGGATTTGGTCGTAAAAGCGTAACAGACAGACAGAAACTTTTGCTTTTATAATATGTATTAATATATGATATTGATATATTTTAGTTCAATACTAACATACACAGCTGAGGAATTTGTTTGAAAGCGCTTATCTAAGGAAACCCAAGTCCGATTTTAATAAATCTTATTGCGTTACATAGCCCGTTTCTCAAGGAAGGTGTCAAGCTATATAACATCACGCTACCACCCACGGGAGCGAAACAGTAATCAAAGACGTAACAGGGTTGAAACCGCTGGGTATAACCGTGTAACTGCTCTGTTTGCGCTGCTCCTTAGACGGACGGACGTACTCGTATTTATTAATTCAGTAACTCTTATTGTTAAGCTATTAAGGTATCATTTATTTATTGTTTTAATATGAATCATCGTTTAAAACTTATGTCGAAGTTAAAACGTTTGATAAAGATCTCCTTTGTTTTAAACACGATTAAAAAAAAACACGTGGCTGTGTTTAGTTTTGTTAGCCTACCTTGAAATGAATGTACTTTAGACAAATCTACCTTAGTTTTTTTTTATTTGAAATATTTTTATATCTTCCTCATTTTGACTGTATTTTTTTAACGTGTATTGTTTTGACTTGAGTTTGCCATAAACCTGCCTATTTTTAATAATATACCAAATAATATTGGTACTTAATATATCAAAAATATATTACTTAAGCATAGGTCAACTGGACCTTGAGGGTGGTGAAGTTGGAGGCGCGACATAGCACCAATTTTAACTCATTTGTTGTGCGCGTTCCGACCCAACATTTGATGACCTTTCTCAAGGAAGAGTTTTGGCCGAAAGGTGTGCTGTATCGGCGTTTCCGCGGCCAGCTACGCGACACCTCGCAGCGTAACACGACGCCGACACTTCGTGTTCAGTAGTTTATAAGTTTATTGTTAAAATATGTATTAGTTTATAGTTATTGTACTTATTTATGTATTTGTGTTTTATGGGCTTTAGTTGCCTGAAATAAAGGTTTATTATTATTATTATAGCTAGAATTTTGAGTAAACCTCTCTAGGTTTACTCAAAATTCTAGCTATGCTAAATAAAAACTACTAACACTAAATATGTGGTTAAGAAGGTATGCTAACTTGCTAAATTCAAAGCTCGATCATTTTTCAGGTATCGCTTACAAAATGTATATTGAGTAGGTACCTATAGCATAGCTATATTATTTACTTACCTACGTTCAAGTGTAACGGTTACATAGATTTTATTTTATAATATTTTTATTTACTGCCGTATACTAGGTACACAGTCAGGTACTTGTTGCAGTCGTGTGACACATAATAATGTGTCTTTATTCGAGAATTTTTTTTTTGATCCTTAAACAGGTACTTTCGGTAGGCCAAAGCTTCAGCCAGTCAATTAGTACCTTGCTAAAATAAAACAGTATCTAAATAACAACAAAACGGAAACACATCAATTACCTCAACCAATTATTGATTCAATTTATCGATGGCAGCCGGCAAATTGCAGTGAACAAGTAAAGAAAACAACCAAACAAACCTACTGTGCTAATAATAATATCGATACACCTTACAAGGCGTGTCCAGTCCCATCTGGGAATAGTGGAGTAGTATACTACGATACTATCGTTATGAAAGTGCACCTGACGAGAGCGTAGGGCTGCTGAGTCATCGGGGAAAAATTCGAGGAGTAAAATAAAAACTAACATTAACTTTGTAATAATTAAAAAAAAGAAAACACAATGATATGGATTTTACTATAATAGGTATTTTTATTGTCATGTGTTTTTGGTTTAACACTTTTTAAATCTTTTATTTATCATATTATAACACTTAAAAAAATAAAGGTATGTAATAGAGTAAAAGGATAATTATAATAGTATGGCGAAGGGGGTATTTAATTCTAAATGAAACTATCCAGACACGATTTAAGTTATTGCAATTTGATTTGATTTCTTGAATCTAAAGTTAGAAGGTTTTTTAATAATATAGTGTGTTAAAAAACGTTGCTTTAATGTATGCCAAAAATGTGTCAAGCAACGTGAAGGAAATAATACGACGACCCTTTTTCTTAAAATTTCTTGATGTAGGTCCTTGATGCAACCCTAGCAAGCGCCTATATTTAGTAGTCGGTAGAAGTGATAATTACAGCGCGTGTTCACAAACAACTGTTTCTACTTTCCTACAAGCTTCCATAAATGACTTTTTGTCCAGCTTTGAGCATAAATGACCACCGTGCAGTTTCTAAAAGTGAGAGGTGAAGTTTGTTTACAACTTTATTTTAAGTTTTGTTTGATTTACAAGACATGAACATGACAGGTACTAACTTTTTATTAGATTTTAATCTGATTAGGTATAGTATAGAATCTAAATATATATATGCAAAAGATACTCGCAAATGTCGACTGGATTTAAGAACTACTAGCGCCATCTGTTATTGAGTAGCAAAACTAAGTAGGGTTCAAGATATTATTTTTAACGCCATCTAGTGGCGAATAGATAAACTTCAATCCTGAACAGGTTTCTTAAAGTTGATGTATTACTAATAAGAGATGGCGTTAAATAAATTTAATATTTAAAAAACAACAACAATTTAATTTTAATAAGCAGTTTGAACGTTCCACCACCCAAAACATAAACGAAACAATGTGTAATCAATAAATTCATTTTCCTTTGACTTTTGTATTTTTCATGTTTTCATGATTACCATAATCGTACATTATTTTATGTACGATGATCAACTTCTAATTCACCAAAATCATAATTATTTTATTCTGAATCTAGAACGTATCTATTTATTTTTAATCGTAAAAGTCACAGATTGATAAATTCACACCGTATGAACCATTTTTATAACGAGACAAAATTAATTATCTACAAACAAGTCGTATAGATTAAGTAATTAATAACATCAGTTATTTCGACTTCAATTCTATGAGCTGCGGTGTCCGAGTGGTTAAGGAGATGGACTTGAAATCCATTGGGTTCTACCCGCACAGGTTCGAATCCTGTCCGCAGCGTATTCTTTTGGTTAGCAATAACAATTCGAAAGTAATTTAAAATCTATATAATGATAAGAATTTATCAGTAATGGATAATCAATTATAAAAATTGAAGTTTAAATAAAAACAGTATTTTTTAAATTATTGTTTACTTTTGACATTGTGTTTGTCAATCAAAATAACACATAAAAAATACCATAAACTTAGAACATACATTCAAAAAATCTTTAAAAACAAATCACAAAAAGATTCCTTCGAGCCGGATTTGAACCAGCGACCTATGGATATCAATGATTTTGCCTCTACAGTCCACCGCTCTACCAACTGAGCTATCGAAGGTTGAGAACTGAGGTTGAAATAGCAGCTTATACTCCGTTTAATACATAATGTATGACGTAACAATAGATATAGTTTGTATCAATGTAGATAACGTATATGAACAGTGATAATTAAAAAATCATTAATTAAACATTATATTCATGCATGCGGTACTTTAAAGAATAGATAAATAAATATTAAGTAATAATATATTGTTATTATGATTTAGGAAAATTTTAAAGGTTAAACCGAATATCGGCTGAATAAGGGCTCAAATAATGGCAGTGGGTCGGCTATAGCCGGGAGGATTAAAGTCAGAACCTAATTAGCAAATGGAGAAAAATAAAATAACAAGCTTGTATTTCAAAAATGTGTCCGATAAATGAGAAAATGAGTTTGATTATTTGCTTCTTTGTTACACTTTTACGGTTAAACGACTGACCCGATTGAGATGAAAATTGGTACGTAGTTTGCTTGAAGCGTAAAAAAAAAACTTACTATTTTGCTACTTATTAATTCGCGACTTTGCATCCACAGTCTGCCGCGAGCAACGTCGTACGGTCGTAGGCAAAACCTAGTTCACCTGTTCACCGGTAAGCCAGTGGCAGCGTTGTTAATCAATAAACAAACAGATAACAAACATTGCAATAACTTTGTTATATCTGTGCCACTTCCTGGAAAGGTCGCATATAGGTTGTATATCTATCGCATAAATCGCATTGTATAGACTACTATAGACTGTTGAGATTCCGTAGTAAAAATTTTAATTGACATAAAATAAAATGAAATATTACATATTCTTTATAGTTGAGAACTGCTGAATAGATTTGGATCTTTTTTGTTTTAAATGTCCGTGATAGTCCGAGTAATTTTGTTTTTTTAGAAAGGAAAGATAAAAAAATTCGCGTTGTGATGGTAAGTAGGTAGTTAGTTCTGTAATAAAATATGCATTTATTTATTTATTTTCATTATAAACACACTATCTTTACAGGCAGGCCCAATACAATAGTGGTTTGCACTCACACAAGATAATTTGAAAAAGGACTTACATAATAATATTAAAAACACTTAACTTTAAAAATAACTTTTAAAACACAAACAACACAAAAATAATAAGTAAAAATTATATAAAAGAAACAAAATTCAACAAAACTCTTACGAATTCACTCAAGTTGCACGAGTGCATTACTCATTTGTAATGCAATAAGTAGTAGTTTCTTATCTTTGCTCGTACCAATAGGTCAGGCGTTTTAAATTACCTTGTGAACGTAAAAATGGAGAAAAAACGGACAGATAGAAGAGTCTTAATTACAGTTAGAGACACTTGGGCACAAAACCCTTAAAAATGAATAAAGCTTGCCATGAAGCCTTCGTGGCATTCAGCCCATCTGGCACTACCTCAACATCTTCCAATCACTGACATCTATGTTCCTTTGTGAAAAAGATTTCTTTTAGATTTTTTATTGGTCATTACATTCTACAATAAATAACCTAAACGTAAAACCTTAAAGTAAATGTAAAATATGCACAATTTATAAAAAAAGGCAGAAAGGAGAAACCTCATAGGGCATCAAAAAATTCGTCCGCGTCGCTGTCGCTTTTAGATAATTGTATTTTTTTTGTGTTTTTCTTTTTTTATATATTTTGCATGTCTAAATGGTAGAATATGGCTGAACGTATTATAATTTTTGTCATCCTCTACACCCTAATTTGCGAAATAAAATTATCTTTATCTATGACTGCCTCGTTGGTCTAGTGGTCGCAAAGCGCGACTGCTGAGCATGAGGTCTTGGGTTCGATTCCCAGGTCGGGCAAAGTGTTATTGGGTTTTTCCATCAGGAATTTCTCAGTAGCAGCCTCGGAGTCTGGATTTGTGCCCGGTTGATGGCAATAGGCTCGCCCCCTATTACATGGGACGTAAACATAACTGGCGAAATGTGGGTGTACTAATGGGTACACCTCTGCCTAACCCTTCGGGGATTACAGGCGTGGTGATGCTTTATCTTCTCTTTGTACCTTACTCCCGGATATACGTTTACAATCCATAGATACCATTCTATTTCCATATTTGCCGTATACGAGCCGTGTCCGGCTCGGTTCAAGAGCACTGACCTGTCTGCATGCAAATAAACAGACTGAAATAGACTTCAAGAACATCCCTTCGTAGTATTAGCGATCGTAGTAGACGAAAATGGATTTTAAATTAGTGCTCTGAAGATGCGTTTTGACTTTTTAAGGATTTAATTTACAAATCAAATCCTTTAACTCGTTATAACTTAACATAACATCGTGCTTGTAATCACCGAAAGGGTAGGCAAAGGTGTTTAGTACACCCACATTTAGCCAGTTATGTTTAAGTCCTATGTAAGGGGCGAGCCTATTGCCATCATCAACTGAACTCATTACAAACATGGAGTACCTAATTTAAATCTTCACTATCACCATCATTTCAGCTGAACGACGTCCACTGCTAGACATAAAACTCCACTAAAGATAGCCACAATGACCGGTCCTGTGGTGCCCCCATCCAGCGGTTTCCCGTGACCTTCACCAGGTCGTTGGTCCACCTCGTAGGGAACCTGCCCACATTGTGATTTCCGGTACGTGGTCGCCACTCGAAATTCTTACGACCATAACGGTCCTCTATTCTACTTCAGTTAATTAGACATAGATATTATAAGGGTTCCTTGTTGTCTACGGAACCCTAAAAAAATCCAGTTTACAAAAGGTTTGATATTCCATCATAGATGGAATATCAAAGGTAATGTAGGTAGTAACTTATAGGGTTGTCAACCCTACTATGTAATAATATATTGTAATATATTACGTAGACGTCGTTATCGTAATATGTTGACTGCCTCGTTGGTCTAGTGGTCGCAAGTGCGACTGCTGAGCATGAGGTCTTGGGTTCGATTCCCAGGTCGGGCAAAGTGTTATTGGGTTTTTCCATCAGGAATATCTCAGTAACAGCCTCGGAGTCTGGATTTGTGCCCAGATGATGGCAATAGGCTCGCCACCTATTACATGGGACGTAAAACATAACTGGCGAAATGTGGGTGTACTAATGGGTACACCTCTGCCTAACCCTTCGGGGATTACAGGCGTGATGTTATGTTATGTTATGTAATATATAAGAGGCCCGACTACTATACTTCTGAAAAAGTATGTATAGTAGGCTAAACTACTATATTAAAAGCATCAAACTCAAAGCAATAATATTCGTTTCAAAATGTTTAAGCGTAAAACGAAACGTCAATAACTATTTCTGAACATTATTATGGTACCTACCTACATCAAGTTGACAGTTCGTTTACTTTCTACCTACCTATTATTTTCTTTTTCATCATGTCTTTCTCTGCTATGTTTTTAGGGGAAACCATTTGAAAACTATTTTTGATAGACAAAGAGTTGACAACCCTAGTCTTAACACTTGACAAACAAAGTTACATTTGCGGGTAGGTAAATGTCAGCAAAAGTGGGAGTTGATGATTCATAGGGCAGCGGTGAAACGTCACAACTCCTAGATGCCTACGCCTAGCTGCCTACGCTTGATTAGTAAAAGGTAATGAAATAGAGGTTTATAATATAAATATACCTACCGTACTTACTCTAAAGTTAAGGGTGTGTGGGTGTAATAATTATATTACCTATTCCTCTGTGGTTTCTAATCTACATCAATCTACGCTTATCTAAAAGTTTTACAGCACGTGTACGTAAATGGCTTGTAAGTGGAATGGCTGGTGTATTTTTTATTATTTTTAATCTTTATTATAAATATATCCATACTGCTAATATTATAAATCCGAAAGTAACTCTGTCTGCCTGCCGGCTGTCATTCGTGGATCTTTGACAGTCGTTACGAATCGTCAGAAGCTTGAGAGTCTGACAACCAGTCTTACCTAGGGGTATCGTGTTACCCAGTTACTGGGTTGTGGAGGTCAGATAGGCAGTCGCTCCATGTAAAATACTGGTATTCAGCTGCATCCGGTGAGACTGGCAGCCGACCTCAACATAGTTGGGAAAAGGCTAGGCAGATGATGATGAACTCTGTCTGCCTGTCTATTACGCTTTTACGACTAAACCAATGAACCGATATTGATGAAAAATTGTGTACGGGGTAAGTTTGAACCCCATGAAAGACATTGGAACATCTCGGAACCCCATGAAAGACATTGTAACATCTCGGATAGAATCATACTTTTTTGTGTCAAGGGAATCCCGATTAATAGAACGCTAAATCAATAAATTAAAATAATAAAAACAAAAATAAGGAAATACTAACTTTTTTTATTTTTATTTTATTTTTATTTCGGGAAGAATCATAAATTTTATCTTACCACAAAAGTCCAGTCTCGGTAATTTAGGTGAGGATAGCCCTTTCTGAATGGCTTTTATGCATGAGTCGCAGGTGTATTTATAAAATTAATTTTATAATCATTATTCGTTGACAATAATAATGATGTATCTAGAACCTAACTCAATTAAATCACACAGCAAGTCTGTCAATACATTATAAGTAATATCGTGTGAAAGTTATCACAGAAAGTTTGAAGTCAAATAACTTTTCAATAAATTGCTGATTCACCCAATTCATAATGCATGGAAAACCGGGAAACGTAAAAACCAAATAAACAAATTGAAAAAGCTTATTCCAATTTCAAATGCAAATCACAGTCATTTTTTTCGCTCAGTCGCTTTGAGCGCGGATCGCTCGCAAACTCTCGCAAAACGGTTTCCACGCGAACGGTCTCCAATGAGCGTTTGGACCATTGACGTCATCAGGAGAGCACAGCCGCCGGAGCCTCGATACTATTGTCAAACACATATTTAATTACCATCGTGTGCAGTGCGGCACACGCAACGACCTGTACAGAACGGAACAACAGCGAATTTCTGATCCGTCAAAAATGAACTTTGTGCTATAAATATAAAGTGCGTTTCTCCTCGGTGGAAAAAAGGTGGTTTAACCGTTCCATGGAGGTGTGTAAGGGTGAATTTCGGCCGATCCTGAGTTGTACTACGCCTGCGCAAAAAACTGTTCGCGAGCGCGTATTTCAGTTAAAGTAAGGCGGCGCGCCGGCTAGCGCGCTCGCCTGCCGGTCGCCCACGGACCCTCAGCGGACGCCGAATACCTTTTTCATCAATAAAAATAATGTCCTAAAGTGTTAAAATCGTGTGTGCTGTCTTAACCTGTCAATTTAGCTGTCACTGTGTGTGTTGCGGTAATGTTAGCTGCCTGTAGTGTCTTCCTTTAGCATAGACGTGATTGACTGTTAAAAATGTCGTTGTTTTGATAAGGTGAGTTCTTGGTTTAAGGTCGGAGGTTGCCCTTGGTAATGGCAAGTACACACGTATGTACCTACCACATATTGTGGCGAAATGTTCGCGTGACTCAGCTGAGGTGAAATCATTCAGAAAATTACTAACACATTCCCCTGAAGGTTTTTTTGTGCCTGCAGACATTTGATACGATAAACGTAGTAGCTGTACCTATAAACAATGAAATTGTGGAGATGTCAGGTCGTAAATTAGTTGAATAATGGTCAGCTACTGGTTGTATTAATGTTGCAGAGCAAGTTCATAGACGAGAATAAAATTACGACTCATAAAGCATGGCAATCAAACACTCGTAAACTGTTTATGAAATCTGTAATCTATGGTGTTGTTGTTCTGAACATTATCAATTAAGGGATGTAAAGAAAAATATAGTGAAAAACAAAAGACGAACAGGCGGTCTATTCCGGTAAAAATCTCACTTTTAAGGTGAAGTCAGCCAGAGGTGAGCTGAATCTCTAGCATTAGCAGGATTGACATCTCACCCCAAACTCACTTCATCGATAGAGATATTTATAGAATAACACTGCAGTACAAAATGTAACAATGACTGGTTATTTGGCCAAGTAAAGAGGCAAAAGCGATTATGTAAAAGGAACAACTTGACATAACCGTCATTCTTGTCACTCTCGGTAGGTAAGATGTGAGGTTTTTAGAAGGAATAACCCGTACTTCGCCAACAGAATAAGACTCTTTTAAAAGAAAGTACGATTTAACCTGATCGAAAAATAAAAAGCGAGCTTCGCTAATAGCCGGGGTATAGCTTTTACCTTGAGCTGTAAAAAATCTTACCAAAAAGCTCAATCACCAAGGATTGACCCTATCAATCAAGTTTTGTTACTCCGCCTGCGACCATCAGATCAATGTAAGAATGTAAATTAATTTGTGCTCTAATCACCGCTTTACAAGGTATATTTTCGATTACCAATGTTCGAGTCAGAAGGTACCTGTCTGCTTTCATTTCGGAAAAGGTTCTCTATGATCCTAGAATACTAGATAAAGCTAGTCTAGACCATTGATCCTTTATTTTATATTGGCTTTTCCCGGAATGTACAATGCAGGTGCCGATTCCCTTGTTCGCAAACTAAACTAAATTTACACTAATTCTATCTTTTTTTGTCCAATAAAACAAGAAAAGGACGGAAAAAAATTAGACCTGTCAATTTTAGTTAATCTGACACATCCATAATACAGTTATAGTTGACATCTCTAACTTAGTTTGTAAGTGTCACCGTCCTTTTCTTTAGCTATATGTCAGTAAGAGATGAAAATTCTCTAAATTTAGTCTAGTTTGTGAACAAGGGAATCGGCACTATTGTCTGCCAAAACGTCTTTAAGTTAATTTCTTCCCGATTTTAAATCATGTCTTTCTGACCAGACGCGGATTTTCGCCGTTATTAACAAGGTATTAAAGATTTAAATCAAATGATGGTCACATTTTGTTTCATTACTTTTGACATGTAAACGTCAAAGTTATTTGAAGAAGATGAGTGAGCTTACTATTCTTATTTTTGTCAATTTTTTGCGTGAGGTTTGAACGGTGATATCTAATTGCATGCATATGTCATCATTTAAAGCAGAGGTCCCCAATTAATCTTTTAGTCTAGATACTAACCATGTATTTTTTTTTCTTTTTGGGTACACCGTTCTTGCTCCTGCTTACTTAATATAAGTAGTTAGTGCAAATTATCTATAATAATCTATTACAATAAATGTATTTTTATTAACTGGTACTCACTTTCATCATCATCCATATCAGCCGTAGGCCGTCCACTGCTGAACTAGGCCCCTACAAGCACTATTAAAAAAACTTACAAAAAAAAAAATACAAAAAAGATTGCGGTTTACAGCTTTGGGTAACAATAAAAAAACACATAACATACATAAAATCATGCCTGTAATCCCCGAAGGGTTAGGCAGAAGTGTACCCATTAGTAAAAAAAAAAAAAAAAAAAACAAATAATAAACAAATATTTAAAGTAAATAGATCCTAGTGAGGTTTCATAGTGCCCGGCAACGATACTATCCGTCTCTAGTAGCCTTGGTGGTGCCACACAGCTCATGCCATAGTAAAAAGAAATGGAGCTTCCATTCGTTTTTACTATGGCTTAGTACGGCATTATTACGCGGGAACGCGACAATTTATTAAGTTGTAATACTGATCATTTGGTTACCTAGATAGGTTATCAAATAGATCACCGTACCTTTGGGTCTTTCTGATTCTCTATTGTTATTTATTATTGTTTAATCTTTGCATCTTCCTTTAAAGGCAGGGATGGACTAGGGCGGTAATACGTAATCTTAATCTCAATCTGTCAGAAAAACTTGTAATGTAGCTGCATTTTTAAACGTTGATCGAACGTTTTTAATTTGTAGAATAGGCTTTTTGGTGCCCTAAGATACAGGTTTCGAATTAGTTTAGGTAACCAGTCTCCCACTAATAATATAGTTTAAATAGTCCTAAAATTATCACTAAAATGGAAATTATTTGTAAAAAGGTAATAAAAATAAGCAAAAATTAAATGCCCGCTATTACATGGAACTTAAACATAGGGGAGTGTAGGCACTAATGGGTACACCTCTGCCTTACCCTTTGATGATTACAGACGTGATGTTTTGTAATAAAAATTATTGGTAGTTAAATTAAATAATCTCTAGAGAAACTTACATTTTGCTTACCCATCCCACTGCTATTCATCCGTACTAATATTAAAAATACTAAGTCGAGTTTGTCTGTCTGTTACGCTTTCCCGACTAAATTACTGAACCGATTTTAATGAAATTATATACGGAGTAAGGTTGAAATCTAAGAAAGGACTTTTACTGTACTCTGCGACTTCTCAATTTTTTTTCAGAGGTTACCCAGTTACCAGGTTGTTTGGGTTAGATAAGCAGTCTCTCCATGTAAAATACTGGTATTCAGCTGCATCCGGTTAGACTGGAAGCCGACCCCAACATGGTTGGGCTAGGCAAATTGATTGGTTAACTAAATCGGTACCAATAGTGAGTGACTAAAATTAGTCGAATAATAGAGCTAGGCCACCTATTCTTACCGCGAGGTTATTGTTTTGGACCTGAATCAAAGTCACCTGTACAGTAGTTATAATTAATTGAACAATTCGAGAGTTCAAATATATAAATGAACTGGGATGGACTAGACTAAATGACTAACTTAAAAATCTAGTCGGAATCTTATCTCAGCCACAGTCAATGTCAAAAAAAAAATACAAAAATGTAGGTGCTAAGTCTTTGGTCACAGCTCCGCTAACTTGGGTCTAAGCATGATGTTCGTCATAACAACAAATTATTATTATCCACTAGCTTTCGCCTGCGGCTTCGCTCGCAAATTAAGTTTGAAATTCGATCATATTCGAAAGACATGTGGCGCCATCTATCATCATAAAAACGTTATTTAACAAACTTACTTTCGCATTTATAATATTAGTTAGGATAACATACTAATATAGAACATGCGAAAGTAACTCTGTCTGTCCATCTATTAAGCTTTTACAACTAAACCACTGAACCGTTTTTGGTGTTCGTTTTTTGAGGTACAAACATTTTTCTGCGTCTGCGTTAACGTTTACCTACCCGAACGAAGTCGCGGGCAAAAGCTAGTATAATACCTTTAGATTAGAAGTATTTTTGACAGATGTGACTGTGATTAGAATGTGAACTTTGTTAAAAATACGAGAATTGCGCTCCTGATAGCCAAGGCTACGTAGGTAATCTAAGGACACAGGGCCGAACTTAAAAAATAAAATCGAAATGACCTTTGCAGTGATAATCACAAAATAACTGCACAGGTCACATTGTAAACAAAAGGTGATCACACTAAAACTCCATACTAAATCACACATGTAATTGCAATATAATCACAATGTTACACAAAAACAAAACAAGAGTTACTCACACGACCTAAATGACTCCCATTATGTATTTGATGAATGAATAATAATAGCCAAGGAATCGGTGTCGGACATAGAAATAATTTTAGTTGAACAGTTGTTGATGGTTTTAAGGTAATAAAATATTAGTGTTGAGGTCAGTCGTTGAACTGTTGTAAGGTTTGTTTTGATGGTGTCTGTGATCAGCAGTGCTGTTCTGTAAAAAAAATTGTTCAGTCAATTTAGGCGATGTGCTTGAGGCAGGGGCGGACTAAACCTGTCAGGGGCCCGGGCGCAAAAACTAAATGAGTACCACCATCCACTGTTAGAAGTTAATTTATTTTTAGACTTAAATGGAGGCTAGCCTTTGCTGTCCCACTTCTGGCAAAGGCCTGCCCACATTTCTTCCACATCCCTCAATGTTTTGCCAATTCCTGAGGAAGCCATCCGAGGCGGCCCGCCATCTTCTCCTTGGTCTGGCGCGATCCCGTCTAACAGTGGCAGTGTGTAGTTATGAATTAACAAACAAATAATTGTTTTGTTTGTATCTTCAGCACTATACATGGAATCGAGCTAAATCGGCTTCGCCATAGATACGTAAAAACTGTGTAAAAAGAATATGTACACTTAATTCGGCGCAAAATCGGCAGATCTGACATGTCGCATGTTGCCCGCCCCTGCCTCTGTGTGACCTGTCTCTAAAACGTTAAATGAGTTAACAACATACAAAACAACAATGTTGTATGTATTGTAAGCCGCTTATTTAGATCCTCAGTTATGAAAGGTCGACGTCAACTAAAAGGATTTGCGAAAGGGAATGATTAATGAGAAAGGGGACTGACAGGGCTTTACAACCCTTTGTATCATGAAACGAATGGATCGCCAACATTTTTTGTGGTTATTTTTATGTTAAAGGAATTTCTGGACTGGATTAAGTTGATAATTATGTGTAATTCGTTGAGATGGTTTGAGTTATTTTAGTTTCTCGTTTTTTAGGGTGTTTGTTATGTCAAAGTTTTACATAAGAAGTCATGTATTTCCTTGAATATCGTGACGTAACTTTTGCATGCACGTTATGGAAGTCAATTACCTTTTATAAAGGTTAGCAACCTCGGTTTTCATGTCTAGATTTCTAAGTCAATTCCTAACAATCGGCTCAGGAATCCACAGAGCAACTTAATTCCCTAATAATATCTAATGCATAGCCTATGTTATTCGCCGATAACTATCTAAAGGAAAAGGATTTTTTTTTAAACGGTTGAGTTGTTTTTGATGTTATCCATTAAAAACAAAAATAGACAAATATTTTCTCTTTAAAATATTAGTTTAGTTAGCAGTTTAGATTGTCAACTAAAACTCAATCTGTAACATACTGAGACCAACATACAGTTATTATATTTGGTTAAATTTTAACCAGTTCTCAGTCAGTAGCATTCAGTACGCTGAACGATGTCTGAACGATGTTTGAAAATCTATTCACAAGTCGAAGTAGGCCTACCATGTTTCAACTTAGCTGCAACTTTCGTACACGCAATGATGGCCCTTAAGCCGTTGTATTAAAGGTTAGAATGGCGTATACAAATTGATTGCTTGCCTTTTCTATACGATGTACAGAAGTTGGTTTAATCAGAGCTGGAAGTTGGTTTAGATTCAACTGTTGCTAGCAGTTTTTTTTAGTTTTCACTTCGAGTGGATTTGATCCGAGGTTTTATGGGGCAAGTTGTAAATCTAATTTTTTGTTGGAAATGTTGCAGGCTTCGGAAAAGTTGTAACCGAGTCTGTTCGTGAGAAACTATTGGCTAAATTATAATAAACTATTTTAAAATAAAAACTTTGCTTTACCCTAGAAATTCCTCCTGCATCGAGATTGCGTTTACAAACTTATAAACTCAATTATAGGTTCCAACAGCCAGACTTCGAACAACTACCTGTATGTTATACAAATATAATATAAAACAACCGTAGCATTTTATAAAATAATTTCTGTATAATTTATTCTGCAATTAATATTGTTCTGGTTCCCATACAAAAAGTGCTAGTGTTCCTTTGTTCAACATTGAATTAGTCGTGATGGCGCAGTGGTTAAGGCGCCCGCCTCTCATGCATGAGGTTGTGGGTTCAAATCCGGGCAAGTACCAATCTGACTTTTTCAATTCATATGTTTCTAAAGTTTATCTTGGACATCACTGGCATCGGTGAGGGAAAACATCGTGAGGAAACCTGGGACTTACTGTTCCACTCAAAAACATGTAAGAGGCCATTGAGGCGGTTTAAAAACTCTGACACTAGGGTTTGTGGGGTCGTAAGACCTTACTACCCACACGATAAGAAGAAGAACATTGAATTGTAATAAAAATATAATTAAAATTGAATGTTGGAAAAAATATAAAATGTTCCATTTTTAAATATTATCTAATCAGTAGTGTAAATTGAGAGATAGTGAATTGGCCCTAAAAAATAAATAAAAAATAGTAAAATTAACAATGTAGGTATAATAATGTAAGATGCCTGTTTTAAGATATTCCTGTATCACAGGCTGCAGGAGCTCCAATAATATGCTATAATAATATGTACTACTTACGACAGTAGATTTTTTGTTTAAATCTAACATTACCTACATAATGGCAAAACTAATTTTATTTAACTTTGACTCTACTAACATAAAAATATTTATTGACGTAACAGTCACTATTCACTTTCAGTTCTTGGTATCTACTATTAGCACTTTGACAACATTATTATAGCAATAACACTCAATTTCTAGTAAACCGAAGGCTAAAATAATTATTTCTAACATCAGCGACAATTTCTAGGCCTTCAGCTGAAGGAGCCGTGACATAGTAAACTAGCACCACAGCTAGCACCATAGATAAAATATTCATCTACCTGCAATAACTGTGTCAACGCTATGACCTAACGTCTGACGTACGGTTTAAAAAAGGAAAGAAAAAGGGGTATGAATGAATTGACGTGACGTCAAAACTTTGTTGACGTGGCGGTTTTTGCGTCATTAGGATTTTTTGGTGTTGAACAGCTGTTTTATGAAGGTTAACTTTCGATTTTTGAATGTGTCAAAATATAATTAGTTAGAAAAGAAAGTATTTATATTTTCAAGTACTGCATCTTTTCCTTAAAGAGTGGTTTGTATCTTTTCATGTCCTACATATTTATGAGCTTTATCTTGCGTCCTCTTCCCGTCTTACTATTAATTAATTCTTGCATATTGATTTATGTAATTTTTATTTTATATTCGTAAGATAGAGCGTTAAAGTAAACATTGCGGCATCTTATGCGGTATTGGGTTCATTATTTATAGGTGTAATCATTTAATTAGTGGACCTGTAAAAATTATAGTAAAATATTTTTTTTAAAGAGTATGAATGGAGTCTTTTGTCTATACCTTTCGATACGGTACTACCATCTGGAAGGAGCAACTAGGTTATTTTTTTTTTGTATTTCGTAAATGATGTTCAAATCTGCATTTTGATGGTCTAATTGAAATAAAGAATTTGACTATTAGATTTTTTCAAATAATTTTTCTTTTTTTCTCATAATTGGTAGAGGGTTTTGAAAATGCATATCTCTTTACATAATCTACAAAGCCGACTGCTTATATCATGCGTTGATAGTTCTCTGTATTCACTACATGAAAGCCATCATCTTCCAAAGGACCTGGGGGCCAACCACAAGCTCTTAAAACAATGTTATTATAATATTACTTTGACTTTTCGTACCATGACGTCCTTAAAATAAGCTTATAATAAGGTTAAAATAATGTTATTTTCTTAGCAGTTTTGGTGACGTCACCCCTAAAAGTTCATTCATTTTCCTACCACGACGTGACTTTTGACAACCAGCAATATTGTTTTAATGTCAAATTTAGCATTCATAAAAAAGTTCCTCGGACTCGACGGAAGTATTATTGTTTTGCAAATTTATATATTTAAATGTACTTTTTTGGAGTGCAGTGCGTTGCACGTAACGAATTTTATTCGCATGTTGCGCGGCCATCGCCGCTGACCGGAGAAACTTAGTTCCAAACAACTCAACCAGTCAATGAAATGCTGGTTTTCCATTGTGGTTTTTTTAGTTCATGCTGTTGACTACATGCACGAGGTAGGTAGGCAGATATTAGGTCCAATTTCAAGGAGGACAAGATCAGCAATGGTAAACTGTTGCTGTTCCAGTCGCTTGAAAAGCTGTACCAGATGCCGTCTCGCCGCAGAGATGGAAATGAGAAGAGCCTTCAGGATGTCATTGACATGTTGAAGAGGACAGACCCGGATGGCGTGCAATAATTCGTGGCAAGAAATCTTAGTAAAGTGCCCCGTCACGTTAGATCACATCGACGTTATATATACGCTTCTAAAGGACATTACTACATTGAAAGTGGAGATAACCAAGGTGCAATCCAGAATAGAGGTTTCAGAAGAATCCAATGCTGAACTACGTACGAAAAGCTGCACATGCTGCTGGGTCCTGCTGTGGCTACGTCGCAGCTGTAAGTTTCACGTCTACAATGCTCCACGAAGGTTGAGGAAGTCGAGGAGTCTATCAGAGTGAAGATCAATTGGACTCTGGAGGGGTGAAAAGTTGGAATCGCGCCACGACATCAACTATAGATCGTTTGTGGTTTTGAGGATAAGAAGAGGATTTTTGGCCGAGTGTCGTATACCGATGTTTCCGAGATCGATTACGTAGCACCTCGCAGCAAAACACGACGCCGGCCGATAAAACTTGTATACGACGTGCTTGCTTGAAGCTAGTTTATATTAAATATGTATTTTACATTTACTCAGAAGTTTAATTTTTTCACTGCTTCAAGGGGTAGTAGACCTAAGTATTTGAAATTAATATCAGCTTGATACCCCCACGCGTTCTGAGAAAAAGGGTCTTGATAGACGGACAGACAGACAAACGGATAACAAAATAATCCTATAAGGAATAAGTAAAATGTGTTTATTTACGTAAACTTGCCGATTGAATTATATTTCTAGAGATTTTAGTATACGGGTATTGGAAATAAGCAAAAGTAAATAGAGACCAATAAGTTTAAACAAAAATATAAAATTTCTTTAATCAAATAATAATATACGCGAGTATACAATTGTTAAGTTATATTATAAATATGACACTTGCAATAGGGCTAACATAATATCTGTAAAACCATTAAACAATGATGTGATTCGGGAAGCCTAATCACAGCCACAAAACAATGCGAGCGAATAGCCACGTAGTACCAACAACACTCTGCAGCAGGGTTTGGTTACTTGTGAAACTCTTGTACAGCGGCTGTGGGGAAGACGGCATTTAAGATCCTGAAACAAAATAAGTTTTATTTTTTGTTTATAATTTAAAGAGTGTATTACTAAACGGCGATAGACTGAACACTGATAAGACTTTACTTCGACGCCGACGGGTCTCTTCGCCGACAGGGCTAAGACACACACATAGCACATGTTTTTCCTAAAGGGTAGGCAAAAACCAAAGAACGCCACCTCCTACATTCATACATCTCGTCATACAAGCAAGCCGGTTAAGAGTACTGCGCACCTGACCTTTCTGAAGAACCTTACCAATAATGTCAGTGTAGGTTTTCCTAGGGCGACCCTTCCCTGCGTTGCCACTCACCTCTGCCATAAAAATATCTTTTGTCTTCGTCTTTCACTCATCCTCTCAACATGACCGAACCATGTAAGCATACCCTTTTTATCTTTGTTTTATATTATAAATAACAATAAATTATGCTTAACTACTAACTAGTTCCACCTGAACACCTGGCATATCCCTGGCCAATATCTTGTCCCAGTATTTGAAGACATTGTTTTTTCCATATTTGTCATAGCGATCGTTGGTAGTAGTTGTTGACGGTTGGAATTTAAAATTTCCCAGAGTATCTCTAGCTGTCGCCAGGATTAACTCTTAACTAGATTAACTCTTCGGCTGCAAAATTAATAACAAAACACTTATAACTGAGTCTGAAAACATATTGTTTCGAACTATCATAATCACAACATTACATACATACATACATACATAAACTCACGCCTTTTTCCCATGGGGGTAGGCAGAAACTATAGAACGCCACCTGCTACGATCCTTACATACTCCTTTCGCCTCATCTACGTTCATACATCTCGTAATTATTACAACATTATTTACATATAAATATTTCCTTGTTATAAACTTATTCACTGAGTTACCATGTTTAACCTTACCTTGATTCCATGATGATTTTGCATCCAACTGACTACAAAATGCTAGTGAGACACTGATCTTAAGTAACTAAGATGAAATAAAATAAGTTTAACCACAAAAAATCAATTTTAAAATTTTTGACTTTTAAATTCCGTTCGCGTTAGACAGCTGACATTGCTGACAAGAACAGAATTTTTCCGATTCTTATTGTCACAATTTAGCCGCAGCCTCTTTTTAATTTTATTTTTTCTGTTTAAAAAGCAAAATCTTTTAATACTTGGGTTCATTTTATGGAAATTACTCGTAACAATTAGATCCTAATACAAAGTAATGTTTTAAAATAAATAAATAATAATAATTTACTCAATTTTACGTCATAGTAGGAATTCGGACCGATGTGTGAAAGGGACAGCGTTATACAGTTCATATAGCGTTGTTTCTTTTCTACTATAGCAGGCAATAGACAAATCCTAGAAGTAGTTCGTTCTTTCCCAGCACTTTAGCAGGAATAAAACAATATTGAAAGTTGAAGTTCATGGTACGAATATGAGTAATGTTATTATAAGCTTGAAACAAAACGTTATCGAAATAAGAATGTTTTGTAAAAGATTGTGGTAAGGCCCCTGTTCCAAAAAGGTTGCGGGCGACAGAGGTCAATCGTTACCCATGGGACATGTTATTCCACGGAAGAAGGGACTACTTACTGGATGAGACTTTCTGTACGAACAAGATGGCCTGAATAAGCCAATAAAGAAAATAAAGATTAAATTTTTAAAATTAAAGGTTGTGTGCAAAAGAAATATAGTTTTATACTTTTTAATATTAGTGTAATATTATAAATTAATAGGTTCTTTGATTGAGGAGGAACGGGAGAATTTTAAAATAAACGCCATAAAACATATAATTATAAAAAAGAACATTAGGTATGTATGTCATTGAATGTTATGATATAGGCATAGTATAGAAAGCTTTAAGCCGTAACAGAAGCAGTACACAACATAAAAAAAAATCTTTGCAATTTTTGGTCGAACATGCTGCCACAATTTTTTTTTCCAATATATTTTCCAAATCCATAAACAAACTAAAAACCTCTTCAGACTTATTTTATAAGAATGGATTATAATTGTTTATTTTTGCATAATAATTATATAATAAATATTATATTATTATACATATAAGTGGGATTGTAGTTAAATAAAAATAACATTCTTAAAAAAAAACATTTGAATAAATAATGTTACAAAGCATTTGAAAACTTGCCTCTATCTACATAAATTAAACTTTGCGGCGCAATTAACATGTTTCCCAAATGAAAGTCAGTTTTCTAGTCATTAGTTTCATAGGCGAACTTTTTCTAAGCATTGGCGATTCATGGTCAGGGTAGAACTCGATCGATAGCAGTGGACGATTTGCTAATCACATAATTGTATTCAATTTACTTGAAAAGAGGCCCACTGAAAAATCGATCTACACCGATTCAATTGTTCTGTGCAAGTCTGTTTTAAATACGAACTAAAATCTTTATTCAACTTAGAGCTAATTTTTCAATAATCAGATAACTTTTATCTAAAGAATAAATATGACAGCTTGACATATTTTCTATATAAAAGCTGTCAAACCGCCATATTTATGCCTCTGTTAAGAGCTATCTTACGATTGAAACATTAGCCCTTAAATATTGTAACCAATAATGTAACCAGGATTTTGTATAAACCTAATTTAAAAGAGTGCCGTGGAGTTTCTTGCTCGTTCTTCTCCATAGAAGCCTACCTCCGTTTTGGAACGAGCAACTAGCTTCAACTTTCTAACTAACTGACCGGCTCCTTGACAATTCAAAAGTGCCTGTTTATGGTCTAATTGATATAAATGTTTTGACTTTTTGATATACAAATGAAATATAATATACAAAGTTTATTAAAATTGCTACATCGAAGAAGGCTCTTGTTAGGCGGCTGGATCAAGGCTTGATTCAGAAAGCATTACTTCTGGACAAGGCCCATATTGATAAGAGGTTTCTCTAAAACTCTTTTGGAGCCTTGGCTGCCGATGGCTTGGACCCAGTTTCCGTTACTGGTGGGCTACTATTGTTTATATTTCACAATGTTTGCATATACAAGTAGTCACTGTAATAAATCACAGAGCAAAGTTACTCAAAATGAACATGCCATGTATGACGTGTTTGGAGAGATAAAAAGTGACGTGACACAACATAAAATGCACGATACACATTCAAACAACAACGAGCTGTCATTTAAATTCATGCGCTAGAAAAAAATACTTTGATACTATTTTTTTCCGTCTAATAAAGCACAGATTACATACGCTGTCCCTACATAGAGACGAAACAAACAGAGCAAACGTGACGAGCAAACGTGACTAACAAACGTGTGACGTGTTTGTAGAGATGACTGACGAGACGAGCTGGCGTGTTTCATTTGTTTCAGTATTACTCTATTTATCTGCAACGATGCTGCAACACGATAAAAGATATATTAGCAAAGTAGGAATTAAAACAATAAGCGGTAGTACGGTAGAATAAGCTATTTGGTTTACAGACAACAATAACTTTCTGCTACATTGACATTCATTGTTATTTTGTGTTCACTTTTTAAGGTTGTGGTGTTTAATAATTTTGTAACCTATTAAGAGTGATTAAAAAGAATTGACATACTCGACAATTGGTGCCGATTCCCTTGTTCACAAACTAGACTAAATTTAGAGAATTGACATCTCTTACAGCGAAAGGAAAGGACGGTGACATGAAAGAACTAAGTTAGCGATGTCAAATTAGTTTTGCCTTGAATTTCTCCGTATTTTTAATTCATACGTTTTAAGATGTCAACTATAACTGTATGGATGTGTCAGATTGACTAAATTTGATAGCTCTTATTTACATTAGTCTCTTTCTTGTTTTATTGGACAGAAAAAGATGGAAATAGTCTAATTTTAGTTTAGTTTGTGACCAAGGGAATTGGCACCATTATTGTTTAAAAGTAGTTGCAAGTTAGCTGCCTGTATACCAAATGGCTTGGTGGACTGTACTATCAATTTTTTTTCCTCTAAAGGTCGGAACTTAAAAGCAAATAGTTACTAAAATTATTCATTTTTATTTATTTGGTTGTTACTCCGTTTTTGTAGTGTGCAATTTGTTTTATGTGAAATAATAATTTTGTCGACGTTGAATAACATAGATTAAATTATATAGGAAATAGCTGGTCTATTCTGTAAAAATCTCCGTTGGTAAGTTAATTTAGGTGAAGTGAGCTAGAGTTAGTTATTTAGTTAATTTAGCTGTCATTCCACCTGACGCTAGACATTGACAGCTCACCTTCGCTCTTACTACTACTACTAAAAAGCAAAATTCTATTAACTAGGTACCTGCTTTTACGTATTGATCTTTAGAGAAAGATTAAAAAAAGAAAAAATACCCAGTTTATTTTTATTTAGTTATAGGTCATCTGGCTGGAGTGAACTGCCAACGAAAAATGTCTGGCCATAATAAATAATAGTTTTTAATAATATCCTGTAAAACCAATAAAACAGTCATCAAGTAAATCAGTCATTTACCTTTGCTACCTTCAGCTCAGTTCTACTAAACGTTAATAATCTAGTAACAATCTCGTCTCAACGACAATCAATGTCAAAAATTTAAGTCAATTGGAGGCATTTTTGACGGTCTGAGACTGTGATTAGATTGCGATTATTCGTAATAGAATTGCCCCCCTGAGAACTGCAAAAGGGCCAAAAATCAAGCTAGCAAGTACCTACTTATAACTTCATGACTACACTTTCCACAAAATTCAGCCATGATAAAATGACGTGGGTCTGACTAGCGATCTTAGATCATAAATGCTAACTGAAAAGTTATTTGTCTGGCCCGTTTGCCCTCAATGCAGTGTAGACAAATCAACCGACTCGTAGTGCACAATAGCTTGTTCTAAAAGGTTGTATAGCACAGTGGTCTGACAATACAATAATTTGTGGCGGACAGTCGGAATGTCCGCGGCGTTGGCGCGGTGCGGCATGGCCGGCGGATGCGGGAGTGACGTCATCGCTTCCTCGCCCCTTGGCCGCTACAGCCTAAACACTAGGCGGGGTAAAGAATCCGCATTGTCTCTTATTGCGTAAAGCAATAAATAATATGTGTGACAAAGACAAATATGTTTTATCGTTTGTTGTTTATCTTTAAATTATTATGCAGTACAAGTAGGTAGATAAATGTTATTCTAAGCAAATAGTACAGGCGAACAAACCATTTGGTATTCAGGCAGCTAACTTGCACCTACTTTTAAACAATGTTTCAAAATTATTAGACACCACAAGCTTAAAAAAAGTGAAGTGTGTTCACTTCGTTCTTTTGTGTGAATAAACAAAACACTCACTTCACTTCACTTTCACACCACTCACTCACTTTCACTTCACTTCACTTTTTTTAAGCTTGTGGTGTCTAATAATTTTGAAACATTATTTAAAAGTAGGTGCAAGTTAGCTGCCTGAATACCAAATGGCTCGTTCGCCTGTACTATTTGCTTTCTACTGAAAGACAGTAATTATTGTTGTGTGTAAACGACCGTACCGTTCCTAAAAAAATACGCTAACGTTACCCAAACGAAGCAAGCAAAAAATTAAATAAGTATAAAAAAAAAATTTTTTTGATGTCCTTTTAAACGTTAGACAGAAAACATTTATGAAAAAAAATTAAGTGGCATTTTACATTCAATGATAAAAGAGACAAAGTAATACCTACCTAAGTACCTGTCATACCATATACCAAAATGTTTCAGAACACACCCAACATACATAGAAAATCCAAACTTTCAAACTCAATTTATTGTTACAAAATTCCTTTGAAAGTCTACCTCGTTATCTCAAAGCTTTTGTATCAAAGAAATTCACGCACGTCAATTTGATACATACCACACGTTTTCAAAGATATTTAATATTTTCTTGAACATGGCGTCTCGAAAATTTCCGTTTCATTGAGTTCCAGTCATAATAAAAGAGTTGGAGGTGGAAGAAGAACAAAGGAACTGGAGACACTTGGTGACAGAGAACTTCGGTTCCTAGAGTATGTAAACGGTTTTGATACTTTTGTCAAGGACGAGTTTTTTATTATGTTCAATTCTTCATTTGCATAGCTTTTTTCCAACTACGTTTGAGTCTGCTTCTAGTCTAACCAGCTGCAGCTGATATACATAAACTACTATAACTTGGCGCGACCCTCCATTATACTATTTCAATGTGTGTAGACATATTCATATTAAGAGTTTTTTTTAGTCTTCTATTATCTTAATAATTTAAATAGCCGACCGCGCAAGACAACGCAGCTGTCATTTTCATAAAGTATGTCAATGCAGCGCCATACTAGTAATAATGAGTGATTAATGACGCCGGTAGTCGAGCAACAAATCGCTGATTGGTTTTTGTTTCGAGAGCCGTCTCAATACGCCCACATGCGTTGTGAATCTTTTAAATATGTACTATCACAAACACTTTCAAACGTTTTGAATTGTGGAGAGGCGCGCCATGTTATTGTAGTTTATCTCCATACCATACCATTACCATTATACCATTGTTATTCATGGAGCGACTGCTCTGACTTTTCAACCCAGTTAATGGATAACCTGACTACTGACTGTCAAAGATTCACAAACGACAGCCGGGACCGTAAACTTTACGTGCTTTTTGAGGCACGGCGGTGCGGTGGGGTGGGTTTGCTATGTTCAAATAAAGTACCTATCAAAACAGACTTCAAGAATGACGATAGGCACAATTGGAAGTAAGAAACTGGGCATTCAGCCCTAATTCGTGTCCTAATTTCTAAAAGACGGAAGCTCGCCTTGTCTGTATAAACTTACGATCATAGTTGTTTTTCCAGTAGGTATTATTGTACCCCAAACAAAAACATGTTTACTTACTAGAGTCCAATAGTAGGTTAGTAGGTATCAAGTTTCCCTTTCAATGTATTCGTGTACCAATAATGGGAATAACATTACAAGATAATGGAAGAGTGGGGTGTTGTACAAGGCTACTTGCTTAGTGGCTCAGTCACTAATAGTTGATACTTCAATTTATGTCTCGTCCTAAAATTCTGCTAACGCTATAAAACAGGGGCTCTCAACCTTTTATCACACGTGCTTCAACCAAGTTTTTTCTCTAAAACAGCGGTTTCTAAATTATGCATATACTATCTATTCTTGGCATCGCCGCAACCCCCATAGGCTCCCCAAGTGGGATACGCCGCACAGGTTGAGAGCCTATGCTGCAGATGAAATCAAATGAAATCATTTATTATTTGTTAGGTGGGGATGCGAGTGGCTTGCACAAATCGAGTACTTCTATAAATTATTAGATAACATTTGAAATTGCAATTTTTTTTTTGCAGCTTTTTGGTATTCTATCACAGTATGGGAACCTACTTATCAAGAAAGTAGAGACTATGACAACTTTGAGCGGTAATGCAGTAATAGAGAGAATCCTCTCGGGGCACGTAGCACGTGTCGGAGTCGTGATGTTCGGTCCATTCGCAAAGACTATTGTACCAAATGTTAAGCTAACAACGACCATTCACAATTCTATTCTACAATCTACAAAAATAAATCTCCCAACACAAAAAAGAAACGCAATAAAAAAAAAACAAAAAACAATCGTTATCACCTAAAAAAAGCTAAGCGCGTTAGAAATAACAAAAGAAAAGCAGAAATCTTCTAAAAGGAAAGTAGAATATTAAAAGATGGCAGTACGATGCTGGCCGGGCTTGCAGACTGCCAGTCATTTTCCGCATGAGGGCGCCACTAGGAGCCCACTACTTTGAGGAAACCGCGTCACGTTTCTTTGTGATACCCATTCCACGTTGGGGCTATGAATGCGGGAACGGACCAGAGAATAAATGGAAAGTTAAGACGTAGTACCTACTGAAGTAGTCATAGTGTGCAGTTTTAGAATAGGGAAGTTATAGAATGGGGGTCGCTGTTGATAAAAATGTTGTTGCGGTTTTTCTGTTGTATTTTTTTTCTTATTTAAGATGGCTTTGCTCCTTACCCTAGTCTAGGTCAGTGAGTGAGAGTTCCACTCCTTCGCTGTGTGCATTATAAAAGACATGATTTTACATTATTTTTGTTGATTGTTTTATAATTATGAACAACTTTTACTTTGGCACCAACCTTGAAATCATGAAAAAGCTATTGCCTACAAAAATGCTACGCAACATGACCGTAATGTATGGAACAGCAGATTTTTTGTGATACGCAGTTAAGTAAAAGTCAACCTGTGTTACATAGACTAAACACACAAACACACACATACTAAGTAAATCCGGTGTAAGGCCTCTAGACCAGAAGTATGTTTACCCTGTTTCCACAGATAATCACAAAATCTTTGTTTTCCTCGCACGTTACTTGTCTGCGTTCCATTTTCAAAATATACATGGCGTTACGATTACGTCACAACACAGTCTTCTCCTCGCAACTACTTTGGACACTCACAAACAACTACGGACTTACTCTAATGTCATTTGGCTCCCATTCAGGTTTGCTGTCAAAGGCTGAAGTAGCTTTTAAGCTGATTACCCTTTTGAAGATAACTTGTGTATTTTTTTTTAGTTAAGTACAACCTATGTATAGGCCGCTACCCTTTCATCAGTTTAGGCTCTGAGGATTTGTTGGTATTTTCTTTTTGTATAATTTTTGCCGTTCATTATTATTTTTTTTAAAGAAGAAAAAAATATAACGATTTTTTATAAAGCCATCTTTGAAAAAATACGCAATAAGTTATTTTAAAGGACTTTTTAGTATTTGGTATTTTTTTTAATGTGACTAAAATTTTTTGAGCCTATTATTATTGTCACTTGTAAAGCAAAAAGGCAGACGTTTTGTCATACAGAGAAGGCACGAGCATTATCACCACGCTTGCTAAAGGCGGATTGGCGATTTCAGACTGGTTTCCTTACGATGTTTTCCTTCACCGATGTCAGTGATGTCTGAGAAGAACTTAGAAAATATAAATTATACGAACTGTAAAAGTCACATTGGTACCAACCTCTTCTATGAGAGGCGGGTGCCTGTTTATAATTTTTCTTTTTTTACATTTTTCTTTTTTTATGTTTTTTTTTTATAATAATATTTAAAAATGTAATTATAATATAAGTTTGTATATTAAATAAATAAAAGGAAATAATAACATGTAAAAATAATAGGTACATTTATTTTCTAGAATTTAACTTATCATTCATAATTTTTGGAAGTTTCTTTCTTTGGCTTCTGAATTTCGTAGCCTGTGCTAGTAGGTACTATTTCAAGATAATTATAATAATAAACTCTTACCTTTCTCCAACTTCAGATTATTTACATAAGTCGGCCTGTATTTAAGTTAATTTGAGTATAATATTTACTTCAGTAAGAACGAACTTACTTGAAAAGAAAATACTCGATTTAAAGCGTTTCGCCAAGCCCCAGGCAACTTCTTGAAATTGTATCTCAGTTGGGAATTAAGGCGTGTTCCGAACTCTGAGTCAGCTAAGTCAAATACAAGTAACTGACTTGAATATTAAGTGGGGGAAGTAATAGGTATGTTATGAACTGTCAATATGGCCGCTTTGAAGAGTTGGCTGCTTGAATTCTGTTAGATATGAAGCAAAGATTGTTATTTTAAAACGTTGCCTCTCTTTACGAATTTCTCTTATAAATGGTCATATACACAAACAGCTACATCCAAACCAACCACCATATTGTTCCGTGGGGAATTAAACCCGAAAAACTCAGGGCAGCATTCAATCGCTGAGCTACTGCACTACTAAACCATGTCGTAGGTTATATTTTATATTCAGAATTTCAGAAACGTTCTGGTCAGTTTGGTTCTCCTTTTGGTACTTAATGTAGAATTTGTTATTTAATTTTAATGTATATGCTTCGACATCTTTTTCAAACATACATTTCTCTTTGAACTTTCCGTACATTAATTACTACGCTCCTATTTTTTTAAACCTGATACCAAACATAGTAATTGAGGAAGTATGTTTTTATTTGGAGCAACTACTACTAATTAAACGAAATAGTAGTAAACGCGATAATCGTAAGAATAAAATTATAATAAAATTAATGTAATTAGCAACAATGTAATAGGTGCAAATCCTATCAACATAAAATCAAAACAAAATGTAATTAACCAACAATTTAATGATCTATTAATTATTATAATTATCGGTAATAAACGAAAAGTCTAACCTAGAGACCTACATACATTCACGTGAAATACTGCTTATATGATTAGCAATCCTATTTACATATAAATAAGCATTAAGTTCTTTAAAAATCTCGTTTTACTGACTCATTACGAATTTATGGTCCACGTTAATCATGTAAGTTAGTGATTAACAGCTTTTTTTACGAACACATGTCGCAAAGTCCTTGATTAACATAAAAAAATGACGTTTGTCGTTTGTTAGTTCGGCTCGAGGTCGCATTCTTTTGTTTTCTTTCATGGTGTTTGACGTAGTTTTTGAAATCTAGAAAATAAAAACAAACTACTTACAAAAAATATAAATACGACTGCAAAAATTGCACATGTTTCTACTTTGTTTACTCGATAGTTTCTTTTTACGACATTTTTCATTGACTGTGTTATATATTTTTTAAATCTACTACAAATTCTAGAAAATAAACATAGACACGACCAGATTCATTAAAAAAATAAATTGAGGCTGGTATTAAGTTACGTTTTAAAGTGACCACACCGGCTATTTTTACTAGCCTATGTTACTCGGAACGATGCAAGGATTGTAACGATGCCCCATACATCTAAATCGGTTCAGGAGTTCAAAAGTTATGGTGGAATAAAGAAACTCACAAACATTCATACATACTTACATTAACCCTGAACACATAACACTCCTTTTTTGGGGCAGTCGTGTAAAAATGTCGACATTTGATAACTCATCAAGTTACTTATAGCTTTAAAATAATAACCGTTAGATAAATATCGATATAACGCTATCGTTTTTTCAGTGCTAGCATATTTGAGAATTGTTGAGAAGGTGGACGAAAGTTGAGTTTATATGTCAGTTTCCTATTACCTTTACTTACTAGTGAAGTGCCACAGCTTTTCCGAACAAAAAATTTCCGACCAAACCGGTGAAATTTCGAAAAAAATGTACTTAATTGAACAATAAAACGTTGAAAAACTATTGTTACATACCCGCTTTTTGTCTAATGGAGTAAACAATATCCCAGATCCCAAAAAAAAAATATCTCTAACGAAGAATTTAGGCCAATTTCACACGAAACACAGTAGAAGCTGCACAAAACAGTCGTCGGCGATGTTCTGGGCTTAAGCTTGTTACACGCCTGTTATCCCTGTGCTCAATCAGCCAAAAGCCATCTCGACGTCGTCGCATCGGATCGTTTGACGTTCACACTAGAACCTTCCAGCTGTTTAAACAGTACTAGGACAGCAGTACTGTGAAGGATTGTCCTCTTGTTCCTTTATTGAAATTGGAATTGAAATACGAAAAATACAATAAAGGAATACAGGGACGAATTTGCACGGATTTAATAATAACTGGTCTGTCTGTGGCTCTGTTTATGTTAATTTTTCCAAAATAAAACCCATATTTTTCTAAAATATAAATGGTTCCTTATAACAATGACATGTACCTTAGTTACCTGCCAGTAAAAGTCCCGCTGAAATCGGTCTAGCCGTTTAGGAGATTAGCCGAAACAAACAGACCATTTCAAATAATTGTGTTTCGTGTAAAAACCTGTGGTCTCTTGGTCAACCAAGATACCACAGGCTACGGTTACAGAGTCAAAGAACTATTTGAATGAAAATTGAAGTGGATTAAATTAAAAAAAAACATGTAATCGATCATTTCAAGTTTAGCTTTTCTATTTCCATTATGAAAACTGCAACATTTGCCATTTCTAATGCATTAGCAAACACTTCAAACTGAATTACGCGACTTCAAGAGTTCGACGTCATAGCGTGCGTAGTGAAACTATTCGTTCGAATTTCAAATTAATATTCGGCTAAAGTCGGGAGACTGGCAGCCATGTTGACGTTTAAAAGAACCACAGATAATATAAAAAACGTAGTATGGGAAGTTTACAGAATATTTTAAACTCATTACAATACTAGATATAAATGCTTTAGACAGAGCATTATCACGTAGTTGTGACTAACAGGCAGGGCTGGATTATTCATTACGCAGGATGTGAGCCCAAAAAAAAAGAAAAATTTAATGTAATCCCTTCATTAAAAAACCATAAAAAAAAATACGCATAAGAAATAATATAGTATTCCTTTAGTTTGTTTAAAATATTTAATGAAATATAGAAATGTAGCAAAAATAGCTGTATAATTATGAAAAAACGAAAGTGTTATGGTAGAAAAATAATATTTTTTGATTTTATAAAAGGGTAGGGAAGCCTCAAGGAGTTCTCTGCCTAGGGCCTTCGACCCGGCCTGTTAACAGGGAACTTTTGTGCCTGTTACTTAGTGGTAAATAGCGATCCTTTACGTCTTATAGGTATACCTACTTTAACGATGGTTTTACGAATTTGACGTAAATACCTACGTTAACAACAGTAATGATTTCCCGGTAAGCCTAGCATAAACGCGCTTACGTAAAAGTAGGTATTCGATTTGAGGAATTTCAAATACGACGTAACATTTTGGTTGACTTTTATACGACAAATTCCATTTAGCAATTGACTTTATAAACCAATAATTCCTATTTTGGAATTATAATTTACTCTATAAATACACTTTTTTTTTTGCCCCGAAAACACGATTAATTTTCAATTAGGTTTAGGTTTTCAATTTGCAATTACCTGTAAAATAAAAAATTTAGTTGCTATGAAATCAAATAAAAAGTAAGTCAATTGAGTTGACAAGTGACATCACAAGTGCCTAATGTCATACAAAATCTATGTAAGAATCACATTTTGACAGCTGCTGTCAGTATGTAAATTGATCGGTGATGTCTAAGTACACAATAGTGTTACTGATATGCATAACGCCTTCAAACTAAAGAAATAGGTCTTTTAAATGCTGATATGATACTACATCAATTTATAAAAAGGGTATTTCAAATTTAAAAATTGAATTCGAATTTACGTTCCGTTTAGTCCGCGCACTCGTGCTGGCCGCCCGATCTGTGTTTCCCGGAATACAAATTACTTGATTGTTTGTTCAAGGTCGTTTTGGCGAAATGTCAAAATGTAAGTACCTATGTCTCAGATTTTATTGCTGCTTGATCAATAGGAATAGATGTGAGGGTGACACGAACGTTTTCTTGTTTATCAATCACTAGATACGCGTGGTTTCACTTGTGTTTTCAAGTTACGTCTATGTTTACTGCTCTGCTCCCGTGGGTCGCAGCGTGATATTATATAGCCTATATTATTTCTCATAAATCTGGCGATCATATTCAAAGAATTTTTCCAATCCAACTGGTAGTTTCAGAGAATATAGAGCTTTTAAACAAACAAAAAAATCTCTTTAGCTTTATTATATTAGTACAGTTGAAAACTTTGTGATCCACTTTGGAGTTCTTCATCTCCCCTAATTTCTATTATTTTTGGATCTGTCCAAAAATAATAGAATACATAGATGACGTCTGTGTCGTCGTCATTAACTTTTTCTCTTTCACACAAGCCGTTCAACTCATAAAGCAACATGGACTACCGGACTCCGACCCGCCGCGCGCCGGTCGCGGTGGTCCGTGTTGCTCTTTGGTTCAACTTTGGTTTGCTCTTTCTAACTTTAGTGTGATTCAGTCACATCATCTGCCGTGCGCATAGTTACCGAAATGATACGATGGAAACTTCGCCAAAATTCTTTTTTTTATAAATTTAATTTAAACAGTATCTAACAACCATTTCCTTTTGGTTTCCGCCATCTTGTATCTCCCCTCTCTCTCTCACACCTAGCGACCACATTCCCTCTATGCTTCGTTCGGAAACTAACTAAATTAATTAAGATAAAAACAAAAAAAAAATCCTACATGCATGTGTGAAAAATATACCTAACGCTTTTTTCAAACCATATCTCAATTTATTACAACTCAGGCCCAGATATCCCAGTCTCCTTCCAGCTAATTCATAACATAACATCACGCGTGTATCCCTTAACAGTAGTACACCTAAGTACATTTCGCCAGTTATGTTTAGGTCCCATGTAATAGGGGGCGAGCATATCGAAGCCAGCTAATTCCATTCAGTCATTTAAGTGTGACCGTGTAGTAATCATCTATCCACAAACTTATTACCAAAACTTTTGCTAAACATTCCTTAGGCCAACAGAGAGTGGTCATAAGACTTCACAACCTACAAAAAAAAAACAACATTTTTTTTCCAACGTTTTCCCTTCCAAATATTATTCAACACCCCAACAAAATCACCTAGTTCCATTGAGTACCAACCCAGCGGCACCAAAATGTCGTGGCTGTCGATCAAAGTGATTCGTGCCGTCGTTTGTTCACTATCTTGTCGATACCGTACACTGGTACCGGCTTATACCGATACTATGAATCTTAAGAGCCGCTCGATACTTTCAATTGTGTGTTGTGACGTAACTGATCAATGTTGGGGGACAAAAGGGTATCGCCATTTTATTTCGCATGAGTTTTGGAGAAATGAAAGGAAAGGGTTTTTCCATCAGGAATTTCTCAGTAGCAGCCCACGCAGTCTGGCTTTGTGCCCCCAATATTACATGGGACTTAAACAAAACTGGCGAAATGTGGGTGTACTAATGGGTACCTACACCTCTGCTTTACCCTTCAGGAATTACAGGCGTGATGTTATGAAAGGGAAGGATGTAGGTACCTAGTTGTAACGTTTGCCAAGATTTTTGCGAGTGTATTGTGAGGCTGGATTTCAATGATTGGATGTTTGCATATTTTTTATTTACTAGCGACACACCCCGGCTAAGCACGGTTGCAATTTAGATTAATGTACTTTTTGCTGAATAAAGTTTAAATAAATTAATTACCTTCTTCTGGAATAACTCCATCTATTGATGAAAACCGGATTAAAAACCGTTGAATAGTTTAAAGAAGCGACTTTTTTTATACAATGTAAAGATTGTTAATTTTACAACGTATAAAAAAGAAGAACGAGCAGAAAACTCCAATTCTTTTACTTTACTTCTTTGAATTTTAATTATTTTTCTTTGACTTTTAAATCAATTCAATTAAATTTCTTTAGGTATAGAGTAAAATATAAAAATAATACAAAAAATTGCCGAGGCAGCTAAGATACGAGTATGCGTAGACCCAACCGATCATTCACTAGGTATAAGATACAAACAGTACATCTTTACCCCTCGGTGAGACTTGTGAGTTTAGTTTGGTACCATGGAAGGCTATTAGGTAATAGGGTAGGTACTACACCTATCAACATAACAGTTGATAGCGACTTTTTAATACACAGTTTTTCTCAACCTGTATCAGACGGCACCCAAGATATTTAATCTAAACAATGAGATCGGGAATGTTCGTACGTATTCGGTACCACTCAATCATGGACTCCGGGAGTTGTTCGAATTTTGAATTTTCCTCGATTCTAAGATGAAACTCCGCAAATGTTTCAATCGGACGAGGTTCTCGTATAATAAATTATTTGTCTTGTTTATTTGTACCTACATGATTTACCTTTTCTTTTTCAATAGTGTTTTTGCATTAAAAAGAATAATGTTATTTGAAGTATGACGGATTATAAGAAAATTATTTGTAATAGCTCTTCCTCTGTTTGTTTGTATGTTTTTATTGCCCTGTATGTTTTTACCTTTTTATTACTTTACGTTTTATAGACATTAAAATAACAATTCCTAGAATATTAATGAAGTTTTATAAAAGTAGGGTAGTCGTTTTTTTTTCTCACTTATGTACCCTACTTTCCACTTTCCTTAGAGAACCATGTGTACAAAAATGCAGCTATTTATCGCTAGGTACTATTTTTTTATTAGAAAATGTTTAATCGAAAAATTGTAAAGCGGATAAAAATATTGTACCTACCTCTATTTGAGTACGCCTCTATGTGCAAAGTAAACACAAATATCCACTCGGAATATACAAAAAAAAAGTAAACATCGACACGAAAAATACGAAACTATTTTATCGCTACATTCTACATTATCTGTGCGTGTTCTATTTTCGAAATTTTTGTCGGGTTATTTTTATTTTGCGAGATGGACATTTTTTTAGAGATCGTATTATTCTTTTTTTGAATTTCTATTTACATGAAATTAAAGTAAGCAGAGAGAGAATACAGAAGATATTTACACCTACGTAAGTATCTACTGTATTCTCTCTCTGCTAATTATGTACAGTGTACAGTTACCGATAAAAATCAATTGATACTGTTACGTCATCGTAATGAACACAAATCTGCAATATTTCAGGATATAGGACTTTATTTTATCTTATTTAACATCCTTGCCGTATGTCCATGGAATTATAACTGAAAAATCTAAAGTGCTAAACAAGTTTTATCGCTGCCAGTACCTACTTCATACCTTTATTCTTAACTAGATTCTGCCTGTGACTTCGTCTGCGTCGAAGTCAAATATACCTTACTACCTATCCTCAGATAAGCAGCAATAGTGTGGCTTTCTATCAGTGAAAGATTTTTTGTAATTAAAGCAGTACTTCCAGAGATCATCATATACAAACAAACAAACTATAACTCTTTATAATATTACTTTAGATTATTAGCAAATTCCAAAACAAAGACATAATTCATTTCACTTTTGACCGACTTTAAGTAATTAACCTTTAGTAAAGCAGTAATATGAAATTGCAGCCTTTAATGTGTATTATTAGGCCTCCATTTTCCTCACTTCCGTCTCATAATGTTTGCAGTTTGACACCCTGTTGAATCTTGTTGGATACGACTTTATGACACGAACTTTAATTCTGAGATACCTTTCTAGTTATGTCAGTGGCAGGAATATCAACACGTTGTATCGTTTTTTGTTCCGGTATGGAAAAACCTCATGAATTTTAAATATGGGTTTCCTTTAAATTCTTTCGGATTCTCTTCCCCGGATCTCGGATTCCTGGATTTCGGATTTTCGGGGCTCGCTCTCTTTTGTAAATGTGGGTGAACTAATCGGTACACCTCTGCTTAAAACTTAGGGGATTACAGGCGTGATGTTATGTTATCCTTCGGATTATGATTGTGTGTTCGGATTTTTTTTTGTCTCAACACGAAGCAATATTAACTCTTGATGTAAAAAAGGTGTTGCTATCCAGCCAGGATTGTAATGGACTAAACAAAACTACGTAAGGTGTGTTCCATGTACTCCTTGTTTAAGCTCATCGGAAAAAATGTGATCTGATTTGTTGCAATAAAAAATTGACGCATGTAGGCAATTCTGCTAAATTTAAGGAACCTTCGCAATATTCGTATAATCTCAGTCGCAGTCTGTCAAAAAGACGTCAGATTTACATAATTTTTTTACATTGTCACTGAGATTAGATTATTACTATAATTAAAACATTTTTAATTTCTAGAATTAGCCTCTATAGACTACATCTATCTAATTGTATCTAATTGGCCCTTGAGGCGGTTTAGAAACTCTGACACTAGGGTGTGTAGGGACGTAAGGCCTTACTACCCACACGATAAGAAGAAGAAGATCTAATAGTAGATGCACTGTGCCTACATCTCTATTCTACCCATTAAAAGCAAAGAAAAAGACGTGTTTTTTTACAAAAATAAAAATCTAATAAATAACGCCGCTTACAATAAACGTAAACCTTTTCGCCTCCATGTTCTTACCACCATCAAGGCACCATAATACCAGCCATTTTTCTCCGATTAAACCGATACGCCATTTAATACGGTATTACGAACATTTATAGCTGTCGATGGGGGAAAATAACCTATTACACTGGCCACGTTGCTCCCTAGAGGAAGCTATCAATCGGCTCATTGGCGTCCCACGCTTATTAGCAATGTTTCAGGACAGCATCGCTTTCGCAATATCGAATGCTTCTAACTATTTATGATCGCCTGGTACATTCGAAGTTATAAATGAACATTATTGAGTATTTTGTGGGTAGTTATTAAAACTTGGAGTGGCGATTTTACTATTAGACACATAACAAAATATCACGCCTGCAATTCCCAAAAGACTAGGCAGCGGTGTAGGTCACCCAAATTCCGCCACTTATGTTTTTGTTCTGTATGCAATATATATAACACAAGCTAATTATTGTACTTATGAGTTACATTCAACAGTACAGAAGTCGTGGGGTTACTTAACGTTTAGTTAAAACATTTAAATATGGTTTTGGTAAAAAAAACGTTACTAAAAGTTGGAACTTTGACCATCAATGACTTCGTAACCAGATTCCCAGATATGGTCCTAAACAACAACAAAAAATTTAAGCAACTATTAGAAAACTTTTGGCTCCTTATAGCTTTCTACATCCGATAGGTCCGATATTGCCCAGACCTACTTGCTACACTTGGTCGTTTTAAGTACACTTGATACTGAGTGACCACACAACCAATCCTTCACCGTTCTAGACAGTTCTTTGAACGATTGCTCTTACAAAATACAATTTATTTCTGAGACAATACATTTTACTTTATATTTGGCATTTCATACAGGGTAGCCCAGTTAAGGACATCTAAAAGAAAATTTTGGAAGCCTTTGTTCTTGGGCTATGCAAACCATTCCCATGATCCCCATCATCTACGATTGTTTGTGATTTAGGAGCTAGACGATTTTTTTTTTTTTTTTTTTGGATATTCTTCCTTGCATCAGATTTTGTTGATTTTCTCTATTTGGGTCGTATTTTTTGGAAATGTTTTTATTTATAATGAATCCTGAAAGTTTGGTCTTCGATCAATAAGAACAACTGTCAGCCTTATCGTCAACCGAAACTACTAAAACTTAGTTCGAAGGGAAATATGTTGTTTTGAAAAATTCGTTGCAGATTTTCAGTCCTCTAAAGAAACATTACAAAGAGGTTCCAAATGACCTTACTATGAGAACAGCTGATGTGGAATATATCTTTTTTTTTTAAAGACGTAGTCGTAAGGTAGTTTTTAATTAATAAAACAGTATGCAGGCATGCGGAAGGCCATGCCTCTAAAGTCTAATGTATGCACATAAGTTTGTTCTGCCCGCGAGTTCTACTTACGTTCTTTTTACGTAGGGCTGTCATCCGTCCGGGTTTACCCGGATTTGTCCTAGTTCAGAGGGCGTCCGGAAGGGGTAGTCAAAAAGTTCCTGCGTGAGATCCGGACAGTTTTAGTGTCATCCCAATTAATTGAAAAATTATCAATAAATCAAAACAAATCTTAGATAACAATTATTATCGTAAGCTATTATTTTTTTACATAACATCACGCCTGTAATTCCCGAAAGGTTAGGCAGAGGTGTACCCATTAGTACACCCACATTTCGCCAGTTATGTTTTAAGTCCCATGTAATAGGGGGCAAGCCTATTGCTATCAACCGGGCACAAATCCAGACTCCGAGGCTGCTACTGAGAAATTCCTGATGTAAAAACCCAATGACACTTTGCCCGACCTGGGAATCGATCCCAAGACCTCATGCTCAGCAGTCGCGCTTGCGACTACTAGACCAACCAGGCAGTCAATTAAGTTTTTATTGTAAAAATATATATTTTTTGGAGGCAGCCCTATTTTTACGTGCCCTGAAATATAAGTTGACAATGTTTACATAACATAAGCCTTACTTTTTCTGTTAAAAAAGTTCTTTGTTTAATTCCAGCTGTGTTTGATATTAAAATTGTAAAATGTAGAAAGAATCTCGTGATATATTTCCTCTCGGGGGATTTCTTTGATGTTTGGATAAGTAACATGCTTTAGATTGGCGTTACTTAAAAGGAAAATATTTTATAGAATACAAAATAAAACATGAAAAAATATTTTTTTGTATTTCAAATTATGTAAACTACTAATGCTAAATTGTTTTATAATGGTCTTCACCTACATTGTTAATTTGTTATCCTAACTAATATCATAAATGCGAAAGTAAGTTTGTTTGTTTGTTTGTTACCATTTTACGCCTAAGCCACTGAACCGATCATCCTGAAATTTTGCATATACGTTGCCAGGTGTACAGGAACAAACATAGGTTACCGTTAATCCGGGAAAAAAGTACTGTTACCGAGGGAAATCACAATAATATTCTTATGATCATAGATGGCGCCACGTGTCGTTTCGAATCATGATTTTAACTAAATATTTGAAACGACAGGATATGGGTAATTTTTTCCGCAACTTCGTCTGTGTCCGCGATAACCGATATTTACGCGGGCAAAAGCTAGTCCTATATAAGTAGAAGGTTCAAGAATTATGTAACCAGGTTTTTATAAAAACTTAATTGAAAAGAATATCCGTGTGGAGTTTTTAACATGCGTTTTGAACTGAACTTTCTGACTACCTAACTGATTGATTCCACGACAATGACATGACAAAAGTTTAATTGAAATATGATGCTTTGACTTTATTTACTTAGCAATATTTATGACAAAAATTTTGTCTGTTTGTTCCAGATACCATGCCGGTAACGTCCTGAAACATCGCAGTGTAAATAAATAGGTCTATTACTAAAGCAATAATCGGTATAAAAAAACATAGAAACCCCGTAGTGACGCTATATAGTGCTTTTAAGCAATAGTTTTAGTGTTACTAATAAAATTAAATCTTCCATAAATAATCTAATTTAACTTTAGTATAAAAAAGAATGTGGCGTGACTGTAACTGTTAATTTAACAATCAAAATGATCTTTAATACTAAAGTCATAAAGTTTCAATTACGACAAGAGTTTTGCTTCGCTGCGTACAGTCGAAGGCAGAAGTGCATAGCTGTGTGATAAATAAATATAATGTTAAAAAGAAAATGCCGCAGCGCGCGCCTACGTCATCAAACTTGATGCGACCGTTCGTGGTATTGGCCCTGCCCGGAATGTATTTGCTGTATAAGTACAACCAGTACCGTCAGCAGCAAATGGAGACCGCGCGGCGCCGAGTCACCGAGCGCGAGCTTATGCACCTAAACACCAAAATCGTAAGTAATTAGATGATTGTTTTTTATTTAAATTTTCTAGGGTTTTCATGAAGAATTTGAGCATTATAGGAAGAGAACATGGCACCTTAATACAGGGTCATATGCAGGTTGCAAGGTGAATTAGGGTTAGTGCTACCCAAACGAACCAACTCACATTAAAATGTTACCTTTTTTTTCAAATTTATTTTAGGTAAAAATCATTTTACGTAAATGTAACTATGATTACCATTTTAATTCTAAGCATAAGTTTGGGACGTATATGGAACTGCTATATGCTGAACAGTACTTTAATGTAAGAATTTAATTATAAAGCTATTTTGCATTGGTCATGTTTTAGCAAAACTAAGTCCTATTAAGAAGTAGATAAGAAAGAATAAATCTAGCCACATTTTCTAAGAAAAACTATAAAGAAAAATCATAGATCAGATCCATTCCGGGAAAGCATAATTCTAACACAAAAAAGTACCGTCTTAAAACGATATAAACACTAATTGATCATAAACAGCAGCCATTAGTCATGCTGTAAATAAATCTCGCTTACTAAATCCGTTCAGCAAAGGCGATGAAAACCATACTATGCCAAACGTTGGCGCGTGATGTATTTTTATGGCTCAGTCGTGAAGAGGCGAGAGTATCATAAAAAAACATAAAATAACAGGTAAGTAACTGACTGGGTTAGCAAATACACTGCTTTCTGGGTTCGAGTTATTTTACTGCTATTATATAGATAAAAAACCGGGGTATTCTGTAAAAAATCTCCCTTGGTTAATTTAGGTAAGCTTGAGGTGAACTGTCATTCCAATACAAGCCATAGCCAAGAACATTACTAGCGTTGAAAATGTCGAAAAAAAAAACAATTTGATTTTTAATGAAAAAAAAATCACAGATTGTGGTTCTTTTTCGTTTTTTTTTTTCGCAAAAAAATTACATATTTAAATTAACACAGAATCCTTTCAAAAGAAACTTCGAATTTTTCGCTTGATGTTTTAAAAGTTGTAAAAAAAAAAACAAAATTTTATTGAAATGGAAAAAAAAACATGTTTTTCCCGTTTCTTTCATATTCTTAGACTTTTCGGGTTTGATTGAAAAAAAAAAAAGAAATGTGTATTTGCTAATTTTCTCCAAAATTTCGTATAAATCCGAAAAAGACGGGATTTTTTCCTGGTTTTTTAACATTAGATAGACACCTATAAACTCGCTTCAGCTAAAGTCACAAATGGAGTTTAACAAAATAACATTACAGAACTTTCTCGCGCCTCAAAAATCACGTAAAGCCGTTGATCCCAACCGTCATTCATAGTTATTTGACAGTCGTTACGGGTAGTCTGAAGTCCAAAAGTCTGACAACCAGTCTTACTATCGTGTTGTGGGTTGTGGAGGTCAGATAGGCAGTAGTTCTATGTGAAATACTGTTATTCAGATGCATCCGGTTAGACTGGACACCGACCTCGAATTGGGAAAATGGCTAGCAGATGATAATACCCTTTATATCGTAAAAATCCTTAATCAACCTTGGATAGTCATGTTTAATTTAAAATTAAAAAAAAAAACGGGTTGGTATTGAATGAAAGTGACATTTAAAAACGTCTTTCATGTATATCGTAGGCGACTGTACCTAGTCGTGATTTGGTCTACTTTTTTTATGGTATTGTGAAGTTTTTGCGGTGACATTTCAGTAATAGCGACTTCATTAAGTGTTGGTATTTATTCACGTTTTAACTACAAAAAGTATATTTTGTTGTTTCTATTTTCGTAGAAAAAGTTTTAAATATAATTACTGACAGGCTGTTTGTGTCTGTGAGATTATAAAATATGTTTGTAGACGCACCCACGATACAGGAGATATTACTAAAGTAGGGCAACGCATTCAGAAAAAAAAAAACAAAGAACAACATTAAAAATATATTTCTAAGTTAACATGTTATATTATTATTAACATATTATTATAGACTGCCTCGTTGGTCTAGTGGTCGCAAGCGCGACTGCTGTGCATGAGGTCTTGGGTTCGATTCCCAGGTCGGGCAAAGTGTTATTGGGTTTTTCCATCAGGAATTTCTCAGTAGCAGCCTCGGAGTCTGGATTTGTACCCGGTTGATGGCAATAGGCTCGCCCCCTATTACATGGGACTAAAAACATAACTGGCGAAATGTGGGTTTACTAATGGGTACACCTCTGCCTAACCCTTCGGGGATTACAGGCATGATGTTATGTAAAATTAAAAATATATTTCTAAGTTATCATATTATAAATATATAAAAAAAAATGAAAGAAAATAAGTGCAGGGTAGGAAAATCTTAGTTCACTTAATACTAGCTTGTAGGTACTAGCCTACAAGCGAAGAGTTCTGTCGTGGCAGTGTTAAGTACTAACTTAACACTGCCACGACAGAACTCTTCAAAGGAGATGGTTCTCTTAAAAACACACCAGTGAAAAGTTTGAAGATTTGCTAAGTAGACTGCTCGTCAAGAGTTACAGCTTCTGAGTGGAAGGAATTATGGCTCTTAATGTAATGGTAATTAAGGCGTTAAATGGTATAAGTTCAAAGCAATATCGTTTGTTTGAAGTTTTTTATTCCGATTTTATTCCATAAGTTCCTGAAACTTTTTTTAATCGAAATATCAATATTTAGCTATTCGGCGTTACATATTGCTATGTAAAATGTGTATACATTGCTGGAGCAGTCGACCATCTTACATTTAGCCATCTGCTTTGTAGTAAATTTATTTTAAGTTATAAAGATTACACAACATCACGCCTGTAATCCCTGAAGGGTTAAGCGAAATGTGGATTTACGAATGGGTATACCACTGTACCCATTTGTAAATCCACATTTCGCTAGTTATGTTCAAGTCAACCGGGCACAAATCCAGACTCTGAGGCTGTTACTGAGAAATCCCTGATGGAAAAACCCATTAACACTTTTACCGACCTGGGAATCGAACCAAAGACCTCATGCATAGCAGTTGCGCTTTGCGACCACTTGACCAACGATGCAAGCTTAAAACCAAACGGCCTGAAGCAACAAACAACCCAAAAACAAATAGCAAACTAGTTTATCTCAATAACTCAAAATCATTATTAAGAAAACTCCTTCTGAAAACAACTTAACGACTTCCCCTGACCTCGGCCCATGAAAACGGCTGTCAAACCAAAGGAATCCATCAAAAAGGCTTATAAATCAAGTCATTTTGTAAAAGGTCAGTTGTACAAATAAGGCAAAACGTCTGTTGTCGATGTACGCCAGACTGGGTGTGGTCGCACCGCACGCGACCCGGCGACCACAATGGCTTTCCCATGAGTCAACGGTTCCCTAGAAATTCGTAGTACTCACATAGCCTAGTTGTATACATGGTAGTAATTTGCGATATTATGCCTTTGAAATAACGGTTTTTTGGCTCTTCTAATATTTTATCTATGAATATAAAAGCGTTGACTGCTAAGCATAAGATCTTGAGTTCGATTGCCAGGTCAGGCAAAATGTTGTTGGGTTTTTCCATTAGCAATTTCTCAGTCACAGCCTTGGAGTCTGGATTTGTGGTTGATGGCAATAGGCTCGCCCCTTATTACATGGGACTTAAACACAACTGGCGAAATGTGGATGTACTAATAGGGGACCCTTCGGGGATTACAGGCGTGATGTTATGTTAGATTTTCTTTCTTTATTCTTAGGTGACGAAAATGAATGTGTGAACACTTAGTACCGCGAAACACAATAGCCAATTTTGATCAATGCAATGTAATGCAACCTTCAAATGCAACAGTGTTATTCACAACAATAGGGTGAATATTATGTCTTCATAGTATAAAACAAAGTCACTTTCCACCGTATGTTCGTTTAGATATTTTAAATTACGCAACGTATTTTAATACTGTTTTTATTAATAGACAGAGTGATTCAAGAGGAAGGTTTATACGTACAGTTTCAAAGTCAAAGTCAAGTCAAAGCATTTATTTCAATTAGACCATTTACAGGCACTTTTGAATTGTAAAGGAGTCGGTCAATTAGATAGAAAGTTGAAGCTAAATGCTCATTCCGAAACGGAGGTAGGCTTCTATGGAGGAGAACGAGCAAGAAACTCCACGGACACTCTTTTCAATTAGGTTGTAAGTATCTACATTGCTCCCATGCGAAACCGGGGAAGGTCGCTAGTTTGCTATATGTTGCACAGCTAATTTCAAAAGAACAACCATTCATAGGATGCCACTATTCAGTATCTACATAGGTAGTATTCACCATGGTCACACAGAACAATGTTTCAGAATATAAATGAGTATATCTATACGCATATCTATTACTTACTACCTTGAACCTACAATACATAATACAATTTACATAGATTCGCATTCAAATCCACAGTACTACAGTTTGGTTAAATTAGCAAAAAAAAATACTAGAGATGTGCTGACTCGACTTTAGCCGACTAGCCGGGTGGTTGTCAAGAGGCCGACTAATCAGTCATAAAAAGAAGATAGTACTATTAATGTTCATTGAAATGATGTCAAAAAGTCTTGTGTAGGTATTGGATTCTTGTAAAATCAAGTGTAACTAGTGTCAAATGATAATTTCTCGTAATGTGCATGTGTATTTAATATTAATTAACAATCAATATTTTTATTTAATCTAATTCTTCCTAGATACATTTTATTGAGAAATACATACAAAGTAAGAAGCCGGACATCCAGCGCTCTTTGCCGAATAGTCGCCGACTACAGATGTGACCGGATACTCGGCTTTACCGAATACTCGCCGACTAGTTGAAACAGCTCTAAAAATAACTGAACAAATTCCTTGTGTATTGCGGACAAAAAATCACTGTAGCGGATGTCAGATTGTCCAGCAGCTAAAAAAAGAAAAAAAACTTTTGTCAGCGGAAAAAATAGCCACAAATAGATATACTATTTGTACAGCCTAGCTCGAGCGCGCAAAGTTATACGTAAACTAAATACGATCGATTTTTAAATTGAGAACACCTATTTCACAATATAGTTGGTTTAGTTTGAAAGCTTTATTTATATCAATGGGTGATACTTATTGTGGTTGTCTTAAAATAATACTAAACTATTATTGTCCCATTGCAGAGCAAAGGCCTCTTCTCATACAGACCACGCTTGCTCAACGAACATTGGCGATGGATATAGCTTAGATCTATTAATCATACGTCCAGGTTCACTCACAATGTTTTTCTTTACCAGAGATGTCGAAGAATCTTACAAAGTACCTACCCCGGTTTAGAACTTACAAGCTCATGCATGGGATGCAGGCACCTTACCCTCTGGGTCATCACAAATACGATGATGGCAAGGCTTGTCTTAAATTATTAGATTATATTAAGCCAAAACGTTTAAGGATAATTTTGCTTCCAATTTTAAAATCAACTTGAATCGAATACTTTAATGTTAGCGCTCTCATGGTAGGCCTACTGAAACAGCTTTCATAACATTTTTTTTTTGTATTTTCTATGTATTTTGATGCCTCATCATAAAATGCTATGGATTACTTTGTAAGAAAAACCAAAATCCAAATATTCGGGCCTCCACATGGCATGAAAGTAAACTAATAAATTCTCTTTATAATTGTTCTTTTAAAAGGTCAAGAACCTTAAAAAGAACTAGTTTACGAGCCCACTAAACTGGCGGTCAGTTGACATCTAATACTTAATATCACGAACACAGTTCGGTGACCATAGTTTATGTATGTCACGCAATTTCCTGACTCAGACATCTTGACTGATCACCGACGATACATGTCGATTAACGTAATAATAACATTGAGCTTGTATTCCGCATGCGCCCACCTCTTTTTTTTCCGGGATGGAAAATCTTCATGGATGTCCCCCGCCCTGGGGTGGCGGAGGGGTTTGTCTCTTACTGACTAAAAACCACCCTGGTGCTCCCTTCTCACGCTTAAGCCGGGAATCCCGGAAGCGTACGTGCTTTCCCTAAATCCATAGACTCCCACCCCAATATGTATCCACATTTCAGACATGAGCCATTCACAAATTTAGGCTACGGGCTGCTGCTAAAATATTGCTATTGAAAATCCCAATAACACCATGCTCGACTTGGGAATCGAATACAGAACTCTAAGTTCAGCCGTCGTGTACCCACTAAGCAAATAACACAGTCATGCCGGTTGCCTTTATTCATTTTTGGTCATTTGATTCGCATTATTTGGTATTGAAATGGATACCAAAATATCTATAGATTACTTTTTGCATAAAACATTTGCCAATCATTTCAGTCGTTTCAGCACGATTATCGATTAAAACTTACTTACATTCATTTGTTATTCTAGAAGATGATTGATATGTCCTTGTCGTTATAGGCATTAACGGATTATATGGGCGTTAATTTTATGCAGAACACTAAATTATTGATTTACTGAGGCACATATTGTGGAAGAAAGTTATTGTTTCTTTATTTCACCATATGGAAAAACAATTTATTTAAATCACACGGGACACGTCAATCAAACTAAGTAACTTTAGCGAAAAATTATTGCTGAGAAACGATGTAGGTATATTTTCGATGTGAAAAAACATTGTTTTGGTAACCGGTAAAGTAGTTAATGCACGCAAAATATGCTTATGAGTGCATTCAACAGTACAGGGGTTGTGGAGGCATTTAAAGTTTAGTAACAACATTTCAAAACTTGATTCCGAAAAACCACAACTACAATACTTCGTAATCAGAAGATTTGAAAGTAAGGACCGGAACCAAAAAAATGGTCACAATGATGTGAAACTTTCGGCTTCGTTTAAATGTATTTTTATGCCCTTTTTATTTTGCCAACCGGGTACGATAATAGTAAAAGTAAGAAAGAAAAAGAAAATGACTATTGACACAAAAAATGTGCACACAAAAATAGTACAAGCAATAAAAAAGTAAAAAATAAACAGAAAAACATTTATTCATTTAAACTTTATGCAACAAATGTACAAAGGCGGACTTAATGCCTTAGGCATTCTCTAACAGTCAACCAAAGGTGGCGAAGAGATAACAAACAAACATTATGTTGTTGTTGTTAAACAATATGTGCCGTAAAAACATACCTTTCACGTCATCATTCCCCCTGCCCTTATAATAGCAGGAGAAATGAATGACGTCAAATTATTCATCTTGATCCCAAAACTATTAATACACCTTTCAAATACAAGAAACAATATCCCTCAACAAATTAATGTCCCAATTACGAAGAGCCACTTCAGAATGCAATACAAACTCCATGTTATCAGATTATCCGAGCGAGGTCGGTGTTGCCTGCTCAGCTAAATTCTATAATTGCTCCCTCCATTACGCCGAACAAACTTCATCTTAGTCAGCTGTATATTTTTACTGGCAAAACTTTTTTATCCTAACTAATATTATAAATGCGAAAGTAAGTTTGTTTGTTTGTTTGTTTGTTACCATTTTACGCCTAAGCCATTGAACCGATCATCTTGAAATTTTGCATATACTTTGCCAGGTGTACAGAGACAAACATAGGGTACTTTTAATCCCGAAAAAAAATACTGTTTCCAAGAGAAATCAAAATAACTATCTTATCATGATAGATGGCGCCACATGTCTTTCGAATAATGATCGAATTTTAAACTTAATTTGCGAGCGAAGCCGCGGGCAAAAGCTAGTTCGCTATAAAATTGACCCTTGTTGCTGTTCGGAACTTAATTTATTGGTTTCGGGAAATAATTTGAAATATAGCCGTGCCAATGTTGTATTAAATTTGTTAAAATTCTCAAACAAAATAAGCTTCATATAAATCATGAGCTTCTGTTGCGAACTCAAACAAGGCTTTATGTAAGAGAGTTTCATTTAAGTTTACTTGATTACTTGATCTGGTTCGTTTGGATAATAACAGTGATCAAAACAACTGGCTTCTTTCATTTTCTTCTTCTTTCTCATGTTTAACGTTGGAGTTAAGGCTTAATAGAGCCACCTGACACCCAACTAGCACCGCCTAGTCGCTGGTTGTCTACTAGATGTCGATACGTGGTCCACGCTTGGATGCTGCGTGCAGCGTGTCTACTAGTAAACGTCTCGTGGTCAACGAGTGGTGGTACCTTTATCCTACCTGTCCGTGTTTCTAGCTCATACATAACATCATCACGCCTGTAATCCCCGAAGGGTTAGGCAGAGGTGTACCCGTTAGTACACCCACATTTCGCCAGTATGTTTTTAGTCCCATGTAATAGGGGGCGAGCCTATTGCCATCAACCGGGCACAAATCCAGACTCCGAGGCTGCTACTGAGAAATTCCTGATGGAAAAACCCAATAACACTTTGCCCGACCTGGGAATCGAACCCAAGACTTCATGCACAGCAGTCGCGCTTGCGACCACTAGACCAACGAGGCAATTTCTAGCTGTTACTCTATATTTTTTTTTGGTTAGTTTCTGTATTTTACTCCAGATTGGAAAATATATACTCATGCTATTCACTTTTAGACCTCCCTTATATGCACTACTGTAGTATGCCTACTGCAGCGTCTGGAGTATGAGAAGAAAAATATTCACAAAGTCACGTCTCTGTCCATTTACTTGCCTCCTGCGTCGGATGTGAGCTCATTATAAATGAGACATTACTATTATGCGTACATACTTTCATACAAAAAAAACTCATCAACACGCGACTTTGTCTTAAAAACCTCATCTGAATCAAAACAAAGCGAAAGTAAACAAAGGTTCACTGATTGAATGAGACTATTTTAGAAACGCTAGTGAGGAAATAGGCCAATAACAGCCGAGAGTAGACTATAAATACTGCAGTGTCAAGGCAGATCGTTGACGCTCGCTTTCCCTCTCAACGAGCTGGACTATAAATATGTTGCAGGCTTTATATTGGACGACGTTGGTTTAATGAAAGAGTAGGAAATGGACTAAGATATGAATGGATTACCTAATAGATTAAATGTCTCAGATGACTGATGGCTTTGTGAGTTAGTTATAAGTAAAGGGGTTTGGAAAGGCAGGTGCTTACCTAATAATAATACCCGCCTATTATTCTCCCACTGCAGTGCAAAGTTCTCTTTACAGACAGAGAAAGCACGAGCATTGATCAGCACACATGCACAAAATAGATTCGTGATTTCTGACTTATAACTACCTACTGAAATGATTTTGTATTGTCGAACTGAGAGTTTTATATACCTTTTTCCACTAAAAACAGCGTAGTCCGCATTCCATCACAACGTGATCCCTACAGCCTCTCAAAGAGTATAACGTAACCTCCTCATCTTAAACACCAATCTATGATAATATTCTGACATTTTCCAACAAAAGAATAAAAAGCAATCAAAACTCAAAACGTCAAATAATGAAAAAACCAAATTTTCACAACAGCAAAAAAAGGCGCCCATATGTTTAAAAATTATTTTATATATTAAGTAACTAAAAAAAGAAACCAAAATTCCATCAAAATGATGTCCACGACTCGGGGAATCTGGTCATATATCATAAGTTCCTCAAAGCATTTTAATAGGACAGGTTGGATTCTACACAGAAATTATGCAGATGATAAAGGCAAAGACTGCAGAAGAGCGTTAGTAGACATCCCTCCTTCCCCAGATCCAAACTGTCCTGTAGAATGTGAGAGACGGAAAAAGAGGAAGGGAGGGATCCTACACAAGATCAAACTGAAGGTGATTGAGGGCGGAACGAATTTTAGTAGTAAGTCATTAATCGTTGTTGTAAATCCATCCTACTTGCCTCCAGCACTTCTATGGCAATTCTACAAATTTATTTTAATATTGATTTGCTGAAAAAGATTGCGACCAGATGAACGTTTTTAATTAGTGATTAGTGAAATTGTCTTACAGGTATCAGGAACTTTAGGATATAAGTTACAGTAGCACAGAGTTCTGCTTTATAATATTACGTCTGTAATTCCCGAAGGGTGATGCAGACGTGTACCCATTAGTATACCCACATTTTAGTTATGTTAAAGTCCCATGTAAAAAGAGGCGGGCTTAATGACATTGACCGGGCACCAATCCAGTTTCCGAGAAGGGATTCCTGAGGGAAAATCTCAATAAACTTTGCCCGACCTGGGAATATCTATTATTTTGCAAGACCTCATGCTAAGCAAACGGGCTTTGCGACCACTAGACCAACGAGGTAGTCGAGTCGAGGCGGAGGTTCTACTCTAACTTATATTTAATTCAACAAACAGCACCATTTCGTCGGATCCAGTGCAAATCAGATAAAGAAGTGTGCGCGGAGCCACCTCCGCCGCCGGCGTTGCCGGCACCAGCGCCGCCTAGGAAACCGATTCCGATGCCGGAGGTTAGGTCTGCTGTCCAGGTATCAGTGCTTGGTGCAGACACTGCCATCGGGCAGTACGTCGCCCTGCTTCTGAAACAATGTTCCTGCATTAAAAAGTGAGTTCTGTTATTACATTCATTTGGTCTAATTTGCGTTAAGGTTTCAAGGAATGGATTTCGTAGTTCTGTATCCAAAATCTTACTGTAGTGTTTTTGTGTCATGGGCAAACCTACGAGGTAATAAGACCTTTTTTTACTTTTACAATACCTATAAGTACTTGCTCTTCGCTAAATTTGTTGTCAGTAATTTACCAAGTTACATTAAAAGCAAAATTATTACCACGTACTACATATACTCTCCATTTAAAACATAAACTGTAAAGTCTACTGCTTCCCTTTTCCGTCTGATCTAATTGGACATTTCCCACAAACGGCTCTCGCTCGAACAGGTGACCTTTCCGTTTCTATTTTGTTAATGTTGTAAAAGGGATGCCTAATTAAGTTTTTTTTAGGTCATTTCTCTTTAACCCTGTTATTGTTGCCCTAGTTTGCTATCACAATTTTATTATTGTGTAAAATAGTGTTTTAGGCTACTTACTTAACGACTTTTTCGACCTTGAAACGGCTATAACCCTAGGCTATATGTGTTAACTGAATCTTGGTAAAAATTCAGCTGGTTATTTAGGTCTTATGTTTTTAACCAAAACATAAAGAAAAACTTCAGCTATGTTCTTGGACTGCCGTCTTTACGTTCATCTCAGTTGAATTAATTACGACTTTCAATAATATCTATCGAAACATTTTTTAATTAATTGAATCAAGTTTTGCATAGTTTGCTATTCAGATACCTAATTCAAATGTCGATAAACTAACTTGATCACTAGTCAATCAAAACACTCGTTATACAAAATTGAATCCAATCTCTGGAGTCTTCAGCCAAAATGCCTTCGTCCGTACTCCACAGACACAAAATAGTTTATGGGTGATCCGCTGGCCAGTCGGCTATGACGTCAGTAACCCTTAAGACATGTGCCACTAAGTAAATACAATGCAGAAGTCCATCGAAATGCTGCAAGAAACTACAACTATGTAGGTTATGTAGGATAAAAAAGTATAAAACTAGTAGTATATTTTTCCTACACTGACCTCATCTGAATGCATTGCTTTTTGCTATTGGCTTTTGAGACAAGCGATCGGATAAAAATGTGACTGTTAATTAGCCAGTCCACAGATCTGTCTTTTATTGGAGAACTTAAGTATCCTACTTGTAGCCAGCTTTACGTTCTTCGGAACTTTGGTCTTCAGCAAAACTGCACGTTAGCATTAGATGCATCTTTTTTCGTATGCATCACTGCACAGGTATATTTGTACGCACAGTTTTCGTATGCATCACTGCACAGGTATATTTGTACGCACAGACGTTGATTGCCAAAATTAATTGTCTTTGTTTAAATTATTATAAACAGTGGGTTAAAGAATACTGACATAATACGGATCTTTGGTGGGAATTGAATAATCTGATGCCACTTTCTACACGCTAATTGCTTGCAGTTGGCCTTCTGGAGAACTTTTTGTTCATGCGTCAACATGGCTCATGAAATCCCTGGCCCTGAGGGACCGTTCGTCTCGCCGATGTCACAACACGACTGTGTGCGCAACGGATCGCTTGCCCGGCTTGAATTTATCGCTCGACTTCAGAATCGGGCTTCGACGTTAATGATAAGAGGTTTTAGATGGTTTTCCAATGTGTTTTCTGTTTAATTTACGTGGGGATTTTGAGAAAGTCGTTATAGGTAGTCAGAATCCCGAAAATTAAGTCTGACCATCAGTCTGAACCAGGGTAGTGTGCTAACCAGTAACTGAGTTTTGACTGTCACATAGGGTCGCCCCATATAAAATACTGATACTCAGCTGCACCCGATTGGACTGGAAGTCAACCCCAATATAGTTAGGAAAAGGTTAGGGACTCCCTAGCCTTTTCCTAATTATGTTGAGGGAGGCAGATGGTGATAGAAGGAAATACTGAAAATCGTGAACAATTTGTATACATTTACACCAACATGACACTTAAGTTTTTGGTAAAATTCACCCAAGTGATGTCAAAACGTATAGTTTTATTTTGTCAAAGTCAAAGTCAAATCATTTATTTCAATTAGACCATTAAAAGGCATTTTTGAATGTCATTGACAAGAGAAAAGAAAAATTATAATATTAAATCTAGTGTCGAAAATTTTATTCACTTTTCATCAACCCATTGGCTTTTTATCATGGACTATCATCGAAATCTATTGAACATTGACTTTCACACATGTACAATTAATTGCAAAATTATGCAACACCATCATTGTTTACAATTTTAATTTCAACATAAAGTGCCATGGCTAATTCTGTTCTCGTTTAATAGCGCTTCGCTCGTAAAATAAGGAACGCCGGACAACTGGCTGTAAGGTACGGCACATGAATCCGCTCCTATGGGAGTCGCCCCTTGATGTCTGGCCGTCCGTTTTATTGCCCAAACGGTTCAGCCACTGCTTTGATGGCACTAAATATATGAGGGCTATTGAATAAATTATATCCGTTTTTGCTAAATCGGATGGTGGTGAGATTGGGGAAAGTGGATTACACATCACCCATTAACGTCCACTTTTGTTTCACTTTAAGCCCTGGTAATTAGGGAAGGTCATATTTCATATTACTTTTAAGTAGATACTACTGATTGCGCCATATTTCAATGGCGGAAGAGTTGTTGTTGTTCACTAGCTTTTGACCGTGACTTCGTCCGTAAAAACGTCGTTTATCGCGGACTCACAGGAAGTAGAGGAATAAAAAGTAGGCTATGTCCTTTCTTGGGGTTTATACTTGCCTCGTACCTTTCATGAAAAGCAGTTCAGTGGTTTAGTCGTGGAAGAGCGACAGACAGACAGACCTATTTTCGCATTTTATAAAGTATAGATGATAAAAAATGACGGACAATGTTGGACTGCCTTGTTGGTCTAGTGGTCGCTAGCGCGACTGCTAAGCATGAGGTCTTGGGTTCGATTCCCAGGTCAGGCAAAGTGTTATTGGGTTTTTCCATCAGGAATTCCTCGGACTTTGGATTTGTGCCCGGTTGATGGCAATAGGCTCGCCCCCCATTATATGGGACTAAAAACATAACTGGCGAAATGTGGCTGTACTAATGGGTACACCTCTGCCTAATCCTTTGGGGATTACAGGCGTGATGTTATGTATGTATGATAAAAAATCTTACCTCAGGAAACACATAGATTATCTGCGTAATTCACTAGATGCCTTCACTACCATAAAATATGCACTCAGGTGTGCTCCTACCAAACATTTCTACCACAGCTTAGGAATATGTGAGCCATCCAGAAAATACACATCAAAATTTTATTATAGACGTTAGCATTATATGGATCATTCAATGTATAAGAAGCATAGATTTTACGAGGCGGCCGTGACTACTGTGGTACTGAATCTTTATTATCGCCATTCTGATTGCTAGGAAAACGTAAGTTATTATTTTTGTTTTTTTAAACCCCGCCCTAGGAATTTCTCCTGTATCGTGGGTGCGTTTTCAAACATATAAATCACACACACACACACAGCCAGACCCGGAACAACTATCTTCTAAGATACAGGTACTAATAACACTGGCTTTTAAGATACAGGTTCATATACCTAATTCAGGGTTTTTCATTTTAGAACACTAGTCAAAGTCAAAGTCAAAACATTTATTTCAATTAGACCATTTACAGGCACTTTTGAATTGTCAAGGACTCAGTCAGTTAGTCCGAAAGTTAGAGCTAGTTGCTCGTTCCAAAACGTAGGTAGGCCTCTATGGAGAAGAACGAGCAAGAAACTCCACGGCACTCTTTTAAGTTAGGTTTTTACGAAATCCTGGTTACATTATTCTTGTTGATTCTACATGTGATCACAATAAAGATTAGTTTCTCAGTACATCTCTGTCTGTCCCTCCGACACAGGGCTGTATTTGAACTGCATTAAAATAAAGTCAAAAATTAAAGAGGATTTCTATACAAGATACCAACGTGTTTGCTTTCGGCATTTTTTGCTCGATTTTAAAAAAGTACGAAACATTTTGTTTTCAAGTCCGACTCGTACTTGGTCGGATTTTTTTTTTATCGAACAGAACTCGATTTCCTTTCCTCAACGGAAAGCGTATCGTAATCTAATCTCTATCGAAAACAAAATATAAAAGCTTTTGTCTTTGATCCAATCATGTCTGGGAAATGGGAAATAATACAAGCAATACATAAATCGTATTGTATTACTGATGGGAAATGTGAGTCTGTTTCTACAAAATATTGTCTATGTTTTTTTGCTGAATCAAACTCTTTGGTGATAGTTTTTTTCAGGTTAGGTTTTTAGTAATATAAGGATAGTTTGCTTTTTATTGCTTGTTAAAATTTTTTTGGCAGATTTTTTCAATCATTATTGATGAATTTTATAATATTTTCACTATAAATGTTTTAAATGGAAAAATAACCAATTTTTCCCTCAGATACAGGCCAGTTCTTGTCAATGATAATCAATGTCAAAAACTGTAGGCAATTTAACAGGCAATGTTGACAGATTGAGACTGGGATAAGATTGCGATCCTTTCTAAAAGTTAGTAGAAGTTACCTCCAAGTTATCCAAAACTTGAAAAATTGCCTTTAACTTGGTTAAAAATAATTTAAGGCCAAGAAAATTTTCAGAAACAGGAAAAAAATTGTTTGCGTATATTTCTAAACATACATACATACATAAACTCACGCCTTTTTCCCACGGGGGTAGGCAGAAACTACAAAACGCCACCTGCTACGTCCTTACATATTACTCCTTTCGCCTCATCTACGTTCATACATCTCGTCATACAAGCACGCCGTATATTTCTATACGTACTAATATTATAAAGCTGATGAGTTTGTTTCCTGAACCTTGCGCGTACAGGAAGCTACGTTATCCCTGAGTGGATAGACTATATTTTATGTCAATAATAAATAGGGATCCGTAAAATTTACGCGAATGAAACCATGCTTTAAGTCATCATTCAGTTGTTCAAAAAACAAACACAGATTTTAAGTCCCTGGAATTTTGACCTTTGAATTTGAGTACTTTTTACCTTTCCTAACAAATTGTAACCTCATTAAAAACCACTAAACTCATAAGAAGTTTTCTCTTTACATCGGGTCTCAATTTTCGACGTTCGATTCGATAAAACTTGAGAATCGAATCAACCCTTACCTCTTAAAGTCTTTGGTAGGTAAGTACAGTCAACAAAAGAGATAGGTATGCAGGGTTGTCAGATATAGTTAAAGTTTTCTTAGAATCCGATGGATGTCTTTGATTGAAACATAACTTAATTAATGAACTGTTTATTGTCTACTTTTTTAAATTAAATTACATTTGAAGACATCGATCGGTATCTAAGAAAATTCAACTATATCTAACGACCCTGCATACCTATTTATTTTGTTGACTGTACATTCAATTCCGATATACCATCTTCAATCAGTATCGTTCCTAATCGGATTGCAGGTTACGTCTGTACGAGGCGAAGGATTCTAGAGGCTGCACTCGAGACTTAGGCTCCGTAGTTCAAGACCTTCAGCATATCAATACGAACTGTGTGGTGCAAGCATTCAGCTGTGCTTGTTTTGAGCTCGAAAGATGTTTACAGGTTATTGATTTTGTGTCTTCTTTGTTTCATGATCAAGTTGATTTTTGTAAAACATTGAACTCTATCAGCCTTACCTATTAGAAAACAAAGTCTTTGCTTAAACAAGGTTGAAACTTTTGAACCAATTTTTGGATTTTGAACCTCATTTCGATATAGATAAAGTTTGTAAATTGTAATACAAAAATTGACTCAATAATAATTAAATTTATAATAAGGCCTTTATGAATCTCCTTGTATATGGTAGACTTTAAAAGTAATAGGGACTTTTTTATGTAGCGTATTTTTGAAACCCATTAGACAAATCACACTTTAAAGTACCAAACAGTATTTAGCCGTTAGCCAAAAAAATATCATTGTAATTGACCCATTTCTCAGCCAAGAACCAGAGGCACAATATGCATCTTCCTACGAACATTTGCCATTTATCACTCCAAACACGAGTGCAATAGGTCACAGAGTAACATAATCCAGTTGGCGACTAGTTCTGCCAGTAGTTGACATTAGCATATCGGGCGGAGCAGGCAGCTAATGTCAAACTCGGAGAGAACGTGGCCTGTTTTGCTTGAGCTAACTTTCTGTTTCAAATTCGCTGTGTTAACTTTTGTAGTTGCGCCTAAACATATCGACAATTCGAAACTTGTGTCGTTCAAATTTAGAACGTCTGGAATTTGTTTTTGAAAATAGAAGTTCATTAAAACGGTTGGGTCACGCAAAGAGGTGTTATGGGATTCAACCTTTTTTTTTATTAACAGTGTGGAAAATGGCCCACCCTCGTTTGAGGAACTGGGTGATCGTGTGCCTTCTATGTGTACACCTTTGTCTATTGTCTATGAGTTATGTAATGTACAAAGGTTTGGAAGTCGCTTCTGCATAAAAAAAAATTCTGCTTGCTACTTTATAAAAAAATTGAGGATAGGACAACTTTTAATTTAGACGTAGTTATTCGTGTTGTTAAAATGCCCCGCCTACCGCGTAGTGGATGTGACGACTAATTAAAACTATCATGCAAAATTGTATCTACTTCCAGGGTAGCTTCATAGAGGCTTACACATTATTTTGATGTTCCAAGATTCTTTAAAAGCCTGATTTCTGAATTCAATTCTACTAATTAAAAGCGTAAATAGATGGTAAATTAGACGCATATTAACAGATGAACACTTTCGGTGCCCAGGGCCCAGTAGGTATATAATGGCATTTGAACCCAAACGCTGGGTTTTGGGCACCGAAAGTGTTAAAATTAAGAATAGTTTCTAAAAGTTAGTATATGTACTAAAATAAGATAGAATTTCAATAGCTATTGATTGGACAATTGCAATGTTGATATCGAACCAACACTTATCGAGTACCTACATATACTTAGGATCAGGATACTTTAGAAATAACTTTACCATAGATTGCAGGCGTCTAGAATCATACCCAACCTATGATAAAGTTGTTCGTTTCTTATCAATAAACCAGCTGTTTTATACAAAAGTGCTACACCTAAAAGGCCTAAATGTATGGAACAGCTATTCTATTTTTAACGAGGAGTTCATCTCTGGTCCGTCCAGAATCATGCACAGAATCCATAGTAACTACGAATACGGTATACTTACAAAAGCTACATGCAATAAAAAAACACTGAACACTAAACTTTTAATTACAGTTAGTTTCTCGCAGGCAGTACTAGGCAAGTTCTACCGGACTTCTGGCCTGAAGGGTTGTCGCCGCGAAGCGAGACGAACAAATAAAAAGACTTTTCTGTTTATTTCAAGTTTGGCTCCCTTTTTTTGTCTGGTGTACTTTGGTGAAGAAACAGAGATTATTTATTTACTAGCTTTTGCCCGTGACTACGTCCGCGTGAAACTTGTTTGTCGCACTTGCATACAAACTTCCACCCCCCTTTTCACCGCCTTAGGGGGTGATTTCCGGGATAAAAACTACTTTATGTCCTTCCCCGGGTCTTAAACTATCTCTATACAAAATTTCACCCAAATCGGTTCAGCGGTTTAAGCGTGAAGAGGTGACAGACAGACAGACAGACTTTCGCATTTACAATATTAGTGTGGATTTAAACTTTATACACATGTAAAAAAATACACTGTACAAAGACGGACTTTCCTTGGGCATTTTCTACCAGTCTACCTTAGGGTGATGCAGAGACATAGTAAGTGCACAGGTACAGAATATTCCCAAGAAAAGAATATAATAATTTTGATATAACGTATCTACCTTTTTAGCCGTCAGCGTCAGTGACGGTCTGTTAATTCCTTCTTCAATGAGAAAAATACTAGATTTAAAATAAACCTAGTATTTATCTCATAGGCATGAACGACTTAAATGAGATTTTTTTATCTGACTCAGTCAGCTAGTCTACAGTACTTACCCTCAGTTTTCGAAATTCGACGGTAAAGTTCGACAAATAATGAAGCCCGATTGGTTGTTGATAATTCTGTCATCCAATCAGAGCAGCTTACACATGCTTGACAATTTATCACATAAATATTTCGTCCGGGAAACTGCAGGTTAATTGAGGCATACTTTTTAAATACAGAACAGAAAATACAGGGTATACAGAACGCAAGTAATTAAAGAAACCATCCGAGCCACAGTGTAAAAATAAACGAACCAATCTTCAGCAGTAATAGCGGTTGAATCAATGGTTAGAGGGGACATTTTTTACTCTATTTCTTTCGCTACCCATGCATGGTATTCGCGAGCGGGCCCGGGTGGCGTTGACCTCACCTTGCCAATCAATAGCATTCGACCCACTACACCGATTTTACTATTCTTCGGATTTCGTCGTAATGTTTTATGTAAATTGAGAACTAAATATTTGTAGGTTATTTCGTATTCGTTTCACCTATTCATATTGGTAAAAGTATAATTTTATAGAAATGTATGTCTAACTCTAAGTAGTTAAGTTAAAATTATTAACAAGGTAATATAATTAAAAAATTACAAAACACGACTGCAAAAATTGCACATATTTGTAGTTTGTTTACAGTGTTATATATTTTTTAAATCTACTTGTCAAATTCTAGACGATAAACATAGACACGACCAAATTCATTAAAAAAAAAATTGAGGCTGGTATTAATTTACGTTTTAAAGTAACCACACAGGATTCGTTTTATTTTTAACTAGCCTATGTTACTAGGAACGATGCAAGGATTGTAACGATACCCCATACATCTAAATCGGTTCAGGCGTTTAAGAGTTATGGAATAAAGAATCTCACATACATACATACATACATTAACCCTGAACACATAACACTCCTTTTTTTTGGGGCAGTCGTATAAAAACTAGTGAACCGCCCCGTTGGTCCTGCTCCTGTTTTCTCTCCGTCTGTGTCAGATTGCCGTCCCCTCGGACTAAGAGAGTGAGAGAAAAAAGAGTGCACCTGTGTTTGTGCACACACTTGTACACTATAATACCTCCTGCGTGCATAACTCTAGAGTCTCCATTGAGATTAGCCGTCGTGAAAAAAAAATGTCCGAAGAATATTATTACCTTTGGATACGCATATAAAATGTATAACAATGCGAATGCACGACAACATAATGATCAAGCACATCCAATATTACCTGGCCTCTCATTGTACGAAAAATCCTCCAAAAAATGGGTTAGCTTAAACTGGATATGTATAACTTGAAAATCTTGTCGTGTGACAATCATTACTAGCTCGTATTCACAAGATTTATACGCTCGACAAACAACGTAAATATTTTTGCCACATTCTTCCTTCACATTTTTTCCCTAAAAGGGTACAAGATGGGGCATGTATTATGACTGCCTCCATTTACGCAGTAAAATGTCGTGCTGGGATTAAAGTGAGTTATAAAGTTCTTTCAGTTTGATTGATTCTTAGGAAAGTTTTAGGATTTTATAAGAATGTTAAAATACAGGTGAAAATATTAATATGCGTCCACACTAACATTATAGAAACGAAATTCATTTTATTGAATGACAAGTTGTCAAAAGATCATTATATGGAATTATCCTTTTTGCCAAAGTCAAAGTCAAACAAGGCACTTTTGAACATCATATAGAAAAAAGGAACTAGGAATTGAATCTAATCACTTTGGCTAACCCTTAGTTTCTTAAAACACAGAAACGAAGATCCTAAAACCTATAAGTATATAATAGAAAGAGACAAAATAGAAAGACATAAAGAGGGAAGATTGCGTGGAGGCATAACATTTTTTCTTTACATGATTATTTCTGCCAGTTAACACCTGCCACAAGCCACGGAACTTCGTCCCAAAAAGAATAATGTGACAAAAAAACAAGAGACAAGTGCGCGTAAGCTGCAGTCTGTGATTTTTCAACGAATTTATCAGCAACCAAATTCAATCATAGCACACATAATTTTGAGTTGATTTTCGTTCGAGGACCCGGGGGTAACTGTTTGCGTAGTTAAATAAAATTAAAATGTTACGCAATACTTTAAGGCGCAACACTGAGTATCCAACCAGCCATGCCGAGCCCAGCCCACGTCACGTGTGCTCCGCTAAAGTTCTCAACTAATCACTTCATAACTCACAAATTACATTCACTAAACTTGTCACTTCATGATACAAATTAACACAACCATCGTTTATCACTCACATACATACATACATATAAACTTACGCCTTTTTCCCATGAGGGTAGGCAGAAACCACAACGCCACTTGCTACGATTCTTATATACTCCTTTGGCCTCATCCACGTTCATACAAGCACGCCGGTTTCGAGTATTGCGCACCTGACCTTTCTAAAAAACGTCGCCAATAAGGTCAGTGTAAGTCTTCCTAGGGCGTCCCCTCCCTGTGTTGCCACTCACCTCTGCCATATAAATACCTTTTGTTAATCGTCTTTCACTCATCCTCTCGACATGACTGAACCATCTAACTATTTATCACTTAATCACTTATCACACTCACTTGATGAATAATTTTAGCACCCAAATTGGATATTTATTATTACATGAAATATCCAAGATAATCTTACGAGGAATTTTCGCAATACGATACAAAAATAGTTAAGCTTCTTCCATTTCCGAATAGAATGAATGTTTGATATTTGAGAAAGATGAGCTAGGTAATCTAGCTCGAATGTAGCTAGATTAAAATCTAGGCTTATTTATTTCACTATCAGTTTTGAGCATCAGTTATTTAGTAGTCCAATACTACTGGTACAATACAATATTCTTATCAAAAGATCATTGTTAAACATGATTTGACTGCCTCGTTGGTCTAGTGGTCGCAAAGCGCGACTGGTGAGCATGAGGTCTGGGTTGGATTCCCAGGTCAGGCAAAGTGGTATTGGGATTTTCCATCAGAAATTTCTCAGTAGTAGCCTCGATTAGTCGAAACGAAACCCTTCCACAATCCTAACCACTATTCTCTTTCCCTGCAGAACTCAGACATAGTATTAATGTTGGAAAGCGGCTACCTAAACGTGGATATGCCTTTTGAGAAGAGGTTCGAGTACCAGGCTCCCATAGTCAAGTGCTATGCGGATGCTATCGCCAACGAGTGTCCCAAGGCGTTCGTCATAGTGTGTGCTACGCCTATTGACTGCATGGTGCCTTTGATTGCTGAGGTAGACAATTGAATTAACTGATTTCTTTTTTACATTTAGATGCTAAAATATGGTAGATACAAAATATATTTCATTTAGTCAGACGTCTGACTGTATAAAACATTTATCCATCATGGCAACAAGATATTTCACCAGTCGTTAATTCCTAGCTTTAGTATTTCATCCGTGGAATAAAAATGACGAGGGCGATAGAAAACCTGTCAAAATTCAAAAGGTTAAGATTTACACCAAGTAGGTATAAAAGTTTGGTGAAACTCCTTAGAAAAACTAATGATTTATTCTCGAAAAAATCCTTAACAGCTTTATTGTCTTTTTCTAAACAAAATGTCCTTAACCCCATTCTTGGCACGGTGGATAATTTGATACGTTGTACTGTTTGAAAGTTTAGAGACGTGCACGATGGACACGCTAAAAGTAAAATATTATTAGAATTTCTAAAAAAAAAATATTTACACTGAAAATAGGTTTAATATTCATTTCCTTGAAAAAAGTTGTAAGCATTGTGCAATTTACCCCCCAAAGATTGCTAAAGCAGCGGTCGGTAGAGCTTTTATAAGTAAACCAGCACATTCTTCAAGAAAACCAGAGAATTGCATCGAAAAAGAAAGAAAATCGTCCAAGTTATCGCTTGCTCGCCGTTAAGAGCATACTTAGTACCGCGAAAATATGGTTTATTTCCAGATAAGATTAATGTTTCTGCCATGTGTGGCGCCTACGGTGTTACGGAAGCAAGCGCTTAGTTCACACTTTTTAGAACGGAGACATATTATGTGAAAATTTTAGAATAACTCAGAAATGTTTGATGATAGTTTTGCCCTCTTTGCGTTCCTAAATCACTTGATCTGATTGTGATCAAATTTCGGTAGGTTACAATGCGTGCGCCCGTGAATGATTTTGGCTCAAAGAGACAAAAAGAATCACCGGGAACGAAGTCGCGAATAGCAGCTAGTCTTTACAGGGTCATTGAAAATTTACCTGAAACCTGAAAAAGGGTTAATGTACTCTTAATTTTTTTTTTATTTTAGGGTTGGTCCCATAGTAAAAGTTGTTCTTGAGTAATGACCCCTTTTCAGGAATCGGGTAAATTTTATAAATAAAAAAGATGACTTCTTGTATTTTTATCTTCTATGCTTAGCCGAAGATAAGTTATGGTGGAATAAAAAAAGTAATTAACATTAGCCACATTAGCCACATACGATAATGAACCCTGAAAATATAAATTTCCTTTTTTTTATGAAAAACAAAGTAAGGTTGCCTATAGGCAACCAGTCGGTATTTCTATTTTTTTTTGTATACCAAAATAAAAATAGGAACACTGACAACAAAGTCGCGTGCACCAGCTAGTTTTATTTATAATAAACGTTAATTTGCACACGTCATGCAACGTCGTGTCTTGTTTTCTCCACTAAAAATTGTTATTACACCCCGGAAGGATTATAAAGGTACTTAGTCGTTGTATTACAGTTTTTGGAAAGCAATAAATATTTTATGAACTAAAAATGTCAGACCACGTCGATTTATTAGGTACACAAGATGTTGGTAATAAAAGCTTTGTACTTCCGTTTTGTATTTAATTAGGTGCTCGTCATACAGCGTTCTAAAATGTATTGACATGATTGAATCATAATACATTTTAATATTAGATTTATCGTTAACTAGCTTTTGCCTACGACTTCGCCCCCATTCCCTTAGGGGATGAATTTGGAAAATCCTTTGGACGTCTACTAACTATAAACTACCTCCTCGCCAAATTTCATCTTCATACGTCTAGCTGTTTTCGATATTTCGTGATGAGTGAGTGAGTGATTTAGATTATTTTAACTACTCAATTTTTATCTCACTTTAGTAAGACTCTTGAATTTTATTTTATTTTATTTATTTACTAGCTTCTGCCCGCGTCCTCACCTGCGTGGAATTCAGAATTAAGCCGCAGTACCACATTATCCCGTGAAAACACAAAACTGGATTAAAATTATCCCATTGTGTTAAGCTAGATTAATATTCATGGGTATGCCAAATTTTGGCTAATTCCGTTTAGCCGATTAAGGGCTAATTTTTAAATCTTTTGATAACTCTTAACGGAGGGATAAATATGGCAGTTTGACAGCTTTTGTACAGAAAATATGTCAAACTGTCATATTTTTATTCGTTGGATAAAGTTTATCTGACTATTGAAAAATCTGCCCTAATTGTGAAAAAGTAACAAACATCCTTCTATTCATCCATTCATTCATCCATCCATCCATCTATCCTCACAACTTTTCGCGTATATAATAGTAGTAGAACTTATTAAGGTTTGCCAACATCTTCTGTACACATAAAATAAGCAGCCTTCACCTATTTTCCAATACTCGCAAGGCATCTTCGACCGCCAAATAAACTGGGCCGAATATGAAATATTAGTATATTGAACAATACTCCTTGAAAGTTAACCGTTGTCCGTTAGCTTCAAAATAAATTCGCACAATCACAAGAAGGCAAGTGATGAATATTGTACGTCCTCCCCAGAGGCGAGCATTCTCAATCTCGAGTTGGATTGCGTTGTTTGCACAAATCCCATTTGTTGCTGAAGAGGAATTTGTCAAAATGAATAGTACATTGAAATCGTTATTTCCTGTTCTTATTGAACTGTCTTATTTATGAGATCTATTTTTATTGATAAATGTATATTTAACCGCTCAAGTCCCGGCTGTCATACCGGTTTGACAGAACAATAGAAAATCAATTGTGTCTCATTACGCGGGACTTGTAATTAATGGTGTTAATCATCATCATATCAGTTGTTCCTACAGCTGATATGACTGTTCATCCACTGCTGAACATAGACCTCCCCTACAGATTTCCAATAGGACAGGTTTGAAACGGCTAGCATCCAGCGCGATCCTGCAGTCTTTATCAGGTCGGCGATAATCCGTGTCTTCTTCTTCTTCAGTTCAAAGTCGATATTTTCGAAAAGGAGCATAGGATATCTTGGGACCACTTTTTAACATTACCCAACATGATGAGACCCATGTGGAAGCTCTTGACGTGTACTTCATTTCATTTTATGTCAGCTAGGTACGTCTTAATCTTGCCAAAAAATGGTATGATGTGTTGATGCGTTTTTGAAAAAAAAAAACGTTAATATTTATTTAAATCAGGGTTCACACAAAAATCGTTTGTCGTCGTCTCTTATGACATTATCAGTGTTAACTGATTCAGAAAGTTCAAAAATATTATGTAACAGTGAATATCAAGACCGATCATAACTTCTAAAGATAATGCCATCGTCAAGTTAGATAAGCCAACTCCAGCCGAATCGTTACAAGACATCTTTCTGCTAATGTGGGTCCTATCTCGGTCCAGTCCTTTGACGATAATGAAACAATTGGACTAATAAACCAAATTGTTTCTACCTTTAACGTCGCAGTCATGTTGCTGTTTATCTTTGACAGTTAATTTGGAAAGTAAATATTTATTGACCGCAGTAATTGTTTGCTCAAATACGTTGTTGTGTTTGCAATGCTTCACAAAAGCTTCCAAATTCATGTTCATATTATCCATTTTGGTTCCAGCTCAATTGATTACACTAACATCGTTTGCGTTTGTTGGATTAACCGTGTGTACTAAAAGCACAGTTTGTGCTGACTTGTATTATTTTTTTATTGAAATAAGTGCTTTCTCATAGTAAGTTTAAGACTCATTTGATTGAGCAATCATGCTGAAGTCAGACAAAAACTGTAACTTCGATATTAGCAGATTGGTTTTTGTTTACATCTCTACGTGACCATAAACTCTCGTAGCAAGGGCGAAGCTCCCTAAGAATAAATCGTTGTTTTTGTTCTTCCGAAGCTGACATAACTGGGCCTCCGTGCAGTAAAAAACTTTGTTTTTTTTTGCAATCTTCGACCTGATTCTGGTCACCAAACTCGTTTTCTTTCAAACTGAGAAGAGAAACTTTCGGTAATTGGAACTTTTTTAGTTTTACTTCCCCGCAACGTCTGAGCAAGTTTCGCACCTCTCTAGGGGAATGTGCGGATGCAGGATAGGCCGCACATGGTGATGGGGCTCGCCAATAGCGGTCCAATACCAGTAGAGGGCACAGATCTTGCATCATGCGAATACCGGGCTCCCGACTTATGGTAGCAGGTAGAACCGTGGGGGTTTTAGTCAGTAAGACTCCGACATAACCCTTATCCACAGTAGGGGGGCATCCGTATGGATTTCCCCAAAAAAAAAAATTTTGTTGCTTAATTTTTACGTTTTTTGAGTGCCTTCGTAACAATCGTAAGTGGCTTATTAAACAAATAATAAGTAAGCACGATTTTGTCACGCAACTTTGTACATTTTATCGTTAATCAGAATTTTCGCTTATCTTCAGTTGGTAGCGTACTGTTTTTGGGTCAAACAACATTGATTTTGTGGATTCTGTCGACACGGTGAAATTTGTTCATGTGCCACCGAAATTTCAATATTCATTTTGTTTACTGAACTGAGAATATGGTGGGGTGTGATAGGGAAAATAATGCATAAATTATTTTTTTATATCGATTTCCTGAATATATTTTTCACCCTACTAACTTTGTCTTGCGTTCATTAATACAATGAAACAAGCCGTAGGTATGCGTTAAGCTAAAGCGTTTCGACACAAAAAGGATACCTATTTCACCAGATTCTAAACAAGAAAACAACAACCTTTAACACTTTTAAATTCATGGAGTTAGACGGTCAGTGCTCGTTCCAAACAGCAGAGTCTTATGGAGAAGAACGAGGAAGAAACTCCACAACTAAGCCCCTTATTACCTCCCTATCCTTTCCTTTTCTCCAGACGTTAAAAGAAACAGGCTGGTACGACTCACGGAAACTGCTAGGTTCGTTGGCAGTACCAGAGATGCGCGCGAGCACGCTTGCCGCACGTGCACTCTGCCTCGAACCACGGTACTGTCGGGTGCAGTGCGTCGGAGGCACCGAAGGCGAAGCGCTCGTACCTTTGTTCTCTAAGGCTGTTGAGTACTTCGATTTCGCTCAGGTACTTGTACGCCACCATTATTCGTGTTGTTAGTACACCTTCGCCGAAAAAAGGTTAAGAATCAAATTGAGGTTTGTAAGACGTCGTCTTTATCAAAAAACCGACATCCACCATCAGTGCCCGCGTAAATATAATTGTTAAATGTTTTAGTATTTTTCTTAATTTGACCGTTTCAAAGTTCAACAATGCAATCCAGAACCAAAGTACCACTTCTGACACGTCTGTATAAAAAAAAAATCAGTTTCGCCAATCAAATGTTATACATATTTATTTACAGTACTTGATGATCCGATTTAAAAGGCAATACGAATCCCTATAGCATCGCTTAACACAACTTAAATCCTAACGTACTTCAATCCGCTTAATCCTCTGCTAAGCCTTTAATCCGTAATTCCCTTTCACAGCACAATGCTCAAATGATGACTGAAGCGGTCAGGAATGCTCCAGTGTCAGTGTCAAGGAAAGATGGGCCTTGCAACAGAGTTGGAGATCTTAGTGAAGCTCACGCCCTCTCCGGCTTGGTGACGTCAGTAGCCCACGCACTCTTGTGCCATGATGTGCCAAGAGTCACGGGTTTTGTTGAAACTGATCTCGGACATGTTATATCTCCTGCAAGGTTATTATCTTTACCTATATTTTGACTTATTTGTTGAGGCTGATTGCTTTGCCCAGTAACTGGGTTGTGGAGTTTAGATAGGCAGTTGCTCCATGTAAAATACTGGTATTCAGCTGCATCTGGTTAGACTGGCAGTCAACCCCTAACATAGTTTGGAAAAGTCTAGGCAGATGTTAAACTTGATTGCTCATATTATTATTTTACAATATCTTCAGCTATTTGCTATTAGCTAGCTAAATCACCGTTACTGGCCTAAAGCACATAGGGACAGGTGAACCAATAAGCTTCGATTTTATTGTCAATATTCATTATTATCGGTATAATAACATTACCCTCGTATCGGATGTTATCATAAGCTAATGCCGGGAACAGCAACCTTGTTACATATTTCGGAATGCATGTAAAGTCTTCCTATGTTATTTCGTTCAGTGACGATCTCATTAATTATCAAAAAGGTCAAAATTTTATAAGTATTTAATGGAAAAGCAATCCCTTTTACTTCACTCACAACCTTCGTAGGTACTTTCGTCTATGACCTTGATATCGTCGTTACCAATATTTTGGATAGTGTTGTAAAAAACTTAGTTTATGATTTCGCAACAAAACTTACGTAACGATCTGAACCCCGTACTTATCAAAATAGTAAGGGTAGTGGCGACTTGATTGATAGACTCATTTATCAACGCCAAACCCGGAAGGTTTGGCTATAGAAACGATTTTGTGTAGTGGTTTTAGGTCCTCTACTGTAAATTGGACAAATCGATAAAATATCTACTCAAAGTTGAGTGGAATTAAAGACTGACAATACTTACTATAACTGCACTCGATTACATATTCAACTCGCATTGCATAAATCGAGAATACTCGTAAAAATATTACATCTCTGCTCTTCTAGTTCAAATAACGGTTACCATAAAATGTTATTACAATATCAATATAATACGTTCCGTGGTTTCCCAAACACAGCTATTTAATAGTCAGAATGTTATTCAGTGTTACGTGATAACGGTATTTATTGGCATTTAAATGGAGGAATACACCAAGATCTTCTGCCTCCAGATTCATCGCAAGCACTGTGGAAATTAACGGGAGTGGCATCGAAAAGCACCTCGGGCTGCCGAAAATGAACGAAACGGAGATTGTTTACTTGGATAAGGCTTTAAGTCAACTATATTACAAGCAGAAATTGGTGAATGATTGGTACTGCAGATACCATTGCTCCTCGCCCCGGCTCGACGCCTGCCAGTCCTTATTCTTCTGTCCTAGGCCTTATAAGAGATTCCAAGACTGCGCGTACGCGAACTTAATGTGAATTTGTGGTGATTTTGTTTTGTGGGCGTCTTCCTAATTTTTGTTAACGTTTCGATGTTTCCGTAATGTATTTAATTCATGAGTATTTATTATCTTGTTGATAAATTAAATGTTCTTTTCCTTTTTATGCTTTTCATTTTAAGGTAGAAAGATAGGTTTGATTTTTAGAAATGTCGGTTTCAAAAATATAAATGTCAATGCAATCAATTCTTTAGATTATTTGGTTATAGAATATGAACTCAATCTTCAGAGCTATAAATGAATCTTCTTCTTTTTCATCATGCAGATATCTCGCAACGGATATGCTTTTAAACCATAAAGGCATTTGCAAAAAGTTTGTCTTTCCCCGCCAGTTGAACGCTTACGAACTGAAATCCTTGGACACGGCTATAAATAGAGTGACGGTTAGTTGTGATATGGCATTGGCATGGTTCAATGCAAACCGTCAAAACCCAATGCAGAACGCAATGAGAAAAAATTTCAATCTACCAAGGCATTATGAGCGACTAGAATGTTGCGCGAAAGATTTGGTAAATTAAGGATGTAAATGTAAGAGAAAAAAGTCCAGATTCTCCAAACTCTTGTTCTATCAACGGAATACTGCACGTGCCACCGAAATTAGAAAAAAAGTTCAGTTAAAAATGCCAACGTTGTGTGAAACAGACAGACAGAAACACACATCGTGAAAATGTAAACTGATATTTTTTTTAAATAAGTTTTACGTTTGTTGTTGTGTGTTTTTTCATCTAAATTTTATATGAAACTGTAAATATTTAAAAAAATTGTAAAGTCACAGTAAAATTTTGTAAAAAAGTAAAAATGTGTAAAGTGTTGCTGCTTTTATTAAGTTTTATTTAAGTTTTATTTATCACTGGTAACACTTAAAACTAGATCTAAGGTCCATTTCTTGCGAACGGTGGACTCCCATTTGTTTTGAAATACATTTTTCCAGCCATTCTGAAAATAAATAAACATTTTTCATTTATTTTGAAAACAAAAGTAACCCAGAAAAATAATAATAAGTCTGTTTTCTCGACGCAAGCCTCAAAACATTCAATACTATGCTAATCCCGTGGATCCAGTAACATGAAAACAAAACCTTTAGGACGCAATTTCTGTGTAATCTTGTTATTGGACTCGTGATTGGCATGTCTGTACACAGTTATATACGAAAGGCAGACGTACTTTGTACACTGTAGTCATAAAACGACCTCAAATATTGACTCAGCCAGCATTTAGAGACCCTTCGACCGTTTGAATCACAGGAACCAGTCAATCGTCACGAAAAGGGCTAAAAGGTCTATTACGGGTCTTTGTAAAATGGGTGTTTAAATCTAAAGGTCAAGTTGGGGAGACTGTTTATGTATTACCTGCTTATAATAGGGTACGAAACTATTTCGATGCTCAAAAGAATCTATTATAGAGTCTGTTTATATTATTTATAACGTCGGAAAATAGTCTTTAGATTCCAAATACTACCGTACGACATGTTTCAACTTTGTGTTTTCATATCTGAACACAGTACCAAAACCTAAAGGCACCTGTCACACTGCCGACAAGGAGAAGTTTCTTTCTAACGAAGCGTACAATAGATAAAGATCCCGAGTCAATATAAGAGATGCAAATAGGTATTAATAATTAATCGCTTCCTGTTCACACTGTCGGCGAGAATTCTCTTTCCACTAGTTTATCGCAACGACAGCTACCAAAGAAATAAGGCTCGCTCAGGGACCCTCGCTTGGCTGTTTCAACACTCGCCAAGACTTTCGCTTGGTACATCCGCATACCAGCGGTGGTAGCGCAAGTTATCGCTCGTGACATTCGCACACTCTCTTAAAGTCAATTATACTAGCGCAGAGTCAAAGCGCATCGAAGCGTCTTTCCAAAACTAAACATAACAAATTCAACCTTAACTCCACAGCGTAACGCACACATTACTTCTGACATTTTAGAAAGTCGCGCGCATTTTTCTGTGTTCGCGCGTCTGCGCGTGAACAACGCTGATTCGTGTGCACGCATTAATGCGTGGATTTGTTATGTTCAGTTTTGGAGAGACGCTTCGATGCGCTTCGACTCTGCGCTAGTATAAATTGACCCTTATAGTCCAGCGACAAAACTTTCAAAATTTCACACTCGCTTCTCTCCTCACTTGTGGCTAATCGTAGGCCTTGGGTCAGGTGCCTTAGTAAGAACATTAAGCACTTACGGTGGCGCAGCAGCTATGCCCATATAACCATGGATCTGAAAACTGCAACGTCTTGTCGCGGAGGTCCAGTCTGCACACAGCGTCGATGGAAACCCTCGAGGATTGCTCAAAGATTCTGAGTACAATCTCCACGCTCGGACGTGGCTGCAACCATCTGAGGATAAGAATAAAAATAAAATTATAATTTTTTGTTATAAAGTCTGACACCAGTCACATTACACAGTTACTGGGTTGTAGAGGTCAGATAGGCAGTCGCTCCATGTAAAATACTGGTATTCAGCTACGTCCGGTTAGACTGGAAGCCGACCCCAACATAGTTGGGAAAAGGCTAGGAAGATGACGATGATGGTTTTTTGTTACAAAATTATTTAGCTGTGCTGTCCCACTGCTGGGCAAAGACCTTCCCTACTTCTGCCTAGTGTGGACCAATCCTGTCTGTAAGCTTCATATTCATTCCGTCATCTTAACCTGGGTCTGCCGCGATATCGCTGGACGTTTCGTATCTATATTTCCGATATTGTGGTGGTTGAATCTATCCATAGGTACTAATAATAATAAATCAGAATACGTGGACGAAACGGCTGGTAGAAGATACTTAGTGTTTAAAAAAGTACCTTCTTGAGTTACACGTAACAGTATTAATCTAACCTATTGACTTTTTTTTTTGGACCGATTATCGGATCGGATCGGAGGATTATTTCATTGTTTCGTAGGACCGGCTTTTTGTAAGACCTGTGATCTCCGACAAAAAATCGGTCACCGATTAACTGAAATAGGCGGCGGCCCTAAGTTATAGACGCTATGTTAGTGTTTATATTTATATTGTATAGGTATTATTTGTATATTATTGTGTATTGTGCGTCACTTTCACGTGAATATGAAGTTTTTCTTTCTTTTAAGACAGTGACCAAATTATAATAATATCTTGGGTTATCTTAGGGGGTGGGGATAAAGGTGTTTCAATAATTCGGTACCGGGAAACTCATGTCTGTGCCAATGATGGAATTTAGTATCCTTAGGGACCTTTACTGGCCCACGTTAAATATGATTTCTTCACTTTGCTCACCCTTTTCTTATTGATTCGCTTTCTCCGATTTTGAATAATTCTCGCACTGAGTGTCTGTGTAAGACATTACGTGTCTTCTGAGAATGGCGTTTAACCTTTGTTATTTTCTTCAGTCAATTCTTATTATAATATCGGTTTCTCGAAAAAACATATTATCGACGTAAAAATAATGTGAGAAATTGGGTCTAAGACACAACTTCTTTTTTTTTATTTCACCTTGAAAACCCGATTAATTTTCAATTAAAAGTAAAATGCGCCTCGTTGGTTTAGTGCTGCTGAGCATAAGGTCTCGGGTTCGATTCCCAGGTCAGGCAAAGTGTTATTGGGTTTTTCCATCAGGAATTTCTCAGTAGCAGCCTCGAAGTCTAGATTTGTGCCCAGTTGATGGCAATGGGCTCGCCCCCTATTACATGGCACTTTAACAAACTTTATCAAAATGTGGGTTTACTAATGGGTACACCTCTGCCTAACCCTTCGGGGATTACAGGCATAATGTAATGTTGATGTTGTTGTTTAGATTTCATGTTACTTTGAAATCAATAAATAGCTTATCAATTGAATTGACAAATAAGTAACGTCACACTTGACTATTTTGCCATACAAAATCTATGGATGAATCAGGTTTTGACGGCTCACAAGAAGTATGTCAATTGATTGGTGGTAAGCTTGAAGGCGCGCAAGCTACTGTGATTAGTCATTAATAATTAATTCAACCAATCACAACAGCTTACGCTTACTTAATAATTTGTCACATTTATTTTTCAGTCAAGAAAATGAAGGTAAAAAGGATATTTAATCCATTGCGGGCCTGTTGGTCTAGTGGTTAGCGGCCCTGACTGCTAAGCCGGAGGTCGTGGGTTCGATTCCCACCCAGGACAAACTTTGTGTGATGAGCATGATTGTTAGTTCTGTGTCTGGGTGTGATTTATCTATAATATGTATGTATTTATAAATTATATAAGTATGTATATCAGTTGTCTGGTTACCATAACACAAGCTCTGCTTAGCTTGGGATCAGATAGCCGTGTGTGAGTTGTCCCAAGATATTTATTTAAGATATTTATTTATTGCAAAACGACTCTTGTTCTGAACAACACAAGATACTTTTCTGACAACGTATTCTCAAGTGATTTTCTCACAAGTACATAGCATTAAACACCCACACCGCCAGTTAACTCTTAAGTCCCAGAAGACAAGACGAACAACCGACAATGGATGTAAAATTCACTTGTATTATTTTGTATCTCTTTCTTTTTGTTTATCAGAAGCGAGACAAAATCTCGAAGCACATTTTAATGCCATTATCCCCAGTAGGGTTAAGCGAAGGTGTTTCAGCTTTATCAATATTTATAACTTGTGCTCGCGACTTCGCCTGCGTGAAAGTAAAGTACCTATACAATAATACATATCGTATGACACTCAATAGTGTCGCTTTTTGTCAATAAAAGGTTTCTAATCTTCTCTGATAATAAAATATAACTTATAGCAACAAGGACGACGTAGTTTCCTATAAGCGACAAAAAAATCAGAATCGTACCAATAGTTCCAGAGATTAGCGCGTTAAAACATACAGCTTTATAATATTAGTACCTAGTGACCCGCCCAGGCTTCGCACGAATGCAATTTAGATACATACACTTTTCTCTTGAAACTATCTATTGATGACAACCGCATTCAAATCCGTTGCGTAATTAAAAAGATCTAAGCGTACAAACGACGGAGAGAGACTTTGTTTTTATACTATGTAAAGATTATATTGGGTGCCATTTGGAAGTCATGATTTTCCGATAATTTGTTGACACAAAATCCAGCAACCCAGAGATCAAACCTCAGGATTTAATCCTCGACAGCCGCGCCGCAGGCCATCGGATCAGTGAACCGCAAAAGGTCATATAATATAATTATTATGTACACAGTAACCTACAGAGCCCATTATTGTTATTTAACACACCTAAACCCCAACATACAAGGATTAACCTACATATTTTGCTCGCAACCTGGTAGCATTTATTAATTCTATTGTGTTCTTTGTAAGGGGAGGTTAGAATACGGTGTGCCTATAGGTACAGTCTACAAAAGACATAGGTATGCAAGGTCGTCAGATATAGTTAAAGTTTTCTTAGAAACCAATTGATACTAAACTTAGTTAATGAACTGTCTGTTATCTACTTTTTAAATTAAATAACATTTGGAAACATTCCTTATTGACTGCCTCGTTGGTCTAGTGGTCGTAAGTGCGACTGCTGTGCATGATGAGGTCTTGGGTTCGATTCCCAGGTCGGGTAAAGTGTTATTGGGTTTTTCCATCAGGAATTTCTCAGTAGCAGCCTCTGAGTCTGGATTTGTGCCCGGTTGATGGCAATAGGCTCGCCCCCTATTACATGGGACTAAAAATATAACTGGCGAAATGTGGATGTACTAATGGGTACACCTCAGCCTAACCCTTCGGGGATTACAGGCGTGATGTTATGTATGTTATGTTGGAAACATTCGAAGAAAACTTCAAAAATTTTTTTCATTCATTGTAATTTTAACTTATTTACATACTAATTTAACTTCGTTATTGATGTAAATCTATTTTATTTTAAATTTATATTGCCTCTAATGTTTTATTCTTAAAGAATTATTAATCCTTACAATAAGAATGTTGTGCATATAAATGATGTATTTACACGATTACTTGCTGTTGTATTTGTTAATAGGCATTTGTATGCCTTGCATAAATAAATAAATATCTGATGAGCCCGCATACCTATCTGTTTTGTTGACAGTACCTAACTAATCTGCTATTGACATTTCGCCCTAACGATCAATCTTTGGCTTACAGCCAAGTGGTGTCGTACCTACGGCGACAACGTCTAGATAAAATATGGGGTTATCGCTTTTTAGGGTTGAACGAACTAAATTGATAAACGATTCGATAATTCGAACTTTTCGCTCGACTGTACTTAAAATCTCGTAAGAACATCTTGAAAAGGTAGGCAGTAGGTAAACTAAACTAAAGATTAGGTAAATGGTATATAGGCTCGTTTTGTAAGTTTTTTTTGTTGTTGTTCTTTTTTTTTTTCTTTATATCAGACATACATTATATCACGCCTGTAATCCCAGAAGGGTTAGGCAGAGGTGTACCCATTAAGTAGTACACCCACATTTCGCCAGTTATGTTTTTAGTTCCATGTAATAGGGGGCAAGCCTATTGCCATCAACCGGACACAAATCCAGACTCCGAGGCTGGACTGAGAAAATTCTGATAGAAATATTTAACAACATTTTGCCCGACCTGTGAATCGAACCCGACACCTTATGCTCAGCAGCACTAAACCAATTTGGCGAACCAATGAGACCTCATGCACAGCAGTCGCGCTTGATCACTGATCGGATTGCGCTGTTTGGCACTCAGATAGTTAATATGACGTAGCGATGTACTAAGACGATTTTTCAAATTCCACCCCCTAAGGGGATGAAAAGACTGTCCAATTTGAGTGGAGAAACAAGATAAGATCTCCAATAATCGACATTTACGCGGTTGAAGTCGCGCACAGAAGTTAGTATTACATATTTATGTAGAGCGTGATGTCATTATCCTTACAACAAAATAATCCAAACCCTCGCTTTTGACAAAAGTTACATTCTGCAATGATATATTCTGAGATGTTTATAAATCTCAAAAATTAATGAAATAAAATACTTACTACAAGCGTTTTAGTCTATGCTAGACTGAGACAGCACTACTACGATCTGACGTCACAACATAGAAACGCCATAGTATATTCGCGCCATTCAGTAAAATTACCATTTTGCGTGTCAAGAAATGTATCATTGAAAACAAATTTTCAGAGTTATAAGTGAACTTTAAATACACCCAAGACCCCTGTATACCATTGAATGCATACAAAACCGCAATGTTTTGCGCGCTGCCATAAACAGTGATATTTCACACAAAAAGAATCATTTTTCAAATTAATTTTTGCTCAATGTAAGCAAAAATTAAAGCTTGATGGCCGGTATGCATAGTTAACGACTATGTGATTTGTCCTTTACCATACATACATAACATCACGCCAGTAATCCCTGAAGGGTTAGGCAGAGTTACACCCATTAGTACACCCACATTTCGCCAGTTATGTTTAAGTCTCTCGTGTCTTAACATCCCGTATTATTCGCAATAATAATTTAACCAGTGATTTATTGAAGACTTCTTCGCGAAGAGGCCCCCTTCCTCATAATTTACCTCATTATACGAACCGTTTCATGTCGAAAGTAGACCTTTACGAGTGGCCCAAATAATTTCGCATTATCACTCTTAATTAACGTTCTTTTATAGTCGTACATAAAGGCTATATTCGTTCGTATGAAGCATTCCATTGTACAGTGCTCATTTCGATTTTTTTACAACGAACCACGTAGGTACTTGTACGGTCTGTAAACGTGGTTTGATGTTTTTGCCTCGTATACGAGTGTGCACGTAATTTTGAATCGTATAAAGGGCGATGAAGAATGAAATTAGAAATCCGTGTGATCAACGTTGGAATTTAATGATATGAAAATGTTTTTATTGTCGTACATACATAACATCGTACTTGTCATTTAAATGAGGTATTGGGAGGTTACGCTTTTCGTATTGGATTAGTAATTTGCCTAATTTTTACTTAGAATTTCACTTATTCTGGTTAGTAACTAGAATAAGTTTTTTTTTCATTGCATTGTGGCCACCCAAATTTAATGCTGGCAACTTTGCATCCAAGGTGCATTGACACAATTTTAACCCCATAAAATCTTATTGAACTAAAACACCGCTTGGTAGTAGCTCAAGGACTATCGCGGAGTTTAACTCGTTGACTGCGGGAAAACACACACATTGTGTTTTGACTAAAAAACGCAAGTGCGGCGCGCACACACCGTATGTGTTTTTCTATGGCGAACACACGAACATTGGTAGCTAGCCGCACTGGCGTTTGGCGTAGCGAATGTTCGCCCGCAGTCAAAGGGTTAAGCACCTCTAGAGTAAAGCTTGCATGTACAGGTTAGGTATGTAAGTTAGGTACCTAACTCTTTATTGCTATTATCTGGATTCTGGACTTTTGTATCGGATAATATTATTATTTATTTTAATTTTGGCCTGTGTTGTTTCACTCTGAGGCCTCTCTTTCTCCTTTCCTATCCTCTCTACCCTGGACCAAAAGATAAGAGAAGATCGCATGAATTTATTGCTAAGTAAGTAGGTAGGTTCTACTTCTAATTTATAGCACCTAGTTTTCTCATAAAAAAAAATTCATGTAAGTATTTTAGGAGAAAAATAATCTTATTTGAGAAAGTGAAGCAAACAAGGCAGCAAACCAATTTGAAAAGCTTCATATATATCGAACCGAAGGAAAAGCGGGGATGACGTTAGGCTGATAACCCAAAATTATTAGAGGGAGACGCTGACGTCTGGCGTATCAAATTCACCGAAAAAAAATACCTTGTAATTTAATTTCAGCTGAAAACACGAACGCTAATAATAGCTTTTTGAAAGGCAAATAATCGGGGTTGGCGTACTAGTAACGTGCCCCCCCCCACCTCGTCCTTCGTTGCCCCCTCCCCGCAGCATCCGCGTGTGACGTCAGAGCATCGATCGGCACCCTCCCGCCGAAATGTGCGGTTGTTAGGGTTGCAACATCATAATATGATGAGCTAACGCGCCAAATTTAATGGAAAATAGGTTTAGAGCAAACTAAATTGTTTATTGCGGCTTCGTTTATTTCCAATCTATCTCTAATCTGAATGCTGCATTGTTCGTCATAGCATACAAATTGGCATTTAAATATAAATTTGATCTACGTAGTAAACGTTTCATTATTTGTATTTACGAATCTAGTTGGTTGGATGGTGATATTTATTGGCAAAAAAAAAACATTTATCAACCTCGTAAAGGTCAATGTCGAAAAATTCCTTCTTAGTAAAAAGGTTACGTAACAAACGAACCTCTTTTGTTTCTTTAGTAAACGGGCTTTAAGATGAGAGCTCATGAAGCGAACGCGCCTTTTCATTTTAAATTTCGATCGTACCATTTTTTGTCACAGATAATTTATGCAATAGAGATGCAATCAATCCATCGAATGTCAAGTAGCAAATCGAAAAAAATCGAATCGAAACGCGTCGCTCGTTTGGTAAATTGACACAACAATCCTTCATTTTTATTAAAGCAATATTTTTTAACACGGAAACGAGCGAATGCTATCTCTCTATGAGAATTTATGCATTGCTCTGCAAGCAATATAATTACACATTTTCTTTCTATGAATAGGTAGTAAAGGTATTCATGACTAATAACTACGATCACCATATCGGCAAAATGTGGTGAATCTTATCGATTATCTCTGATATAAATCATAGATCAGTGGATCTTCGGCTATTTTAAATAGAAATCATTTGAAGCCCGAATATAAAAAATAAATAATATTTTTTTTTTAAAGTAAGTAGGTTTTCTTAGTTTATCTTGGACATCACTGACATCTATGAAGGAAAACATCGTGACTAAACCTGGACTTAAATAATATTAGTCTGAAATCGCCAATCCAAACTTGGCTCGTGCCTTCTCCGTATGAGAAGAGGCCTTTGCCCTGCAGTGGTACATTATAGGCTGGCATAATATTATATTTTAGGTTTCTTAATTTTAAGAACGATACAGAGAAAGTAAACAACTTAACAGAATCCAATATTTATCTATTCCTTAGCAACCCTTACACGTGTTTGCTCATTCAACTACATAATTAGAACGCATAATTATAATTGATCCAGATATTTTTTAAATATATGATTAAGGCTTTGTCGCTTAGCAACCACATCGCCTATTACAGAAATAACACAAAATTGGAACAATCTGCTTATAAACAAAAATTGAAAATTCTGTAAATGTTAAACCTGATGGGGCAGAATCCACCAAGATTTTATTCTACTGGAATCTGCCCCATTAAATCATATTAGTGGGGCATATTCCACTGCAAAATTTGAGTCAGTCTACTTTGCCACAGCAGGGTGGCGGCTTGATGGGGCAAAGTGGAACTACTCTTTAAGACCTGCTTGAATGCTTAAGTTGTATCAGTTAGTCTTAATACTAACTGATACAACTTAAGCAATCTCGGACATTGAACTAAAGTGTATTGTATTACAAATATCAATACCAAAAGATTTACAGCGCCCAAAAACATTGATCCTCCGTATTTTCATTCCGGACACATTGATCAAGTGATAAATGGTGATTTTACTCGTAACGACGCAAAAATGTTAACAAACAAAATTTTACTGTTTTCAATAGTGTGAAAGACAATAAACTTTACTATAATAATTATTATTATCGTCGGGACTTAAACATAACTGGCCAAATGTGGGTGTACTAATAGGCACACGTCTGCCTAACCTTCCGGGGATTACAGGCGAGATATTATGTGGTATTATCGTCGCAAATGCAGGCTGGTGAACTAGAAAATTCCATCTGCAGTACATTAAATATTCCGTCAAAAAAAAAGTAAAAGAAATGCAGCGTGGAAAACTGGAACAATTTTTCTTTTAGATGAGCCTATGTACTAAGTCAGGTCTCTCCTTTACTAATTCACTAAAGCGTATCGTATTGTGTGTGAAGAACTGGTACTAGGATTTCTAGTGTGCCAGGTCTTTAATAGTTATTAGAAGTAGACCCCAAAAATATAATTATGCATTCACGTGTCTATGAAACGAGTTTCGAAGTTTTGGAAAATCAAAAAAGAAACAATAAGAAGGATGATTGTGTGATCGGGACGACTGTGTGTTATTTACCAAAAGCTTTACAAAGGCTGAAATTTTTTCATGATTTCAGGTTTGGTCCCATGGTAAAAGTTGTTCATAATGTTGGGTACAATGACCCGCCCATTTTAGGTTATTGGTAAATTAACAATATCACCTGTATAAAGGCTTGTTTATATCCAACTAAACTATTGCGCCGGTTTTCCTGATTTCAGAAGGCAGAAAATTACTTATTATTATAAAGGTATGTTTTCATTCCTGCTATCCTATTCTGAACTTTACAGCAAATAACGAATACTTACAAACAAATCTAAACTCCCGATTCTTGATTAGCTCGTCAACCCAACATCCCGGCTGGATCCAACTGCCGGGGTTCGCATAGAAGTCGACGTCACCAATCGGCCGAAGAAACCCGAACACACCCGGGTTTGTGTGTAAGACGTCCACGAAGGAAGCGTCTCCTTTGGCGAGGTGACCATCGTTGTTTGATAGACTATAGCCGGGGTAGGCAGGGTCTAAACCTGGAATATTGAAATAGATAGACAGTTAAAGTGGATATGACAACTAGTCGCAAAAGTACTTCATTATCGCCCTTATAAAATGGCAGAATTTTTTTTATTTTGGTAAACACAAACATACAAATTTTATGATAACGATAAAGTAGATTTCTTTGCCTTGGATGCCTTGCCTTGGTTTGTAAAATTATATAAAAAAAAAAAAATTGAACAACGTATTATCCTATCTATAAAAGTCAGTTCCACACAGTCCTAATTTTATTTAGATGGTAAAGTCATCAAATGGGTCCTTCCGCCCTGGGTGGGGCAGAAGGGGCTGTCAGACCTTTACTGACTAAAAAAACCACCCTGTTCCTTCTGTTGCCCTTTACGTTTCGGGGCCACGGTATCCTGTTAAAGCAGGCCGCAGACGTCCGGTTTCCGAATCAGGTTTCCGTTCTGGTAGCGTATATGTACATACACACATATACATAATATTATATATTCATAAAATTACACATACCTACATGTAAAAAAATCAAATTTATGTATGTGTAATTTATGTATGTGTGATCCGGAAACCTGATTCGGAAACCTTTGCCCTAGTCCCCTTAAGACCAGAAATAATTCCGTTCAAAACAAAAACCGTTTTTTCAAAAACTACTCATAAATGTTCAGGAAAATTTAAGCTGTTAACGTTCATAATTTATCGAAAACTTATATGAAATTATTGATGTTTAAAAGGTCAAGCTAATATATTATTAACACACTACCACACAGTGCAACATAATGACATATTCATGAAATTTGTTCTACCAGTCATGCCACAGCTTGTATATCAGCTGTCGATATCATATTTAAAAATGAATGAGAACAAAACAATGGTACGATTTTCTTTATTCACAAACTAAACTAAAATGAGACTATTTCTATCTTTTTCTGCCCAGAAAGAGGCGGAAATAAATTAGACCTATGAATTTTAATTTACAATTCTATATACAATTTTAGTTTGCAATATTCAGAACGCATTGATTAAATACGGAAAAGATCAAGGTTGAACTGTAATAGTTAGACAGTTGACATTTTTACAGGTGATGTATTTGTGTTGCCGCTATAACAACAAATACTAAAAAACAGAATAAAATAAATATTTTTATAGACAATACTACGGAATACTTCGTGCGCGAGTCTGACTCGCACTAAGACGGTTTTTTATTCTCTCTTTAGATCTGATATCTTAGCACTTTGCGAAAGATTTTTAATAGGAGATCAGTTACTGTTAATAACAAACTGATCATTTAGACCTTTACTATATAAATAATTCCCCTTCCAGTACTTCTTTTATTACATAAATACTATTGGCTTTACCTGCACTAGCAACTAATTCAACCAATCCCGGCAATTCCTTCTTTAAATAGCTCCATAACTCACCGGTAATCCTGCCGACCAGCAACCCTCGTGACCGCAGGTTCTTGCCTGCAAACCCTGCGGCCTCAGCGCCCAGGGAGAAGCCGACCACGTGAACGGTCGAGGCTGGAACCCCGACGGAGTCCAGGAATTGTATGAAGTCTGCTAGCTTTTTGCCCATGTAGCGCGTGTTTTGAACTGCTGATATGTACCTGGGTAAAGGGAAGTTAGGTTAGATATTATCTGCCTAGAAAAATGAATCATAATTTTTGGATACACAGCGCATACAGAAAAATACATGCCCACATTAAAACTTCAGAAAAAAAAATACATAAAATATACAGCACATATTTTTATTTGAGATGCTTGCTTTTGACTCTAGTCCAGGTCAGGAGTGACACAGACAAAGTCAAACATGGAGTGAGCTTATCCTGAAGAGGCTTGAAAATTACTAGATGAATCGGTTTCATTTTCTACGTATTTTTGCCCAAATCTTTGAACCTACATCGAGCCAGTAATTAACGAAAATGCCTTAAATTAATTACTCTCACAACAAAAATGGCAAAGAAAAACGGAACCACCCATTGTGCCTGAACGTGGGAACGGACATAAATCTAGTGAAACGCTGTTGGCTACTAGCCACTGCGAGCTGCGTAATAAATAAGGGACCTATAAGAGCCTTTACACACTGCGGATGCGACTGCGCGCGTTTTTAAATAAAGCCCATCATTAACGCGCTCGGCGTAACGATGCAACGACTGCCAAGGAGTCAGTCAGTAGGTCAAACAGTAGGTTTCTATGGAGAAAAACATATACATACGGATCGGTATCATATAGCTACCATGTTCAAGACATTCCAGTGAGCTTGATATCTCACACCATCCAGGGCATAACGTGAAACGTGTTAAAAAAAAAACAAGTCAAGCATGAGTAAAAATGTAAAAATTCTTCGAAGGCTGATTCGCTATGCATCCGTAGTGAGCACGCTGCAAGCAAGTTCACAAATCTCCTTATGAGAAATAAACGCTGATAAATCGTCCGTGTGAAACGCTCTAAGGCTATAACATTTTCCTTAGGGGCGAATATTGGGTCGCATTCACCCTCACGTATGCGGAATCATAACGTTTCAGTAACATGTTAAACGCTGTAACAACTGGATTTCGCTTATGTACGCGGTTTATTCGACCGCAGTCATTTGTTTCATATTGCTTTGTGGCATTTATTTAGGACTTTGTGGTCCTTAATTAACTGTAATAGGTATCGTTTTTGTGTAAATGGAGTGAGAATATTTTAGCTTAGGTCTGGTGAAACAAACCAACCAATAACCGTGCAATAATTAATTATGACAAATTATATTATTATATTTTATTGTATTTATATAATGATATATATAAAAATACAATAAAATGTACTACATTACTATTCAGTAATAACAGTTCAATGTAGGCATCTCCCAAACTAATGTTTAGAATAGTTTTTCAACTAATCTAATTTAAATATTCAAAATCTTTTATTAAATACTTTAAAAAATAGGAAACTTTTTGACGAGGGTTCGTTCATTTTAGCAGAACCCCATTTTAAATTAATTTCATCGATTTTTTTGCTCGTTTTTCTAGAAACCTAATGTTTGGAACGAGCAATTGTTTTCAACATTTTGACTAACTTATTCTTTGACAATTCAAGTAAGGATGGGATATCAATGCCCTTTGCGATCCAGGGCCGTAATTCGTAACTCTTTCGAACAAAATCCACAACCCTGGCAGTGCCTAAAAATGGTTTATTTAAACTTGCGATCGTGGTCAAATACTAGCGGACAGCCTACATATACCCACTACTGCAGTATCACAAAACCAATTATATTAAATAAAAACGTTCAAAATCTAGTCGCAATCTCCTCTCCGCGAAAATTAATGTCAAAAAATTTAGGTAACTATGGGATTTTTAACAGACTGAGACTGAGATTATATTGCGATCGTTTCTAAAAGTTAGATAGAATTGACCCCCTGATTGCGCTCACAGACACGACCGCAAGTTTCCCTCTCCTGTGTAACCGGGCTTTAACATGAGCAAAGTGGGCTAGACTAGCTCAAGGCTAGTCAGTAGTTAAGTTCAAGATCAGCCATACTCATTTAGAAAATAATATAATGATGATTATAGATAAAACCATAGCAATCTTGTCATCATATTATTATAGTTAGTAAACATGAACTTACCAAGGAAATACAATGAGCCGTGACCAATCAACTGCGATGAAATTATAGTTGCCTGCTGATAAGTGAGCTGGAAAGGAAACAAATTGAGGTGCGCTTAGTGAATGGGCTTGGTAGGTAGGTAGAAGCAACAAAAGACCTAGGTATCCAGGGTCGTCAGATATAGTTGAAGTTTTCTTAGAAACTGATGCATGTTTTCTAATGTAATTTTAAAAAAGAAGACATGAAACAGTTCAATAATTAAATTAAGTTTAAATCGAAGATATCTGTTTTGTTGACTATGTATGGCCAACCTATCTTCAGGCCCCATTTCTCGATTGGGCACTCTGGAAAAGGGCCCAGGGCCTCACGACATAAAGGGGCCCCGGCTAGCCCTAAAAAATCACTCTTTGCAGTCTTTTCTATTATTAATAGCAGTATTAGTAGTTTAGTACCCAATTCAATGACAAAATATTTGATTTGCAGTGCGATTTACGATAAGTTTCTAGCCCCAAGTTTATGAAATATTATGTTAATTTTATTGATTTTACATAAACTCACGCCTTTTTCCCATGGGGGTAGGCAGAAACTACAGAACGCCACCTGCTACGATCCTTACATACTCCTTTCGCCTCATCTACGCTCTTACATCTCGTCATACAAGCACAACGGGTACTCCGCATCTGACCTTTCTGAAGGACCACCAATCAATGTTTATTTATTGATTTTATATAATTTAACTAGGTACAACTGAACATTGAAAGAAATTCAATTTGTCATGTATATAAAAATACGTCAAACACATCCTTGTCCCCAGAGCCTACAATACTTAGGTTAAATAAGACGGCCCTGAGTATACATTGGCAAAAAAAATAATTCTTCAATAGCAGTTACTGATAACGGGACTTTAATATCAAAGTTTACAAACAAGTGTCTAATACATAAACAAACAAATATTTAACCTCCCACCCATCCTTATTTACAACACCAATTACTCCATAAAACGCCCTCTAAAAATTTTAACGCTGACCACACCATAAAGATAGCGTTGTTGTCTATGGTGATAAAATCGTTTTTATTACAACATTGCCACCATGTTTGATTTCCATAAATATTAAATTATCAGCCATCAATGAACGTGTACTGTGTCCATTAGCTCTGATTAACATTATTATTATGCGCTTGGGTTACCTTGGTGGTTTTAGGGTTACGTATCCAAAGAGTGAAAACGGGACTCAATCTGTCTATCTATTCATCTATTTGTCCATCTCTATGGCAGTTTCTTTTCAACCATAATAACCTTGATAGCTAGTTCAAGAATTTTCAAAATACGTACTATGAAATACTGATATAATAATTGTATTTCTCACTGCAGACTTGCTTTAATTCTTACTTTGTCTGAAATTGCTTACATTAATTTAATTGAGTTTACATAAATAATCACAATATTTTTTGTTTTCCTAGTTGTGCATGATGTGGTCTACCAAATGTCATTTATCTGTGTTAGATCCATAGCTAGAGATCTTGACACCCAAGTGCTTTGGTAAGCAAGTAAAGCCTGACCGACAATTCAAAAGTGCTGTAATTGGTCTAATAGAAATAAATGTTGCGACTTTGGCTTTGACTCCCCAGTCATGTCGAAGTGCTATCCCATCGTACTACGAGAGTTGGGGACTAAGGAGTGCACCACTTGTACACTATGATATCTACTGCGTATTTGGTTAGTCTCTATTTGCTTGAGTAATATTATTATCCACAGTAGTGACAATGAGAAGTATCTCAGGTGCAACAAGGTCAGTTGAATGTAATCAGAACTTTAAACAGAGAAACATAAGTACTAATTTTCAATATTTAATTTTCCTTTTCCGCATGAATCATAGATATGACATATTTTCAATGTCCGCGATGTAATCTGTTAGCACACTATCGTTATAAACACAGCTCTAATTGATTTTATCGATACCGCTGCATTCGTATGTGGAATCGATTATCGCTGCGGCACTATTTCAATTATATCTATAAATAGACTTAAATCAATGTTTGCGTATGCTGGACATGCAATACTGACGTCATCACAACAAATATCATTAAATAACAATAATATCTACTAATATTAAGTAGTGAAGTTTGTTTGTTTTCTGGAAGTACGGTATCCATTACGGACACGAGTACAAAAATTCTTTCACTGATAAAAAGCATCCTTATTGCCGAGTGTCATAAGCTGTTTTATAGCATACATGATTTACACACAGACAAAGACTCAAGCAGGAACTAGTATGGCATATTTACATTACACTTTTATAGTTCTAAAAACAGGGCTTGTCCTGAAAAATAAAATATTTTGTCCGAATTTCGATCATCAATACAATCTTGTTTATCATCTTTGTAAAAGTAGCAACATATACAGTTTTCGGACACTTGAGACTTTAATTAGGATTAAAAAACCGTAAACCGTAAGGGGGCAATTCTACTAACATTTAGGAACAATCTCAATCTAATCTCAGTCTTAATCTGTCAAAAATACCTTATATTTCTCTACATTGGTGCCGATTCCCTTGTACATCGAACTAAAGTAAACTATCTCTAAAATGTCTTATTTTTAGTTTTAAGAGAATCTTCTGTCGCTAAGATTAGACTAAATTAGAACATTTTTAATTAGTAAGATTAGCCTTAAGGTGCTGTTAAACGTAACACTAAATTATGAATGACTATAACCAACTACAGCCACTTAAGTACTCATTGATGGAAGTGTGAAACGTAGCAAGCAGCCATAAGTACTCCTCCACACGTGAGACGTGCTACGCCGTAGACACCTCGTTATCGTCTACGAGCCTACGACGGCTACGACAAGTGGTCACGGAATGCAGGTGTAAATGATATACCGTATAGAAAAAAAAATGTATACAAGTATCTAAGTACCCTCAAATCTCAGAATTAAGCCAAAGTCCTTAATTATTCGACGGGGATAGCCAAGACAGGATAAAAATATACTCCTTTAAGTTAAGCTAGAGATCATTCAGTCGTTTAAGCGTCAAAGAGTAACCAACATCCATCCATCTCACAACCTCACAAACTTTCGCGTTTATAATTCTAGAAGGATTACAGTCTTCAAATAAAAGTGATCGTTTATATTTGACCAAAAAATTAAGAAGCTAAAGTACTCACCGAAAATACTATTTATTCATTTGTTTAAGCATTTTATTATTACGTAATGTGCATAGTAAGAGTCAACGCAAACAGCAATAATATAATGCTCGATGAGTTTGAAACAATAAAGTTCAAAATTCCATGCAATAGATAATAACGTCGCAGAGATTACAATTTCGCAATTTCCAACTTTATTTCCATGTTATTTTAGTCCTTATTCAATGAAAACTGCGTACAAAACAAAATATGTTAACCCTTACCATCTTTAACAGTAGTTGTGCCAACACCTCCCGTAGACTCAGAAAACCCCATCAGATATATGACAGTGGGATTCGAGAAGTCGAAGGAAGTCGCACGCAAACCATTCACGTCATTCTGTGGTATTATCTGAAATGTGGTAGGATTCGACCTGCAAGCAAAGCAAACAAAAGTTGTTTTTTAAGAAGGAAAATTTCGAAGGTCAAAGGTCAGGATCTGTTGTAATGTTAACCTTTTTTTAATTAAAACTTTTTCTTTGTTTAGAAAATTGCTTATCATTTTGTGGAAGATTACGCTTTGCATTGGACGGGGTTGGGTTGATGGATTGACGCTTGGCAGTGGAAAAAAAAAATATTTTTGGCAACCTTACATTATTTTTCTTAAAGTATTACGCGACTGCCTAAAAAAGGAGTGTTATGTCTTCAAGGGTCATGTATGTTCGTGAGTTTCTTTATTCCGCCATAATTTTTTTTTTGGATCAATCGTTTAGAAGATCATTAAAGACAAACTAGAATCCCTTTTTATTTAAACATACAAGCTGCTGCCCGCGACTTCATTTCCATTGTTTTTTTTCCTTTTTTTTTGGGCCAGGAACCTTGCCAGGCTGTGCAGGGCAACCCGCCAAAGATTTTTTATAATCAAATCAATAGTTTCGAAACGCATAGAAGACAAACATAAAAACATTCATCTTTTTTTCATGGAATATTAACACCACAGTAAAACCCATTCTTCACCCAAAGAGTTTAAAAGGTCGCTATCACGAACATGACATCACACCCCCATTCCGTTTAGTCCAGCCATTTCCTAACAGCGAGGCATGGTCATGAAACGTAGGCACGTTGTTTGGCCTAAACAAAGGTTATAGCAATTACGGTGCACGTCAAATGAACAAATGCTTGCATGCGCTGCCTTGCGATTGAACCTTCTCGGTCATATAACGCCCTGGTACTTTACTCTAATGTTTGTTGTAGGTTTTCGTTATTATTAACTGCTTTTATGAAAACTGGGATGGTTGTTTTTAAAACTAGCTTATGAACGCAACGTCGTTCGCGTGAATGTCGATTATCACGGTTTTTTTTACGCGAAACGTTAATTATATTTCTAAATTAAAAGTACTAGTTACTAAATTGCTGTAAGTCAGTAAAAATCCCGACAAAATTGGTCAAGTCGCTTTGGAGAATAACTGAAACGAACGGACACACAGAAAACAAAAATGAAAATGAATGTTTTTTTTTTTCATCTTACTAAGAATTTTTATTTTTATAATCAATCTATTTTCAAATTATACAATTTTAATCGTTTGTAAGTTCAGAATTCATGATTGGTAAGTATTTTGCTAAATACGGTTAAAGGCATAGTGTGTCACAAAGTTGTGACCATTGATTTCAGTATGAGTATATAACATAACATAACATCACGCCTGTAATCCCCGAAGGGTTAGGCAGAGGTGTACCCATTAGTACACCCACATTTCGCCAGTTATGTTTTTAGTCCCATGTAATAGGGGGCGAGCCTATTGCCATCAACCGGGCACAAATCCAGACTCCGAGGCTGCTACTGAGAAATTCCTGATGGAAAAACCCAATAACACTTTGCCCGACCTGGGAATAGAACCCAAGACCAGTATGAGTATATGATACCAAATCACGTCTCATCCATTTCAAATCAGTAGCATCACAAATAATTTCTTTTTGCAATCAAGTACGCTCGGCTAATTTATCGTGTTGCATATACTGCACAAGCAAATAAAAGAAAACTCACAATAAAAACAAATCCGTAGAATCGTTGAAGCCCGTAACTAACATTAGTGGAAACTACACATCGGTCCCGCTACGGAAATTGAGCCCGCGACCCTGAGCTCGAAATGCGGACTGTTGCGTCATTTTGGTCGCCAAATGGACTACAACTACGGAGTGGAGGCTAGTTCCTTATCTGTTTCCGATATAAGCACCTTATCTTGAGTCTTTCATACAAAAATGAATTTGATTTTAGAGCATTCTACATACCACTAACATTTGGCATCTTGGGTTTTTTTTTTTGGTTGGCAGACTCGTCTCACAATTAATTTGTTGTACTTCACCACCGATGTATTTTTATCTTTCTCTAATTTATATATTCTGTTTGTATATATTTATTTTAATATGTTAGGTATTCTCTAAATTCTTATTCTTTTCTGTATCTGTGCACCTACTATGTTTTGTCTCTGCATCACCCTAAGGTAGACTAGAAAATGCCTAAGGCATTAAGTCCGCCTTTGTACAGTGTATTTTTTTACTTAGGCATAAAGTTTAAATAAATTAATAAATTTGGTAACTGGGGGCCTATACCTATAACAATCAGCAATTGCCTCATTGGTTGCAAAGCGCGGCTGCTTAGCATGAGGTCTTGGTTTCGATACCTAGGTCATGCAAAGTTATTGGGTTTTTCCACCAGGAATTTCTCAGTAGCAGCCTCGGCGTCTAGATTTGTACCCGGTTGATGTCAATAGGCTTGCCTCTCATATTACATGGGACTTAAACATGACTGGCTAAATGTGGATGTACGAATGGGTACACCTCTGTCTAACCCTTCGGGGATTACAGGCGTGATGTTCATATTAATTAAATAGATAGACAAACATACATACCTAGTAAATAACTTATACTGTATATCAAGGGCGTCATCTCTCGGGCAGCAGTAGCTGCACTGGCCTACCGGCGCCGACATGAAGCATATTTCTGCTATTCCTGAAACAAGATTGATTGTATTGTATAGATAGAACTAGCCACGTCATGCTTTCACGCTCACAGGTAATCCATTTCATTTGTTCTTGTAAGAGACAACTGACATATTGACAGAATCTCCCGTCTTCCAATAAGTCAGCTGTCTCTTAAGGGAAAAAAAACGATTTTATTTATAAGGTGTTTTTTTTTTTTGGAAAAATTTTGGAGGAACGACGGATTAAGGTCGGGCCGTGCCTCCTTCCATTTTTACTAGGGACAATCTATACGTTACTTCTGACCGAGTATTTAGTGTAGTGCGACTTGACGTGTTTGCTGAGAACAGATTTGCCGATATCTTTGAGTTAAAGAAGAAGCTTAGGGCATCGTTTTTTAACTTTTATATTTTTTTACTATTTTATTTTATTAGCACGTTAGTATTTTTTTGTAATTCTATGGGTGCTAATGCCTGAAATAAACAAGAACCTACTGTTATTATTATTTAAAACTAAATTCCATCTGGCAAGTCACATTCAAACCGCTGCTTAATTAATTACTCTTGGTTGTTCATAATAATACAGGGTAATTGAAAAATACCCGAAACCTTAAAAGGGGTCAATGTACCAATCATTAAGAACATCTTTTACTATGGGACCAACCCTGAAATCATGAAAAAAAAACAGCTGATCCATACATTACGATCTTGTTAGGTAGCATTTTCGTAAAGAACAGCTGATTTTTTTTTCAGGGTTGGTCCCATAGTAAAAGTTGTTCATAATGATGAGTACAATGAACTCTTTTCAGGTTTCGGGTATTTTTTCAATGACCCTGTATAATAAATTGTAATTGTCTCATCGTAATCTACATCTAATATGTGTATAAAATTATTGTGTCGCATTTTCAAATCGGTCCAGTTGTTTCGGAGGAGTTTTTTTTCGGTACAAAAGCCCATTCCATACTAAGTACTTCAGGTCTTAGCTTAGTATGGAATGGACATTGTCATCCATTCTTACAAAGTTTCGCTTTTTAATAGTAGTAGGATTACGTAATCAAAGCGAAAAATACTTTACTAAATAAAAACACAACTAAAAGTTTTTCCGTCATAATAATACTCCACAAGTAACCCAAGGTCGCATAGTACGAGCCTTTATTATTTAATTACTTCATCTATTACTTAAATCTCACACATTAATATAATTAAAGCCCGTTTGTCCTAAAAATTAACTCAGAGTTAGTTGCGAACATGAGGTTAAGTTACAAAATGTCATACATAATAATAAAATGTTAACAACAATTTGGAGTTAGAAGGTAATCATGACTGGTGCATGGGAGCCTAGCTAAAATGCCAATTCCCGTAATAAAATTAAAAAAAAAAAACTTGAAAAGTCCAAGGTTCTGTAAGCAAAACAATGACCTCTCGAAGCGCTCTAGATTGGACATCACTCTTTGCACTTCGGCTTCGAAGTACAAAAATCCCTTGAAAGCTGTGAGATTTACAGGAAAGTGATAAAAGCAATATTTTTATGTGTGTTATCCATCCATACTAAAATTATAAATGCGAAAGTGTGTCTGTCTGTCTACCTCTTCATGCTTAAACCGCTGAATCGATTTTGATGAAATTTGGCATGGAGATAGTTTAAGACCCGGGGAAGGACATAGGCTACTTTTTATTAGACTTCGACTTCGTCTGCGTCCGCGTTAACTGACATTTGCGCGGACGAAGTCGCAGGCTAAAGCTAGTTATTTATATTATCAGTGTAGACTCGCTTTACTCGAGGACGATTATAAGTTGACCTTGTCAGTTTGTTTGTAGAATAGTGAGATGAGCGTGTGAATACCGTTATTATAGACCATACAATATGTCATTAACAAAAGTAATTGGCCAAAACTCCAAAAGCCGTTTCATGTTAAAATTAAATTAACTTCATTCATTAAAATGGTCTAAAATTGTAGCAGCTTAAATTTAATGTATTAAATTAATTACTATGATCTTTGTATCTACCTATTTATATGTCCTGATGTGATCTCATGTAATTGGAAGAGCACACGTAACACATACTTTTGTATTGTAATAATTAGTTAGTATTGTTAATATAAAACGCAGAAAAACGTTTTCAAATTTAAAAATTGTTTTAATTTTTTTTTACGGGTAACCTATTATAAGTATTATATTTATCAGAATATCATTGCGGCTAACATAATCTTAAGATAAATTGTCACTAACAAAATATGGACCTTAGTTTGAAATAAACGAATTTTATTTTATTATTTAAAGCTTCAGATCAATTTTCTAAGTGTTTCCAACCAAAAACATTTGCAAGCCAAAGCTCAAGCCAGCCTTTCCAAATGCCAGAATAACTAAGCAACCCAGTATCCCTGACAGAAACGTCACCAGTGCGAGAAGGCTGGCTTAGCGGTCAACGAACCGTTATCTAACGAGGTAACAGGCGCACTACCTCCTTTGTGACAGAGGTCTTTGCCCAGGAGTGGGCTGGTAACCCCGGTTGATTGATTGAAAGTTCCTTCACGGACTAATACGTTGTTACTCTTATACGTTTTACTTAATAATACGTTGCTACTTTTCTAGGTTACATACATAACATCACGCCTGTAATCCCCGAAGGGTTAGGCAGAGGTGTACCCATTGGTACACTCACATTTAACATACATACACACACATACATTTATACATTACATTTGCATTTTTTCATTCATTTTCCATTTTTTGTCTAGGTTATTAAAAGAAATACTAAATGACCTTTTTCTAAGGAGTGTTTAGAGCTTCAAATCAAAATTCTTGTTTATTCAGATTTATAATAAAACAATGGTTTTATAATTTTATCAAAAATGAGAACTAAGTTTGGCAAATAACAATTGACATTTGTAGGAGCACAGTTGTACAACAAAATATCCGCTTGTATCAAAAGTTTACACTCATTCAATGAATTCAAATCTCAGTTAGCTAAATTTCCAACAGCAAATAATACCCTCGCCAAAAATGTACTAGATGGATGTACCATGAACAATGTCTAATGCAATGCGAACTTCTTAGTAATATTCCCATAAGTCCCTCTGTTCTCATGTAAGTGACTTTGTGTCTTTTTTTAAGAATAAATATCTTTAAACCTATAATAAATGCACTTGTATAATAGTGCTCTTCACAGGTCTTGATAAATCCTATCCTATTCTAATATAAACACGAAAATTTTAGAGGATTAATGGATGCACGTTTGTTAGTCTTTTACGCTTAAACGACTGAAATTAACTATCTTAAAATCAGCACACGTAATAGATATTGATCTAGCTTAATAGATAGGTTAATTTTTGCCCCTTTTTTGGGGTGTAGTGGGATAATTTAGGACTTTGGTTGACTCCTGAAGACTACACAGTTGAAGTCTCGGGCAAAACCTAATCTATTGGAGTTGTATAATTCAGTAAAACAATTATTAACAGGTCTTTGAATCCATTTTGATAAATAGTTACGTAATCATTTTATCTATGAGATGAAATAATTTACGTTGTTACCGCGGTTGTGAATGTACAAACAAAAGTTACACTCTACTTCACCAAGACAATGAAAATTATGGCGAAAAATAAATGAATTTGCAATTGTAAAATTCCGGTCAAATGCAAGACAGACTCGCACACGCAGGAGTTCCGTACGACCGTACAATTAATATTTAACACTACATACAATAACAAACACGTTTCTTTTTTGTATAGTTTTTAACTTTTAACTTTATTTTAGCTATGTATATTATTTTTTGGTATAGCGATTAGAGGGTATAATAATGGAAAAATTAACAAACATTGCTGTATACGTGTTACTAACAACAATATAAATCATTTGTGTTCGAAATAAATAGTAATAAATAATACAGACTCTCTGTGCAAGTACCATTAAGGTTCAAAAAACACAGCCCTTTGAAAGACGGACAGACAACGTAGTCTTAATTACAAGACTCATTTGGCACCCATCGAGCACGGAATCCTAAAAAGTAAAACTTATTTGCTGTTACATAGAAAAAGTGAACAATATAAAAAAAAACTAGCCTCTGTTCATGACTTGCAGTTTGTCGTACACTCGTAAACTTGAAAGTGGAACGAACACCTATACAGATAACAAATATTATGTCACCTAATGGCTATTGTACAATGGCAGGCATTGGCCGTCCATTGAGACGTTTTTTTTTGTTGCGTATGCGCCCGGGCGAACTTTATTATTGGGTTAACGGTGACTGCTGAATCTTTTGCTCGCCTGCAGTGTTATTCTGTAAAAACTCCCTTCGGTGAAATGAGTTTGCGATGAGCTGTCAATTTTTAGCATCAGATGGGATGACAGCTCGCTATAAAGTCCACTTTAGGTACCTACCTTAATTCACTCAGGGAGAGCTTTACCGAATGACACAGGGTCAAAAGTCAAAAAAAAGTCAAAACATTTATTTCAATTAGACCATTTACAGGCACTTTTGAATTGTCAAAGAGTCGGTCAGTTAGTCCGAAAGTTGAAGCTAGTTGCTCGTTCCAAAACGGAGGTAGGCCTCTATGGAGAAGATGATGATGGTCATCTTCTTACTGGCCTACTACTGTTATAGTTTAACCTAGCACTAATAGTCAAAGATTTTCTATACTGACTTACCTTAATGGATCATCTTTGTACATACTCGTTCATAAACTTGATAGGTAGGTACAGATTATGGCTTTTGCCCGGCGAAATCTCAGCACGCGGTTTTTTCTCCTGCGGATTTAAATCTGTGCGCCAAACAAAGGCCTAGCCATAAATGCAAGGATTTTTTTTTAAGTTGGAAGTACCCGTTTGTACAATATATTTATTTATATTATTTATAACAATGGGACTAAACTAATGCTTGTCGTACAAAATTAAACCAGTATTCCCCATTCGAAAATCGAATCTATTAAATACGCGTTCCTGCTAGGCCTGTTGAATACAAATTCGTATTCCGAGTGTTACTCACGAAAGCACTTAGAGAGATTTTTGTAAATTGCAACACTGGGGCATACCTGTACTTAATGCGTCGATTACTGTACATTTGTAACACTGGGTAAAGTGCTCGAGTGCATTTTGAAACTAAAAATATGGAATTTCAGCATTTAAGTTTTGATTACAAACCTTCTTTCCAATCTTATATTTTTAGATATTATATTACAACTTGATTGGTTTAAAAAGCATTTCTCTAAATTACATAACATATAAAAAAATGATAACAATTAAGTTGGCTTCAGTGGTCGTCGTTTTTCAGAAGCCAGTCAGGAATATAACATTTTTTTATTGTTTTTATTTTTATTTCAAATAATTAAAAATGTGTGTTATACCTAATTAAAATGAATAAATAAGAATAAAATACTGGTATTCAGCTGCATCCGGTTAGACTGGAAGGCGACCTCAACATAATTGGTAAAAGGCTAGGCAGATTAATTAAAAATGTATTGTATACTTCATGAAAATGAATAAATAAGAACATCAATTAATAATCAAAATACAAAATACTGTTGTACAATTTAACAATTGTAATTATTTCGTACCATTTTCAATCAAAAACTCAGTTTAAACCTGCATTCTCCTTTAGAAGACTGTAATAAAGCTAGCTTCAAGTAACTTCACGTTAATTATCTACTGCTCTAGTAGTTACAGACGCTTGAACCACGGAACAATATTAGCTCATTTCCTGTAGTAAACTCTTGTTAAGTTGTTTCTTGCTCAATAGGGTTTCGTATGACTATAACTGTGCCTCGCAAACGCAACTGCTGATCGTGGGATCCTAAGTGCTGATCCCCACGTTGGACTAAGCGTTAATGGTTTTTTCCATTAAGCATTTTTCAGCAGAACGTCATTCAAAATTTGTGACTCGGCTTGTTGAGTGAGGTTGAAAAGTGGGAGTCTTTTAAACCTGACAAGCTTTGCTTCGCCCGCGTTTAGTCACGTGTTTGGTAACTGCTCTGCTCCCCTGAGTCGTAGCGTGATATTATAATAGCGAATACTTACGACCTCATGATTCTGTCTATCATTTATAAAAAATAAAAAAAAGGAAAATTTTGGAAAATCTGTTTTTAGTAGACGTCTTCTAACTAATACTATGTACTTCTCTGCCCTTCATCTTTATACATTAAGCGGTTTTACCTGGACTTACTGTTCCACTCAAACCATGTCAGAGGCCCTTGAGGCGGTTTAGAGACTCTGACACTAGGGTGTGTAGGGTCGTAAGGCCTTACTACCCACACGATAAGAAGAAGAAGAAGCGTGAGTTACAATTATGTATAGATGATACCTGAAAAAGGATCCGGCAATGAAACTCGCAGGCATGCAAACTTTCTTAATGATAAATATGTTCTTCTATCTATTCTCGAATAGCCATGCTAAAACACCAGTTTTTGGTATCATTATCCGAGAAATCGCTGTAATAACTGTCACAGATATTGGCAACGGCAAATCAAACAATATACATAATATAGTTAGCCAAGGATATTTATAATGACATTATAAATATATTAGCTTACAATCGTAAAGTGAATGATGCCATAAACACGACGTGCTAATACTAAACAGTGCGACATTTTAGTACTAGTGAAGTGTTAATTGTCTATGTCACCTAGGAAGTCAACTGTCGCATTTTATAGATCAACTAGGTTTTGTCCTCGACTTTGTCCGCGTCAATTTTCTGACGTATTCCAAATTCTTATTACAATACTAATATTATAAATGCAAAAGTAGGTAACTGTTTATCTGTAACTAAACCACTGAAACGATTTTGATGAAATTTGGTACGGGGTAAGATTGAACCCCAAAAAAAGTACGTAGGCTACTTTTTATTTAGTGACTTCGTTTACGTCCGCGATAACTGACATTTATGCGGACAAAGTCGTAGATAGCAGCTAGTATGACATATAGCCTAATATAAATATCTAGGGCATCACGTTGCTTCCTTTTAGCGAATAAATTTTCAGAATCCGACAAGTAGTTCCGAAGGTAAGCGTGTTCAAACAAACAAACAACTCTATTTATAATATTGCATTATAATATTACGGGGTATAACTTACGACCCCGTAAAAAAAGAGCCGATCCGGGGGTTTACAAAAGTGCAACAACTACATGGTAAAAATGAACGTCTACTAAATGTTAAACCCCTGAGGGTTTAAAATCGTGTACTGAGTCCAAAGTTTAAAGATTTCGTTACTGTTCCCTTGCACCCGTTTTATTATAGTTCAGATAAGCAAATAAAAAATGTGAATCATGAACACTTGGTGTGTGAACTTGAGTTTGAATTGAACTGACCAATTTATGGACCATTCAGGAACCATTATCATATTTTGTGCAAGTCAGTCATCTTGATAGATTAAGATGACACATTTCTTGCGGTTTTTATGCGATATTTAGGTACATGATTACGATGTATTAAGTAATAATGTGGATCGTATCTCCATATTCTTTCATGAAAAACTATAATATTTTGAACTAGTGATCTTCTGCAAAAATATTGGATGCCCAGAGGGCCTACCCCCATCTCTTAAAACAATCCTATTTAAATATTACTTTGCATTTCGCACAGTTGAAATTTCAACGTAGGTCTCAGCGCTCGGGCACGCCGCAATCGCGGCGGTAAGACCCCTCTTTGAGGAGTGGCTGGAGAGGCGCTATGGCGTCCTCACCTACCGCCTGACGCAGGTCCTCACCGGACACGGTAGTTTCGGGAGGTTCCTGTGTCGGATAGGGCGGGAGGAAACGCCCGGGTGTCACCACTGTGTGGATCGCCCGGAGGACACGGTGGAGCATACGGTGCAGGACTGCCCCGCTTGGGCAGACCACCGCCGTGTCCTCACGGAGGCGATAGGCGGCGGCGACCTCTCGCGTCCGGACCTGGTTCAGGCCATGCTCCGGGGCGAGAGGGAATGGGATGCAGTCACCTCCTTCTGTGAAGCAGTAATGCTAGCGAAGGAGGAGGCGGGCCGCGTGAGGGAGAGAACCACCTCACGCCCCAGCCGCCGCGGGAGACGCCCAGGGCGTCGGACGTCGCGAGGCGACATCCGGCCACCGTAGGCGCGGGCTTGCGGACGGCGAGTAATGGGTAGCTCGCCGTCCGATCAAGGACCAAGCCCGGGTCGACGGCGCGTTCTGTTCGCGCGCGCCTCAAGGAGCTGTCAGCACAGGGACGGGGCCCCCAACGGGGCCAACGCCTGCCGGGGTTGCGGGACGTCTTAACAGGATACCGTGGCCCCGGAACGTAAAGGGCAACAGAAGGAACAGGGTGGTTTTTTAGTCAGTAAAAGTCTGACAGTCCCTTCCGCCCCACCCAGGGCGGAAGGAGTCATTTGATGATTTTTACCACCTCAAAAAAAAAAAAAAAAAAAAAAAAAAAGGTCTCAGCGCTGAGAGTTGAAAATCCAACAACAGAAATAAAAAAGTAATATTAAAATAAGATTGTTTTAAGAGATAGTAGTAAGCCCCCAGAAAAGCCTCTAGAAAATAAACTGACTGATTCATTCATAAAACCTACATATTATATTTTTCGCCAAAATAGTTGCAATTTTATTTTGGGTACCAATGTGTAATATACTTGTAAACAATTCACACCAACCATAATATATCTAAGAGAATAATTTGTATAAATGGCACTTATACTTTCCTTACTTATACATAAGTAAATAAGTTAGCATTTATCACATAAACCAAAAACTCACCAATGAAAAACGAAGCTAGCTGACACGACGTAGCATTCACCACCATATTCCGTGCACAGTACTTTACAACAATAACGATTAAAAACACACTTCAGTACTGAAAACCATCATCTCAGAACGAAGCATTTTCCCGCTGCGGGAGCCGAGACGGGAACACAGCACAATAGACCTCATACAATGCTTTGCAACTCGTTAAAAAACCTTTTTACCGGAGAACTTCCCGATTAACCGTAGAGAACCGGAGCTTATTAGGTTTTACCGGCTACTGTTGTAATACACGGAAATACGGTAACATATATGTGCGGATTCTTTTTTTAAACTAGGCGAAGATCATATTACTCGCGTTCTTTTTTCAATTTCGATTTTTTTTTCTTTTTACAACGGTATGCAAAGAGGTTGTCGTTTACAATACGAACTGTCCACAGCGAAGGGTATTTGCTAACTGTTTAGTTGTTATATTATACTTAAATTCGACCGCGGTGATACCAATGGCAGCCATGATTACGCAAACGATTCTGTAAGACAAAAACACGACGAAATAATCTAGTTGATCGAATTGATTTCACTGAAGTGTTAAGTAGATAACAGATTCTAAATAAAATAAGTGTGATCTAGATAAATATGAGACTTGTAATGATATACCTATTTCAAAATCTTTTAAGTCAATACCTAAAGACAAGTGCAATTGCATTTGTGTTAATAGTATAAACTAACTAGAGATTTGTTAAATCGATATGCTTTCAGAGTTTAATAAATAATATCTTTAATAAAGTTTATATTCGAGATGATTTTTTAACTAGATTGCTAACTTAATTGCTATGTCGCATTTCATAATAAATATTATTATATTGTTAAAAATTTTAATCTAAATGTCATCGAAATATCCCTGAATAGATACCTACACAAATTATGGATAACTATTTTGTACCTGCGCAATCTCCCTATTACTGACGCTTGTCAAGTCTCCTCTTTCGCAGCGCGTACATCATTCTGCGTGAATTTGGCATGATTTTACAAAATTTGGCAAAATTTTACAAGGTTTTCTCTTTTTAAAAGGTTTTTAGCTTATTAACGGAATCTTTTTTGGATTTCAATGTTTAATGATATCAGTCAGCAAATGATTTGACTTTGACTTTGAGTCAACAATTTAATATTATTACCCTGGGTCGCTGGTGCATCGGATATATTTTACGTACCAAAATTCAGTTAAGCTGTAACCCTTAAGCGATCCAGCGCGGAGTTAATTAAACCGTGGTTAGATCCATTCGGGGTAAGCTGACGGTGGGTTCATTAAGGATGCTTGGTTAAACTATGCTGCAGCAGATATTAAATACGCGCTGATTAAATTGCTATCGTTTTGGCTTTCAGCGGCTTTAATATACAAAATGTTCGTCTTTTTTTCCATGCAGTCTGGCTTCATAAAATTATAATAAGTAAATGATAATGCCCTTATGGGTCCTTTGTTTTCTGAAATGTTTATGGAAAGTATGAGTTTCCTAGTTTAGCTCATACCTTATAAGTATTATCTGCAAGCAGAGTTTAGGACTTTCTACTTATGATAATAAAAAGATTTATTTCATCTAAAGTTACTTAAAGGCCTGTGCGAGTTGGCTTTGGCCCCTCGTACGGCCTGCCTCCCAGGGTCCCAAAAATAATAAAGTAAAAAATATACAATTAAGATTAATAGCTACCTGGTGCAAAAGAAAAATTAAAATAGCGGCCAAACAAAGGAGTTTATCATTCCCTTTCACTTGCACAGCATAGCAAGCGAGGGAGAGGATATAATAAACTTCGACATTTCTAATTTCTGGTTATATTATAACAGACAATCATCATTTAATGACAGGTTGATCTCTATCACATACTAAACAAAAAATAATCCACAAAATCTAGTTGCACAATGCATTTATGCACTTCCTTTAGACTTTATATTATATCCTAATAAATATGTATTTACTATAAATATCTCTGATGATCAACTCTATGTACGTGTTACGCATTAAAAATGGCCGGCTATTAAGCTCGAGTCCCACTAAGCTTCTGTTGCACGACAAATAAATTGTCAATGCAATTAAACTAGTGAGAGACGGAATATTAATTTATTTTCTAATGGATTAGAGCTAAAGGCAAGTTTTACTTAAGGGCTTTAGACCACTTTGATATTTAGTGGAGTCTTATTTCGAAATAGATACATATATTTAAAAATAATAATTAAAACGGTCAAGTGCGAGTCGTGCACAAAGGGCCGTACCAACGTATACAATATTTTAACACTGCACACAAAAAAAGAACAAGGTTCATGTATCACCCCTTTAAATAAAAATTAAATTAAAAGGGGTCCCCATACCATGAACCTTGTTTTTTTGTGCGTTATTGTTTCGAAATAGATATTTATATTCTATGTTACTTAAATAAATAAATATTAGGTTGGGGGAAAAGTCTTTTCGCATTATAGTATGTGTGAACTTGTAATAAAATCTCTTTGGCTATATACTATTTGTATCTGGCTGGTTTTGGTATCATTGAAAGTTTAAATTATAAAGAACATAATTCTAAATTCAAATTAGAAAAATGTGTGATTTTCATTTGTTTTTCGTTCTGTCAAGATGAGTGAATCTAATGAAGAAATTCAATACATTTTAAAATTTTACTACTGTCCCTACCTACAAGATGGCAAAAAGTTATCGAGCAAAATGGTGCCTACATACTTTAGTTAAATGTAAATAAAATATATAAAAAAATGTTTTGAATTTTCTTAAAAAATGCGATGAAACTTTTTCCCCAACCTATTATGTATTTTAAAATAATAATAAAAACGGTCAATTGCGAGTCGCGCACGAAGGAGTCCATACCAAAGTATACAATATTTAACACTACCCACAAAAAAAAAAAATAACAAGCAATAACATATAAATAAATATCATATTTTTTTTCTGTGGGTAGGTTTAAATATTGGATCCCAATTAATCAATGAAAACGTATGAATCGTAATAAACGTATGAACAGTTTGTCATACAAGATTAAATGTTAAATAATCTCATATCTTTTATACCTAAATCATGTGTTTTTATTTTGTTTCATTTAGTTTCGCCTCGAAACCTCATATTAAATCTAATCTTTCATCATGTATCTAATGAAACAGCAGGTGCGTAATTTTATAAATAAATAATGAATAATAGCAATCATTGTACCTACTTGATATTCCTTTCATGATGGTCACCATCGTGAATGTAATTAATAAATCATTGTTTACTTTAGAGACCTACCTCTTCTTACTACAATGGGTTCTGTAGTACTACCACTATGTGATCAAGGTACCGGTTAAAACTTCTGTCAGCGTATAGGTCCAACTAGGTTTAACTGAAACACTAGATTTCTTTTTCATAATGTATACCACTCAAGGCCCGGCTGTCATACCGGTATGACAGAACAATTGATAATCAACAGTGTCTTAGTGGGACTTGAAGTATTCAATCAAAATTGAGTTTTTTCGCTCACATTACGAGCAAAACAATTGCCCAATATTAAAAAAAAAAACACAATGGTTGATTTTTACACATGTCAATTACTGTTTGTTTTTTTTTTTATACATATACCTAAGATACAGAAAAAAAAGACGGGTTGCACTCCGGGAGTGCCGGCAGAAGTGAAAACTTGATTATTAACGTTGAGCATGTTTGATATTTTGGAATGGTTAGGGAATAATTTTGCACCAATTGCTTTATCAGTATAAAAGTACTATCATTTATGTGGTAGAATACAATATTCATTTATTGCGCTATCGTACACAAACATGACAATTTATATTACATTAAAAATTTAACACTTTAAAACTATTACAATTATTTTACATTAAAAAGTTATACACGAACATTCGCGCAAGCGCCCTGCGCTGCCTAAACGAAACAGTAGGCCCCTGGCCCAGGCATACATTTTCGCCGCGCCGTAGAGACCCCTCTCTACGGCTGTCTACTCTCCATCCGTCTTACGCTTTTTCGATCAGGTCACGTGTCCTGACGCGAGTTTAAGATTTTATACCCATTACAGAAAAAGTGCTCAACGCCGCTTAAGAAGTTTTCACTTCAAAAACTACTTAGTGATTCTTAAAAAAAAACATATAAATATGTAAGAAAAATGTTCTTGCGTAATAACAATTCCTGAAAGTAAATAAAATAAATCAATCACACGTGAACAACATTCCTACATTTCATGGGTTAGTTCGGTATGGTTGAAAGGTATTTTAATTTGAAATAACTCTTTCTACCTATACAACTTGCTAGTGGCAGGCTTAAATGTCCTTTTCTTCATCCTTTTTCAGATCGTGACAAGGCCTGTATTTTGTTATCTTACTGAAACTAGGTAGGCCCCTATTCCATGACACGAAATGAAAATGACGATGCTTTTATCAATCTACAGATCAGTACCAAGTTGTATGGTTGCAAAAAAAAATTATGCGCCCGTAACAAAAACGTATTGACTCTAGATTTAAAGTGCATCTTAGCAGCTAAGTAGTAATGCTGTGTAGTGTGCTGATACCCGTCGGTATCGTGGTGGATTCCCAGGTCGGGCAAAAAATGTTATTGGGTTTTTCCATTAAGATTTTTTTAGTAGCAGCCCAGATTTCAGAACTTGGTAAAGTGACACCCCTTTGCCTCGGAAAGCACGTAAAGCTTGCGTCTGACCTCTCCCTGGTTGTGTCGCATCGGGAGAGTTAGTGAAGAGGAAGTGCACCTGCGTTTGCGCACACACTTGTATACTATGATATCTCCTGCGTAGCTAGTCTGCCATTGAACATGACCGCCGTGACCGAAATAGGTCTTTTTAGGTGCCTTAACAGATCGTCTAGAAGTGATAGCGATATAGTCACGACTGGATTTATGTACATTTTGGTAAATTAAATAAAAACAAACACGAGTAGGAAGAAATCTGGTAATACGGGTAGGTATTACATGTTAAGTCGTGCAGTGCATCTAATTAACCTTTAAATATTACTTGCTTAAATTAGAACCAGGAAACTAGCAACTTTAGGTACAGTCAAAAACCAGATAAGTATGCACTTATGCAGGGTCGTCAGATATAGTTGAAGTTTTCTTAAAAACCGATGGATGTCTTCGATTGAAACTGAACTTAATTAATGAACTGTTTATTATCTACTTTTTAAATGAAATTACATTTGAAAACATACATCGATTACTAAAAAAACTTCAACTACCTATATCTAACGACCCTTTTTTTTTTTTTTTACCGATGGGAAATCATCGAATGACTTCCCCCGCCCTGGGCGGGGCGGGAGGGAGTGTCAGACTTTTACTGACTAAAACCCATCCATGTTCCTTCTTGTGCCCTTTGCGTTCCGGGGGCGCGGTATCTCTTTCGAACAACCCGCAGCCCCGACAGGCATCGGCCCTTAGTGGCCCCTCCAATTGTTTGCTGACATCTCTTTGAGGCGCGCGTGGAACACGAACGCGCCGTCGACACGGTATCTAACGACCCTGCATACCTATCTGTTTTGTTGACTGTACCTATATCATTGTGGTTCCCACCTGTTAAAATTCTAAACATGACCGAAGGTTATAAATCAGGAGGCCAAATCTACTGATTAAAAACGTTCAAAATCTATTCGCAATCTCATCTCAGCGACAATTAATGACATTTTTGACAAATTGAGACTGACTGTCTGTCGACAAACAAAATTAAAACCTACCTGCTTACAAATATACAAACTATAAACCTCAGGAGCTTTTTACAAAATGCTAAATTTTATATTTTTTTGAATCAACTTTAAATAGGCACTGGTATTGTAAGTTGATTAAAAAAAATATTTTGCATTTTGTATCTTCAAATACTATTGGAAACTTATTTTAGATAAACTGTTTATCTAAGCTTTAGCTTATATGTATAAAGAGTTTGCCCCACCTGGGACTCGAACCCAAGACCTCATGCTCAGCAGTCGCGTTTTGCGACCACTAGATCAACGAGGCAGTCAAGCATATTTACAAGTAACCTAAAACAAAAGAACAACTATAAAACAAACAAGTACCTAAGTTAAGTTGTTAAATACTCTTTGCGTTTTAAAGAAACCATCAAGCAGAGTTAAAACTTTTAGGCAGGTTTACATATTTGATGATGAAGGCATATTTTTAAAAGCCCATTTCTCTTGTTTCAGGACAAATTGCTCAATAAGCTGGAAGAAAATGAACCGGAACTCGCCTCTTCGCCAGATGAAGAAGTAAGTATCTACTCTTAAGCTAAGCAGTCTTCGTAAAGTTACGAGTAACTCCTGAAGTAGACGGACAGGTGGTCCAAATACCTTTCCATCGTAACCTTAGACCTACTTAGACTGTCGGGGTTGCGGGACGTCTTAACAGGATACCGTGGCCCCGGAACGTAAAGGGCAACAGAAGGCACAGGGTATTTTAAGTCACTAAAAGTCTGACAGTCCCTTCCGCCCCACTCACGCGGAAGGAGTCATTTGATGATTTTTACCACCTCAAAAAAAGGACCTAATTGATTTAGACTAATAGATAAATTTTCGACCCTTAGTCAAAATAATCTTTAATCGTTTGATAAATTTAGGTGAAGTGATTATCTTAATGCATTGGCTTTCAGTAGACATTCGTGAGTAAGGGCCTGATAGGTTATTTTCCCATTAAATTACTTGACAAATCATTTCATACAAATTCCATTTTTAAAAATATTCTGGTATTTTTTTTTTAACAGGTACAAGCCCTATTCTCGAAAATACAAATAGAATGGTACGACATGATACAAATCTTGGGTAAACAAATAGACGGGTGCGTCCTCTTGGTACCTAACAAAAAACTGCGATCACCATTCATTTGTCTCACGTGGTATGAAAATAAATGGTAAAACACCAAACTACCACATCGTTCGATGTTGTGGTCATTTTTGGGTGACCATGTTCACCGTGCTCATCAGCCGAAGTTTACTAGATGAGATAAAAACAAAGAAAATATTCCCCAGATAAAACAAAAGAAATACTTAATCAACTTTCTCATTCCGTCGGAACGAGGTTCATTAATGCAGCAAGATTAAACCTGAATTAGCAACATTTTCAGGTTTCATTAACTTTTAATTCCATAGCTGTCGACTTTCCTTTAGCGTTTCATATTTTTGTTTACGCTACTTACCATGTACAACATCCTCTCGCGCAATGCGCCACTCGGATTATTACGATCAGTATTGTATGTTTTCGGTTACTAAAAGTAGGTAGGTAGTACATACGTAATTAGTTGACATACGTAGTTCTTCCGGGTCTGGTTTGGTTGTTTATGTATGCGAGTTTCTATGATACAGGAAAAAATCCCAATAGAGAGCAACCGTGTCTTATAAAAATAAGAAAAATAATGTATACAGATGACGTAAACAGGAGTTATTTTCATGTTATTTAAATGAAAACAGCTATACACTAGCATCTGCCTGCGACTTCGCCCGCTTGGTTGGTTTTACCAGGGTAAGTTATGATCAAATGACTGCTTCCGCGCTGGGTGGGGCAGAAGGACTGTCAGACTTTTACTGACTAAAAAACCACCCTGTTCCTTCTGTTGCCCTTTACGTTCCGGGGCCACGGTATCCTGTTGAGACGTCCCGCAACCCCGGGAGGCGTTGGCCCCGTTGGGGGCCCGTCCCTGTGCTGACAGCTCTTTAAGGCAAAATTCAGAGACCTAAAGAAAAGAGCTGGAAATGGATGGATCATCCATACATAGAGAGATGAATAAAGATAAATATAAGGCAAAAAATATTACTTAAATAAACTTACAAGGTTTCAATTTTGTATGCAGTGAGCCTCAAACTATGCAGTAAATCTATATCTTGGGGTTGTGATGCAATTCCCAGTAAATAGAGCAATATTTTTTTAGCTACAGTTATTTTTCTTGCGACACTTGAATTATTTTTACCTGTAAACACATACCCTAATAAAGGTCGAGTTAGAACAAAATGGCAGGAGGCCAATCTAGATAGATACAAAGATATAAAAACAAAATCCGTTCTCTATTTGTTAATTTATCACTAAACAAAGAATAAATAGCTAATCTATGTAATTTAATCGGAAACAAGTGAAAGCTAAGATCATAGACAATATAACAGCTGACGATAAACCTTGGCACTTATCAAGGTTTCTGCACCACGCCTAAGTCACTTGTCTAATTGCGTAATTTAATTTTAATTATAAAATTATTTAGTGACTGCTTCGTTGGTCTAGTGGTCGCAAAGCGCGACTGCTAAGTATGATGTCTCGGGTTCCATTCCCAAGTCAGGCAGTGTCATTGGGTTTTCCCATTAGCAATTTCTCAGTAGCAGACTCGGAGTCGTGGATTTGTGCCCGTTTAATGGCAATAGGCTCGCCCCCTGACACTTGTACCTAATCTAAACTTAACAAGCGATATATGGCTGTACTAATGGGTACTCCTCTGCCTAACCCTTTTGGATTACAGGCGTGATGTTATGTTATTTAGTTAGAGAAGATAAATCAACCAAACAAAAATATACATATACAAGGTTTGGTCAAGCACTGTGATGAAAGGGCTGTCGATTTCAGTCTTTTCAAGGATCTCAATAGATACCAAACAGGAGCCAATTACTATGACTGCGCTGTATATCTGTCTAGCCGTCTAATCTGTCTAAGGGCTGTATCTTTTAAACTCTAAATCGCTTAAAATTTTCACAGAGGCCGCTATGTTTTTTATGGCCGCTATAAAAACAAGAAACGTGTTTTATGTAGTGTTAAATATTGTAGGTACGGTGGTGCACCCTTCGTGTGCGGGTACGACTCGCACATAGACGATTTTTATAATAAAACCACAAATACCACATCTTAAATATACAATAACATAGGCATAGTAGGTAATAACAAGTATTAACAACTATGTTTATTCGGTTTCAGTGTGTAATATGTGTGAACGCAAAGGCGACGATGCAGACATCGCCATGCGGGCACAGGGTGGTGTGCCGGCGGTGCTTCGTGAAGACCATCCAGATGGCAGTGAGCCAGCGTCTGCTGCCGCTTCGGTGCGTCATCTGTCGAGCGAAGATCTTGCGACTGCGGCAAGCACCCCGGCTTGTTACTAGCAAGAGCTGGCAGGTAAGATGCCTTGTTATTTCAAAAGGCGAACCCAGAATAAGTTTCATATTCGTGAAACAAAAATGTTGTTTTTTTGGACAAACTGTCAAAAATTTGCAAATTATGCTTGTAGAGTTGAGTACCTAGTTTGGTTTGGTTTACAGGATAGTGAGTTTTTGAACAAAACCTGTCTAAGAGTTGAACAAACAGTAATTGATCAACTGCTAGATCTTACTGGTCTCTAAACATTACCTACATTCGAAGCCGCCACAGATACCTTTATAAGTAAATAGTTTTTCTGATATTGACTCCGATAACCCGGAAAACAAAACTCACATTAGGGTACGTCCTTACTAATCTTAATTTCTTTTACATTCCAGGTGTCAAGTGGAAGCGCCAAGTCGTGGGGCGTGCCAGGCTCTGTGTCCAGCTACTCAGTGGGCGCTCGCTCCGTGCCCGCATCGGCCTCGCTGTATTCTGTCACAAGCGGCGAGTCTTCCCTCTCTGGTAGATATTTAGCTCCTGCATGTTGCTTTTTTAATTGTTTAATATTACGTTTATATCTTCAGACAAGATTTCAACAGTACCTATGGTCTTAACCCCTCAACCTGTATGTAAAAAACCGATTTTGCTAAAAGCTTCTTCCTAAATTTAGGATACTACAGCGTAGACCGCTCAATATTTTTTGTTCCCGGCAAACCTTGCTAGCGCTACCAGCCACCGTGTGTGGCAGTGTCACATCGGGCGGTTATAGTCAGTTACTTTACAAGCCATACCTATACAAAACTCTGCTGTTTCATAGGTACAAAAGTGATCAAGGTAAGAAACAGCAGGTTTTTTATTAACAAAATACAAACATTTCAGCTTCATATAACTACTCAATCCATGGTAGGTACCTAACAGGTTTCGCCTTAATGTCTCCACAATGTCTCTTCCACTGGCTATACCTACCTACTTAGCTACCCGATTGCATGACGTAGGATCTGAGGACAAAGCGTGGCAGGGGTGGTGTGGTCTTGTAGTTATGTTAATTAGTATACCCACCAAAAAGAACGTATAGACCCTACAGGCTAGTAGTTGCCAAGTATTTTAATGATAAAAAAAATATATATATTTTTCCACATTGATGTAACACAGTACAGAAAGTATAATAAATGGAGTGGACTGGAGCCTAAACTAGGGTAGCCCTGTATTTCAGGACTCCAGGATGATGGTTACATAACTACTCTTCTCTCATTCCAGGTGTGTCTTCCGTCTCATCTAACAGCGGAGGGAATGTCGCCAACAGCTGTTCGACGAAGCTGTGCGGTGGCGCCAAGTGCGGGGGAGCGTGCCTGGGCGCAGTGCCCCGGGCGTCCGTCCCGCCGCGCGCCAGACAACCTGCCTCCAACGCGCTGAGACGCTCGCAACATCATAGTATGAAGGTAGGTAGTATTGGTTAAAGAAACAAACGGTACAATACGCGCCACGAAAGATGAGACTTGACAAGCGTCTGGGAGCTTGCGCAGGTATGGATGTACGAAATAGTTACCCATAATTTGTGTATAAATTTTCAACAATATTATAAGTAATAGGAATTTATTACGGAACAATAAAGATTGTGTCGTGTGTCAAGTCTCATATTTCGTGGCGCGTATTGTACGCCCGTTTAATTCAATAGAAAAAATAATTCACCAGATTTCGACATAGGTATCTCTAACAGTGGCGAGAAATCCATACAACTTGGTTCCCACAAAATTTCATTGGCAACAACAGTTACTCAAAAATGACAGTCAGTAGTATCCATTCTGTATATACTATTGCCAAATAATATTATAGTATCTAGAGTCACGCAGCAGGTATTAAATCTAATAAATAAGAAAAAAACACAGTAAAGATTTTTTTTGTCTTTGATGCTTTAGATAACCTCTGATAGGTCATTCTAAAACAATCTACAACCTTCTATACATTTTATAAACAGTTAACTATTCCTACCATAAAGCGGCCTACGGCTCTTCAATAGTGTAGGTAGACTTGTAAAGGGATTGTAAGGTGAAAGATTGTTTGTAATCAAACCAGTACCTTAAGAGATTACAAACAACCAATTTTACCTCTTTATATACTGTAGATGACAATATCAATAGCCCAGCTAGCTGATAATTAATAAAAATAGCATATTAACTAAAAGCATATCGCAGGATTTGTTTCCTTTTTTTTAACATAATTATGGAAACTAGAAAATACAGAAGATTAATATAATAAATCCATTTCTTTTTTCAGGCCCGGTTACAAGATTATCAAGTCCATAGCTACACAGGCGGTCCAGCGGCTGGAGAGCCTTCGGGCCGCTTACCTCCCATCAGAGAGTTCCAGAGGGAATTCCGCGAGGGACGAAGAGAGAGTGCCGCTGCTGCCTCCGCCTCTACTAGAATAAGGTAAATTATCAACTCTTGATGAAAGAAAATCTCAAAGTCACATTAGGAAAAAAGGCTGAATCTCTAAACTGATGAGGAGACAACACATTTCACAACTTTACTAATACAAGAGTAATCCAATATGTTGGCCGTGTAACTAGCGAATTTCTTCAAATTGCATCTTATTGAAATCCTACAATTAATAGATAAGTACCTATGAATAGAATAATTATTATAATAAGACTTTGTTTTTTTCACAGGTGTGCCCAGAAAATTGTAACTCAACTAGAAACGTCCCCACAAAAGGACAAACAACACTTCTTCCGGCCACTAAAACCTTCAAATAAAGACGACCCGCCCGATTCCAGAGATCACAGCAAAGAGACTGAACGGAAAAAAGAAAACCCCAAATCAAAACCCAAAAAGGAAGACAAAAAGAAAAGAGATGATGAAAATACAAAACAAGAAGACAAAAGCAAAAAGGATGAAAGTAGTGATAATAGGAAAAACGAAATAGCGGAAAAGAAGAAAGAAGAAAAGTTGAGACTTAAGGCGGAGAAGGAGGCGAAGAAGGAAGCTAAGCTTCAAGCTAAAGAAGAGGAGAGACAGGCTAAACTATTAGCTAAGGAGGAGGAGAAACAAGCCAAACTAAAAGCGAAGGAGGAAAAGAAAAAAGCCAAAAAAGAAGCAAAGCTCGCCGCGCAAGCTGAGAAAGAAAAAAGCAAATAGAAATATAACGTTTAAATTTTACATAGTAGAAACTTGTAGCCGTCTTAAATTTTAGATTTGAAAATTGTTATAATTGAGAAATCGTAAAAACAATTTTAAATAGCGTATATCTAACAGTCTATTGTAGTCCATATTACTTACGATAAATTAGATACTGTTAGTTTATATTTTATTTTTTTACTTCGATCGGATATGATGATTGTGTTTACGCTTTGATACTGATTTTTAATATTTTGTTATAATTATCTAGCTTAGTTGCAATTTCAAAATCGAAATTGTTATTTAACTTAGGAATGTTGTAAATATTTTTAAAGTCAAAAATGTTATTATGAGAAGCAATCTAAGTACATAGTTGTTGGGTCATAATTGGAACTCTACAAACTGCGAAGACTGAAAGAACGGGATAATGAAATCATATCGTTTTGTAATTTAATTGTGTAACAGTAAGTTAAGAGCTTCGTGCATACAGCACCGCCGAAGAATTTATTTATTATGTAGTTTTCGTCGTTCTTAGTTTGTCTGTAGGTGAAGCTTAATTAGAAATTGATTACTGACTACTTTCAGTATGAGTTAGCCACTTGTTCGACACAGAAATTGATAATGTTATAATAAAATGCTAATAAAATATTATGATTTCCCCGTAGCAAGTATTTCTATGCTCTCTTGAATGATTCTAAATCTTCATGATACAAAATAACTATTATAATCCCATCTATTCAATTACCTAAAATAATTTTCCTCAATAGTGATAAATCTTTCCTATTTCTACAGAATCCATATGACCACAGTAACATTATTACATTAAATGAAATATTAACTGCATTAAAGTATAAGTAGCATCATATCAGGCATTTAGCATACTGCTAGGTAAGTGTTGACATTAATTTTGTAAGGGTTCCACGAGTCGGAATTTATTATTGTCAATCGTTAGAAATTTCCTGTAAAATAAATAACAATGTTACCATAAGCCTCACTGTTTTATTTATACCCAAAACGTATCAATACATTATGTTATAAAGACATTCTTGGGCGGCAAAATGATATAACAAAAAATCACTTATCAAAAAAAAACACTACTGGGTTGCCAGATGTAGGTAATGATTTCACAAAATAAAATTGAAATAATTAATAGTTTATTTATCTACACTGAAACATGTAACAATTCACTTGTTTACTAAATAATTCTATGGCCAACAACTTTAAAGACTCATTAATCTTTGTAGTCATCACCAACGCGGTCGTACATCTCTTCTCCGACCTTCTTGTTGATACGGAGGTATTTGTTGACCATGGGTCTGTAATAGTAAGCTTGGTAATCTTGGCGCTCAGCCATCTTCTGAATGATCTGCTTCTCCAATTTAAGAATTTTCTGCTTCTGTGCTTCCTCATCGAGGAAGTGCATGAATTTTTCATAGTCCTGAAACAGTAGACAAATACATTATTAAATAACATTTAGATAACCACCAAACCGAACAAAAAAGAAAAACAAAACTAAATTATAAAGTTACAGAGTATGTTCGTTTTTTTTTTTAACACCCTATGATCAAATAAAGTCTCTGAAAGTACCGTCCAATTCTGAAGTTAAGTAATAAGAAGCTATGTAATCTCTGAGTGCTACATGAGCATAAATTAATATTAAAAAAATTGGATCAGTAACATAATAAAAATATAAAAAATGATAATCTGTTGTCAATGTTACAAAGTAAGTATTTAACCTATGAAAAATAGAGAAATGATAAGAGATTGAAATAGGGAAAGATAGAGAAATGCATTGGTTATTTGTATACACGCTTAACTCTATAAACACACACTCAACCTTCTATATTGCTATTTATTAACCGTAAAGTATTTATTTCCTTGCTTTTCAGCAAGACATAAAATAGGTAATCGGTAGGACAATAATATTGTTGTTAAAACAATAGCGTTATTGTTGTTGTTAGAGTGAAAATCCTACTTAAAACAAATAAACAACCTCTTACCCTAAACAAGTACAAATTCTCCGTTTGGTCACGGGTAAAAAGATTGAACTGAATAAAAATTTAACCATAAAATATGTCTAGCTGCAATATTATATTATTACACTTTTCATGGGCCTCTCATGACTGACACCACATACAATTTACAAAATTGACTAAATTGTTCACCATGTCATGTGTGTGTCATTTGTGTCGTGAGGGCCCAATGGTTAAGGCGCCCGCCTCCCAGAGGTTAAGGCAAGTACCAATGTGAATTTTTCAATTCATATGTACTTTCTTAAGTTTATCTTGGACATCAATGACATCGGTGAAGGAAAACATCGTGAGGAAACCTGGACTTACTGTTCCACTCAAACCATGTCAGAGGCCCTTGAGGCGGTTTAGAGACTCTGACACTAGGGTGTGTAGGGTCGTAAGGCCTTACTACCCACACGATAAGAAGAAGACCATGTCATTGGAAGTGCGACTGCTGGGCAAAGCTTACTGGATTCAACCCCCAGGTCAGGAAAAGTCTTACCAAATATTTCCACTAGGATACATGGAAATATTAGCCCAGAATTTGAATTTATCCATCTACTATCTTCTAAATGTCTAGATTAATAAAAATTAATGACTAAAAGTGCTGCCAAGTGCCAAACTTGAGAACAGATGGACTTATTTTGTTGATTGCATTTTGTTTTAGTGATTTATTATACAACAGTATAGCAGGTATTACAAATACTGTAAAATCCTTTTCTTTTTTAAACCAACTGATTTTACAGATATTTGCACCCATGCAAAGCAGCTAGTAACACAATAAATGGCTATAGTGCTATACCTAATTTCGGAAGTTGATTATCAAATGTAATATTGTCTGTACAAATAAAATGTAGTTTCAACATCACAAACATAAAATTTACTATAAGTTTAAAAAGGGACTTACCTGCTGTGGACTGTGATGAATGTACCGAGCGATGAACCTCGTAATTGGATGGCGGTGGTACTCCCAGTGTTTCGGCTCATAATTAGGAGGGATTGGAGTCAACTGGGCTGGTCCAATGAACACGTTGGTGTAGAAGATGATAGCTCCCACCGGTATTAAGCCAATCATCGCATAGAAGTGGAACATATCCTTGAACTTGTGCCATTGCCACCTACCAACCAAAAAATGTAGGTTAGGTTTTTATCAACTAAATTACAAATAACAAATAAAATAATAAACATTATAAAAATAGGACAATGAAGGTATTGTAGACATAAACTTTAAGTAAAACACTAATAATTAAAAAAAATAACAAACATTGACATAAAAAGTTGTTAGGTAATCACTGAAAACCATCTTCACCTGGAGGGGCGCATCACGAAAGTTTCGTGCTCATCTTTCAAGATTCTACTTGTTGTAAAGGCTACATTTTGGATACTTTTGATTGATTTGGGATTGTTTTTAAGCAAGTTTACGCCGAAAGTTCGGCCCAGAGCACTCCAAGACACCATTTCTAGCAAGACAAAAGAACACTATTTTTGACTTTGACAATCCGCAGACCAGCTTTGACCAGCTGCTGTCAAATCAGTTGCTGCTGTCAGTCAGATTTTGTACAGTACAAGTGCTGCCATATTAAAAAAAAATAAGGTTTTCGAACGAATCATTATTCGTCTTATTTTTTTTTTTTTTGTTTTAACAAAATAAAATAGTATGAAATAAATGCAGAAACTACTTATATTTCTTAACTACTAATAATAGCGGTTATTTACTAAGTACTCATTTAACTCATTACTAGGCCCAACATTATTTATAATTTATATGAATGACATACTCCACCTCTCTCTTTCAAATGCGGAACTAATTTCCTACGCAGACGATACGGTTATTACGTTTCATGCCCGCACCTGGGAACAGGTCTATTGCCTCGCAGAGGAGGGATTGGCAATAGTTGCACAGACACTTAATCATAACCTACTCACACTTGACACAAAGAAAACCAAACTCATCACATTCTTCAAAACACAGCCATCCAGCCCTGCCCGACTCGCCATCTATCTTTAAAATTCCACACATGTCACACCCTTACGAGTACCTCACGCACAGACTGTTCATGCGAAAGCATTGATAGGACATCGTCTATTCGCTACTTAGGTCTTCTCATTGATGAAAATCTCTCATTTAAACCGCTTATTCAACTTCTTTCCGGACGCGTAAGGAAACTTATACATATAGCAAAGAAATTACGAGACCGTACTCCAAAAGCTATCCTAAAAACAGTTTACTTTGCCATATGCCAGTCCATTGTACAATATGGGATATCAATCTCGGGTGGAGCTGGAAAATCTACAATGAGCTCAGAGAGCTGTTATAAAAGTCCTCTTAAAGAAACCATATCTCTACCCTACTGACTCCCTGTATAAAGAGTTTCAAGTTCTCCGTGTCCGACAACTTTTTATTCCCAATGCATACCTACACCCACACAAAACAATAAAAGCTAGATCTGACTTTCAGTCTTTAGCCTCCAAACGCATCTTTCACATCCCGCTACAACGAACCACCTCATTTCTAGCCAGACGCTGTCCCGCCTATCTACATACTTTTATATTCAACAAGATCATCAGTAGCTTGCCCTGTGACCTAATTAACCTTCCCCTCTTTAAATGTAAAACAATTGTGAAAAAATGGCTAATAGGTCTTTCATACGATGAATCAGAAAACATCATCACGTCATAACTCACACTCGGACTCCCCTCTCACACTGCACTAGCCACGTACACACTATACTTTACTAGCACCTACACACCCACACCTTTTTGTTTTATTTTGTTTTGTTTATAATGTTAAAATTTTAATTAAGCCTCGCTTGCGTAACTTTAGTTTATAAGAATTTTATCTATTACTATAAAACTTTTGATCTCATTTCGTACCCGAGATAAATTTTATATAATATTAAATATAACTATCCCATGGTAAGGATTATTATGTATCGCAATCTTGGTCCCCAAGATACAGGCATCGCCTAGTTTGGGGACCATCGTTTTCATCAAACTACGGACCGCCAAATGTTACCGATTTATAATTATTATGTAAACCTAGTTATAAGGTAACCACTGTAACAACAGTAAATAAACTTTACTACTACTATCAAAGGCGAAAATAAAGCGATGCTTACTATTTTGCCTGGAATGGCAAAAAAAAAAAAAAAAAACTTGGCCTAGCGTATTTTGTACAAATATTCGCATTATTTGTTATCTGTTTACTGTCACTATTGTAAAAAAATGGCAACTCAACTCAAGAAACCCGCGAAAATTGTTTTTTTTCTGGTGGATGCTATTTTACACAATTGGCTTAATGGAATACTTTTAAATACCGTTATTAATTAGTAAGTAATTGTGGATTGGATCGTTGTGGCAGACCACAAAGAGTATAATTATAAAAAAAACTAAGAACTAGCTAACGAATTTCTTTATTTCACACTTTCCTTAACCATTTTCCGAGAAGACCCAAATTTTAATTATTTTGCAGTGACTAAGAAAGAACAGTTTTAATTTTCCAGAGGAAGTATAGAAAGAAAACACTGAAACATTTTTCTCATTTTTCTTTTGTTTTTTTGTTTATCATTTTTTTTAATAATAATGCAGGTACCCATAATAATGTAGGACCATGCGTAATATGCGTAACATGTTTAGTGATATAGGTAGGTAGTACCTATTTAAAGCATGAACTACCCTTTGCTCAAACTAGTATCGACGGAATTCACGCAAATTAGAAAATATCACTCTGTATACCAACCAAACCACCTGTTGTTAAGTTTTTTCGCAAACATTATGTTCGTTCGGGAAGTATTGATTTCCCACACTGAGCATGCTCCGTCGCTGTGCTAACGTACAACTCAGATAAGATACACTTCCACCCACTCACTGGAATAACGTTACTTCGCAGTTATTCATGTTTTACTAAACATTTCACAGTTTTCAATATTGTTCCACGCAAAGTTTGATCAGTTTGTTAAGAATGTGAAGTGTGTGAGACAGTTATTGTGTGTTGTTAATGTAGGGAAGTGAGTCATCGTCATATGTTTTGGTAGTGCAAAAATGGAGGAGCTTCTCCAGGACATATTTAAGGAAGCATCGGGTGTAAAATTTACTGCTCTCAGGAAATCATGTCAGGATGCACTAGGTAACTTCTATATATTGTTTAACCATAGTTTGCAATTCTTCTTTGGAGGTCGCTTAGTTATATACAACATATGTTGGTATAGGTACTTCGCCTAATATGCAGTTGACTCACTAATCAATACTTGCAATAAAGACTTCCCTGCGCCGTGATCAGAAATGCAGTTTCCTTCTTTACAGTTTTAAAACCTTTTTTTAATGACAGGTTTTCTGAAAGCAAAATAGTGTTTATTCAATTTCCATTATGCTAACATAATAAAACTACTATTAATTAAAGTCATAATGTTTTGGTAGTTCCCGACGAACTTAGCTTCTCAGCTCTCTCAGCTTTTCCTACGTTTTTATAGCTAATCGTGACAAAATTGTACCTACAGCTAGCTACGACAAATGACTGCGCAAAACCGTCTGTTCTTCACCACAGCCGCATGCATCTAATTCATTATTTATTTAGACACAGAATATATTATGTAGGTTTGATTTTCTAGTAGTCTACATTTTGTCAATAGGCTGTAAAGAAAAACATTTATTGGCTTACAAAATACGCAAAGTAAGGATTTCCCAGACTGCTACACTAGTAAAAACGGTGTAGCAGGAGTGAGTGTTCTCTCGTACCATTTTGACACAGTCTTATATTATTTTATAATAGTAATACAACTTTATATATGAATAAGAACTACTATTAACTTTTCTATTAGTATTAATTCTGGAATACTACTAAAGGATAGGGCTTAAGACAAACCCTTGAGGTACTCTATCTGTATTTTCTTTAGATCGACTTAAATGACTTTATGTCTTACTAATTATTATCTAACAGTCGTATATTATTCTTGAATACTTGCCAACTTACTACTTTAATGGAAAGTTTTTGTGTTTGTTTACAAGGTCTTTATTATGAACTTTATCAAACGCTTTAGCTACGTCAGCAATTAAGTGACGTTAACAAAAGCTTATTTTCTTCGATCTTCACGGAGACTAAGGTATACCGACAGCTTGCTGCATACAAAAGTAGTCAATTATAGTCCATTATCTTCAGAAAATAATGAGTCATCGTTGTCCACCGATACGGACACTGACATTGACCAATCACATCGCAAATGATTTCACAAATACCCTTCAGTTTCACTGATGACTCACTATTTTCTTAACGCGAATGGACTATAGTCATATTTTGATCAATATGTAATTAAATTTGATGAAATTTTGTACATAGAATAAGAATAAGCTTGTGGTTACAGTTTTAAACTCGAAACATAAGTACGAAATTAAATTTTTTGTACTACCTACATTTAAAATATTATATTGTCATCGAGATAAGTCGTAATTGACCGAAATTGCGCACTATATGCAAAAGGGGGTCCTTTTGCATATAGTGCGCAATTTAATTGAGACGTTGAAAGATCAAGCTGATCAATGCTTGTTCATTCTCGATGAGAATCTGTCGGTCATAGTACCTGTAATACTTTCTGATATTATAGCGAATTAAGCGATTTATATAAACTTTAACTGACTGCAATATTTATCGTTGTTTAGAAATACTATGCATGCAAGAGAACAACGCACGTCGTGCGTCGTACGAGCTCCGCCGCGCGTGCCTCCTGCCCCTTCAGACCGCTCTGGAGTCCAAGCGGCCGCGCCTGGTTACCTTCGCCCTTCAAGGGTTCCATGTAAGTATATACCATTTACCTTCAGGGTAGCTAGTAGCAGCTGGATGACAATGGCCGTTGTTTAAGTGCCATGTTGTGCAATGGCTGCCAAAGCTGATCATTACATTTTCGGTCACTCCACCCTCTACATATGGGAGTAAATACTATCATCGATACTTCTAGTATCGATCTTTTTACCAAATCGTCTTTTAACTGTTTATTTTAAATAAAAGTAACTATGTAACTAATTTGTTGCTAAGCGCAAACCTCGAGAACGACTGAACCGATTTAACTGATACTTTTTTAGTTGTGTTTGTAATTTCCCGGACAACGCTTTTAAGATTTTTTTTGGGAAATCCACTCTAAAAGTTGGAAATTTTGCGAAGTCGCTTGTAATTAATATGATATAAAATTAATATAGTTTTGTTTAAATAATTTACCTACATGTAGAAGGTAAATTATATTCCCAAATCTTACGTGTCTTAACTAGTTACGCCTTTTTCAGGCGGGAAGAGCTAAAATAGTCTTAAAAAAACAAGAAATTATTTATAATGAGAAATAATAGTGTAAATGTGTAAAAAAATAGAGAAATTATAAATAACATCACTCTTAATTTCTAAAGAGATCGACGGGTCAACATCGATCGGGGAATTAGGTCAACATCGATGCCCTGCCGAAGGCACTGCCTTGAATTAATAATGCGAATGTTCCTACACCGAGCGGCTGTAACTTCTAAACTACTTGTGTTTTTTGGGTAGATTTTGCTTCAGCAGTCTTGTTTTCTTTTCATCTTGCAGAAAATACTACGAGATGACAGGTTCCACCGGGGAATCGAGCCCGAAGATGACTCGTTATGGATGCCTTCACAACTACTATGCGCCACCGCCTCTGTTATGTACCATTTGCCTGATACGCAGGTAAAATATTAATATACGTACTGTCAAACCTATAATTAAATACCCAATAAAGACTCTTTGTTGGTCTAGTGGTCGAGGTCGCAAAACATTACTGCTGAGCATGAGTTTTGGAGGAGCTTACAGATATGTATTTGTTTCAAGTCTGGCTGTTGTAAATTTGTTATGTTTGTAAATGCATCCACGATATAGGACAAATATCAGGTGTGAGGTGGGGGGGGAAAGATTTATTTAAAAAAAGGATGATTATTGAGTCAAATAATTTGCAATTAAAAGAAATCCTAATCTTTCAAAGATATTAATGAAAAATTTTCTGCCATCAACTTCAATATTCAACCTTTGGATATAATCTTTTCTTTCGAATATTTAGGTCCAAATCTTCCGCATGTACCTGTCCCTGGCGCTGTCCCCGCGCCGCACGCTGAACGGGCGCCTGTGCGTGTGGGCGTGCGGGCGCTGCGGGGAGGCGGCGGGCGGGCCCCCGCACGTGCAGGCCGCCGCGCGCGCTGCGGCCGCGCAGGCGCTGCGGGCCTACTGCGCGCAGCTAGGTACGGGGCTCACACTTGTGGATGATCACTTATTTATAGCTGTATCCTATAGTATTACAAGTTGCAATATAATTAATACTTTGTTCTTATTGATCTAAGACAAGAAACGAAAAGTTTGAATAACAAATTAAAAGCACCTTTCTGAATTCCCATTGGTAAAATTCCTCACGCAAAGGTGTAAATGAAAAAATAATGTAGAATCCATAGATGTATAATCAACGAGCTTATTTGTTCAGATGAAGAGTGTCAAGAGCTCCTGTCGGAAGGTTCTCCTCTGGGCAGGAACCACATAGTAGCCGTGGGATGTTACAGCGAAGTGATACCCGTCATACAGTATCTATGCAGCAGACTGTCGGAAACTCAACTGTGAGTCAAATAATAATATATTTGCATATGTAATGTATATCGGCTATGAAAAGATGGTTTACGGAGGGAAAGTTACATGTTCATCTAATCATTGCAATATTTTATATAGGTAATATGGGTTCGCTCTTGACTCTAGTCAAGGTCAGTAATGACATAGACAAAGTCTACGATGGAGTGAGCTTACCCAAAAGGAGCCTGTTAACTCTAACTTTATAGAGATTAGGATCGAATGCGAAAGAATACAGACGCAGGCAGAAGGTTTTACTTCTGTTCTGGACCATACCTGGGACCTTCTGTTACCAAGATATTGATGCTCAAAGTTCTAAGTTTTAGTTACGTTTTTTCTTTATGAAAACAAGTTTTAAATCTTCTACTTAGACTTGAAATATTCCCACGACCCCCGTACTGTAGTATACACTCATAAACACAAACGCAAAACAGATACGATATCCCTTCCTACTCCTTCGATATATAATGAAACTTACTTACCAGATAATTTATTTCATGCTGCTGCAAAAAGAAAGTTCTCAACACTTTGTTAAAATAGATAATTATACTGAAAGATATTATAAAGATGCTGTATCATCTTGACGACGCAGATGTTTTAGCAAAACAAACAGATTAATTGAAAAGATAATCTTTCTTTGTACCGCAAACAATCCAATGCTCAAATGCCTTTTCACACCAACAGGACTCCAAAACAGAACCCGCTGGCGTTATTCTTCCTCGACTGCCTCCTGACTCTGATGTCGAGCCTGTCAGAGAGAGTCAGCGGCAACTCGCACTTTACCACGTTTCTCTGGCAGAAGTTCTGTCCATCACTCATCCTATTCCTAGGAACACCTCGTGTGGACAAGAATATTAAATCAAGGTAAGTGGTGACAGTTAGAACTACTACAAAATATACGTATAAACTTTCCTCTTGAATCACTCTTTCTATTGATGAAAACCGCATTAAAATCCGTTGCGCAGTTTAAAAGATGAAAGCGTACAAGACGATGAGAAGTGGCTTTGTTTTATATTACATTAGTAAAGAAGTAATTTCTTGTGCCAACTAATCAGCAGTGCTACACAACGCGGCAGTGCAGTCAGCCTTTTGGGCACTTGCCACATTGACAGCGATGCGGATAAGTTTTTTTTGATATGCTAGATGAGCTTTCTCCTTTCTTTTATAAAATATGTTGTGTTTTGTTTAATTATTATTTTAGAACATAATAATAATATATATTAAATTATTAAACAATCATAAATTGTAAAACAATTGCAGAGAGCACGACGGTCATTTAGTTGATGACTCTGGCAGAGGATCCGGGGCTCTAAACTCCGCGCCTAGCTTCAACAGCAAACAAGCTAAAGCTATTTACAGGTACTTACTATCGTATTGATGTAGTGTATTGTTTGGATACGTTATTTATGGATCCCCGATTTTTAAATAATAAAATGTAGCACCTAAATTCCTAAGGATAACGTAACGAACTTATTAACGAAATAACTTTTAAAATAGGACCAGCAGTTCCAGAGATCAGCACATTCAAACAAACAAACTCTTTAGCTTTATAACTTTGTAAAAGTGGAGTATAGAGTACTTACTCTGATATTAATACAGAAAACATTGCAAGACTCGCCGAAAGTGTTTCACAAAATCAAATCATTTTATTTCAAATAAACCATTTACATTTGAAATATGAAAGAGTCAGCCAGTCAGAAACTTCAAATTCGTTCTTAACAATAGGTTTCTAGGAAGAACGAACAAAAAGCTCTATAATAATAATCAAGTTTCTGTCAGATAAAATCCATTAAGCGTATAGGTATATGAACACTTTATTAAAATCTACAAAATATTTCAAATGTTGTTTCAACATTTCAGCATAGCAAACCAGCTGGTCCGCCTAGTAGGATCCACCTCGAACCTTCGGCCAGTCCTGGAAGCCCTGTACCACCGCATGTTGCTGTACCCGCCGGTGTCGCACCGCGTGGAGCCGCTGAGGAGCACGCGGGAGCTGCTGCAGAACCCTAAGAGGCTGTGCCAACTGGTGCTGCTGAAGAAAGTAGACCATCACGAGCGACATAGTGATGATATGGCGATTGTGAGATTGTAAGTAATGTTAGGGACACAATTATAAAAAAAAAACAGCCATAATTAGTCCAAGCTGTTAGTATAAACCAAATAACTCAATAGGTAACTAGTGTTATTCAGCCGTGACGTGTGGGTAGGGTCAGCCATCTCCGTAGTCATTACGGATGTTGCGAATAGTTAATTCCGCAGTTTCGGAACTTCTGCATCGATTTGGACCAGACGAGAATCCCACCGATTGCGCAACCAGCAGACTATGGAGATAGTCTTCTTTCATAAGATGATATTTATAATGAGCTCGTGGACTTGCTGTCATTTTATTCTTATTATTATAAAATACATGCATACGTCCATTTGACGTTAATTCCATAATCTTTACAGAATAATGGATGGCATAGAAGAATGTGGAAGGAGCGGTAACCCAGAAGTCGTAGCTGCAGCAGTAGAATGCGTGGTCTCGTTACTAGACGCGTTAGAGAAGCTATGCTCCGGCTCCACGGAGTACATATCGCCTGAAATAGCAACGCTTATGCTGGGACACTGGCCGAAGCTACATGACGCTGATTATACGGGACCTTTGACTTATCAAACGTTAGCTAGACTACCTAGCCCTTATAGGTATGCACTAAATTGTATATGATTTCCAAAGATAAGATCAGCCTATTATTATTGTACTGCTGTAGGACAAAGGCCTCTTCTTATATAGAGAAAGCACGAGCATTGATAACCACGCTTACTCAAGACAGATTGACGATTACAAAATTTAAATTAATTTATATCACCGTCTGTGATGTCCAAGACAAACTTAGAAAGTACTTAAGAAATAGAAAAAGTCACATTGGTACCTGCCCGTGCCCGGTTGCGTACCCACAGTCTCATGTTTAAGAGGCCTTAAACATTGGACCATCACGACTGGTGGTTTCCTAAATTTTTGTTTTACTATCTGAATTTGTTTCAGAGATGTAGTGGCTGTATTACAAAGTAATGAAACAAAAGAACATGACTCATCAGGTACCTTATCGTAATTCTTAATAAAATAAAAAATACAAATGGAGACCCAAACGTAAACATGACAAATATATTATGGAAAATTCAATATACATTTTACAGATACATCTGGTCCAGAAAACGTGAGTTCTGGCAGCGACGGTGAAGCAGATTCCGATGCTGACAACGTATTCCTACCGTCTCGCGCTAGTAACCCTACATCTAATGATAACGACAAGAATACTGTTCCAGATAAGCCTAAGGCTGTGCCAAAGACTTTGAACCTTGGAAGGTGAGAATAATTTTTACATAATATTATATCAGAAATTATAAAAGTTTTGAGAGGCAAAAGATCATCTCAAATCTTTAAAATCCTTATTGCCGTCCGTAATAAATAAATAAAAACATATTAGAATAAAAACATATAAGAATTAGTCCTGCGCAAAAACAATAAAAACCCTGTAAAAAAACTGTCATTCACGCAGACGAAATCGCGAGGATAAACTTGTTTTAAATGAGTAGGAGAGAGAAAGAGTTTTAATTGTCTACATTACTAAATATTTAAATAATTTCCCATCTCTCTATTCAGTTTAAAACCTGACCGTGATTCAAAGACTTCCGTATTAAATAGATATGCAATTATTATGTTGGAGTAATAAGTTTATGGGTTTATCTTCCAGGTGCACCATAACTGAATGCAACGTAGATTTGGAAAGGCATAACGCACGACAGTTTATCAAAACTCTACAGAACACTCTTCTCCCAAAGCTACTGAACCTCCGAACTTGTATAGAGGTAACAAATCAATTTCAAATATTTATTTTATTATATGTCGTTACCGTGACGGTAAATACTTTTCTAAATCTCTTTTTTTTTGTTAGCCTATTCTGTCCCACTCCTGGACAACGGCCTCCTCTACTACTTCCTATCTTTCACGATTCCGTGCCTCCGATCCAGCGCTGAAGGAGACCATCCAGTTCGTATCGCCATCTCCTTCGTGGCCTGCCCCGACCCCGTCTCACTGTCCCACCAAAAATTTATATTTTCTCTAAAATAAACACAAACAGATCAGATCAGGGGGGGCAGTTCTTATAAGTTTTGGGGGCCGATCGCATTCTAATCTTTATCTAAATCTGCGAAAATTGCGACTAGATTTATTATCGCTGAGATGAGACTACGCCTCGATTTTAAACGTTTTTAATTGGTAAAATTAGCCTTCAAATAAGATATATTTGTCAAATACCTACTTCTTGCTAATTTAATTCCGGTTCATCGAACTTCTTTTCTAATAACCAAATCCTATAATGGTTCAATTTTTATAAACGAATGTTTCAATATAGCAAACTAAATTCAGGTGGACGAAGCAATGCAAGAATTTGCATCAAAATGCTGCCAGCACAACGCAGCTCAACCCCCGGCGACAGCTTGTATCATGAACGCAGATGGAGTATACCTCGCTACCTATGCAGCCTTGCTGCTGACTCTCAAGCAACGAAGAACTAATTACTATCATCAACCCAGTGTGAGTAGAATGTATTGAAGTATTACTAGCCCCATTAGTTATTGTACACTGCAGGGCAAAGGCCTCTTCTCATACAGATCATTGGCGATTTCAGACTTATGTTAATTATAAGTGCAGGTTTAAATTACTTTTTTTGTACTGTTAACCACTCTTTAGTAGTACCTAACACTTAAACGATGTAAAACGCACTTAATGCTACAAATAAAATAATAATTTAAATATGGAACACTAATTTATATGACTAGATCAGTTATTCATAAAGAAAATTTTATTTTACAGAAAGTTCAAGTATCTCTAACAGAAGATGAGTTTGTAGAAGAAGTGCAAGGCAGTGGCGTGCTTGTGTATCTATCGGCGACATGGCTGAGGGAACTGTACCAACAAGTGCTTGCTACAGATCTACTGAAGGAAGTTCCTACTACCGACCATCCTCTTGTACACTTGCTGTCAGGTACGAACGTCACAGAAATCTCTGGTAAACTTGTTGGTTATCATGAATACTATCATGTACCGGTCAGTAATTAGCAGTCAGCACATATTTTGGTACTTATTACTAATAAAAAGATCTAATTGTATCAAAGTAATGCGAAATTGAATTTTCCATAACCTAGATCTGAACAAAGGTTATAATTTATTTATTATTTATTTATTAAAACTTTATGCACATGTACAAAAATACATTGTACAAAGGCGGACTTAATGCCTTAGGCATTTTCTACCAGTCAGTCCATAATCAAGTTGATCTTCTCGAAATACATAGTTGTAAGTGAAACTTCAGTTTGCAGCTAATACAGTATTTCCTGCGTTTTTTGTATGTAGATAAAAGTATGTACATCAAAACTAGAAGTACCATTTTTAAAACTTACAAGTTCCAATATGGTCTACCTAGATGACATGATAATATTTCAAAGTCCTTTGTGCCACAGATCTTGGCGGGTTGGATCAGAGCCCAGTTATGTCAGACTGGCAGAAGTTGAAGGAAGTCTCCTGTTTATATACTCACACCATTGACTCTCCTCAACATGATGCTAGCTTGCGATGGGCTAGAAGGTAAATTAAAGATACTGTTACTTCTCCATCATGCAAAATCATTAGGTCTATCAAATTTCTACAAAATGTAGTGTTATTTCAGGATTCTAACCTGTATTTGGGATTCAATGGTGACAGTATTGAGCGTCCCCCTGACGGGATACGGTAATAAGAAACAGAAACTGCACGGGATGATATCAAAGAAGATAAATACATTCGGAAAGAGAAAGAGGATCGCTTGGGAGGGTCTAACGATCCAATGTCTTGAAGGACTACATAAGGTAATACGAATAAAAGCCTTTTTCTTACTTCTCCGCTGTGCTTTTCCGATTAATATCATTGCGGGATTCAAGCCAGTTGAATCCTTTCTCCGGCAGTCGTCGAGCTTCATTGTCTCGGTGTTTTTCTGGTGGTCCCTCCAGTTAGCTTTGGCTTTCAGGAGTTGCAATTGATAGGTATATATGAGCAAACTTGTCTCATTAAAAAAAACTGATGTTTAATTCATATTAGGTTGTAAAATAAAAACAAACATCGTACTATACTTACCACATTGATGTAATCATTGCAGGCTGCAAGAGTAAGCAACACCTTGAGTTTGCAAAATCGTTGCAGCAGTATACTGGCTCTATTAGCGAACTCCGCCATCTCGCAGCCACCGAACGGCAAGATATTATCGACGCACGCGCTGTCTTTAGACATATTGATAACAGGTAAGTTGATTTCCACTGTTTGATTACTGAAAAATATGATTATCTTAACTAGCTGATGGTTGATTGAATGAGGGAATAAAACGATAGATATTTAATTATATTGTTTACCAATAGAATTTGTGGAAGAAATAAGTTCTTGAATACTTTTCAATAAAATTATAATACATATTGTAACGTTTAACACAATCTCACAAATAAGTTATTGGCGCCCAACATGAGACCAAAACGTTGTGTAATTTTGACTTCGAAATCTAGCGCGTTATTCACTAATTCGTTAAAAAACGAGATTTTAATCAGAACATTTCCATAGGTGGCTTAGAGCTGGGATCTAAGGCTCCAGAATGCTGGGAGCATATTTTTGCTGCCTGCCAATACGTGTCAAGCTTTGAGCACTCTCTGTTTGGACATCAAGGAAACAACGCTACTCCAATAGTGACGATGCAAACTGGACGAAACAAAACCGTTTCGATACTGCAAGCTGATGCTAAGTTGGGGTTAGATGGGAGAGATGATGAAACTTGGTGAGATTTTACTTGTTAGTTTGTTTTATGGCAGGATATGTTTCGGATTTGGATGTGGATATGAAATTATTTCGTATTATTGATAGTTTCAGTTACGGATATTCCATTTAGTTACGGTTTCGAACCTGGCTTTTTTAACTTGACTCTTCATTCAAGTTCCTAAAGCAGCCTTTCCCAAAGTGGGCAATAACGCCTCCTTGTGGGCGCTGCAGGCCTAAAGGGGGGCGTTAAGAGACCCAGAAAAAAATCGGGGGTTGTGTAGATAGTGGTCTTTAAAGTAGGTGAAAAAATGGATGCCTCGTTGCCTCGTTGGTCTAGTGGTCGCAAGCGTGACTGCTGTGCATGAGGTCTTGGGTTCGATTCCCAGTTCGGGCAAATTGTTATTGGGTTTTTCCATCAGGAATTTCTCAGTAGCAGCCTCGGAGTCTGGATTTGTGCCCGGTTGATGGCAATAGGCTCGCCCCCTATTACATGGGACTAAAAACATAACTGGCGAAATGTGGGTGTACTAATGGGTACACCTCTGCCTAACCCTTCGGGGATAGCAGGCGTGATGATGTTTATGTAAAAAATGGATGCGCTAAAAATTAATTTATTCTCAAAGTGCAGTAGACAAAATAAGTTTGGGAACCCTAGTACTAAGGTCTGTCTGTAGTGCCAACTGTATACAACACGCTCTTACTATCTTCATTTGTTTGTCTCTAGCGTGGACGTCTTCAACTTCTTGCAACCAGTGTTCGAGAACAATATAAACAATGACATGTCAGTCGCAAAAATTGTTGAGACATGTAGACAAGAAGTAAGTTGAAATGTTGCGAGCTTCCACCTTTCTTTTTATAATTTTTACATACTTTGTAATTTTAATATTATTAATGAGTTTTGTGTTTATGTTAATTATTATTTTAGGAGTTGTAAGATTATCTTATTTCGCGATAATCTCCAGAAATTTTACGAGACTGCAAATCTGTAATTAAAGATACGGAAATAGTACTTAGAATGACTTGAGCATCAATCTCTATCGCGAAGGAAAATTTTCCCATTACTTCAAGATATTTTTCTTTATATTTAGGGAGGCAATGTTATATCTGGCTCTGGTGCGGCGAGAGTGTGTTGTGCACTGACCGCTGCAGCGGATACGTTGTTCACCCGTCTAGCGGCCACTACCACGCTACCTACGCTGAAGGCAGCGCTGCAAAGGCTAGTGGCGCATCAACATCGATTAGTAAGTTTTTTTAAATTTTAAATGGAAAGATCTTATAGGTCGTAATATACGGTCAGTTGATATACTAGCTAGCTGCTAAAAAACAATGTTTATAGAATTTTTTATAGTTTTCAAGATTCTCAAGTATCAAAATCAAATATGGCAGCCACTTAAAACTGTGACTGTTAATAGAGATCAGCTACCTGCTTCTTCTTCTTTTTTCACCTCTTTTTTGGGTCTGTTTAACGGTATGAGGCTGAGTTAGTGAGCACTAGCGGCGGTTGCGAGTCATCAGCTCTGTATAACACATTATCAACAATAAATCAAATATTCTAGTTGTTCTGCTCGTGGGAAGCAGACGTGGCCAACAACAACGTGTGGTGGTGGCGGCGCGGGTCGGGGGGCGCGGGGGGCGCACGCGGGGGCGCGGGGGGCGAGGCGGCGCGCGCGCTGTGCCGCGCGGGGGACGTGGCGCTTCGCTGTCTGCGCGCCGCGAGGCCGCTTGCGCACAGGATGGCCATATGGACTGTAGTGGGGCCGCATTTCATGCAGGTACGATAGCTGTTCTTCTGACTTCGTCACATTTAACCATTTACTGAGTAAAAGCTGTCTGTGTCAATTATAACGGGTACAAAAATACAGTTAAACGAAGCTTAAAGTTACTATCATTATTATTATTAGTTATTCTCACTATCATTGCTATTTTTTTTTGTTCTGTGCCATATCCAGGGAGCTTCTACTTACGGAAATTAAGGTTCCAACTTTTAGACACTTTAGTCAAAAACCAGTTTTCAATAATGATGTGATGTGCCTTGTTATACCCGGTATATCATGTCCATCTGTATCGTAAAATATGACATTGGTCAAATTAGGTCAATGCAGGCTGTTACATCAGCTTTTCTACAAGACTTTTTCAAACTCCACAGGCGGCCTGCCACAAGGATATTCAGATTGCCAGCTTAGCAATCCAATGTCTGCACGATTGTGCCACTGCTCTGCTCAACCAACAAGTAGAATTACCACACTTCCACTTCAACGAGGCATTGCTGAAACCCTTTGAGAACCTTCTCTGCTTGGAACTGTGTGATGACGATATACAGGTACATATTTAATACTAAATAAATGTTCTCAATAAAAATGAAATTGTATTAACGACTACTTGACCCGATAGACGTTATCCTGGCAGAACGCAGCGCCACTTACCGGGTCCAATTTTGAATAAAGACCATCATATTATAATCCATCCAGGCACTCAAGCATAAATGTTATTTAATTAAAATCGGTCTAGCCGAAATAAAATGCTGAAACATAAAGATAAACCAAGATACTTAACACAAACGTAATAATTTTGTTTCCAGGAACAAATCATATCCTGCATCTGTGAATTCGTGGAGACAAACAGAATGGAGATAAGATCAGGCTGGAGACCCCTGTTCAACACATTACGAGCTGCCAACAATTCCAACCAATACTCCGCCATCTTGGAAATATTCAAAGTTTTCCTCAGTACAGACAACACACTCGTTTTTGCGAACGCAGCTCTTGACTGTATACTGTGCCTTTTAAGCCATATCAAAGGACTGCATTATGAAGAAGTACAGGCGACTGAAGTTAAACCAAAGAAAGCCACGACACCAACACAACCTAAACCTAGTCTTAGTCTGAAATTCTCAAAGAATAGCAAATTCATACCCCTCAGTGAAGAGAAGTCAGAAAAAGTAATTGTAGATATGTGTAGAGAGGCATTGTACCATTTAGAAAGTTGTGCAGACATTTTGACAATGATGTACAATATGCCTAAATGTCCTATTTTCAATACGGGTAACAGAATCAAAGGGGACATGCCATTATGCGTCGTGGACCCTATAATACCGAGCGCTTCTCTCGACATCACCAAGTTCATTTCTAACGACCATTATGAAGAAGATCTCATTTCATACAGAAAGCTATCAACAAGTCTTCCTCCCTCTAATACTACAAATAACTGCCTCCTGAAACTTGATAAACCAAGCAATATACTCAAGGTATGGTACGTTCTTATTGAGGGCTTGATCTCGGCAACCGTTGTTTGTTCAAAGAAGAACCAACCAGCAGCCATGGAAACCTTGTTTAAGCTGTTGAGGAACACAGTTGAAGTGCCCGGCACACATTTTGGTTTGCACTGTATTAACCATCTTCTTCTGCCGACGGTTCAAAACTGGCTCCGACAAATTGCAAATGTTAATACTCATTGGGACAGCGTGATGCCAAACTTTAAGCAATGCTGCGGTATGACAACAGATACTATCGTAATATACCTTCACCATTTACAGCAGATAAACATTGAACGATCAACGGTCGATGAGAAAAATGATGGCGAGGAAATTGAGCCCATTGAAAGTGTTGAAGCAACTTTTGCTTTAAAACAAATCATGTTGATTCTAGTTGAATGTATTGCTCAACCTCAAGAACCAATCGCTAGGTTAGGAGCTTCATGTATAAGACATATAATTTTAACATCAGGACATCTTCTAACGGATAATCAATGGGAAATCGTTTGCACAAGTTTACATAGAGCTTGTAATGTTAGCTTGACACCTCTTAAACAACTGACCTATGCTTTTAAAGAGAACTCAAATAGTTTCTATGGAGATTTAGCTATAGTTAAAGTAGCTGCAAGACGGGATTGTTCAGTAAATGATAATGTAAGACTGCATGCAATGGCGCAACAAGTGTTCCTAACTGAACAATTGAAAGGGGATGGCCATGCTAAAATAACCCCTAAGAATTCATCCCAGAATTTGATGTTGATTGATGATCGGAGCTATATATTCCTAATTTATCTGCAAGAGTCAGTTAACTCACTGAACCCAGAGCTATATACTGTAAGAATCCCTCATCGAGGCCTGGTAGTTGGTTTGTTAGCCCATCAGATACTTGTACAAATAATCGCTACCGTTCTCATCCAGGCATCGTCAGATGTCTTCCAAGGTATTAACAGTATTTTGCTGGACAGTCTTAAAACAGGCTCTAATGTTTGCAATTACAAATTCTTCCTGAACAGTGACAATACGGATTTATTGCTAAGGAGCTTAGAACTTTCATTCACGAGAGCCATGCAGTTTGACTCAAGGCCAGGATTGAAGTTTCTCGTTCAAAAAGTATCTAACTTAGATCACGCTGCCAACCTCTACAAACAAACCACCTCTTCGTGGCTAATCAAAATCATTGCTTTGACTGAGATATTCTTCAATGGAGTACACAGATTTAAACTAAAACCGACAGATATATCTATAATATTGCACAATTATACAACAACATTGAATTTGACGCTGGAATATGATCGATTTGTCACAAAAATATTCGATCTAAAACATACATGGGAGTTGCTATGTCATAACTATGTGAAGCATCTGATAAGCGTATCGGACTTTGATGATCATGATATTAAAGAAAGAATGTCTTGTAGTTCAATAGAGAGTGATAATTCATCTACTCACTACGACCAGTACTATGCACAAGAACCGACTGAAAATTCTGATGAACCGCCTGTAATTAATGAAAAATTCAGTATCACCCCTGAAGGTGTTGACAAACCAAAACCATTCACATTCGCTGATTTCAAAGCGAACAGTCAAGGATCTATTACTGTGGAGATTCACACTGAAAATTTACCATCAAATAAGAAAATAAAGGAAGATATAGTTAAAGAAACTCCTGAAAACGTTATCGATGATAAAAACACCCAAAATACTGAAACTAGTGATACCAAACCAGTGGCCAATGGCCAGTTAACAGAAGAAATAGAGATAAATAAAGAGACTCCAATAAAGGAAAAGAAAGGCAGCGTGCCGGATATTATAGAAAATCATAACATAGATACACGCAAAGTGAATATTACAATCTGTGATGGTCCTACATATGAAAAGACCAAAGTAGCTGAACCAATATTACCACCCCAACCTGTACCACCGGAAATCGAGCAACAACGAGCTTTGAGTATTAGCAAGGTGAGGAGTTTTCCCCTATTTATATTTCTTCTTTCCTATATTTGTTATTGAACCTTGTGTTCACTCAATATAACAGTAGAACTACGGTTCTTTTTATACTTCTTCAAACAGTGATCTCAATAACACTCAAGTTGTTATCTCTCTTTTTCTGTGGCATTTACACGGCATTATCGCACCTGCCATGTCTTGTAGGACTGAATCTACCTTTGTTGGACCACTGGTACCTGTACCCGGTTGAGTCGTCACGGACCATTGTCACCTGCGAGAAGTGTCGCGGGTTTGATTCCCGCATGAAACGAATTTTTGTACATATGGCCTTCAGGCAGTTGTTTCGGGTTTTTTTTATTTGTTCATAATCTTTATAATTATAAGCACACTGACGATACAAGATACTTTTCTGAGTTTCTGAGAGTTTGTGTATTATTTTATAAGTGTAGTTGTTCACTTATTGCGCCATAAAATAAAATAAAACATTTATTTCAGGATACTGAAGTGCAACGTAATTGCTTCCAAAATATTTTAATGGCATATCTGGAATTGGTCCTGACGTTTTCGCTGGAGAGGTTCCAACTGATACACCCGGTACTGCAGAGTGGGTTCGTGCAACTCGCCAAAACCGTCACTGACCCGCAGCTACTCGATAGAATCAATATATTTTTCGATAAAAAAGACTTATCTGAACTTAATTATAAGTGATCAATTAATTGTGATATTATAAAATTCACATTATAATATTATATTCCTCGATTGTTCGGTGTTTGTGAAAAATAAAATCATATTATAATGGTGTTTATTTTTTTATTTCAATAATCTTTAAAAGCTGTAAACAATATTCACATTTTCAAAATAGCTAAACATCTAAAAATTAATAACAAAGTAATAATTGTAATACATATATTTGGTTTAAAGACTACGAGTATTTTATAAAAATGTCTTTTGTAAAAATATTATTAAAAAATGCTTGTTGCAGTCTATCGTGCATTATGTACTTGTATAAAGTCAAAGACATTAATCTCATTACATCTACGATGGCACAACGAACTCACGTGTCGAACATGACTAAATAATTTGCGCCTGATTTTAAAGCAAACCAAAGCATAATCTCTGAATTCTTTGTATACGTTTCTAACGATGGCACTAAATTACTATACACAGGCTGACTTGTAATTCACTACCCATCTTTTAGGGGGTAAAAGTACTCATAAATATTAACAACTTTTACTACAGCACCAACTCTAAACTATAGAAAATAATCGGCTGCTAAATACATTTCGGTTGTGTCGTTCACCAATGGGGTAGTATTCACAACTTGTGACTACTACCCTACTCGCAACCAATCAATTGACGTACTTTTTATGACTCAAAAAACTACGTCAAAAGGCTACGTCACTTTTGTACAGACTCAATTGACTAACTATTTATTAACTTGTAATCATACAGTTAATTGAAAATTAATCGGGTTATCAGGGCTAAACTAATAATTTATTAATACCTAATAATTCCAAGTTATAACTTCCCTAAAAAAACACTTTATTTTAGCATAAAAAAACTTTCAATTAATTTTCAATTAACAGTAAACTTAGATTTTTCGTTGCTTTGAAATCTATAAATGGTTAATCAATTAAGTTGGCAATTAACTGACGTAACAAACATCACACTACTGCCATACAAAATCTATAGGGAATCGCGTTTTGACAGGTCATAAAAAGTATATCAATTGATTACTGATGCCAAATACACCATTTTGAAGAAAGCAGAAGTTTTTTTTCATATTTTAGAGTTCATGCCATAATAAAAATTATTCACATTTTTTCTAAAAGACCGACAATGAAATAAAAGTCATATTGTATAACATTAAATATTTACATCTACTGTACAAAATTTACATAGAACTAAATGTTATTCAAAACGTCTATCTTAAAACGTAGATACTTAAACATGCTAATATAGCACCTATAGATACACTTATAGTATTCGCACCCTGCGTGGGGGACCCATGTACAGTCAACGCGTACGATAATGAACTTAAACCTAAATCACTAGTAATCAACACACTCTCTCTGTTAATCATATCTGCGATCTTCTCAGCTTCGAGAATACACACGTTTAGTTGTAAATCTGTTGGATTGTCCAACATCGTTTCGACAGTCACGAATATTTCCATTTCTATAGTAAGGTACCCTCTGAGAGCACACTCTGCTATCTTGACATGTCTCTCTAAAGCTTTCAAAATATTGTTCAGATTTATAACTGTGGCGGAAATATTCGTTCCGTATAACGCTCTATCGATTTGCTTCTTTGAATATAATATTCTTAGAGCCCCTCCACATTTTGGACAGCAAGCTCCTGGGGCTGTGAATCCGAGGCAGTTTGGTTTTTTCAGTGGAGGGCAGATGATTCTGTCTATCAGGGCGCACTTGGGTTCCATGAGGTCTGATATTGGGCCCACCGCGAGGCAGGGGCCGGCGTAGTCTACGCTTACATATTCTGACCAAGCAGCGCATTCTGATATGTAAGACACTCCGTTGACGCCGCATACTGGACCAGCCTGAAATATTAATGACAATGTAAAGGAGACGAGACCTATGAGCAATGACAATGGTGATCATCGGACATAAGTTGGTGTATGCCTGTAAGGGATTGCAATAATTCCATAGTTGCCAAGAATGAGACGTCGTGTGTTCAATTCCCACGAGAAAACCTGAACACGCTTTGATTGATTGGGCCCTTATTGTGATTTTTCTTTTTAATAAGAGCCGAAAATCTGCAACGTGCAAAGTTATTTTTGCCTTTGAAATTAGTTTAAGTAATTTCGGGTAACATTAAGACAAACAGTAGTTTTTATTAATCGAAGATCATACTTTTAGGATTCTAGGATCTATAAAAATATTTCCAAAAAAATGCGACACAAAATAAAAAAATCAGCAAAATCTGATGTAAAGAAGAATATCCCAAAAAATATTGATAAGTTGTCTAGCTCCGAAAAAGATCGTAAAACATAACATAATGGGGGTAGTTTGGATAGCCCAAGAAGAGAGGAGTCCAAAATTTTCGTTTAGACGCCCATATCTGGGACAAACCGTATTGTACTCACAGCAGAACATCCTTCGAGACAGACGCCCCAGTAGGCGAACTTCCTGCCGCTCATGACGAGGTGGCACGGGTTGGTGTGAGTGCGGGCGTCTGTGTCGCACACCGGCATGCCCGGTTGCGAGTTGCAGTTCACTGTGCTTACTGCAACAAAATATGTTGTTGTATTAAGAGCTAGACACACATAATAATATCATATATGGGCAGGAACATTGTAAACTGTTGAATGAAAAATTTATTTTGTTTGTTTTCTTTCAACGCAACGCAACTTATGGTCTGATCCAAAAATTCTGTCGCTAATATAAAGCTACGTTGAAAGAAAGCGCTATGAGTAATAATAATAATATACAAAATACTCGTGTCGCAGTGTTTGTTACCTAACTCCTCAGAAACGGCTGGACCGATTTTTATATAGTTTTGTGTGCATATCGATCTGAAGATCGACCAACATCTATTTTTCATACTATAAAAAATATATATGGCGGTACAAAGTTTGCTGGGTCAGCTAAGAGATCCATAAGAAAATTAATGGTGGCAAAGTCACGGGCTAAAATTAGTTTTTAATGTGGTTGTAAAAATGCGTAGTGCACAAGTAGTACTAAAGATACACACAGCACACAAGAGACACTTACCACAGTAGTACTGCGGGCAGGAGGTCTGCAGGCGCGACAGACACACGTTGGGCGCCGGCATGCACACGTGGCGCCGCCCGCACGCGGCGCCCGCGCACGGCGAGCTGCTGCCGAACTCTATCTCTCCGTCAGACGCGCCTGCACATCTGGAACACAGAAGTATTGTTATTGTACAGACTCTTATAATAACAGTTGGTCTTCGACTTTTAAGAAGTATATTATTTCCATCTCGGTCTAATCCAGAAAAGGCACCTGAAACAATTTTTTTTTTAATGAACCCTCCATTTTGTTCTTAGCCAATGCAACTCTTAGAAGCCAGAATCATTAGTGGGGATCACCACAAAAGCGTCAAGGCTCAAAGTCTGAAGTTCAAAGAATGAGTGACTAAGGAAACCATTCAACGGTCTTGGAAACCGCAACCAAATTAATCATAAAAAGAAGAACAGTAAAGGAGTAAGAAAAAACTTGAAATGAATAGGATGTTCCATAATGTAATTTGTAGCCTATTCCTCAATATTACAAGGGAGCAACCGTGAGTGATATGAGAGATTTCTAGAAAATCAAATCTTTTAAAGCTCATAGTAGTTTATATCGTCATACTAACTTGGCAAGGCAGGCGTTAGGGTAGGGCGTGTGTCGTGCTCGCACGGGCAGGTGGTGCGGCGGGCAGTAGCACGGCAGGGACGCGCCGCGTGCGCATGCGCGGCGCGCGCACACGCGCTCGCCGCCGCGACACGCGCACGCGTTGCACTCCATGTAGTACTTCTCACCTGCAACATCGAGTTAGGAATCGGTTATAACATCAGCTGTGCTCATTGGAACAATATTTGAAGAATACCCCACAACTATAATCCCATGGAAACCGTACATTTTCCGGAAAAAAAGAAGCCTATGTATGTACTATTCCAGACTATAATCTATCGCTCTGACACTAAGGTGTGTGGGGTCGTAAGACCTTACTACCCACACAATAGAGAGAGATCTATCGTTGTGCCTGATTTCGTCCTTTTCTGGCATGATTAAATAACAAACATCCATCCAAACTTACGCATTTTAAATATTAAACTAGCTTATACCCGCGACTTCGTCCACGTCAAAGTTGATTTCTCCATAAAAACTTTAGCACCCCGTTTCATCCCTCAGGGGGTGAATTTTGGAAAATTCCTTTCTTAGCGGACATCTACTAACTATAAACCACCTACCTGTAAAATTTCGCCTTTATACGTCAAGCTGTTTTCGATATTTCGTGATGAGTGAGTGAATGAATAATAGATAGCAGTAAAATGATCTCTTTCTGGGCTGATAACCTAAACCAAATGGTTACTTAAATATTCATAAAAATTGTTCAACTTCCTGCAAACAATCTTACCTTGCATAACTTCTCTGTCATGTAGCTGACAGTTCTCCATTTCCACGCAAGGCAATGGTTGGCAGTCAACAAATCCCTTGTGACCGCAACGACAGATCTTGAAGCAAGCTTTGTGGAGGGAGGATGGCATCGGCACCCGCACCCAGGAACCAACTGGCACTATTTGTGACGAACTGTCTCCTGAGGAAGGGAACCACATTGAGAAATATCATGACACAACTAGCATATAAGGAAAAAGTAAATCATCTAGATAACATAAAACCAGAAAACGGCAAAATTGGTACATTTTTGGACAGAATCGTCTATGGCGCAAATTCTGTTCCAGCCCCGTTGCCAGATTGTTTTTTGGGAATATCGGAATTTTAATTAAACAGTAAAATTAATTTTATTTAGGTATTTTTTTATGTAAAAATATCGGGATTCATTTGTTTTTACTCTTAAAGATTTTTTGGTTTCTTATAAATCGTTATAAAATTCTGCTGAAGGGAGACGTCTTGCCAAAATTGGTACACCTGGCAAGGTTGGTTTCAGCAATTCTCAGGTCTCAGGAATAAGAAGGGAACAGGGGCACCGTTCCTTATAATGACGTAGGTACATCAAACCTCACAGAGGCTGAGCCAAAGCCGTCACCACGTCCGTCTCCATCCTTACCGAGCGGACAGCCATCGACGCAGTAGTACCGCGGACAGGCGCCGCCGTGCAGACAGTTCCTGTTGATGACGCACGTCTGCGGCGAGCTGCACGGAGACCCGGAGCACGGTGATGTTATCACTTCCTTAGCTGATAGTAGAGGGGCTTCGGTACCTGGAAATCATTGTCGAAATTGAAACTTGCAATCAAATCATTTATTTTGAATTAGACAATTACGGGTGCTTATAAATTGTCAAGGAGTAAAGCAACCAGAAAGTTGAAGGTACTTGTTACAAACAGTAAATTTCTTTAAGAAGAATTAACAAGAAATTTCTAATCTATAAAATATCTCGTATAATGTAACAATAGAAAACAAATTAAAAACAGTCAAGCCAGCTAAGAGATGTCCAATCCTAACTGATGGCGGCAGTTCACTTTCTGCTTTTCAAAGCATTACATATACTGAACTGGAGAGATTTTGCTGCCAGCATAATATTAGTGGATATTGTACCTTTTTTTTCCAAATATAGGTAGAAGTATCCAATAATTTATTAAGACTCTGCTCTTATGCATCATCTTGCTGGCTCAACCAGCTCCACCGATATAAATAAAGAATCCCCCCCCACTCACTGGGCGACATGTAGTGCTGCAGCGGCACGCAGGGCGCGGCGGCGCGCGCGGGCGTGAGGCGCGCGCACAGCGCCCGCGCCGTCAGCGCGGCCGGCGCGCGCGCCCACTCCACGCACGACGACACCAGCCGCGAGCACTCCTCCGCGCACAGCAGGCTGCTGTGGCCCTGCAGGGGACCATCCACAATCATAACTATACAAAAACTGACCTAGCGAACTTCGTACCTTTCGTTGATATGAAAAATAGATGTAGGCCGATTGATTCTCAGACCTAACCGATATGCACACAAAATTTCATAAAAATTGGTCCAGCCGTTTTGGAAGAGTTTGACAACAAACACTGCAACACGAGAATCTTATAAGTAAGATTTATTAGTCCTTATTGGTTATTATCGCGACTGGCGGAAAGCGATGACCTTGACATTTGTGTACATACTGGTCATAACGAACTGATAGAAGAACTTTTTTTATTCATAATACCTCCAAAGATAGATCTAAGACGCCAAAAGAAGCCCATAAATGTATTTAAGGACATGGATTGATAAATATGTATAGACCATGGTGACTAAAAAAGGGTTTGTAAATGACAAAAGATACGCAGGTTTAGATTTGAGTCCTACAATGGGTGACCATTTTCTGTGTTGACAATTCTCGTCAACGTGATCCTTATGATTTCCCATATATTTATAAATGTTATTCACCTTAGCAGTACAGGGTTTGACGTGTAGCGCGCAAGCAACGCTTTTCCAGATATCAATGGGACACTGAGATGAATTCTTCAGAGGCAACTCCATACCGGATATGATCAATACTCTGTAACATACAGGAGATCTATGTTATAGAAAGTGCTGATTTGCATTAGGAAAAGAAAGTCAAAGCATTTATTTCAATTAAACCATAGGTAGATGTACAGGCACTCAGGCACTTTTCAAAAAAACGAGCAATAAACTCCACGGACACTCCTTTTAATTACGTTTTTACAAAAGACTTCTGATATTCGATATTTGGGGATTTCTTGCTCAGCTTGTATGTTTTACTTGCTTACACATTTTAAAGAGATGATAATTCCTTTTTTTAATCAAAATTAAACTTATATCCGTTATTGTTAAATACGACAACCAAACACATGAGCTAACACGAAACATGATTAAACTATGTTTCTCCTGCTTTGAGAAACCAACAATAATGTTAAATTGTGGCAGTGTGTTCCTACTTTTGATAAAGCTACTTCAATCTTACCCACTTCCCTTCTGCTCGGCGACAGCTAGATGCGCCTCGAGGTCAGCCTGGGCGGTGCACGACCTGAACAGAGTGGTCGGCCGACTGTTCAGCTGGCTGCAGTACGTCAGGCCAGCACAGCCGAGAGAACACGGCGCGTCCACTGGAAGTAGAAGGAAAGGAACTTCTGAAGAACCGAATACACTTTGACATTTGGGTTTATTTCAGTCTATTTTATTTAGTTGTGCCTAACTAATGAAAGACCTTCCAAAGTTATATGAAATAAGTAAGGATGCAAAATTCCATCCGTCAAAAATACAACACAGCAGAGCACGCTTCCGTTCGGTATACCTTTAAGCAAGATTAGGCACGAAATGGGCCTAATTTTTTTATCGAAAAGTCAAAATTAAAGCAAAATTTGGTATTGTTTGATTAATTAATTTAATTACTTAATTTCGCAAATAAGTGACGTCACAGTTCGCTTTTGCTATACAAAATCGCGTTCTGATAACTCATAAAAGTTGTCAATTAATCGGTGGTGTCAACTACCCAATTCTGCTTAGTTAGAATCTTAAAGAAATCTATTGACTCATTCCATTACACTTTAAAGTATTAAGAATTGCAATCGATTTATAAACAGATAATGACATTATTGAAAATTCAAATACAAAGAAACTCTTCACTACCGACAGACACCGCTAAAGTTCTAAGGTAATTGGAATGCCTAATCAGCTGTTCTAATCTGCATGGTCGACGCATCGTCTCATCAAGGCGCGGGAATTCAACATTAATATGGATGCGAGCGATTTAGCATGTTTTTCTAGCTGCATGTGTATGAATAGCAAATATGGAGGACACTGCATTAGATTGTGCAGGAATGATCTAGGATCATTTAAGACACGTTCAAGCAATAGGATAATACTTCAATGTGTTGAGAATGGTTTGTTTCTAAGTCTTAGAGCAATTTTTTCAATAATCAGTTAACTTTTATCCAAAGAATAAATATGACAGTTGACATATTTTCTATACAAAAACTGTATGTCAACCCGCCATATTTATCCCTCCTCCTCCTTATAATATTAGTTAGGATGATCTATACTAATATTAAGAAGTTAAGTTTATTTTTGTTTGTTTGTACGAGCTAATCTCTAGGAGTACTTACTGGTCGGATTACAAAAAACCTTTCACTAATAGAACGCCAGAGTATTGCTGAGTGTCGTAGACTGTTTTACGGTATACTTTACATCCACGTGGAGGAAGTCGCATGCAGAAGTTAGTTACATTTTTATTATTATAACTAGCCCATACTACCCCGCTGCTGGGCAAAGGCCTCCCTGCATTCCTTCCATCGGTCGCAACTTTGCGCTACGTCTTTCCGATTCTTAAGGAAGTCGTCTCACCTTCGTGGTCTACTGCGACTGCGTCTCGGCATTTTGGTACACAAATCTTGCGTTCTATGTATAATAAGCCCATAGGTGGTTGACATGTCTAGCTCAGTCCCATTAAGGCTGGGCAGCATTTTAGGCTAGTTACTCGTGTTTAAGTAATTAGAATGACACCATTGCCTATCTTTGTGACGTAATGCCTTAGTCATGAATTGTTTTATTACCCCATCAAGGGGTCATACATAGGCGATGGGCGAATACCTATAGGTAGGTGTCTGTGTAATTATATCCCAATTCTGACGTTTGAATTTCAGTTACAGTATTTTTTTATTTAGTACTAGATGACTAAGTTAACATTGTACCACCAAGAATTATTTTTTCTTAAGCAACCCCAGTAAAAAGCAAGTTGGCGCATAAAACACACAATTGATTTTTATATACATGAAAGATTCCAAAAAAACATACCATCGTCCATACATTCCGAGAGTGTGATCTCCTGGGGGTCGCCCAAACATTCCGAGTAAAACTTCTGCCAGTTAGTTTGCCATCCAGAGTTGAATGTCTCGAAACATAATCTTCGACAGTTTATTGTCACTGCCTGTAACAAAGTTTAGTTAGTATTTACTTTCGGCAATACTTCTTTCAAAGACATTCTTTGGAACATAATACACTTCGTTTGGTAAAGAAATCAGAACTTAGTTGGAAATTTTTGTGAAAGAGAACTTTGATCCCCTTGTGGATCAAGGGCACGTACGTGATGATTGAAAAAGCTTGGAAGATGAACGGGCAAATTGAGGTCAACCAAAATTGAACTGTATTGTTTCTGTAATATTCTTTCTAAGTTTTAAGTTATAACAAGAGAAGGCTATCAGAAAACAAAAGTTTAAGGGTTGTTATTAATTAGTTTTGGAGCAAAAAGCAGGATTAAATGGCGCGTTGAGCATAATATTCATGTTTATTTCTTCCTTAAAAACGAACTCTATACTAATTTTAAACAGATAAAAATGTTAGTTTATTTTTATTTATACTTTTATCGATTACCAAAATTCTATTACTGTTAGAAAACTATACGATATCTGAGTGTCTTTGCGAGTGTCGAATAGGAGATTAAATGGTATACTTGATGACTCCCACGCGGACGAAGCCACAGGCAAAAGCTTATCTTTAATATAGGTACTAGTCAAATGTAAAAGAACAGTGTCACTTAGCATTAGTTCGCTATCTACAAGGCCTGTCTACCCAAAAAACACTACTTCAAAAATCACTTACCTTCTGACAGCAATGCAGTTTAGCAATATCATGTGGGATCAGATCCTTAGGTTCGGGTGGCGCATCTTTCTTCAGAAAGCATTGCCAGAAGCCGTCGAGTATAAAAGGGGCTCCACAGTCCACTTCCAGAGCCTCCACGATCTCTTGCAACACGCTTTTACTCCGCAGGACTCGTTCACAAGTCGGCTGGCATTCTTGCTTGTTTGATTCGCGACAGCAGGATAGATCTAGACCATAATGAAAGAGGGTCTTTGAAAATTATCTTGAATAACCTACATATTGTTATTTATGCCACTGTTTGTTATCCCTAATAAATGAATAAATAAATAAATACGTATAATATGATGCAGGCGGTAGTTTAAGGGGGAACGAATACAAAGAAGAGCTATTTGCTTATCTTTCTCGATTACGGAAGGAACACTATCAGTCATACAAATTATAGATATACAAACTTCAACCATATATTAAAGTTTTCAAGTGGTTAGGCTGCAGGCTATATTAGGCTTGTTTCAGTTTCCATCGGGTTGTGGAAACCAGGACCAGATTAATGCAATTTTGAAAAGAAATTACCTAGAACTAATCCCGAGGTTAATTAAACTGACCAAAAAAAATATGAATATGATTCTAACTTGAAGATCAATATGAAATCTAACAATAAACTCGTTGGTTACCTACATTTAGTAGTATCAGTAGACACGACAGAATCTGTAAGGTCTCTCAGACACCTCATGAGATCAGGGGACTCCTCACAAGTCTGTAGCGCTGTAGCTCTGGCCTGCAGGTCAACGCGCGACTGACCGAGACGCCACAACGCTTTCTGACACTCTTCGTGACATGTCATCGATTGCGTCTGCGCTACGGGAAGACGAAAGGAAATATGTATTATTTGGAAACACACACAAAAGAAAAAGAGTTTCTTGAGGTAAAGCGTCTCTAATTGGCGCATTGTCTAACTAGGTACTCACAACAGCAATGCTGTGCCTCCTCCTGCCGTTGCACACAATCGAAGAAAGCGATCTCGTCCGACCTGCGGCATGCGCCCGCGCCGACCAGCGCGCTTTCGTTGGCAGCCATCGCGCATGCGTGCCGGCATGACGTCAGCCGGCCCAAGGAACAACACGCGCGACCCCACCAACCGGAGCCGGACACCACTTCTGCTTGAAGATGGAATTTTAAATTATAATGAGATGTTTATCTAAGAAGCTACTGGAAAACGATGACGTAGCAGAAAAGACTTTGGTGATAGAATAGTTATAACGGGTGTAAAAAGACACATATCCAAGCCAAAAGTTACGTATTCTTCTCATTATTGCGATTATTTTTTTGTTCTTCAAGCTTACCTGGCGGAAGCTTAGTAATGGAGATATTCAAGATCGAAGTTTAAAATTTTTTAAAGTCTTTTCCAAAAGCAAATTTTAAATTTTATATCTTATCTTTTAATATCCCCACAAATTATCTACTCGCATGTAAGCACAATCTTTCACGTTACATTGCACATTACCATAAACAGTGATTGTTACGGTTGTCACAACAAAATTAAAAGTTACTTCCCAGCAATAATTTTTGCTTATGATACTTAGTTTAATGGGTGATTAACAGCATGTGATATGTTTTTTAAAACCCGTATGCAGTAAGCAGAAGGATAAGTTCTACGTTTAGCAACGGAGGTAGCAATGCATTACTATTTGTTTAAGGCACTTATAATAAAGAAATATAATATTACCTTGAATCGTCTTATTCATACATATCCAAAACTCAATCTGGAACGAAAACAGTACATCAGACTAAAATCACAGAACTTAGTATAGTTACCTATACAACCTATCATTTGTAAAACAAATTACGTCTTTTATCTTTTCTTTTCTTGTCGACCATTGTTTGTAGTAACTCTATACATCGAGTACTGCTTTGTGAGGGCAGGAAACTTTATACCCACCCCAATTACAATACAATACCGATAGGCGGTTTATTGACAAAAATGAATGAAGATTTATTTCAGAGAATGAACTCAATGGCGGCTTAAACTGTGATTGTATGAATGGGTCGTATCGCCTTACCGCCTACGATCCCACTTGATGCTAACGTTCACGGCCCTAATGTTTTTGGTAAGTGCTTTGAAGTGGTTTGGCGTCATCTTGTGGTCGTTGAAGATATAGTTGCACAGTACTTATGAGTAAATTTAGAGGAGGGAAAAGGGGAACTAGATTTTATATCTAATTCTTTATCTCGTGTGGTTCCGAAACGTCGGTAGTAACACTAGAAACACTGGAAATAGTACTACAAAATGCAAATGTTATCGTGATTGTATCAGCTCATCAAACTATTTTTAAAAAGCTGTGCGAACTTACTAATCTTGGTGTGCAAAATCTGTAGATGTTTGGTACCCATTGTTCAAACGTAGACGTATTTGACGCTATCTCCACCAAAGACATCTGAAACAAACATAAGTGCAATTTTAATTATAAAGCTTCACACTTAGAGTAACACATAATAACATAAACGGTTGTAATGTATGTAAGCTTCAACATCAAAGACTTTACTTAAAAAACGTTCAACTAGTAAAATTCCGATTTTATGACACTGGTTGGGACAATTGTAGTGGTAATTCAATTAACTGTACAGCGTTTATTACAATCCCAATTTATCTGTACATCTGCTTCTCTCGCAAGCAACACATAAAAGGCAACATCACGCAAAATATATCCACATCCTCGTAATTACAACATTGGATGCTAACACCGAATAAGATGTAGGTAATAAAAGTTACGCAACGGCTGGGGAGCATGATAGTGGTAAATAAACACAACATGTTCTCTACGGTTAGGACGTAGTAACATCTCATAGGAAGGTGCAGAAAGTTCAATATGAAATTGCTCCACAAAAATCTGATTTAGGACTTGCTGTCCGTTTTACGAGAAAATTGCCACTGTTTCTTAGTTTTTGATTTTCAGAAAACACACTAGATATTTGTATTATATTGTGGATGCGTTTCGGTAAACGCATTGTATGTGACTTTATAATTATGCTGGGACATACAAAGTCACATAATATAGAAACTAACAACCAGACCACAGCGATACACAGCGCAGCAAATAGAAGAAGAAGAAGATAAGTCACTGAGCCAACCGTGCCTTCAATCTAATGAAGATTTGATATAAAAAGAAACTCAAGCAAAAACAGCTTTTGCTGATTCCTGAATATTTTTACGGTAGAAGACGGTTATTTCAATCACGAGACTCCCACAGGAATGAAAGAATAAGTCATCCTGCGCCGACCATAAATAAATTGTGATAAAGGCAGGAGCTTGATGAATGATGTGTCAGGATCTTACCGGTGGTCTATTATATCAACGTGCCAAAAAACGGATGATTTTAGTCACCAAGATATAGCGCTCAATGTTACCTTTTAACAAATATGTACGTTCTAAGTTTATGTTAGGCATCACTGAGATAGGTGAAGAACAAAATCGTGAGGAAAGTTGGACTGATAATAAATAGAGGTCTGTAATTGCCAACCTGCCTTGAGTAAGCGTGATGCCTCCTCTGTATGAGAAGAGGCCTCTGGCCTGCAGTAAGACAATAATAGGCTAGTATTATTATAAGTTTATGATCTACAATTGTGTGAACTAGACATTCTGTCCATGTTTGTGTCGTTAAAGCACGCATTACACTCGCTTAATGATATTAATTGATGTCCGGACACATCGCTACACATTGCTCAACACTACGGGTATACTGTCGCTCCACGTCCCTTTTAAAATATCCAGTTACGTTATCAATTTAGATGTCTTTCGTTGCTTTTATTAATTACGAGTTTGGGCAACGGGCAATTGATTTGTTTCGTTACATTTTATCTTGTCAAATGTTGAAGTTCATTGACTATGTTTGATTTAAAATGAATTTTAATTGCTTTAAATTATTTCTGTCATCCATAAATGTTGACATCATTTCTTTGTTGTGTTTTAACAACGTTGTTTGTTTTTCTAAATTTTTAGTTCGTGTTAAACATCAAAGTTATATTCGCTCTCATTCATTTTAAAGATTAGTTGTACTATGTTACGTTATTGCTTTCATAAATAATCTTCACGTAAAACATGCAACACGTGGGATTAAAAATATAGCCCCATTCCGTTAAGCCATCAATTCTAACTTTTGACACGTCAACAAACAGCACTATTCCCCACTTAATTCGAAGAATACGTTATGTCAAAATTTATGGAAGCAATCACATTTATTAGATAACCCTACGAAGCTTACGAAATCACAGCAATATGCATAAATAACTGAGATGTGCATCTGGTGAGCCGCGTTATCTCTCAGACGGCGCTATAGGGTTATCAGTAGTAGTTGTATAGAGGTGAGCACACAAACATAAACACACACGAAGTCTGGCTTCTGATAAGGAGCGTTTAATTATTTTTTTTACTATTAGAGCTACTTCTATGTACAGCGAGTTCATGAAAGGTCAGGAAGCGAGATTGGTAAAGTCCTGCAAACTTTTAAAGTTACACATAATAATGAGAATTCCGTACTGTTGGAATTTGTTAAACGATCTTCATTTATTTAATAAAGAATTTAAATATTGTTTCGGACAGCAAAGTTTAAAATACGTACCCTAGATTGCTCAAATTGTCTTTAAAAACAATTTTTTAACCACAATATTTTTTTTAAGAAAACAATCATAAAGAACATTAGGTACCAAATAACAATAATTATTATGCGACACACTTCTGTTAAAAAGAAACACCCATCATTTAGAAGTTAATCGTCTATGCTGACAATTTCGAGTGCATAATTTACGATATTTTCCTTAGTGACGAAAGGCAAAGGCGCGAGTGTTTTAAAATAAGAACACGAAGACACGACCATAAAATAAAAACGTTATGCATTTTTTTTTTCTCAACTATTAAGCTGTCACAATAAGATCACAGAGTAAATATTAAGTTGTGATAGTAACACAACGATACCTTTGAACTCAAAGGGCGTATAAGACATTAACGTTAAAGTCCCCACGTCTTACAAGCCCCGAGGTATCGAATAATGTCATCGATTAACCTATGGGATCCGAGCCTCGCACGTGAAGTGTCGGAACAATGATCATTGTATACAAATCAGATGGTGCCAACAAGACTAATTCTGCCCACACAATCTGCAATCACGGCTTATACCCCGACAATCGACGAACTGCAAATTGGTATTCAACATCAAGTTGAATGTTAATGTCATATTTTATTTTAAATATCATCAGTAACCAGACTGCGTGGCTCTCGTAAAATAAGCAGAAAGGATTTCATTTATTAATGAATTCCTGTTCTAACTCATTACTATGCCAATTCAAATTAAGTGCCTTTCCTTCTCAGCGTCAGCGATTTCATAATTTAAACGCCCACTTAAGAATTTAAGCTCTTTGAGGTTCATCCTACAATTCGTTTGGAGCAGTTCATTCTATTTTCAAGTGAATAATGTGATTATGTAAGTCGTGTTAGACGCACCTTGAAAAAGTACTTTTTCATGCAAATGTATGTTTCAATACCGAACAGTAATTATCGTTTGCGTGCAAATTAATTACTTAATTAAAAAGTAAAAACGTGACGTTATTTTTAAGTGTAAAGATCGTTTTGTCCGGCGTGAGTCACATTCGGGACAACTTCTAGCCGACATACTATGAGTGTTGGCAGCATTCACCGCCGTACTCCGATATAACTTCCTAAAGCGACAGACACAATTAAACGCTCGTAGAATAGACGCAAGAACTTTTAGTTGGTACTCATTGCCGACTATATCTGCTTACCTACGTGTAAAGTATTGTGCCCGTTTCTCAGTACGGGACCAAACGGGATTAGATTTGAAACTTAGCTTTACAAAACTATGGACACTAGAAGAAAAACATGAATTAAATACCCAGTTATTTAATTCATGTTTTTCTTCTAGTGTCTAGATATTGACTATATCCTTCCCGGTTCTAGATGATAATGTTGATGATAACGCTTATACTTTACAAAATAATTAAGTAAGTATTCGTTTAATTACAGCCACAATTGAACTTGATCGATCGCACGCTGATCAAAGACAAATTCTTGAAAGTCAGTCTAAGCCAGATATATTACAGTTCCCATTCGCATGCCAAGAGCACCCAGTACAAATTAAGAGAATTAATCGTGGAATGGCGTCATACGGTAATAATTAAATGCCAGGCTTCCGAATAACAGACACTCAGAATATATCTGCGGAAACGCAGAGGACAGACGAGCGAAAGATATGCAAGAAAACTCATAAAAATAACAAGAATACTACCCAAAAAAAATACGTTTAATATTCAATCCGCAACAAACATTAAAGCCAATGTTGAGAGAGAATAAAAGTCCTCGTCTGTATCACAATGATACTAAGGTGGTCTCCCATGGTATTAGCATGGAGACAATCGGATGTGGTTGACATCATTGCGCTGGCATTGACGCCATGACAGTTGACACGTCCTGTGTTATACGTGGTCGGAATGTTAGTTTAATGCAAGTATTCAATCATCACATAAGTACTTCCTGGATATGTTTACTTTAACTATAAAAGTTAAAACTGATTAATTTCGTATGCAACTGAAATTGATCCGTTGAATCTTGTTTTACTATTTCTCTATTAGTTTTTTATGCTAACTAATGCTTCTTTATTTTAATCAGGAGAATTAAATCATGCAATCGTCTATGTCTACTTTTATTACTCTTGTTGTAATCGCTCATAAGCGTGGTTATATTGTGACCATAAATCTTCTGTCCCTCGGCTCGGAAACAATTAAGTTTGTCTGTTGTATCCAAGCTTAGAAGACAACGCAGCCGACACCACTCATCGGTATCTTGAGACCATGATACCGTTGCATCAGACCATAAATCAAAGAAATATCTTGTAAACAGGAGGAGTTGGTCACCTTTCACTTTGCCGTGGAGTTTGTTGGTTAGCAGTTTGCTCACTCTCCACAAATACCCAACGATCAGCATTCATATGAAGTCCGGTAGCCTGTTCCACATGATCACAGATGAAGAGCTGATAACAGTGAGGTCCTCGACCTTTGTTTTGTGACAAATAGCACCATTCAAGGAACCACGAAGACAATGAATCTATTAGAATTCGGAACGCACGCACGGTCACCATTCTGCATATACAACGTAATAATAATAGGTGTAATAAAATTTTACTACTCTCCAGTGCATTTTGCGGTGAATTCGCGCGGTACCCTGCTCGTTGTCGATTGGTGAGTGTTGATTACTTCGCGGTTTATGTGTTCATTAACTTGGCCGAACCTGTAAATATTCAGTTATTGTACTTCCTGTAACTAAACTTTCTTTTACTTTATGTACTGGAATAGGTTCAACTAAAGATTATTGCAGCTAATCTGGCATCGATGCACTTTCCAAAAACATTTAAATTCACGATTGCTTTCACCACAAAACCTTCTGAAGATTTTCAGATACAAGCGACACTTTTATGCAGCCTATTGTTAAGATAAATCTTTAATTAATTTACAATGTTCTACTGGAACTTTCCTAAGAACAAAGCTATTTAAATAAGGCAGAGTACCGACTGACGACATAAATACACTTATTCAGTTGTCAACCACGGATGACGGAAAATACTTTTACACGGTCAAACGTTGGGAATACAACATAATGAGGAAACGCGCAATAAAATGTTTCGCGTGCTATCGTGTGTAATGTCCTGAGAACGGCGGTAGATACGCCACCTGTGATGTGTGAATTACCTTACGGCCCATCAGGTAAACACCAGGTGTCAAGCATACATCACACTGATTGAACCCTGATTGTTTAAGCAAACGTAGTTAGGCAGGACGTATTAGAGACGAGACAGGTAGAGCAGATAATTATAATTAGACGCCGACCGTAACAGACGTGGTAAGAAAAGAAAAAGGAGTCTTCAACATTACTTCAGCTGCACATCAATAGATCAATTTAATATACCAATAAATCAACCGGCAGCTAATGATATCTTAAAACACTGCAACACATAATAAAGATCTCGAGTACCATTTCGGGGCTAATTAAAACACAAAGGGTTTTTAGTTGACATAATAAAACGACGCACGCGGTGTACTCTGAACGACGCCCTAAATAGTTTAGCAACTACCCGCCTGTAATTATTGCCACGGGGAAGCCGACGGCGCGTGGCGAGCGGCTACTGATGTGTCCAGGGCTGTCACGAATGCAATTGCCACGACACGTATGCATGTTTCAATTGCTCAACCATGTTCAACAAAACCGATCAGAGTAAGTATTTCGAATATTTTTGTTTCGTATTGTTCCAATTTATCAGCGTCACGCTACAACAAACAGCACCAAAATAGCAAACCCGGGACAAACTCGGCCAGTAATCAAAGGACGGAATCAAAACGGCGGCACTGTTACTGCTTTGATGTTTCTTTGTGTTTTGATGCCATTCCTATGGCTTGATTTACATACCAGCCTACACGGTTCCTTTGGAAATAACAGACTTTGAATCGAGTATTTCAAACGCGCCAACTATCAGTGGTTTTCTACTAAGACAGTTCGTAAACACAATATTCAAGCTGAAGAATTTTCGAACTTCAGAAGAATTTTCCGTTTGTTATTAAAATATCCAAGCAAGGCGAAGTCCGTAATGTTGATGTTTTATTTGTGAATTCTTATTTTAAAACAGTGGGGACATTTACGTCGTGGAATGTGTGTCTTTTTCACTAAACTCTTTTGTCGGAGAAGCAATAAAGTTTGGCCAAAACGTTGGAGACGTCACGAGAGCGCTGACAGCAGTGATTAACGAGCTGGTGAAGTTCCCCTTCCTCTCCCAGCCTCCCCCGGAGATGTTCTTGTCTGATACAACAATAATGCGGTAGGTTTCATTTTCCCAGAGTTCGTAGCGACTTTGCCATTATTACTAGGTACACAAAGTAACATCTACAAAACGCATAAAAAGTCTTCAACAGTCAATGCTCCTCCTAATGAATATAATGAACTACTTATTTTTGATACTGATGGCACGAATTTGTTCCCTGTCGCAATTTCACAGTCGTGTCAGGCGACTAATAGATTTTAAAATGGAAATGTAACAAAAAATAAGTTTGCCTAGTTCTCATAGTTTTAATTGGAAAGATGGCCGTGCTACGGCATCGTGAACTACATAAAATATCATAGGTTCCGTGGAACTTTGAAGTTATGATTTAGCTGAGAAATTCATTAAAATGTGAAATAAGTTTTTCGTCAAGATACGCAAATGTGAATTTAATTGCAACTGCTGAGTGACTTGACTACCCCTCTTTAGCAACTCAGATGTTCTTAAGTGTCAATTTTAATAAGATATTACCTATCGTGTTCCAAGAGTCGCAGTGTCGCGGACGTGGGACGGACGGACAGACATGAAAGGATTTCAGACGAGTCTATTTTCACCCGCTTTGAACCATCGGACGTATTTGTTTGTTTGTATTCGCAACTTTCAAGTTGAAGGGGAATGTGGGACGGATTATGATATTACTTTAGGAGTTTATTTCGTAATTTATTGAGTGTCATCATCATTTTTAGATTGGTAGTTAAGAGTTCATGTTTATGACTACACTTGGCTAACTTGTTCTAGAAACTTTATTAGTCTGTTATTTGTTAATAAAAAATAATTGGAGTTTGGTTTAGGAAGCTGGCTATGCCACTTTAGGAAGTTTCCAAACTATGCGAATTCGGCGTAGTTTTATTACCATACCCATTTTCCAAAGAAATATAGGTACATTTATTTGGACATCTGTTACAAATTATTCGAGCGGCCGGCCGACGTGAATGTCGGGTAAACGCCACTAAAGTTGAGGGTACGTGCTCGGCATCCGATAGATTCGGCGTCGGCCTCGGCATCCCGATCACGCTTAACAAATTCCCGATACGACGGGACCGCGGCGTGATTGTCACGGTTGACGATCCCTGTAACTAAATGTCACGTGCATCCCGGTCCCTATACACCATGTTAATGTGTGGGCGAGCTGTCTTCGACATGAGTGGTCGTCAACATTCAAGCAGAGCTTTTGAATATTTATGCTAATCAGAAAGTGTTTGTAAATATTTAAAGGTTTCAGAAAATCTAAATCAAAATTTATATTACAGAGCGAAATGAACATGCGACAATGTGAGGACGACACAGCCATCGCATAACACCATTACAGAAAACAAGGACATTTCATACATTATGTTGCCGGCTGTCTGTCTCCATTATGCCCTTACCATCAATCCACATTGACGTAATCCAGGACCGACAACTTGGTGACAGTTTTATGTCGGTGATAAATTATTTTTCTGTTTCATTCTCATATTCGCGCATATCGTCGTCAACATATTTATGGTGTACAAACATATTTAAAAACTCTCATGACAACCTGGGTCATTCGCGGCGAGAATCAAAGAAGATGCTGTCTTTGATCTAGTAGCGTGAAACTGTTCTATGCAAAGCTATATTTATAGCTGAAAATAATTAATAAAATGTATTTTTCATCCGGTCAATGGACCACGTACCGAGTTGTGCAATAAACAACATTAGTTTCAATGAATACGTACGGGAACAAGTATAAGATTGCGCATCGTGTATCTAATAAACTCGCTTGTTCACTGGTTGAGTAAACCATTACACTGATAGGGTTGTCACACCCTAAGATAAAGACCAAAGTTACAATCTTTGTTTTAAAAATACAACTTCTTTCCGATGACTACAGATAAAACGTTCTACTATGAAGTACCTATATTGTTGTTGTATTTCATGTATTCTTATCCCTCTGTAATTGTGTGTAACAAATCGTCTGACGTGTTGATAACACAGGAATTGTTATAATTTTAGCATCCACTACGTTTATTAAGCTCATTGTGTATCGTGAGTAAAATCCTCACGCTCGTTAGATTCATCACTGCCACGCTACAAATTCCAGAGCAATTTATGAGATTGTAACATCTTAATAAACCTTACAGATGTTCTTACATGGACGCGATCAACAATTTAATAAATTCGTCTGAATAATTTGTTTTATATTTTTCTTAATAGTGATATCCTGTACAAACCGGATGACGTGTCGCCGTCAATAATTCTGAAAGACATAACTCTCCTTTCCCAAAGTACCCTGTTTCCTACAACTACAGAGATTCTTGAAGAATCCGTAGATATTTTAAACTTACATGAAAAGAACGGCACGGCACTATTTCAAGAGTTAATTGAATGTCTCCATAAACATCATAAGCTTTTTTGCACCTAATAAAATCTCATTCGTTGTCACCAGATAACCGCGCTATTTACATAAAACTTTATAGGTTCCATTACATTAACGTTAATAGTGCTGTTTCAGGGAATTGGGAAAAACCCTATGAAATACTGCATAGCTTTTATTCCGGCTACTTTTTGATGTCATTACCCTGTCCTGTCCACCCCCACAGCAAAATGGCTGCCGCTGTTATTAAGCTATTACACTGGATAGCGCTGCCTTGTCATCTACGACCAATTACACTCCTACACGCGGTAAACAATAATATTTCCATATACCTCAAATTACAGCGTAAATCTATTTGTTCGTAAATTATTTTTCTATTCATAGTAAGCATATGGTTTTATTTCGGTTCAATTAATTGTCAAAGGCCCTTTACAAGGGGTTAAATACGTTTAATAGCTGGTTTAACGAGGAGCCACTTTATTTAGATTGTCTCCGTCTCGACCCCGCTGAGTTGTGACGTACCAAATCACCGGATGAGTAGGGTTGTGGCGTCATTATCGTATCGATTATCAACTAGGATAACAAACTGCCCACGAACTTTTTATCACATCTTTTAAACAGGAGTATTAGGGAATAGTAAACTTGTTATCTAAAACTTTGTATAAAGTTAATGTTACAATGTAATGATATGTGCATGTTTTAGTATCTTTTACATTATCGTATTGAATATCTGAAGAGTGCACGCCATCATAAAAGTTTATCGAGTACGTTTATGAATGTAACAAAGTATCGATGGTGGCGCGTAACTTATTCAAACAGTGTCGCGGGGGAGGAAGCGGCCGTCACGCGGTGTTCCCTAACAAGACGGAATTAAATACGAATGTATTAGTGCACGGCGTTCGTCTCTTCTTACGCGCTTTAATAATTTAACTTTTATTCACTCGACGCGCTTTCTCGGAACGGACCGCGCTGTGACGCGATTCTTGATTAGAATCGACGCGGCGACTCGAATAATTTCCTTAGCATAATATTTCAATAACGCAGGAAGACACACCACTGAGGAAATCATAGATGATTTCATAGATGACTGGGTGTCAACGAATTCTTTATTTGTTTTACATGAAACGTGACATCAAAGACGCGGACGGACACTATTATAAAAGGAACTCAAACATTTCAAAGACTCGCGTTGCTTTTGTGGTTTCAGTTTCCAGTACGATACCATTATGTTGAACAAAATATTGAATGACCTCGACAGATGCGGATAAAAATATACGACGACCGAAAAGTTTAAAGGGAAGCAATAAATCTACTTAATTAGTCAATTTAGCTTTCCAGTGAAAACTTTGATTGGAAATGTTTGTGGTTCAGATTAAGCTGTTGAGACGAAGGGTGCGCAGGTTGGTGGAATGTCCGTGTTCCTGATAACGAAGGATTCCTGCGTGCTTAAGCGGAACGTGCCTGATATGACACGGTCAGCGACGCACATGGGAAAATGCGATCGATTAGATGGAAGCTTTAACATGCAGCTCTACGACACTGGAAAATGCGGTCAAGTGATGAAGATTACCTACCTTGTCACATACACTGCGACACGTCCCCTCGGCTTTGTCACAGCAAGCTGTAATGTCTGGAACAAAATTAGAAACATGAATACAGAATGTTTTATAGCACCCAAGTTATTTGTATAGGCGAGGGATCAGTCGGCTTGAGCACAACAGCTGGTGCCAGACCACAATAAAGTAGCTGTGACAGTTACAGATGACGGTATAAAGCTTTTGATCTATTTCCTCTAACGACTGCTTTTATTCATATCACTCCCGGTTATTGCACGATTTAGATATCGGGATGAATACCAGCCACAATGTAATGTATGTTCTTGACCTGGAATTTCTGGTTCTCATGCTAATAAATAATTGTAATAATATTATAAGCTCTGGCCGTTAATTATTAATTTATTGTAATTTATTTTTAATCTGCGTTTGTGGTTGCTAATAAACAAGAAAGAGATTAATTTAATAGCTTTTCTTTACTAAATGTTATTTTAACCATTTATTTAACTTTTACAGTTGAGAATATGTATAAGCAGGTAAAACTATTCTATGTTTTGCAACTTCATAATATTTTATAAACTACTGTATACTCAAAGCAACTTATTTTGATTGAAACCAAAACTTTAATGCCAATATGCAATAGACTATATTTTGCATGATACGAAAGTACCTAATTACTTTCAATAACAGGGAGAAAGCAGTAGATGTTTACAAAGTTGTCGGCAAACCAGTTTAATAAGCCAATCCCCTAGAGCCCGATTTTGTAAGAACCAAATTATAGGAAGTTTACTAGATCTAGAGTACCTAGAACTACCTATAGCTAGGCTAACTCTACACTATCGTACTCTCGGATCTCAGAGCTCCTAACACAAATATTTGAACGGACCGTAATCAAATTTGATTCGGACGGTTCTATTCGGCTTTATGTGCTTGGGAACTGACTTCTGTAACGATGTGTATCTAAGCTGCCTCGAGATTCGTAACTGAAGATAAACATATTTTGAGAAGCTTGATAATCACGCCGTAAATTGAAAATTCGTCACGAAAACGTTAATGTTTACATTCAAATGGCCGGAACAGTTAATAGAATGCAGGTGGAACCGCGGTCACATCTAGTAAATTATAAAAAGGTTAAGATTTATCTCTGACTACTTCTATGTTTACACGGCACTAAGTCTTTGATTAATGGCTGTTTTCTTGCCGCTTCTGAAAACAAAGCGTTATCAAAACCAAACTAGACGATAGTGTAGACAAACCGCTATGGAAGGCTTATTCAGTTCAAAGCTATGATTACACTGTCGCTAAACCGGATAACCGCATCATATTCTATAAAGTTGTATCTTTATTTACATCACTTAGAACGTATAACACTATACTGCCACTCAACGCAAAATATAGTTGTAAAGGGCTATTAATAATTCCCTCTCCATGCCAGAAACGCGATAAGGATATTTACTGATCGAATTCCGAGTGAGACGCTAGTTGAAATTACGAGAAAAGTTGAATCGCTCCACTGGAAGCAAAGTGCAGTGAATAGTGCAGTTTGGCGCCACTTTTCCGCCGCGCTTATGTCATTTCAATGTGACATAATTTGAACGTATGACGTTCTTTTTATTTTAAAAAGAAATTTTGTTCTATTGAAATGAAATAGGAACTTCTTTTCAGATTTATTTTTATAAAGTCTTTATACGATGGTTTATGCTTTGGATCCTGTTTCTTTCAATAGAAAAGAAATATGAAAATGATTCAATAGCACAAATACGATATATGTAACAATTTTCCTTACCTTGTGAGTTTACACAGGCCAGTGTAACTACGATGAATATAAGGCCGGATTTCAGCATATCTGTGTGCCTTCTTCGAAATCTGCTACAACTTTTAATGGTCTCCATATTTTACAAATCCTTCTCACGATCTTTTTCTACATCTGTAACATAAAATTGGTTAGCTTAATACTTGTGTGGGGTACCTATTTCTGTAATTATGGAAGACATCGGCTACTTAATAAGAGTTTTATAAAAATATTAACACCCTATTCTTTCCGAATTATAAGCTAGGTATTTAATTACTTCATAACAATGTTACGTTTTCAAATCTATTCATAATGATGAAGCAGCCGGTCTCAAAATGTTTCATTGTTTGTACAATCTGAAGAACAATGGTAAATACACACTCTTTTTCTTATATTTTTTAAGGAAACTTCACTCCTTAATTGAGAATTTCTCCTGTACCATTGGTACGTTTACAAACTCAAATACCCAAACAACCAGGCCCGGATCTGATGGTAATAAATAGGAAGGGTATCTATACCTATCTATATTGAGAACTGCACAATCACAATAATACTCCTACATTGAGTCATCGTCGATCGAATCGCCAGTAAAATCAATAGCATCAATAAATCAAACAATCCCTACGTGATTGATGCGCGATTGAGTACACTCGCATCCACTAATAGTAAAACAATTTATTTTTACTAAAAAACATGAACAGTCGCGAACAAAATTTATTATTAAAAAAATATTACTACTATTACTATTAGGGCAAAGGCCTCTTCTCATACAGAGAATGCATGAGCACTGATCACCACGCTTGCTCAAGGGGGATTGGCGATTCCAGACTTATAATTATTACAAGTCCAGGTTTCCTCCCGATGCTTCAACCAAAGTGTCATTACTTAATCAAAATCAACATGAAAAATAATTAACCCTTCACATTTAGTAGGTCGTCAACAAATCATATTACCGTCTAAACATAGTATTTTATGGGCCCTACCAGAGTGTAACGTAAGCTTTTGATATCAAAGTCGGTGAGAGGAACAGTCGTTAATTTATCACATTACCGCCTTTATCGCCGTGTTGGGACTAATTAGTGCGCGTTCTCGTTTACAAGTACGACACGGCCGAGACTCGTACGTTGCACTTGATTAAATGTAATAGAGAACAGAGATATTCGGCAGTTTACACGTCGCGTAATTGAACATTTTATGAGTCTGTAAACGTTTTGTAGGGTGATGCTTACTTTGTAAGTGTCCTTTGAGTAATTATCACTTCTAATTAAATAATTTAACTTTAGGACTATGACTTCAAAAGGTGAATTAAATGCCTACAGAAATAAGCGTGTACCTTTTCCTGTATTCGGTTTCATTGACTAAAGAGCTTAGGTGTTACAAAATAAACCGTGACATCAAGGAGCAAACCGGATAACGAAATCATTAGTAAATTAATGAACGGCGACGGAAAAATATTTTCATTTTCCTCTCCGTCACGCCGCGCGCCGTTAGCTTTTGAGAGAACACGGGCGTTAATAACTACTGCGATTTTTTCCCTTTTTTTCTGATAATAAATCATGTTCCAATTAATAAGCCAAAGCTATGTCTACGAGGGCGACCCATATACTAAACTAGCTTCATCCCGCGACTTCGTACGCATGGTTTTTTTTTATACACCTCAAGTAACATCTTTGATCACTGCTCCACTTTTGTGGGTCGTAGCGTGATGTTATTTATATTATACTATTCTTCATGAATCAGACTATTATGTAGAAAAATTAAAAATTGTAAAAAACCCCCGACGGCGGCCATCTTGGACCAAGTTTTATGAAAAATAGCTAAGATAGACTAATTCACCTTTCAAACAAAACAAAATCAAAATCAGTTCATCCGTTCGGGAGCTACGATGCCACAGAAACAAACACACAAACAAACCAAACTTATAACACCCCGTCGTTTTTGCGTCGAGGGTTAAAAAGAGTTCCAAAGATTAGCAAAAACAACTTTTCAGCCTTGTTATATAAGTATAGACAATAGATGTTAATTAAATAGTCGGCGTATCAAACAGCCGTATGACTGTTGCAAATGTACAAGAACACATGTAAGCCACAATAACATGTGCTCACATTAATGTGTGGTACGTGGAACATTTGCGTGCACATTCATCCCAACTTTTCGCACAAATCAAAGCGAAACCGTCGGACCGTGTGAATCTACCAAACTAAAATAAAAATGCTTTATCGCTCTACGCGGACTCAACTCCGAAGTGAACTTAGGCTTTTACACCGTAAAGTGTTGTCTAGAAGTTTGTCTTTGAGAATGTTATAGCAACCTCCGTAAATATTTGAAAAGGAATTTAAACTTGGCTTTCCGTAATGCAAATTAAAAAGTTTATGGCTGTGGCTGGCTGAAATGGGACTTCATTTTAATGGAGATTGTGATATAAAGGATTTATTTAAAATAGTATTCATACAAACAAATAAAATTGAAGTGTCTGTTTGTAACGTCAAAAAAAGCCTTTACTAAAACAAAACAAAAAAAATTGTCTGTCTCCCTGTTCGTTCCTAATCTCTGAAACGGCTCCGATTTTGACAGGACTTCCACTGACAGATAGCTCGTGTTATAAACGGTAACTTACGCGACTTTTTAATAAAATAATTATGGAAAAAAAAAACCCCCACAGAAAACCAACATTCATGCGGACGAAGTCGTGGACATAAGCTAGTGTATATTAGTAGATAAGCAAAGCCCTTTGGCTTTGCTTATCTATGTATTGTAACGTAATAGATCAGACTATCTTCCGACTTCTTGTAATGAAATAAGTATTAACATTTAAGCTCAATGCTAAATATTCATGAATATTTGTTGACTGCCTCTTTGGTCTAGTGGTCGCAAAGCGCGACTGCTGAGCATAAGGTCTTGGGTTCGATTGCCAATGATGGGGAAACTGTTATTGGATTTTTCTATCAGAAATATCTGAGTAGCAGCCACAGAGTCTGGATTTGTATCTGGTTGATGGCAAATAGGCTCGCCCCCTAATCCCATGTATTAGGGGGCGAGCCTATTGCCACTACGTTTACATAAACATAACTGGCGAAAAGTGGGAGTACTTATGGTTACATCTCTGCCTAACTCTTTCGGGATTACAAGCGTGATGTTTTGTATGATGTAATTTGATAGACCAACCTACCTCCCGACTTCTTGTAATAAAATACGTTTTAAAATTTAAGCTTAACGCTAAATATTCATATCGTAAGATAAACGACCAATCCGGCTTGTACATTTTAACGATAAAGCCTAACTTTTTATTGCTCCCTAAGACAAAATTATTAGATACGTTTAACTCCAAAAAAAAAATAAGTGTGAAAAGTTTAAAGATTAAAAACCACTGAGGAATTCAGGTTGATGTGCGAGCCTTGCTGAAGAAAATAATTTGTACTTTAGGTACAGTCAACATAAAAAATAGGTATGCAAGGTCGTCAGATATAATTGAAGTTTTCTTAGAAATCGATGGATGTTTTAAAATGTAATTTAATTTAAAAAGTAGAAAATAAACAGTTCATTAATTAAGTTAAGTTGTTTGTTAAGTAAAATTGCAACTATATCTGACGCCCCTGCATACCTATCTCTTTTGTTGACTGTACAGTACGTGTCGCAGGGTACGCGTTTCAATTATACAGGATAGAAGGGACATGATTATCGACCCCGCAGGGTTGAAATTTTTCGTCTCTTACTAAGTAATTATAAAACAAATCAATTATTCTAAACATTTATAATGTTTATGTATGTGTGTTTATATGTTTGTAAATGCACCCACGATACAGGAGAAATTCCCAGTGTGGGCCAACTTTTTTTTTTAATAATGACGAAATGAAAGGTAAAAGAATTTGATTTAATTTTAGTATTTAGATTTTGACCTGGTACTCCTGGTAGTTATTGTATTTTTGTATGCACAGCTGATTTTTTCTGGATGTCCATATTATTATACTGAGTTCACGGTGGCAGGTTGCGCTTCGATGACTGAGAGTGGGGTTAGTCGTAGTTAAGTTAAAAGTGTTTGTTTTACCGACCTAAAAATCCTATAACCAATTACCTAGAAATCAATAAAATACCCAAAGAGGATTTACATCAAATGTTATCCTATACAATTTTTAACTTTCATAAAAAGTTTGTATGTAAAACATAATAATAAACAAAAACTTTATCAACCAACGTCAAAACATTCTACATTATTATTGTTATAAATGTTTGATAAAGTTAATCAATATTTTTTTTTTCTCATTAAAAATAACTACGATCGAATTAATGACATACTATCGAAAAACCTTCTTTTGACCTTACAACGATTACAAAAACCTATATTTCCTGAATTAATTTACCCGACTCATTTAGAAATCTTAGATCTACTAACATCTCTAATGTTAAAATTTATTTTTATTTTTGTCAATATAAAACATCAAAGTGAAAATGTTTGAAAAAAATTAGAACACAGAGATTGCCGAAATGATTACTCGAGAATTTCCTAATAGTTATTTTGTCAAAAATATTCATGAATATTTTAAGTTTCTTTTGATAATTCTTTATTTCTTACGTCATACAATACCTATTTGTCATACATTATACAAGACATACATTTTAATAAAAATATTTGTATTTACGTACCAAAATCAATTAGTGTTGTTTTCTCAGATTATCTTCAGGTTATTTATAGTCCGTTTCATGTCTCGTGTCTTCAAACTTCAGTACCGAACATGCCTTATCTCAATTGTTTGTTCCTAATCTTTCTTCTGCAATTATTTTACTAGTTACTATAAAATTCGACACAACACAACACTAATTTCGCGCCAACAGACAACCATAAACAGAAAAAAACCATAGACAAAATCAATTTATTTTTTATTTCACTTTTTAATTTTCCACTGTCATTTTACACGAAAATAATAATTCGCGCGCTTTTCGATAAGTTCCAATGTAACCTCCCCCACAACCTTTCTCGCGCCAAATTGACGCGTTACTAAATAGACCGGCATAAATTCATTCAACTCCAGCTTCTACACATTCTGTCTTTGTCCGTCGTATGACTAAGTGTATATTGCTGTCGCCTTCTAACGCTTCCGCCTGATGAACCCTATTGAGCTCGTTAGTCATTAATTAATTCTGCATAAGAAAATTACTTTTAATTTAAACAGTGCACAGATGTGACCAATTTTGTTCAGTTACACAGCTTGGTAATATTAACTGTTTCAAAGTTTTTTTTCTTATTTTATGTGATTTATGGCTGTTTGTTGGAGTAATATTTTTATAGAACAATAAAGTATAGATAAAATTTTACATTTCTTTTAGATGGCCAGCAAAATTAAAGTAGGTGTAGAATCAGCCTTAGCTCCAACTTATTGCATTGCAATTAATTAATACATGACACCTAAATAGGTATGTACTTATAAATAAAATAGTTACAACAAAAAGTTTATGACTTATCGTTGCAAATAAAAATAATTCAATTAATAATAATTTTGTTAATAAACAAATTATTCTTTTTATTAACGTATAAGAAAATTCATAAAAAAGAATTGATTTTATTTTTCTTAAAATAAGCACTGGCCTGTTTAATTTTATGTACAAGTATCCAGTATGATTTTAATTACAAACATACTATGAAATATTTGTAAAGATACTTACAACAGAAGAATGGCTGAATCCTTGTTAGCACCGAGCCGCTACCTGCTGAAAGTCAAGTGCTACGAACGTGGGACAGACGGACGGACAGAACGACTCCACTTGAGCCGGTCGAGTGGCGCCAAGCAATACGGCTGTAATTATACAAATCCATCCTCTTCACTTGTACAAACTAAAATTAATTTTATAAAGTAGGAACTTAAGTATTTTTAGTAGATATATATGTTTTGTTACAGGTCTGGGAACTCTTTTGTTAAATCTATGCCTTTATTTTTTTTTTAGGTGGTAAAAATCATCAAATGACTCCTTCTGCCCTGGGTGGGGCGGAGGACTGTCAGACTTTTACTGACTAAAAAACCACCCTGTTCCTTCTGTTGCACTTTACGTTCCGGGGCCACGGTATCCTGTTAAACCTACGTTACATATTGGAAAACCTTAGATTACTTATTGGAAGATTACAACTCGGCTGTAAAGTTCAAATATTAATCTAAATGGTACCTACTCGTAATTCCGAATTTTAAATGAATGAATTATTAATCAGGCTGAAATAAGGCAGGCACTGAAATATTTCACTGAATTTTAAAATTATTTGTTGTTAGGTTACGCCCGCGATCGAATGTTGGTTATCACAGGTTTAATTTTTTTTTACAGGAACCCTGATTATTTTTCCAATAAAAGAAGCCTAAGTAAGTTACTCCATATAACATATCAAAGCTATTTATCTGCCAGTGATAGAAAAAGATAAAACAAAATAAAAAAATGTCCGTTAATTAAATGCCCTTTAAACAACATTCATAATTTATTTTGTAATAATCTATTACTTTGACATTACAACTTAACACTTCAATTTTATTTATTTGTACAGTAAGTATACCTACATTATTTTTTGTTATAAAGTTATACCTTTTACTTTATTTTTGTTTTCGTAAGCTGTAAAACGAAATTATGAATATTTTCATGATAGGTAGGTAATCGATCATATATCATATCTACAAAATATAAACTCAAAAACTTAAAGGTCATAAATTAACGCACCCGCACTCCATTATCGAGTACCCTCCTCCATAACACATGATGCACAAAGGCATTTTTATTGCAAAGATCTGTATCAATGCATAGAAACACACTTTCATGAATAAATCTCCATGCCAGTCACGCAGACGTATCTCACGGCTTTCCGATAAAGCTGGCACTAGAGCCACTGACTACATAAGCTGAGCTTAGGTGCCGCCTACCGCATTTATAAACGGGAAAACTAATAAGAAATCATGTGACAAAATTTGATAACGTTTTTCTTTTAACGTCTTCTTGTATTTTAATGTCAGTAATAGTGACCTTTGGCCGTTTTTTTCGTTCATGTTAAAATTTTCTCGAGCCGTCCTGGGTTCGGCTTAGGCAAAATTTGACAATCAGCTTGCCTAATTTTTACCTATATTTTTTTAATTTTCAGTAGTCAACAAGGAACCCACGAGTTCGCCAGAGTCTTCGAATTTCGCCATATCCGTCTGTATGTCTCTCTGTCCAACCGCGATTTAGCTCAGAGACTCTAGTCTGTACTAGTTCTGTTTTTGATCTTGAACATCGCAACTTTAGAGTGTATCAAAGACAGAATACCTGAGAATGCAAGCATTAATTGGGTCAATTGCACAACTGTATTAGGTAAATTAACTTAATCCTCGTCCGTCTCCTCAATAACTCCCAATCTTAATAAAGAGTTGTACGCACCCAAGTGAAAAAGTAAAGTAGAACCGTTAGCTCGTTTTCTACTCAGAAGTAGGGCTGCCATCCGTCCGGGATTACCTGGATTTGTCCTAAGACGGCGTCTCGGGGCCGTCCGTAAGGCGTAAGGGGTAATTAAACATATCTCAGGCGAATCCCAATCAATTGAAAAATAAGTAATAAATTAAAACAACATAAACACAACCGAACATCATCACGCCTGCAATCCCCGAAGGGTTAGGCAGAGGTGTACCTATTAGTAGGTATACCCTCACTCGATTCGCCAGTTATGTTTCGGTCCCATGTAATAGGGGGCGAACCTATTGCCATACCATTATGGCATTACCATTATTTACCATTTTGTAATCGTAATCCGCTTCTAAACTAACTCCTACGCTTCAAAACAGCCGATGACTGCCGACGCGCGAATGCCCAGACGTCCGAAAAAAATTCAATTTCACACAATGTCCAGAGTTTTTGAATGTTTGTCCGGCGTCGGCAATTGAAAAAACGGTGGCAGCCCTGATGAGGACCAATTTTATAAACAATAAAGCGGCAACCTTGATCATAATCAAACGGCCATTAAAATTAAACTCCGAGCTGGCAAACTTCACCTAAGACATTCCTTTAATTAGGACACCATCATCAATGAATTCATTATAAGTACCTACCTAATAGCAAGCAATTAACAATAATAGTGTAGCAGTGTTAGCTCTTAAATTCAAAGTTCCTCTACTACACATTATGCCAGTGACTCCCAAAGTTTACAAATTCGGAATTCACCTCACATGAAGAAAAAAAGGTATACTTAGTAAATGAAGTATGTACCTACCTACTGTTCAAATAGAAAAAAAAATTGTTACAACCAAACATTTTAATACTTAGCACAAGGAGTGATTATAGTGATTATTTCAATGAAAATGATGTATTTTGTTTTGTCATTGTCATGTAATTTTTCAAGACCCAACCTCTATTTAATATTCGCTCGCAACCTACCATGGGTCGCGCCTCACACCCAAAGTTTGAGAAATGCTGCACCATACAGTAGGTATACTCACAACATCCTCGGTTTAGGAATTGGCGCTCAATTCAATTTGTATTTCAATGCTATTCGTATTTCTATTTCAAAAGCGATGGATTCAGGGGCGTAGCTACCGCCGTATCTGCCGTATCAATTATACGGGGCCCCCGGCCTACGGGGGCCCCCAAGGTGCGTAAGCAAAAATTAATAAAAACTTCCCAAAGAAGTTTCTCGAAATTAAAATTGATAAAAAAATATTTAAGAACTTCTATGGGACAGGAACGCCTGTCAGACCTGTCACTATTTACCATAGAAGCAGAAACTTAAGAAAAACTAAAGTCATCATCAGCTATGAATGATTTAATTAACCAGTTTGCCGAAAAAAAGGCAAGGAGAGTTAATATTTAATTTGAATTGTTTTTAAAAATGTGACAGATTATGATGAATAAATATTTCTTTTAATTTTATGCAAATATTTTTTTCTTTTTTGAGAAATCTTTACCCTTCCTAAGGGCCCCCAAACAAATTTTTATACGGGGCCCCGCCAAGGTACGCTACGCTTCTGGATGGATTCTTAAGACGTTCGAGTTGGAGGTGTGTGACGTAAAACTTGCGAGGTTTATTTTATTTTATGAAATTTTCATTTGGTAACTGCATATTTGCTTAATAAAGTCTTCTATTCTACCGTGACTTAAAACTGGCCAATTTATTATATTGACTAGCCGCGATAATGCCGAAGTTAGGCACTAAAACTAGACACAAAAATTAAATCGTTTTAGTTACAAAGTCTAGTCAAATTTAGTCCAAACTTTTAGTAACGATCGCCATTTGATCTTAGTCTTTAACTGTCATAAATGCCTTTAATTTAGATAGGATTGTCGTTCAGATGAGATTGCAACTCGATTTTATTGAACATTGGGCTTCTGATTTACTAAACCACTCACCTTTATAAGCACAGAGTTGATTGGGGAATTGTTAAAATGCCGCTTTCCTTCCTCTTAGATATCTTCGGGTACCCACCTACGCTACGTATCGTTTTTACGACTTCAAGCAAAGGGGTGGTCCCGTACCCAGACCACACATCAACGCATTACTCACTTTTCCAAAGCTACATATACAAGTAATGGCCGGGTGCGGTACTGGTACCAGGCTTGCATAAAAAGTTAGGACAGTTACAAAGCGTGGCGGGCAAAGCTCACATGTGTCGGAACTTGTAATCGCGAGGGGCGAGCGCTTTGTTTATTTGTCGTCTATTTGTCCCACTCTCCACGTTTCCACAATCGTGTTACTGATATCGACACGTGTACAGCTTTTATGACTTTTATGGATGTAAAGAAACAAATTGTATACAGAATGTGATTGCTTGGTGGTCGTTATGGTACAGCATTGATATCTCTGAAATTTCAATAAAATCATTGATGAATTTGTAAATGGCGACATTCATCTGTTCAAAGAGGCATACCACTGCACTAGATTGTCAAATATACTAGAGAATGTCTCCGGAAAACAATCAATATCAAATAAATCTTAGAATATCATTTACCATGTAGGTAAGTTACCGTGAAAGTAAACATAAACGTTAAACTTAAAGTAATTTATGGTCCCATTAAATCTTAACTACCAATAACTGAACAACAAAATATCATGTCCTACGTAACTAATAGTAGCGAGATTTTACATCTTATTCACATTACACGTATACAGGGAGTGAACAATTTATCATTTCCACAGCATTTCCTAGTGCTGTGTAAGTTATTTTTATGCAAAAATATACTGCAAACAACGTTGTGGGGTGACATTGACGAATGAGTCCAACACGGCGGCTCAAATGGCGCCCGTCCACCGCTCCGCTCAATTTCCTATCCCACTCCATGGCGTGGCGGTTATTTAATCTAATTAACGCTATCCGGCGCGAAATAAAACTTTATATCAAAGAACTAAATGTTTACCGAAATAACCACATGAAGGAGTCATATGCATTTGATGTCGGCTTAAATAAGACTGTGGCTTGTCTGTGCGAATGTACCAATGGTGTATCCATGGTAATTATTTAGTTAAGTAGTTCTTTGTAGATTTATGGCCGATTCCTATACTGTACCTACCTAACCACCACTAGGTACCACTAGGAAAACCTGTGTAGGGATTTGCTGTACCCTTTCCCAGGCATTTGAAGGGTTAGCAAGATCTTGTTTATAGTTTTTGATCATTTGGAAGCAAGCATAGTTACGAAATCAAAATTCGTATTGCTCTGCATTGAGACTTATGGAAAGTAAGGGCTTTGCAGACCAGATCACAGAAAATATGGCTCTGAATCTCTGACTAGTAATAGGAGGGTCAATGAATGCATAAGTTCCAATTGTCCATTTGACCTAAAAGGTTGGACTATCTTAAACAAGACAGTCGATTCTTGGAACCTTAGAACTGATAAGTTGCTTAGAATTTATGTTCTACGTAGTAAATATCGAATTATCAAACTTAATTTAATTTAAGTGGTCATTACAGATCTCATAACTGTCACTCAATATTATGGGGAAAATTAGAGTTTGGGACAGAGTCGAAGATACGAAGGCTTATCAGTAACTGGTGCTTATAAAAAACCTAGTTATGCTGATAAAAATGAAACAAGAAGCATCCAAGAAATAAGAATAAGAATAGTGTCATTAAAGTAATAGAAGCGGCAACAATTATGCGTCGGGCTGGTCGGTAAATCGGTCGAACCACGACCGATGCGACTGTTTTTTAGTGTTCCACAACTACCAGTGGCCAAAAACTGAACCCTTCCCACTTCCTTTTTCTTGACCGCACCCGTACGAAGCCAGGTCGTTAGTTAGTACATTTTCAAATTGTAATAAGAAAATAACGCCGAAACCACATAGATTTCAACAACTCCACATTTAGAAATGACGCAATCGAAAATTCTCTTTTACAAAAAATCTAAAGGTGGTCCAAGCGCGGTGATACTTCATAGAAGCGAGTGGATCCGGCTAGAGAAACAGGCGAGCGCTCCAGAAGAACCTTCGCAACAGGGAAATGAATACTTAAAAGCTTTGATTGAGAAGTCGCAGGGATGGATGAAAAATTGGCCGGATACTGTACAAGTATGTTGTTAACAATACTATTGAACGTTTATCTATCTTTTTATTCATTCATCATCATTTATCTTTTTTAACTGCTGTCCTATCGGAAATCTGAAGGGAAGGCCTATGTTCAGCAGTGGACCTCCTACGGGTGTTATGATGATGATGATAAAAGAGATTTTTATTTGATTGTTAAAACGCGATAATCTCTCAAACTTTTAGTCGGATTGGATAAATTATATTTTGTACTTATATGATAGCCAGTTTTGTGAGTATAGATTATATAACATAGCTGAATACAAGGTCCAACAAAACAATTTGCCAAAATTTTAATATTTAGTATCTTTACTTTACATAGATATGCTAAGAAGATGAACTTCATGCTACGACCCACAGGAGTAGAGAAATAGCTAATGTTAAAACAGTTAAAACCACGCGAACGAAATCGTAGGGAGTAGTAATATTCCGTTGAGGCTAATTCCGGGAAAGTGAAGTAGGTATTTTGCCGATGTCAGTAATAATAAATCGATACAAATGGTCGTCATTAACTTCAGCAACTGATTAAAAATACATTAAGCAACGCAACACCAACCCGCACATTTGCACTAGAATTCTCGCGTCGGTTTATCTTCCATTTAGTCCACCCCATATATTCCACCCTTGTGTGTCGTTTTTAATAAGGTACCTAATTCTCGACAGACGATGAATTTTGGACAAAATGCCAACCATAGCAGCCTATATTGCCAGCCTTTTATAATAAACTAGCATCCGCCCGTGACTGCGTCCACGTGGAAATCGGTAATAGTTTAGCTTTCTACCAGTGACAGAACTTTTATATTCAGAAAAATACTTCCAGAAAATACCTCTTTCATCATCTGCCTAGCCTTTTTCCAACTATGTTAGGGTCGGCTTCCAGTTTAACCGGATGCAGTTGAATACCAGTATTTTTATTACAGAAATTACCATTTACAAACAAAAATAAAGAAATACCTCTTAACGATATTTGTATAGATATAACCCTTAACCCTAACTCACTTTGTATAAAAATCAGGGGTGTGTAGCGCTGAAAGAAAAGCAAAAAGGAAAACAACGCGCAGAACAAATTGCTGAGGTCAAAGCGTTCTCAATCAAGAAAGTTAAAAAAAGCAACGAAGAAGTCATACGAAAGGCGAAACAAAAGATCTTTGATACAAGCTGTTACGGCACAAAACTTATAAGGTACAAACAATATTGTCAACGGATTATTAATAATTTAAAATTACAAAGTATGTACATACTTTGTAATTGTATTATAGTTTTGTGATAAACTTAATGACAATAACTAAACTAACTATGTAATTAATTAACGGTTTTGACAGAGATCACTAATCCGGGAAGAGGTTGTGAATAAAACTGTATCTGTAGCTATTAGCTTCCCCCTATTAACATACGGCATAATTCGGGATAAACCAAAGTAAAACTATAGTAAAACTTTTCTTACTGAGAATCTTTCTGAAAGCATTTAAAATAGAAATCATTCACAATATCAATTAACCCGAAACTATTTGCAGCGCTCTTCTTGAATCAAAAACATTAGAAGAAAGAGATGCACAAATAGAATTTTCAAAACAAATAAAAGAGAAAGAAGCTGAACTAAAACGAAAGAAGCCAAAGACAGTAACGTTTTGTACTTTCGATTTGGACAAAAATGAAAACGCTATGGAGGACCAACAGAAATGTAAAATGATACAAAACGCGAAAGAGAATAAAGAAATGTAAGAATGCAGGTTTTTTTTATACTATAACGCAGATAAACCAACCTATATATCTAAATGTTTTTATTTAAGAATTACTCCTAGGTCTCTCGGTATACCTAATGTTGAATGACCTGGAGAAATCTGTAAACATCATCAACGGTTATCCAAATATTTGTATTGTCTTACTTTTAAGGTATGAGAAGAAAAAAGAAGATAAAATGAAAGCAAAGGAGCAAGAAGTACTAGCAGAACTTACTGACACGCAGCTGATGAAGTATCTTCTCAAGCGTGAACAGGAGGCTCAGGTAAGGCTTCTTCAGCCCATAGCCCTAACTACCTTCGTAAATAAGAGGTTATTCTCAAGGTTTTTATGGACTAGTCAGTTATTTACTTGTTCCAGCCCCTACGCTAGCTGATTTTATTGGGCAGCTAAGGCAAGTCAGCCAGCAATAAGGGCTTTTTTTTTTTTTTTTACCGATGGGAAATCATCAAATGACTTCCCCCGCCCTGGGCGGGGCGGGAGGGAGTGTCAGACTTTTACTGACTAAAACCCATCCATGTTCCTTCTTGTGCCCTTTGCGTTCCGGGGGCGCGGTATCTCTTTCGAACAACCCGCAGCCCCGGCAGGCATCGGCCCTTAGTGGCCCCTTCAATTGTTTGCTGACATCTCTTTGAGGCGCGCGTGGAACACGAACGCGCCGTCGACACGGTAGCAATAAGGGCTAAGGTCTGTTTCCCGTTACATCTTGGGTGCTCTCTATAAAGACGCTCCCTCATTTCGCATTCCCTTGTAATGTAACAATCCAAAATTCGAACTTGAGCATAACGTTACAAATCTCGAATCGATCGACTATAGAACGAAGCCTGTATTGAGGAGCTCGTGGCTAAGTAATAACAGCCGCATGGGTCGATCCGTCAGGTTAAACTACGCTTGCCGGGGTTGGTCCGTGGATGGGTGACCATCTTTACACACCGAGACTCCTCCGTGCCTCAGAAAGCACGTTAAGCCGTTGGTCCCGGCTGTCATATGTGGATCTTTGACAGTCGTTACGGGTCGTCAGAAGCCCGAAAATCTGACAACTAGTCTCACCAAGGGGTATCGTATTACCCAGTTATTGGGTTGTGGAGGTCAGATAGGCAGTCGCTCCATGTAAAATTCTGGTATTCAGCTGCACCCGGTTAGACTAGAAGCCGACCCCAACATAGTTGGGAAAAGGCTAGGCAGATGATGATGAGAACGAAGCCTGTATATAAAATCCATAATTCGATTTTGAACTTTACATTACTACACTGCCTCATTGACAGACCAGCTTTCGTTTTAGTATAACAATTCGTTTCGATTTTGAGGTCGAATCTGAACTGTCACATTGAGTAGGTACCTTTATAGGAAATTTTATTTCGGTAACATACTATACTATCGATACGTCCCCAAGGACAATATAAAACAATTGGAAAAGCAAGCTATTGAACAATATGCGGCTGCAAACAAAAAGACAAAAGAAGAAAAAGCTAAACGGAAAGCGGAGTACTACGATAAAATAGAAACTTGCCGGAAATATCAAGAAAAACTGTATTGTAACATGAGAAAAGTACATCAGCGGGTAAGGTAGTAGATTGTCAACAACATGAACGATAATGTAAGTAAACCTTCGAACGATTATAGGTCTTCTTCTTCTTATCGTGTGGGTAGTAAGGTCTTACCCTACACACCCTAGTGTCAGAGTTTCTAAACCGCCTCAAGGGCCTCTGACATGGTTTGAGTGGAACAGTAAGTCCAGGTTTCCTCACGATGTTTTCCTTCACCGATGCCAGTGATGTCCAAGATAAACTTAAGAAAGTACATATGAGTTTAAAAATTCACATTGGTACTTGCCCGGATTTGAACCTACAACCTCATGCATGAGAGGCGGGCGCCTAAACCACTGGGCCATCACGACTTTTACGATTATAGGTAACTAATGGGCATTAGCAGAATGTGAATCGGGCAAAATTATCATTGCGGCACCTAGTTTAAATTCCACATTAATATAAGTAATAAGTAGCCCGTCTTGTCCCACTGCTGGGAACGGAGGGGGAGGGAGGCCATTGCTCCTCTCTCCTTTCCGGTCAACGGTCTCTGTTTTCTGCTACGTCTTGCCAATCCTCAAGGAAACCGTCCCACCATCTTCGTGGTCAGCCGCGGCACCGACTTGCCAATACATGGCACCATTTTGGATTCTACGGTATTAGGTCATTCGGCATGCGGCTGACACGTCCATAACATATTAAATGAACCATAAATATTATTAATCGTATGAAAAAATAAAAATCTATATTTTTTTTTTTTCGTTTTTGTTAGATTTACAAAGAAAGCCAAAACTCGGCAGTTGCCAAAACGTTTGGAACAGTTAAAAAATGTCAAGAAGAGGAACAGAAACGGTTTGAAGATTTTATCGAAAAAGGTAGAAAGAAAGGAGAAGAAAGGTAAGTAAACGTCTAACAGACCGTTCCCATTCGGGCGCTTCTTGCAAAAATAATCAAGCGTTCAAATATAATCTAGAAATATTTTTTTGACTATATGTCTTGGCTTACTGTTAGTCAGTTCCCGTCAAATAACTTGTTTTGAAAATAAGATAACTAAAATAAAATCTACAATATTTAAAAGCCGGCCAAGTGCGAAGGCAAACTCGCACACGAAGGGTTCCGTACCACCGTGTATAAAATAAAAATAAAAAAAACAAGTTTCTTAATTAATTAGCGTAATACTAGTTAAATGGGAAATTCAATAACACTTTCTCGACCTGGGAATTGATCCAAGACACCATACATATAAAAAATATTAAAATAACAAGTTATTTGAATACTTGCTGAAACTCACTAATTTACTTACTAATCTTACTTTTTTTAGAGCTATTAAAAGGGAGCTGAGAGCTAAAGAGAAAATAATACAAGATCGTAATAAGAAAATGTCGATAGCAGAGATCAATAAATTGATGGCTGAATACGTGAATCAGAGAGAATGCAACAACAAATGCTTCTGTGACCGACAATGCATTATTACTAAATCTGAAAAACCACTTTCGAAGAAAGAAGAAGCTGAAATTGAGCCTGAATTTCAAGGTAAGTATCTCAAAGCGAAGTAGCGGACAGGGAAGACTGGAAAAATTGACGCACCTTATAAAGCCACCACTAGTACTTAGGGTCAGCTCAAACCGAGACGGAACAGCGGAGCGACTCGTGCGCACACTTTTTGACACAACCACACAAAAGCGTGTCGATGTTCGAGTCATGCATATGTATACCTGAATGTGTAGTGACTAAGTTTGGTATTGTGTTAAGTTAATTCCTCAAGTCCCACGTAAATAAGACACAACTGATTTTCCATTGTTCTGACTTACCGGTAAGACAGCCGGTGTGCTCGCAGCGTCATGTAGCTTCTTTAGTTGCGGCGTCAAAAATTACGCTGCACAACTTTCGTCTGTTCTAAGAGAGCGTTTCATGAAAATATAAACATTAAACACATATTCATAAGGTCCATCATATAAAACGCTACCTTAACTTAGCAAAGCAGTCAAAATGCGGTCCGCAAAATCATGCACTCGCAAATCATCTTCAACAGATAAATGTCTTCCGTACTTCGGTCCGTGCAACAAGTTGTTATCAAGACTGAAACGTCGCGAGAAAGAGCCGCCGCCGTGGACCGATGGCAAAGAAACCAACGTGCTGTTCATGAGGAGCGCAGAGCAAACGCTGCGAGAGTGCAAGTACAAGATCCCCGTGTTGAAAGTTGTTAATGTTGGTATCTTATATGTATATATTTTTTATTAGCAAACCATCCCGACTTCACACGGCCATTTGGGTAGATTAAAAAAAAAATATGTTTCATAAAATCCTTGTACAGGAATCTAAGAAAACAAAAAAAAAAGAATCAGCAAAATCTGTCGAGCCATTCTCCAATTTTGCGATTAACAACACATTTAGCTATTATTTTTTATTTATAAGAAGAAGATAGATTATAACAAATGTAAACAAAATTATTGACTATTCGTTTTTTCCCACAATCGGAACCCGAATTGTCTAGTAATCTGATGTCAAGGTCCATTTGTACGATTGATATACAAAATCACTAAAGACATTTATGTTTTCGGAAATAATTTATTAGAGTCTAGGGAGTACCGGCGCGCTGTAAGTGCTTACTTTATTGACTTAATAGTTTTCCATCGTAACAAAAACATTGACCAATAAAAAATACAGCTGTTTAATATCTTTAAATAATGACATACAACACATTTTAATCCTGGGGGCTCTGGTATTGATTCTATTGATCTGTATTGATCATGTATTGATTTTATGGTATTTTTTGTTAGGATGTCCCTTTTATATACTTCGTAGGTTTATAAAATTATATTCAAAGTGTGTTTATAGTCATCATCATGAAGATGAAGTCCATCTTGTCGGAAGTCAGCATCAGTACTAATTCTTAAATGCATATTACAGGAATACAGAAAACAGAACGGATTGGATGAAACTACCCTACCTTTGGCCAATTGTAACCAAAGAACAATTAACAACAACAAAAAAGAATGATATAGAAATAAAAAACCATTTCGACAATCATTATACTACGTTTTATTTTATACTACAAACATTACTATTTACAAATATCTGTCCTTACATTCATGTTACAAGCTGTTTCATTTCTTCAATCCATTTCTAATGAGTACAGAGAATAATTTAATATAATTATGGAAAATTGTTATACTTCTTGAAACACTGTTACGCTTATCTATTAAATAACAAAATAAATAGCTACAAATCACAATGTACATGCGTAGTCGAAAGCCTTCTTACCAATAACCCTTTGACCGCCACATCAAAAATCTGTGTCACCAAGCCACAATTCCTTTAAAAAGGTATATTTATTTTGTACTGTAAAAGTGTTATTTTCGACGTGCCATGTCTTCGTGAGCAGTTTCAATTTGATGTCCATGGACATTCGTGGCGATCAAAAGGTTAATGATATTGTTGAGGAACAGAGAAAACGCGGACACTCGACCACGCAGCAGCATTTCTGTAGTATTTCCTTCGTAAAAATGATTGCAGAAAGGCAAAATATAAATTTTATAATTACCCTAAAAACAACTTTGAACGCTTGAGTTTTCTGCACCAACATCCGTACAAAATGTAAAGTTTATTTCCACAAACTGTACCAATACCAAAAAACGAAGTTAGTAAACAAAACTCAAGCGCAAAAAGCTGGGAATATAAATCTTAAATAAAATTGTACAACACACAAAATCCCTGTAAACTCAAAAAAACATAAAATACGTATTTTTTATATGAATAAGGTGATTACCGGAAGTATACAGAGGCGATATTACCCCCTTTTATTAAAAAAGTTTTTATTCAAGGATTCGTGTGTCATACTCCTAGGTTGTCTGTGGTCTAGTACTTGGACTGCTTCTGCTTGAGGACCGCCTGTACACACTTGGCCATGGTGGGCGACGCGCGGCTGATCGTGTCGGTCATAAAGAAGTCTTCTAATTGCTTCAGCTGCACATCTACCTTGCCTGATACTGGCTTCTGAAGACTCTGCGAATTTAATTATTATATTAAAATTATCACTAAAATAAAAATAAAATGCCGCTTCTTCCGTCGACGTCACGGTTGTGGTTTCGAAACCGAGTACCAATGTGGCTTTGTAAAAGTTACACTAACTTTATCTTGGACATCATTGTAAAACATAATAAACCAATTAAAAATATATTATTAAAAACAAGCTTTAATTTAAAATTATTACAATATTGAGTACTGGACAGTGCATTGTCATCAGAACTAAAGGTGAATGCAAAATTTCAGCTCAATCGGATACCAACATATGGTCGAAACATGGTTTGCCAATTTTGAAAGGACAACTTACTTACATAAATACATATGAACAGTGCAAGCTAAATAAAAGCTTGTAAAAAATAACTTTATTTACACAGATAATTCACCACAAGCAAGCGCGATGATTAATAATCATGCCTTCTCTGTATAAGAAGAGGCCTTTGCCATGCTGTGGGACAATAATAGGCTGGTATTATTATTCGAAACCAGTAACCACCATAATTATTAACGTAAAAACGTCGTACCTGTGCAAGAGACCTGGCTTGCGCGAAGTAGTTGTTGTCCTGCACATCCCCGTACGTCACCAGCGCCGGACTGATCTGGCTGAGACGGTCGCGGACCTCGTCTAACGTGTCGTACGGCAGACGATGGCCGACTACCTCTGATATAGCTCTGTGGACACGAACATATTCATTTAGTAATAAGACATACAAATGCCACTTTGCACGCTGCCTCGTTGGTCTAGTGGTCCCAAGCGCGACTGCTGTGCATGAGGTCTCGGGTTCGATTCCCAGGTCGGGCAAAGTGTTATTGGGTTTTTCCATCAGGAATTTCTCAGTAGCAGTCTGGATTTGTGCCCGGTTGATGGCAATAGGCTCGCCCCCTATTACATGGGACTAAAAACATAACTGGCGAAATGTGGGTGTACTAATGGGTACACCTCTGCCTGACCCTTCGGGGATTACAGGCGTGATGTTATGTTATGTACATACAAATTCGTTGAAATGTCGCTTTCAACTTTTTTTAAATGAAATGTTGCCTTTCTCTAGGAGTTTCTTTTGCATCGTGAGTGAGTTTAGAAAAATATAAACTCACATACGCAAACAGTCAGACCTGGAACAACTATCCGTAGGCCATGTTTCGTGCGAGAATCGAACCCGCGACACACAGTGTAGCAGCAAATCGCTCAGCCACTGTACTGTACCAATCATGTCGTCACTTTCTACGTCTCGTTTAATTATCATACAACCTTATAACTGAGCTGCCAATAAAGGTGTAAAAGTGAATTTATCTTTTTTTTTTGTTTTTACCCCCGACGTAAAAACGACGATTTGTTATAAGTTTGACGTGTCTGTATGTGTGTCTGTGGCAACGTAGCTCCCGAACGGATGAACCGATTTTGATTTTGTTTAAAAGGTGAATTCGTCGGGAGTGTTGGTCGGGAGCTATGTTTGATGAGAATCGGACGGAAATGGCCGCCGTCGGGTTTTTTAAAATTATAAATTTAATTTTAACCGTCATTGTGTTTTTTGTAACAGTTGTTCTGTATGGTATTTGAGTATTACGAACAATCTATCGTTACAGCTACTACTAACTATCTGTCTGAAATAGACATTTTATGATTACTGACCTAATAATCTTCCAGTCCTCCCTCGCCTTCCCGGGCGGCGTGACGGCCACGAGCGTCTGCTGCGCGCGCCCCTCCGCGTTCACGTAGGTGGCGCGCTTCTCCGTGTAGGCGGCGCCCGGCAGCACTATGTCCGCCATTGCTGCTCCCACGTCGCCGTGGTGACCTGCACGACCACAAATATTTAAAATTTAGTATTACCAGATAAAAAAAACAGCAACATACTTATACTAGGAAATTTTAATATAAGCTGCAGTAAAACTGTGCACAGATAAATTTTGTCTGTTGAAAATTTTGTTGTTTGTTAAACACTTTTTCTTGGTGCATACTTTTAGGCCATCAGCATCTGAATTATATAGACAAGTGCAATTAGCTTTTTGTTCCGGAACAAAGATTATAGTGGACGAACTTGCATAATATTCTTTTAAGTCGTCAGCGACGAATTTTTTGTTCTTTATGAACATAACAATAAAAGTCTCATCAATATTTGTCCACTATACATTTCCATCCACATAGCGAGGTTTTTTTGGTCAAAATAAAATCCCTGCACCTCACTCTATAGCATTTCCATTATTATTATCCAGTAATAAACTACCCTACCTTGGTAGATGACGGTGGCTCCTTTAGGCAGCTGGTCACGTGTCACGACCCCGCTGTCGGCCCCCAGCAGGAACACGACCTGCGGGCCCGCCTGCAGCACCTTGCCCACGCCGGGCTGGTAGCCGATGTCCAGCGCGGCCACCTGGGATGCCGTGCGCTGTAGCACGTTCAACACCTGGAAGAATAATAATAAATAGTGTAGGTAACCGATAATAAATAGATATAGCTACTTATCGATCGTATCCTATATCGTCCAGATGACCAAACTAAAAAAAAAATATATTAAAATACACATAAATATACTTTATTGTGCAACAAAATCATGACTCAGTTTTAAATACTAGCTGCTCGCGACTTTGTGCCTGGTTTTCTTTCAAACAACCCACCAAAGTTTGGCCAGGTTTAGAAATGAATCATAAAACATATAAACATTTAATGTTATTTACTCGTATATATTGATTATTTTATTATTAGATTTCTATGATCTGATTGTAAGGCAATATATGGATATCAGACACACATTTCACCCACCCTACCACTCAACGTACCTTCCAGCTCTTATCCTGCAGCTTGTCCTGCAGCCGCAGAGCTAACTCCTGCGTGTACGCAAGTATGGCGGCGCCCTCTGGTGTCTTCAGCTGGTCAGCTCCTAAGATGACCACGGGACGCTGGGCCGCTTCCAGGCGCTTCATGACCTCGTGTGATGATGAACCGGTAGCCAGGTCTTTCACTGCGGATGCTGAGTCGCCTACGTGCTGCGACAAAATACTAGCATATAGAACTTATATGAACGATATCTCATTGCAGAGGTCTAATATAAAATCCAAGTATTCACTTGCTTCAATAGGGTCAGCTCAAACAGAGCAGAAATATGATCGAATTTCATAGATTAATTAGTAATAAACTATAAAATCAATAAAGTAGAGTTGAAGATTGCATAGCATGCTAAATAATAGTTATTCATATGCCGCGCGGAATTACATCGTATATATTTCGCATGAAATTTTCAACTCGTAATTCTTAAGTTTTTAGTTCATGATAATTTGATAGGAATAAATAGGAATTTCAATTACAAAAGAAATAATTTACTCCTGACCGAATTTACGTCACAGCGTCCAATCTCATTACAAGACAAGCCAATTGCGCAGTAAAATATAACAGTGCATAAGTGTGTGTTACTTACCATGTACTCATAAGTGAGATCTACTTTGGGTCCAATGAGCGCCACATCCGTGTCTTTATGTATGAAGGCCTTGCGTATGCGCGCGTTCAGTAGCGGCGCCTCGAAACGAGTGTTAGTGCCGATTAGAAGCACGAAGTCGGCGTCCTCCACATCTAAAGAAATGTTTTTTATATTTAATTCATATTATAGAACTAGAGACGTTTTTAAACTTAAAAATTAAAGGTACGACTCACTGGCGATCTTGGTGTTGCAGAGGTATGAGGAGCGCAGGTCGATGCCGGCGCCATCTAGCGGGAAGTACTGCTCGGTGCACGTGTTCTCGGAGCCCAGCCTGTTCACCAGGTCTTTGAGAGCTATCAGGGACTCCGCGTCGGCTAGGTCACCAGCTACAGCTAAGAGCTTGAAGTGAAGAGAACATTAAGGAATCTGACAGTAGTATAATCTGACAGAAATAGTAAAATTTATTAGAATTTGAAATGTTATGAAGATCTACATTCGCGATAAAATGTTCGCTATTTAAGAATGTTTGCAAAACAATTTCGTGAAGTCAATGTTAACGATTAGAAGCTCCTTCCAAGCTGTTTTTCCTTTTCTTTTTCTCCTACCAAGCTCCGAAACTAATAATTATGGAGCCGAGCCATAGTACCGGCATTTCTTTGTAACAATTAGCATATTAAAACTATTTATGAATTATACAGTTCCCTCTTTTCGAATTATACGCACCCAAAACTATGTGCATTTATCTATAGGTGCATACATACGGCACATAACAATACAAGGGTCGTGGGGGTACTTATTTAAAGTTTAGTAAGTCGTGTGAATGTGTTACCTTGTTGGGCGGGCAGTCCCGCAGAGCGCGCGCGGCTGCGACCAGCGCGTCCTGCCATTCAACGGGCGTGAGGTTCCCGCGGCTGTCCGTCATCAGCGGCGTCACCAGGCGCTGGCGCTTCAGCCCGTCGCACGCGAAGCGAGACTTGTCCGACAACCATTCTTCGTTGATCTCCTACGGTGATAAGATTTAGGAATTGTCGAGGGTTAACTCTGCAATTATGCAGAGTTGTTGCAAGTTTTTGTATTACCAGAATCGTCAAATGTTTTTATAATGAAGGAAATATTTGACATTGCATTAAATTATGTTCCTCAACTTTTTTTCTAACGAATAAACGTCATAGAACAACTCATGTTGATACATTCATCTCCTGCACCCTATCATCTTCTATCATCAAAGCCGCCTTTAAAAAAGGAGATTTTTTAAGATTTTTTCCAGCATTCTACACAAATACACACAACGAGTACGCAAATCTTACCTCATTGGTTCTCGGGAGAATACGCAACACTTCATTCGTGCGTGTAGCTACCACAATGTTGCTACCTAAGGGATCTAGGACATCTACAGAGTCAATCTGAAACAAAACAAAACATAGTAGCCTATTACTGTCACACTGGTAAGTAAAGACCTCTTCTCATACAGAGAAGCTGGTGTAATTACAGGCATTAAAACATTTTAGCGTTGTCTCTAAAACTAAAATATATCTGCGAGGTTTCTGATGTTGCAAATCTGTACAGACAAATAGTATAACAAATAAAAAAACAAACTATTCTGTGATAAGGCTGGAATTCATGTTCTGTAAATACTATTTTTAATTTCTTGTACCTACACACAATTAATATTACTTATTTTATAATCTTGTAATATTTAACTGTAGGTAATTCATTACTATTGCTAAAAATAGTCTTCGGTATGTAATGATTTTCCTGACAAGTTAAAGTTATAAAATATATGCGCGTTTTTCGTCGGTTGGAAAGTCATAAAATACAGCTTACCCTCCTGGTCTCCCAGGGTCGTGCAGCAAAGCTGTAAGGCTTGGAGGTGAGTGCGCCCACGGGACACAGGTCAATGATGTTGCCGGACAGCTCAGACAAGAACATCTTCTCCACGTATGTTCCAACCTGGAGAAAAGGCAGAAAATAACAACAAAACCCTGCAAAGATCCACAGCTGTGCAAGATCATAAAATGGAAATGGATGGTTGCATAGTTCTGATGAAGCTGTAAAGCAACAAAAAAAAAGTGATGTTATAAAAGTTCCGATTTTTCGTTTTGAGGTAAGGAACCCTAAAAACATATGGGTCACCTTCTTCAATTTTTTCAGACTATAATATAAAATAAAACAACAACAACAAAAGTGAATACTTAACGTCACATTAGCATGTCGGTGACGCGAGCCCATAACTTTAACCTAGGGGTTAAAGTTCAAACATCGCTTAATTCGACTAAACAAGTTTTCACTTTAATAATAATAAAGTGAATAAATCCCGAACCTGCATGTCAGATCCTCTGCCAGTTGTACCAAAGTCATCGACACCAGCCACCTCAGACGCGAACCGGATGCATCGCGTGCAGTGGATGCAACGGGTCATGATGGTCTTGATCAAGGGACCCACATCTTTGTCCTCAACGGCACTGTTTTCAGGACACAGTATAATGATGAGTACCTTCATAGTTCTTTGAAAAATGCGTATTTTTCGTATATTCATGAAATCCAATCATCACTCAACGTGCGTTGCGTCACAAACTGTCGCACAGGTCGCAATCAGTTGGACAGACAGTTATGTTATGTTTTGTAAACATGTAACATTTTCTAAGTGGAATATTACATTTTGCCTTTCAAAGTTAAGAATTTTGAAAGGCAAAAATCAACTAATTTCAATACAGTAAACACTAAAGAAATGAAATTTTGTCGAGATTTGCACACAGAACAAATCTTTGAATGGCCTACACATAGTTGTTCCGGGTCTGGCTGTTTGTGTATGTGAGTTTATATATTATGTTTGTAAACAGACCCAAGATTATGGGACAAATTTCTAGCGTAAGAAAATGTATGTTACATTTATTTAAAAAAAAAGTGTTTACTCACCGCTTGCCAGAGAAATGAATATCAGTAAACCGACTCCTGTCTGAACCAAAAGCCATGGACTGATCTTGCAAGTCACATTCACCACCCTGGTCACAGATAGGGCAATCTAGAGGATGGTTGACCAGGAGGAACTCCATCACACCCTCACGGGCTTTCCTGGTCAGATCCGAGTTGGTCTTGATCCTCATTCCTTTCATTACGGGCATGGCACAGGCAGCAGCAGGCTTGGGAGACTTCTCTACTTCCACCAGACACATGCGGCAGTTACCGGCGACAGCAAGACGTTCATGGTAGCAGAAACGGGGGATCTCTACTCCTACTTGGGCTGCTGCCTGATATACAAAAATTTTTCTTCTTTATTGTAGAATTATTATTTCAAATACTATAACCTAACTTATCTTATAATTTTAAGAAAATAAATGAGGTAATGACACAAGATGTGACATCTAATTCAATGTACATAGATCTGAGTACCTCAATGTAGAACTAGCAATTCTTCATTTTTTAGATACTTTGGCCACATTATATACGGCATAGCATAGAGCCGTAATTTGCCAAAAAAATAAGAAATTTGAGTTTTTAGGGATATTTTGAGGGATATTTTGAAGGATCCCAAAAATTTTTTAATTGATATTCATAAGTTATTGAATGTATCCTGATGATGATATCAGACAGGCTTGTCTAACTAAACATACCATTAAACTATAAAAAATCTAGACATGCAGTAGTGTATCAAGAGCAAGGTTAATATTTTCTATTTCTACAGAGTGATTTTTGAACCAAAGTCAGACTTGATAGGAAAATCAATAAGAGATAAAAATTGAAATGTTAAAAATCACTTTTAACATCTTGTTTTAGATGGATGCATAGCAGTAAGATAGATGTTGGGGCACTGCACTTATTGCAACCACTTCTACTGCTTCTCAGATTCAGATACAGATTAATTTCTCTCAAAAATACCTACTTGAATGTAGTTTTAACTTTTCTGGATGTAAGACATATTCCAATCTATAATCTGTAAGCAGTATTTAGCAATAACTTACTTGTAAGATAGTGGTGCCAGGCAAAACATGAACTGGTTTGTCGTCAATGAAGACTTCGATTTTGTCTGGGGGAGGTTGCACTTGTGCGGCGTAAGAGCGAGCCGCCAGCGGTGCAGCACGCACCGGCGAGCTCAGCGTTAGCGCCCTGGATAGAGGCTGGCGCAGCATTTTCTGCAGCAAACACCAATACGTTTACAACGAATGTCGCGCTAATTGTGTAATATTTCACGGATGTTAACACTCGGTATCTGTTTTACTAGTATCTCAGTATCCGCAGGACAGTACTACGACGTGTAAACCCTTTTAAAACACCCCAAATACAAGCAATTACTCTGTTATTATTACATAAGAATCAATACCTAACCTAAATAAATATTATGAAAAGTAAAGATTTTTCTGCTCTATTAAGAATAAAATCACAATGATAAAATACATAAAAATAATTACTTATTTGAATTTACGTCGTATTTTCGTTAAATTCGTACCTAAAAATATGTTTCGAAAATCTTTAGATAAGTGACAGATACAAGAACTGTCACACACTTCTGTCAATTCTGTCATCAGTGTCACCACTAACTGTCAAATATCAGTGAAGTCAGAGACAGTCTCCCGGATTACGGTTTTGTTTTCATAGAAATTAGTCGATTATAAACCGGTTTTTCCTAAGAAATATCAATGACGGCACTAGACCATTCATCCAATTCGTTCAGCGACTGTCGGCTATTCAACATTTTTGACATTTTTCTTTCTTTCCTTCTCGCTCACATTGTGCCGGGGCGTGTGGTTGTTGCTTGAAAAGAATAAGTTTTTGTACAAAAATGGCAATAGGAGACGTAAAAACCGCACAAGGCCTGAACGAACTGAACAGCTTTTTAGCTGATAAGAGCTATGTGTTAGGGTAAGTTGGTTTACATGTTAAAATTTAGATCCACGTCGGCCTGACACAGATTGTAAGATTCTTATTATAACCTCAAATACAAACTGTTTTACGAATTTAAAAACCAGTATTCAGGAACTTGTTATTTTTAATTTCTTCAACGTTGTTTTGATCCAAGCGACTTGATCTTTGCCACCAGCTGTTTAGTTAATAAGTCGCCATTATCATCCATTATCTTGGTTATTTTTAGTTACACACCATCTCAAGCCGATGTTCAAGTATTTGAACAAGTGGGCAAGGCCCCGAGCGCAAACCTAGCCCACGCTCTGCGGTGGTACAACCAGATCGCCTCATACACTGCCGACGAGCGCAAGTCATGGGCAGCTGGGGCCAGCCCCCTGAGTGCTGGCGGCAAGACCACCACAGCACCCGCCCCCGCCGCGAAGGCCGACGACGACGACGATGATGTCGACCTATTCGGCTCTGGTGACGAGGAAGAGGTCAGTTACCTTTCACATTTACAGTAGGTAGGTAGTAGTAGGTACCTAATAAGTATGACATTCATCATCATCATATAAGTCATACGACGTCTACTGCTAGACATAGGCCTCACCTAAAGATAGCCACAATGACTGGTCCTATCCTGCCTGCATATACTATTGTCTTTAACCCATAGATTACGGGAAAACACACACATTGTGTTTCAACTAAACAATGCAAGTGCTGCGCGCACACAAACTTGTGTGTTTTTCTACGGCGAACACACGAACAGCGGTAGCTAGCCGCACGCGTTTGGCGTGGCGAATGTTTTCTCGCAGTCCATGGGTTAAAAATAAAAAAGTAATTCTGTTTGTTAACAGGATGCAGAGGCAGCCCGAGTTCGCGAAGAACGCCTTCAAGCCTATGCTGCCAAGAAATCCAAGAAACCTGTCCTTATTGCCAAGTCATCTATACTCCTTGACGTCAAGCCTTGGGATGATGAAACAGACATGAAGGAAATGGAGAAACTAGTCCGCACCATCGAAATGGATGGTCTCCTCTGGGGTGCTTCCAAACTTGTGCCAGTTGGATATGGTATCAACAAACTGCAGATCATGTGCGTCATTGAAGACGACAAGGTCTCTGTCGACCTTCTGACAGAAAAGATCCAGGAATACGAAGACTTTGTTCAGTCTGTGGATATTGCAGCCTTCAACAAGATCTAAGATGTTGAGCCTATTTAATTTTAAGTTTACATTTGAATAAAATCAAAGTTTTTCCACATATATTTTACTTTTATTACACATTTAAAAAAAAAAGCTATGTACATAGACAATCTAACATCAAAATAAAGTCAGTCAAATAAACTGAGTGCAGACAATGTGATGCATTTCATTATCAGTTTAAAAAAATCCTAATTTGTTCACTCCTTACTACATAGTGTCTTTTAAACATTTAGTAAATAATTATGCATTTATAATGAATATCACAAAATTCATAAAACAAAAAGATAATGCACTCTTATAGACAACCACAACAATACTTTGAGATTAGGATACTTAAAAATTGTCACAATATTGCATGTAAATACAAATATTTAGACAGCCTAGGTGCATTACTCTTGCATTTACCATTGCTATGAGAGTCTTTGATTACCTGTTCAAACTTCAAACTTGCCAGTAGATAAGCATTCAGAAAACTTAAAAAAGTCAAGCATTCTGTACAAATCTTACATCATGGAACTGATGCACAAGTCGGTAAAAGAAGCTCCTGCTAGGGCCTTGCCATTAGTCCTTAGACCATAAAAGTTCATGATTTATCACTGATATGCAGTCTTGCGGGCGTGTCGCCTTTACTCCGTGACTAGCAGGTGTTTCAAGGTAATTAACACTCATTCAACCTGGACATCCTTTAGTATAGGACCACTGTCGCCGACGGTAGCTTGCAGGAACATGGTAGGGATATCGTTGCCAAAATAGATCTTATTGTTCCGTGCGAGAGCGTCGTATCTCTTCAGCTCTAAGTACTCTCTTGTTAGCAGTAGTCTGTTCGCCTCCGCCTGCTTCTTCAGATGATAGAAGTCTGCCTCTGCTTTGGTTTGTTGTTTGGCTTTATGAATACTGTCTTCAATCAGTTCAATCTTTTGCAAAGATTCTTTTTCCATAATTTTCTGTTCATATTGAATTTTCGCAACCTGAGCCTCTTTTTCGGCTTCGATGACGGCCTTGCGTCTTGCTGTTTCTGCCTCTTTTTCAACAACCTGTGGGCAGAAACAGTAAATAAGTAAATTTAGAGCTTTTTATGTCGACATACATATACAAAAAACATAACCCTCCGTCTGGCGCAGTCGGGTAAAAAAGGGGTAGCAAAATATTGCAGTTATTCTTAATTACCTTTTGATGTTGCGCAGCAATGAGAAGTTTTGACTTTTCTGCTTCCATGAGTTCATAATTCTTTCGAATGGACTCTGGTATCTTTGGTTTCGTTACTCTGACTGCTTGCACCCTTAGCCCTGGCGCCATTTCGTGTAAATCTCTTTGGAGTGCCTGCGACAATATAATAAATAACTTTAAAAATATAGAAATCGATAAACAGAGACGTAAGTAATATAACAAGAATCATAAATAAGTACCCAGGCTAGGTGGAGTACCGAGGATTGAGTCATTTTGGCGTGCGATTAGGCTCCTGTATACTATGTCCTCATAGATACTACAAAGGACTGCTATAAGCCAATGATGAAAAGATATAAATACACTTACAGTTCGTAAATTCTCGTCAATTTGATCAAACAGATCGATGTAAACTTCATGTAGCGTGTGAGCACTGCAGAACTGGTTCAGCTCGTGATGCACCTTGTTGAAGATGAGGGTCTTGTCGTAGTCCGCCGTGAAGTTACGCACCATGTCTAGCACTACAAGATATGAAATATTTTAAAATAAGTATCATTTTTATTTATAAGCTTATATTTAACTTGCTTTGATTTGAGATAACTTCTAACATTGTGCGAGTGTGAGTAAGATTAGTGAAGGGACACAGTAAAGTGAGTAAGGCAAGCAAAAATGTATGTTATTGACACGTATGTATCGAATAGATTAAACTACTATAACATGGGGCGCCCCTCCATATTACTATTTCAATGTGTGTAGTCATATCAATATGAAAGCGTTTTTATGTAATTGTAAGTATTCGTCTTCAGTAGCAGGCTGGTTTGTTGATGAGGCTGATTTGTTGGTCAACTATTCATAACTAGCAGCTAGCTAACTAATTAGCTCTGAACAGTTACTGTTTATGGTTAGAGCAAACAGATCTCTTTGGGTCTTTTCAGACAGAATATAAAGTATATTTTAGTCATTCGTGTATTATTTGAGATTCCCAAATTTCCTAAAGATTGAGCCCCAACCAGAAGAGGTAGTATTCAAATCTAGAGATTATTATATAAAATAGAATACCTACCACTGATGGGTTCCAGTTTGTTGACCACTTCGATCCGCTCGAAGTATATCATGACGCCGCCACTCGTACCGCACGGCACGTTCTTCACCTCATCGGTTTGAAGCGTGGTCTACAATTTAAATTTATTCATTAAAATATTTTTTATATTTTTATTACATATATACTTAGCCGCATTAGGAGTTTCCCCTGTATCGTGGCCGGTACAATCAAACCCGGAACAACTACCTGTAGGCATACAAATATTTGTTCCGTATGGGAATCGAACCCACGAATTGCTGCGTTGCGGTCAATCGCTCAGCTACAGTGTCAACCGTACCGCCAAATCCAATTGTAACATATTGTTACGAGTTAATCTCAATGCAGACTACTACGTTATCTTAGAAAGAGTTCACTAATTGGATATTTTTAATAGACCATTGCAATGCCATAGTAAAACATGTAGTTATGAATTATTTATTTATTTATTTATTTAAACTTTATGCACAAGTAAAAAATACAATGTACAAAGGCGGACTTAATGCCTTGGGCATTTTCTACCAGTCTACCTTTGGGTGATGCAGAGACAAAACATTAAATCAATAATTCAAATCAATAATTAATTTATTCAATTATTTTTACAACATTTACTCAACTCCATACCTATCTAGGCTAAAGGTTTACCTATACATTGCAAATAATTATACCATATTTACCAACATTTTATTTGGTGCAGCAATGAAATTACAGAAGTTCATGCTTCGCTAACCACTCAATACTGGCACACGGAAATAATTAGGTTGAACAATTGTTCCTTACTAAAAGTTGATTGTAATTACCAATTACTAAATTAACATTACGTAAGCAACAACAGTCAATTGAATCTTCCATTCAATTGATAAGCCATTGCTGTTTCCTACTGCATTAACCAATTTTATTGTTTATGGAAAGAGGTGTACAGATAGAACCAAAGAAATATTACCTGTATGGCTTTGTATGATGTTAGTAGCGGGATCATCATGTGAAATCCGGGCTGGCTGGTCACTGGGAGCAATGCCCCTCCCTGTAAACAAGGAAGGAAATTTTAAAAACATTTTAAAAAAAAAGTATTAAAATATATTTTATTTTAATTTATCCTGCTTTTATTTCTTTATTTTATATGGCTCTCCAACAATGCACTAATACATGTTAGATAATATGTGTTTTGTATAACGTCATCATCATCTGCCTAGCCTTTTCCCTTACCATCCTAACCCCCATGACATGATGACATGGGGGTCCAAAGTTAGTAGAAATAAGCTAAGATGGCCAATAACCAACATTTATATGGGCGAAGTCGAAGCTAAATTATATTTAAAAAAAAAAAATTGTGTAGAAAATTATCAACTATGTTTTGAATGGTAGAAATTGCAAGTATTGTGTAGATGGTGTTATGTACTCCTGAACATACTACTATTATTCTCTTCTGAAAAGTAGGATACTGTTTTAAATGCATATCTTAACATTATAACATAACATCACGCCTGTAATCCCCGAAGGGTTAGGCAGAGGTGTACCCGTTAGTACACCCACATTTCGCCAGTTATGTTTAAGTCCCATGTAATAGGGGGCGAGCCTATTGCCATCAACCGGGCACAAATCCAAACTCCGAGGCTGCTACTCAGAAATACCTGATGTAAAAACCCAATAACACTTTGCCCGACCTGGGAATCGAACTCAAGACCTCATGCACAGCAGTCGCTCTTGCGACCACTAGACCAATGAGGCAGTTAACATTATTTTTGTATATAACAGAAGGATTTATTAATGACTGAAGAAATAAATAACATTATGAACAACATAATTACAATAACAAAGAGTAATTATGAGTGATTATTATTAAGCAACAGGTATTTTATTAGTCCTTATCTACATTATTGTATTGTTGTCCAGTTGACAACAATACAAATGGCTTCAGTAGCTTTATCTTCCTTGATTATGTCTTATCTAACAGACCCAGTTGAACAGTAATTTGGAACTGTCTTATATGTTTTTCTCTATTTATGATTGTGCATTTTATTTTCCAGTGCCTATACTTTGATGTTGAGAAAAATAAAGATTATTATTATGTTTGTATAAAAGGCCCATTCTAACAATTTAGACCAGGCATAATAATATAATTGAAATATAATTTAGTTATCTGTCTCTAAATCAGTCAAATATAAATGGTAATTAATTTAATAATCTAATATAAGTAACATGGAATAATACAAAAATATTGGTGACTTACTTTTAATACATTTTTATGACTATAAGTAGCAGTAAAAAAGCTTATCAGTGTTATCTCCATCTAATTTATGTCTAAGCGAATCATATATTAAGCTACTAAAAAGGGATAAAAAACAACTTAGAGGGCAATACAAGAGTAGGGAAATCCCCGGGGGAAGGGAACAAGTCAAATCTTGCATTAACAAGTTACTACCACAGTCTCTTGCTAAGTTTTGATCTCCGTTACTACATGCGATTCAAAAGTATTGGAGGTAATAGGAAGTTCAGAATTTTCTGGGAGCTCCGTAACATCCTTACCTGGCACAATGCCAAGTATAATTTCTAATTACTAAGTACTGCATGTAATCTGTTGAATAACAAACTAGTTATTAATCGTACTAGTACATAATCATGAATAGTACTTACACGGTAATAAACGCCTACATGCCCTTCCTCCACTTTGTGCAAGGAGAAGTGCACTGTGACCCCAACTGCCAGTATAATCAAAGCCAAAACTGACGACTGATCCGCCATAACCGGACTGAGGAAATACCACGGGTTAGATAATTAAATAATAATTACCGCAACTACTTTTAAATTACGGACAATTCAATCAATTCACCTCCACAAATCCAAGTGAACACTCACGATTAGCGGTATGATGAATGAATAATTATATTTTATGGTAAACACAAGATTTACAACAGCTTTATTAATTTGTTTTAATGCGCGCCGGTCGATAAATACCAGCTAATTTAGTGTTTATTCTTACATCGACGATTTTTCGATTTCGCACAAATTGCATTATTCGATGGATGACATTAAGGTTTGTTTGACAACTTGTCTTTCAGTTTAGAAACGCGTAACTTTTTTAACATTTTTGCACGTAATAATTTTATGCAACTATTGTTTGCAATATTTTATCTACTATGCATACAAACGTTATTTTCATGTTTTATATTCACATAGGTAAAAATTCATACATTTTAGGCGATATTACAATATTTTCATACGTTTCTCGACGAACATTTGTCGATTGTCGAACGTTATAATATTACATAATAGAAGTTCTAAGAAAATAGGATAGGCAGGGAATGCGGTCACAGTACGACAAAAATAAAGAAACAAAGGAAATATCTATTGTAATAATAGTTTATTGCTGTTCAGATTTATTTCGTTCTGTCGCACAAACATAAGATTTTCCTTCGGCGTGTATGGCGTCTAGCACACTGCTCATCGTATTCTTCAGCGCTCTATATTCTTCAAGTGCCTTAGCACACAATTCACCTTCTGGAGAATTTCCTGGCTCGATGAACAGCATTTCTAAAGACCGCTTCAAATATTGTTCAGCAGACATTAATTCATCCTGTGAAAATTTACTTAGTTCACGCCTTGGTTCTAAAATTAACCTCCCGCCTAGTTTACCTCTACGTTATTTTATTGCATTCTTACCATATACGCCGCGCCTGTGATTTCTCGCCCGTCAAAGAGTTTCTTTGCTAACTGAACTATTGCAGCATGTAATTCATATAATGTGATCGCTGAAATAGAAACATGTTTTATGATCATTATGGTAGTTTTAAAACTAGCTTCAATAAACTTGATATACAGGTCGAAAGTCCAAGTTACCTTTGGTCCTAGATATTCCAGGACAAAGTGTTTCAAGTACAGGAAGTAGTTCCTTGCACAGTTCCATTTTACGTCTCATTAATTTCTTCGTGGGTCGCGGTTCCCTGTTGATGGTATCTCTTAATACTCCCGCAAGACGTTGTTTGGCTTCCAGAAGTAAGAAATGGTTTGGAGCAAGAATAAGTGATACGTTTCTTAAGTATTCTTCAAGTTCCTTTTCATCTTTTTTGTCTGTGGGAGAATGGAATGTTTTAAATGGAGCCAAAACGATTGTACGAGTATATTATAGGTACCACCATCACAATTAAAAAGTATACTTTTATAAACTATCAAAACGCCGTTCCCCCATACATTCTGTGTGGCAATAGGATACTGTGACGTCACTCATTTGCCAACTGAATGCACTGACTATTTATTGATATCGAAACCCAAAAGTGTCCCTACACCTGCACTTTATAGGACGATAACAACGCTACCGTTGCCGCGATAAACGTGGCCATCTGCTGAGCCCAAAAAATATTGAAAAAAAAAAAGAGATTGTGTAAAATTATCGACTCGAAAAGAAGAGAAGATATCAAAACAACGAAAAAACAAATTTTACAGTTAGGTAATTGAATATTAATCTAGTTTTCAGGGTTAAAATAAAGTGTTTTATAGAAGTTCTTGGAATTGTTGGTTAATGGTGTCTGCTTCCTAATTGGTACACGATGTGCTACTAAATTGGTACCAACTGAAATATGTTCCTCTTACAATCTCATGTGTATTTTTATAATAAGTATAAACAAAAACACAGCACTCGGGGCTCTGTACTGTTTGCTTCTGTTTATAAAAATAGCTCATGAAATGTGGAATAAAAAGGCAGGGAAGCTATTTTCTGGAACGTATTAGATTCTTTTTATGGTTTATGATAATATGGTTATCTATTAGTGTTTAAGTTTTTGGATTATGTACTTACTGATAACTCCGAACTTATCCATACAACATTTAACTTTGAAACCAATATTATTGTCCGCAAAGGTTTTGCTACAAGTATTGCAGTTCCAATCTTCAGTAGTTTGGGAGACATAGCCGGTCTTGCATTCAGGACAAATGACAGAACTCATGTGAGTGCCTAACTCTGTGATGTCTGTACATCTGTCACAGGTGCATTTGAAGTACTTGCCGATCATTAAATGTTGCTGGCGTAGTGATGTTCCCTGAACAGAAAATGATAGGTTGATAATGTTTAGAAGGACCAAATGCTAGTAATAATTTCCCGATCGAATTTCGGTTTCGGTGACCAATCTCAATCTAGAATAGTCAAGTACGCAGGAGATATTAAAGTGCACAAGTGTGTGCGCAGCACAGGTGCGCTCCCTCTTTCCTTATTGTTATTGCCCGATGGGACGGCAAGCCGACACAATACGGGCACGCCGCAATCGCGGCGGTAAGACCCCTCTTTGAGGAGTGGCTGGAGAGGCGCTACGGCGTCCTCACCTACCGCCTGACGCAGGTCCTCACCGGACACGGTTGTTTCGGGAGGTTCCTGTGTCGGATAGGGCGGGAGGAAACGCCCGGGTGTCACCACTGTGTGGATCGCCCGGAGGACACGGTGGAGCATACGGTGCAGGACTGCCCCGCTTGGGCAGAGCACCGCCGTGTCCTCACGGAGGCGATAGGCGGCGGCGACCTCTCGCGTCCGGACCTGGTTCAGGCCATGCTCCGGGGCGAGAGGGAATGGGATGCAGTCACCTCCTTCTGCGAAGCAGTAATGCTAGCGAAGGAGGAGGCGGGCCGCGTGAGGGAGAGAACCACCTCACGCCCCAGCCGCCGCGGGAGACGCCTAGGGCGTCGGACGTCGCGAGGCGACATCCGGCCACCGTAGGCGCGGGCTTGCGGACGGCGAGTAATGGGTAGCTCGCCGTCCGATCAAGGACCAAGCCCGGGTCGACGGCGCGTTCTGTTCGCGCGCGCCTCAAAGAGCTGTCAGCACAGGGACGGGGCCCCCAACGTGGCCAACGCCTGCCGGGGTTGCGGGACGTCTTAACAGGATACCGTGGCCCCGGAACGTAAAGGGCAACAGAAGGAACAGGGTGGTTTTTTAGTCAGTAAAAGTCTGACAGTCCCTTCCGCCCCACCCAGGGCGGAAGGAGTCATTTGATGATTTTTAACACCTCAAAAAAAAAAAAAAAAAAGCCGACACAATAGGACTAACGACTTTATGTGCTTTCCATTCCAGGGCACGAGGGTGTCACACCACCAATTAGTGCAATTGCTCTGTCAGCTGTGTTACCTAGTCTGTCAGTCGCATCATTATCTAGCCTGTAGCAGTTCACAGCTGGGCTAAAACTCTCTACTGGTAGTCACGCATCAAATCATCATCAGTCATGTTTCACCCTTATCTATCCGTTACTTAGTACATGCATTATCATGAATCTCACCTTTAAAGGATCCGTGTAATTGTAGAAAATAGGTTCTCCTTTCTTTATATTCGTGCTGGCACGACAGACCAACAGATTAGTATCATTTATAGACATGTGCGTATTTCCCACACAGTCGTGCGCTAATAGTGCAGCTTTCAAGTAAATTCCGCGCAAAACTTCTGCGCATCCCATGGCTGGGACCGGTGGGCCGCGCACTTCGAAACTGTTCACGTCGATGGCTGCGCAAATCTTTTGGATTAAGTCTGCATCCGGGATATCATCCATGATACTTAGGGATTGGATGAACTGGAATAAATTGTAAAAACGCAATGTGAAATTAAATGAACTGGAGAAACTTTCACAGACGTGTTGAGTACGCAACACTTATGCATGGGCGCCCTGGCAGCATGGTGCAAAGGGGCGCACTTGCACCCCTTGGCGGAATAGAAAATATATAAAAAAGATTTAGATATTTTTCTTATTAAGTTACTGTATAAATAATAAGAAGTAAAGGCGTCGTTGCTGTGCAATTATCATAAATGACATAATTATATACCTACTTGTATGTAGTGTGTAGTGCTAATGCACATACACCTTCCTGAAAGTAATTTTGGCGGCGCCCACGCACGTGTGTGAAATTTCGCCAATTATTACATGTTTCAATAAGCAAAGATAATAGCCAAATGCGGAATACCATAGTTTTAGCGACAGCAGGTGAGCCAGGTAGGTCATGCCCACCCCAGAATTAGACCGAATATTTTACACGGCACTGATACGCATATCAAGACAATCTCACTATCAAAACATCATTGCTATGCCTAACGAATCATGTGCCCTTGCCAATGGCCAACTGGCAGATAATCGATACAGAGGCTGACTTTTAATTGACTGTGTAGGTACCTTTTAGGGGGCGAAATAACTCATGAATACGTACATTTCTTATTATGAGATCAACACGGTTACACGGGAATAAACAAACAACTGTTCCATTCATTTTGATTGTGTTCTAAGTAGTATATTTTTGTAGTGAACAGAAGATTTATTTTTTCATACTTTAGAGTCGATCACCTAGGAAAAGATGTTCGCATTCATGAGTACTGTCACTTCACGAAAGATGGGCGCTCATTGGATTAAAAAACAGCAAACAAGTTTGGAGTGGATCACCTTAACAGTATTTTCTGAAAACTCCCAAACACTAGTGCCCTTCCTTTCTTCCAAATGTGTTTCCAATTGCATGAACTCTTTCCAAGCATGAGTATCAAGTGTCCTCTTCATGAAAGCGCGCAGTACTAGCAGGGATCCTACATTTTGGACCATCGTCATTGGATGTAATCCATTAGTCAGTTTCACACTCCGGAAGAAATCGCATTCCATGTCGGAGTGCCATTCTGAAAACCAAACATAATAAAAAATTGTTGTTTTGGACCATACATGGGAACCTTCTGGTTACCAGAAAAAATCCTTAAACGAAAACAAGTTTTAAATATTATAAACCAAACTTTTAATTGCCCCCACGGCCCCTATACTACAGTACTGGGATGGGGGCAATTAAAACTACGCTAAAGCGTACGCACATAAACACAATGTTTTGCGTACGTATGGTCCGAGACAGCGATACGCCGCCGGCTTACGCTGAAAACCAGCGCCATGGGTTTCGTGCACGGGCCACGGAATTATGCTGAGTATCAGCAGATTCGCGCGGTAGTAGCGCATATTTCTAAATTGTAATTGTTTTTAATTTTTTAGATTTTATTCCAACTTGTTTTTATTTTGCTTTTCTGTACAATTTTTCTTTTTATAAGCTGTGCTTGTGCTGGTATTACAACCCTATTCTACTTACTCTTATGAAGATGTTCAGGGCACCCCTCCCCAGGGCATATAGGAGCGACCGCACATTTCTTACACACGACGAACTTGCTCATCAGAGGTAGGTAGCAGTTGAAACATACTAGCGAAGTCTCGCTGTTGGGCCCCAAAACAAAAGGCTCGTCTGAGAGGATTATCTCGCCCGCCTTTAGGTCTCTCGCGGCTACTAGGTATCTTGAAGGTATAAGAAAATTTATTGTAATTTGGGCAATATGATAAGTAAACATTTGTCAAACTTAGCAACAAACTTAAATAAAAACCAGGGGTACTTGATTAGATCCTAGATCGACTTTTTGCTGCGCGATCTATCAATTAAATACTCCTTTAAAGACATAAAAAAGTAGGCATAGTTTGGTATACAATTATGGATGTAGTATTTTTTATTTTATTAAGAGGAAAAACATAAAATTGCGTTTTACGTTGTGCAAACTGTTATACATTTTTTATATTTTTTTGCATTGCCGCGACCGACTAGGCAGTTGGCCATCCCTGCTATATGCCATTTAGGTACCTATAATAAGTAATACTTGCAACGTTAGTCGCTCTACACATAGTTGGTCGGCGCATTCTGTTCGGCACTTTCAATAGGTACGACGTTATCAACGGTTGTAATAAAAATGCTGAACCGCTTACGTGTACCTATAGCGACCTTTATAGCCCAAAGGATACAATATCGACGGGCGAGCGTGCAGTGTTAAGTTTAATAACCTTTTTTTATTCGTAAAAGGTATATACTTAAGTTTCTAATCAATGGAAACGCCATGCTAGACGCGCCCTAATATTTTTAGACACTTTTGGGAAAAAAGAACCATGCCATTGCCAGCGGGAGGATCCTCACTAACCGTTAATTTATCATAAAGTATAGTATCCATCATGCGAGTCACTAACCCCAAGCATCTAAGTTCTAACTTCAAAAGCACGAGTTCATATTATAATTTACTTAAAAAAAGCATTGTCTTGTCCTCATTACAAATCCACCCATTATTTATTAGCAACAAACTCACGAGTTATTCTATTACAAACACTGTACTATTATGTCACAATAGAGCGTACACTGTCCTAAATAAATCACAAGACGTGTCGGCTTCCGGGGTAGGTCAGTTCGGAAGAAACAGGGCATTATCTTCTCATAATAAAACACCAATAATGGATAACTTTTAAATAAATGAATAGTAGGTAGTTAAGACACAACACATACATGTTAAGAATTTTCATATATGGTGTCTATTTAAGATCTAACACACCTGCCGAGTTTTTCAGAGGTCTGAACTTCGTACGTTGCGGTCTGTGGGGCGGTCATTCTGCCCAGGACCTCAACACAATGTAACCACAGGTGAAACAACCGGTAACCGCACACAAACGCGAGTAACTGAAGACTAGCAGTATTTATAGCCGTCAGGCTATTTTTAGGGCCATTACTCTTCTACAGCGCGAGATTCTGACAGCCGATGCTTTGATTTCGTACAGTGTGTATTGTTTTATGTCCGCGCCGTTACGTTTTAATTACGCGTTTAATATATCGTAATTTTTGTGTCTATTTTGTTGCTTACTCTACTGATATAAATGAAAGACTTTTCTAGAAAGAAATTTTAGCATTTTATTATGATATATTTACAGTAATGTCTACCTTATTTTAAAGGTATTCTTATGACTAGTAAACTATTTTATTTACAACAACATTATGTACATGTCTATCAAAAACAATTTATAAAAATCTGAAAATTCACTTAAATAATGTACAGTTTTATTCCATTCTTAAATGGATAAGTGCATAATTTTATTTAACTACGCGAACACATCGCAAATATTATAATATTACAACAGTCTTGTCAACGCGGTACAAGGGCTTAATTAGTAGTGAGCTAATCTATGTTATTTCCATCATAATTAATTATTGCTGTATTGTATCATCACATGAAACGAAGTATATTACATACGGAATAATTTCTTATGTCACTTTTGAGATTTGCCATCCTATGACTATCGTTTAAAATTAAAATCACTTTCGTCTAATGGCGGCTTAAATTATTAACTGTATGCTACGCTGGTCCCTGAAAATGAAAGAAAAAATGTTACAGCTAAGTTGTTAATATCATACATAAAAAAAAAATAAGTATCATGCGGTAGAGAATGTAAAAGCGAAGGGCGGTCTCTTCACACAAGCAACTCCTTTCAAATTTTTGGTACTGTAATAATTATGTGTATGAAAAATTTTTTTTTTACTCAATTTGAATTTATAGCGTTATTTCTTGTCGAAAAAGCAGAGCAAAGTTAAATCAAGTTATTTAAAAACATAAAAATTGGCAACAAGTTTCAGTCAAGTTAGAATAATGTTTGAACCGATCCTAACATTACGGTGACGCTAGTGACATACTCACATCATCCAGCTCAGAGAGCGAGGTGGACTGGTGCGAGGCGCTGATGATGTCCTGCAGACAGCGCGCGAACTCCTCGATGACGTCACGCAGCGGGTCGGGCTCGGCGCGCGCCTCCGCCCCGCCGCCCGCCTCCCCCTCCGCGCCCTCCCCGCCCTCCACGCCCGCCGCCAGCAGGCACTGGCACACCGCTTCGATCACTTCTGAGGTCATGAAGCTGCATGGTTGTCTGTGAACATTGAAACGTTAATATCATACAACTGATTACTAGTATTTTACAAGGAGCGACTACCTTTCGGCCCCCCACAACCCAGTTACTGAGTAATACGGATACCTCTTGTTAAAACTGGTTGTCACACTTTGCGGGCTTCTGACGACCCGTATCGTCATAAGTGGAGTCGGATCGTCAGGCCGCCGGGACCAACGCCTTAAAGTGCTTTCCGAGGCACAGAAGAGTCTCGATGTGTAAAGATGTCACCCATTCACGGACCAACCCCAGCAAGCTTAGCTTCACCTGATGGATCGACCCGTTCGGATGTTACTACTTAGCCACGAGCTCTTCTAGCTACATGTAATATAAAAATCATCCCTACATAATTATTATTATCGCACTCACTTGACTTGTCCAATAAGGGGCGGTCGGAACATGGGGTCGACGACCTTGTCCCGGAGCCGCATGGCGTCGCGACGTCGCTCTAGCGTCTCCTCCACGTTGCGACACCCGACACACTTGCACATAGACGTGCATGCTATCTTAGCCTGCAAGAGAAAATGTATTCAAAAATTAGGTGTGTTCAAATCAAAATAAGAAAACCTTCGTTCAAATAAGGGCGAGAACTTTTCAAAATTTAAGACTATGGCTTAATTCTGAAGTCTAAGCAGACAAAGTCGAGGGCAAAAGCTAAATGCTAGTTTAATGAATGAAATTACGCAATTATTGTTACCTCATAGCATTCGCAGTAGTTTTTGAGACAACCACTCCTTTTACAGTTACATCCTTTATTATGCCTCCTGATAATGTCTGGACCGCCGCTTTTTGCTTTACCTATCTTCGGCCTGTAATGACACAAAATTCAATTAAGCAATTGTTAGTTAACTGACTAGTAACAAGACTAATTGTCTCATACGACGAAATGTTTTCCTATTTCCACACTCGGAACAAGTACCTGTAGGCCTTTTAAATATTTGTTCCGTGAGGGAATCGAACCCGCGACACGCAACATAGACGCCGATCGCTCAACCACTGGCTAATCGTGCCGTCAAACACACACATTGGTCAAACGCCATTTTTTGTCGGCAATTAACGCTCAATTCTCACCGACTTATGTCGACCATTGTCTGTTTAAATTTTTTTAGGCAAACACCAATAACCATAGTGATATTGTATCATGTAATTAGAGGAAGACACTAGCTCCTGTAATACAGTGTACACTAGCGCAGAAGCTGAGATATTCATAAAAATGTTTGTACAATTTATGTAAATAAAGATAATTATTATTTATTAATAATACCAACTACATTTACCTGAAAGCATTAGGGTTCCTATCCAGGCACGCCCTAATAGCCTTTTGCCTCAACTCCTCATTCTCAAGGTTATTATGACAGTTGTTACAGTTGCAGCGGTTGCAGAACTCTCCGTTCGCGAAACAGTCACAGTACAACTTGAGGCATTGTGACTTCGTACAGTTGCACGCCTTGCGGGGCCTTAGGCCGAGGTCGCCGGGTACATAGTCTGAAACAGAAAAAATGTATTGCTAAACATTATAATTGTATGGCTAAACATTCATCTTCATCATCATTCATTGATTTATTTCTTTTTTTTTTAAATAACCTTTACTAGCGATACGCCTCGGCTTCGCACGGGTGCTATTGATGAAAAAAAAATTCGATGATTAACATTACTCTTTTATAACTAGATAACTCACCACTTTCAGAGGTCGTGTGTCGCGGTGAGAGGTACGGCATGTTCTCTTGTTCCATGTTGGAGTAGCTTGACCTCTCGTCCTGTAAACAAGCATCAGTGCTATAACGACATGTAAAAGACATCGGCTCTAAGAATTTCAATCCAAAGCGAGAACAGAACACTACCCACCCACTACCTACCAGTTCCTCAAATGATTTTTTAAAAATTATTTTACACTAGTATTTACTCCTGTACCTACATGCGTTAACATCATATAAACCCAATGTTCACATAAACGGATGGAGACGCCGTTTTCCATAATAGACGACCCGATTACGTATAAACCTTCTTTTTTAATCACTATCTATCAGTAAACACCGCATCAAAGTTCCTTGCGTTGTGTTAAAGATCTGTGTACAGACGGCGGGAATTTTATACTCATAGTAAACACACTTTTCTACTAATTTTTTTTAAAATCAAGTACCAGGGTTTTAATTTGTTAACATACCCTCATCTGGTTGTGTTGTTTCCCAAAGCCGGAAGGTATCACTATGAGCGGGTGCTCGTCCGACCGGTGGCTACTGTCGTGATCCATACTATTCGTGTTGTCATCGTCTTCAGGAGTCTGAGACAGAGACATAACAACTCTTTATCACGGCTTAGTTTTATTATAGCATGCATAGTGACAAATTCAGCTAAATATAATACTCATTAAATGCATTTTAAAATATTTTTTTCATAAATTTATATTAAGAATTCCTAAACATTTAAATAAAATCCCATCGATTATTTTTACGAAATGTAAGTACATTCAATTACAGGTGCGCTAGTTATAGGTGAGCCGTATACATTCCGATTTAAGCTACATAACTAACACCTAAATTTCGTTCCATTCATATTAGACAATCGCCTTTGCCCAATCACAAAATAAAGTTCTTCTTTCTTACGAAAGAAAAAAAATACAATATTATTTTATTTAGGGAAAGACATTCAACCAACCTCCCGTCTCTCATAGTCCACTTCAACCTCATGCATGCCATGCATTCCTTCCTGCGAGTCTTCGGCAACAGTGTCGGCTATGAGCGCCCTCAGCGCCGCTTTGGACTCCCTCTCATCCTCGCTCCGCTCCTCTTCCCGCTCGGCGTCCCGCTCCGCTCGACGATCGTTCACCGTCACTTCCACATCTTCGCTCATAGTACGACTGTCTATTAGATCAGATACTTCTTCCAAGGTAGGCTCTGCCATCGGTGATAAGGGGGCGAGTAAACTTTGGGATGAACGGGACGGCTGTTGTTGCTACAAAAACAGTTTTTATTTAGCATACGGAATACGGAATTTATCAGTGACATCATTAGTGTACTGAACACCTCTGATTATACTACTGGGTACATAGGCGTGATATAGTGTGAGTTACGTCAAATTAAAACATGTAACATAACTTGTAAACCTATGGGGGTAATTGCATAAAAGTGCCCACAGATTTGCACGAAAAATATTTTTCAGAAAAATACGACGCCTATCTTCACATTAGTATTCAATATTATTTGATTACACGTCACGATTGTCAAAAATCGAGCAAATCTGCAGGCAAGTTAACATGTGTAATCTCAATCCATAAGATTTTCATTGAAATCAATAAATCCATAGCTTCATAATTATGTTTGAAAAGTTCGTTTGAACGAAAGCGTAAATAACGCAATGAAGTTTGTTTATTTGTCAAAATGAAAGGCATTGACATTGTGTGTTACTATTAGGCTGCTGTGTCAGAAATAGGGATATAGAGGGCGCATTTGAGTAATCAAATAAAAATGAAATCATTTAAAAAACTAACTAAATAATAATTATAAGCAACTTTCAAGGCGCATAAAGAATCAAAAGTCCGAATTGAATTTCTAATTAAGTACTAGCAAATTGTGTAATTTAATGTTACGCATGTATTCTTTAGAAAGTATTTCGAAGCGTAAATATTAAAATTGGATAGTAAACACCACCAATTAATTAAAATACTTTTTATGAGTTGTCAAAACGCGATTTCCCCATATATTTTGCATAGCATTAGCCAACTGTGACGTATTTACCAACTCAATTGACTAACCATTCATTGATTTCAAAGCAACTTAAATCTAACTATACAGTCGGAAATCAAATGTATTATTAGAGAAATTATGTCTTGGAAATATTGGTTAATATACTACCAAATTATATATTTACTGTCACAGACAAACAGAGCTTTTCATACGACGCGGTACGCATTATGTTGATCTGTATATTTTTGTTGATAGATCACTGTTGTTCTCTTACCTGCACGGGTTGCGAAGGTTTTATAGCCACAGGCGCTATTCGTACCAACTTTTTCTGAGGCTTCGTAGTCACTGCACAACAAATATAATATTTTATGCTCCTCACCAAACAATTCCAACTTATGACAACTGACTTTTATAATTTAAAATTATTCCAAACTTAGTTCCATGTTTAATATTTTCAAATTAAAGTTTCAAATAGAGAAACATTTCGTAATTAGAGTTGAGTGTCAATATCATTTGAATTTTCCGTTTTCCATTTTCTAAATTAATGTTTTTTACAAGTGTCAAACACAGTGAAAAAGTAAAGTGGTTCAATTTTACTTTTTTATTATTATTAATTTCATTTTATCTTACTTTTGGCTGCTGCATTTCCAGTGAGGACTAGTGGTGGTGGTTGTCCACTGATCATTTTCTCTGCTGTCATTTGAATTAGATTACCTGAAAAATGTATGAAACAATGTGAATACTTCTACAAAATTATAACGTCGCATTTACGGGGAGAATTTCCAGAGCGTCGCTAAGCGACAGCTTTAGCGATAGCCAGAAGAAATATGGTAGCATAATGATGAGTGAAAGAATGAAATTTAAAACGCACATGTGCGATACTTTGACCATTTTTAGCTGGCCTGCTGAGCGATATGCAGTCTTGAATAAAAAACAATGCAGTTTGTAGGACAACAATAACATTTCAGGATTAATTAATGTTTAATTTACCTTTATTATCAGTCAAAACGAAACTTTTAGTAGGAACGGCCAATGGAGTTTGCGATTTGGCCGCGATTTTTTGCGGCGCGGGAGTGGGGTTTGTTATCAGTCGGATGTATTGGATCTACAACAAAAGGAGCCAATTAACTATATAGGTTATATATGGTATAAAGCCCGCTTGCACCAGCCAGGGTTATCTTATAACTTCGAGTTAGTTGCTAACTTAAACCCATTGTGTATGACATTTTGTGATTAACCTCGTGTTAGCAACTAATTCCGAGTTAATTTTTTGCCACAAACGGGTAAAAAAACCTTTTCGGATACTGTCTTGGCTAGCTGCATTACACCCAATAACAACAGTCATAATTATATTGGTCAGTAATTCCTATTCGAACTACTAAAAACCAGTGCATAATGTATTGTGATAATATAAAATATTGCAGTAAAGGTAACTTTTTCATGCATTTTACTTTCGCTTGTGGCAAGTCATTTGTGTGTTATCGTACTTACACCTTTTCCAGGTACGTTTATTTGATGTAACTGCGACCGCTGGCCTTGTATCACCACATTGCCTTCCTTGGTTATCTGCAACAAGCGAGTTTTTTTTTAAATTATATTATCAACATTAAATAAATTAACGACTTCCTTAGACTGTACTTTTGTTCTTATGTATATATATTTTACTAATGTTGCCGTCTAGGATATTTTCCTATTTCGTAAGTGCTTTTACAAACAAGTAAACTCACATACACAGACTAACTACTTGTCAGCCATGCAAATATTTACTATTCATATTAATACTAGGTAGACTGGTAGAAAATACCCAAGACATTAAGCCTGCCTTTGTATAATGTATTTCTTAAAATATGTGCATAAACTTTAATAAATAAATATTTGTTCCGTTCAGGAATCAAATTTTGATGCACGCAATGTAGTTGCCAATCTCTCAGCCATATAAATTACTTTTCGAACTAATGGCGATCGTTATTTCTACTTTGAAATCAAATCAAGTTTTTAAAAGATGGTTGTAGCATACCTGTGCTGTTTTAGGAGGTGCAGCGGTCTTCAGTATGACGTTTTGACTTGGATTCGCCGTTATAACTACCTTCTTGGTAGTAGCGGCACCTGTACCTGTAATACGATCAAATCCTATTTATAACAGCCAATACTGATTTCAGATTTATGCATATCAGTGGCGAGGACTCTATACAACTTGATTAATACCGGCTTCCATTCGGCAGTACCCGACCGGCATTAAAAAGTGGCACCTACTCGTATTAAAAATAAACGCAATTTTTGCTTCGGCTTCCCTTTTATGGATGATATGACCTATAGTCATAATGATACATACATATTACACAGTTAAGCAGAAACTGTACTAAAAAAAACTGGCTTACGGGTTATAGAAAAAAGCTGACACTTATTAATAGTGATAAAATAATTGAATGCATATTCACTGGATCATTTTTCGCTAAGAAAGTATAGATATGACTTCTCGAAATAACTGATTGAATGAAATAAAACTATGACGATCTCGGAATCGCAAGATTTTTTTTGATACAAAAGACCGTTTATACTACGCCAGCATTTGAAATTTAGGTAAATGGGAATGAATTTTAGGCTGATTTTGCGATAGTCAGATAACCTTTATCTGATGAATAAATATCAAACTGCAATATTTATTCCATCGTTAGGAGTTATCTGATAAATGCGCACTTAGCGGTGCGGCTTTGTAGGGCATCATATACAGTATTATTTTTGGGAACAGGAAACAAGCAAACTCAATGGAAACAAAAAAGCTCACCTTGTGACGTCACCGGCATCAATTTGGGCGTCGGCGATTTTATCGATATTATTTGTTTCTTGGCGAATTTCACTCCTTGTTTGGACGGAGATGCCAACAATACCTGAAATGTAAATAATAATAATTTATAAAACTTTTCCACACACTTAATATTATTTGAAGTTGCTAATGATGCCGATCCGCTATTGTCGTCACTAAAATAATGTTTTCTTTATTTGTTTCCAAAGAAATATGCATCAGAATGATGAATAAAACATTGTATTCATCATTCTGATGAATATTTCTTTAAAGTTTGTTTTATAGTCCTTATACAATAATAATTTGGGCTGGCTAGCTAATATTAGCCCAAATTATTATTGGATTAGGACTATAAACCTTTAAATAAGTACTTTTGAGCAATTAAAACTAGAACAATAAGTGAAAACAACACAAGTACAGCTCACCTTATTAGATCCTATAGAGATGGGCACCGTTTTCTGTTGCATAACGTATCGCGTCTGCGTATTGGCACCAGACGATGAAGGCACCAATTTAGTTATCACTGCTGACTGTCCGAGCGCATCCAGGTTAGGTTGCCCTGGTGAGTTTTAAACATACAAATTATTATACTATTATACAAAAAGCATAGCTGAAAGTTTTTACATAATTTTAAATAATAAACTTTATTTTCAGTGACTTAAAGAACAAAACAGCGCGCGAACAACGTTCGTAGTCTGATGTGTTCGTCGATATTTGAGCCATTTTGCACTCTATGCAACTCACAATACAAGTATATCAGAAAATCAATGTATGTTTTGTATGATTTGCACCAAATAGGGCAGTATTGCAAAGTGGAATAAAAAAAATTACGGTGTCGTGCGAGCGTGTTTTGTGCTGCATCAAATAGTAAGATAAAATTTGAGTTGAGCATCTGTTCATGAGATGCACACACATAATTATACCGGTACACGTATCGGTTTATAGGAAGAGAGTTTAGTGACGATCGACAAATCTCAATTTTTTTTACGGAATAGCGAACCAGTTACTCAAAACACAAAAAAATACACATACCTTGCACTATAACTTTCGCTAGAACAGGCTTCTGCGTATTGCTGCCAACATTCTTAATCAGTTCAGCCTGCAAATTCAGAATTATACTAATAAATGTATTGAATTAAAATATCTACTCAGATTTATTTTATTAATCGTTATTTATTAGAGAAGAAGAGAAATGAAACATATTTGCAACATTGTGGTACCCAAAAGAGGAAAGAAGTCAGCTAGAAGCTGGTCAGGATAGCTGGGAGAAGCTGGACTACTCTGAGAAGATTGGAAAGTGTTGATGAAGCCCAAAGGGCTATAGAATAAGAAACATAAATTGGTAATAAGAAAAATTAAATGTGTTTATGTAGTGTGTATTCTGAATTAAAGGCTATCAAAAAATAAATACCTGATCATTATTAGCTCGCACATATTGCACTGATTGCACCCCTGAACTGGACGTAACTAGTTTAAGTTTCTGCCCACTACTTGCCGGCACCATAACCAGTTGCTTCCCTATTTGAGCTGAAATAATATTTTTTGTTTATACATACATTTACAAAATGCAGAGCAGAATAAAAAATATATTTCATGCTGGAATTAATTATTAATCTATTATAAAGTTTTTCACAAATATTATAAATGCAGAAGTAACTCTGTATGTCCGTCTGTTTGTTACATCATCACGGCAAAACCACTGAAGAAATCGTAATCTGCTTTCTACAAGCAAATGGATAGTTTTCACCAAAAAGCACTCACTTAGTAAAGTATTTCCAGTCTTCATCCCACTTTGTAAGACACTTGCTAGAGACATCTTCTTGACCAAACTAGGATTCTTATTGCCGACCATAGGCATAGGTTTTGGTGCTATAGCATACTGTTTGCCAGAAGAGAAAGTTGTGGGTGTTGTTGGCACCAACTTTGGCGGCTTCGGAGCTATTGCCACTTGCCGCGGTGGATTGCTTGTCACTATGGTTTCATTTTTTTTACGCACTGGTGCTGCCTAGAAAGATAAAGGCTATTTTGTATAGTAATATTAGTAGGAATAGTAGGGTAATTTTTTGAAAATTAACTATCTGAAATAAATATTTTTTTCTATTAATTCAAAGATTTATGTTCCCTAGTTTGAATGTTAGAAAGTAAGAAAATGTTTTAAGGTATTCATTATTTCTTAATATCTTACCAAAAGCAATTGTAATCAATAATTACCTTTACAGCAATATATTTAGGTTGGGTAGTAACTTCCTGAGTAGCACTATGAGGTATATCTGAATCAAACTGCAAATCGATCATTGATTCTCCTTGTATATTTAATCCCTGTAAAAAATATGTTCTTTACATTAAACAGTAAAACACCCATAAACATAGCAATATTAATTTTAGAAAGAGTTTGGTTTTGTTTAGTGTTCTCTCTGTCACTTACACAGGATCAGAATTATATGACTCAATTTAAAGTTTAACTTGGTATTGTATTTATGCCCTGCAACTATAACCTATTAAAAAGTGAGTCCATGGAGTGTCTTGTTTGTTATTCTCCCTAGAGGCGTAACAACGTTTTTGAACGACCAACTACCATCAACTTTCTGACTAACTCACAGACTCCCTGACAATTCAAAAGTATCTGTAAATGGTCTAATTGTAATAAGTGCTTTGACTTTGACTATTTAGCCTAGTAGAGTTGATTTATTGAGTAAATAGTGAAATATGCCTTAACTCATCAAACAGTCATACATGATTTCTCGATTTTTCGAATATAGAATAATTTTGAAATTTTTGTAGGCAAGATTGTAGTAGAAGTGCATACATACATGACCTTCGTCCAAAACACTTGGTTCCGGAACAGAATCATCTTGTACAGAATACTCTTGTAAAGTGTACTGGTCATTCATGAAATCTGAAACTGAAAATAAAGTATGAAATAGTATTTTTAAAGTTATGTGAAGTGAAATTGATATTTAAATAACCACAATTTAAGGAAAAAGACTACAAAACGAATATAACTGCTTTATTTACTATTTAACTTCAAACTTGAAACTAGTTTCAAGTTCAACCTATCAAACAGTTTGAAAATTAAACGTCCACAATTAATATTTATATTTATTTTGCATGCAAAGTACATGCTTGTGAAACAGAAAATGATCGCAAATCTATTGCATTCTTTTAACCTTCTGGCAATACAGTTTGTATGTTCATTATTGAAATAAAAATCTTCTTTCCTTCCAAATGACCTTCAAACCCCAAACACTGGTGAGTACTAGGTCAAATCATTAACACCTAAATTATGACTATATGGTAATGAGCTTAATAATTTATTTATAGCCATGAGTTCTTGACTTTTAAGTTTATACCATTAAGTTCAAAATTGCAAATTGTAAACCAGCACTGAATTCTCCGAAATAATTTAGTTGCAAGGCAACAAAAATGAATCATCATTCCTGCCTTTGTTCCATGTTACTTGGGGTGGCAGAACACACTTAAATATTTTCTCCCATTCCATGTGTAATATCAGTTACATGGCAATAAAAATGAATATTAATTAATCATAAAATATGTGAAAGTAATCAAATGATCATTGGTAGCTCTGCGGTTGCAGCAGACATTGTTTTATTAACAATGTATTGATGCAGGTTAAAATTTTTTTTTTTTAGCTGATCATAGTGTTTGTAACTGTGAGATATACCTATAATCTCTTCGTTGCCAGTATCCATGAGCATCTGCTGCTCCTCAATGTTCTCAAATTCCATTGGTATGTCAGGTTCATGACCAGTTGTCTCCAGAGAGATGTCATCTTGATTTACCACCACACCGGAGTGGTCAAAGTCCATCTGAAAGTTTTAATTATTATTTTACTATCAACTCTATGGCTATTAACTTTTGACTACACTTCTCTATTCACCAAATTTGTAGGTCTTGGCCATTAATATGTCCCACATATGATTTATTTATCTTACAGTTACCAACTTGTTGAATTCAAACAAATTTATGTAGCGTTAAAAGTTAGGGTCTAAATTAACACATTATTTTCTACTTCCCTAAAGTGGAAGTCAAAAAGATAAGTAAGACCTACAACTTATTAAACTTCTAAAAACTAACGAAAATCTATAGAAATTAATACAAAAACCATTAAATAAGTCAAGCTACAGAAGATTAAAAAACTATATGTTTCAGCAACACATTTCATTGATGATATCAAACTTGCTAACCAATGAATGATGTTTATGACAATATTATCAACTGTTTATTTTATAAAAGCACTGGGAATTGTTGACAATAATACAGTTTGCACTAAAAGATAGAATTAGGGTAGAACTATTCTAGCATGGTAAAAAAGAACATTAGTTACCACAAACGATATTCAGAATTTTGAAGTTAAATACTTAAATGAGTAAGAAGAAGCCTATTAACATCAAAAGACTGAATAAAAATAAAGTAATCCAGGGAATCTCAAATCATTACTTACACCGCCCATAGCACTTTCCAAGTTAAGAGAATCGTCCAAATTGTGTTCCATGATGAAGCTTTACACTTGGAGATTTCACTTAACAGTTTATACGCACAAAAAGCAGCTCACACTGGGTTAAAATTAAAAACATTTTTGAGTTCAAAAGAGGCCGCCATTTTAAGTTGTCAAATTCCTCCGACAAGCCCTCCGAAGTCTTGCTCTCAAGTCGCCACGGTTGAAAACAAATCGACACAAACATAAAACGATATTATTCGATAAAAGTCTTTCACGCACTCGATAATTATTACTTAGAAACAAAAAAGGTCTATTATTCTTCAGTTTGTGATGCATTAAACGTGAACAAAACAAACAATTCGCTTGTAAAATGCACAAAAGTGAGAAAAATTCTAATGGCGCTTCTTTCAATTTTTTGATGTCACAAGTTGCCAACTTTAGAAAACTAACTTTTATCGATTTCACTTTAAATCGATTGCAATATTACTATTAAATGCAATAGTATTTCTTGAATTAACAACACAGTGATAATTTATTAAATAACCAGCAGCTTTGTATGCTATTAATGCTTTACAGAAAAAAATTTCGTCGTACACATCCGGACGAATTACTTACTACTTAGTCGACTTGGTCCGGCTAAGCTAGCCGGTCTTCACCAAAGGTCTTATAATTCAACAAACAAACTGGCTTATTATTAATGTTTGTATTGTAGTCTTAATTTATTATTATTTATTTACAAGTAAATTTGATGATCATTGCTTTTGAAAACTTTGGAGATCTATATCAGTGCATTTAGTAAAACTAATCGCTCAATTTTTGCTATTCATGATTCGACTAATCAAAAACCGTAAAATTATTACTAGCAACTCGCTTGACTCGTTCTACACTCTGGTCTGATATAGAGTCTGTCACTGTCTATTTGCTGTCAAATAACAAATTTTGATTGATTGTTGACTTGACAGCATTATCCATTGATTGGTTTCATGTGCATTTTGTTAGTACCAATACCAATAAATAAAAAATTGCAAAAAATTAAATATGCCTATTAATTTACAAGGTGTACGTCAATATCTAAGCGAATTGAGGAATTCTGGAGGCTTGCATAAAGATCAAGCCGAAAAGTAAGTCCATGATAATTATGTTCTTTTTGTTTGGTTGACAAAACAATCCTTAAAAATAAGCCAACCGACAATTGAAATATGTAATAGATTGCTTAATTACTCCCCTAGGTACCGCAATGTTCTTATGGAAATACTGAAAGGCACCGAAACAGAGTTGGCTGAATGTTTGAAGGCATTTGTGGAAGCAAGTATGTATTATTAATTATTATATTTTATAAAGTCCAGTATAGGCCTTATTATCAAACAAAATCTTTGATTAAACTAAGTTTAAACCATTGAGCCTATTTCTGTATTACAAACTTTATTGAAGAAAAGTTTGAAGTTCAAAAACTGACTAGAAGGTATAAACCTGGTTTAAGCAAAGACTTTGTTTTATAATAAGACAGTCTGAGTTTAAATAAATGATAATCCTACACTTAAAAGACTATATTTCTCAAATACTGTGTATTATTTTCCAGTTGTGAATGAGAATGTGAGCTTGGTGATATCTCGGCAGCTGCTGACAGATGTGAGCACCCACTTGGCTCTGCTGCCCGACCCCGTGTCTCAGGAGGTGTCACACTTTGCCCTGGATGTCATACAACCTAGAGTTATATCTTTTGAAGAACAGGTATGTTATACATTTCTTTGTCTTTAATCCCTTGAGTGTCAAATGTACAGTCAACAAAAGAGATAGTTAACTTAATTAATTCACTGAGTATTATCTTTTTTAAAATTAAATTACATTTGAAAACATCCAACTTCAACATCAACTTCACAACCCTTCATACCCATCTCTTTTGTTGACTGTACCCGCCGCAAATGAACATAATCATATAGATCAATACACATGCAGAGCAAGACGGGTTAAAAACAATTTTTAAACTAGAAATTGACTTTTATTAAAATTGGTAGTTAATCAAAAGACAATTATAAATCTTGTCTTTCTAGTCTCCACAAAACGTAGAAAGAGGTTAACAGATAGAACTACTCAAAGCAGACTTCTCTGTTTTATTGCTTTTCTCTATGGTTTTAACAAAGCAAAAGTATTCTACATTTAAAAGGTCAAGAAGTTTCAACCGGTTTTTACATAATAAAAATTAATGAACTATGATTCCAGGTGGCCAGTATCAGACAACATTTAGCTGATATCTATGAAAGAAATCAAAATTGGAAAGAAGCTGCCAATGTGCTGGTTGGAATACCATTGGAAACTGGACAGAAGTATGCAACTTTTATAACTAGTATATACATAATATAACACCTGTAATCCCTGAAGGGTAAGGCAGAGGTGTACTACCCATTAGTGCAATCACCACAGGGGGCGAGCCTATTGCTATCAACCCGGCAAAAAACCCAATAACACATTGCTCGACCTAGGAATCAAAACCAAGATCTCATGCTCAGTAGTCACGCTATGCGACCACTAGGCCAACGAGGCTAAATAGTAATATGTGTGGATCCTGGGTTTGATTCCCAGGTAGGGCAAAGAGCATTAAATAATTAGGAAACTGTTTCTATTATGAAATTTCTTAATAACACCTTACAATTTGAAAGTTGGTGGTGTGACACTGTTGTGCCTTGTAAAGCATGTGATGCCATTGGTCCCGGCCGGCATTCATAGATCTTTGACATTTGTTGCAGGTAGCAAAATCCCAAAAGTCTGACTACCAGTATTACCAATGGGTAATGTGTTACCCAATAACTGCACTGTTATATGTAAAAGCAGCTAAATAGTTTCAGCCGCTTTTGGTCAAACTTAGGCAAATCATGTATTAAGTAGGTAATTTGTTTGTTTCAGGCAATACTCTGTAGATTATAAGCTAGAAACATATCTGAAGATTGCTCGGCTATACCTGGAGGTGGATGACCCTGTGCAGGCTGAGGCATTCGTCAACAGGGCTTCACTTCTACAAGCGGAGACCACTAACGAACAGCTACAGATCTACTATAAAGTTTGCTATGCTAGAGTTTTGGATTACAGAAGGTATTTTAAGGGATTTTCTTTTCATTATATGAGCTACATGCATGTTACAGTGGACAAATGTGAAGCATTAATAAAAAGAGTGTTAAAAGTCACTTAATGAAGCCTTAAGTGACATTTTTACGGAAATATTTATGGTTCCAATATTTTTTTATGTTTTTTTACGAAAACAAGTTTTAATTGTTCTAACTAAACCGCAAATATTCGAGCAACAACCCCTGTTACATGTTTTGTTTTGAACGATGAACATAAACAGCTGTTTATCACAACAGAAATAAAAGTCTTATCCCAGCAAAATTTTATGCTCAAAGTTACATAGTTTGATAGTTGCATAGTTAATACACTCATATACACACAAATATGTCAAGAAAATGAATCATTGCAATGTTGCTATAACGTTGAATATGCATAAAATAACCAGTCAATACCTACACATGTAGTAGTTTATTGCTTGTGCGCTCTACAATTGCTGCTAACAATAATAATTTATAATGATTCAAGATCCCAGAGTCGTTTGACCCACGTTATTTTAACATGGCGGAAATTGTGAGGATAGATAAAGGAAAATAAAAGTTAAAAAGGTATGCTTATTTAGTAATTTCAATGCCCTGTTTTTAGGTACTAGGTTGCATATTCATTTATGTTCCAAGCACGTTTTCCGTGGTTCATAAATTTAAAGTGGGCCGGAACTTTATTCATAAAACAATATCCTGTATAAAATATGTATAATTTTTCATACAGCTTTCGCACTTTAATGTAAGTGAGTGAGATATATTTTAAACCTGATACCTGAAAAAAGGCCCAGCATTGAATCTAATCTAGCATGCTTTCCTCTATGTAACCTAAAAATTTCAGCCATATTTAAAAAAATGACGTAGCTCCAGTTACTTTGGGATCTTAGCCTATAATGTACACAGTCCATCTGTAATTGTTTGATTAAAATCCAAAGCATAACAATCAATTTAGTAAACAAAACTAATATCTTCATTGTTCGAATTGTTTGTATAGGAAATTTATAGAAGCGGCTCAGAGATACAATGAGTTGTCTTACCGCAACATTATACACGAAGACGAACGAATGACGTGTCTGAGGAACGCGCTCATATGTACTGTACTGGCTTCCGCAGGTAATAAGTATCTACATAGTATTTTTACTTTATTAGAATAATAATTTACTCATTAATTATCATATTTTTACACATATTTTTCTTTAAAAAAAAATACAAATAATATAGTTAAAAAAAAAAGTATAAAAATAGTGCTACGCCCGCAACGAGGTGGTAAAACCCAAGCTACCGGCGGTTAGGGATCCAGAGAGAGGAACCTCCTCACTATGCGTGCCGTGTCCAAGACAACCGCCTTCTGCAGCTGACTCTTGACCCAGCTGTTGAGCGAAAGTTTCTCGAGATGTTGGTCGAAACCTTTCGCTATTAAACCGTTCACTGACATGACAATCGGAACAATAATTGTCGAGTCCATACTCCACATGCTGGTCACTTTACCAATAATAATTATTAGTAAAGTCGAACAAGCTATTTGGTTTACAGACAACAATAATTATCATTGTTATTTTGTGATCACTCTTTTAGCTTGTGGAGTTATTTAGAATTATTAGAATTTTGAAATTCAGTCAACTTTTCAAGACACCGAGGGAAACTGGAGAAACTGGAACAACCCAAACTACTAATTGGTTTATAATAAAGTTTTTAATTTAAAAAAGGGCGCGACCCTGTCGATTTCTAGCATAGTATGAATATCACGCAACATCGCAATTTGTTAGATAACATTTTGTCGCCATGTGACCAAAATTACAATGAATGAGTAGCAACTTAGTCATCAGCTTAATTTCTTCAACCCTTAAATTAGAAAACGACACTAATTTTAATACGTTTTTATATGTGTCTCTGTCGCTATATAGCACCTTCAAGTGACTGAGATAGCATAAGACTTAAGGTATTTAGCTGCTTTTGAGAATTTGGCCGTTAGAGTAGCAATATCGTGTGACAATGGTCTTAGTATTGCGAGATGCCATTTATAATTAATCTTATTTTCTTCTCAGGTAGGTAACTTTTTAACGGTTTCTCGAACGAAAAAAAATCAGCTCATAATTAATGTTTCAAGTTGACAAGCTCGCGTAAGCTGTGATTGTTTATTGATAATTCAGACAACCAATCACATTAGTTTACGCGCGCTTGACATCATCAATCTTCACAATTTTTTCTTTCAAGGAACCTTAAAAGTTACACGTAGCATCACGTCTGTAATCCCTGAAGGGTTAGACAGAGGTGTATCCATTAGTACACCCACATTTCGCCAGTAGCAATACCAGTTCCAGTTTCACAATAGGCTCGCCCCCTATTACATGAGACTTGAAACATAACCTTAAACGTTCGTATCCTTATTTAGCATTTGCCTTGCAGGTCAGCAGCGTTCTAGAATGCTGGCAACCCTCTTCAAAGATGAAAGATGTCAACAATTACCTGCATACTCGATCTTAGAGAAAATGTATCTAGACCGTATCATCAGACGGTCGGAACTGCACGAATTTGAGGCTCTGATGCAGACGCACCAGAAGGCAACTTGCCATATTTATCATTCGGTACAGGCTAAGTAGATAAGAGCGGCCCATGAGTTTGTGCTACAGTAAATGGTCACCGGCATTTCATTTTATTTTCGCTTACACACATAACATACATAAACTCACGCCATTTTCTTGTGGAGGTAGGCAGAAACCACAGAACAGCACCTGCTGCGATCCGTACATACTCCTTTCGCCTCGTCCACACTTACATAAACTCATATTAGTTTTCTTGGTAGGTACTATAAATTATCTGATTCTACTCCTATCATACCTACCACTTTTGCTTTTTCTTTACACATGCCGCCGGGTGGTATTACGCATCTGACCTTTAATAAAGAGTTCGCTATTAATCACTTTATCTTCTCAGACGTAATCAAAACATCAACACATTTGCAATAGCTCTGATCTATCGTTATATACTTTATGGCCCGTCTCTCCATATGATATTTAGTATTTCTAAACTCTTTGAAACTTTAATTATGTTCTTTTTTTTTGTTTTCGAAATAGGCCACCACGTCAGATGGAACTACGATCCTGGATCGTGCCGTTTTCGAACACAACCTCCTTTCGGCTAGTAAGCTTTACAATAATATAACTTTTGAAGAGTTGGGCGCGTTGCTGGAGACTCCTCCTGCTAAAGCGGAGAGGATTGCTAGCCACATGATCAGCGAAGGGCGGATGAACGGATACATTGACCAGATCAGCTCCGTTGTACATTTTGAAAGTAAGTATATTTGGTTCGAATTTGCATTCGTTGCTAGGTCAAAGAATAATAACTATTACTACGTAACCAAGTGACACTTCACCCGCCAATTCATTGAGTCCCGAAAAACAGCAGTATGCTTAGCAGTACTGTCGTGTCATGATTGGCTTAGCTCTACCTAGGCAATGATTATCCACAAACACAAAACGCGTGTAGATAGCTGCCATACGCCTAGGCATTTATAAAACTCTCTATGTATCGAACCCTCGATACTGCATACAAGGACCTATGCGTAGGTGTCGTGCAAATGTAATTACTAAAGGCAATAAGTAGGTTATACTGCTTAGATTAGACTATACTTTAGCTAAGTACGGTAAGTATTTCATGCGAAAATAGACCTTATTCGTAACGGTTTAATTTTCGTATTAGTATGAAACGCTTCATCGCACAAGCTAAGAATAGTGTTCCTTATTTGCATAACTTGAATGTCCGTAATAATATGAATCGCTCACTGTATAAAGTCCGAGCTGGCTATCTCAGCCATACTTACCATAATAATCAGCCATTCAACTGTCTGCACTTATTGTAGAAATTGAAGACCAAAGGTTAAGAAAATTCCCGACTAGGCAAATTGTAAAACGTCTGGTCATACATTGTATGTAATTATTCGTTATCTGTATTATTTGTCTTAGGTTAATCGTAAGCGTGTATAAATTAATTTCTAGGATTTAATCAATCTTAATCGGTTAAACGTCAATGTATATGGAAAGTTCTATTTATCATTTTGATAAATAAACATACAGGTGTAAAAAAATACACCATTTAGCTGTTAGCTACGCATACTGCCCATAAAACAGCAAAAAATATGGCTAGAAAACAACTTTTATTTTTAGCATCAAATATCACCGTTTATGGTAGCGCGCAATGTAAAGCACATTATGTTCATGGGTGCATTTAACAGTACCTACTACAAAGATAGTGGAGAGTATTTCAAATATTTATATAACATCCATATCTTGATTTTCCTTCAATACCTCAGTAACTAGGTTTTCAGATATGGTCCAGAACAACTATCTAACTTTAAGTATCGTTAGTGCCCGGGGTTGCGGGACGTCTTAACAGGATACCGTGGCCCCGGAACGTAAAGGGCAACAGAAGGAACAGGGTGGTCTTTTAGTCTGTAAAAGTCTGACAGTCCCTTCCGCCTTCCCCACCCAGGGCGGAAGGAGTCATTTGATGATTTTTACCACCTAAAAAAAGAAAAAAAAGTATCGTTAGTGTCTTTATTACATACCCGTTATTGGTTATTACGTCATAACACACTACCTATCGATCAAAATCAATCAACAGCAACACGTAAGCGTAACGTAAATACTTTAAGATATAAACGCGTGATCTTACTCCACCAGATAGTGAACCGTAAACAAGTAGTTATTCTACAATCCATTGACACTGCTGATAAGATAGAAATAGCTATAAATGATTACATGCCAAAAGTAAAGCTAATAAGGGCCAAAACTGCAGTATACTCAAGCAGTGTCCATGTATTAATATTGATAATGAACTATGATGAACATTACGTGTAATCCTATGATTTACACGTAAAGAAAATTAATTAATTTATTTATTCTCTATTTGTAAGTACTTAATAGATTTTAGCGCTCGTGTATATATCGCTACTCTGTGTGACCTTAAGGGCGCATAACACTTTAACATTAATAATAATTGTACCAAATATTACTTTGTTAGCTAGTTGGTAACTTTATCGTGCATGCTGTGGTCTCCTTTGTGAAGAATTACATCTACGCCATATATACCTACTGTTGACCATTTTTTGTGTATGTATACCTTTTCTTAGGAGTTCCTAAATTAATTAATAAATAATGGGAGATGGTGACTATCCAGCTACCGCTAGCTTGTTGATATCAATTTTCACTTTCGTAAGGAAAGGCGATGTACTATAGATATTTATTAAAAAGCATTCGACGAATTTAAATTATAAATAACACACCTATTCTTTGGCTAATGACACGGCAGACTTCCAACAGTTTACACTTGACGTTTTTTGTGCGTCATCGACTAATATAAATTCCCGGTTGCCTTGCTACGGTACCCAGTTCAAAAAGCCATACAAACCACTAATTATCACATGACAGTACCGCCTCTGCCTAACCCTTTTGGGAATACAAGCATGATGTTAAGTCTGTTATTTTTAAATATAAATACATTTTTTTTTGTCTTTCTGGCGATATGTATGCACGTCATCAATATCCAACATTGTGCCAAAATAAAAATTCCTGTGTATTATCTCGAGAAAAATCTTTTTTCTATCACTGATACTAACGTGTGTTTCAGCTCGTGAGATCTTACCACAATGGGACAAACAGATACAAAGTCTGTGTTATCAAGTGAACAGCCTGATAGAGAAGATAGCTGCTGCAGAGCCAGAGTGGATGGCCAAACTCATGGAAGAAGAAATGATACAGTAGTGCTCTTGATGTAATACCTCAATAAAACTGTTCTTACTAATACGATTCTATAAACAAATTTTATTTTCTTTCGGCTGAATAATAATGATGATCTATGAACCTTATTGGTGAAAAATCGTTTTTTTTTTTTCACTTGAACAAAAGAGCTGTTTATTGTATGTATTGGAAATATTTAAACAGAACGATTACAGAAAAGCAGATTTATTAAAACTTCTATCAAATTAAAAAAAACACAGTAAAAAAATTATAAATCCTAAAAATATAAAACCTATCCACTTCGAAAATCACACTCATAGTTCCGAATAACGGACATTAATAAGGAAAGGAATTAGTAGCACATGAATAGGTTAAGGTCTAATAAAACAAGTACGCGCTGATTTCAACAGACTATTCATTTTTATTACCATTCAATCAATAGGATAATACACCATAGGTGCGTATTTACAAGACAACTGACTTGGATGTCGATGTAATATAGGTTAATTATTTAGCAAAACAGGGATGCTTATACGCCGCGTGCTAATACATAATACATTAAGAACTCTAATTAGAACATTTCGAGTAATAAGCGGTTGCCGCCTTGAAATAGAAATTATAGTTGACTGACGGCCCAAACTTGCATTTACACGATGTTATTAGGTGTATGACAATTTTATTGTTGCGTTTTGAACGCAGAATACACTATACAGAGAACACTTGAAGATACTGTTGGAAAAATTGATTGATAGTTACGCTTCCTTTTCTGTTATTGTTATATAACAGTAGATATGGAATTATGTATTATCTACAAGACTAAAAGCCGGAGCGCCTCAAAATGCTTAGGGCGCGAGCTCGAGGGCTACGCCCACTTTGTGTCCGCCAGTGTTGAAGTTATGGCAGTCAATCGCAGCCGACAACGTCAAGACAACGCCTGCAAATAATGATAACATTATATAATAAGGTCTTCACTGCAGTAGGCTTTCTACGATAACTGATAACAAAGATAACGCATATCACGCACATAAGAAAACAGGGCAATGATTTATAGATCATATGATCTGGTTTAACAGAACAATGAAGGCTCTATCTGTTATTTTATTAGTGATCTCACCACTGAATAGCAAGGTAGAAAGTAAAAGTATAAACTAGCAGAACTGAACTGCATTCACAGTTCATAAAACAATAAAATTTATCATGTTTTTACATCATTATAAGTAGTAATTAATCAAGCCATATCTATAATAATCTTATGAATGTATAGTAAAGTTTATAAAATAGTTAGTGTTCACTAAAGATAACTTGAATAGAAAGTTGAGAATGATTGAGTCTCACCTGGGCGAAGTCTCTGTTGGTATCCAAGACCAATAAGAGCTTTGTTGTTGATCTTGGCATGCAGCGACGCGTCAGCATCCAACGCAAACTTAGTGCCAACACCAAACAGTGTGTCAGCAGAACCAGAGGTCCACTTCATGGTGATACCGCAATCAAGTTGTTCTGACACCTTCTGGTAGATGGAACCACCAAACACCTGTCCGTTGTCACTACATACAATAAGAAAACAACATTATATAGCAATATACTTAAATTAATGATGTTTTATTGAAAATCTTGAATGATAGTCTATTATTGATTGAAAAACTAGTTATGAAAACATTAGCTGTATTCAAAAGAAACAGTTTAATTTTCAAGTAGCCTGCAAAAATTAAGAGATAGATATTACGAAACACCTATCAATATATAAGGAATAATTTAGCTCATTGCCTTAAAGATGTAAAATCCAGAGCTGCTAGACCTACAATACATTTTACTGTGGTTGCAATATTGAGAATATTGCATAATTACCAGCTGAAATACAGGGCCATCAGTCTGGTTTTTATATTATTAATTTTTTACAAGACATTAAAAACTAACAATCATTACTGTCAGATGCTTCAATTGTCCAACCTTAGTGTCTGGCAATGCATGTTGGCTTTTAACATTGTCCTGTAAAACACTGACTATTCCCAAAATTTCAGCAATGTTAAAATAACCTAGACTCGGCGACTTCGAAATCTTAGTCTATAATATAGACTACCACTAACCACTAACTATTATGTGCTAAGCTAATAAACTGATTTGCATAACAAGAGAGATGACATCCTTGCGACAGGTGGACGCAGCACGCATGTCGTTTAGATGCGGCTTGAGAAATTCGGCCGCTCGTGTAGTGCCGAGCGTATCTCGAATAGGTGTATGAGGTTGCATAGAATGCAGATGCGGCGACTACGATGCGCACTGGTGTATGTCCACCCTAAACCCCAACTAACTAGGCCATGTGTTATGCAATCATATAAAATCAATAGCAGTGACTCAGCCTGTAGTAATCAAGTGCCCTATAGACCTAGATTAGGCTTCAGTGAAATTATCGATTTTTCTTATGAAATATGTTCATATATGGTTGTAATTTTTTTCACAAGGTTTTTGAAGATTTCTATAAGAAAATACTTACACATTGGTGTGCAGGTCGAAGTCCTTTGATTGGTAACCAAGAGAAAAGTTGTTCTTGGAGAGCTTGGCCTTCTGCGAGTCAAACTGTCCATGCAAACCAGCGAGCCAGCCATTGTAGTGGAAGACGCCAGACACATCTATGATGGGACCAGCTAGGTCCAAATCCAAGATAGTGTTTACCGCAACAGTCTCATTGGCAAATGAAGTCTTCAGTTTACCAGTCTTGACCCTGCAAATTGAATCATTCTATAACTGACAGCATTTAGAAACCAACTTATATTACTGTACATGTTATAGGACCAAAAACATTTAAATACAAAATAGAAATTTGGCAAGACTAGACAAATAACAATTAAGAATTCTCATATTCTTACCCAGTTTGGGGTGCGAAAGTTCCTTCGAGGGTAAGCTTAAGCCCTTCAGCAATTGTGTTTGCTAGGGTGATATCAGTGGCAAGTGTATTGTCTGTGTTCCATTTCTCAGTGAATGAAAGACCATAGTCCTTCACTGCATATTTAGATGAAAGGCTACCTACCACCTGGAAATTACAATATCCGTTCTATTTTCTGTATGAAATTATAATGTAGCTTTATTACATTTATTTGAATCACAACAGAAGTCATTATTACATCACTGTAACTATGTACTAAATCTATATAAAATACAAGTTTTACCTTATGATCATACAAAGTATTTAAAAATTCAAATTCTTAGTGTAATTTAGAATGAAATACAAATATAGTAATAATACAAAGATTACATTAAATAAAAGCTAGAAACAGTGATCCTAGTACAGAAACAAGTATATTTACAACGGACATGACAGCTAGCTAGCTCATTATTACATTTCTAAATGAGTATAGCTGCAGATCATTTTGTTACCTTACTTACCTTTCCACTTTCATGGTTGGAGGTGATGCCACTGGTGAATTCAACACCTGTTTCACTCTTGGTCTTCAGGTCAAGTTTACACACACCAAAGTGGTAGCCTTTGCTGAAGACATCATTAGCCTTCTTTCCAAGATCACCATATTGTGGGGTAGGAGTGCCCTAAAGAAAAAAAAAATAACGTTAAGGATACTATACGTGACGACGGGTCATTAACCCTAAAATAGAACCAAAACTCGGATGCAGACCCTTATCACATGAACCAAGGTGAAGCTTTACACGTTTAGCAAAGTCGCGAAATGGCAATCAGTGCCAGCTGTGTCAGGGTCAAAATCGGCTCGGGTGACTTATTTACAAGCCACTTCTACACTAGGTATTACATAACATCAATGCATTATGACTGAAGCTGTACTTGTATGAAGTATTACGTTCCAGCAATGTGATCAAATGAACATGAACCCCTACAGTAACATTTATATCAGTGAGGCCGTAAACTTGACCTTCGAGAAAAGAGCCGAAGTTGATCTCAAAAATCACATGCGTCAATTTAGCCTGCAGTATCCCCAATGACGTTTCACTTTAGCGAAGGAACTGCATTACGTACAATTTCCTGAGAACAGCCAAAGACTTTGCCCTAAAAAATGATTCTCACACACTTTTTAAATGAAAGAGCAGGTACAAAATATATAAAATCGTAATATGACGTCGATTATTCTGCTATAACCGGCTCGCCCCGCAAATTGTAACCTAATGAAAAGCTATGAAAGTCTGTCTATTTTGACTGAAAACCAAACATGAGACGAGGTGTTTGAAGAATACTTACTCCTTCAGCCATGATGGAACTATTTCACAGTAATTTCCAAACAATTTGCCAAGAAGCAGAGATCAAAACCTTGCGTTCGTACACTACCACAGCATGGGACAGCACCCAAGACAATTTCACAATTTCATTTCAATTTTGTTGACACGACACGACAGAGGGCGTGATTTCCGGAACTCACGTTATTGATATTCAGTTTATACAATTCGCATGTGATTATGAGTAAAAATACAATGTGTTATAACCATTGTAATTTAAAATCAAATTTAATTTGGTGTACTAACATACTTTCAGTCATCATTTTGTGTTCAATGCAAATTTAGTACAAGAATTGACTCCGAATGTGTTCGTGACGTACAATGGCGAGCACATATTAAAATTGATGTCCTATTAAAATTTATTTCAATTAATTTGTAAATTCCTTTGTTCTTGAATGTATGAAACATGTTGCGTAAATTGTTTTATTGATTATCAACTAATTTTAAGATAGTTACATGAAAATAAAAAAATATTAGACGCGAATAGTTACATGAAAATTATTAGACGCGGAGTTTGAAAAGAATGACCCTGATTACTAAATTATTTGATATCTTTATAGAATATAGGAACTTTAAAAACTGCGGGACTGAGATTCTATTTTATTGAGTGACTCAATGAATATTTTTTTTTCATTCATTCTTGCTTCTTTTAGGATGCTAGCTGGCTGAATGCTTGACTAAATTGTGTAACGACTGAATTAAGACGATTAAATTCAGCCAAGTGTATTAAGTGATCCTGTATTTAATGAAGGCATCAAAAAATTGTTTTTTAGACTTACTGACATTGGTGATCCAAGTCCAAGCCCTTCAACGAAAGACAGAAATCCACTTGAGTTGTCTTCATTTTTTGAGCAATCCACGCTTTTTACATCTTGAACCTTACAAGTTACTTCTTCACTCTCTGAGCCATCCTATGAATACAATAAAGTTGGTTATTGTTTATTTTAGAGAAGATGATCAACTAGCATTTTGCCCGTGCGATGCACGTCCCTATTAGAGTAGAAAATAGGCTTGAATCCTAGCAGTTATGTTCTTATATGATTATCATGAAGACTTTACGATGAAATTCTACTTACATCTAAATTGCATGATGTGGATTCTCGAAAAATTGCTGCGCTTACTATTATTGGAAATTTTAAGTTTCGCCAACAGTCCATGAATGTGGTATTAGTGGAATCTAATAAATGCTCAAAATATGACATAATTAAGAAAAAACATAAAAATTAAGTACTATAATATTACGAAAAATATATGACAACAGGGGATGACTAGATCGGTCGTTTGGAATTTTAAATAAAATAAATCTACTAGGCTTACAAAGTTTTATAAGTGTAGACAGGTAGTTGACAATCATCATCATACCTAAATCATGATGTACTGCAACTGCCTACCATATTATTATGAGGGCACATAGTAGAAGCACCCAAAAATAATTACCGGAATCGTACCTATATATTGCAAAAAAAAAAAATAACATTGACATAGTAACATTAACATAATGAGTAAGTGGAGAAGAAGGTTTTGCCCTGCAGTGGGTATTCCCACTGCAGGGCAAAACCTTCTTCTCCACTTCAAACAGCTTATTAGCTGTTAATATTATTTGGTAGGTTAGTATGGCAGTACTTCCGGTTCTACTAATTTGCTTATATCCAGGCAAGCTTCAGGGGCCAAACTCAACCTCAGAACGGTTGCAACAGGGGTTGACGTTCAAGCTTGCAAAAAAATACTTAAAATCTGATGTGAAAATGCGTCATGTGTGAATGACCTGAAGTGGAATGTTGGATCACCTTTCCGCATGTTTAGTGTATAGGTGGTATACCTACCTATCTGGTTGGCATTGCTCCACAGATGCGAGATCTAGAAACATCTGCTACGAAACTGTCTTTACTTACTTTTCCGAAGAAGTGAAAAGAATTTAGAACTATTTTTATTTTTGACTGCGTCGTTGGTCTAAGCCCGACTGCTAACCACGAGGTCTTCGGCTCGATTCCCAGGTCGAGAAAAGTGTTATAGGTATGTCCATAAGGAATTTCTCGGTAGCAGGATAATAAGGTCTAATTAAAATAAATGATTTGACTTTGAACACACTTGACTATTATGTAATAATAGCGCCCTGCTGTCAATCCCTATATTGATTCCGACCTTTTCCTATAACCTGCAATGAATGGACCCAGAATCTGTAAACCCTAAAAAGGGAAAATTACAAGCCGCAACCACGGACTGCGGATGAGTGAGATACAAATATCGATTCTTTATACAATTTTCCTTTGTTACTGAAAAATCTTAGCATTTCCGCCTGGGCTCACTCAATCAGCGAATCCGCTTGACTTGCACTCCGGATATTTTTGGACCGAATATTTATAGACAATTATAAATATACCTAGAAAGAAGACAATAGGTATTACTGAATGTAAACTTATATCGTATCATATGGAAACGTTTAGAAAGTTCGAACGCTCCAACCGGCCCAATTCTCGAATGGACCAAACTACCGAAGCTTATTTTAGACGCTAATCTTGTGCAGTCGGCATTTCGGCAAACAGTTCTGGACGCTCAATCTCTATCTGATCAATCCAAGAAGCACTTGTGTATGTAAACGAAATGTGTGACGACGTGCGTCATTACGATATACAACAAAACGATAAATATGGACGTTATTTAATTGCAAATAAGGATTTAGTGAGCGGCGAATTAATATTTTTAGACACACCATTCGCTGTGGGACCTAAACCAGGCAAGTGATAAATTTATTTAATAGGTAACTATTCTACTAAGGAGAAAAATAGGTAATTATAATATCCAGGTACCTATATTAAATTTTTGCCTATTTCACTAATTGAACAGTTACCTAATTACTCGCTCGCGGATTTATTCGCTCCTCAATGTTTATGTACCGTTTGATGATTTTTTTGTCTGCAACTTCGTCCACGCGATAATCAAGTTGTATCTATATCATAAAATATAGATAGCCTAAGATAGCATAGCACAGGTTACTATCAGTGAATACATTTTTGAAATCGCACGGTTCTTTCAGAGATTGTCTCTTTATTTAATAGGTTTAGATTGTAATCCTCTCCATAGGTAGTGGCAGAGAAATAACGAGGCATGCTATAACCATCCTTTTTATAATGGTTATTAAAATGCCTGCTGCATCAATTAAGTAATCACTCCGCCCAAAAGCATATTTAATTCTGGTTTTGAAATCAAAAGACGACACTCAAGTCATGGTGACCCGTGACCCAAAAGTGACCATCTCCATCTTAACTTCATGCACAGTTCCTTATTCCGTAGAACGTAGGGTAGTTATTAGTTATATAAGAATATATGATATAAATATACGTTCTCCATGACCTAGGTATATAAAAGTGGAAAGAGGTAGGTTGTTTACACAACGCCGACCCACGTGAATTTCATAACCGACGTTCGTCGGGCAAAAGTAATTTATTGCATAGAACAAAATGACGATGGTGTTCAAAGAATCTGTTCTGTACAGACACTCCACCGTTATGTCTGAGCTGCTACTGTCCTGTGGAGAACACCTACTGCTCCACATGCGGGTGGCCAGTCTGCAGCGAGGAATGCGGCAAGTCGCCAACACATGCTGGTGAATGTAGCGTATTCTCTGCCGCAAAAGTGAAGTTCCAGCCGGTTGAGGACTGGACTGTGAGCGCGCCGCAACTTGATTGTATTACACCTTTAAGGTACAATACCTACCTACCATTTAGTGATAGTGACCCTATTGTTAGAAAAATTAAGCCAGAATTTAGAGTGTACCTAAGCTGTAAAATGCCAGCGTTTGGCCGATCTTACCTTGGAAGCAGTGGAGAAGTTTGTTCTAGATGGGACCTGTATAAAAATTTCTTGGGGGGGGAGGGGACAACTTAACTGCGGCGAAGCAAACAATAATAAAGTTTCACCTCAGTGGGCCAGTAGCGTTGGTACATTTTTTTTCCCCCTTTTCTGTACAGAATTCTCTTGGCTAAAGAAAAAGACCCAGAACGATGGCAACGCGAATTGGAGATGATGGAGACGCACACGGAGGAACGGAAATTGAGACCTACTTGGGGCGCTGACCAAGTTAACATCGCCGACTTCCTCATAGATCATTGTAAACTTGGCAAGAGATTTGATAAGAATTTGGTGCAGAGAGTTTGCGGTATTCTTGAGGTGATGCATTTTATTTTACTAAGGTGCCTGATCGCACTGCTACTCCGCTTGATTACTTATCATGCAGTAACGGCACTCAATAAAAAAAAAACAAACATATGTACTCGCTGATGGTAGTAACAGTACTTATAATCTACTTAATAAGGATTAATTTTACACAGCTTTTCATTGAAAAAACTAAGCAATCTTTATAAATACACAGGTAAATTCCGTGGAGATCCCGTCTCGAGGAGGCTTCAGTATACGAGCCCTTTATCCTCGGCTAGCTATCGCAGCGCACAACTGTGTCCCTAACATCGTTCACACGATACAGAACGATTACCAGTAAGTAAGAGAGCCATTCTGTTTTTTTTATTAAGGAATGGAATATTTTTATATTATGGACGAACTTGAGGAAGCAGTTACAGCTTTCGCGCGTTGATATTCTGTAAAAGTCTCCCTTGGTGAATTTACGAGAAGTAAGCTTGAGTTGTCAATCCTTAGCATTTGGTATGATAGCATAATATCTTTCTTCAAACTCACTTCCCGAATTCACGGAGGGAGATTGTTTGCAGATATTAGCTGGCCCATTTTTTAGGGTTCAAGTGAGAGCAGCTGTTGCATTAAAAGAGGGGGACCTTCTCCACATATGTTACACGCACGCTCTATCCCCCACATTGGTTCGACGGGAGTTTCTGGCGGAGTCAAAGTTCTTCCAATGCGACTGTGCGCGCTGTGCCGACCCCACGGAGCTCGGCACGCATCTCAGCACACTCAAGTGCAGTAAATGTGATAATGGCGTTATATTGGCGTCTAATCCTCTAGGTAGGTAAAGTAGAAGATGCTTATACTTAGACAGCTCCTCAATAAATGCAACGAAGCAAAATGTTAAAACTTCGGCTATCCGTTATTTTTTTACGGGCACTGCATAAAAGGTAGAGTTAGAAAATGTAGAAACAAATGAAAGGGCGATCGTTATCAATTTTAAATGAATTAAAAATATAGCTATGTATTTAAAAAAAAAAGTTTCGTAATCGTTTTTTTTGTGTCATGTCCATCATCCTGTCAAAATGTCTGATGGACTTGTTGACTTGATTTATGGGTTGTATGTTGTATTGTAAACTGGAAGATTGAATAACAACCAACGTTGAAGTCGGTGACCTAATTGTTATTTTAAAATAAGAGGGGGAACTGTCGCGATCATTTAATTACGACGAAACAGGTTCCACAAAGTAGGTTAACCTTAGCGTTGCCAATATTGGGACTATATATTATTTGTAGGTATATAGCTAAATTGCGATATCATCCGCTTATATTTGACGAACGTACAATACCTGACGTATAGCTGGAAGGTGGATTCCTAGATCCACTGGTGGACTGCACTCAAGTAATGGTCTAAGTAAAAAAAAAACTGTAATATTCCAGATAACGACGCGGGATGGACATGAGTAGTGTATTATTGGGCATTCTATACCACTATCGGCAAGTAGCTCGGCGAGTGCGCCTCGCTGCCGATAGTGGTATAGAATGCCCAATAATCGACACTCGACTCGACTCTCCACTCGACCGATAAACTCGAACGAGACAGTTTGTTGTACCGTGTACTTGATTAGGAACGATTTACTCAACCAACGACTAGTAACTTCCATATTATGGCGGGTCAGTATGAACAATCAACTATCAACTCGACTGTAGTGTATACTGTACACGACCAATGATCATGCGAGCTCGCTATCGCTCTGAAAGGTGGTACAGAATGCTCAATAATGAACAATCGACTCGATCACTGACCAGTAACGCAAAAGAGGTTGTGGTAAGTTTATAAATGATAGCGTTCTAAATACATTCACTCATTTTCAATTGGTTCATTTCCGACAGTAATCATGAAATTTGTAAAACAACCGCAATCGCTGCATGTTAATACAGTCTGCGATGATATTTGCAAGACAAGTTTTCGTCACGGAGAATTATTGCCTAACTCAGTACGGTGTATTATTTGCGGTCCGTCCAATTGTGGAAAAACGAATTTATTAATTGGTCTTCTAATACACGAAAACGGATTAAGATTTGAAAATGTTTATGTTTATTCAAAAACTCTGCACCAACCTAAGTACATTTTTTTAGAAAGTGTTTTGCAACGGGTGCCTGGTGTTTCCCTCCAGAAATATCAGGGAAATGAGGAAGTACTAAGCGTTCAGGACGCAAAACCCAACTCCGTGATTATTTTTGATGATGTTGCTTGTGAAAATCAGAGTAACATGCGTGATTATTTTGCGATGGGAAGACACAAGTGCATTGATTGTTTCTATCTAAACCAAACGTATAGTAAAATCCCTAAGCAGTTAGTAAGAGACAATGCGAACTTAATCATACTTTTTAAACAAGATGAAATAAATTTACGGCATATTTATGAAGAACATGTCAACACTGATATGTCATGGATTGAATTTCGTGAAATGTGTTCGAAAATATGGAGTGAGCCTTTCAATTATGTAGTAATTAATAAGGATTGCTCCAAAAATAAAGGATGTTACAGAAATAAATTTGACACTTTTGTTGTCTTTGATTAAAAATACTAATATTTAAGACCGGTACCCTCGCGATAATATTATTCTTCAGGCAACGCTTAATCAGTCACGAACTTTTTTTTTATTATTATGGAGAAATCACTGAAAAGACAAATAGTTGAAGCTGCAGAGGCTGTTAAAAAGAAAGTGCGAAAGATGAGAGATGTTGAGAATAACAATCAGCAAGTGCTGGAATCAGTGTTCAAGCCGGTAACAGAACCACTCAACCAAATTGCTAATGTCAGTAAGAAGGCTTCTCTCCTGCATAATATAGAAAATGAAGAAACCGATGTTCCGTTTATCGATAAAACTCTGCAAAAAGAAGACCCTATTAGTTCAGAAAGCAATGATAACAACGACAATGAAGACGAATATGAATCAGATATCGAAAGTGATTCTTCGTATAAATCATTAACTGAAAACAACCAGAGATGTGATATGTCATCCTGGTCAGTGTCCTCAGAAGCACTGAAAGATATTCCGTTTGGTGTCCGAGTAGAGAGCGGCAAATTGATGTTAGGTTCTGCGCGTATAACGATCAGCGACGAGTATATCATCGTGGCTGGACGCAAATACCGAAATACGCCTGGTTTAAAACAATTGCTGCTGAAAAAGAACGTAGATTTAAGCATGGTTACAGAGAGTGATATGAAACATTATAAGTCGATGTTACTTGATACAAATGCACATCGACGAGACTATGAACCCAGTAAACCAATAAAAAGTAATAAAGGACAAAAATATTTGCAAATTATAAAGCCTCTGTTCCAACTACGAAGTACAATTCAGGAACACCAATCGAAGGGAAAAGGACTACTACCTTTAACAAAAACGTGGAAGAAAAACGTAGATTTTGTATATTGGGACGATCCCAATGAACTGGTGGATAGATTAAAATTATTGATTGCATCTCGAGATGCTGGTAACACAGGATTAGATAATGAAATTATATCTATCATTGAAGAATTGCGTGAAAGTAAAGTTATAAATTAATAAATATTTTAAAATGTGTTTATTTTATTATTAGCCTCTCGATACAATACACCTTAGACATGAACGTAGACAAATTCGGACACTACATTCACAAAAGAATGCGTTTTGCTGAGTTATTTGAGTTTAATGAGAATGCTCTGTTAAAATTAGAAAATGGAGATTTTGATTTAAAAACTTCAAGACTGAGAGGAATTAGATCTCCAGTAGAAGCAGACGATGCTGTGAACAAGGATTATGTAGATCGATTGAATGCTACCACATTAAAAGAATTAAATAATTTGACTGTGGACAAGGATTATGTAGATCGTTTGAATGCTAATATGTTAAAAGAATTTAATAATATGATTGGATCATTGCGTTCTCAAATCATAAAAGACACAAAGGGTACAGTACAGGCTTCTTTAAAAGCAAAGATACCTGAGGTTTTAACTCATTTGCAAGATAAGTTTTATACTAAAGCAGAGGTAGATAAATTACTTCAAAATAAATCTCCATAATGGCAAAACAGCAAATTGTTAATGAACTACACAAAGCAGCAAGAAGAAATTTCCTTCGACGTTCCGTCATTCTAAAAGGGGTCGATGACTTGTGGCAAGCTGATCTAATGGACATGCAAAACCTGAGAAAATATAATAAAGGTCATAATTACATTCTAGTGGTGATTGACTGCTTCTCAAAGTACGCTTGGGCAGAGTCATTAAAATCAAAAAATAAACTCGATGTTACTCATGCATTTAAACGAATACTGATTAACAGCAATCGCAAACCTGTTAATTTACAAACTGATAAGGGAACAGAATTTTATAACAACTCATTTCAAACGCTTATGAAGACGTATAATATTAACCATTACTCAACGTTTTCTAGCAAAAAAGCTTCGATCGTGGAGCGACTGATTAAAACACTTAAAAATAAATTATATAAATATTTTAGTTTGAATGGGAACTATAAATGGTTAGGTATACCATTAGAAGTTACGCTAAAGACTTATAACAACACAAAACATCGTACTATTAAATTTAAGCCAATTGAAGTTAATAAATCTAGTGAGTCAGTTATAAAAGAAAATATTAAAAAAACCTTAAATCATGTAACCATTCGTAGAAAACCTAAGTTCAAAGTAGGTGACTTTGTTCGTATCAGTAAATACAAACACAATTTTGAGAAAGGTTACACACCTAATTGGTCAACTGAAATATTTACTATAAAAAAAATAAATCATACCATACCAGTAACATATCATATACAAGATCAGCGAAAGCAAGCCATATTGGGAACTTTTTACGAGCAAGAACTTCAAAAATCTTACTATCCGGGTATTTATTTGGTAGAAAAGGTTTTAAAAAGGAGAGGAACAAAAATGTTTGTGAAATGGTTGGGTCTAAACAACGAAGAAAACAGTTGGATCAACAAAACTGCAATAGTGGAATAAAACAATTATATAACAGTTAATTTTGCATTATTTCTTTCATTACACTTTAGACAATGCAAGGAGGTGAACTTGTTAATACCCTAATTAATAATCTGCCGTTCGAACTTCATTTACCAGGCTACAATTATTGCGGCCCGGGAACAAAACTCCAGAAACGTTTACTACGAGGTGACCGAGGTGTAAATAAGCTAGACGAAGCTTGCATGCATCACGACATTGCATATGCAAACCATACAGACTTACCCAATCGTCACAAAGCTGATTTACAACTACTTAATATGGCTAAACAAAGACTTAAATCGAACGATGCAGGGAAAGGTGAAAAACTTAGTTCGTGGTTAGTGAGCAAAGTTATGAAAGCCAAACTGAAATCTGGTGCCGGCGTTAAAACGTTTAAAAGTTTCGTATCAAAAATAAGAGCGAAGATAAAGAAACTGAAACCAAAGGACAGTAAAACTTTAATTAACGCTGCTTACTCAGCAGCAATAAAAATATTTCCTAACATTCAAAAAATTCGAGTACCACGAGTGATACCCTTACCAAAGACTGGAGGTATTCTACCCTTAATCCCGATTTTTGCGGGCTTATCAGCATTAGGAACTTTAGCTGGTGGTGCGGCTGGTATTGCAAAAACTGTTAACGATTACAAAGCTGGTCAGCAAAATTTACTAGAAACACAACGACATAATAGGGCTATGGAGTCTTTAAAGTTAGGGCAGGGTTTATACATTAAGCCACATAAAAATGGAAAAGGTTTATTCGTGAAATCTTCAAAAAACTGAAAAATAAGCTACCTAATCGTCCTCTAACTAATGTAGACATCCAAAGGTATGCACGCGACATCCCTCACTTTCGGGGAGTGTACATGAGGGATCAATTACCAAGAACGCCAAATCCGATTGAATGTGGTATCGTTAACTTGGACGATTATAAGAACGAAGGGACGCATTGGGTAGCTTATGTAAAAGTAGGCAATTATTGTGAATATTTTGATAGCTTTGGAAATTTGAAGCCTCCAATGGAATTAATACGATATTTTAAGAATTGTAATGTTTTTTATAATTATACAAGATATCAGAAATTCAACACTGTCAATTGTGGACACTTATGTTTAGAATATCTGTGGACTTTTTGGAATAAAAACATATAAAATCTATGATTTTCTTTTATTTCAATCATTTGCAAAATGTCACTCACATTATCGATAACTGGAAACTCGTCAACTTTATCTACTTACTATCCCAACACGTTGCAACTATATGAACAGTATGAGTGTGCCTTATTGCATTTCGCAACATTTAATTCGATTCCAAACATTGACAAAACGAATAATAAATTCTATTATGGTTCTAACGAAGTTATTGAAATACCGGAGGGCACCTATGAATTGCAAGATATTAATGATTATTTAAAATCTGAAATGAAAGATGCCTCAATCAAACTACAGTGCAATAACAATACTTTAAAAGCTGCTGTATATTGTACAAAGGACATAAATTTTAATAAAGAAGGTACTTTCAGGAATTTATTAGGGTTTAATAAACAAATCTTGAAAGCAAATAAATGGCATGAGTCACAGTTGCCGGTCAACATTTTACCTACAACTGTGATCAGGATCGAATGTGATATTGTAAGCGGCTCGTACACAAACGGAGAACCGAGTCACATTATCCACGAATTTGCACTCAACGTTCCTCCCGGATATAGGATTATAGAAATTCCGAAAAACGCGATATACTTTCCAATCAACCAAAACAACATTAGCTGCATACATATCAGGCTGTTAGATATAAATAACCGCTTAATAAACTTGCGCGGTGAAGAAGTGCAGCTGTATTTGCATCTCAGAAGAAAAAAATGATCGACTACAATAAATATGTGCATCAGCAAATCAAAAATATCAGTTCCACTCAAGCTTCCAACCATATAAGAGCTCGCCCTAAGAAGAAAATAAAATTAACTAAAGACAACAAGGCATTTCTCAAAGCGATCGGTTTACTAAAATGAATATCTTAGACGTTTTATCCGCTCCGACTTACGACAACACGGTTGAAGGAATCGAATTTCACTCTTACAAGCCCTACGTAACTAGTTTCAATAGGAACGATGAAATTCGTATACCCATTAACCAGCAAGACTTGTATATACTTCCGTCAGCTAGTACCTTGTATTTGGAAGGGACCGTTATCGTAAGCAAAAAGGATATGAAAGAGAAAGCCACTAGTGTTAATTTTACGAATAATGCTCTACTTTACCTGTTCCAAGATATAAGATACGAGCTAAATGGAGTGGAAATTGATAGAATAAAAAATGCTGGCATAACTACCACCATGAAATCGTTAATATCAATGAGTGAAAGTGAGTCAAAGATATCTAATGCATGGGGCTGGAATATCGATGGCATAAAAAATATAAATGGGGGTAGTTTTTCCGCGTCTATACCACTCAGTAACATCATCGGTTTCGCTGAAGATTTCAAGAAAGTCGTGATAAATTGTAGGCACGAACTGATATTGCTACGAAGTAATACTAACCTGAATGCGGTCAAACTTAACACCGGTGAATTTGTAGAAGACGTTCAAATAAATAAAATCATCTGGCGTGTACCGCATGTTAAAGTGTCCGACAAAGAGAAAATAAGTTTACTCAAACTGTTAGAAAAAGATCGACCACTCCAGATGATATTCAGAAATTGGGATCTCTACGAATATCCAGCTTTACCTAAAACTACAAAACATACCTGGTCCATCAAAACTTCCTCGCAAATAGAGAAACCTAGATACATAATTATGGGCCTACAAACAAATAGAAAAAACAATTCAAGTTCTGATATGTCTCAGTTCGATCACTGCCATGTTCGTGACGTTAGAGTATACCTAAATTCGACTTACTTCCCCTATGAAAACCTAAATGTCAGTTTCGCGAATAACAGAATCGCTTTATTATACGAGCAATACATTCGATTTCAACAGTCTTATTACGGACGTCGCCCGGAACCCTTATTAAGTGAAAAACAATTTAAAGATTTGGCGCCGCTCTTTATCATAGATTGCTCTAGACAAGCCGATAATGTAAAGACAGGTCCTATTGTGGATGTACGAGTGGAAATAGAGAGTGATTCGGACATACCAGATCAAACTTCTGCATATTGTCTTTTATTGAACGACTGCATAATTGAGTATAAGCCTCTAAGTAATACTGTGAGAAAAATATCATGAATCCGAATACTATCATATTAGATGTTCAAGGGTTTAAAGACCTGTACAATAATTTTATAATAAAAGAATTAGCTTTTGCTAGTCGTGATTATACTCAAACATTTTTAATAAAACCACCATACTTGTTTAAATACTTAACAAGTGATGAAAAGAAGCAGGTTAAATGGTTGGAAAGAAATAGGGGAATTTATTGGAATGAAGGTTATATTGACTACAGAGAATTTCGACGTATAATCGTTCCATATCTAGAAAATAAGGAAATCATTGTAAATGGTTTGGAGAAGGTGAATTGGATAAAGGATCTTTGTATGAATTGTAAAGTATTAGACCTTGGTAAAGAACAATGTCCTAATTTCTCTGTTTTGCATAAAACATACTGTGAAGGAAGATCTAATTTTAATTGTAATAAACATCTGAAGCATTGTGCGCTTAAAAATGTGCTTTGTTTAAGGAAGTATTTAGAATGGGCATAAAATGTATGCACTAATGTGTGTAATGTAGATTATTAGTTTTTAGGTTTGTTAAATAAAAATCAAAATAAGTTATACATGCTTTTATTTTGCTAAACACTCCCCACACTTCTCCAAATAACTTAACACTACACGCAACTGAATAGAAATATCTTAATCAAATTATAAACATTAATTTACACTAACGATTATTAAAAGTCAGTATCTATTAAAGATTTCGATATTTTCTTAACTAAAGACTCAGTTTCGTCCATAACACTGTCGATAGCATCTTGAACAATATATTGTGCGTTTATAATAACGTTCTCACTGTCACTATCACTGTCTATGGTTTGAGGATTGTTATTACATAGATCTATGACTGAAATTTTTATTAATTTAATCCCTCTTCGCTGTAGTCGACTCATCACGTAGGATTTGGTTGGTTTTAGTTTTTTCGACTTTTCCCTGCATCGTTGTTTTGGTTTTTTATCTTTTGTGACTGGTTTGCTGTGCTCGGGTTCGCTGCGAAACATCTCAGAGAATCCTTCGTAAGGATCCTGGGCATACTGGCTGAACATGATCTCGGATTCAGACATCTGAAACAAAATATAAAACAATTATACCACTATTCCTTTAGTATAGCGCTCTAAAGCGTTATAATTGGGTTTTCCATGGAGTTCACTATATTCCTTTATTATATTGATTATTAACACTACCGCGATCACAATTGTTAGTTACAAAAAAAAAAATTATACTCACCGACAAGATTACTTTTGCTGAAGGTTAAAAAAATATATGAAACAGGTGTTCGCGATGAATAATATTTCGTTAATGATTGCAAAATAATTAAATACCGTGTAATAATTAATTACATGTCATCTAAGCATTTGTGTCTCCATGCTAAGGCCAATGAACTGCAACGTAGACAATAATTATACAATGAAGAATAGTGCCTTGTAAGCGTGTTACTTAATCGTAAACGTTAGTTATTCAAAAATCAACCTTACGATGCAAGGTATCTAGGTGCATAGTGCAACTGAAATCATTGCAATCGGTATTTACTTCATTTACCGATTGAAAAAAGAGTGTTATTATATTTTAAAGTAAATAGAATTTCATAAATGAAACAAGTCAATGGTTACAATAATTCCAATTTTATTTAATTTTTGTATAATAGTTATTATTTTCTAAAACTAAACTTATTACATGAGTAGCCTTAGATAATTACGTAACACTAAACTTAAATTATGATCGGAGTAATTCATTCTTAAAAATAAACGCATGACCCCAGGCTCGAGTTGAAATTTGATCTACAGATATCGATCGTTTGTCATCATTTCTAGATAAAGCAACTTTGTTGACAGTACGAGTAAATATTTCGTGTTTTATCGATTTAAACATATAATTTTTTCTCCGGATTACTCCGCCATTAAATAAAATGGTTTCATAGTCTGATAAGTTTAAATCCCTGACCACGCTTGCTTTCACCCCTTTTGCTTTTTTAATAATATTATTAGGGGTTTTTATAGAGTAAAGTTTTGATCTCAAGCCAACAAAATCAGATATATATTTTCCTCCCATTTCATCTTTAAAGAGACCGGGTACCTTTTTATTTTTTAGCGGTATCTGTAAATCATTTGCGGCTTCATAGTTACTGCTGTCAAAATATTGTAAAAAATTATATTTCAAATCATGGTAAAAATCGTTAGTGTCTATTTTATAAACAAAGGAATCGGTATCTGTGTAACATAGCTGCACTCGATCTTTATAAAAAGGCTTTACAATATCGTAATGAAAGTAATACATGTGTGCTTTTGAAAGTTCCAACACAGTGAAACCTATGTAGATAGGCTTATCTAAAATAATTTGGTCAGGTTTCATTTGTATCGCAACTAAGTTTTCAGATAAAATAGATGCACTGTGGAAATAGGGGTTGGCTATAAGTTTCTCAGCGGATATAAATTTCTTAGTTCGATTGGACTGATCGCACCATTGATTTACTAAATGCACGGTTACTCTATTTTCAGTATTTTCTAAAGTCTTTCCAAAAACACTGTTATTTAATAACTTAAAAAAGTCTTGTTCGAAGGAACTTTTTGCTTTTTGTCTTAATTGAGTATTTAACTCTATGTATTGTTTTAAATATGGAGCCTGTCTAAAAGTAATAGCTCTATGAATTTTACGCAAAATTAAACCATGTTCCAAACATTTTTTTAAATGAACGTAATGAATCACATAGTTGTACTTATTATACAAATTTGCTATGAGTTTCTTGGTTTTACCTCCCGGGGGTACACATTTTTCAGGACAAAATGGTAAGTCATTATGATGATTATGTAAATTTTCGGGATACAATAGATCGACTTCTAATATGAAGCCCCATTTTGCGTTATCTTCTATAGCGCTAACATCAAAATTAGCTAATTCGTTATCACCTAAAAATCTGAAACTAGAGTATGGTAAATACTGACACATGCTGAAACCGTAAAGATTATTACAATCTAAGTATACTATGAAACTCTCAGGTTGTGATGGATTATATTCAGGCATGTACTTGTGATTAGCTCTAGCATGCCGATGGGAACACATGCACAAACCACCGCGTATACCGCTTTGTATCATTCTGACGATAGCTAAGTCCGACACTAGCTCTAACTGAACGCCTGTTTTTAGCAACATCGCATCGAAAGATAAACTGGGTGCAGTAATGTAAAACGCGGGGTCAAGACTGTAATATTGTTTACAGGTTTTCCGAAAATTTTGGAATATGTCTGTTAACAAAAGCACATCCGTTTTTAAGTATAGATCCGTATACTCGCCTAGGTTATTAATATTGAATTCAGCCCAAACAGCCTGCGCGTGATTATAATCTTCATCACTAATGACTTCGTTAGTCAAAGAATTATAAAAATTATCCTTAGACGGCAAAAATGTTTGATCGTAACATCCCCAAGTGGTCATGTAATCATATGGATAAACACCTTTTCTTCTCAATAAATTAAACTGTCTTTCTTTAGAAAAATGAGACCGTAGATTAACGAAATCTTCCACCTGCAATGTTTTAGCGAGCTTGTCTAAACTTGTTCCCAAAAAGTTGAAGGAATCTAAAAACCTTATACAAATGTACTCGTTATCGGCAATAGGAATAAATTTAGTAAATGCTACATATTTTTCTTTAGTCTTGGGGATTATTTTAATTGAACCTGGAATTTCACCTAACTTTTTTATAAATAAATGACAATCGTATCCGGATAAATTGTGAAAAAATATTGGAATAAATTTTGGTACTTTATGCTGTAAATTACAGTGTCGATGTGCTGCACCTCGATATAGACCTGTAATATGACAATGATCTCTTACTTTATCGGTTAAGAGTAAATTGTCGCAAATATGACACTTAACGGCACGTTTAAAATCACGAGAATTTTCATCAGTGAATATCATAGGCTCGCTTTTGGATATAATTTTATGTATTTGTTTTACGTCCTCAGTAAGAAAATGTATAAATTTCGAAACACAATCATTACCCCGATAACTTCTATAGCCCTCAACGGTGGCATTTTTATTTGATGACACGACATTGTAAGCGAACGCCGCTGGCACGTGGCGTTTTAAGTATGACGTGTTAGCGGTGTTGAATTCAGCGCCGGAAATTGGTTCAAGTAACGTTTCAAAGTCGGCATATATGACGAATGGAATATTTTGTTTTCTATCATAATTTTTAAATTTTAAAAATGACCCTTTTTCCGGTAAAACAGTGACAATCCCCCCACACAAGTGGGATTCAATTTGACTAAGCGTTGGAAAAAACAATAAACATGTTTCACAGAAATATAGTTTACCATGATGTTTGGTCATCTGATTTCTAACTAAACGAGATAAATCTTTGATGAGACAGTAATGAGAATTATTATTATTTTCTAAAAACAGTAGATGGATACTTTTATTAGACTTGTCATTCAGCGTTGTATACAATGGCCCAATAATTGTTTTCTCATTTTTTAAACCATATACAAATATATTGAGAGAAGGATTATTTCTCTCAAAGATAGCTATGTCCGAGAATGTAATTGGAAATGTTAAATTATTAACATTCAAAACTTCCTGAAAGTATGGATAAGACGAAATCCTATCGGGATGTCTGTTTGTGGGGTACAATGCCGCCACAACACACCACAAAAAGCAATACTCATCATTGTTTCGAATATTTAAACAAGCTCTTTTAGCCTTTATGGATTTCGGCAAACTTAAAAATTTAGATCCGCTGAGTGGTTGATATTTATTAATATTTAATTCTAAATGTGAATTACTTAAAAATGTCCAACCACTATCTCTTTCCTCAAATTCTTCAATTTTTTTTAGTAGTACATTAACAGCTGATTTGTAAGTAGAATCAAAATCGTAATTAATTAGTGTAATAAAATTTTTTGTTCGGAATGATTTTATTTCTTGTTGATCATTTTTAAACATAAGAAAGGAAGCAAACAGTTCGAAGTTTATTTTGACAGAGGTGTGTTTCTGTATTGAACTATCTATTAAATGTTTAATTTGTGGACTAATACTATTGAGGAACATTTCAGGAAAACTATGTATTTGTTCGCCTGTCGCTGTGATTTTATAACTTTTGATTCGTTCTTTAAAAGAAGAATTTATAATTGCCACATTATCATAAATAGGAGTTGAACTATTGTTTTTATGTACATTGCTACGTAAATGACCAGACCATCGGCGATTATCTACAAATACTTTGCAATCAGAACAGTGAGGCATTATGTTATTCTTGAAATCACTAACAAAAAGGAACACTAACAATTTCAATAAAATTAGATTAGATAATACTTACAACTATTATTCACGATCTTAGGTATACCAGTAACAAAATATTTTATATAGGTTATTAGTACAACTTGATCAGGACTATTTTATGTTCGTTCCAAGATCCCTTGTGTAATTTCTTCTCTGGTAAGTCGGTAATTATGTTTAGGCAGAATGTTTCTGAAATAATAAAAAATAGGGTGCATTAGACACATAATTTAATTAGATAGATAATAGTATAATCTGGAGAGAAAAATAAAGATAATAATTACCTGCAAAATGTAAAATGATTTATACACAGGAATGTGTATCTACGTGATCCAAATATGGAGATATATTTCAGGTAATTAAATAATTCTTCACAGACCAGTCGGTAATTAATATTTTGTTTAGGCAGAATGTATCTGAAATTAAAAAAAAAAATGATTATTAAGATCCTATAAAGAATCAGACATATAATTGTAAATTCTGGGTTGAAAAAGAGTCATACTATTATGTTAATTGAAATTAAAAAAATATATTTGATAATTACCTGTACAATATGAAATGATCTGCTTTATCCAAACAGGTGTATTTCAGGCCCCCCACGATATACCGAACAGCGTTACTCCTGATGAAATCGTTCGTATGTACTTTCTGGTGTGTGATCAATAAAATATTTATTTTTAATAATTGACTTAATTTTTCGGTGACAGTTTAGAAAGGTGCTCACTCCGAGAGACCTTTGAAGTAATAAATAATATTTTAAATTATATTTTTTGCCTAAAAGTATTTCATCATAAAATTTGTTTTTGCGCAATTGTTACACGTGTGCTTAACCTAATTATTTATTTCACATTCACAATAATCAGCTATTTTAGTTAGGGTTGACAATAACTTAGTATCATTCTATGTATCAGCAAAATACAAAATTAACACAATGCATTATTACGATTAAAATATATCATAGCGTATCGACACATACGGATTTCCATGGTTTGACTCATGGCTGTTAGTGTAGTTATGAGAACTATATTATGTATTTATTTCAGGAAGTCTAGAAAAGTACTAGGTTGACGACAATAAATTCATATTTTCTACACAAGACCTAACGTAGATGATAAAATAAGTACCTACCTTAGAAATATTTATTTACTTCTATAAAATAATTACATCAATGTAGTGTAACGATTCCGTGCTCGCTATCATTTAGTCAGCCCTGGCTAATTTCGCTGCATCGACATTCGATGCAGCATAAAATTTTCCTTCGTCTACATTTTACGTGCATGTATAATCCGACTACAGAAAAAGTTACTTCAACACAACAATGCTAAATTGATTGAAGTGTTTTTAACATGCTTTACTTATAATGTGATTTTTACTTATAAGCTACAAGTATTCGGTACAAAGTATTCGCAGTCTGCAAGTGCAACGAAGTGCTCTGTTATCATCGGTATACAAACAGTCCGTGTTGTCTACAAATATCAGCGACGACATTGTCGATAGCCACCCGCTGCCGCCATCACCAACCAAGTCATCAAACCGAGCGGAACTTCTGATTGAAAAATGTAAGTCTTATAAAATATTCTGTTCGTTGTCATGGCTCACACTTGTGATCCGCTTGTAATTTACAGTTATTTTTGTTTGTGGGCGCGTTACTTCACAGATCACCCGAGCTGCTCATAGTATGTCGAGGTCGATCCCTCGAAGGAGTCATTATTTTTCATCCAGTCTTCTGTGCTTTGAACAGCATGTAAAGCCATCGATCCAGCACCCAATCTCTCTATGGGTTTGCTATCCCATGGGCATGTAGGAGAACCAATGTTTGCGCACACACTTGTGTTGACACTACTCCATTGAGATAATTAATTGACTAAATTCTATTCAAATCTTTATTTCAGGTCAGACTCTGAGTGTGATTACTCGCAAGCATCGGTCACCGGGCAAAAAGTGAAGTGCAGCCGCAAACCGTCTGCAGACAGCAATGGGAAACGCAAGATGCAGTCACAATCAACAACCGTAGCTCGTGCCAGGTAAATTAATTATCTACTTACTCTAGCCACATATCTACTGACTAAATTATAATCGTGCAATTACTATTACATATTATTTTAAAACAAGTGCAGGTTCACTTGGTTATTGTTTGAATCGATGGATTGATTTAATCGATTACAGTATTGATCAAAGCCGAGTCAGTTGTTATATTTTTACAGCAGAAGGTTTTTCTTGGCGTATGGCGTAACATTAACTAATTACAGTTTCTGTTATTGTTTCAGTAAAAAAGTGAATACTGGCATCGACATATTCGGCATCAGTAACAACCGCGAAATCCCACACAAAGAAGATGCATCGGATCACCTAACTTCATTCTTTGTGAACCGGGTAGCCAGCGGCTGCGAGCGCCGAGCAACGAGCACCGACGGAGAGTACTACATCGACTGCAAGGTGTACAAGGCTGACGACGCTCGCCTTACCGACTCCGCCGAGCTGTGGAAGAAGGCGCTCGTCCGAATCAAGTTCCAGACTGACGCGGATTCTCCTCAGTGGCGAAAATTACAAGAGCTCGTGCGTGCGGCTGATATCTTGTTTCCAGGCAAACCAACATTTTATGATAATTAAACCAAATACCGTACCTTACAGTTGTTTTTTATTTACAATAATAACCCGTTAACGCTTTTTTCACTAGGTACTTGTAATTTCGTTGGTTTGTTACAATCATCAACTCGTTCACCATTCTATGTTAACAGTAAATGCAACTCGAGTGACCGGTTAAGTGCAGTGGTAAGTAAATGGTTGATTGTTCATCGTGCTCCGAAACGCGGCATACTGACCAGCCGTATGGAAGATAGTGGTAAGGAGCAAGTTACTAGTCATTGGTCGAGTAAATCGTTCCTAATCAAGTACACGGTACAACAAACTGTCTCGTTCGAGTTTATCGGTCGAGTGGAGAGTCGAGTCGAGTGTCGATTATTGGGCATTCTATACCACTATCGGCAGCGAGGCGCACTCGCCGAGCTACTTGCCGATAGTGGTATAGAATGCCCAATAATACACTACTGACATGCACGGATAAAAACTGTGGTTTCAAGACGTCCGGAGCCGCGATGCGCAAGATGTTGGCAGTAGTACAGGCGGAAATTGATCAGCTTGACGTGTTGGAGCCCGGCCCTAGTGCCATAGAGCAGAGGGAGGCTACTATTAATAAGGTACGATATTAGGGCCATAAGACCTTATCACAACGGTGATATCCGAGACAGTTCAAAGCGCTGCAAAGCTTTCTGCTCGCTGCAATCTCACTTTAAACCCGAACGAAAATAGCCCCTGGTATGCCCCTTATACCGAAATATAAAGTTTATACATCCACACTCCTTTCGCCAGATATATTTTAGTCAAAGGTAGACCGCTAGCCAATTGCCAACCGGGCACAAATCCAGACTTCGGGCGTTTACATAAATTAATTATGGAAAAACCTACTGTCACAATTAACTTTCAGTAGTCGCGCCTACAAATTCGGCCAACTAGATTCACTTGATGTTTGTGATGACGTAGTATTTAATGGAAAACTTAGGCCCACGTGAGTAAAGTTGTAGGCACAGCTAGACATACCACATACGGAAGTATCTGATAGGTATATCAAATTTCTGTTCCAGTACAAATCAGTGTTCCACCCTCGGCATTCGCTCCTCCTATCCGTGAAGCACTCGCTGGCACAGCTGTATGGACGAGTAGAAGGGTACAGTATCGATGAGCTGCCCGACCTCATGCTGGAGCGCAAGGCAGAGTTCTGCCGGCTCGTTCTTAAAACCCTGGATGTTATTACGCCCGGAGAGACCAGGATGAGAGGTACTGATTAGAAATCAGAATGTTTCTTATAAGAATAAAGTCTTCAATGTAAGTTTTTTATTCACTCGGAATCTAATTGGACTGCTACATGCTAAGCTGAAAAGGTACTTCTAATTTCGAATTAAGCATTTAAGCGGAGATGAGCGAAGCGGGGTACATTCAGAAATCAACCTCATCACCATTTCATTTTGGTAAAACGCATAGATTTTGTCGATTTATACGAGGATTCATCTATGGATCAGCAGTTTTTTTTTTTTGACATTTTAAGTTCCCATTGTAAAAATTGTTTAAAATGATGAGGACTATGGCCCCTTTTCAGGTTTCTAGAAAACAAGTTTGTAAATCGCTCGGTGATAATATCGTTGGTGTACCTATAGCCTATGAGGATACCTTAACTACTGATATAGTTAGGGCATCCCTATCTTTTGAGCAATACCTGCTGAGTGCTTTCGTCTTCCTCCGCAGTTATTGTTTGAAGGGATAAGTAATGACTCAGCAATAATATCAACTGGTACTTACTGCTTTCCAGGAATGATGTTATATGAGCTACATGCACCGCTGATGTTCTTGGCAAGAAACGAATTCGGGGCTGGACTGATTAATCAAGATAAATTAAAGGAACGATTGCAAGAGCCCATCCAATGCTTAGCTGAAGCGGCGAGGATACTGATGAGGGAAGACCCGCAAAGTCCTGAAGGAATCACTGGTCTAGTTGCCCAGCAGTCTATGGATCAACTTAAAGCGAGTCTTGAGTGCCTGTAAATTATAGTCAGAGACAATCACGGGCTATTGTTAGTGACCTGTATTTTTTTTTAAATTACAGGTTGCGATACGGGTGTAGACACCATCAATCAATTGATGTACTTTTTATGAGCTGTCAAAACGCGATTCCCCCTTAAATAATTATCAAGTGAACTCAATTGATTAACTGTTTATGATTTTATAGCAACAAAAATCTAATATTACAGATTATTGAAAATTAATTGGGTGTTCAAGACTAAAATAAATTGTTTTTTTAGAGCAGTTGGAGCTAACGATTGTTGGTTAATAGTGTCTACAGCCATATTAAATATTAACTTGTAAAGTCATGTTTCTCCTTGATGTTTGTCGGTATTTTAATATAGGTAAGTAGTAGGTATGCTCTTTTAACATGTTTTTTGCAAAAAATAGCTACAAAAAGACAAAATAACAATGATCTCTCACATTCTCACAATTCAAGTTTATGAATATCTTCCAATCAATAAAATAGTCTTTATACTTAACGATTTTTGTTTTATTTCACGATAAATTAAGTATTACATATTAGAATTTTATTTTCTTGGGTTTTTTGCTTATTTCCGGAGGTGTAAATTTATTATTTTGCTGTCCTACACTTTCAATATTTTCTGAACTGTCTAATGTGTGAAGTTTTACTGTTGACTCTTCCTTTTTGTCCATTACCTAGAAAATAAGAAATTCTTCTATTAGTAATCATAGATATTACATCACGGTCAGAGGCGGATTAAACGTTGAGAGCGCCATAGGCAAGTTTCTCATCGGCGCCCCTATATTGAAATTAACTAACTTACTGGCGCTATTAATTTTATGCTATTTTATATTTCTTTTCTTTTTATTTTACAATACCGCCCGCGCGCCCCTTTGTACCCTCGCGCCCCTAGGCACATGCCTAGTTTGCCTTAAGGGTAATCCGCCTCTGATCACGGTTATTTTTCGTAGTGGGTAGAGAGGGAGAATTAAGATGTAGATAGATTTATTTATGAAATCCTCAGATTAGCGCCAGTGGCCATAACAAGAAGGAAAAAATCACAGATATGTATGTGGCATCTGATCTTTTTAGTTTACAATCTACAACACATATAGTACCACTCTAGGTAAACCATTGTCATCAAATAAGCATAAATTCTAGTAAAATCAGGTAAAGTCAAAGTCAAAACATTTATTTCAATTAGACCATTTACAGGCACTTTTGAATTGTCAAGAAGTCGGTCAGTTAGTCCGAAAGTTGAAGCTAGTTGCTCGTTCCAAAACGGAGGTAGGCCTCTATGGAGAAAAACGAGCAAGAAACTCCACGGCACTCTTTTAAATTAGGTTTTTACAAAAGGGCTAGGCTATACTCACAGTAGGACAATCCTTCCTCAAATGTGTGACATCACCACAAAGTTTGCAGGAACCACCGTTAGGGTACAGACCTTTGGGGTTATCGGGACATTGTCTAGCTATATGACCCTGGAAATATTTTAAAAAAAAACATATATATCAAGACTGTCGTACTTCCTCTTATCAAACAACCCTGATTGCTTATCTCTTTTGTTGACCGTACATTCCCCTTTCAAAGTGAAGTCAAACTCAAATCATTAACATAAATTTAAATAACACCATTATAAAGTTTTTTGGAGGGCATTTACAGAAAAAAAAAAAAATCTTAGATGCCCATTCCAAAAGGTAGTTTCTAGACCATTGTACTCATAAGGATGAATTATACTAATGTACTGTGTGCATACTTACAGGCTCCTTACAAATGAAGCATGTCGCAAATCTGAACTCTTTACTCTCTTCTCTTTGAACTTTACATTCAAACTGCCGGTGTTCTGTAGAGCCACACTTAAAACAAACTCCGTCTGCAGTATCCCCTGGTATCTTGGACTTGAGGTCTGGGCAGTCTGACAGCACATGGCCTCCTTTTCTGCAGTTATAGCACACCTCCCTCTTCATTCTCGCCAACGCTTTCTCTGCCCTTCTTCGTTCCAGTTTCATTGTCCTTTGTACCTCACTCTTGGGTATTCCTTTCTTAATCATGTTAGTTTTCAGCTCTTTTAGTCTTTCAGCATCTTTCTTCATGACTGGGAAACCATCAAATCTAACCAATTCTATCTCCTTGCCATGTAAAATAAGTTGGAAGCTATTGTCGTTTATCTCCTTCCTGCGGACAGGTTTGCCGTTTATTAATTTTTTATTCTTTTTGTTTTTCGGTTTTGATTCATTTTTGTTAAGATTAGGGGAACTATTCGTTTTTTCATTATTTTCTGTTGAAGACTTCACATTATCAGTATAAGGATCCTTACTAGATTCAGTAGGCTTTGCGTTTTGTTTGTTCTTCTTTTTTTTATTTTTTTTAGGAGTTTGCATGGTCTCTGTTGCATCTGTAGAATTATTTTCATTTTGTGGTTCTGTTGTAGCTTGAGATTTATTTTTCTTCTTTTTAGGCTTTTTCCCTGTACCTTCAGTAATATCAGGAGCATGGTTTTGTGGACTAGCATCACTGTTATTGATGTCGGAGGGCTTTACTCCACTGGCAACCTTTTTCTTATTTTTCTTTTTAGTTTTGGCTGATGAACCGCTAGTTTCGGGCACTGCTGTTGCTTTCTGATTGTTTTCAGTTTCTGGAAAATCACACCAGGTTGCTTTTCTCTTTTGAGTTTTATGTTCTTTAAGGAACTTCTCATAGTTTTCTATGCGTTGCTGTTCCGCCTGGAATTGATAAAAATCAAGATTAAACCGACAGTAGATAATAGTTATGTAGAGACAAAGTAAATGTCTAAAATATGAGTTAAGATAGAAGGCATGTAGGTACTGGAACCCGTTAAAAGAGTATGTCGCATGAATCTTAAATGCTCGATAAAAAACTTTAGGGTCAGTGGGTCGCCGCTTAGAATCCGTGCCGTTTACTGTACATCAATACAATAAATTTAGAATACCTCTTTCCTTTTCTTGGATTCATCACCATCCTTTTTAGCTTGTAGCAACTGTTCCTTCATAACCTCCCATGGTGTGCTGTCTTCTGGAGTCCTTTCATTTGAAGACTTCGAACCTTTGGCTCTAGCAAATCTTGTCATGTTTCTTGAGTTTTGATTAGTGAATTAAATTGCACAAAAAACTTCACTTAAAAAAACTAGTAAGGGTAACTTCAACTAGGTACCCCTTGCTGCTGCTTAGTTCAACATGACAGTCGCACAAGTCCTCACAACACAAATAACATAACCTAACATTTGACACCCACCATTATTTTGACATTTGGCGATGAGTGACAAAGAGTGAGTTGACAGAGTTAAAATAAAAATAATAAATCTATGCGCTTTTCGATAAGTCAAAAACACTAGATTTTGAACGACGATCGACGACACATTCACACAACAAATGCCAGCAAAATGCAGACGGATGGTGAATTTGTATTTATAAAAAAGCAACAACCGTTATTTAGCTTCAACAATTAAACGGTTGTAGTGCTTCGTGATCACAAATAGCAATTTGTATTTAGTCGATTTAATGAAAATTTACCGTTACGGTTTTTACTGAGTTCGATGACTTCGATGGACATCTCTAGTGATATGTTTACTTCAAGAAAGTGCTTTTTTGTTTTGAGGTTAAAAAACCACTTGTAAACATAAGATTTCTATTGTTGCATGATATTTTATCGAAGTTCATTAATATTTAGTGGCAATTAAAAATGTTCAGATTTTAGTGAAACATTCGACAAATACTCGAGCAGGGAATATCAACAGGTAAAAAATCAATTGAGGTAGCTGCACCTATTTTACCCTTTACATTATTTTGTTTGCAATCAAAGTAGGTACCTACAGCAATTAACAATTGTCTCAAGGAGGTCTTATTTTTCAAACAGATACTTGGAAAATAACTAAAAATATATACCAAAATAACTGTACATTTAACTTACGCTATTTCTAATTTTTACGCCTTTTTGGTCCTACTAAGTAGGTACAGGCCCACTAAACTTTAAAATGTACAATATTTTGTGATGAGTATTTTTATTGTTATTCTGTTCTGCTTCTGATTTAAGCAAAATACTGTATTAATTCTTGCTGCGATATAGCTAGATAATTATCTCAGTTACGATAGAAACTAGTGTACAGTTGATAACCGGACGGGTCTAAAAATAGGTCTAGAAATTGGGTAGCACTAATGATGAACAACAGAGTCAGTTCTATAAGTATAATATTAATAAAACATTAAAGTTACAGTTCTTAAAAACAAATAATGGAAAGGTTTAGTTCAATAAATAATTTTAAACTTAAAAATACATAGATGATTGATAATGTACGGCTCTGTATAATGTGGCTTTAGCTGTCAATGTAAATAGCTTACGTCTGCGATATTAATAAATCGAATGGAATGATCTGCTGTCTCATAAAATACGAAAATTATTCCCTATTGAACAAAGGTCGACTTGGAGAGGGTGGCTAATAAAACACTGGACTTGTACTAAGCGCGTATAATACATAAATCACAATGTTTGCTGCTCACAAAAAAAACAAATATTTTAAACCCGACCTAGTTAAACGACGGAGAATCTTAACAGCGAGATTCAGAAAACGTCGCTCAACTAACAACGCCATCTAGTGACAGAATTCCTAATTTCTTTCAATAATTCCCAATTTCTTCTCTAGATGGCGCAGAGAACCAATATAAATGTAAACATTCCGCCCACCAAGGACATTATGGCGAATGTCCTTCAAGACTGACTACCGTGAATAATTATTACACTGTTAAATTTAGTACAGCCTTGATACAATTAACCTATTACTAACAATTTTAAACACAATAAACTTATAACTAATACTTGTAATTTCTAGATACTAAACACACATGTAAATCACATCACAAAATAGTTTAAACTTAAATCCTTATATTAATTGGTAACAGGCAATACACATAATTTAGACGTCGGTCGTTTTATAGTGGACGATGACGTTCGCAATGTCACCACTCGTGTAATACCGTCAGATCCGGGATGCTTTTGTTCTATCCTACCTAACAACCACCTGCCAGGGGGCAAACTGTCCTCCTTGACTAGTACTACGTCACCAACACATGGCTCCGGAATTTTATGTTGCCATTTATGCCGTTGTAAAAATTGGTGAAGATAGTCGTGCGACCATCGTCGCCAAAAATCCTGCATCATTCGTTGTTGCAGTTGCCATCGCCTTAAGCTACCAACATTTGCCCTTTCATAATTTAAATCGGGCGGCAAAACAAGTGGTTCCCCTACCAGAAAGTGACCTGGAGTCAAAATTGTTTGTTTATCCTGATCCTCAACATAAGACAGTGGCCTCGAATTAAGGCACGCCTCAATTTGAGCCAATACCGTGGTAATCTCCTCGAAGGTCAGCGTTGAATTGCCAATCACCCTCTTTAGGTGATGCTTAGTGGATTTTATTCCTGCTTCCCAAAGACCTCCAAAATTGGGGGACTGAGGAGGAATAAAATGCCATTCCGTGCCATTGTTCCCTAACTCATCGGCTAATTCGGGATTAATTCCTGACTTTTCTTCATTAAATAAATGAACTAACTCTCGCGCTGCTCCTACAAAATTGGTCCCATTGTCGCTGTGTAGTTCCGCACATCGACCACGTCTAGCTACGAATCGCTTGAAAGCCGCCAAAAAGCCCCTTGTGCTTAACTCACTTACTGCTTCCAAATGCACCGCCCTTGTTGCCATACATATAAACAAAGCTATGTAGCCCTTGTAGGACTTATTACCACGACCCTTTGTCGTTCTAATACTTATAGGGCCTGCGTAATCTACCCCGCTCCGTAGAAAAGGTTTACCAGGTGTTACCCGAGAGGATGGTAGCTGTCCCATCAGCTGTGTCCTCATTTTCGCTGAATACCGAATACACTTAACACAGTTCCTTACATACCCTTTAGCCGAAGTTTTTATTCCCATAATCCAATACTTTGACCGTAAGTATGTTATCATTATTTGCGGACCCCCGTGCATAGTTTTATCATGTGCGTCCGCAATCAATAGCTTAGTTAAAAACGATTCCTTTGGTATTAGGATGGGATGCGCTCTTTCATAACCTAACTGAGACATCTCAAGCCTACCTCCTACTCTGATTATTCCCTTCGGATCTAAAAATATATTTAATGATTTTAAATTTGCGTTTTTCTCCACAAATTTTCCGGTTTTTAAATTTTCCAATTCGTTTCCGAACCCTTCTTCCTGACATTTTTTGACACATATTTCTGTTGCGCATTCTAATTCCAGTGTAGATAACTGTAGTGACCTTCTTCCATTACCCGATGCTACCCTATTTCTCAAGTTTAAAAATCTACGACAATATGCAATTACTCGAATCAATCTTGATAACGAAGAAAATCGGTTCCAAAATGAAACATCTACCGTACTCGTATGCACCTTGATTTCTTCTAAATGTGTAGCAAGATGTTTGGGTCTTTTAGATTCAACTACCAATTCCTTTAGAAAGGTTGGACCTTCCCACCAGAGGGATACACTAGCAAGTTCCACCGGAGATATCCCGCGTGAAGCACAATCAGCAGGATTTTGTTTTGATGCTACATGGGCCCAATGATGGGTATCTAAATTGCTCAAAATATCGGAAACTCTGTTGGCAACAAACGTCTTCCAACGACTCGGATGACTATTCAACCAAGCTAATACCACTTCGCTATCTGTGAATGCATGAATATTCTCCCGTTGAATACCCATAACTTCGGCTACTTCCAAAAGAAGCTTGGTCAAAAGAACTGCCCCGCAAAGTTCAAGTCTTGGAATGGAGACTTGCTTTATAGGCGACACCTTCGTTTTGGCAGCCACTAAGGATATGTGAATATTCCCCATCTCGTCTACTGCTCTATGGTACACAACTGCTGCATATGCTACCTTAGAGGCGTCCGAAAACCCGTATAACTCTTGTTTCGTTTTCTTACCCGTATTTAACCAGCGAGGAATTTTTAGGTCAACTAAAGAAGCTAAGCCTTGACGGTAAGTTACCCATTCTTTTACTAAATTGTTTGGAACTTCCTCATCCCATTGCAACCCAGCTAACCACAGCTTTTGTATCAACACCTTTGCTGTGATTATGCTTGGTGCTAACCACCCCAATGGATCAAATAATCTTGCAATATCGGATATAATTTTTCTTTTAGTTACCGGTCCAGTTACTGGCTTAAGTACTAGAGAGTATTGGAAGCAATCGTCCCGCGAATTCCAGGTAAGTCCTAATATTTTTGTTATATCGTCTATTTTTATCTCTAATGCTTCATTATTCCCATCCCTAATACAATTTAATAATTCTTCGCTATTGCTTTTCCATTTTTGTAGTTGAAATCCGCCTTTAGCTAGCACCTTTGTTATCTCCGTATAAATTTTTAACGCATCTTCTTTAGTTTCAGCTCCTGACATTAAATCGTCCATATAAAAATCATTTACGATTATTTTAGCTATATCTTCATTATCCCCGCATTCATCAACTGCAAGCTGTTGAAGAGCCCGTACAGCTAAGTATGGTGCCGAGGCTGTCCCGAATGTAACGGTTATCAATTCGTACTCCTTTATTTCCCTTTCAGGACTATCCCGCCAAAGGAGTCGTTGCATTGGAGTATCTTGCCTATTTACAAGAACTTGCCGGTACATTTTTATAATATCAGCCACAATACAAATCTTATGCACCCTCCAGCGCATAATAATATGACGAAGTTCGTCTTGCAAAGACGGACCCACCATTAGGTCATCGTTAAGTGACCTCCCGTTGCTGCGCTTACAGGACGCATCGAACACAACGCGCACTTTGGTTGTATCTTTATCCTCCCGGACGACAGCGTGATGCGGTAAGTAAACACCCCTTTTATTATCTTTATCACTTTCTTTTACTTCTACCATGTGGTTAAGACTTAAATATTCCTGTATGACTTTAACGTAGTCCACTTTCAATTTATCATTTTTTGCTAACCTTGTTTCTAACCCTTTAAGTCTTTTTTCAGCTATCCCTTTGGATTCACCGCCAGTACCAACCAGGTTTGTATCCCGTAACGGCAATCTTACTACATATCTGCCGTCTTTATTTCTTGTCGTTGTTGTTTTAAACAATTCTTCACATTTTATTTCCTCCTCTGTTAGCATCCTTTTTGTTCCAGATGTTTCTTCCAGTTCCCAGAATTTTCTCAATAAATCATCATCTTGAACGCAGGTATGCATTACAGTTATTTTTGAAGGAGAACTGATACCTTGGTCAACTTCAAACGCACCCGATAATATCCATCCTAAAGTAGTTTCTTGCGCTAATAGAGTTCCGTTTGCATTCTTTTTAACACCGCGCTGAATGACCTGACTGTATACTTCTGCGCCCAATAAAATATCAATTTTATTAGGTCTGAAGTAATCCGGATCAGCCAGATCATTTTCGTTCAATTCTACCCATTCTACTCTAGCTACTTTAGAGGACGGGAGAAGAGACGTTACCGACTTCAAAACGTAAGCATTCACCTTTATTTTAAAAGAAGGATTTACTCTTGACCGAAGATTTACTACTACTATAGCCGTCGACGGTGTACCTTTGTCTCCCACACCGAGCACCGTATTTTTTGACGGTATTTTCTTTAAACCCAAATACTGAACCAGGGCTTCCGTAACAAAAGACCCTTGTGATCCCTGATCCAGTAGTGCCCTAACCACGTGGTAAGTCCCATTCTTCGACTCCGCCTTTACTAACGCCGTCGTTAGTAATACTGTTTTATTACTCCCTTTCGCAAGACATGAGACTACCGGCGGCGTATTGGACCCCTCCGCATGATTAGCGGCTGTATTGTTTCCGTTCGTTGAGGTTTCCGCGCGAGCAACACTACTACCCTCACCAACTTCCGACCCTACACCACCCGGTGGGTGTAGCAATGAATGGTGGCGTCGTTTGCACACCTGGCACTTGAGAGTGTTTTTACAAATCCTAACAGAGTGGTTGTCAAGCAAGCAAATAAAACATATTTTTTTCTTGAGAACAAAGTCTCTCCGATTTTCAATACTTTCATTTATAAATTTCTTACATACACTTAATTTATGATCACCTGCACAAAATGCACAGGATCCCTTTTTATCTTTCATTACGTGTAGTGCCTGTGTAGTCCTTTGGACCCTGTCAACCTTAGTATCTAAATTTTCTAACCCCCTAAATCGATTAATTAAAAATTCTTTTAGTTGATCAAAGGTAGGAAGATCATCGCTTGGATCTGATGCTACCTTTAATTCCCAAGCCCTTCTAGTAGCCTTGTCCAGTTTTTCGGTTACAATATGAACAATTAAAAATGATGCAAGATCTATATCTAAATTTTTTATTGACTCTAAACAATCAGTTGTAGTACTTAAAAGTTTTTTAATATCCGTGGCGGATTCTCCTGTTAATGTTTTTTGATTAAATAAAGATTTTACGATACCATTCGCTAAGAATCTTTTATTATTGTACATGGACTCTAATTTTTCCCAACTTGAACTATAATTTTCCGATGTCACTTTTACATTTTTTAATAACAGTTCCGCTTCCCCGGTTAAATACCCTTTTAGATAATACAATTTTTGTGCATCATCTAGGCTACTATTTTTGTGTATTAACCCAATAAACAAATCTCTAAAAGTTACCCACTCATGATATTTCCCCGAAAACATTGGTATTTTTACTTCTGGTAACCGAAAGTTATGGAAGTCTTTGTTACCGCTATGTCCCAGGCTACTGTTATTCTCCCCACTAGATACAAATTTATCTTTCCTGAGTAACTCTTTTAAAGTACTTTTTAACTGAATATATAATTCTTCAACCTCGTCATAAAAACCATCTTTATGGTAATTAGAACTATGTAATTCGGACTTTTTAACATCGCTGATTATTTTAACATGCGTATCATGGAAAAGTTTCCATTGTTGTTCTAAACTTTCTAAACGTGTTTCAATATACGATACCGTAAGCCTATCCTTTGGGCATTTTTTAAAGTTAATCCAAGACTTTTCCATTTTTATTTTTACATCTTCTTGGATACCGACCAATGAATCCATTTTGGAAAACACGATTTATACGCAAACACACAATTAAAAAATAACACAAATAATAAAATTTCTAACTACAGCACAATAAACAACAAATTTAGAGCAATACAAAGTATATAACTATCCTAATAATTTTGCTAAACTTAAAGTCCGCGAAAATTTTACAAGTCTTTTAATTTCTATGTCAAATCGGGCATAGGTTCCCCGTATGACACCAATTTTTCTTGAAAATATTACAAGTCCGAAATCACACAAACAAAAAGTTATTTTCAAATAAAAATAAAGTTCAAATTCTACTGCACTTTACTGTAGATTCTTCCTGATTTAATAAGGTTGAAAGTACTCACGATTTTTTCACCAGATACACTCACTGACACTGATGACGTCCCGTTGCGATGTACTGCACCACACAAGTGGCGCCCTCTGCTTGCTTGACCACGAACTATTTAATCTTCCTTCCCTGCGTCGTCCCTCCGGTTGTAGCCGCCCACCAGTGATGCTTCGCCGCTTGAACCACCAACTGCTCCCGGCTGCTTCCGGTTTCCGTCACCAGCTGCTACACTGATGCCTCCCAATCCCGGACACCGCACTTGGTGCCCGCCGAGGGAGGGTTTGCTCTGGACAGCGATCCACTGCCCAGTAATGACGCGAAGGGTGGTAGAAATCTATCTACCACCACTGGAACCACCACAACACTCCCGTACCAAACCCGGCTCTCGAAGGACCATGAACAAAGGTCGACTTGGAGAGGGTGGCTAATAAAACACTGGACTTGTACTAAGCGCGTATAATACATAAATCACAATGTTTGCTGCTCACAAAAAAAACAAATATTTTAAACCCGACCTAGTTAAACGACGGAGAATCTTAACAGCGAGATTCAGAAAACGTCGCTCAACTAACAACGCCATCTAGTGACAGAATTCCTAATTTCTTTCAATAATTCCCAATTTCTTCTCTAGATGGCGCAGAGAACCAATATAAATGTAAACACCTATGAATGTCCAGTCTACAGAAATATTACGAGTAATATTGAAAACGTTCCTTGTCATGTTATTGTATTTATTATGATTTATATAAAAATGTTATATTGTAAAGTATAGCATCATTATATCGTTATTCGAAAATAATGAAAGTCGATTTGTGAGTTTTAGGGTAAAAAGGGACCCTATTACTAAGACTCCGCTGTCCGTCCGTCCTTCTGTTTGTCTGTCCGTCTGTCACGAGGCTGTATTTCATGAACCGTGATAGTTACACAGTTGAAAGTTTCAGAGATGCCGCTATAACAGCAAATACTAATAAAGAGAATAAAATAAATATTTAAGGGGGCTCCCATTTGCTCGATATTGATAACGGTAACAGGAAGACGCTTGAAACATTCACAGAATATTTAGTTTTATTTATTATTCACTTTAAAAATAAACCATTAAATTAATTAAAAAATAAAGCAAACATTTAAGGGGGCGCTCCTATACAAGAAATGTGATTTTTTTTCCCTTCGTGCGCGAGTCCGACTCGCACTTGGCCGGTTTTTTACTCAATTTGTGCATATTTCCTAAAACGTGATCTACAGTTGCTTCTACTTATCGCCGCTAATAATAAAATCCTACGTGCTTTATAACAGTGAAGGTCAATATATTAAAGATTAATTATTTTAAACAAATGATAAGATCGCAAATACTGTGCCTAATAAATTATACTTATATAATAATTTATATAATTGCAATAGCGGCGCCTTTCGCTGCATCTCCGCCAGACGTAAATTCCAATGGTAAACTGTAATAATGCTCAACAGCTCTTTGCAATACAGCATTCCTTGATAAACCCGAACCATTTCCAACAATTCTCTTAACATTGGCGCTTCTCAATATTTCCTTTGGCATCATGTGGTGTAAATTTTGTATTATACTATCACAGAGAGATTTGAATACGCTACCCAGATGTATATTTGAAAGATCGATATTTTCCACTGACGCTTTAGCTGTTGGTGAATGTCTTTCACCTAATAAATGTGGAATTATTTGCATACTTGATGCCTTTGCTTCTAGACCCAAAGCAATTAGTTTTTCCCATACTTTTGACTGCGGCGTAGGAAATCCCAGTTCAAGCATCCATTGTTGGAGCATTTTAACAAACGTGGCCAACACATTGCCTCCATTTAAAGATGCAGCAACAACCAAATATGAGTTATGAAAATAAGGTAGATGCTCGACTGTTTTACAGCCTAGATCTGATATGTTATTTACCACAAATGCTAGTTGAGCAGAAGTTGATATATTTAATACAGCATCCTCTCGACTTTCCAGTGTAGCAATGATAGAACATTGTAAATCGCCCATAGCAACACTCACAGGCGTTCCCACTGGAATCCCATTCCAGGAGGCATTTAACTTTCCTGCAAATTCTCTACTTTTATTAATCTTAGGTAAGAGTGTTACTGGAAACTCGACTGATTGTAGAATATCAACATTCCATTCATTCTTTTCAGTATTAAAATAGCCCCAACTTGCAGCGTTTTGGTCAGACATAACTGGTGCTTCCAAATCGCAAAGCATTGTAACTACAAAATCTTGTACTGTTCCAGAGTATTGAAAATTTTTCAGTTTTTCAGGCTTATGCTTGAGCATCCATAAAAGAGTCGCGCACCCGTACCCTGAGTAACAATTGAGATGTGAATCAGGTTTTGGCAGTGAATCTAAAAATTCTGGCTTGCATCTTGTATCTTGCCAGGTATACAACGCCGACAAATTTTCCCTCTTTGCCTCAAATCGCATCACTACTCCATCTTTTTCGACTTTTTCCCAAGCGCTGAAACAAAAGCATTAAATAATTTCAATATAACAAAACATAACATCACGCCTGTAATCCCCGAAGGGTTAGGCAGAGGTGCACCTATTAGTACACCCACATTTCGCCAGTTATGTTTTTAGTCCCATGTAATAGGGGGCGAGCCTATTGCCATCAACCGGGCACAAATCCAGACTTCGAAGCTGCAAATTTTTTTCCTGATGGAAAAGTCCAATAACACTTTGCCCAACCTGGGAATCGAACCCAAGACCTCATGCACAGCAGTCGCAATGCGACCACTAGACCAACGAGGCAGTCATAATTTCAATAATAGCAATTTTTTTTTTTTTACAATAACGCTTTAATATGTCAAAAAGGAGTATAACCGAAAAACAGTACTCTTTCATTAATTTTACAAGATTATGAAAGAACACAACTTAAGATTAAATTAAAACAGGCAATAAGAAAATAGTAACTAAATAAAATAGAAAACTTTATCGACGAACAGAGAATCTTCATTTAAAACAAAATACAAAAGACTTCCAAGAGCCTCGGCAGTAAAGTAAAATTAACTGATAAATCCGTCGGAGATATACATTCTATAATACAAATAGTGTAAAAACGTACCCTTTCTTCCACAACAGAACTCCGTGCATTTGTCCACACACCCCAATTTTTATGACATTTCGCAACACATCTTTCGGAAGACGAGAGATGCAATAGTGAACAGCTGATACTATTTTTGGCACATCTTGCTTGTTACCTTCAATACCCTGGTCACTCGGTATGTTTGCTGCTGTATCCTTATTTTGTTTCGCAACAATTTCATTCGTTGTTGGATCGTAAACACAAACTTTCACTGAAGTCGTTCCAATATCCATACCCAAAATATAACCCTTCTCAGCCATGTTTATCTTAAATAAAATAAAAAATAGTTAAAAAACAACACACTCGGTAAAGCACTGAGACGACACAAACCGCGAAGCGATTTGTTTCGATTGCTTGATCACGGCAGCCCGCATGAGAAGTGGGTGGCGGGTGGTATCGTCTGGTGGCAATACGCCCGCATCGACCTCGTGTTAGATATTACGTAAAGGTAGGTTTGTATTCCTTATCTCATTGAGTGGCCGATGTGTTTATCAAACACTTCAACATTTCACTGACTTATAGCTAATAAATAACTTCAGTTGGTATTAGTTTTACGATAACGGGTACAAATTGTTTTTTTGTTAGCATATGTAAACATTCGCGCACTTTGTATGTTTCTTTGATTGAGCCAATTATTTAATCAGTCTACCAGTAGCTCACAGCAAACTTCAGCAATTACTCTAGTATTTCAAGCTAAATCTAAAATACTGATAAACAGTAGGTATTGACGTCAGAGTCGGCGGTCAGAGTTCTGTCATATGTGTCAAAAGATCAACTTTATTTACAATTAAAACGCTACATCGAGTCGACGACAGTAATTAATGTTATGTGATTTTACCAGAATTATCTTGCCACCGTATTGTTTTTCAGACATTTTATGTGCCAACTCTGTAACTGTAATGTAGTAGAATAAGACGGATATAATTAACGTAAATAAAATCACAGATTGTCACGTTATCTCAGTAGTGTGATCTCAGTAATTGGTATAAATGTTATGTGTTTTCTCAATATTGGTAGGAAACAACTCTCACTGTATTGACCGTTGTTTATTGCTGAATACTTAGATTTAGATTCGAAAACTACTGTCTGTAATGTCGAAAGCAAAATAGACAAATGCAGCCTGTATGTTTGTATGTTATGGCCAAATATAGCAAATAAAATAATTTCTCTTCTTTCGCAGAATTATGGGCAAAAGAAGCAAATCGGGTAACACTGCTAGTGATCCCGGCTTAGTGATTGAAAGCAAAAAAGTGAAGAATAAAAAAGTTAAGTCCGAATGTAGCGATGCAAATAATGAACCTGAGCCTGAAGAAAAAAATACTTCGGAGAATAAGCAAGTTAAAAGAAAAAACAATAATAAATCACAGAGAAACGAAAGTAATGATAAGAAAAATAAAAAAATAATATTTAATGATGACGGTGACGAACCAGTGGAAGTTGATAATCCTCCAATTCAACCAAAACGAACTTATCAAGAAGAATCCTCCCAAGAAAATGAAGAAGATATTAAAGACGAGGATATTGACAAATTCTGTGATGAATTAAACGAAGAAGATAATGAGCAATACGAAAACTGGGTGAAATTAATAGAAGATAAGCTTAATTCGAATAAAAAGAAACCTAAATAATCTTACGCCTTTTTACTGTAGGCATGCTAATAACTCAAGCATCTGTTTAAATTTCTGAATCATGAAATAATTTAGATCTGAATTTCATCTCAAAAGAGCACTGCTTGGTTTTAGATGTAAAAAAAGCTGTGCGTCATTTGCCAACTGGTGTTAAGCACGTAGCCGGTTTTTACATATATTTATTGAATACATAGTTGAAACAAACATAGTTCGTAATACCAACACACAATATAGTGTGCAATAATCATTGGATAGATCAACATCTCCTCACAAGTGAACATAAAATGTTATACCCTTCATAAATGCAGCGATAAAATTAGGAAACGAACCATTTAAGAACCCATCGCTCTATCTGACATTGTCTTATGAACGATGTCGTGACAATTTAAATTATTTGCCAACCTTGTGAACTCGTGACTAGCACGTTATTGAGCTTCCTGAATTGTTTTAAATTTCTACTTAAACTAAATAGAAACAACCTGAAGCTCTAATAGGTACTTATTGTAAGTTTCGTGAAATTGATTTTCTTTCCCGTAATAATAAAAACTACACTATATGTAAAACAGCTTGGTAATTTTCTGCACTTAGAAGTAATTTATATATATATATATTTATAAAAAAGACAACAGTGTCCAAAAACTACAAAATAAAAAGTAACTTTAGTTTTAGAAGGTTTATGTTTTCGCTTTTTAGTGCAATATGATACGATCAATAGTAGTTAATATTTGAAATGTTTACAAAAAGCCCTTTCAAACGATAATTGAATCATGACAATATTTGGGATCACCTGGGAAGTAGACCCTTTTAACAAGAAAAGAGTTTCCCTATTCGGGTCGGATTGAGAACCTCCTTCTTTTTTTGAAATCAAGTAAAAACTACAATTATTAATAGAAAATTAGCTCTTTTTTCCGTTTGTTTTATTATAACTTACATTTATAAATTAGGCAATTACCTACCGAACTGGACGTGACTACCGTAAAAAGCCGAGGATGCATCGCGTTGTTATCGTTATTTGTATAAAAGATAATGACTTTATGACATGTATTAAATTCTAAGACGGTAATCCGTTATCTTGATAATGAAAAAAAAAAAAAATTCTTCTCATAGTAAGTAAATCTGTAGGTACTCCTTTCGATTAAGTAATAATATTTTCATCCTCTCCCTTGTGACTGTTTATTACAATGACATATAAATCATATTACCCGAACCGAATCATAACAATCATGTTATTAGGTCGTTAACCTCGGCAACCAAAGTAATTTAACGCGGTAATTCACTCAGCTGACGTAGTTTGATTTTCAGGCTAAGAACGTGGAAATATGAGTGTCGCTAGAATCATAATATTCAACGGACTCTACGGTGTCTTTATGAGGTGAGATGAGCGACAAAATTTACGGTGGGAAGTAAAACATGCAATCACAATAAAATGAGAAATAATACCTGCAATTTGGAATTGGTTATTGTTTCCGGTCTAGTTTATGAAAGTCATTCGCCTGAGATGAATGTTATTTAACCGCTATCATATGTGGTACTGATGCTGTGTGAAATGCTATTCTAAATAGGGAACACGTTATAATCAACTATAATACCTACCTCTAAAAACCGAACTTCGAGTTGTTTGATTTAAACATTGGACTACACTACTACTATTCCAGAAATATTAGTTTTCTTTGGTTGTTGACAGATGTTAAGATGACAGTATTGTTATTTGACATTGACAGTTGTTAGTGGAACTTAGGAACTCAAGGTTTACAGAATTTATTTTACGATTTCTCTTTGAATATCGGTCATCAAGCACCGGTACAAATAATAACGGGATTATGTGCAAACAGTATTGATATGAACGTAGTTTGATGATGAATATATCCACCACCTCATTTATAAAACAATGATTTAAGTGTGTTCAAGTTTTGTTGAAAGCGATTTGTTTCTACATCGCATAAAATGGATCACAGTAAGAAAACTGAAGATATGGACATACCCAACGTCGAAGGAAACCTCTTACAACAACCGAAAGAGGAGACATTAACAACTCGAAATCCGCTTATGAAAGTGCGGACTTATGTGCTTGCGTTGCGTCCATGGTCATTGAGTGCGAGTTTGCTGCCAACCCTGCTGGGGGCTGCGCTCGCGTATCGTCTACCCGGCGACAGTGGCTTCAGCTGGTGCACCTTGTTATTGACGTTATGTACAATTATTCCAGTTCATGGTGCAGGCAATGTTGTCAACACATACTTTGATTTTGTCAAAGGAATAGATAACCGTAAATCTGATGACAGAACTCTTGTTGATCATATTTTGAGTATAGATGAGGTGGTCTCACTAGGTGCTATATTATACTTAGCTGGATGTGCCTCATTTGTTCCACTTGTAATTTTGTCTCCAGCCCGTATGGAGCATTTGGCTCTTGTATATTTTGGTGGATTATCTTCATCATTTTTATACACTGGTGGTATAGGACTAAAGTATATAGCTCTTGGTGATATTCTAGTTTTAGTTATATTTGGACCAGTTTCTGTTGTTTTTGCTTTCTTAGCTCAGACTGGTAGGGTGGAGTGGCCTATAATTTACTATGCAATTCCACTTGCCCTCAATACAGAGGCTATCCTACACAGCAACAACACAAGAGACCTTGAGACAGACAGTAAAGCAGAAATTGTGACATTAGCAATACTGATTGGGAGAACTGCTTCATACTTGTTGTATGCATTTTTACTATTTACTCCTTATATTATGTTTGTGGTAGCTTCAGTGCGCTGTTCTTTGTGGTTTTTAATACCAATGCTGACATTACCAAGAGCTTTTGAAATAGAAAGAAGGTTTAGAAGCCCGGAGACAATGAGATATGTGCCGAGGCAAACAGCCAGGCTAAATTTTTATTTTGGCATGCTTTACATGATTTCATGTTTGTTTGCATATCGTCTTCCATTCCTTCTGCGATGAAATATTGACTGTTGCTAATCAATAAAGTAGAAATCTTCAAATTAACTCTTCATAATCGTCCTTGAGCTTATGAAATAAACATACAAGAACAGCCTTTTTTTTTAATTATTGTTGCTTGATTATACAAAGTGACTGACCAGTTTTGTAAGTCATGATATTGAATGTGTATATTTTTGTACTACAAGAAGAGAGTGAAAGTAGAGAAAATAATTGAGCAATGAGCATCTTTGTTTCAAAACCTATGTTTTTTATTAGAATACTGATAAAAAGTTACACTACTTGAGTAAACTTATTAATGATTTTAAGATTAATAAATGTGTGGTATGTCTGGTGCGAGTCATGAAATTACACATATATATTGCACAAGTATAAAGTATTTACAAGGATTTTAGTTTTGTCATTCAGGCGAAAATAAATTATTAACCGCTTTTCTTACATTAGTTGAACTAACTTTTCACACAGTGAGCAGAATTCGCTTTTTTATCAAAACATGTAACAACAATTTTGTGTAAAAAGATTTTGCTTAGTTTTCAATGGGAGCGGAAGTAGTGTACCATTGTACATAATTATTTTCTTTGTTATGATGAAAAGATGATTATCATAATTTGTAAATGGCTTTGTTACATGCTGTGGTGGCAGGAGTAGTCATGCATAGGTTGCTGACAATGAACCTTTTGCTCTTACAAATGCAAAATTATACTTTTTATGAATACAAAAGTAGCATACTGGTGTTAAACTATTATTATTGTACATATATAAGAATGGAGTCTGAATTTCAATGATGAATGTAGTTCAACAAGAAATGAGCTAATCATATCACATTTGAATTGTTTTGTGACTTTGCTTTAGTTTAATACATTTGTGTTACATATACACTATTTTTTAAATATTATCTACCTCCTAAATTGTATAAGAGCTATTTAATGTTCATTAAGATTTTTATGTAAAGAATATTGTGGTTATAGTACTTTTGTAATTTGAATACAAAATCTCATTGTGGATTGACAATAATTTATTTATTTAGCTAGTTAGAGAATAAAATTTAGTCAAATATAATTCATGAAGAAGCGAATAGTTTGTTTATTATTTGTGATGACAAAAACAATATTAATTCCATTTATTTAATTTTATTGATATAATCAACGTAGGAGACCTCTATAATATAGAATCTTCATAATAATTATAATGTTAAATTACAAGTCAAATTATCATACAAGTGAGACCATGTAATTTAAAGAAATGGATTTCATTCAGGAATACCTGCTCTAAATCTACATTGAATATATTGGCAGTGACTGGAGAAATACGATAACTTGAGATATATGTAATAGACATACTATATTCTGATACAGCATCGCCTTGATAGTGCGTTAGCGCAATACTTGAACTCATTTGCCTACTGTAGAAACATATTATGCATGTTTCAAGTTTGCCATCACGGTGACCACAGATAGCAAGCCGAATAGACTCAACATCCGCGAGAGCTCCTTAGCTTGCAGTACATTGGCAGGCCGTTACTGATTCTAATTATACTATTCATTGAATTATGCTAATGATATTATAATGAATACTATTTTCTAATTCTCAAGTGAAAATCCATTTCAAATCATAACTAAAGTTATAAAGGAACAAATCACAATGTATTAAATGATAATACAAAAATCATGTTTGCTAACAAAGACTAAACATAATATCACTATAATCAAATAGTAATCAAATCCATAATATAATTAAATACATTTTTCTAATTTCCATTTTGCACAAAAATAAGAAGTCTTCAACATTCCATACAATTCCTATAGGTTTATATATTTATATCCTAATGTATAACCATTAGTCAAACTAATGCAGGACTAACCAATCTAAAATCGAAATTACTTGCTCACGATTTTCGTAAAAGAGATTTCCTACAAAATGCAGAAAGACGTCCAGCTTACAAGTTTCACACCAAATACTCTAATGTTGTGCTCATGTTTCATACTCGTCAAGTTTTGGGGTCGACACAAAAGCACCTATCTTACACAATTGTCATGTTGCTGTATCTTATCATTTAGGCCTTTTATATCTACATGTCACATGTGATGGTAGTTTCATTCAGCGTCATAGGACGCCACTAGTTCATAGGTCAAATAATGATACAGATGTTAATTTAAATGTTTTATTACTAAATTTTTAATTTCATGTAGGTAATGATATAAAATTTTGAGACTCACGTGCATTTCTGTGTTAAAGATAAAGCTAAAATTAGATGCCAAGTTCAATACTCCGTGAAGACGTCAAAAGCTTTAATTTAACTATAAAATATAAAAATTTAATGGTTGTTAGGTTAAAATTTGGTTCTTGTCACATATTATGCTAATGGAAGAAATTTTGTGACAACACAAAACAATGTAATGATTAAATTAACACCTGTATGTAAATTGAAAATGATCCGTTAGGTCGGAAACGTTACAAAGACTCGTAGTTTCAACGTCGCGAAACATTCGCACTGAATAACATACATGGAATAATCTCACATACATGCATACGGACAATAGTCCCATCAAAGGCGGAAAAATCCGTCCGGTAGTCTTTATATATGGGTTACGTTATATACATCAGACTTTAGTGTTGGCCTTGGACGATTACGACGCCGGCGCTTTCTTCTCGCGCTGCCATTGAATGATCTTCTCTTTGAGCTCAGTTGCTGAAACATTCAAAGTTCAGGTTAGGGCATGACAACAATACATTTACACGTAACGTCACACGTCCAGGCGGCATTAAGCTCAATGCTCATTATAACAGCACGGCTCTGACACAGCTAATAATTTGCCATTCAAGTAAGGGTTTTAAATCGAGTGCGTTAAAATCATTTTTAGAATAACAAGAAAGGTGCTGGCAGTGCTAATGACCATTATTGTAATATTTAGGAAATACAATATGCCAGTGTACCTGGACGTAGTTGATCCTCGGAGAGAGGTTGTCGGTTGAAGGGGTCGGTGGCACTGTTCAACAGGTGACGCAAGATCACCGACCGGTCCATTATCTGTAAACATTGAAGACGAAAATAGTAAACAAAACTTTCAAACCAAATAAAAACTTATAATCTACATTAAAAGATCGTCTCTATATTTTTCTTCTGCCCACGACCTGCCGTCTGCGTAGAAGTCAAACATACCATAAAACGTATACTATGACACTACAATAGTAGCTACTTGTATTAGTACTTACTAGCGATTTGTTTTTTTTTAATGTATTTTTGATCAGACCGTAACATCCAGAGATTACTTATTACAAACAAACTTTATTGACTCCTTTATACATATAGTAGTAGTATAGGTATATAGCTGGCGTTGCTATCAAAACCTACTCGCTCCAATATAAAAAGCTCCTGTAAGTATATAAACAAGCTTGGTATAATTAGATCAGATGCTTCAAGATCACTCACCTTCCCAGAGGGTAATAACACTGGGTCAGTCATTAGTGTGTCCATGAGCGGGTCTCTGAACTCTTCGGGAGCATCAGCAAATTCGTCGCTTTTCTGTTGATTGGATACTGAAACAAGGCAATGCATCATCAAATACACTAAATCTAAAATGGAAAAGGTTGATCGATCTAGCGGAGGTGGTAATTGAACTATAAGAACGCAACATTAGTGACAGAATATCGCCTACGTGACGCTAGCGAAACGATTACGTGACGTATAAATTGCGCTAAAGACCACGTCACCAACGCCAGTCAAGTTACAGAATATTATAATCATTAATGAAATGGAACGTACTTGCAATTTGATATGCGTTGTCTGCGAGCGACTTGAATCGCTCTATTTCCGTGGGTGTCTTGATGCACGACTTGGCTAGCCGCACTGAAGCCTCCTCGAATAACTCTTTGCGGAATGATCTCTGGAAACGGAAGGATTCGATTTTATTACATTGCCATTTAAAAATAAAAAATATTGATAGTATATTTTGACATTTCTCTTGTCGTATCGTACAGGTGTAATTGTAAAAACATTAGCGTTTTTTGGTTGGTACAAAATTATCTTTTTTCCAATTCTTTTGAACCATGTGCGGTGCAAATAGTTGCACTGGCACAACATATGGTTCAAAATCGCTTGCAGCAATAATTATTACTGTCAACTTGCCTGCCTGCCAGCGGTTATGCTGCGGTTAGGCACTGTTTGGTGGTAAATAATAAATGTTAAAATACGTTACCTCATCAGCGGCAAGCGCGGCATGGAACTGCGGCGAGTCGAGATGCAGGTAGATGTCGACCAGCTGACTCAACAGCCGCCGTGGCTCCCAGCCGTATTTCTCAGGCCTGCGGACCTGTGCACGCCAAATAAATACAAGATTCGTTTCGTATACCAATATTTTATTCAGTTCTATTTTATGACATAGAAAAGAACAGAAAGTAAAAGAAGAGAAGCTCAGTCGACATTTACTCTAGCTTGATCTAGAAGCTTTGTGCCCGCCAACCGAAACTATTCAACATCAGCTCGACTCATATTGAGTCATTGCAATGAGAGCTTTATATCGTATAAATTACAGTAACATTTTAAGTGTATAGAGACAAGTCCTCCACGCTTCGTAACTTAATTTTGAAAATGTCACTACATAGTATGACATAAAGCTTATATTTGCATACCTTACTTTGAGTCAAACTGTTGTTAAGTTATGCGGTGGCCATTATCTATGGTTCTGCCGCTTTCAAAGAGGATAAACATATTACCTTGAGGTTCTTGCACTTGGGCCCGCACAGTTGCTGCAGGTTGAAGTTGAGCATGGACGCGAGGCGGTCTACCAGCTCGGCGCGGAGGAACGGCTCCTTGATCTCCACCGTCAGATACTCCAGCATGTCCACGGTTTCCCTAAAATAATCAAGAACAATATTTACTTGGTTGCCTAGACAACTGGGATCATGTATATTTGAGACTCAAAGGAGAGTAGACTTTCAGAGAGTGCGTTGTGTCAACCATTTTGTTAATTTATGTAATTACATTTGTAAGTATCATAGGTCTTGATCATGGAAAGATGTGCTAATAGGACGTTTCAATACGGAAGGTATAAAATGCCCTGATTCTTGTGCACCAGCAATGCATTTATTTGGTAAATATCCTATAAATGTTGTCAGTCTTATTTTTATAACATACGTTACCGTTTTTATTTGCATTTCTTGCCAGTATCAAAGCGAGTAAGAAGTAGGCGTGTATTACCTGGCGAGCGTGAGGTATGACCGGCACTGCCTCTCGTCCTGCGCGAGCGCACGCGCACGCGCCTCCCCGCTGGCCGAGCCGCTCGCCGCGCCTTCTTGCGCTTCGTGGATGCGTTTCAGGTACTATCAGACAAAATAATAATAGCATCCATCATCAAATCTCTGTTTGGTAATTTTAACAAGTTAAAATCAAAATGCGCCAGTAAAATCTATGATAATTATGAGATAAAATCTCTTCACGCGCTTTCGAATACTATTCTAGGACAAGTATAATATAACAATAGCTAGAATAATTGTAATTGAATTTTTAGGATGTTTTTGTAATAATTACAATGATGTAGGTCTTGAATAAAATACAAACCGTGAGACACTCGTCGAGAAGGAATGTAGTGTCGTTCATGAGCATGTTGATGAATTTCACGAACTGACGGCCCGAGCGAGACTCCTTCACTATAGCCTGCAACACAATTATCTTAATATTATTACAAGGAATAATACATGCTTGCTGTGCATGAGGTTTTGGGTTCGATTCCCAGGTCGGGCAAAGTGTTATTGGGTTTTTCCATCAGGAGTGTCTCAGTAGCAGCCTTGGAGTCTGGATTTGTGCCCGGTTGATGGCAATAGGCTCGCCCCCTATTACATGGGACTAAAAACATAACTGGCGAAATGTGGGTGCACTCATGGGTACAACTCTGCCTAACCCTTCGGGGATTACAGGCGTGATGTTATGTTATGTATTACAAGGAAGTGGGAAAGGAAATATTTTTTACCTATAAACACTCAATATAAAAAAAGCATTATATCACGAACTCGCTTATGACCGCGACTTCGTCCGCGCGAGTTTTCTTACTGATCCTTCATTTTTTTTTAAGTAATAAAATATAGTCTATAGAACTCAGGGATAACGTAACTTCCTATAAGCGAAAGAGTTTTTAGAATCGGACCAGAAATACCGGAGATTAGCGCGTTCAAACAAAAGTAAACTAGGAGAGTTTACTTTTGCAATGCTATGCAATATTAGTATGTATAATACGAAACTTATTTCAAAGACTTTCACATTTCGCAAACGGCCATATTAATAGCCATGTTAAAATCAAAATTGAAGTTATGTGTGTGTACGGTATTAAAATTCGGACCCTATAAGAAACATAAATGTAAAAATTCTAACCTGTTTATGAATCGGTCTCTCCCACATGCCTTTCAGTATAATACTGATATGGAATCGGATGGTAAACTTGTCATAGAACTCAGTGCTTTGTCCAGTAGTTTCTATATCCGTGTAGAACTTCATGAGGGCACTCGGCAGAGCAGTCTGCGACATCGGGTGGTCCATGAACTTCTCGTATACATTCTTCAGCTTCAGTGGCACAGATAGGTTTATCACGAAGAGTACCTCCACGATCTTGGCGACTAAGTAGGGGTTTTTGAAGAGACGGGAGTGGCATATGGCGCTTAGGAGCCAAGTTATGATCGGGTCCTCGATGTAGTCGGCCACAATTTGTGGGACGTATCTGAAAATATAGTTTGATTGCTGTACTGTCTTCAAAATTAAGGAATTATTTTATAAGTATCTGTCTGCAGTTGCATAAAACAACTTATGGCACGCAGCAATGAATATTCTATTAGTATTTTTTTAATCATGCACCAATTATTTATTTATTTTAACCTACCTAAACTAGACAATATGGTTGGCGCAGTGGCTAAGTGATTGGCTGCTGCGCTGCATGTCGCGGGTTCGATAGGCACCAGCACGGAACAAATATTCGTATGGCCTACAGGTATTTGTTCCGGGTTTGGTTGATTGTGAATAAGAGTTAATGTTTGTGATTGTACCCACGATTCAGGAAAAATTACTCGTGTGGGGTAAGTTTTTTTTTAAGATAATCTAATTAATATCGTTAAATAGTTTTATAACAGATACTCACTGCACAGCGAACAGCATGAACTCTGCGATGTCCTCGACGTACCACTCGGGCGTGGCGGCGAAGGCGTCGGCGAGCGCGCCTCCCGCGTCGCGCGCCGCGTCCAGCGCCGCCGTGAGCAGCGCGCACACTGAGGCGTAGAACTGCAGGCTGCGCCGCATCAGCTCGCCCTCCAGCAGCGCCGTCTCCGCACACTGCTTCGACCTGGACACGGACATAGTTTGGATTTTAATTTATTATTTCAGATGGCTTTAGTCCTTGAAGTCTTGACTATGTATGGGTACATTTGATACTCATATAATACTGAAATAATAAGTATTTGATTATTTATTATTTTTATAAGACTATTTCATCTCTTCTCGCCTATCACCCTTAGTTATTAAAATAAATATATAAATTGTAAGAAATCACTTGACACTTCAATCGCATATTATGTCAAATATTGACCATCTATAATTATGTCTCAATCAGAATTCTGACTGGTTGAAAATATATAATGTTCTTTTTTGTATGTTAGCATTACCTGTGTAGCCTCTTGATCTGGCGGCGCCACCTGCGCAGCAGCTCGCGGTTGCGCAGCGCTGAGAAACTGTTGCGCCACTGTGGCTCAGCTGCCATCAACTCTTCAATCACTTTTTGCAGATCACGGAATGCCCTTTTACAGATACAAATATGAATTAAAACTTTTGCCAGAGACACGGTGAAAAAAATTGCATAGAGTTTTACAAACAGTTCAAAGTAGAGTGATAAAGACGTTGGTCTTTCTCACTCATACTCGTGTGACCGCATATTTCCAAAGGTCGATGTGTCATAGTTACCATCAGGTACAGTAGGTGTAACCTTTTGAACGCCAGAGTATAAACGTATCGCCGTACCCCTGATGCCAGGCCACTTTTTTTGTCAAATGACAATGATAAAGAATAGGGATTCCAAAACTTGATTACATTGTTTATTTCATAGTATGGTGCGACGTGTATTTTGTCATATATTTGTGACGTTGGCGTTCAGGGTTAGATTTCGTTTGTCACTTATATGTGACAATGGCGTTCAAAAGGTTAAATATATAAAATAATCGGACCGGCTAAAAAAAAGAAGATCGGATGTGATATTAGATTAATGGTATTTAAGCTTGTTTGACCAGATTAAGCTCAGCAATATTTTTTCTTTTGGGGCGTTTTCTGTAGTTAGTAACTCATTTGCAATAGTATGGTGGTAAAGATAAACTAGTAAATTACCCCTCTAGTACATGACTCACCGAATACGCCTCTGATGCGTGTGTAGGGCCGGGATGAGCGCCACGTGATGCATGTGGAGTGTTAGGAACCAGCACACTGTCTGGAACTTCGCTTCGGGCCACTTGTGAGCCGGGTCTTTATCTAAGTGAAGAAAACAAGATCTATTAGAAGAGGCTGAAATATACTTTACGATTTATTCTCATACATTCGTTTGTTATGAGTTGAAGTGGAAGTGGAAGAAAAGTGGGGTATTGTTAATATAGAGAAAACCTAATGACGAAACTACTAGACATCTTTCCTTCACCTTAAGCTTTTTTAGAAACCAGGTCAATGTCATTTCTCAAGTCCTTTTGACAAAATACTGTAAATGCTACTCATTGTAGTATCACAGTAGAAGATACCTTGTTCTCACCATGAACTTGGTTTATGACTGACAATTAAAATGCCCCATGATGACGTGTTTTTAGGTCAATGTAAAATTAAGGGTCATTGAACTTGCTCTTAGGTCATTGCGTTTCAATGTACTGTTAGGATAATCAAATTTTGAGTGTAAACAGGCGTGTTACAATTGCTGTGCATTTATAACTGTACTGATTGCAGACTGTTTAGTGGCGTGTCCGCATAACAACACACAGTCTTTTTTAAACTAATACCTTGCATACTAGACAGAGTTGCTCAATATAATAATACTAGCTTCTGCTTGCGACTTCGTCCACGTTAATGTCGGTTATCACGGCCGCAGACGAATTCGCGGAATAAAAAGTAGCCTTGTGCAAATGTCCTTTCTTAGGGTTCAAACGTACCGACTAGAGGCCGTTATTTTTATAAAATTACATGTTTATAAGATAGGTACTATGTATAAGTTAACTTACTGAGCGAATCCAGCCAGTCCTGTGCCTCCTGAGCGGTGAAGTAAAGCCTGGTCTCGTCGCGGACGTTGACCCACGAGTCGGGCTGGAAAGTGTACAGCGGGTACACGCGCTCCAACTTGATGCGCACCGACAACAGTTGTAGTACCGAGCATACGTTCAGCATGAAGCCGTCGCCTGAAACAATACATGGTGTTGTTTATTCTATTTTGTAACAATATATGAATTGTGTGAAAGGAGTTTTGGTTAAAAAGGGTGTGAATGAGAGAAGTATGAACATAAAAAATGCTATAAGTAATAAGTATGTTTTTTCTAATTCACTTAAACTTTTTGACAATGATTATGGCTGAGATAAATAGTGACAAGGTTTCGAACGTACAAATTGAATTAATAGAATTGGCTTTCTGGAGTCTAAACTAAACCTAGGCTTGTATTTTAGAACTCGCAACGATATGGATTAACTTAGATTAGTGAAATTATTTTCATTAAAGTAGTTCAGTAGTTTCAGTTCCACTGCATTGAAGTATAACTTTTATCCGTACACCATATTAAATATATGTTACTGTTTCGTCATCATATTGTCTTTTAGTATATCATTTAATTAATACGCATCTTTTTGATATTGCAATCTAAACACGCAAATTTATTATTTATTTATGTCATTACATAAATTAAAATACGTTTTTGCTCGTTGTAAACGTGAGTAACCAGTTCAAAGAATACCTGCAATAATATTATTTGCAGTTTTCCTTGTTTTTCTAATTCGTTCATTTACTGTGATATTTTCGTACTTGTGTGTTTGGCAATAGGGTAATAAACGCGACAGACGACAGATGTTTTTTACTGTAATGTTTAGTAGAATTGTATCGGTGTGTGAGGGCAATGTTTTGTTAATACAAAGGTCTAGAAGTGTTCAAGTATCACACACAAATATAACAATCGTAATAAATTCGCTTGTTGTTTGCGACCGAAGTCTGTTTGTCGCGAACACCTGACAACGTTACAAACATAAATATTTACTGAAAGCCGTCAACAAGTAGCGTTTAATGTTTCGATTCGAATCTTGGAAAGTAAATTATTTGGATGAGTGCCAATACAAATTCGTCTAATAGACAAGGCGAGGTGAGCGACATTTGAACGAAATATGTGGTCTATTTTCGCCAGTCATTACTAACAGGGACCAACTACGCACATAACGCTTCAATTTATTAGTTGTCAGTGTTCTGATAAACTTGTAGTAATGTCTTTATCAATTAGTTACAAGAGTCCCAACCGGCTCGTATCAACGAGGTCTTGGCATACATTTATAAATAAAAGAGTAATTTTTAAATATACACTTATGTAGTTGGTGTACCAAAATACACAAATTGTACGATGTCATGAACGAAATTTCGCACAGTACACTTCGAATGTTTTCCGTCCATTGTCTTAGTTATTGAGTACCGATCAACAGATTTGTATCAAGATTTGTATTAAGTTATTTACTGTTTAATGATGCAATTATTTTATTTAAGCAGCGGTTTTGTGAACACGTTTTATTATTCATTGAGTACATTTATGTTGTCCTCGTCACCATTCTGATATCTAGATAAAACTATCTTTTGTTTATACTTCTTCCGGTGTCGCGCTGTTACATCATTGGAATTAAAGTCGCAACGGTTTATTGATTTACATAAGGTTCACTGCAGGGACCATCACTTTGAATATTTAGATGCGTTTGTTCAGACCGGTACCGTTTTTTCTCTGATCTGAACAATGGTAGCGGAGCTGCCTGTCCCGATTGCGCGGACAGTATAATTAAGTACCGCTTAATGTTGACTATTTTTATGCGGGAACAAAATCAGTATCTTTACTTGTAAGAAGTAATATCTGGAAGTACTTGTCTGATTACAAAAATCTTTCACTGATAGAAAGCTACACTGATGCCGAGTGTCATAGGATATGCTTTATGGTATACGTGCACGCGGAAGAAGTCGAGGGCAGAAGCTACACTATACTAATATTACAAAGGGGTAAAGCTTGTTTATTGTTTGTTTGTAAGAGGTAATTTCTAGGAGTACCTACATTGTGGGCTGTGGGCTGATTACAAAGTCTTTCATTGTATATTTAATTTCTACATGGAAGAAGTAGCAGGGACAGGCTAGTCATGTTACAAATCAGGTACAAGAAAGAAACTCACCAGCTAGAGATCTCTCATCCGTCTGCAGCTGCGCTCTCCTCTCGTTCCTCTGCAGTAACGCAGCGAAGTAGTTGAGCAGCGGTTCCCTGGCGTCGGGACACAGCAGGATGTTGTGGCAGATGTTGTGCAACGTGTTGCGGCTCGCCTCCACCTCGCGTTGTAACGCGAACGCTAGGCTGCGGTCACCCGAGCCCGTCGCGAATAAACGCTCCGCCAAACGCGGGTTCTCTTCGGCGAACAGCGATATCTGTTGAAAATATTTTGTTAATATTGCATTTGCTGTGCTAGTGGTCCTCGTTGGTCTAGTGGTCGCAAAGCGCGACTGATGAGCATGAGATCTTGGGTTCGATTCCCAGGTCGGGCAGTGTTATTGGGTTTTCAAGAATTTCTTCGTAGCAGCCTGGGAGTCTGGATAGGTGCCTGGTTGATGGCAATAGGCCCGCCCCCTATTACATGGGACTTAAATATAACTGACCAAATGTTGGGTATACTAATGGACCACCTTTGCCTAACTCTTTGGGGATCACAGGCTTGGTGCTGTGTTAGAACGATTGCTAGTCTGCAGGTTTTTGATATTGAGCGTCTTGTTATTGTGAATTGCTGTTAATGTACAAATACGTATACGATGTACAGTAGCCCACAGAGACGTAAACGTTAACAAATTCTATTAAAATCTATACGTTCATTACACCAGAATAATCAATTATAGTGACCAAACATGCTTTTTACTGTATCTTGACAATATTAAGTAAACATCTGTGTCGAAACTATGTAACATAACATCACGCCTGTAATCCCCGAAGGGTTAGGCAGAGGTGTACCCATTAGTACACCCACACTCGAAACAATGTAAACTTTGATAATTGATGACTTTGTATGCACCTTACAATAATTAAACTACGTAAGTGAAAAAAAATATACATATTTATTTACTATAGATAAAAGATAAATACAACATTCTGGTGCAATGTATGTAGATCAGATACATAGTTTAATGGAACTTACTTCATACGTAAGTAAACAATCTTTCTGAAGCCGATCGTACCTACACAAACACTCAAATCTGGGCAAAAGTGTAGCACTTTATAGACATGATGAAAATGAAAACAATGTGTTTTTTTGCTTCGTAATTTTACACACCTAAAGGTTTATTTTTAAGAGTTTATGGTATCGTCAGCCTAGATTCGTAACACATTGGGTACAGCTGCCGATGTCAGGTACGTATTATGACTTGCCATAAGTACTTCATCAGCCTATATTCCACTGCGGCCTCTCGAATGGCAACTTAACTCCATCTTTGGCTACTCTCAACGAACCACCTGGCAAGGATTGTCGTTCCACCTACCCTGAGCGGGCGCCTTAACTTACGATTGCCGATTCGTCAATAGATATGTAGTGGCGAGGTCTCCATACAACTCGATTCCTTTCGGAAGTTCGAAATAACACCTACTCCACCGCCATTAGAAAATAGCACAGTCAGTAGTACTGTCTAATATTGCCGAATAATATAGTCACCATCAAATTAAAACTGTATAAAACCATGTGTGTTCTATTTTGTTACCTTTGATTTGACTATAGATATTTGAATACCTAATTGTACCTAATAGTATTAAGCAATTTATGCTTCTTGTTTCAAAATCTGACTTTTCATCACTGATATGTAACCAAGTCATAATACTCACCGCAAAGAATGGTCCGAGGAAGCTGACGCGCGCGATCTCCCTGCCGGCCGCCGTGGTGACGGGGTCGGGGCACAGGCTGGGCAGGCGCGCCAGCAGCTCGGCCAGCGGGCGGCGCGCGTGGCGCGGGCCGGCGCGCAGCTCGCACAGCGCGCGCAGCGCCCGCAGCGCCGAGCCCCCGCCGCACGCGCCGCGCCCGCCCAGCGGCGACACCGCGCGACGCATCTCTTCGCGGATGCCCATCACTAGTGGGATGAACACCTGCACACAACACCATAGTTACTCTTCCTTGATTTACTAAAACCATCCTGCTCACACGTTTTATGACCGTGACTGCCGCACGTCCTGGCGTATGGCGCAACAGATATGCCCCGAATGAATGGGATATTTTACAATACGAAATTGATTCGATGTTCAGGTATACAGACAGCCATATCACATTGATATGGTTTTTAAGATGTAGAACTGGGTAAAACCATGTTCATTACTGAGTTTGCTTAAACAAATGTTTGGCTTCATTAAGTGGCATCAGACGAAAAAAATAATTGTAGTAAAACAGTAAACTTCACTGACCTCTTCAAAAGACTCCTTATCCTGATAAGTAGCAAGAAGTAGCTCGGGTATGAGGCCGGTGGGCGGCGACACGACCAGCATGTACGGCAGGAGAGCCGACTTCCTGCACTTCTCCAAGTCGAACTTGCCCTGAAGCACTAGCACTAGGTGGTTCACTAGTAATGTTCTTAAACTCTGAAGCAAGTCGCTCAAGGGCGGCTCGGAACTCTTCTTAGCGTATTCCCGTTCATACGAGTTGATGTTCGTGTAGAATCGCACTATGTAGCTTACAGCTAGACCTTGTGTGGGTATGGTCTTGGGTAGCGGCAGTGAAGGCGCAGGGCAGTCTGCTTTGTCTGTTTCTGTCTCTGAACCAATTAGTCCACTAGTCAACATATCGTCCCCACAGTCTTCACTAGGCCTTTTAGTAGTTTCGGTAATCGCAATGAGTTTCTGGTTCAGTGGATCTGAGCCGTCCGCTATTTGAGTAATAACGTCAACCAAAGCCGCTGATGCCAGATCATCTAAACTTAGTTTAGGGTTGTCGAGAAGTGATGCTGCAACCGTCGGTACAAATATTCCACCTGTAAAAAATAGCTTAATGAAGAAGAGATCGCCAAATATGATTATTTTGAGGTACCGTCAAAACAGGTAGGTAGTCTTACTCAGATCAGAATCACCTTATAATAAATGTTCTATTGAAAGAGTTTGTTTCTTTTGAAATCCCGGAAGAATATACAGTACAAGTGTACAAGGCCGCCTGACCGCGACTCGTATCGCCCGCTAACTAGCGTCTAGAGAACAAGGTGAACACACACATCTTCCACATAACACTGTATTGACAAGACGAGATTGTATGTTTATGTCACGTCACAAGCACAGCTGTGTAACAAACCTGCACTATCTTCTGACCAGGACACCTGTAGGATCTTGGCGACGATATTCCTCAGTTGTTCCTCCGTCAGCTCTGTGCAGCTCACTGTACGTGACCGGTGTATCTTGCGAGCAGGCGACGCTGTCGGGTTGTCATTGTCGTCCACCTAATACAAAGTACTCTTTCGTTTAATATTGCCTTTTAATCTTTCTCGGGTTTGGTAAGGGTACTACAGCAAAAAATGTATACCTATGTAGAAAATAATTTAGAAGAAGAAAATAACAAAAGAAAGGATAAAATGTAAAAGTAAATCTTGAGAATATTATAAAGTCTCCGAATGTCGGTAGCTGCAAGTTTGTTTAAATAAAATAACAACAAACAATCATCTCAATACATTATAAGTCTTATTGAACTGGTTATGCAATGGTTATGCTACCAAGGGCTTTGTTATTTGCAGGCTTCATTTAACAAAGTTGAAGGGTGTTTTATACTTTTCATGAAGGTCAGATGATCTTGTATTGCCCCTTGTCCAACACAGACTAAATCACTAGAAAAAAAACCCTAATCCTATGTTGTCCCAGAGCTATGTAAATATTAAAACCCTTTAGCATTGCGCCTTCACCTTGGGAAAGCCTTCGTCGTCGCCACGCCTGCGCTTCATAGGCTTGCCTCGGCGACGACGTCCATCCTCAGGCACACACTGTGTTTCGACTTCGTTTAAATCTTATTGCACTAAATATTACATATATAGGGTAGGCCTTATTACTTATTGTAGGATATTGATCAGACAGGTGGCTATGTATTTTATGAAATCAAACCAAAAATAATACATTTCAGCTTGCAAGCCTGCTTGCTGTATAACTCATGCTGTTATGCAACAGTTAGTTGTTTGTATGTTGTACTTGTCTACATAACATTCTTGATCTATGGTGAATTTATTTTTTAAAAATGTACTCCAGTAGCTGTAATCCCAATGATGTAATGACACCTGTTATGATTAGTTGACCATAAATAATAACAACCAATCATAATAAGTTGACATAACATTTAACAACAGATAAAATTGAATAGGCTTTTTGAACTATGGTTTGGAGAATAATATAATAATTATTATAATTCTTTCCCAAAAGGAAAATAATGCTAAATCATACTGAATATAATTTTGGAAAATATGTAATGACTACTGATTAACATGAAATATAAAATTCAACAGTCATTATGGCTAGTTCTGTAATCTCAGCTGTAAATGCTGGAAACTTTATTGAATTTTTGCTAATTTATTGCTTTTACAAGACTAACAACAGTATCCATCAGGGGAGTTGAGTAATGCTAAACTCAGCAAACAACAAGATATCATCATATTAATACACAGTTAAGAAATTAAAACTTATGTCACCTAGAGTGGATTGATTATTATGTAAGTAACTAACCTCCATTGGTTCCTGTTGTTGTTCCGATTGTGAATTCCTCTCTGACACATCATCAACTTCCATGGAGAGTGAACGTCGAGAGCAACTAGGCGAGGCATTACTTGGACGCGGTCGCACTGGTGATGGTTCGGCAAACTGTGCTGGGGATATTGACCGTGATGTGCTATCCTCTCTCGTTGAGGCTCCTTCTGAACCACCCACTGTGGACTGTGGTAAACTGGCCACTCTCACAGAGCCACAACTGAGCAGTGTGTCATCACCCATGGAGTCAAAACTGTTGTACTGTCTTGTTTGTGACAGATCTGTCATTTTGGTATCAGGCATTTCATCTAACAGATTGTTTTCTGTCTTTTCAGTTACAATTAACCCATCTGCTGGTATCTTTGTCTGGTCGTCTACTTCACTTTTAACTCCGTCTGAATAGCTTGGTTCTTTGTTTGTGTTTGCGACGTCAGGGGTGGTGGGTTCTGTGGAGCCACGGGGAATTGGTGCGGGGGAGAAGTGAGCTTGTGAGGAGGTTTGCAATTCTGGCGAGGGCATCGACGCGCCTGGTGTGACCGGAGGGCTGGCTGGCGACGGCGCTGAGCCTGCGCCACCGAGTGCAGCGAGGCGCGCCAGGCGACGTCTCCGTATCTGCAACCAACCGACATGAGGTCCTGCAGCACGTGTGTGAACCTTATGCGCGCGCCAACGTCAAACACCAACGCTTTGTTTTGTTACGAAATTAGATTGGCCATACGCATTACGCCAAGGTTCGTTTACAAAACAAATTTTCTACTTACCTCTTCTTGACTCAGCTCACTCATGATTGAAGATTAGTATTCTGCACGTTGAGCAATAACTATTGAAACCACTATTCCTTTGAATTTAGTTTCAAAATTTTGGATAAGAAAGAAGAGCAAGCCACACAACGGCGAGTCAGTCACCTCGTCGCTCAGCTGTTTGACGTTTGTGGTTGGTACAATGACGAGAAAGTATTGAAAATACACGCGTCATCCTAGTCCGAACACCAGCCCCAACAAAAGCTTCATGTTTTCTCTCTCTTTCTTTCACAGTCAATTTACTCAGGAATGAAAGAGATAGCGCTATAGTGTAGATTCGAATCTATATCTATGTATACTGGCTGCATGTTTATTATGTATACTGTGGCGCATTCGGTTTCATGGCTCTTAATTTAATTATTGCAAATTATTAATTTTTATTGTAACTGTTATCATAACATTGTTTATCGATTTTAGATTTTTCATATTATTTCCAATTATCATCGTAATAGAATGATTTCCGATTAGAGGAAATTAAAAATATTTTTCGTTCTAAAACCATGATCTTGTCTAGGTTAGATAATTAGGTCCATGATTTTGTGACTATTTTAATAATAAAAACTGCTAATCTTTTGGTCTTACAGGTAATGAGGTAGTGAAATTTCAAATATACAGAAATCTAAATACAGAAATATAAAAAAAAATGTTAGCTGTACCACACAAAATGTTCATAAAATTTCGTGCATTTTAGAACGAAAGGTATGTGGTCAATGGCCGCATGTATTGTTAATTTGTTTACGTTTGGATTGTTAATAAATTGCTCTAATACTATTTGCATTTTTTGTGAATAGTTTATGTAAACGTAAAATAATTATATCTTTGTGTTTGGTAATAAAAGTGAAAGTAATAATATTGATTATGAATAATGTGAAGTGCATTTAAAAGTTTGTCAATAATGTAATTATTTTTGCTGTAATTTGTCGGTGGATTGGATTTGTGATTAGTATTTAGCAAAATGACCAGTTTTCAAGTATCCGATTTGGTGTCCGGGCTTAAGTCGCGCCATGCGGAGACGCGACATAAGGCCATTCGAGAACTGTTGCACTTCACCAAAACAGACCTTCGGGAGATGTCCCAGGAGTCCCTGACGCAAGTGCTTGATGACTTCAATCAACAGATACATGCGCTCACTTCCAGCTACGACAACAATGAGAAGAAAGCAGGAATCCTAACCATAGGTGTGTACTTTATAGGTTATATTATTTTGATTTGCATCACTACCTATCATCCTTCTATTGAGGATATTACAGTGTTGTCCTTATGTTATCGTCATAAAAACTGATAATTTAGAGTTATTTATGCCTTGGTCTATAATTTCAGGGCAAACATTATTGTTTGTGGTTCTTCTTTACTTTCAAAACAACTTTGTATTGATTCGATTTTTTAATTTAATTAATAAATCTAAATTATTTAGTAAATATATTTTATTTGTTGTAGTCTGCCTGATTGGTGGAGATACCGAAACAACAAAATCAAGAAACATTCGCTATGCATACTATCTCAGAAATGTGTTCCCATCAACTGATTTGAATGTCTTAGAGTTAGGTGCTAAGACTATGGGTAGACTTGCTGTCACTCTTGGCATAAAGAGAGGTGAATATGTGGAATCTGAACTGAAGAGGGCATACGAGTGGCTAGCAGAGGAAAGAAATGAAGGGAAAAGGCTCTCAGCTGTGATGATATTGAGAGAGCTGGCCATATCTATGCCATCATATTTCTTTCAGCATATAAATGGCTTCTTTAATTACATCATGATCCCTCTACGAGATCCTAAAGAGCAGATCAGGGAAGCTGCAGCAAAGGCATTGAGAGCTGCATTAGTAATAACTTCCCAAAGAGAGATTCCTGAGCAGAGTAACAAGGCTCACTGGTATATACAGTGTTATGAACAGTCCATGTTATCATTTGCTGAACAACCAGGTAGAGAAAGAGGTTTAAGTAGGGATGACCATGTACATGGAGCCCTCTTGATATTGAATGAACTACTTAGATGTTCCAATGCCACTTGGGAAAAGAAATATACAACTCTGATGCAGAAACTTGATTCAGAACAAGACATATCAGATGAGATGACGTCTCTAAACTCAAAAGTACAAAACTCTTGGACAGCTCAACAGTTTCCTGATGATAAAAGTCAGCATACACTAGTTTATGAATCAAGTATTTGTAAAAAGTTGATTGCAGAGCAATATGAAAAGATTTGTTTAGGTAAGTACCTTTAAAATAATTTACAATTGAGTCTTTATTGTGTAATGATTTACGTTTTTAAATGGTAATTTAGAATGAACAAGAAATAAATTTGAAGTATTTAAGTATAACAAAAAATTATAATAAACTGTATTGGTAAACTTCCATGCAATGTACTGCCAAATATTACCAATAACTATTAATTTCAAACTTATCCCAAGACAAAACCCGTAGGTTTACTCGAGTTTGTATTATGTTGCAAAACATTAAGATTCATTACGTTTTAAATGTTATTTCAAACAAAAATTTTGGGCCCTATGCAGAATGCTGTCAGCATGCTGAATAATGACTTATTTATTTACAGATGTGATGGCTCAACAAATATCAAGAGCACATAATGTTCACCAGTTGCTTCTCTTAATGATACCGCGACTTGCTGCTTTTGACAGAGAAGCTTTTGCTAAGAGACATCTTAAGTCTACTATAAATCACCTTATAACTTTCTTGCGGGGTCGCGAAAAGGAGAAAGCTATGGCATTCACCACATTAGGCCTTATTTGTGTAGCAGTAGAGTCTGATGTCCAACAGTACTTGGGCAGGATTATAGAAATTATTAAATTGACTTTACCACTCAAAGACACACCAAAAAAGCGCAACGGTTCCGACACACCATTATTTAATTGTGTAACGTTGTTAGGCTTTGCTATGAAAGAAGATGTTGCCAATGAAGTAAAAGAGTTGCTAGACCCAATGTGTGCAACTGGATTGAGTCCTCAACTGACGACATGCTTCAAGGAGCTCAGCCAGAATCTACCATCTCTGAAGAAAGAAATAACAGACAGGCTACTTAACATGCTGTCATTGATATTGCGGAAGAAGCCCTATGCTCCTAGTAACGGGGAGAACCAAATAGTTCACATGTTCACGACGGCTATGTTAGTGGAGCCACACGACGCTTCTAAGTTAGTTCTAGCGTTACGAACTCTAGGCTCGTTTGACTTTGAGTGGAACAACACACTGATGTCGTTCATTAGAAGGTGTACAGACCATTACCTTCTTAGTGAACAGCATGACATTAGAATAGAATCTGTAAAAACTGCATCCAAGCTATTAATTAAAGCGGTCGAAAGATGCGCCCAGACCAACTCGCGGACTTTGACCGTAATAGTAGATGAGTCTCTCGGTAAACTATTATCTGTAGGTCGCTCCGACTTCGATCATGAAGTTCGCTACAGAGTACTGGAAATATTCACAAATCCTATCTTTGATAGATATTTAGCAGTAGAAGAACATCTTAATTGTCTTTTTGTTGCAATTAATGATTCTAACAACGATGTTAGTGAACTAGCACTGTGCTTGGTAGGAAGGCTGAGCAACATAAATCCTAGTTACACCATTCCGACATTGAGGCAACTGTTTGTGCAAGTATTGATGGAGCTGCAACATTCTGAGTCCACACGCAATAAAGAACAGGCGCTTCGAATGGTCAATAACATAATTTCACATGCACCAAGAATTACGCGGCAATTTGTGGATACCATACTCAATGTTTTAGTACCTAAATTAAAAGCGGAAGCTGATAATCCCACTATGGTGTCAACAATATTGAAGGCAATAGGCGATTTAGCAGAAGTGAATGGAGGCGGAACTGCTCTCAATCAATGGTTGCCACAGCTCATGTCAATTCAGATTGGTATCCTTTCCGACCCTAATCAACCCGAAAAAAGAAGCGTGGCCCTCTGGTCTTTCGGACAAGTGATCGGCGCCACTGGTCACGTGGTTACACCTTACATGGAATATCCTCATCTAATGGACATGTTGCTGAACTTTTTGAAGACGGAACAGCAGCCAAGGGAGCGACGAGAAACTATTCGCGTCTTAGGATTGCTGGGAGCTCTCGATCCATACAAACACAAAGTTAATCAGGGTTTGATCGATTTTCAAACCGTGTCCACTTTGATTCCTGTATCTGACACCACCAATGAAAATATTGACATTAATATTAGTGAAATGGTGGTTAATATGTCGCCACTTATTCTCGATGAATTTTACCCGGCCATTGTTCTCACGTCGCTGATGAGAATGCTCCGCGACCCAATGTTGACACAACATCACACGAGCGTGGTGCATTCAGTTACATTTATCTTCCAATCTCTTGGCATCAAGTGCGTGCCCTACATATCTCGGGTGACGCCGAGCCTTCTCAACGTGATACGAACAACAGACAATAGCACCTTCCGCGAGTTTCTGTTGACCCAACTGGCGCAACTAATATCCGTAGTGAAGATACAAATACGCAATTATTTAGAAGATATATTTGACATAATTAAGGAGTACTGGACACCTAACAGTCAACTGCAGCCGACACTCATAATGTTGGTCGAACACATAACTGTAGCCATCGGACCGGAGTTTAAGGTGTATCTTCGGAAAATCCTTCCTAACATACTGAGGGTCCTGAAGTACGACAATAGCAAAGACAAAGTTTTAACTGAAAAGTTGTTGCTGACTATACAGAAGTTTGAGAATAATTTGGACGATGTGCTGCTCTCGATAGTGCCTGCTGTGACGGGGCTTTTTGACGGTAGAAATATTCCGCTTTCAATATCGAAGCTTGCGATGGAGACTATGGAGCACTTGTCCATGTATTTGTACTTCAGGCCGTATTCGGCAGTAATAATACAAGCTCTCGCCAAAGTGTTGGACAACAATCCGTCGCTGCGCCAAACCGCCATGAATACACTTTGCGCGTTGATTGTTCAACTGGGCCGTGAATACATTGACTACATACCGTCTGTGGACAGAATACTGATAAAGCATAAAATACAATGTCCCAACTATATCGTTTTGGTGACGAGATTGCAAGCTATTTCTACATTGGCATCTGATGATGATTATTTGGATGAGACGCGACTTCGATTGAGGAATCAGAAGACTGATGTGAGTATATACTTTTAATATTAGATATATGTATGTCTATAATATATTATAAAGCTGAAGAGTTTTTTTGTTAAAACGCGCTAATCTCAGCAACTACGAGCCTGTTTTTGAAAATTCTTTAGCTACGCTAATAGGAAGCTATGTTCTTAATATGTGTATGAGTATTATAATGTTACTTCTAATATATCTCGCATTTCTAGGTGGTAGGCCCAGGCGACATCCAAACCATACAAAAATTGTCTCTAAATGTTTCAAACTTGCGGAAATGTTGGTCAATAAAAAATATAGTCTCCAAAGAGGACTGGATGGAATGGCTGAGACAGTTGAGCGTCGGCTTCTTGACGGAGTCTAATAGCCCTGCTATCAGGTAAAAAACTTTGATAATACGCTATGTTAGATATTTCTTGTATAATTTGAGCTTTTGCCATTTACCTTCAATGATAGTAAATCGAAATATAACGTATGTATATGATATGTAAAAGACACTAAGCCTGGCCGCACACGGGTCGCTGACCACAACCACAAAACGCCGCCACCGACGTATTTTCTGTAGTTTTATACATTTTATATGGACTCGACGCACACAGTTGACGTCGGTTGTCGCCACAACGCCACTTCTAGCTTTAGGTGGCGACGTTTGTGGCTGTCGCGTGTGGTATGTGATTTGTCTTTTCACAGCCCGTATAATTCGTATTTATTTATTTCCAGAGCATGTTCAGCTCTAGCTCAAAACTACCCGCAGTTAGCCAGCGAGTTGTTCAACGCTGCCTTCATGTCGTGTTGGACGGAACTCGACGACAAGTCCAGAAAGGAACTGGTCCTAGCTTTAGAGCATGCTCTCACGGTGCCCGACGCTCCGGAGTTAGCGCTCGCTGTACTTAACCTGGCTGAGTTCTTAGAACATTGTGAGAAGGGCGCCTTGCCCATACCAATCAAGTTGTTGGGTGATACAGCTATCAACTGCAGAGCGTATGCCAAAGCGTTATATTATAAGGTAACATTTATTTATTCATTTAACAGTCTCTTTCCAGATTAAAAAGATTAAAGATAAAAGGTACTTCTTTATTACCCTTTCCCGAAATGAAAATCAGGCTTCTTCTAGGATACTTGTATAAATTAACTCAGGTTATACGTTTTACAGGAACAAGAGTACAAAAGAAATCCCACAAAACAAGTCATTGAGGCACTCATACATATAAACAACAAACTCCAAAGAAACGAGGCCAGTAACGGTCTTCTCGAGAAAGTTATAACGCAGAAGAAAAATGGAGACACCTCTCTAAATGTTCACGTGAGATGGTATGAGAAGCTGCACAACTGGGACCAAGCGCTGGAACTGTACAGCAAGAAGTTAGAGGTCGACCCACAAGACGAAGAGTCTCGACTGGGAACCATGAGGTGCCTCGAGGCGTTGGGAGAATGGAGGAAGATATACAACCACACTTCCGAACAGTGGGACAACGCATCAGAAGACATCAGGAACAAGTCAGCTAAAATAGCCGCTGCAGCGTCTTGGGGTTTGCAGGAATGGGACTCTATGCGGAAATATGTACAGTGCATCTCGGAGGATAGCCAAGAAGGCGCATTCTATAGAGCTATCCTCGCTATCCATGAAGGGCACTGGCCAGAGTCTAGACATTACATCGACTCTGCTAGAAGTGTACTAGATCTTGAGTTAACCGCAGTAGTCGGCGAGAGCTATCAGCGAGCGTACGGAGCTCTCGTTAACGCTCAACTATTGACGGAACTAGAAGAAGTGGTTACCTACAAACTTGTAGAAGAAAGACGAAATCCTATTCGTAAATGTTGGTGGTTGAGACTTCAAGGCGGGCAGCGATTGGTTGAAGATTGGAGGAAGATGCTACAGATACGTAGCCTAGTTATGTCTCCTCGAGAAGACTTCCAGACTTGGCTTAAGTTCGCGTCTTTATGTAGGAAGACGGGCGCCATAAATCAAGCTCATAAAATAGTTCTCTCGATATTAGGATGCGATCCTATCACAAACCCCGATGTACTACTCCGAATGCAGGATCCTAGAATAGTGTTAGCTTACAGTAAGAACTTGTGGGACGCTGGGAATAAACGATACGCTTATGACGTGTTACAAAGATTTTTGGACAATTCAGAGCCTGATAACGACGAGCGTTGTAGACTGCTCGCACGTTGTCACTTAAAACTAGGGTCCTGGTGCGAATCTCTACAAGAAATCAACGAGCTGTCTATACCCGAGATACTAAGAAACTACGCATCGGCGACGATTCTCGCGCCGGATTGGTACAAGGCCTGCCACGCATGGGCTTGTATGAACTTCGAAACAGTATTGTTCTACAAACAACAAGATAATATATCAGAGAGCAGTCTCGCGGGCGGTTCTGGGGAAAAGAAGGTGTCTAGAGCAGACTTTATTAATACTCATACTATACCAGCTATAGAAGGATTCTTCAAATCTATAAGCTTGTCGAATGGTAGTGCGTTGCAGGACACATTGAGACTGCTTACTTTGTGGTTCGACCACGGCCATCATCCTGCAATATATGACGCACTGTTTGAGGGTATAAGACAAATTGACGTGAAGATATGGTTGCAAGTGATACCTCAGCTGATCGCCCGCATAGACTCACCAAGGAGTTTGGTAGCAAAACTCGTTCATATCCTCCTAATAGATATAGGCAAGTTGCACCCACAGGCGTTAGTGTATCCTCTGACAGTGGCGACTAAATCCTCTTTCGTGACGAGAAAGAATGCTGCCAATTATATTTTGAAGACGATGTGTGCACATTCTCAGAACCTTGTGAACGAAGCCGCTATAATATCGGAAGAGCTGATCAAGGTTGCTATTTTGTGGCACGATCAAGTATTTATTGCGCTGGATGAGGCTTCTAGGTAATTAATATGATGTACTCTTTGTCAATCTCAACCCTCTCAAACCTCAACAAACTTAAGAAATCTTTTAAGATATTTTTGTTGTGAAATTTTCGACAATCCATTATGATCACTAAGTCGTTCTTAGTCAATGAGACCATTTTCTTGTTAATTAACAACAATATTCAATATTTTCAGATTATATTTCAGTGAAAAGGATTACCGCGGCATGTTCAAGACTTTAGATAAAATGCATGCGATGCTGGACCGGCCTCCTGAGACGCTGAAAGAGGTGTCATTCCTGCAGATGTATGGACGAGATCTGCAGGAGGCGCATCGGTGGTTAGAACAGTACAAAGTAAGGATCAATGCCAATAAAATAAATTATATCAGTCTATTATTGTCCCACTGTAGAGCAAAGGTCTCTTCCCATACAGAGAAGGCACGAGCATTGCTGACAACAAGGCGGATTAGAAATTTCAGACTAATATTCATTAGAAGTCTAAGTTTCCTTATGATCTTTTTCCTACACCGATGTCAGTGATGTCCAAGATAAACTAATAAGAAAGTACATATGAATTGAAAAAGTCACATTTGTACTGGCCCTGTTTTGAACCTTATGCATTAGAGACAGGCGCCATAGCAACTGGGCTGGGACAGGCGTTCAGAATTCTTCCACTCGCTTTAAACATGACCTTACAAACTTGTCCCTTTTCTAGGAGACTGGCGAGAACAGGTACCTGAACGAAGCTTGGGACCTGTACTACCACGTGGTGCGTCGTATCGCGGCACAGTTCCGCTCTCTGACGTCACTGGAGCTGCAGTACGTCAGCAAGCGGCTACACACGTGTAAGGACTATGAGTTGGCTGTGCCCGGATCTTATGTGCCTAACGAGAAGGTTATCAGGATATCGCATATACATAGCCATTTACAAGTGAGTATTTATCATCCAAAGCTGTAGTTGTTGTATTTTACGATTGCGCGTTTCTCAATGTAATTTGAACCTTGTGTCAATGGCATTAAAGTCCTATGACACGTTCCCGTTTTATCTCATTCGGTTGCTATTAGATACTATTATAACTAGATTTTTATTAACTTTAGTGTAGGCTATAAGTATGTACTTGTCAGTAAATATTATGTTATATCAGGAACAATTTTACTGGCTCTTTAAAAACGATCGCAATCTAATCTGTCTCCTCAATCTATACAAAATGCCTTATATTGCAAATACATTTTGAATATTTTTAGTTAGTAGAATTGGCCTTCAGGTTACCATACAAAGTTGACGTCGGCAGTATGACTTTTTAGATCGGTATCTGGTTCTATTTTCAATATTTATAATTTTACAGGTTATAAAATCAAAACAGCGTCCACGTCGCCTCACAATCCAAGGATCCGACGGCAAACAGTACATGTTCCTACTCAAGGGTCACGAGGACTTGCGTCAAGACGAGCGAGTCATGCAACTGTTCGGTCTCGTCAACACGCTACTACAGGCAGACACCAACACGTACCGACATGACTTGGCCATACAACGATATGCCGTAATACCGCTATCACCTAATTCCGGCCTCATAGGCTGGGTGCCCCAGTGTGATACGCTATACAACCTCATTAGTGACTATAGAGACAAGAAGTCTAACAAGATGGCGTTGAGTACGGAGCAACAGATTATGTTGAGGATGGCGTCGGATTATCAGAAGTTGATGTTGAAGCATAAGGTAAAATTTAATAAATACTGTCCCATACTTCTAAATCGAAAATCCTTGTAATGATCTATAACTTTTTTAAAGTCCGTAATTTGAATTTGGAACAAAGAAGGTCAATATATAAACTTTAAAAATGTATAAAACCTTTTTATTAATTTAATACCTAATATAAAAATGCATGGTGGCTCGTTTTATAAGTCCCGGAGGTTAATTTGTGATAAACATATTATATCCTACAACAAGTCAAAAAACATCCTGCCTGTTCCATTCTTTAAAACTGACCTATACCTGTTTATTTATACTAAAATATAATGTATTTCTGTTTTTTCTAAATACTTACCTCCTTTATAAAATAACTTGCATTCATTCATTCAGATATATAGCACCCTCTTTTGTTCGGAAACTAAAAGATCGTTTCAAGAATGATCCAACAATTTAAATTTCACAAACAGGTGGAAGTCTTCGAATACACCCTCTCACAGACTCCCGGGAACGACTTATCCCGGCTCCTTTGGCTGAAGAGCCCATCGGCGGAGGCGTGGTTCGAGCGTCGCACCAACTACACGCGTTCACTGGCCGTCATGAGCATGGTGGGCTACATCCTGGGGCTCGGAGACCGGCACCCCTCCAACATCATGCTGCATCGCGTCACTGGCAAAGTTCTGCATATCGACTTTGGAGACTGCTTCGAAGTAACTCAATCCAGAGACAAGTTTCCTGAGAAGATTCCGTTTAGGTTGACGAGGATGCTCATAAGTGCTATGGAGGTGAGTTTCTGTCCAATTTTGTTCTCAATTGTCTATGATATACGATTCATAATTAAACATTAAAGAAATATATACGATTAGATTTGTAAGCTATGTCATAATTAACTTGTATATGACTGGATAATTTTCATTATACATGTATGCTACGGTATAAAAGATAAGATTTAAATGCTTTTCTAAATATTTGCACGTTCAACGCCAAATGCATGAGCAGAACACTAGTAATTTGACAAAAGCAGTGCATATCTGCATAATTATTATAATATTATGTTTGTTATATGAAACATGATGGAATTTCGCTACTTAAGAATTTCAATTTAATAACAATGTAATTTCGTATCACGCACTAAAGCCAGGCGGATAATTAACGCGTGACATAGTTACACACGGCAACTGCGTCGTTCACTAAATCCATTTGATCCGGCCGACCTCGAGCTTAGCACAAATTGGTCGTATGTACTTTACTGAACTATTTGACCAACTGTTTTTTTGTAATTGTGTCATGCACGCACATTGAACGAAGCACAAAGCAAACTATTCTGATAAAATTAAATGATACACTTTATAAAAAGTATCATAAGGTGCAAACTTGTACAAACATTGACGCTAACATTAAACAACTCCTCGGATCCTGAGGCATCCTCGAGAACACTGGCTCTGACTCGATTGCACTTTAATTCAGTGAAAATAAAGTTCATTAGTCATGAATACATATTTTGCTCTGCGCTAAAAAACGAATCGCATTGTCTCAGAGTTGCAACTAGCTAAATAGGGTATTATAGATCCCAGCAACACCCAGTGTGACGGCCCAGTGGACCAGATGATGCAGGCCTGCTTGATGCAGTGCCCAGGGTGTCCCTACACTTGCACTTTGGAGGATATTAAAGACGCCACCGATGGCGAGATAAATGTGACCAAGTACTGGAGCCAAGTACTATAAAAAATAATAAAGAAAAGGATTTACTTAATACCTATTCGAAAAGAAAAAGAGTTGCGACGAGAAATGTTGCGTCGTGGCAGTCTTTATTGTGTTTTAATATGTTATTAAAACACAAACCAAAAAACGTCACCCTCTCCTTGCAGTTGGGTAATAATAAATTAATAACATGCAAAATAGATGTCTGTTTTATGCATGACGTTTTAGGGTAATTCCCCGGCGACCCTAGAACTCTAAAGTGATCACTAATGATTAAAAACAGATAATGAGCTAAAAGGCTATTATGTTTTATATCAAACAATATGCAATGTATAATATGTATATCATTATATTTAATAAAGTTATAAAACTTAGGACACTTTTAATTTCCGCTGCACTGTCAAAAAAATACACGCAAAAGCGGGACATTCAATATTAAGGTAATATAATATAAAAATATAATATTACCAGCACATTATTGTCTCACTGCAGGGCAAAGGCTCTTCTCATATAGAGAAGGCACGAGCATTGATCACCACGCTTACTCAAAGCGGATTGGTGATTTCAAATTAATATTAATTATAAGTCCAGGTTGCCTCACGATGTTTTACTTTTTTCAAGTTCTGACAACGCTAAAATGATAAATATTTCCACTTTTTCAAAAACCTTGTGTGTCGCAGGTGACTGGCATCGAGGGCACGTACCGCTCAACATGCGAGTCCGTCATGCACGTGCTGCACAAACACCGGGACAGCGTGATGGCCGTGCTAGAGGCCTTCGTGTACGACCCGCTGCTCAACTGGCGGCTCGTCGACAACGAGCATCATTCACTCACCGAGTCATCATTCTCATCGGACATAGACTCTTCTTACACACTTCCAAGCCGTTCTCGAAACCATCTACACTACGAATCTTTAGAGATACCGCCCGAAGCAAACCTTAACAAGCGAGCGCTCTCGATCCTTAACAGGATACGAGATAAGCTGACTGGCAGAGACTTCCCGCACGTGGAGGCTGTGGTGAGCGTCCCGAAGCAAGTGGACTTGCTCATTAAACAAGCGACGAACAATGAGAACTTGTGTCAGTGTTATATAGGCTGGTGCCCTTATTGGTGAGTGAGAATGAGATGATCATAAGTATTTATTGGGACTGGCGCATATTAGGGACAGCCGCAACGCATCGCGAAACTTCATCTCTTTCGTATATTCCTACAAAAAATACGAAACCGATGGAGGATTACTGCATGCGATGCGTTGCGGCTTGTTTAAATATGAGCTGGCTTTGTAACGTATTATTCAGATGCGCTGAAAGCGTTGTTGTAAACTCGCTGTTTTTCATGTAAATATCTTTGTTATGTCAGTTGTAAACATAGTTTTATTACTACGACGATTAAAATGTTTTATCTCTATTTGCACCTCATTATATAACCGTGTTTATTATGTAAAAATATAGTCACATAAATAAGACTAATTATTTTATTTGTTTTATGATATTAGTATTTATTAAGGAAATTATGTTTTAAGTTTGTTATACTTTGTTTATGTTTATTATTAGTTAGTTATCGGCGAAATGTGCTTTCTCAGTCAGACTACCTACCTACTTATATAGTTAGATAGTTTTATATAACATGGTCTGTTACACATTTAATTATTCTATACAATTATAGACTTAATAGTCTTAACTCTACAAACCCAGTATTTTATTATCTGTACCACCGAGTTTTAGTTCAAACGATAAAAGCGACGTCAACTACGCGTAATGAGATTGTTGGAGTTTTTTGTTACTTTTATTTTTCCACGTGGAATTGAAATTAATACATCGTTTATCAAATCGGAGTTTTATACACAATTTGCACGATTGTTGATATATTGACATAATACGTCCCAGGCGTTTACAATGCTTTTATCCAGATTGTGCCGTTGCACTTGTGCAAAAAACTGCGCTACATTAAAAGCTAATATTCGTGGCAGTCGCGGTCATTAAACGCAGAAGCGAGATAGCACGAGCCGGATAAAAAGTTTTCAAAAAATCTTTTTAAATATTTACCGTAATATTCGTGTGTTTTATGACTGCTACAGCCACGATTATTTGACGTTGCCGCTGAATTTTCACACGGACGCTTCGTCGAAAAATAAAACATTTTATTTTTCTGTTTCGTCATTTGTTTTTAATGATTGCATTAATTGTTATATACAAACCAAACGTACTTTGTTGGTTCTGTTAATGTAAATACCTTAATACCCTATTAAGTATATAAATGATGCTTCACGTTAAACGCGTTGCCATTACGCTGTGTATATTGGACCCATACTATTAGTTATAAGTTATGTAAATAGGTACAATCCGCAATAAAACCGTTAAAGCTTATCAGACGTTTTTATTTCACATTTAGTTTAGAATTTTCAGGGGGCATTACAAGTTATCGATATATTTCACACATGTCACTTCAAACAATACGTTGTTATGATAAAATATTATCTTTCTTATAGCTAACGTACGCCAGAGGGAGTATGTGTGATAGCTTTGTGCACAGAACTTTGTCGTGTGACGGTTTGCCGAGGTATATTTCGATGTCTCCATTTGATGAGCGGAACTCGCTGAGGGTCTGTCTGCACACCCCACAAGGGGCGGTGAAGTCTTGTTGGTGAGCCACGACAGCCACTGTCTTGAACTTGTGGTACCCGTCACATACCGTCTTTCCAATGGCCGTGCGCTCGGCACATAGCGTCGGCGATAAAGTCGAGTTCTCTATGTTGCATCCTGTGTACACTTTGTCATCTTTTTCGGTCAATATCGCGCATCCTACGGCGAAGTTGGAATACGGACAGTATGACCTCTTCCTTACTTCTGCTGCTGCTTTCAGTAAATTTTGTACAGTCTCACCTGCAAAACCGAAAAATATTGTTACTTTCGTTTAAAAATAACTTTAGTCAACTCTGGGTAATAGACGGTGAATATTGGGTACATGAGGGTTTCTCTACCCCTGTCGGGAAACCTTCAATCAAAAAGAAAAACGTTTAAACTTCTTATCTCTTAAAAATTAGGTACATAAAAAGTCATAATTCGTACTATACAAATAGTATACAAAAACGTTAATTGTCAATTAAGACGCGGTTATTGACAAGTTTTAAGAAACAGGTGTTAAAAAAGCCTATACCACAAACGAGGGTTCTTTTACCTTATTTGATTGATTTTCATTAATTTTGGTTACTTATGACAGAGTTCAATATAGGGGCAAATTTCAGACATCTTAATACATTCAACTAACAACATCTGCATATGTAGATCAGATATAAATAACTCCATTACCCTAGATAAGAGTAGATGTAACATATTAACTTTTATTTTGTCTAAATAGAACATAGCCCATGCAGTTACTCTACCAGAACTAACACAAAGGGAAAAGGGGGGGAGAGGCTGTTTATTTTTTAATCCCAGATAAACTAGATATTGTTTTAAGACGTGCTGCCGTGCGGGTATCGAAACCGTTACGCCATAAATCAGAAGAAAAACAACTAAGCATTGTCGATACGTCAATTTAGTTTGTTTGTATTGATATTCCTAATGATTTAATATATTTTCTGTATTATTATGAAGCTAATGATCACGATAAAATATTGCTTATTGCAGTCACGAGCCACGACTAGCGTTGACACAACTAATAAGAAACGTAGTGACAGTCTACTGAGGACACAACTTATAAGTAGGTATGCTACTTGTTATTTTAAATGCAGCAGTTCAATGCAATTCTTGTTCATGAACCAATAACGACCTATTCGCTGATTTGCGAGGAATAACATAATATTTATGTTGTAAATACTTTGTTAGGTATTTTTTTCATCACAGTTTTAAATTATAAAACACGGTAATGTTTCCGTATTTGGTCTTAGATTAATGCAAACTCGAGCGTATCAACTATTGTGGTAATTAAACACTTGAGTCGATTCGAAGGGTAACGAGTTAGCGGCTATACATCAATGTTATTATTAAACAGCCGCTAAAATATTAATTTTAACCTATTGTTTAGAGTATCTAGGCCATGTCTTATTATGTTAGTAGACAGTCATGCAAAAAAAAAAACTGCAAACTAATCAAATCCAAAATAAGAAAGTAAAGGTTTCCAAAGTATTTTTTGAAATAAATAAAACGATGTAATTAGCTCGTACAATTAGTAACCAATATGTTAGTATTATTACAAAACTTACTCAGTGAGCTGAAGTCACGAATTTCGTAATTCTCCATGTGAGCACGTTCGCGTGTTTATTCGTACGAAGCAGTGTAAGGGGCGCCCAGCGCTCTCTGCGGTCACCAGCCAACTGATTAAGTCAAACGATCGTTGATTAGATAGTGCTTTATGATTGAATATCCCTTGTGACAAACAGCGTGGTGTTCATTGACATATAGGTACCTAGTGGTGTTTCTGTTTCAAATGACTGGCGCGCACTGGAAACAATTGCTTTCTTCACGCATGAGGGGATCGCGTTTGTGTTGTTGCATTGAATCCGGCGAGTTGGTGGCAGTTATTTTAGTTCAACCTCAGATTTGATGACACCGACAGCATCGGACTCTTTGAAAAGTGTTCTTGGGTTTTTTGTTGTTTTTGGCAGTCGGGTTTCTTTTTATTTGTGTATTTTATTTCCTTCATTACGTTTAGATTTAGTTATATTCTTGGTATAAAATAAAATATGACTAGATTTTTTTTATATTGGTACACAAATAAAACGATTAACTAAATCTAGCATTAAGCAATATATCCTACAAATGCCCTCCCACGCCACTCGTCTTAAGACTTAAGACCCCGGACACGACGAGTTTTAATTAAATGATGGCTCAAATAAAAAACTGTCGCAACAGGGCGTGCCAAAAAAAATAGATCATAGTAATTCCATGATTTCAACATATCTCTACCATCTTATTAGTCACTTTTTACAACAACAACGATCAGTCACTGATTTCTTCTAGTTTTTTTTTTTATATTACATAACAGACCGCGGGGGTGCATAAGTAGATCGCTAGTGAAAGTACTTACGCTTTGCTTTGAACTTTGGTTTTGGGCTATACTCATAGCTACTCACTTATAAGTAGGCATTTTACAGTTCAGACGAGAGCATTATTATCATTCATTTAAGTTTAATTTTATGAATGTGTTGTGTACCTACGTGTGTAATACGTTCAAAATCTCTAAATAACTGCCTCGCCTGCCTCTGCTGACTGCCTCGTTGGTCTAGTGGTGGCAAGCACGACTGCTGATCATGAGGTTTTGGGTTCGATTCCCAGGTCGGGCAAAGTGTTATTGGGTTTTTCCATCAGGAATTTCTCAGTAGCAGCCTCGGAGTCTGGATTTGTGCCCGGGTGATGGCAAGAGGCTCGCCCTCTATTACATGGGACTAAAAACATAACTGGCGAAATGTGGATGTACTAATGGGTATACCTCTGCCTAACCCTTCGGGGATTACAGGCGTGATGATATGGTAATTTAGAAAAAAAAATCAGCCAAACAGGCTTACTAAAAACGGACTTTGTTTTAATTATTTTTAAATGTTATAAGTCTGGTTACCATTAATCGTAGCGTGATGTTATATAGCCTATTTTTAACCTTCCTCGATAAACGAGCTATATAACGCAAGAGTTTTTTTTTATAAATCATACCACTAGTTCAGTATTCCCTGAGATTAGTGCGTTCAAACAAACATAGGTACTCTTCGGCTTTATAGCGCTAGCGCTCAAGTATTTTGATGAAACAGGCTGGTTCCAACAGTTTGATCAAATTGGCATGAATGTCTGTGGTAAAATTTGATCAAATTTGAAAGGTGTGTGATCGCTTGAAAGATCATGCCAATTTGATCAAACTGTTTGAACCAGCCTGCTTGATCAAATTACTTGAACGTCTATGGCGGGCATTAGTATAGATTTAGATGATGATTCAATGCAAGCAAATAATGCATTATACATGTAATTGATACTTACCTAATCACGTTTTATCATAGTAGGAAGCTGTTATATAATAATGTTTGATATGATTTATATTATTCTCTCTGCACAATTCTTAGTGTTGTAATATTACTCGTTTACAGACTTGAAGCCCATTCACACTTCGATTAGTGTAGGTATAGTCAAGGTATGTAGGTACCTACTTAACCATTTATAATTGTTTTAATTAAGTGTTGATTTGAATAGCGTTTTATCAAACAAGTGCAGCTGTAAAAGCGAACAGTGTTTTATTTCTATAAACAACTAGCTTTTGTCCGCTACTTCGGCCGCGTGGAAGTTCAAAATTACTACTATACCAATAACTATACAGCATCATAGAACAAACAGTAAAACAAGAAGTTTTCGATATTTTGTTTTGGTCAGCAAATTAATTAGAGTTATCTTTCGCTATTTATGTAATAGATTACTTCCTAAGCCTGCCCGCACACGAGCCACCGAACACAACCACAAAACGCCGCCACCGACATAATTCCTGTAGTTTTCATACATTTTGTATGGACTCGTCGCACCAGGTTGGCGTCGGTGGTCGCCACAACGCCGCTTCTAGCTTCAGGTGGCGATATTTGTGGCCCGTGTGCGACCAGGCTAAGATCTAATTATAAAAGAAAACCATCAAATAACAACAAATCGTTTATTCCGTGAAAAACAATCTAATTTAAGACATTATAAACATAGCTTATTTACATTATTAGCATGATATCGTTTCCATAAGGAAATGATGTCACAATATAGGCACAGATTTTTATATTTCCTATAAAAACGTTACATCCCATTTTGCTCCTATATTACACAACCTTAACTAAATGTCGTAGTTATTTAAAAAACAACCCTTTTCTCTTGACATAATGTCTATATTTGTGGCCAGATAAAAGTAAGATAAAGTAGTCTTTACATTTTAATAACAGGCCGCACTCGGCTTGCTTTTCAGCGGTTTTCGGCCATTTGGTTTCCTATTGGTGTGATCAATAAGCAGCTAATGCCACTTACTGGGTTTTAAGCACTACTAGTTAATTAAATTCATAATTAGTATGAATGCAGTCAAATAGAAACAGTTAGTTCACTGCGAATCTGGCGACAGCCTCTAGTCCAACTAAGGTAGTGCATTGCAATGCGTACTAAGCACTGACTCGCACTGAATTCTTTGGAATAAATCATCATGCATACCAATAGTACATTTTCGGGCTCTTTCAATTTATGCGTTTAATTGACTCCTGCGGCGCTGGAGCAGTGCGGGTATATATATTTGTCGTCCTGCCGACATGCGTGCACAGAACGAATGTCGCATGGCGCTCTTGACTTGTGCATTTGTGCAATCCCACACCTGCACTGCTCCAGTGCTACAGCCTTTCAATACAAAACACATTAATTGAAAAAGCCCTTAACATTACAACTAGAACTGTATATACAACCGATGATAAAGACTGTTGACCGCTTTTCAACCTAATTACTAAGAACATAAGAGTGAAAAATCAACCACTATTTTCCGCGGTTACCTTGACCACAAACAAACGTTATGTTTTTCACGCTGACGACTCCTTGCACTTGCCAGACACTTGCCTGGCAGCACTGTTATATTACAATTTTATTTCTATACAACATTCGACACAGATAATGGTCATTCGAAGTTATTTATTTACCTTTAAACTTAATTTTATCAGGACTTATGACCAAGGATCAGATAATCGGATGCATATTTACCTAAACTTCAAGTAAAATCCCGCGATTTCAAAATTGTTGTTTCTTTTTTAATCAATTATAATTTAACACATAAAGGTCTAGTTTCAAATCAGCGTCAACCACAAGTGATTGCTAGCTCAGCAGTATTTTTTTAAATATTTTTTACCAAACAACCAAAAATATTTTTTTTTTTTATACCACATGTACAATCAACAAAGAGATAAGTATGCGGAGTCGTCAGATATAGTTGAAGTTTTCTTAGAAACCAATTAAACTATATCTGACGCATACCTATCTCTTTTGTTGACTGCACTGTGTGAAATAAGCATTTTATTTTCTTTCTTTCTATTTCTAGAAGTCATTTCCATACATTTCTAACGCAAAATGAACTTTGAGTGCATCCGATTTTCCGATTCCTAGTCACAACTAAATGCTGAGTGCAGTTATATAAATGCTTATTATAGTTTACATAGTAATATGTGACATGTTTATATCGCTATAGTGCTTAAAATAATTACTACCCAACTGTATATTGCGATCCACTTCCATCAGTAAGTAGTAAATAAACATCTACGTAGTGTTTTATGCGGATATCTACTCAACAATCGTTGCAATGTAATTTATCGTAGAGATAACTATGCAATTTATATATGCGGCTAATTGCAATCCTTTTTTATATTTCTTGCTGATTGATGATAGCATTTTTATCCAACCAGGGCAAAGTCAAAAGGATTTTATTTTTGAGATTTTAGCAGGTCATGTTTCATGGTGATTCTATGGTAAAAAAATAGTTTAATTATTTATAGATATATCATTGATACGAAAAGAAGAACTAAAAAAGAATTTTCATAGTCGGTTATTTTTTTGTCACGTGTCAGTAAATTAGTTATTCGCTATTCGCAGCTGTTCGCAGATTCGCTGTGATCTTAAATGTTATCGAAACTTAGTTTATTTACTACTTTGTGGTTTACAAACTCTTGATGCCTTCCAAACTTTTTAACCTTAGGGAGTATAACTAGCTACCATCTTCACTTAAAAATGACTTATGTGCATTAAAGTTCCCCAAATACACAGATACAATGATGAAAAGTGTTGCTACAACGATAAATGTATCACCAGCCTTAATGCCTGTTTCACCATCTCCAGATATTTACCGGTTAACTTATCTGACAGATATTTTCGGTCAGATTCTTTATAAATTGCATGTGAAACAGGCCAATCGATAAAAAAAAATTATAGTACAAAATATCTATACATACATAATCACAATCCTTTGGTATTACCAGAACGGGCACCACCCCACATAGCACTGGCATAGATTCTCGTTACTCGTCGCTTGTTGTATGAGCAGGTCCACTTGCTTCTGTACCGAGACTATCTCATCGATATGCGGGAAGTCTCGACCGGTCAATTTGTCCCGCACTCGATTAACTATGGCTAACGCTCTTTTGTTCAGATTCGTCTCCGCTGGTTGGTCGAGAGCATCGTTAAGTCCTATATGTACCCTGCTTCTGCTAGGCTGTGGCGAGGATGCCGGGTCTGATGTAGAACAGATTTCTGCGTCAGCTCGGGAACGACGTCCAGCGTCTATGAGCCTCCAGTTGAGCAGCGGGTCGTATACAAACGCTTCTAGCACAGCCATGACGCTGTCCTTGTGCCGGTGGAGCACCTCCATCACTGACTCGCATGTGCGACGGTACGTGCCTTCGATGCCGGTTACCTAGAGATTAAGAGAGAAGATTTAAACCAGGGACACAGTGCCACTTAGCCAGTAGAATTACGTGCGGGAATTCCACCGCTTTTTACCCTTACAAGGCTATTGGTTATTTTTGGCATTTTCATTAAAAAACGTAGCAAATGATACTGTCATTTGCGTTTTTTTCGTAACTTTAATATCATTAACAAGTTGGTCAATTGAGTTGACAAATAAGAGGCGCCACGGTTGACTATTGCCATACAAATTCTATGGGGGAATCACATTTTGGAATGCTCATAAAAAGTATTTCAATTGATTGGTTGATGTCAAGTACTCAATTTACTATAATAAGAAAGCTACATCGCATCACATTAATATTATACATAATATACACACATTCAAATGAAGGTTATTATTTACATGTTTAAATTTTAAAGACCTTGACAAAGGTTATCAGGAGAAGGAATTTATTGAGCATTATCGATTGTGATTAATATCGATTATAATGGGTAAGACTTGTCGATTTAATCTGCTAATTCGTCGATGATTAATTTAGGTAAAATTGTTATGTTATATTTTTTTTATATCTTACCTCCATAGCATTGATGAGCATCCGCGTCAATCTGAAGGGAATCTTCTCTGGGAATTTGTCCCTCGTGACGGCTACTTCAAAGCAGTCTCCGAAGTCTATATGCAAGAACTTCCCAGTGACTCTGTCCAGCATGATGTTGGAGGGGTGCCGGTCTCCGAGCCCCAGGATGTAGCCCACCATGCTCATGACGGCCAGTGAACGCGTGTAGTTGGTGCGACGCTCGAACCACACCTCGGATGATGGACTCTTCAGCCACAGCAGTTTGGCTAGGTCATCGCCTGCTGTATGCTCTAGAGCATGCTCGAAGACTTCCACCTAGGAAACATTATGTAAATTAACGCACGGCAGTCTAAAGAGGTGTTTATTGACCATTAGAAATAATACATTCATATATTTAAAAGTATCAAAAGTAGTAAAGATTTGTCCATTAATAACATAAGTATAATGAGACTTTGTCACTACACAGAACTTAAACATTGATCTAAATTCTAAAAGTTATCTAACTAAGTTGTATACACATTGAGACATATAACACATATAGATTTATGTATATAACACTTATTGATCATTTGCATTTATATAATCCTTAAGTATATAAATGCAAATGATCATACTCATATAAACTAAAGAATTAAATACAGGAATTCCCTTACATCTTGTAGTGTAGAAGATAAATAAAAGGGTATTTCCCAAAAAATATTATATTGCATACCTATCGACACTAACTACTTCTCTCAACATGGGTACTTCAATCAATAAATGGCTATCAATTGAGTTGGCTAACAAGTGACGCTGCAGTCAGCTATTACTATACAAAATCTATTTTGGAATCACCTTACAACAGTTCATAAAGTGTCTTCATCTGCCTAGCCTTTTCCCAATTATGTTGGGGTCGGCTTTCAGTCTAACCGGATGCAGCTGAATCCCAGTATTTTACATCGAGCGACTGCCTATCTGACCTCTACAACCCAGTAATTGGGTAATACGATACCCCTTCGTAAGACTGGTTGACAGGTTTCCGGGCTTCTGACGATCCGTAACGACTGTCAAAGATCCACGTAGGACAGCCGGGACCAACGGCTTTAGTTCATAAAGAGTATGTTAGATAATTGGTGGTACCCAATTTATGTCGAAAAAAAAGTATAATAATGAAACTAACCTTTTGCATCAACATTAGTTTGTCGAGATCGGAGGCCATCCTCTGCATGATTCTGTGTTCAATGTTCAGCAAGCACTTTCTTTTCTCTCTATAATCCCTTGAAACGTAAATAATGTTTTTTTTAGTTGATAGGTAATACTTTCAAGGTTACCTTAAATCGAATTTCTCTTATGTCGATCATAAGGGTCATATTAAATAAATAATTTGACTTTGACTTAAGACTTTTGTGAACCTTACGTATGTTGAAATAGAGTCGGGAATTCTAATTCATATTTATGCTCTCGCAAACTAATTTTTAATTATAATTGGAGTTCACTTCAACAATAAGGTTAATATTTAATTTGGCTATACTCTTCGCGAGGCGTTTGTCATAACCATTATATAAGTTACGTATGTTTAAATAGCAGTTTTTATACAAAATGTGGCAATTTACATACGCTTACAAAGTTCGTTTTAAAATAGTTCTCTCTCAAATATCTTTTTTGACTTTAAAGTAAAAAAAATGCTTTTAAAAAAAGACAATCCTTTCTTTATTAAAAGCAATTCAACCCAAAAAAATGCTTTTAAAAAGTAATATACTTTATCACTTTATTAAAAGAAATCTTTCTGGCTTTAAAGTCGAAAAAGATATTAGAGAGAGAGAGCTGCTTTAAAACGAACCTTATGAGGGAATGTAAAGTGTCACAGTGGGGCACCCATCCAATCAGGCCAGAGTTCGTTGACAACGGGATCACCGCGTATCTCTGAATAGCCAGATCTCTTCGGAACGTGTCCGGGTCAGCCTGCAGTAGCGTGTTGACGAGACCGAACAGTTGCATGACGCGTTCATCCTGACGTAAGTCCTCGTGACCCTTGAGAAGGAAGATGTAGTCCTTGCCGTTGGAGCCGCGGATGCACAGGCGGCGCGGGCGCTGCTTTGAGGTTATAACCTGTGGGTGATAAATTAAAGTGGTTGGTGATAAGGTAGGGTCGATCAAATGCCTATGCATTTAATTAAGTAAGTAAGTCTTCCAAAGAACACATATAAATAAAAATTTAGTTTTTGCGAGGTATTATTCTTATTGATATTCCCTGGAAAAGGACTTTTGAATAATCTTTTCTCTTTATGTAGAAGCTTTCGTGAACTGCTTTTTTGCGATGCACTTTCTAGTCCGCAAGGTGTTTGCCAGCGCCAAAATCATCTTGATTATGCATGCAAGCAGACTACACTGTGCGTTCATGAACCACTGCTTCAATGATTCGGATAAGTATTGTATACTCGAGAATAAATGATTTATTATTAAATCATTTCACATAACATTTCATCATTTTTCATTTTTACCGAGAAGTGGGTGTACTAATGGGTTCACCTGTGCCTAACCCTTGGGGGATTACAGACACGATGTTGTCATGTAAATCATTTCATGGTAGGTCGCGACTCGCGGCAGTTGAGCCGGTATGTGACGTCACACATAGTAGTACAACATGTATCTCACCTGCAGACTGCTCTGTATGTGTGCGATGCGAATGAGGTCCTGGTCGGGCACGTAGGAGCCGGGCACCGCGAGCTCGAGGTCGCGGCAGTTGAGCAGGCGAGGGCTCACGTACTGCAGTTCCAGTGACGTCAGTTGGGGGAGCTGGCGGCTGATGCGACGGAACACGTGGTAGTACAGGTCCCATGCCTGGTTGAGGTCTCGTACCAGACCAGATTCCTGAGTGAAGAAACATACAATGAAGTTTGAGACATGAACGAAGCAATTTGGACCTTACGACATTGACATATAGCGAGCGAAGGCATTTTTAATATGTATTAGTTTATTTTTATTCTTATAACATTATTTTGTGTATATTTTATATGGGCCACAGTTGCCTGATAATAAAATTATTTATTATTTATTATTATAAAAGTCATTGTCCTTTTTATTTGTAAAAAACTATACACTTTTATTTCCGCTTAACAAGTATAGACGTCTTGAATTAATCTATGCACTATTTATTTATATAGCATTAGAAAAATAATGTGTTAAATAAGGAAAAAAAATTGAAGATTTTTTTCAGTAAATTGTTAATAATCTAAATTACATTACATTATTTATTATACGCTAATAATGAAATAACGATAGTGTTGTAACGTTATTCGGAGCATAATTTCAATATAAAAATAAAATTGTTTGTCGGTTGTTTAAACTTTTCCAACTCGGTAAATTCTAATGTTCAAAAACGGAATTGATATGACAAAAACTAAAACAAGAAACATACCTTATATCTATTACACCACTCCTGCGCTTCATTCAGATCTCGTCCATACGCCTGACTAAACGACACCTCCTTCAGAGTGTGCGGGCCTCGCTCCAACATCGCATGCAGAGGTTCCAACGTCTTGAACATGGCGTTCACGTCATTCTCACTGAAATATAACCTCGAAGCTTCCTCTAAAGCTTCATGCCACTGCTCGTGCCACAGAATAGCCACCCTGATCAGCTCCTCGGATATCATCGCAGCCTGGTTCACTAAGTTACTCGAGTGCGTGCACATTGACTTCAATATCTGATTAGCAGCGTTTTTTCGAGCTATGAATGATGACTTCGACGCTACAGTCAAAGGATATACTAAAGCTTGAGGATGAGATTTCCCGATATCGATTAACAGAGAATGGATGAGCTTGCCGACGAGCGCTCGCGGCGTGTCGATCCTAGCTATAAGCTGCGGTATCACTTGCAGCCAGACGTTGATCTCAATGGTTCTGATGCCTTCGACGAGCGCTTCATGCACAGCTGGATAATGTCCGTAGTCGAACCAGAGAGTTAACAACCTAAGAGTATCTTGTAGAGAGCTTCCATGAGACAGCTTAATGGATTTAAAGAACCCTTCCACAGCTGGGACAGTGTGCTGTTGTATACACTCCGGAGATGGCCTCCTTTCGGGCTGTCCGCCAGTAATATTCGTGTCCTGGTGTTTATAGAACAGAACAGTTTCAAAGTTCATGTAGGCCCAAGCATGCCAAGCTTTGTACCAATCAGACGACAGATCTGTGGCTGCCGCGTAGTTGCGGAGAATTTCCGGAATAGAGAGCTCGTTTATACCGAGTAGGGACTCGCACCATGATCCTAGTTTTAAGTGACAACGGGCAAGGAGTCTGCAGTGCTCCGCATCGCCCGTTTCAGTTGAATCAACGTATCTTTGGAGTTGGTCGTACGCCAACTGTTTGTCACCAGCCACCCACAAGTGTTTGGCATACGCTAAGGTCAGTCTTGGCTCGTGTGTTGGCAGTGGCATGTCTCTGTTCTTACTAGGATCGGTTCCTAGCAACATTACTAATGTTTTGTGGGCTTGGCGTGGTGCACCGCTTTTTCGACAGAGCGAAGCGAACTTGAGCCACGTGGCCATGTCTTCCTGTGGTGTTAAAACGAGACTGCGAACTTGTAGAATCCTGCGCCAGTCTTCTACTAACCTCTGGCCTCCTTGCAGTCTCGTCCACCATCCTTGTCTGATAGATTCCCTCCTTTCCATTACCGATTTGTAAGTGATTACTTCCTCTAATTCCGCTAAAAGCTGAGCGTTCACTAAGGCGCCGTACGCTCTCTGATAACTTTCGCCGGCTACGGCAGTCAGTTCAGAGTCTAACAAAGTACGCGCTTGATCGATATACTGTTTCGATAGACCAAATTCTCCATTGTGAATGTTAAGAACCGCCCTGTAGAACGCACCATCCTGAGTATTTTCAGGGAGGAACCTAACGTACTTCGCCATGGAGTCCCATTCGCTGAGGCCCCAAGCTGAAGCGGCCGCAAGTCTGGCCGCTTTGAACCTCTCTTCATTGGTCATTTTAACCCATTTCTTCGAAACTGTATTATACAATTCGACCCACTCTCCTAAAGCTTCGAAGCATCGTAACTCGCCGAGATAAGAGTCAATATCGGTTACATCGTCGTTTAACTTCTCTCCGTAGAGATCGAGGGCTTTCTCCCAGTTGTGAAGTTTCTCGTACCATCTTATTTGGACCTTTAGGTTGGCGTCACCTGCTTCGCGCTGTGCCATGACTCTTTCTAACAGCCCTTCGGCGGCTTCTTTCTGTTGTAGCTTATTGTTGATATGGATTAGAGCCTCTACGACTTGAGATGTCGCGCCGTTGCGGAATTCTTCTTCCTGCAGAAACAAATTAATTGCGCTTAGGACCAAAAAATTGAGATAAAGGTGGATTTAAATTAAGTACAATAAAAGAGGTGGTGCTGAATATGGGAAAGTCAAAAAATAGTTATTAAGGCGCAGAAAAGCATCAGAACTTATATAGGTAATCTCTGGAAGTAATGGCACATTTACAAAAAATCTTTTCACTGATAGAAAGCTGTACTGTTCCTGAGTAAAACATATGTTTTATAATAACTTAACTTCTACGTGGACGAAGTCGCGAGCAGAAGCTAGTAGTTAATATTTTCCCTATAAATACAATTCAGGGGACTATTTAAATAGAAGAATTGACATACCTTGTAATGCAATGCTTTCGCGTATGCCCTGCAATGCATAGCCCTCTCACCAAGCAGATGCGTGGATATCGGGAGCGTGCCTCCTTCACAGTGTTCCATGAACTCGGCTAGGTTTAGCACGGTGTGTGCCAGTTCCGGCGCGTCCGGGGCGGTCAGTGCTTGTTCTAGAGCATTCGAGAGCTCCGTGCGTGAAGTGTTGTCCAGTTCCGTCCAACATGAGACGAAGGCCGCGTTGAATAAGTCACGCAGGAGTTGGGAGTAGTTGTGGGCTAAGGCTAGACATGCCCTGTAAAAGGAATATTGTACAGTAAATTAACTAATTAAAAAAACTAAACTAATAATTATTGTTTTAACTCTGACACTAGGGTGTGTAGAGTCGTATGACCTTACTGCCTACACGACAAAGAAAAAGACAGTAAATTATACAATAATATACCAAATAACATTAAATACTCAAGTCCCACGTAATGAGACACCATTGGTTTTCTCTATTTTTCTGACTAACCGGTAAGTCAGTCGGGGCTTGACTGGTTAAGGATAGCGATAGAATGAGAAAAATCTGAAGTCAGATGAGATTTTGCCAAAAATTATTAAAACAATAGTGGAGGTCAGATACGCAGTCGCTCCACGTAAAATACTGGTATTAAGCTGCATCTGGTTAGACTGGAAGCCAGACAAGACAGGACACTAACATATTTGGGAAAAAACTAGGCAGATTGATTTTATCTCCTAAACTACAGAATATGGCAAAACATAAATGGGGGGGGGGGGGGGTATTTTGGGAAGCACATGGAAAGAGGCTTTCAAGATATTCGTTTGGACAGTGTTATCTCAGCCATCCATATTAATCGCAATAATCGCATTGTAATTTCGGAGACCGTGCCTTAGAAAATAATTTTAGAATAAGAGTAATACTAACCTGAGAGCAGGACTATGAGACTCGGTCAGTAAGCCGATACTGAACCTCCGCAGCCACTCCAGCCAGTCGTCTTTAGACACGCGGCTGCTGACTGTCCACGCCAGCTTCAAGTTGTGCGCGTTCACACACAACTTGCGAATTGCCTGGGACGTATCGCAGTTGTAGCCAATGCGGGCCTGTTGAATATATAATAATAATTTATCATTTATTTTAGGTAACAAAGACCCATAGGCCATTTTAGGTACATCGTCTTCACATTCGTATAAATATAATTAATGTACTACTAGTTATTGTAAACCATATATATTTTTTTGAAAGAGTAAGTCTCCATACGAAATCTTTTGGAATGGGCAACTAGATTCAGTACTATATTTTTTCATTTCTCTTGTAAATGACGTTCAAAAGTGCCTTTTAATTTATTTATTTATTTATTTAAAAAACTCTTAATCTATCTTTCTTAATGGTCTAATTGAAACAAATTTTGCCTTTTACTTTAACCAAAACGTAATATGTTTCTTTCTTTCTTTTCTTTCTGTGTTAAAGCATAACTTTAACACAGTACTTCACTGTAGCACTGTCAATGTGCGATAATGTGGCACTTGTCCGCAAAAATACTAGGCATATTCTTAGAAGTCATGGAAGGTCCACTTACCTCTTGATTATTGTTCCTTGGTCTTCGCCTCGTGCTTTGCAAGAACTCGTCCATCGCCAAAGTTTGACTGGACTGCATTCGAGAAAGAAGAAGTTCGTAATTTTGATGCTGAATTTTATGTTTGACTACCACTTTTTGAACCAGTGGTATGAAATCTGTAAACTTTCGTCCTAATTGAACTATTAAGGCACATAGCGTGTCCATTGCTGTCGGACGCAACGTCGGACAGGTGTCCAAGCTTCTAACTAAAGGATGGATTATTCTGGAAACTAGTTCACTGTAGTTCAAGGAATCGGAGAGATAGTCAACAGTCTCCATGGCTACCTTCGCCACATTTATCGGGCAGTCTGACGCGTCAAATAACTTCACGATAGACGGTATCACTAAATGCATGTAATCATCCAAGTTGTCTTCAAACTTTTGAAGTGCAAAAAGTAGTTTTTCAGTCACTATTCTCTCTTTACTCGCGTCGTGTGCTAGTACACGCAGAATCTGTGGCATCAGCTGAGGTAAGTACACCTTGAACTCTGACCCAAGAGCCACAGCTATGTACTCAACCAACAAAATCAAAGTTGGTTGGAAAGGACTGTTTGGTGTCCAAAACTCCCTGATCAAGTCAAATATTTTGTCCAAATAATTACGAATGTGCTGCTTTACAATCGCAATAAGCCTTGCTAGTTGAGTGAACAGAAATTCTCTGAAGTTATTGTTGTCTGTAGCTCTCGCCACGTATAGTAGGCTCGGTGTGACGCGAGAAATGTAAGGCACGCATTTAATACCCAAAGATTGAAAGATGAAGGTAACTGCTTGGACCACACTCGTGTGATGCTGTTGCAGTGTAGGGTCGCGTAATATCCTCATAAGTGTAGATATGACTATGGCGGGGTAGTACTCGTCTAAGACAGGAGACGACATATTGACCAGCATCTCACTCGTCGTCATATCGAAATTATTCTCTTCTGCTTTACTATCAGCAACAGGCACTAAGCTAGAATCAGGCTGTTCACCAATTAGACCTCTAGTTATCTTATGTTTGTAGGGATCCAAAGCTCCAAGTAATCCCAAAACACGAATAGTTTCTCTCCTATCTTTTGGTTGCTGTTCCGTCTTCAGGAAATTTAAGAGGACATCCATAAGGGTCGGGTATTCCGTGTAAGGCGCAACAACGTATCCTGTAGCGCTGACCAGTTGGCCAAACGCCCAGAGGGCAACACTCCTCTTTTCTGTTGCACTTGCATCAGATAACAGTTCTAGAAGAATGCTCAGAAGTTCTGGCAGCCATTTCTTGAGTCCACTGTTATCGCCGTGTACATCAGCCAAATCACCGACGGCTTTCAAAACGCTAATGACCACACCAGGATTCGAATCTGATTCTCTCAATTTTGGCACAAGAACATTCAAAATGGTCTCCATATATGGCTTGACCAGTTTTGGAGCATGTCGAATGAGGTTATCTAACATCCTGGCTGCCTGCTCTTTATTCCTGCTCATTCCAGAATGTTCTAGTTCAGTCAGAAACTGTATCAGCGTCTTCCTAAGCCCCGGCATAACGTAAGCGGGGTTAACTACGCTCAACCGACCAACAGTGCAGATGGCCAATTCTCTGATAGCCAAGTGCTCATCATTCATGGCCATAAACAGGAAGCTTAAGTTCTCAATTTGTGCCAAGTGTATGTCAAATATGTTGTATAGAGACTCAAGGACCCAATAACGAACTTCGTAATCTGGATCAGTTACTGTCACGACTAGTAGCTTGCCAACTACTTCAGCTGTCAGCAGAGTCAGTGTCCTTGATGGGGTTTTCATAGTTCTGACAGTAGAATCTGCTAATAACTTTGCAGCAGTTTTAACAGCCTCTAGCCTCACTTCCTGTTGCTCACTCTGCAAGAAGTGATCAGCGCAACGCCTAACAAAAGTAAGTAAGCTGTGTTGGCCCTCGAAGTTGAATGTCCCAAGAGTTCTTAATGCTAGAACAATGCTGGCAGTGTCTTGAGGTTCCATTACCAAACTCATATTACTCATCTGCTGTTCCAAACTCCTTGGAACCCCTGGATGTAAGAATGGTTTGTTTCTCAGCACAAGGGATAGCATATTCAGTAGCCCTTCTGATATTTCTGCTCTCAGGGAAGGCAAGTTATGACTCAACTCTCTAAGGCAGATAGTCAGGGATGGACTTAAGCCAGTAGCAAACATAGCATCTAGTAACTCTTTGATATCAGTGATAACTAGGTCTTTAACAGCACTTCCTAGTAAGGTAATGCAAGCAAAAATTGAAGGATCAATCCAGACCCTCTTTTTAGTTTGTGTATCTCTAATAGGCAGTGTTTGTTTTATGACATCCATTATGCTGGGGATATAGTTCTTGATGTCGTGTTCTATGGCGGCAGCCATGAGGCCTAAGGTGGTGAAGGCCATGTTCCTGTCCTTCTCTCTGCTACGAAGGCAAGAGAGCAAGTAACTCATTGTAGATGTAAGGTACTTCATCAAGAAAAAGTCTTTATTAAAAGCAGCTAGTCTTGGGATTATAACTAGGAGGATTTGTGGCACTCCTTGAGTTTTGAGAATTCGCTGGCTCATGACATCTGGAAACAAAAACTTTACAATTAGTAAAAATATTAACAAATTATTGGTTTGAGGTATGTCCAAAGAAAGCATACATTTATGGTTAGACTCTGATAATAAACCGATAATTGGGCAATAAATTGGTCTTTGATCTAACATTGAAACGCTATACTTCTTATTTGAAAGTGAGTTCAAGGTTATAAATCTTTGCCCACTTCTGATAAATGAACTATACAAGAATAAATTGCCCTTTGACCAATAACAGATAATGAAAACTTATTTTAATCAACACTTTAGTTTTGTCTGCTTGCACAATAAGAAAAGGGCCTATGTAATATAGTTCCAATTTGTAAGTCAAGCTTGCATTGGGATGCTGGTAACAGCAGTACTTGCAAAAGATTTAGTAGAGCGGAAATTGTGAATAGAGGCTGTGCTGTGGGACAGCACAGGATGATAATAAAAAAGTAATAATGAATAACTCCTCATGCACTCACCTTTGCAAATCTTCTCAAACTTTTCAGTCAATAGTGTACGGCAGACTTCAGATTCATAAATAGGAACAGGGTAGGTAACATTCTCAGTCTTAAACCCATCACACAGGTACCCTCTCTTTACCGACGGACTGTGCAATTTTGTGCTTATAAAAATAATATCGTCAGATACCGTGATATCCTTCTGTGTGTCTAAACTTTGCATCAGATAAGAATACTTCTTCTCCCATACAGCATTTGAGCATCTTAGCAACTCATTGAGGATTAGTATACCTCCGTGGACTCTGTCCTCTTTGGACATTCCTTTTTCCTTCAGAGGAATTTCTTCAAATGACAGCATAGCTTCTTCATAACACTGCATGTACCATTGAGGTTTGGCAGTTGATTGCTTTGCGGTCTCTCTCTGAGCTGTCACTACTAAACCAGCTCTTAACGCCTTAGCGGCAGCTTCACGAATTTGAGGTTTAGGATCCTTCAAGGCTACAAGGATGTGATCAAAAAACCCTGATACTTGTTGATAGAAGTAAGTAGGCATAGCTATAGCCAGTTCTTTTAACAACAGTACTGCTGAATGGCGTCTGCCTTCATTCCTCTCCTCAGACAACCACTCAAATGCTCTCTTGACCTCAAACTCGACATATTCAGCTCGTTTGACACCGGACACTGTGGCTAGCCGGCCGACAGTTTTAGCGGCCAGTTCCATCACACCAACATCAGATGAAGGCAGTAGGTTGCGAAGGTAATTCGCGAATCTAGTGATGCGCGTTTTAGTGGTGTCACAGTCACCGCCGATGAGGCATACTGAAAACATTAATGCATAATATCATCGTCTATTTGTCGAAAAAATTATGAAAGTTATAAAGATTGTTCATTTACCTATTGCTAAAACACCTCCTTTCTTTTCATGCACATCGTTGCTGGAAACCATTTCAAAGATCTGGTGATTGAACTCATCGAGAAATTGAGTGAGTTCCTCCTGCGGAACCTCTCGGAGCTCCGTCTTAGCAAAATGATAGAGCTCCCGAGCTGTCTTGATTTGAACCTCCACGTTCCGGGACTTTAGCCCCGCAACGAAGGCACCTACTTGATTAGACATCTTGGTAATATTGTGTTATTTCATGATGTACGAGCAAATCAATACGTGCAATTTCTCACACGTTTCTTCGATACATTAAAAAAATAAACAAAGTCGTGCTCTCCCCGCACACTGATCAGAAAACGAACATAGACAAAAAATTGATATTTTATTCTCCAATAATGTCATTAATATAGGGATGGACCCTTCTCTTTAATTTTAGTAAGTTACGGTTTTCTTTATGAACTTTTAGTAATAAATATGCACTCTTCATTTTTATCATAAGCGACAAACTCAAATATTTTTATATCGTTAACAAAGTCTGATTTCAAGATTTTTAATAATATTTTCGAGTTAAATTAAAAGCATTCATTTGCGGTGTGTATTTGAGGCAATAAAATAAACTATGGTCTATGGTTACATGGCCGAAATTTCATTCATTTGGAGCTTCCTTTTCTTTCTGTCGTTTATGGATATCTATATACGGGCGGTCATCGTTGAAGATTTCCGTATAAATTATTAAATGAAGGTGCTATAAGCGTTGATTTTATGAAAAAGCTGTAGGTTATAAATTGTTAAATAATGATCTTACTCGAGATCAATAATAGAATTATAGAAGATACTTTAACAGTTAAATATAAAAATGCACTGGCGCGGTGAGTACGTTACGCTTAGAAAGTGTACTGTTTTTTCATAATTGTGATGTGTTTAACGAGCATGTAGTTCATATACATGAGTTTCGCTACACGGTTGCTGCAGTGGAACTGTCTACGAGGGGGTGAATCCTGGCCATAACCCCTTTTCGGAAGTATCTTGACAAGTGTCAAATTCCTGGGGTGGGCCCACGTTGGCCGTCGCATCACAGCAGGTTCTCATAAATGTATAGAAACAGGGCCCATAGTGATTGGATGTGTATAGTGTCATGTAATGAACATGACGTGATAGTGGCTATCTCAGCATGGATGAGTCATATCAGTTGTTTATTGGTGCTCGGGTGTGCGTGCGGATACGTCCCATAATGTTTTTGGATTCCAGTGGTGGTAAACAATGTAATGAATCTGATATGTGCTACTGATATCCATTTGTTAAAGAATGCCATGATAATAATGTAGTGGCATGTCCCAGGATATGAGTAATTTGCTGTTGATTTGTCATCCCACAAACATTTATATGTTGATGTTGTTTCCAGCTTAAAGCCAGAGTCAATAGATGTGAAAGTTGCAGATTTTGATGGAGTACTCTTTCATATATCTAATGTGAATGGAGATAAAACCAAAGTTAGGGTATGTGATCAACAATCTACTTGTAATACATCCTTTTATAATGAATTTATACTTGACTCAATTCATTCTGTTTATCAAGTTATTAGCAAGAAGGAACCACATCAATAATATTCATTTTGTTTGTAGGTTAGTATATCACTAAAGTTCTACAAGCAGTTAGAGGAACATGGAGCAGATGAACTGCTCAAAAGAGTATATGGGCCTCTCCTTACTGAGGCAGAGTCGGGTAAGAAATAATATTAATTAAAACAAAAATAACAGACACCCAGAAACAATTAGTAAAGAGTAAGGAAAGAGCTCAGGATTTGTCTATAGCTATTTGATGGTAGACCTCTGCCTGTCCCTTTGAAATAAAGGCATAATAATATTATACTGTGCTATAACAGGAATTTAAGACAAGTTCTAAATAAATGTATGACACCTTACCACAATAAATTTACCTACATGTTTGCCTACAAGGAAAATTAAAATGCATGCGAAATACCAAAAGAGTCCCAACAAAAAATATTCCTAAAATATATATTTTTTTAATATTCCTATATAAAAAAAAATACAAATAATTCTTGTAATAATACAAAAAAATATTTTTACAATATTTTATAGTTAAATTTTCCTTTGGTAGACTGAGCAATGTGCAGTTTCCAATGGAGCACAAAAACCAGTTCTTCAACAGTTGCATACAAATGAAAGCGAGCATACAAGCCTGTTTTTATTCATTGCATAATTACTTGTGTTCACTAGAGCAGTTATTGTTCCAGTTAAAACATTAGCTAAATATATTTAACAGTACCTGTTTTCCTTGGCATTTAAGGAAAATTTATTTATATATTTATTGTCACAGGCGTGTCACATAGTTTAAAACTTCCTTATTGAGTCATAAATTTGATAAAAAACCATTATTTAATAGTTAGTTTAATACGGAATATGCATCATAATATTAGCTTAGGTACTTGCGTCTTTTAATAACAAGGCATTTTGTTTTATGTTGTCTATCAAATTCAATCATAATACAAGAGAATAGCAAAATCTCATTGTTACAATTTTTGTTTATCTTTCTTCTAACATTTGGTCAACTAACATCTAGTCAGTATGTCATTCTGCCAACCTCAGAATAATATTTATTTGAATTGAGAACAATACGAAAGGGTATAGCCTAGTAGTATTGCAGACTAGTACAATCACTTGAACCTATCTGTGTCTAGGTCAACATGGAATCTTAATAAACAATATTAATAAAGGCAGTCACTCTATAACTACATTTGATTAACACCTTATTTGTCATTGAAATGGTGACATCAGCATTAAATCTACTCTCAACACTAATAATTACGTCATTACTGCAAAGCTACTGAACCAATTGTTATGAAATTTGACGAAAGAAGTGGTTTGGGATCTGAATAAGGAGATAAGCTACTTTTTAATCCGCGACTTCGTCTGCGTCAGTGATAACCAAAATTACCGCAGCTGAAGTTGAGGGAAAAAAAGCGAAATTATTTAACAAAAATACTACTCCTTATTTGTACACATTATGTATTGGAAACATTTTGATTAGATTAAAGTGTTGGCAAGTATAGAACACTGTTGATAAGATATAAATGTTTTTATTTGGAACGTGTGGCTTATCTTATGGCAGTAATTTTCGCTTCAATACGAATTTCGTTTTCAGCGTTATTTAACTAATACATAGCATAGCCAATAATATCCATGTAATCAAAGCTCGCGAAACATTTAGTATAAATTAATGTATGGGCAGTATGGGCGAGCACTATAGCACAACACCCTCTGCCAGACCAAAAGTTGAATACAACTTTTGATCTGGGAAATAGCAAACCTAGAATTATGTAAATTACCAGCTGAATGTATGAGCTCTGATGTGGCAGCCCAGGTTATTTTGCAGTTAACCCCCCGCCCCGCTTCCTGCTCCCCTCTCTTTACTCCCATAAATTAATGGTTTAAAATAAAATCACATGACATACAAAAGCACTTGCATTTAGTAGCCGGTGAAATCAATCTTCGTTATTTACGCGGTCCCCTTTGTAACGGCAATTTGTTAACATAAAATATTCACTGCCAGTGATAAAGTAGTACTTTGAACTCTCGTATTGATTAGTCATAAAGAGACACACCTTTGCCATAATCATTAACGTATTTGTGTCTCTAGGGAAAATGTGTTTATGGAAATACATTGACACTCTTACTATGTAAGTTTCTACAAATATGAAGTATGCATAGTATGGACGTACGGACGTCGTTTTGGTGCAACAGAAAATGCATTTTTAGCCCCTCTGAGAACTAACGCCTACGAATAAAAATGTATTTATTCGTACGTAATATTAAATATAGGTTTTGCCCGCGAATTCGTTCGCGTTAATGTCGGTTATCGCGGACGCAGACAACGTCGAAATCGAGTAAAAAGTAGCCTATCTGTTGGGGTTCAAACTTACCATGTACCAAATTTCATCAAAATCGGCTCAGTGATGTAGTCTTGAACGCGTAATAGACAGACAGTTACTTTCGCATTTATAATAATAGTAAGGATGCTTATGTCCTAGAACATCGTTAAAAAATAATTCTTCCCAAAAGTGTGTTGCAACGAAACATTAATATAACACTACTGTTCCACATTTAATAAACAATCAATTCCTGTCACAGGCTACAACATATCCTTGCTGCTCGACTTGGAGAACATTCCCGACGACTGGGAGGACATGGTGAAGAAGGTCGGTCTTCTGAAGAGGAACTGCTTCGCGTCAGTATTCGAGCGCTACTTCCGGCTTCAGGAAGATGGTGATGTCGGCCATAAACGCGCCGTCATCAACTACCGACAGGATGAGACGCTGTAAGTATTTAAAATCCATTATTTCGCCATTGTCCCGATGGTCTTGGTCTTGGGTTCGATTCCCAGGTCGGGCAATATGTTATTGGGTTTTTCGCATCAGGAATTTATCAGTAGCAGCCTCGGTCTCTGGATTTGTGCCCTTTGATGGCAATAGGCCCTCCTATTACATGGTACTTAAATATAACGCGCGAAATATGGGTGTACCTCTGCCTGACCCTTCAGGGATTACAGGCGTGGTGTTATGTTAATATTTCGCCTTTATTGATCAAAGATAAAGCTGGTTAAAAAAAGTGTACATTGAATAGTATTTCTCGCTGCTATTATTAGGCGTTCGCGGCGGAAGCATATGATAAAAAGTTATGAACATGGTAACTGACCAATCCATATTGGTCTTGAGTAACTACACTAAGTTACGCCCTGTGACTACTAAGTATAAAGTTTTGCATGTCCACCATTCTAAAACACGCAAACAATAATGCTGGCTGGCTGTTCATTTATATCTACATATATACTAATATTATAAAGCTAAACAGTTTGTTTTTTTTTCTAATTTCTAAGAATACTTAATGCAGCTCCTGAGCTACTAGTCCAATTCAGATTTTTTTTTCTCTAATAGGAAGCTACAATATCCCTAAATGCTAGAATTTTTTTTAAGCAAAAATTAGGGATCCTTGAAAAAATTCCCGCAAACAAAAGCTAAATGGACTTTACAAAACTAAAGTTACTTGATTTTTTTCAAAATAATATTCAAATACTTTGGCTCAATAAATTGTTTGCTGTTCCAGATACGTGGAAGCGCAAGCGGACCGCGTGACGGTGGTCTTCTCCACGGTATTCCGACATGAAGACGACATGGTCATCGGCAAGGTCTTCATGCAGGAGCTGAAGGAGGGACGGAGAGCTTCGCATACCGCGCCACAAGTAAGTGACACATTATGTGATGAGGTTGGTTGTAGACGAAATGGCGCGACAATAGCGGTTAACTTCCACTTTTTAGCACAAGGAAGTCTTTACCCAGCAGTAAATATAAATACATAATAATACTAGCTTCTGCAAGCGACTTCGTCCGCGTAAATCTCGGTTATTGGCAATCTAAACTTGTATAAACTTTGGTCACCCGTTTCATCCCCTTAGGGGGTGAATTTTGGAAAATCCTTTCTTAGCGCACGCTTACGTCACTGTAGCTATTTACATGTCATATTTCAGCGCAATCCATTCTGTGTTTTGAGCTGTGTGTTGATCGATCAGTCAGTAACAATTGCCTATTATATCGATTTATAAGTTGATTTTTATTTATTATTTATTTATTTAAGTAACATGGAAAACCGACAGCTAGAAGAAAACAGACTAGTGACAGAAAATTAGACTGACAGCCAATTACAGGTCTTCACTTATAAGATACAGAATAATACTATGTACTGTGTACTATGTTTTATAACACTTTTACGTGTAATTTTTTAAGCTTAATTAGGTTAGTTCCTTCAAAACTTGTGTCAGTCACGGAATTGTCTCTTGAGGAAAGAGCCATACAAATTTGAGTGGACCTCTCCTGATAGTACTCACGTCTCCCCCTCATTTGTCGGGCGGCTACTAAACGCCAATATGGCACGTATCCCGCGCGAGTTAGAAAGAGGTCATTGACTCACGTTCTAATCTGTAGTACAAACCGAGCAATACTGCACGGTCTGCACTTAAGTCAGCATTTTAACACATTCACGGCCTAAAAACTGGATCAAACCAGTATTTAGGTATATTTACTCCGCAAATATGCGTGACTTGACAGCAAACACATTAAGTGAAAATAAGCAATGTCTAAAACTCTTTCAGAAAAAAAACTGATTCAGAATTAATTTCATTTATTTATTTCATATGCAATTTTTACATCGTGTCGAAATGTGTTACACTAAACATTGATGTTTTGATGAGTTGTTTAAATTCTCCTGTTGTTACAATAAGTATTTTGTAAACACATGAATAATGCTATCTAATTAGGTACTGTGCTCACTAAATTATAGCCAATAATAGTCAAGGCTATACTACTGAGCCTTTTAAACATTAATTTTACCAGCCTATTATTGTCCCACTGAGGCACGAGTATTAATCATTACGCTTTCTCAAGGCGGTTTGGCGATTTAGACTCATTATAAGTCTAGATTTCTTCACGATGTTCTCTTTTACCAATGTCAGTGATGTCCAAGACAAACTTAGAAAGTACATATGAATTGAAAAAGTCACTTGCTCATGTATAGAGACGCTTTAACCAAAGAGCTATCGCAATTACAAATATTATTGTGATGTAATGTTTATTTTTCTTTTCTCTTAGGTATTGTTTTCACACAAGGAACCGCCCTTAGAACTAATGGACACGGATGCGAGAGTAGGTGACAATATCAGTTATGTTACGTTTGGTAAGTGTGTCAGATATTTTATCGAAATTTTAATTTGATTTATACATAAAAATAGTATGGATTTTTGCAATTTTACACATTTATAATTTCTACGGAAATAGGCATATAGATAAGTATAAGACCTGAGATGATTACTTCAAGGACCAATATTACTGAAACTTTCATTAAAAGTACTTATGAAAAAAAATGCTTCATTTGTTCAAAATCACTAATCTAGACCCTATGAGTCGTTACAACAATAAAGGAGTGTTTTTAATGAACTCTGCAACCCAATGGATGTCAAACTTGTGATTTCAGAATATGCTGTTCATTTTCTTAGACTGTAAAATTAAGATTTAGTTATAACCACAGTGGAATAAAGAATATGTCGTTGTTAATTCCAGTGTTATTCCCCCGGCACACGTGCTCAGCGGCGCGCGACAACACCATCGACCTGCTGCACATGTTCCGCGACTACCTTCACTACCACATCAAGTGCTCCAAGGTGTACGTGCACTCGCGCATGCGCGCCAAGGCCGGCGACCTGCTCAAGGTGCTCAATCGCGCGCGTCCGCAGAACACCTCGCGCCCCACCGAGCGCAAGACTATCACGTTAGTATTACAAATTTATTCCATTTTCATGTTTACAGAGTGACAGGCAGATAAAGCCCAAGAATTTAAAAATCATTTTAAATTTCAATACCTACGCCTAAAATATGATTTGATGCTGTACAAAAGAAACCATTGTGCTTAAACAAAATACAATTTGTACAATATTTTTTATCATGTCATACTTTTATTTCACGTAATAAGTAAACACAGTAGTAGCACAGGTTATATTTGTATAGTATTATTATTCTTATTCTTGTTTTCTATAAACCCAAGGTAAGCGACATGTAGAGCACGTACGACATGTAGGTAACTTGTGCTACTTATATGGTATTTTACGCTCACACTATAAACTGCACTTGCCATGTTTTTTCTTCACGTTTAAGTCCCATAGTGGGCGAACCTACTGCAATCAACCAGGCACAATCCAGACTAAACTGTTACTGAGAATTCGCACCGCCGCTTACTGTTTAATAAATGTGATCTGTTTATCTCCACAGGGGAAGAACATTCGTGAGGCGAGACTGAGTGTCGCGCGCGGCGGTACGCAGGCGCCGACCACAGCTCCGCTGTCACTTGTTACGTTACGTTCTCTAGATAACGCCGCCACTCCGATAACATCTCCCCGACAACACACCTCGGGAGAATAACCCACTTCAGTCACACATACCGCCCACAGTTCGCCTCCGAACATTGTAACTTATGCCCTGTATCACACACGATAAGAGATATTATTCGAGTGGACGCGTTACCCACGAAGAAACTCCGACAATGTGCGTATTTCATATATCCAAGTTTAAATGAAATGACATTATAAGATAATTATTTATTAAAATACATTGTTTGTGTTTCATTCAGACGTCACAAAGTACTTATTCTTAAAATCATCTCGATGCCATTTCTTGTAAAGTAAAATTGCCAAATATTCACAGTTGTGCTCAACGTTTTGTGTACTGCCATCGACGTTTTATATTAGCAGAGGAAATGTGCACATTGTATTTATAAATGTTTATTGTCAAATCTTCAAGCATAGCGTTAAAGTCAATAAATAATGTTGCCGTAGTTCTTGTTGATAACAAAATTATGCTTTATTAAGTAATACGAGAATTCTATTTATAGCGGTGGCACTGCGACATCCAAACTTGGGTTCCTAAAATGTTTATATACACCCTCATTGCATTGTTACGCGTTAGATAGACGTAGAGTCCATCGTGAGCGAACCGCACTTGTAGCTTACGTAATTTTGTTGTAAGTTATAACATTACCAATCCTCATATAGAGTAAAGTGTATTATAAAATCTAGCCTATTCTTACCGTTTCGGTTGACTAACTTGTAAAAATGTATATCGCTGGAATATCGAGACAGGTATCATGCACAAAACTCGTACGAATTATATTCATTTATTAATTTTACGCCGCTCCTATGTTTAGTTAACTAATGCTACGCAATATATACGAACAATAATTTTATTAAGAGTTTCACCCTTACGTTTTAGGTAGGCCCGATTCAATTATAATGTAAGTGAAAGTGTATAGTATTTCTCAATAGATTCTTCCATAGTCAAAAGGAGCTCGATGAACAAATCATAATGGCCTTATTTATGATGAAGGTTGAGTTCAGTTTGCTCTGTTTATGGAGCCGTCGGGGCTTCGGTCCGATAGAGTCGCTAGTTTAGAACACGATACACTATGTATCTAACGTTTAAGTGCAATTCAATTGATAACACACCACATTCTTTTATTCTAAATTGCATTTTTAGTTTTAGACAGAGAATTTAAACTCTATAAAATAAATTCTAGCAAAAATTTATTTCACTTTTTGAGACTATTTTGTAGTTAGTTTCGTCCCTTAGATAAACACTTCTCATTCGACGCAAGTATGTATTGTGTTCGTGTCACATTTGCACCGATCGACAACTAATAATTGCTCAAAGTATCGCGAACACCAAGGAGCTAGGATATCAGAGTGAAACAATAGAACAACGTGCATTATGGAGTAGATGCGATGTCTAGTGTATAAGATACGATAAATAAATGATTACCTGTGTTTGGATGAGATTGTGGTGAAGTTATATTGAGTCATGGACTGAGGTTAGGCTATCTAAAGTGTGTCGAGTCAGTGGGATTACAATAAAATTTTATTATAATTCACTAAGTCAGATAAATGAAAAGTTAGTGACAATTAAACCTGAATTAACTTAAAGGTTCTCAAAGCAACATAATATGGTTAAGATGGAACGTAATACAAGTATGTAGAACGATTTAACTATTTAATGAAAAAACTTAGCTAACTTGAATTTTATGTAATTTTTATTTGCAAATGTATTATTTATGTATTATAAAATGTAAGTTAAATGTTGCTTTAAAGTTATTGCTTAAATTGGAAGATTGTTTTACTGTCAGTTACAGTTTTAATACGAGATTATGTAAACAGCGCAGAATACCGAAGTTATTTGTGAATATGTAATTATTCTTGTGATTTAAAATCCGTTTATACTGTATTTTTTATTTTCTAGATTAAAGAAAACTTACTGCATTTTAAAGTTTATTTCATTTATACACATAAATCCTTTATTATTTTAACAACAATAATTCCTAAAATATTATTATATACCATACACTACAAGTACAAACATAAAATTTGTATATTTTTCACAGTAGAAACATTGCTAATAAACACTTATAAACATTTTAAAATTAGTACATTTTATTCTTCCAATATTCGTTTAGAAGTCCATTTTGTTTCCGGAGGGTGTAGGCGACGTTGGTGACTTGGGCTGCCCTAATTTGGAGAGCGTGGCCACTTTGGACGCAAACTTGACGAAGCTGAGGCCCGACGCTTGCTGCTCAGGCTTCTGACCGCCTTCAGGTTGGAATGACGCGTCCAATGAACCTGTCGGAAACACCATAATTTACTTTGAATCAACCATATCTTATTTTCTTGTGTTTGGTACTGATCTTAATCGTTCTGATACGCGTTATCGTTGCAACTATATATAAAGAACATGATTATAAACTAATCATCGATTCGAAAAGATAGCTTATTCGTAGTCTTCCATGCAACCAATCAATTTTATTAATACCCACGAAATGTATAACACTGCACACAGAGTGCATATTTTAGTGTCACATGTTCTTTTTGTCTGTTACATTAAAATTGACTTTGGTAGACGCCTACGCACTTATTATCTACGGGGATGCGTCATCGACCAAAAGGGTATTACAACTTATTTGACCACTAATACTGGCCACTTGAGACACGAAAAAAGGCAACATACCCGTTTGAATACAGAGAAGAAAAGAACACAGTTCAAAATTTAAAACAAGAAGCTGCTTACTCTGTTGCGGCGACATGATAGAGCTAGGCTGTGAGCCCTGTTGATTTTCTCCCTCCATATTAATATTGGTCTGCTCGTGAAGTATGTCCAAGGCTGTAACACGCAAGAACAATACCTGACTGAATGTATTTATTATCTTATCTCTAGTTGTTTTACCGAGCAAATAAATGTGATGTAGAATTATTATGTAGAATAGTTTACATAGGACATAATTGTCACTTGCATGAGACTAGGTGATAACCAGACTACTTCTTGGTGTATGGTAAAAAAAAAAACATTTTGTATGCGTTTTTTTGCTCTTTTACGGAGTTGATAATTATAAAGCTTTACATATTTTTTGCTAGCGCTATAAACTGATTTATATACCGACAATCAAAGACAAAAATCGAAGAGATATAATTTTTTTAAACCTGAATGTACAAAATTAAATGTTTAAGACGCGCTAGACGCTGCATGTCTGTGGCAGAGCGGTTGGCGTGCACTGCGTATCGCTGGTTCGATTCCCGCACAGAACTAATATACCCATGTATGACTTACAGTTAGTTCTTTGTTGGTCTGGTTGTTTGTGTATGTGAGATACATATACACAAACAATCGGAAGTTACAGGAAATTCCTAGTGGGGCAAACTAATAAATTATCTCAGGCTTCCTAGTGCACGCACCCACAATATGAACTCAAAATAATTAAAAGCAATGGAAGTTATCTACCATTTTCAAACTTATCCATCGCTTTTGTTGTTAACTGTACCTACTTCTTGTAATACGGTAAAAAGAACGAAATAAAAAAAAAAAACATGTAAACCTCTTTTGTTATTACCGTCTTTTAACGACATTGCGTCCATCTTAGCGTCCTGTATTGTCTCTAACTTCGCGCGGAACTTGGTGGTGATCTTCCGTCTCTGGTAGTCTGCTTCGATCTGCTGCTTAGTGCGAGGAATACGGAACCGAAAACAACAACAAACTATCACAACTGAAAAAAAAAATAGTAATTTGTAAGTATTATATCAATTCGAACTAAACTGGGGTTGTATCTAGGGTTGCCAACTTTTTTTACAAGAAATAAAGTATATTCAGGTCTATGAAGATTATTAAACAGTATTTTAGCAAAACAAACAGTATTTATTTATTATTTTTAAATACATATTTTTTGGAGCGTCGTATTTTTCGAAAAAAAATTGTGAGCGTCTAAATGTAACACATAATAATGTGTCTGCATTTTGATGCTGAAAACAGTATTTTGTATACTTTTTTTTTGTTAAACAGTAAAAAGTATAATTTAGTGAAAAACAGTAGAATACTGTTTAAAACAGTATAGTTGGCAACCCTAGTTGTATCGGATATAAAAAGACACAAACTTAAGGTTCTTCTAATGATTATGGTTTTTTTTTTTCTTTACCTTCCACACACACAATCAATCTTTCACAATTAATCTTTAATTTACGAAAACAAGTTTTAAATTGTTCTTTCTAAATTTTAAATATAATACCCCCACGACCCATGTACTGTTGTATGCACCTATGCACAATCATCATCATCTGCCTAGACTTTTCCCAACTAGGTGTGTTGGGGTCGGCTTCCAGTCTAACCGGATGCAGCTGAATACCAGTATTTTACATGGAGCGACTGCCTATCTGACCTCCACAACCCAGTAACTGGGTAATACGATACCCCTAGGTAAGACTGGTTGTCAGACTTTCGGGCACCTATGCACAATAATTTGCGAAAATAATCTGATTTTTCACACAAAAAATAAGTTGCTTTCAAGCAATATTTTTTTGCTAAATATTACTTAGTTTGATGAGTAGATAGTAGGTGTGTAATGTCTTTTTGCACCTCGTACATAAGTAACTTTTTTTACTTACTAAGAGAAGCAACACTAGCCACACACAGAAACATAATTTGCCATAGTCTAAGATCACCCACTACTCTTTTCTCAAGCCACTCTGGCTCTTCCGAGTTGTTTATAATATCCATAATCGGATCCATTGTGTCGGTAGAAACAGATAACTCTCAAACGGGAACAAAATTAACGAAAACGCGTCCACAATGATTGCGATTACTGTGGGAACTAATTGTTTCAATTCCAAGGAGTGGTTGTATGCCACACCTAGAAATATCACCCCTCGGTCGGCACTCCCATAGAATCATAATTGGCCACTCTGTTAACAGCACTTTATTTGCTTTTAGAGTTTATAAGCTAAATAGACTTTCTTGGAATTAGTTAGGCATGATACAATATAAAAACATGTTGTAAACAAAAAGTACCTATTTACATCCCAAAAAAATTAAAATTTCGCGCCCTCTCTTGCTATATATATATATTCGATGTTGCTATAATTTTTTACAAATATTTAGTGGGACACAACGTTTTTTGTGTGACGTCATTGCGACAAAATAATAATTTATCTTTCTTTCGGCTTCTAACTAAAATAATAAAAAAAAATATTTTGCAATGTCAAATGTTAAATAGTATTTAATCGTTCGAACTATTCATAAATTACACGCATAGAAATGAAATAACGAAGAAATAAGTTTTTGTTATATACTAATTGACATTTATTAACTCAATCAGTAATTTTTGTTAACATTATATTTTTTGAGTCGGCTTTACTTCAATCGTAGTAAATTTTATGAATGAAATTTCATGGTGGTTCAGTATTTTTTTTTACATTGACAACATTTATTCGTTTTTCTCTTTCGTTTGAAGACTATTTCACTTTCCCGCAGAAAATAGGGTGTCGAATCTGTCCTATAACCTCTGTTATATTTATTACTATTTAAAGATCGAAGATGAATCTTTTATGATAATTGTGGATTAATTCATGTAAAGGTTGTTCTAAGTGATGTTGTGTAAGATCGTTTGTGTTCTTGCGATCACTCTGTAGCGTTTTAAAAAATTAAACATGGCCTCGAACCGAGGAATTCAGATCGGATCCGCGTGGTTTCAACGGAAGCTGAACTTGAGGCCGCAGCACCGGGGCGTGCACCTCGTTACTGAGGAGATCCTCAAGCAGGTGCCGGAGCTCTCACAGTTCGCTGTCGGCCTCTGCCATATCCAAAGTAAGTATCCGCTGCCTTGACAGCATTCTTGTCTTGCCGCCGATGCTGCATCCTTGCCGACTGTCATATTTACCCTACATGATATGAACTCGCGCTATTTTAAAGTGCGTAAGTGAAGTGATACGAGCAAGTGTTGTGAAATCTAAGCAACGTGATAGACGCGCGGTAGCCAGCTGATCAATGGATGTTGTTTCCAGTAATGCACACATCAGCGAGTCTCGCGCTCAACGAGAGCTGGGACCCTGATGTCAGAGACGATATGGAGATGATGCTCAACAAAATAGTGCCAGAGGGCCTGCCTTATCGACACTCGTGCGAAGGACCCGACGACATGGTGAGTGTTTGTTGTGCTAATCACTCATTAACATTCTGATCTATCATATTACACAAATGCATCACTCTGCATGTCTAATTTGAATTTAGAATGTGTATTATACATGAAGACATTGATTTGTGCTGTAAGCTTGATAACAAATGAAGATCTGATGTCAGTGCAGTATCCTTGTGGGTGTGTGGTTTACCTTAACCTGCCAGCTGTTACTGCAGTGCCTATATCTTAGTACAATTTAATGTAGGTATTGTAAATTAAACATAAATTGGCAATTACAATGTTTTGACTGCAGTTATTCAGGTCATATTTACATACTACTGTAATTGCATTTGATAACTATTGATATTCATGTAAAGTGTGTATGTTTGCATACTGGAAAATGTTTTATGTGTTTTAATTACACATCTATAGTTGTATTAACTCAATAATCATTTCAGTGCTAAAGATGTGATATTTAAAGCTAATTAGTTTGCAACAATAACCTTGTAGTGTCTTTATACATTGATAACAGAGGTCAAAACTGTATATTTGCGGTTTGTTTATATAATTTGAGACATTTTACTAGGATATGATGTTTATTGTTTAAATGTTCCACTTATTAACTATTAAATGTATGTAATGTTTGATGTTTTTGTCTCACAGCCTGCCCATGTAAAGGCTTGCTTCCTCGGGTCTTCACTGACCATCCCCATCACAGACGGCAAGTTAAACCTTGGCACCTGGCAAGGGGTTTGGCTCTGCGAGCATAGGAATCACGCTGGCAGCCGAAAGGTAACATTATTAATTTGAATACTATTAATAAAGGATTCTCATTTTTCAGGAATAAATAGGAAATACATGACAAAAGCTAGTTTATGTATATTTATGAAATTAAGTAATTTTTTAAAGTAAAGCAGTTGTATATCAATATCTTATGAGGTTTCATAACAGTGTTGTTACATGTGACATGTAATAGAGGTTTGTTAATATTAAAATATTTAATTATAGATGATCTCATATAATATGTGTCACCCTTGAAGGTGTAAACAAAGGTATTTAGTACACATGCATATGGCTAAAACCATGGACCAAAAGCACAACATACCCCACTTTGACAAATAGAATATAAAATACTATTCCTCAGTGTCAAATAATTTAAATTTTTATTTATGGTTTCTTGTACAATAGCAAGTCAAACCCATTTTACCTTATAAATCTTACTAAAATCTTAATATTATTATCTTAGTATGTTATAATACCTGATTCTTGTTACCTAGCTGAATTCTGTTATCGAAAACATGGTGCTGTGCTAGTTTAGAGTGTTACCTACTATTGCCTTATGTCTAAACTCTTTAAGCCCTGTGTCAATAATGCCAAGCATGCAGGAGATATAATAGTGCACAAACAGGTATTTGTGCACACATTTGTGCACTATTATATCTGCACTCCCTCTTCCCTCACCCATAGGTGATAGTATGGCAATCCCACACAACCGGAGAGAGATATGGTGCAGGCTCAGAGGCATGAGGGTGTCACAACAACCAACATCAAAACTACTACTGAGAAAGGCCTTATGAAAAAACGCAATAAACTGCCATATCTGGGAATCGAATCCAGGACCCTACGCTCAGCAGTCGTACTTGCGACCACGAGACCAATGGAACTGTCTGTTAGTTATCAGAGCTCAGAACTGTTCATGATTTATCCTAATAATGTGTGTTTGTATGCAGGTGGTAGTGACGCTGTCGGGGTGCCCGCGCGACTCACCACTGTCGCCCGTGTCGGCCGCCTCGTGTTCCAGTTAGGAGCGGGGGGGGGGCGCGACCCCCCACACACACTCTCACTCGCGCCCCTCCTCCAAAAGTACGCGGAGGTAAACCCCGCGCCGACACCTTTTATATCCCGCACATAGACATAGTTCTTACTCTTATCTTCGAAGACAATATGTACATAAGATTAATATTTTGTAACGCTTCGCGAGCCACCTCGCGCGGGACGCCTCCCGGGAGCCCCGCCGGCCCGGCCGCGCGGGGCCGAGCTCCTATTTGTAATATAGCGTTATAGGAATTGAAGGTGCTCCGGCACCGAGTAGCTCGTACAGCCGCGTCCCGAGGCGAGGTGCCGCGCGATCACTGAAACTAATAATGTTACGTTCAGCCCGTAGCTGGGCCCGTTGAACTTGTACATAAACATTATGTGCGATGGTTTTAAAGTATACATAAAGTAATTGTTGTTTTGTTATTGCAACTTGTCGATATATTGTACATAGATCACGCGTGGACGTTGTGACATTCCGCTTCGTAGGTTCGGTTCGGTCGATGAACAGGTTCATGCCGCACCTACTCTCACCGTTATTAATCATATACTATGTTAGGACAAAGTATGAGATAAGGAGTAATGATTTGAATGGATCGAATATTTTTCACTATTGCACTTGTTTAAATTTTTTCAAAGTACACTGGGAGACACTATATTTTTTAACATGGCAGCACGTTAGACATTTTTATGGATTCGGACACTCATTTTACTACACCAATTTCGTATGTAATCGCACTGGTTAACGGTCAGTTCGTGTAAGTTTTAAGAGCTGAATGTAGGTTTATATAGTTAAGTACTTTGTACGTGTACGATAGCTCCCTTCTCTCTCCGTGTTAGGTTAGACTTATTAACATTAGTATGTGGAACATGTCCATAGCTTTAATTGTGTCACACCCGTTGTATCAACGGGTCCTTCGCGGGATGACAATGAGCTAACATTTGGTACCACTAGTTAGTAGTTGTATATCATTACTCTTAAGATCATGTAAGTGCCTCGGATTTATGGGGTGGTCATGTATGATTTGCTGACTCGGTTCCGAGACTCGGTATGAGTCGCGTCAGACAGACGGACAGACTGAACCACAGCTGCCGGCGCATTTGCGCTCCTAATGTGTTCCGTTCCCACTCCGCACCCATCTGTTGCAACGTTTACATATTTATAACGTGGTTTATATTACAGATGCAATAATTTCTTTATTTACCAAATGTACTACAAGATGTTAAAACAATTTAATTTGGCGATGTCTATAAAGGCGTATATTATGTATAGTTGTATGTCTTCCTATGTAAGTTCCATCACATAAGAACAAGTTTAGCGTAACGTGTCGGAATAATGTAACAATGTGAACGGTATTAGGGTATACAAACATCACCTTTATATCCGGCCACATCTATATAAATTAGATAATGTAATGAAATTATCGCGATAGGGGCTCTAAATTGAATCTAAATTTGAGCATAGTCATAATATACATAGTTATCAGGTGGAGTAATCAGTAGCGGGTGTTTTATATGATACGAGTCGTAGTGGAAATTACACAATGTAATTCATTCACTCATTTTACAGGGTTGAGAACCCTGTTGTTTTACAGGAATTTATAATATTCATTCCATGTTCGACATTCCATCAACAGCGGAACTTGTAGACGCGGCCGGGGGCGCTCGCGCGTGCGAGCGACCCGCGGCGCGCTTGCGACCGTTTCGTTGCGTTCGGCTTTAGATGTCCCATCGAGATCGCTTGTGTGGCACAATTTTACACTTGAAACTTAGTTAGGAGTTAATAAATTATAAATAGTAGGGTACAGTTGCGTTAAGTAAATATAAAGCGGTGTTGACATGGCACGCGACACGCGACCCGCCGCGTCACGCCGCGCACACCTTGTTTTGATACCGCGTTGTACAAAGTGTAGATGTCTCACGTCGCGTCGCCGGCGCGGGCGGCCGTGCGGTCCATCTCATGGACTCTTAGACTTACTTCACTTAGGGAGCTTGTTGTACCTTCATATTCGGGCTTTTGATAGATTCACGTTAAACTTTACGATTTTTTAAGTTTATTTTTGATCATATAGACATAGGAAATGTTTTTGGAATTATCTAAACAGCTTTATAAAGCTTTATTATGCTTCGATTGGATATATTGTTTATTAGTTATCAATATTAAACTTTTATCTACTATGCATGATCAATGTACTACTACGTAACAATTTACTAGTTTGGCGAGTTATATTGTTTGTTTTACTGCTTATTATATAATTATTGATTGCTTTTTTATAAGTTTTTGGGTTGTACTCAGGGGTGTGTGCAAAGGGTTGACTATTAAGTGCTTTTTAAAACAATTAATTAAGGAAGTGTAAATATTTTTTGCATTAATATAGTGTACATGTACATCTAACCATGTACAGAATGAGTCATAATGTAAAAATGTTCAAGTGCTATTCGTGTACGGGTGTTATGTATGCCACTGCCATGAAGATTTGCCTGTTTGTTACGTTGGTTTAATGTTCGACTTGAAGTTTTCTTTTTAAAGTCATTATAATAATACAATTAATAATGTGCATACAATACATTTATAGTAAACCGAAGAAATCCTACTTAGTAGATAAGTTTTCAAAGACGAGAAGCGACTGGTTCGCCTAGTTATAATTAATATTTCTTTTGTTTGTCGTTAAGCATTCCTGTCGGGGCATATTTTGTTGTTCAGTGATAATGTAGGTTAGAGATGTCCCAAGTTAGGCTGTTCACTAACAACGAATGTGTCTAGTGTTTTACCTTTAAGTGGACCCCACTCACCTTCCCGAGTCATAAACTATACAGTAAAATGTACTACGTAACCACAGTTATCGGAAACAGCCGAAGTTAAGATTTATGTATCAAGTGTTTATAATATTATGTTCTCTGATGTATCATGTATTCTGTTTTCAATGTTCAAGTTATATAATGGAACAATTCAATTAATAAGGGCACGAATTTTTATCTAATTATTTACATATTTAACCAATCAATATGCGTCATTTATTTCTTAAATTAAATATTAATTGCACATAGGAAAATGAGGTTGTATTCAGGATTATTAAAATAACCAAAAACTGATGACAAATAATTTGTGTGTATATTATTTAAGATCAGTAATAAATATAAATTAATATCAATATTATGATTGTACAGTTGACTCACGTTTTCTTAGAGAATCCCCGTCAGTGTATATTGTTGGTTTTATGCGTTCACTTGTATGTGACGTTGGGATATCTGTCACGATAAAATTTCATTGTATCATATAACTTGTACAATATAAATATATAGATCCACAATTATAAAAGAGATTAAATATTTGCAAAAGTTAATATCGTACGAGTTTTATTTCATTTTCATACAAAGCACCTCACATCAGTCGACTTACGAATAATCTCTAAGCGTTAAGAACTTAACTAATTGTTAATTAACTATATCTATGTTATTTGGTATCAGTTATTTATTTTCTTTTCTCTTCGCTCGCGATCTTGTGAGGTCCAGGGCCGGCGTCTGAAATAATTATTCAAGACTCATTAACGAGGAATCATTGTGTACGAGAATGATCATTAATGAATGAATAATTACGTACGGAACTTTGAACGCACTTGTAAATACAATTTAACTTGTGCATCATTTGTAGATAATTAACGATGCAATAATTATAATTAGTTACCTTCAATCATAGGTACAGCGGTGGTGCTCTTATTATTAGCTTTATCTAGGGCTTTTGTGAGTCCGGAAGCCATTTGTCGGAACTCTTGGCTGGCTACCGATAGCTCGCCCAGTACGAAGTTCAGGTTGCTTCCCAACTCGACGATGCGTGTCGTGATGCCGGTCACCTGGGAACGAACACATTGGCTTAATGAAACTCATACGAGCTTATTGCAATGCTAGAAAGGTCGTTAGCTCACCTCCTTTTTCACTTTGTCCATTGTCGCTGTACTGGTATTAACGTATTCCTCTGAGAATCCCTGTGGACGTAAATGCATTAGTTGGTTTGTATTCCAATTGAATATTATTATGACACAAGCTATTAAGTTTATTCGGGTTGACTTTAACCCTTTAACCGCCAAGCGACGTATCAGTTTTCGTGCCCTTAGCGCCAGGCACAGTAAACTATTTACCTTATACAAACATATTTTTCATAGAATACAGCATAATTAAATAACAAATTAAAACTAAAAGTGATGGTGTATTTGGTCGTTTATATACGACGCTGGCGAAATGGACACGAAAATATTTGTCGGATTAATCCGACTTTGGCGGTTAATGGGTTAATTTACTGCGCGTCTATCTGTGGATGAACGTTCTTATAAATACGAACAACTCTTGTTTTGAGATCAACCCTGAAATGTGAAAAACAACTGTTGTTGTGTTCCATACGGTTAAATCACATTTTTGTAGGGTAGAGCTGATTCTTTTTTCTACTTCACGGTTGCTCCTAGCAAAACCTTTTTCATATTCATGAGAACTTTCATATCTGGAATGATGCGCAGTAAATAAAAAATCAGCCTGTATAATGCGTTCCATTTTTAGTTACAGTAATGATATTCGAGAGATGATATTGACAAAAATGAACCAAAGGAACAACGCGCAATAATTGCTTTGACTCCTTGGAGACCCATCAAAATATTATGTGAAGCTCGGTTTATATTGTAACAGTAAGCACCGCTGAGTGAATTACCGAAGAGTATAAACAAATATGTCACTCTTGCCGTCATAATAGCGGTTTTACACTCCTCGTCTTCGTACGTACAGCGTACCTAACTCTATCATCTTGATAGGAATCAGAATCGGCCACATTTCTAGTTGACTGCCCGGTGGAAGAGTCATCGTGACTCAATGGTTTTTCATGGAATAATTAAATTTTTGATCTCATTTCGTACCTGAGATAAATTGTATATAATATTAAATTTAACTATCCCATGGCAAGGATTATTATGTATCGCAATCTTGGTCCCCAAGATACAAGCATCGCCTAGTTTGGGGACCATCGTTTTCACCAAACTACGGACCGCCAAATGTTACCGATATATAATTATTATGTAAACCTAGTTATAAGGTAACCACTGTAACACCAGTAAATAAACTTTATTATTATTATTATTAACAAGATAAAAAACCTATAGGGCGCTAACATTTTTGGTCGATTATTAAAATAAAATCTGCTGTTCTATACAAAACTCTAACACCTACCAACACGGGCGAAATGAGCAGCAGAACAACGAAGAATATGTAGGTACTTAATTCATGGTAAATGTTTGAGTCACAATGTTCCTTCCACCGTGTATAGTAGTATGTCATGAACTCATTTCATGTCTCGCACGTGTCTCTCAGGTACGTGATTCCTGAAGGGCAGTCCTTACCAGTTACCAGCAGGCCTTTACAGTAGCTACACTATGTACCGCAATATGCACCCTTCGCAACAACACGGAGCTGTTCGTCAGTCGGGCGATGTTTACTTACAGATAGTTTATTGAGAGCCTGGCTGCTCATCATGATCTGCTGGTGCATGATGCCGATCTGCCGCCATACTTGTGACATCTCCGCTTCAATCTTGGCACCTAACGCGTTCAGTGCAGTGGTCTGGTTGTTTGTTATCGCCGACTCGATGTGGTCCAGTCTAAAAAGAGGGGGATACATTATTGTTCCGAAAAATCTTAATTTTTTACAGTTAGGTACTGAAAACATGAGGATTGGTTGACTCTATCATTAATTGGTATATTTCTAGTGTTCCTCAAGGGTTCTTCTTAACCAGAAATAATGTGTTTGATATTTTTCCGTAAGTTTCTGTATCATTTACCGAGTTCTAGAACTCGAGTAAATAAATGTGCACGATCAAATTAATTCAGACCGGTAAGTATAACTTAGGTACTGAGAAAGTTTCGTAATCACTTGTTTTGGATAAAAAAAATAACTAATTTCTATTCTAGTCTACTCACTTGACGCTGACAGTCTTGTTCATATTCTTGTGTTGTAATTTGATTAGTTCGCCGACCTCCATCAAAATCTGGTGAACACCATACTCGAACCTTTTCTTAGTGGCTATCACGTTGTCAGCAGTTTCCAAGATTACTTGCTCGCTCTTCGTTAGCAGTTGAACCTGTAGGCAGGTTTAGTAAAGTTAAAAATAAAAATAAAATGAAACTAATTATCACGGACCGCTCTGGGCTATCAACGATTACCTGTATTCTAAACCGAGAGGTTTAGTGATCGCAAGCGGAAATACTATCTGAGTTCGATTCGGGCAGAGTTAGGTAGGTATTCGGTTTTCCACTAGAAACACCTACACAACTATGGTAGTAACGTTTACCTAAAAAATATTTTAAAGAAAATTGCCAATTTGCTAACTGGAGCATATTATCACTAAAATCGTGATTTCGTAACTAGATATAAAAGTAAAAACGTCCCTATTGACCGCAAAAGCCTCGGGTACGTCATAATGCTCGCCAATCTGCTTGGCAAGCAAAATCGCGGCTCCCACTCGACACAGATAACTGCCACTCGACCCACAGAGATCAGTGCCGCAGACACTAGAAACGGACACCTAATAAAGACCATCTCATATCCAATCAATCAAGGCTGTGCTGCTGACGTCATTGTGAAATTTAATACCACTTGAATATTGATGCACTTTTGTCAAGAATCCACACTCGGCACAAGCATCTGTTGGCAATTGAGTACCTGCTAGAGCACCTAGAATTTAGTTACGGATACCTAAATCTGCCCCGTCAGTACCTATATTGTATTACAAACGCGATGCCTAGATATTTCAAACAGTAAAATCCCTAAAATTGTCCTCAAAGAGATTTGACCGAAGGGTGTCAACACCTACGCAATACGATGACGTCACTACGTGTAGTATTTATTTACCTACTTGAATCAATCAATAAAAATTGATTTTTTTAGAGGAGTTTAGTGTCAGGTGTATAACACGGTTGGGAAATAAATTCTTATCGTAGGTAGTGTAAAGTATTCAAGGAAGTGTCACCTCCGCACGCAACGTTTCATAGCTTCTGGAGATGTCGTTGTAAGCGTGTTCGGTCATAGTGTTGCTCTGCGTCAGGCTTTGCTGTACATCCTGGTTGGTCGCCACCAGACGGTCGCCCATCTCATGTAGTTTCGACACTATCTTTGTCACAGCTGGAAAACAGAAGTAGTTTAAAAATTGTATAGGTACTAGAAACTCAGGTGTTTGCCTCAGTGTCAGACGTCAGAGAGATAATAGTACAAAAAAAAAAATTAAGAGCTATTTCTACTAATTGAAAAATAAAGGTAAAGAGGCATAGGTATAATATTAACAGATTGAGACAGATTGACGATTGTTCCTAAAAGTGGCCACCATCACCCCTTATCGCAATTATCTGCTGGTCTCTCTGAATTTTACGACGCTCTGTTCTCCGCCTTCCTCATCCAGTCTTCTCTGGCCATCATTTTGTTTATGGTCGTAGTCTCCAAACCCTCGGCATGTAAGTACTGATAATTTTAAATAGTTACTGTAACTACTAACACTGGCGTCTACCTCATTTACTCCGGTGTTCTAACGACAACTCATTAGAGAGGAAGGTAAGATATTTGAACTGCAATAAACCTTAACATTCTTTGGGTCGAGTACGACGGATGCGCGTACCAATTTTCGTAATCGATTAGCGTGCCTATCGATAGTTGCCACTTGGATATTGATTGCTACCAATTACTACTGGAGTTACGAAAAACATCATATAATATTCTAGGTACTTGTACTTGACACCAAGTTGGTTATAAATTAATTGAAAACTTCGTAATTGCTAGATTGCTACTGTATCTATTATGCCAACACTCGAATATTGCATATTGGGTAACAACAGTTAACAATTAAAGTCAGTTTATTTAAACATAACAGAATAGATACATATTGAATACGAACGGAATAATTATGTGTTAAATTAATAACGAGTATTTGTTATATTAGATATAACAAACAATACTTGGTTATTAGTTCTTAACGTTTTAAAATTGACTGTCGAAACCTACCTTACCTATCGAAAATTATAAAATTTAATTGGGCAAAAAACCGTAACCGTAACTTCTCGCTCATAGTTGCAACCTATGTTTACAAATATAAAGGCTTGAATGAACTGACTTTTTGTTGCTGACCGTAAGTAGGTCAATCCATGGTCGAATGTTATCAATTGTACCGTGACTAGTGACAAGAAACTAAATCAAAACAAAGCAATCGATGAGCGGATGCGTTAGTTACATCGAATTTTCAAGGTGGCTCAAAGAAACTTTGTTTGAAAACGTAACCAAAAGTTACGCCACTCGTTAATTGGTCTAATATTTTTTTTAAGGTTAACATTTGAATGATATGCGTTTTTTAAGTGTTATCTTTGCTAAAAACTCTGCTAACTTTTGCCCAAATTAAGCGCGAATCCACCGTTGTGGGCACGGTGGGCATGCTCACATCCCAAATTGGCAACAAAAAACTCATTTTTGAATTTGTTATTTTAAGTTAGCACCTAAATAAAATTATGAAGTGCAAAATGTGTTCAGCTTTTAATTGAATCCGATACACTTTCAAGTTGTAAAAGTTTCATTAAAATCGATCAGGAAGATAGACTCTAAACTTTAGAGTCTATTTATGTTCATTTATTTGCATCTTTAGTGTCTATTCATATTCATTTATCTGTATAAGGATGACAATTTGTGGACCCTCTTAGGGCATAGCAACATAGTAATGAATATCCTGGATCCGCAACTATTATGGACCCTACCGATTGGGTAGTTTAAAAAGCACTTTTTCACTCACCCATTTCGTTGTTGATGAGTATGGTTTCCGTGGCATTGTTGACAGTCTCGATCGTCTGATTGGTGGAGCGATGCAGGTCCGCCAGCCTCGGCAGGTCCTTCCACATGCTCTCCGCGTCAGATAGCAAGTGCTGGATCTTCTTGATTTCTATCTCTTGACGCTCCATCACTGGGAAATTTAATAACTTATTTATTTTGTAGAATCTAATTTAAATTAGGTATTTTAACAATCCAACAGTTCTGGTTTCCTATCAATAAAACCTAGATGTAGAATAAGCGCGACTGCTGAGCATGAGGTCTTGGGTTCGATTCCCAGATCGGGCTAAGTTGAGTTTTTCCAACAGGAATTGCTCAGTGGCAACCTCGAAGTCCGGATTTGGGCCGGTTGATGGCAATAGGCTCGCCCCCAATTACATATGGGACTTAAACATAACTGGCGAAATGTGGGTGTACTAATGGGTCCTCTCCCAATCATTTGGGGATTACACGCGTGATGTGATGTGTTATACGATGAAATAAAATAAAATTAGGCCATTCGGTAAAATTCAATAGTGATGTCCTCGTTGAGAGCTAGTTGATTTTGATTTATTTAAATTACCAATTCTTATAAAAACATGCACGTGCTCAATTCAATGTATCTTCATAAGCACACATTAAATAAATTGAATTGACAGTCTACGAGGCAATTGCTCCTTAAATGATGCCGAGTGGCCTAATTTTTTTGCACGTCTCTAATGTTAGAGGAGCTCGTGGCTAAGTAATAACGGCCGCCCGGGTCGATCCATCAAGTTTAGCTACGCTTGCTTGTTGACCAACTGTACACACCGAGACTCCTCCGTGCATCGGAAAGCACGCGGTCCCGGCTGTCATACGCAGATCTTTGACAGTCGTTTCGTTACGGGTCGTCAGAAGCCTGAAAGTCTAACAACGAATCTTACCAAGGGGTGTCGTATTACCCGGTTAATGGGTTGTGGAGGTCAAATAGGCAGTCGCTCCATGTAAAATACTGGTATTCAGCTGCACCGGTTAGACTGGAAGCCGACTCCATCATAGTCGGAAAAAGGCTAGGCAGATGATAATGATGTAGTCATTAATGTACTTAGTAAAGCCATACCTTCACTCATCTTGCTATGGAACGCCTCGTCAGCAAGCGACACTTCGTTCAGCGGCACGAAGTCCGTCTGCACCTTAGTACCGTTGTACTCATTCAGCTTCAGTTCGTACTTATTCAGCAGCTTCTCTGCATCAGTTATGTGCTTCTCGAAGGGGTTCATGTTTGAGGCTACTTCCAAACACATGGAGCGAAGCGACTCCTGGAAACAAATAATATTTTAGAGACTGTTTTGCCGGCTATACATGACTACAAAGATAGTCAATTTATCGTGTAAAGAGGCTCTTTCACTGCAAGCATTAGCCTACTGTAATGTAACAATCCATGATTCGATTTTGAACGTTACTTTACAATGCTGTCTCACTGACTGACTGAGCATTCACATGTAATCAATCCAAGATTAGATTTTGAGCTCGAATCTGAACTATTACATTACAGGCGAATATTAGGTCGTGATGGCCCAGTGAATAAGGCGCCCGCCTCTCATGCATGAGGTTGTGGGTTAAAATCCGGGCAAGTGCCAATGTGAATTTTTTAATTCATATGTACTTTCTAAAGTTTATCTTGGACATCACTGGCATAGGTGAAGGAAAACATCGTGAGGTAACCTGGACTTACTGTTTCACTCAACCATGTCAGAGGCCCTTGAGGCGGTTTAGAAACTCTGACACTAGGGTGTGTAGGGTCGTAAGGCCTTACTACCCACACGAAAAGAAGAAGAAGACAGGCAAATAGGTATTCCCAGTGAGGGTGCGCCTTAATCATACAAACAGCATTACAGTTTCTACACTGTAATACTCGGTTCTCCTCATTCACTGATGTACATAATGCTCGAATGTGAACTGTTTTATTATAGGCGAATGCTCCCGGTGAGACAGCGACTAAATGCAGATGCACTTTAAAATGTCGAAAACTTTTCTTACTTTTCTAATTGTTATGGAAGGTAAAAGATGCGAGATTTCTTCTACCTTTATCCATGAAATTAAGGATTCTATAGTCACTCACCTGACTTAAACTGTTTTTCAGGCTATTAATTTCCTTCTTGACAGCATCAATTTTAGAGTCAGTAGCGTCAAGTCTCCTCTGCAGGACATCATCGTTAGTAGATAAGTTATTGTCCAAATCTGCTGGAGGCGCGGGCGCAGGCGTCAGAGATACCAGAGCTTTTTGTATACTCTCAAGTGCATCATTGATTTTGGTCTGAGAGTTCTTTTCTCGTTCTTCTTTCTGTAAGTAAAGTGACATAGGAAGAGAATTTAAAATGCGAAATAAATCTTGCATAATGTGAGTGAAGGTAGGTCGGTACTACTAGGTATATTGATAGATATTTACTGTAATCTCACATGGTGTGTGAGATAATGATAACCTTATAAATTAAATAGGTATAATAGGAAAATATCTCTTTCAGTATATTATTAGAGGCGGTACCTACTCGAAAAGTAGCATTACTAGTATGTAGAAATGTCCCTTGGTAATTTTAGGTAAAGCTTGAGTTCAGCATCAGGCTATCAGGCTACAAGTAACTATATCAGGTTGGAATTAAAGTTCAGCTTACCCAAACCCACCAACGGTTTTTTTAAAGAATCGATCGGCTTTCTACCGTGTGATTTTCAAGGAAATCACTTTCCAGAAATGGCAATAGCTTAAAAGTAGCGGAAATATCATACAAACCTGTAAAAGTATAGTCTCTACATTGGACAGCCGCTCATCTAGCCTTGAGATCATGCCTTTCAACGGTTCCAATGCCCTATGCTTTTTGTCGAGGCCGATCAGCATCTTCTTCACCTGTTCCCCGAGAGCCTTTTCTCTGAATTCGTGCCTCTCCAGCTTGTCTTCTGACATGCGGATCATGTGGACTAGTGACAGCATTGCTTCTCTGATGTCTTCGTGCCTAAAATATAATTTTGGTGTTAGGGGGTACAGAACATCGAAAACAATCACCGATTTGTCTAAGTATTGGTATTTAGCACTTGCGCCAAAAATTTAGTCAAAAGTTGCTAACACAACATTAAATAACAAACGGTCAAATTCTCAAACGCAACTTAATTTGAGGTAGATAATTTGGGGGAAAGAGTCATACATCATACGGTACGTTATTATTAAGACTCGAAATTAAAGAAGAAAATATGAAGGGCAGTAGGAAGAGCTAGCAACTAACTCTGAAGAAAACTGCAACGAGGTAATTGTACCTAATCATTATTATGAACATAACATAACATCACGCCTGTAATCCCCGAAGGGTTAGGCAGAGGTGTACCCATTAGTACACCCACATTTCGTCAGTTATGTTTAAGTCTCATGTAATAGGGGGCGAGCCTATTGCCATCAACCGGGCACAAATCCAGACTCCGAGGCTGCTACTGAGAAATTCCTGGTGGAAAAACCCAATAACGCTTTACCCGTCCTGGGAATTGAACCCAAGACCTCATGCTCAGCAGTCGCGCATTGCGACCACTAGACCAACGATTATGAACAACTTTTTTTATGGACCGCCACTGCAACCCCGAAAGAAGTACAGGCTGATCCTTTCAATTATGACGTTTTTTGTGCCAGACCTACGTGCACAAACTAACAGGTAAAACGAACTGAATATTTGACAGTAATGATTCAAACAAAGAGGTTCTAATTTTATGATTAAACATCTCGCTGTCAAAGAAATGGATGTGGTTAGACTGGTTAGCGTAGGTCGACTCCTTATTCATACCAACATGTGAAATATGGTGTCCACTTTAAAAGTTTGTTTTTAACTCAGGATCTAAATATACCGTTAAAATCGCTGTTAGAGTTTGTATTGAATTACGATCTCGCTAAGTAAACTAGAAAGTATAATATTTTGGATCCAGAGGACCACACTTAATAAAGAAGGCGTGGGCTTGTGTTTGTTATGTGACTAATTTATGTAGGTAGTTTTAACTCCTTAGATTTTGGTCATCACAACGTCTAAGAAAGCTGTTTCATGGTTTTATCTTAATTGCATCGGTACGATCTATTAAAGATTTAAAGCTTTGCAGTTTAAGCTTAGTCTGAGCTTTCATCAAATTCAGTTTAGTAGTTTAGCCGTGGAAACGTAACAAACAAATAAACAAATCCACTTTCGCATCTCTACATAGGTAGTATAGAAAGCCGCTTGCTGCCATCTGTACGTTTAGATCTTTTAACAACGGATTCTAATGCGGTTTTCATCAATAAATAGAGTGATTCACGAGAAAAGTTGTATAGACATTGCACTCGCGCGAGGCAGGGGTCGGTTATACAAAGAACACACCCTCCAAGTTTCAGGTAGATCCGTCAGTCAGTCATTCAGGACAAAGCAGATAGATAGATATGTATTTGTATAGATAGATAGAAGATAGACTATGTCATAAACCAGAACCATTTTAGAAATCGCTTGTTCCAAATTGAATAAGTAATTTCTAGATCGGAAGTGGGCGATGATAAATAACTGTAGATGCAGACGCTGTACACCTAGTTAATAATTCTGTGGGGAATTAAAAAATGGTACCGAAATGGGGCAATGGGGCCGTATCCGAATAGGCGTATAGGTGGCAATTCTAGTTAACTTTATTATTAACGTCCCCATTGTAATCTCAGTCCTAATCTGTTAAAAAATACCTTTACCCACATCTTTGAAAGCATTTTTGACCGATGAGATTGCGTCTAGATTTTGAACGATTTTTTTTAACGAGAATTGGCTTCCATGCTGTTGAATTTCTCGTGTAAGAAAGAACGATGAACATAAAGAGTATGAGTGATTTTGTAGCACTTGGGGTTCTTCAGTGGGTTCCAACCCACACACAACGCTCCTGAAGGCTCCTGTCTATGCCCACAACAAACTACAAATATCCCTTCACACATAAATTAATTAGCCACTCGAATTACAAAGTGCGCTATGTCGCAGACCGTAAAACGCATGTCGGGATCTGTCGAAGCTATTTTAAGACAGGTAACCGTACTCCTAAAATACAACGAAATGCAGAAAAGAGAACTGGCTCAGTGTATTATTAATAGCTGAAGTTCTAGTTACTATACTGCACCGTGAAATAATGCATTCCAACTGGCAATACAATACGTACTTCGCTTTATATGCAATAGTTAGTGCATCATAGAATTATATGTATGGGCGAAAGGCCGGCTAATTCTTGACGCCTCATTAAAATTATGTCTTAACTTTTGGGTTACGAGTGCAAAATAAGCAGGAATTGCGTAAATGAATAATCCTTACTAATATTAAATGCGAAAGTAACTCTGTCTGTCTGGTACGCAACTACAATTAAACCACTGAAACATTTTGAGGAAATTTATTCAGTGGTAAGTTTGAACCCCAAGGAAGGACATTAGGTACTTTTTATTCCGCGACTTCGTCTGCGTCCCCGATAACTGACATTTATGCGGGCGAAGTCTCGGGCTTTCTTCTTTATCGTGTGGGCAGTAAGGTCTTATGACCCCCACACCAGTCAGAGTTTCTAAACCGCCTCAAGGGCCTCTGACATGGTTTGAGTGGCACAGGCAGATCCAGGATTCCTCACGATGTTTTCCTTCACCGATGCCAGTCGCGGGCAAAAGCAATATAACGGATAGAAGCTTCGATCAACAGTAGATTGATCGAAGGGTGGAAGGGACATTGTAACTTAAACTCTTGAATTCTGCATAGCACTATCATGGATTCAAAAGGTGACTCAACACCAGAGACGAAATTGTTCGTTGTTTATTCAGTATTTCATACAAAAGTGCAACCTACTCGGTCAAAATGTTTGGACAAAAGTTGTTTATATTTTTATTAACCGACGAAAAATTTTCCTTCCATGCCGTATAAAATCAAGTTTTGTTTTGACATCAAAACAATTTAAGGCTGGCCTTTGACCTCTACGAAAAATAAAACAAAGCAATATCGGTTGTTTTTATGTCTCGTTATTGAATGTCATAAAAACGCAACAAACTACATCGTAAAAGATCAATCTATGTCTACTAAATAAATAAAGTTTTAATTTAATTTCTATTCATAGTACATCAGTCAGAAACTTAAATAGATACTGTTTCGTGTTATAGTCTCTTCTAAGCGGTGCGCTTAATGAAGATTTATGGCTTTCCATGCATTATCTGACGATGCACTTCAGTTACAGATAGATGAATTTGAAGATTTATGACCGGCCCCGTTGGTACGCCACATCAACCGTATACGAATTTCAAGAGATTGCATATTGCCATAAAGTCTTCTTTTGATATTTTTATGATGTTCGTTAATTTACAAAAATTAACATCAAGTTTTAGTGGGCACATAAAGATTTTCAGGAGAATCTTTGATCTGCGTGTCTATTACAACTTAATCCAACTCCCTTTATGATAGTAAATTAGGTGCATGTTTTTATTACTGCGTTTCAAGAATTTGAAAACCGCAAAAAAAATTGTATTGGAAAATGTTTAAAAATCATTATTATGTCTGTTTTGCTGGCTGTCCTCACCAGTTCTCACATGTAGGTACGTACAAAGTAAAATTAGTTCCAATAATAAAACGACAGGTTTACGCAAAATTTCGATTATTAACCCGTAAACAGTTTTGCGTCTGTTGATTTTACGACTTTTCAGTTTAACATGACTAATATTTTTACGGTCTGGGCAATTTGTGTTTCATTGACCGCTGAATAAAAGTAAACAGATCACAAAGAATGATTTGTTTGAGATCTTATTTTTGGACAGCTATTTTTATCATGCTTCCTTTGTGTTAGAATCTCCATATAATAGAGCTTTTTCTTGCCTTACACATTCCCGACTAATGTGGGTTTGATATTAAATAATTCAGCTACACTGCAATGCGACGCCTCCTCGCATGAATACTGCATTCAATACGCTCCATTGAGGCTTTGTGGAACTTCAAATAGAAATGTAACAAAGCAGCATTATACTTACGTGAATTCGCGACAGTGTGTGTGTGGGGCCCACAACAGCAGTGCCACGGCAAACCACCATAGTCTCTGGGGACAAGCGTCGACTTTAATAACTTGCATGAATATATTTACTATGACTAAGTCTGCGTGAGCTATGATGAGCTCACTTCGTATGGAGCTTTATTCAACAGATCGTTATTATCTGACAGCTCTGTGATTTATAATGTGGTCGTGCAGTAAAATATTATTACCTACTATGTCTCTTGAGAGAACTGTAGCTTTTTTTGCGCGGGGTAGTCCTTATGGACAGGTAAATAAGCCACTGTCTGGGGCAAACCGAGGGTTATGCTTACTCGTAGCGACTAAAACCCTACGTTTGTTCTACTACAACTACTAAAACTTGGGATCCCAGTATACACTTGACGTATTATCCCCCGACTGGTGATCTAGACATTTGTATGAAGCGCGTAGCAGCGAACTGTCAATAAATCATCAATATAATACATTTTATTTACGACGCCTCCAGCCCCATGGTACTTAGAGACTCGAAGTAGACCCAAGCCAACTCGAATTTCGAGTTGGCTTGGGTCTGCCCACAACCGAATCTTATTCCATGACTGCTGCGCCATCTTAACATCGCAATATAGCTGTCGCATAGTTTCTACTGTTTAATTAAAGTGAAACAGGTTAAGCATTCAATTAATTAATTTTAAAATACGTAAGTGCTGGTAAGTGGCGAGTATAATTGACAGTTTGGCATACCTACATTAAAATAGGTACGTTACATACATATATATCTTAAACAAGATCGTTAGACAACTCGAGTGCATTAGTTGACATTATCAGAGCACATAAATTGCAATACTGACAGTACAAATGTACCGACCTTACATTAAGATAGCTGACGGACCTATTAAAAGTTTAAAGACTGCTTAGTTATCTCGTGGACTAGCCCAGCCCAGCTTCGCTCGGGTAGTATTTTATCGTGGGTGTTGACGCCTACAAATGAAATTTTTCAATTAAATTAATGCAGTATTCCAGGCTCTATAATTTTAATGTGTTTAAATTAATTGAGGAAACTAAACAGAACATACATACATACATCAAACATTTTTCCCATAGGGGCAAGTAGAAACCACGACCCGCTATCGCCACCTGCTACGATCCATACATACTAAAAATTCCAATAACACTGCTTTGTCCGACCTGGGAATCGAACCCAAGACCATCATGCTCAGCAGTCGCGCATTGCGCCCACCAGACCAACGAGGCAATCTGATTACACACACAGCTAGAAATTCCACCCTACGTTGTAACCGTGTCGCAGCGTAAAATATGATTTACTGGTGAATAATTGAGCGTGAGGTCGCGATAATGTGACCCTTTGGTGATGACGTCACACTATCTCGCCTACCGCCGTGAAATCGACGATCTTGTACTCGTATAAATAAATTACTTAGTCTAGTCTTACTTTATCTATTCTACGAATTGGCTAGCTCATATTTTTAAAGGCAGAGATAGACTAAGATATGATATGTCTGCGTTTAATTTAATTACCTAAGGAAAATACGTGTACATAATCACAGTAGGGTGTATCCTACAGTAAATACATCTGTAACAGTAACGTGCACCCTGCCAGTCAGCTTTGTTACCATGCTATAACCAAGGCCAGGTGTTTACTTCGAGGGGGGAACTCTGGACTAAAACAGGTCAGTAAATAACATCACAAACAATCAAGTCATTATGGTCATATCAGCCGAACGACAGACGTCCACTGCTGAACATAGGCCCCCTAAAAGCTAACCACGACGACCGGTCCAGCACTGCCTGCACCCACAAATCAACACAATCAAGTGGAGTATAAATCGGTAAGTGGGCTAAAGCCTTCGGGGAAGTTCGAACACCCAAAAAAAGCCTATCGTCTACAGCCTTGCTAGTGCTGGCCTACAGGACACGGAAAGTCTTCTGTAGTAGCCACACCTGCGCGGCGAATCCATGCTGTGTGCTGACAATGCATGGTCAGCAATGTCAATGCAATAGCATAAAAAATTCTTACGACTTCAAAACAAGGAGGAGCTCTAAATTTTGACACCAGAAGAAGAAGCATGCAGTAAAATATCTGCCTGAGGACTTGAAGAATATGAAAATTTGGACCACATATTTCTTGTCGAGAAACTCTAGTTTATTCTGTGAACAACCAACTTAAGCGGTGGTCTAGAAAATGTGAAACCATTCCGAGTCCTCGGTAGTTAAATATTAGGTGTGAAATATGTGAATTCACTTTCTAGTCGTTTCAAGTGACGAATACTAAACTGTTAAAGTTAGTGTTACCGCACCATAAAACTTTCAGCTGAATATTTATGTTGGGTGTCGTAAAACCTTAGACAACAGGAAGAACAGCTTTGAGAATGCTGATGACAGCAAGCAAGTACGCATACCTTTTTAACGACATCTTTACATAAAAAAAAAAACAAAACTGTTTCCTTATGTTTGTGATCGGAAAACTCGAGTGTTTTATATACTTTTTGTTTTGTTTTATCAGACTGAACCATTTTAAATGTGCTGTTTGGTTTAGCTAGTAGGTATTCCTACATGGTTGCGGGACGTCTTAAGGTTGCGGGACGTCTTAACAGGATACCGCGGCCCCGGAACGTAAAGGGCAATAGAAGGAACAGGGTGGTTTTTTAGTCAGTAAAAGTCTGACAGTCCCTTCCGCCCCACCCAGGGCGGAAGGAGTCATTTGATGATTTTTACCACCTAAAAAAAAAAAGGTATTCCTACATTATGTATCTCAATATTTAAGGTCTACTAAAATGTCATGGGACTGGATTACTGGATCATAATCTATCTATCTATACGTATAACATGCTTTGTCCTAAATGACTGACCGTCTGACAAATCAACGCACAACCTAAACCGCTGATCGTAGAGATCTGAAACTTGGAGAGTGTGTTCTTTATATGACGTAGGTATCCGATAAGAATTTTCCAAAATTCACCCCTTAGGAGGATGACACAGCGTCGCAGATAGAGCTTATGTCCTTTTTTGGTTTTTAAAACATCTTTCATCAAAATCGAAACAGTGGTTTAGTCGTAAAAGTTCAACAAACAAACAGAGTTCGTTTCGCATTTATAATATTAGAATGGATAATATGGATGCACGTACAAGTTCCTACCTACAGTTATTTCCGGTAGTACATGCGTACCTAACCTAGTATTATTCAATTAAGCATCAATGGGAATTGTAAGAAGGTAGGAGTCACTGCACGCGGTGCTAAAAATATACATAGGTACTTGCTATACATATAGGCACTTATAAGCAACTCGTGAATGAACGCATACGGCGCTAATAAGCTCTGGCACTGACCTGTAGAGCCGCTGAGATTTAACATCGGGTGCATAAAGATTTACTCAACATCACTCAGAGATATTTATTGACAATTAAGTAGTTTAGTAATTAGGTAATTAGTTTTATAAAGTCGAAAGTAATTAGTTAAAGGTAATTAGTTTTATAAAGTGTAAGGATAAATGAATGGATATAGATGAAAGGATGGATTGATGTTTGTTTCTGAATCAGGCTTTAATTGCAATTATAGCATAAGCAGTTCAATAGGTAAATAATGATCTATAGCATATACATAAGATAACCCAATATTTTTATCCCGTTTTTATGTTCCTGTAGGAAAATGATATATCGCCACTGATGCGGACGAAGTCGTGGGCAGAAGATTGTAGACTCTAATTAAGAACAAAAGAGGAGAATGTTAATCGACAATTTTTTCCTAGCAAATTCAAAAACATGTGCATCACTGTGTATCATAACTAATATTATAAATGTGAAAGTAAGTTTGTTTGTTAGCATTTTACGCCTAAGCCACTGAACCGATCATCCTGAAATTTTGCATATACATTGCCAGGTGTACAGGAACGAACATAGGGTACCTTACATCTCGAAAAAAAATACTGTTCCCGAGAAAAATCAAAATAACTTTCTTATGATGATAGATGGCGCCACATGTCTTTCGAATTTTATGATCGAATTTTAAACTCAATTTGCGAGCGAAAGCTAGTAATTTATAAAATTAGGACTTTTATTAAATGCTTAATCTCGCGCTCTGTTTCTGCCTGATATAGCTGACGTGTACTTACCACAAACTTTTCGGAGATCGTCTGCACGTGTGAATCTTAGCGATAAAATCTTCTGCACTATGCGGTCGGCTACCGTTGACTGTTATTGAAACGGCTATAGTTATTCAGTAGATTTATCACTTAAACCTTACCTTCACTTCATGCATGTGAAGCCATTTTATTGCCCACAATAAATTGTTTATGGGCTTTTTGACATTCTAATAAGTTAGATATTTACAATTTAAATTGTTGCGTAGCTTACATAAATACTTTACTTAATGACCAATAAATATTTAACAGTTGAAGCTTAGGACCTACTTGGTATTGTGTGCAGCGATCTTTATCTTACATCTCATAATAATAACATGAATGCGGTGATAGGTATTATTTAAATTAACATAACCTGTAGTGTGAACATCGTTGCTTACGTAAAAATATTTATTTAAATACTTTGTTGTCTATGATTAGTAGATAGGTAGTCACTAGTACATAAATACCTCAAAAAATTAAGCAATACTAAGGTGCATTCTCACCTGTAGCGACGGGTGTTGAGCGAATGGCTGTTGACGTGCGTGTCGCGGATTCGCTTCCCTTACCTACAATTATTTATATGGCCTGCAGTTGTTCCTAGTCTGATGGCTGTTTGTGGGTTTATGTGTTGGCAAACGCATCCACGATACAGGAGAAACTTGTGTGACGCAACGTTTTTTTAAGAAAAGAAAAAGAGATGAAAATAATCTGAAATTACTTTGGTAACACTTAGGAATTTTCTAAAAGCTTAACTTTTCTGCATACCTACATTAGTTTATATTCATCTATGGTTCATGGATAGGCTGTAGGCACGAACGCTTTGAGACCTAGGCTATTAAATTAAGAGAAGAATGGACGGAAATGAATTCCTGAGCACGTAGGCACCAATCCGCTAACCAGACCACTTCACTAACTCTAGGCGAAAGCTGACTATAACTGCTTAATCTAAATGACTAACAGGAATCAGATGGATGAATAAATTAATTATTCAAGTACTTCTAATTAAAATCGTAATTACATTTGGAATTAATGACTTACTGAACTATTGGAAGCTCATCAAAATCGTAGACTGAGAAAGTGGTTTATGAAGAAGCAGACAGTCTTATATAATAAAATATTTATGTACCTTATTCCCACGGGAAAGAATTACTATGACTAGCAGTACCGCGAAACAACGTCAGCTAGAGATAAACACATTCATTCAACATTAGGTAATTCTACCAGCAAAATACATGTTTTGTTTAGAATTAACTTGACCCAATAAGGGTAGACAATATTATGCCGTATCTATTACATTTCAATGAATGCATTCGAGATGTGGACTCAATACGAACCTGTTGTGGGCATAACGATTAGGGACAACTGTTACGAGTTTTCGATTGGAAGATCAATTACTCGAGACCTTTGATTCTATGCCCTCGACTCGTTGTGGGGGTTCTAATTATTTTGGCCATAGATCTTCAATCATGTCAGTGTAAATGTGGGATGTTGTAACTGATCAATAAAACGATCATTTTTCATCGTTCCAGTGGTGTTCTATCGTATGATGTATTGATATGAGCTGTTGGACGTAACCAGTGAAAGTTATAGATTGCCATCGATTTTGATTATTGGTTAAATGGATTTGACATAGAGTTGAATAAAACTGATAGAATTGATTGATGTGGTCGTCAATTGAAGCTGTGTGCTCGCTGCATGGGTGATGTGTATTGGGGGTACCAAACAAGGAGAAATCTTTAATTTGGACTTATAGGTACATGTGCTGAATATGACTGAGAGAAGATATTGAGTAGAAATAAGAGATGACCATTGACAACAAAGAATCATAGATAGAATCGGGTGAAAAAACATGTAGAGACGGTGACGATTCCTACAGGAGTCTACTTACATGTTTCAGTCAGACAACTAGGAAGTTACCATGCATCTTAATGTCAACCGTAGCTAGTAGACAAATGCTCATTCAGACATGAGATAGACTGAGGGCTCTTTGGATTTATGTTACGTTTGGTGCAGGAATGCTGCTGCGTTAGAGCTTTCCGGGTGTCGGACACGCACGGACGGTTGTCTTTTCTCATGCAGTTGACATGTGACGTTTGTCGTACTGCTGTGACGCACGGTGCTCTTGACTGTTTGAACAAAGACAACCATCATCCATTCGGTACCAAACGGATAAATTGAAGGATTCCTTAAGGACAGTTTTCATTAATTAATTGATTGAACCAAAACGTATCACAGTTAAAAATTACGTAATTGCATGCAAGATAGTAAATGCCGCATGGATATTTTTGCACCTAATTTTAAACTCGAACAGACTGCTGTTTGTCTGCGCTAACCGTAATAGGTAACTTGATAAGATACCGATTTGCTACTGGTTGTGCAAGAGTAGGGCTGCCGTTCATGTGAAATTCGCCGGATTAGTCTAAGTTAAGCGGACGTCGGAGGTAGTTATGGTTCAACACGAGTTTACTCGAGTTGACCTATAATAATTATTACCTACACGTCCAGGGGTCGGCCGGAGGGGGTATTCAAAAAGTGTCAGAGTGAAGAGCATGAATTAAAATAAAACAAAAATGAAAATCTGAACATTATAATTAAAATCTGAACAATATTTTTATTTAATTGTATTAACAGTAAAGTTATATTTTTCCCCGGGGCGTCTGAAAAAACCTCAATACCACCCAAAGTGGTTTTTGGATTCTAATCGAAAATCGTCAATTTAGATGATGACAGCCCTATATGTACAGCAAGAGCAAGATAAACTTACGATGTACAGTTTACTAATCACTGTTCAAAATATGCAAGAACGAATATGGTAATTAACCATACTTTGTTAGATAATTATGACTTATACACACCTCAAACACGCTGTCCACCAACCGGTTTGCACAGCTCATAATTGCATCGCATTTACTAGCTTAACTCGTTGACTGCGGGAAAACACACACGTTGTGTTTCGACTAAAAAACGCAAGTGCGGCGCACACACAAACGTGTGTGTTTTTCTATGGCGAACACGCGAACATTGGTAGCTAGCCGCACTGGCGTTTGGCGCAGCAAATGTTCGTCCGCAGTCAAAGGGTTAATCCCCAATCTTCAAACTTTTCTCCTTTCCGGAATGGGCAGAATTTAATTTTATTGGAATACTTGATTAAACTGGTCTTGCTCATGTAATTAAGTATTAATGAGTGTATGAACTGGCTGGTATTATGGTCGGATAAAGATAAGTACTTAGGTAAGAAGTAGGTAGAATATAATGACCTGTTTCGATATCTAGAATAACATGCTGAAGAGTTTGATTGTTTTTTCTTTTAGGTATAGCCCGTTTATAGGGGAAGGCTTCAAGCTATATAATACCAAACTACGACCTACGGGACGGGAGCAGCAATCAACAAGGATACTTAAAGCAAGCGGAACAGCAGCGGATTTGCATAGAAAGATAAAAAGTTTGCTTGTGTTGTTTTGTTTGAACGATCTCCGGAACTAGTGTTCCGGCCTGATTAAAAGAAAAAAATTCGCTAATAGGAAATTACGTTATGTTTAAATGCTATAAGCTTAATTTTATTAAAGGTTTATTAGGTATAAAAAAAAATTGGATCCATAAGAAAAGCATCGCGTACGAAATTACGTTACAGTTTATGTTATATCCAAGTTAAACTCTTTAACTTAAAAGATTCAAGCAACTCTAAATTAAACCTTAGTTAGGTACGCTTCCAACTCAATAATGACATGAAAATTACTTACACGTCAATTTAGAGATTCCCTGTTGAACCTCATGACTCGTCACTCTCGTTAATTTTACGGCTATTAGGTCACCTTTCCTAATAAGGTCACGCAACCATTCGGAGTTCTTGGGCCATTGGGAGTCGGAGAGTTAAAGGTTTTTTTTCAGATATAGTTAGACGCCTTGTTACGACTCCTCTATTTCTGGTTAGAAGAGGTTTTTGTTCTTGTATTGCAACAAATCAAGTTTACTTAGGTTGTATTGGGTGTAGACATTGATACACAAAGAATGTAGCAGGTAGGTACCTATTTCATTTTCTACTCTTTTTATTTTTATTGCTATTATTTAATTCATTTATTTATTTAATAACATAACATAACATCACGCCTGTAATCCCCGAAGGGTTAGGCAGAGGTGTATCCATTAGTACACCCACATTTCGCCAGTTATGTTTTTAGTCCCATGTAATAGGGGGCGAGCCTATTGCCATCAACCGGGCACAAATCCAGACTCCGAGGCTGTTACTGAGAAATTCCTGATGGAAAAACCCAATAACACTTTGCCCGACCTGGGAATCGAACCCAAGACCTCATGCACAGCAGTCGCGCTTGCAACCACTAGACCAACGAGGCAGTCGAGGAGAGTTATTTATTTAATTTTAATGTAAAAAGATAATTCACGAAGAGGAAAATTAAAAGTTCTTCTTTATTACTTTTTGTCTAGACTGGACCCTGGAAATATGCAAAAAATGGAGAAAAGCTAGCAACGTTCTGCTTAGGTACGGAGTTATTGAAGGTCAGACTTCCATCTTTTTACGAAAACAAGTTTTAAATATTAAAACTAAACAAATAAGTACCCCTACGAGGTCACGACCCCTGTACTGTTGTATGCCCGTAAGCATGATGTGTTTAAAGCGAGCAATGATTTTTAACCTTTAAAAAAAGTCGTTGGGCCAGGTATTATTTTTTGCTCATTAAGTAGGTATGTTACTTACTTAGTTCGATGAGCATTTGATTTTGTATTTTACACCTTGTAAGTACATACGTCTTAGTAGAGTTAGCAAATAAGTATGATTTATTGTTTAAGGTATGGCAATTATTATTATACATGTAAAGCCATAAAAGCTGTCAGTAGTTATATCTATTTTATTTAAATATAGAAAAAGTGTGAGGTTTATTGACCCCGTGACTCGTTGGTTTTGACCTTCCGTAAACTTTAAAATTGTGTGAAACAAAACAAAATGAAAACCCGAAGCTGGAAGTTATTTTTTCTAACAACAAACAATATTGCACTTAAAGGTACATTAGATACCTACTCAAGTCAAAGTCAAGTTATTTATTTCAATGAGACCATTAAAAGGAACGTCATCGGAATAATAAATAAATAAATAAAAACACGGCTGCTATGTAAAAAAACTGTACTGAAAAGCAAAAAAACAAGATTCACTCACTGACCAAACATGAAAAATCGAAAACTACTTGATCTACTAAACTAAAATTTTCATTGCAGTCGGGGGACTTCTGCTGTGTGGAATACGTTCTTCCTATTTTAGAAGTCCCCCGACTGCAATGAAAACTGTAGTAGATCAAGTGGTGGGTGAAGAAAACGCAAGAAACCCCATACTTAATCTAATAAAATAAATGTTTTACAATATTTTGTATACAGGATTACACATGACGATGTCTTGGATAAAAACTACTATAGGTATGTATATTATAATATGTATAAAGTACTACAAATTAAGAAATGACGGTTAAATGATGTTCAGAGATACCCACATGTTTTCACATATTTACAAATATTGGAACTGTAGACGACTACTCTTAATATTTCAATAAACAATAACAGACTTTGCGAGGCAGAGCAATCTATAACAAAGTATAATTATAAGTAATCCTATTTTGGAGTAAACATGTCACAAAGCGAAAGGAGTCTAAGCTCTGAAACGGCGTGTGGAGACCTTGGCCGGGATCCAGGCAAGTCATGCAGACAAACAAAGCTTTCAATGAGGTAATTCATTACTCCTGTTCTAGAATGACTTGACAGGCTGATTAGGTAGGTAGTTTTTGGTCAATTTTATACGATATTCGACTTAATTCGTGTCCTTTAGGAGAGACGATTCAGCAACCGTTCAGACTCTGCTAAATAATCTATTTCATTTTCCTTTTTATCCGACTACGGAGGGTTAAGATAAAAGCAGTCTATGTTTGTAATTGAATGATCTACACTCTACAGGCTTAAAAATTAATACTAATTAGTGAGACTGCGGCTTTCGAATTATTTTTTGATAGTTTGTGATTTATATCTAATAATAACACCATGTCCATTCGCCCGCACACGTATAGTCTTTGCCCGCACATCAGACTATAGATTTTTGTTGTAAAATCGCTCCTTTGGCAACCACATAAGATGCCGCAGAGTTCGCCTGTCATCCGTCCAAATTAGTCTTGATGTTAGCTTTTTTAAGAGTCAGGTTTTAGTTCATTAACAACCGTAAATGAGAGTTTCTTTAAACTTTGGCCAGATAAGGTAAATTTTCGGGTAAAATTGGATAAAAAAGCTGGAATTTATTTCTGAAATTTAAATTGATAAGTATATTGTATTTCATTTTTCTATCCCTTAGTCATAACATCATCTTAACTTCTAAAAAATAATTGTAAATAGCCTAACAAAAATCGGATGAACCGATTACCGAAAAATTGGGCCAATAACATATCAAAAGTCCGGCTTTGATCGGACGCCTGGTAACCCTACCTATGGAATTATGTTTTTGTATGGCTTTCCATCAATAAAATATTTTTTGTAATCGGATCGGTACATATGGAGATTATCTCTTACAAATAAAAATCAATATTTACCTCTTTATGTTATTAGTACGAAGTATGACTTGCTCCCGCCACATACAGTACCTATATCATAAGTTACATCCCATGGGCCTCACTATGGCACTTGGCAATACACAACTACACTAAGTACCTACTAAGTACGATCCTATGGCAAAAACCTTACGTTGAACGGTTTTTTGTATTAGTAGGTACCTCTTTATAATATTAGTTACATTAAATGTTTGTAAAAACCAACTTAAAGATAAAAAGCGTTGGGTTTTTTTTTGTTTAGAAGTTCATCACACTAATTTATTTAAACAACCTGCAAAACTCATTCAATAACTTTATCTAACAAAAACAACTAGCGCAAACCGCAAACTGTAAAACTAACGTCATAAACTCTTGATCATGTTTATTGTTTAGCCAGGGTTCAAAAGATAGGTACCATAGGAATACTTGAAACCAACAAAATACCATATTTGGTCCAATTATCATTGTCGCAAAACAAACGAAGTGCTCGTTAAGTATGCGCGTGCGCAAAACGTGCTTGAGAAGGTGCGAAAAGCACGCGTTAATGCAACACCTTAGGGCAATAAACTTTCGTATTGATGGCTACTGGGCAATAATGTCATAAGTGTTTGGTGGAAACAAACAATCTTACGCACTTTACCGAGAATAAAGTTACGTTATTGATCACCTAGGCACCTACCTACCTACTTTGTTTTTCTAGTACCTAATTAAATTGATAAGCGAGTGTATATAAATGTGTGACTTAATTCCATTGACCCGAATGTCAGATTCTGATTAATTTAACACAACAATCAGTGCTAAGTGCCTACCTATTTTTAAGAACCGGTCGATTTGCATTTGCATCTCGTTTCTTCTAATTGAGTTACAAATGTTTACACCGGTATTACTAAATACTAGAATTATAGAAGAGAGTACTACATTGTACCATAAATCTAATGTTTTACGTTCTACAGGTCGAGCCTAGTCGAGTCCTATTTGAACTTCCTTACGTAATGTTACTTCTTCAGCAAACTCTTGGTTTCTTAATCCAAAAGATATTTAGGGATCATATTTTCATAAATTATTTGTAAAAAAAATCTCTATTGGAATTAGAATATTAAATCTGCCCGTAATTTTACCGGAAATCTTGAATTAAATAAAAACCTCGCGTTGTCGGATGTCTTAAAAAAATATTTCCAAGCATGGAATAAAGAATGTAATCAATTAGCCGATGCCTATGAGAAACTATCCGTACTGTGACATTTTATTATAGCATCTCATTAAAATGTTAATCATATACGACACGTTCGAGTTAGTCGTCATTATAATCTCATCTTGACTTGACCAAAAGACAACACGTAAAAAAAACAACAAACAAAAAAAAAAAGCTTACCGGGCTGTATATCGCCATGTTGCCCTTTTAATTCTAAATTAAACTAGGAAGCACCCTTTGTTCGTTTTAGTGTAGCACTGGACGTGCGCGACGAAGATTCTAAATTAGCTAGAGTGCGAGACTGCGTCCGCGCGCGCTGTCTGCTGCGAACTGACGATGAACTTTATAGAGTTGCGCCGGCGCCGGTGCAGGGCCGTCACTGCCCAATGCGCCTGCTTATAATCACTTATTGACGTATTATTTCGATCAACATTCCAAGGGTTGAGAGGCCTGTATTTTTGGACACTATCGATCAATCAATAAGTGGATACAGACAGTTTGTATATCCCTAATTAAAGGATGAACTGTTCCCCAGTAAACCCTCTTTAAAGTTTAACAAACCATGTTTCATGAATGACTTCTGTTGATGAGACCATCATCAGCAAACACCAGGTTAATAAGCTAGGACACTGCTCTCGGAATTTCGGTTAAGTCAACACTTCAAGTGTTGGCGCCAGGCGCTATCTTTGATGCATGCGCTAAATGCGCTTATATTTTTTTAGCCCCGTTAAACGCTGCATTAATTACCTCGCAAAACAACTATACCTAATAGTATTATCTTTATATACAACTTGTAACCGAGCAATTTTAATGAAACTATAACGATTACATGACACATATATTGTGAGAAATTTCGAAATGATAGCGATGTGCAATAAGTGCTTACGATAAAAGGTCACAAGACCAAATCAAACGAACAAGACCTCTTCCCATATAGATTTTATTGAACTTTTTTAACATTTCTATGTACAATTCTCTTATGTCTACTAACGCAGCCGGCCGTCCTGAACGATTTACCACACTCTTGACAACTGAAGGGTCTTTCATCTGTGTGCGTTCGGTGATGTACCCTCAATATATCTAAAGTATTAAATCGTTTACCACACGTTTCACATCCATATTTCCTCTCGTTAGCATGATAGACGAAATGTCGTCTATACTGAGCCAGTATATGAAAAGTTTTCCCACAAACCTCACAAGTCTTCCTCGGCGTCGGATCGTGGACCGCTTTATGTATAATCAGACCACTTTTGAATTTGAATTTTTTGTCGCACACGTTACACGAGTAAAGTTTGTCAGTAGAGTGTGTGTCTAGGTGACTTACGAGATTTCTCGTATGTTTCCCACACACTTCGCAGATTTTCCAATAGTCGTATTTTAATCTTCGTACTTTTTTCTTCTTTCTTATAACTCTTTCTTTCTTTACTCTGGGTTTAGCGTTTTCTTGGCTACCTTCGACTGTTTCCCCTGCGTTTGGCTCAAAGACTTCTATGTCGTCTGCGTCGTGGCTGTCATGGTCCTCCTTATTGATATCAAGTTGTGTTTCGTTTAGATCGTGTGCATCGATAGGTTCGATTTCGATTTTGATATGTCGCGGGGAACAACGGAACATTTTGTCGACGTCCTGACATTTCCGTCTGAATTTGTACGCGTTTTCTAATTCTTGGAGACAGTTTATACATATGTGTGCTGGTAAATTATCTGTTTTCTCCACCTAGGATAAAAAGAAAATTATATGTATTTACTTATGTTTTTCTTAGAGAAAGGAGATAAAGTTATAATGATATAATAATATCTTACTTCAATACCGCCAATAATTTTGAGTTTGTAAGCCACATCAAAACCGTCGCCATCTTTTTGTTCAAATATATCTACGCAAGCTGCTAGATTGGAGCATGACCTGCATCGATCAGTATCTTCTACCTCAAACTTAGGCTTGACTTGAAGTTCTAACCTCTGTTTGAGATCCAGTAACTTCATATCATCTTCGAAATCGTCGTCGTTAATGACGTCAGCGTAATGATCGTTATTCTCTTGTATGTCGCGTATCTTTTGTTTTTTGATTGCGTTCTTTTCTTGAATTTCGGAATAACGGCTCATAGCCTCGAAATAAGGCCATTGCTCATTTAAAATGCCTTTGTTCGCGAATTTCGTTTTCCACTACAAAGAAAAAGTGAGGTAAGAATGGTAAATTGTATATTATTAATAATTCTTCTCAAACAAGTATTTTCGACAAATAACGTTACCCTAAATGTTTTTAACAGATGAATCCAGATTTCTTGCAGGTCTAACAAACTGTGGTCCAGTGGTATGCCGATAGTTCTTAACATCTTTTCAACCTCGCTAAGAAAAAGAAAGCGAATAAATATTATTTACCTAATAATCTTGTAACAATTATTTGGATAGAATGACTGATCTCATGTTACATACCGCCATCCACCAAGCGGGTCTTTGAATGTTTTGAATGTATGTTCTAAATCCGTCCGGGCGCTTATTAAGTTGAACACCCACTCTTCTTGCCCTTTATCAAAACAACAACAAAAAGTTTATTAGTAAATTTAGACCAGAGCTAAGCATACGATACAAGTTGATTTTAAAATTGGAAATACGACTATCCTATTGAATTTAACTTTTATTTAGGCGACAAGCACAATTAAATTCCAAATATGAATAAAGCCATCAAACTGAAACATTACGTGTCAAACGGGTGCTGTCAATAAAAAAGTCGATCGATATTTCGTTACATTTACACTGCCTACCCTTGCTCTCTAGGATTATCACACGCTAATGATTCATTCACCAATTAAAGACGTCATGAACTCATGACGTATTAAGAGCAAACAGTTTAGTTTATCAAGACTGGAAAAAATTGCACGAAACTTGGAATTGATGGAACTATAAATTGACAATTGGAAAAGCCCAAGTGGCAGTGTACCTTGAAATCATGTATACAAAACAGTTTAAATTTTAACATCAAGACGATTACCTAAATGAGGAACAGTTACTAAAGGATCTGTTTGATGTTTAAAGTTAAGCATTTAAACGAAATGTAACGGGACATGACGGAGTGTTATTGGTACTTACAATCAACGAGAGGATTCAAACTGAGAGTGGATGATTCACCCAAATACAGTTCGAATAAGTTGTGGTATACCCAGGTTTTGTTGTTCGTCGCCTTCGCTTTCTGATACTCCTAGCAGGAAAGAAAACAGTTTTTATTCAAGCTCTTTCAACTGAAGTGCTTTGTACAGTACAAGGTCGTAAAATATGGGGCATCGAGTTTTTGTTTTTGTCACTTTTAAAAGCTAAATGTGTCATATTTATGTCTATGTATTGTAAAATAGTGTACCGAAGAACACTTACTGAAAACGTCGCCGCCCATTTCCTTCCCAATTCTCTTGACGTTAACGTTTTAGGAAATCCATATTCTTCTATCATGATCTTTAGCATCTCACTAATTAAGAGAAACAAATTCATTTAAAACTTCATATTAAAAAAAAAGGATATAATATTAGAAGGATTATAGTTATAGTACTCTCCAGTGTACACAAAAACATCTATAGAATGGTGAATGTTTTACTTTGATTTGTGCGAAGCTTTTGATAAAGTCAAGTATAATGAATGATGCACCGCTTCTTATTTATTTTGGAGTGATATTTCGTCTCACTTCTGTCATTCTGCAAAACTTCAGTGATAGCTTTCTCGTGCTGAAGTTTTGAGGTCGCAATCACGTATCTTTTACTTTATTTACGTAGGTGTCCCTCAAGGTTCAATGCTCGGGCCTCTCCTATTCGCGTAGTACCCTTGCGATATCAAATATGTACGTACTTACGAGAATACATTGCCATAAAATGTCCTTAGTCCTTAAAAACTTGTAAACTATTATTAAGTATTTTCATTATTATTATTATTTTCATTATTCATTATATTAAGTATTTTCAGTATGCGCCCGTGCATATTGCTTTTTGTTGAGTGCATCTAAAATACTAATATCTACTGTTGCCTTACACGTGCAGTAAACATAAAGAAAACTGAAAAGGTGTCAAGTGCATTTGCCTCAACAGAGATTCATCTAAGACTTCATTTACCTTTTTATTTATCTTGGATTGGAATTTGATTCATATTTACTGGAGAATACTGTTGAATTTTAATTGATACTAAGTGTAATCATGAATATCTTACTTCCACGCCCATTTCTTCTGTCTAAACAACCAATCGTGTTGCAATCTTATCTGAATAAACGTTTCCGTGATATCCTTAGACCCTGCAGGAAAAATCAATTTTATTACAGTTTAGAACTTAATGATTTTTCATGGATGACTTTTTAAACCAAAAATAAAATCCAAACTTACAATGAAACTCATTCTCATTTTCACTCTCATTCTTATCTATATTATTCTTTTTGCTGTGCTTGGTATATCTGGAAGAGCCTTTAACTCTGAAACCGCAGGGAGCTTGTACATCTAAGGTGGCCAAGGTATCTGGCTCGAATTTCTCGTAATAGCTCAACATAGCATCGTATAGCGGCCACTCACTTTGCTCCGAACCTTTCTTTATTTTCATGCGATGTTTTCTCTGGAACAAGTATTGAAAAAACTTTAGATTAGACTGGATAGTTGTTTAAAAAAATGCTAAAATTGCTGGCGACTAATATTTGCCGAGCATGCCGATTTGAGCGAAGCCTGGAGGTGAGACAATAATAGTACTTGATTGACTATTTAATTCGTTGATAATGCGATTACTTTTATTATTTTCATTCATAGAATAAACAATATTGAAAATTAGAAACTTACATTAAAAGTAGTTTTCACATGGTGCCACAATCCTTTTATGTCTTGAATGCAGCAGTCTAAGGGCAAGTCCTGACACCGCATAGCCCTTTCAACTGTCCTGCAATTTACACTCTATGATAAAACAAGCAAGATACAATAGAGGTTTTCTTTTGTTCCAGAATATCATTATTTTTGCAGTCTTCTCAAGTGTATGTAAGGATCGTAGCAGGTGGCGTTCTGTAGTTTCTGCCTACCCCCATGGGAAAAAGGCGTGAGTTTATGTATGCATGTTCTCAAGTGTGTTTTGGTCAAAATTATGTAAATAGTAATAGTACTATATTTAAAATACAAGTGTGCATTATTAGAAACTTACCTCCACATAGTCAAAGGATCAAGATTCATTTCTTTAGCTTCTGACACACAGATAATTAATTTTAATCGCCATTCATCACTCCCTGCAATGAGACTGTAATGTTAATATAGATTAACCAAACTGGGCACCATAAAAAAAGAGTGAGCAACTTTATGGTGAAAACTGACATTATCAGAAATATTTTAGGTCATGAAATAAAGAGGGACAGAGAGACCCGATAGAGACAGCTGGATAGACGTAGAGGCAGAGAGAGGGAGATGGAGACATCTGGATAGAAAGAGAGAGTAAGAAAGTTGTTACTGTATTTTCTTCTCCTCATTGTTCTAGATATGGTTGTGAGGTTCATTCTAAATTATTTTTAAGATATTATTAAATGTTGGTTAATATTTTTTTACACTCTACACAATACATTAATGTATTGTTATTATCACCTGGATTCTTATTAGAATCAGTACTTACATGATTCATATTTATCTAATATTTCTATATTGCCAAAATGTTTGTCAAATACTTTGAAATGTTTCCAACTCTTGTTATTTGTTTTCTTGGCAGTTTTGTACATCTGAAAAAAATAATTAAATTAGTAATTATACAAATGACATGTTAGCCTCTTGTGCATGAGGCTGTGGCTCAAACCAGACAGGTAATTACCAATGTGACTTCATTTAATTTTTATATATTCTTTCTAAGTTTACCTTGGACATTGTTGGCATTAATCATGAGTCCCTCAATCTATCCCAATTCCCCATTATTAATATTTGGAATTTCTCAGTAGCAGCCTCTGAGTCTGGATTTGTGCTTGATCGAGGTTGATGGCAATAGGCTCACCCCCTATTACATGGGACTCAAACATATTATAACTGGCGAAATATGTGTGTACTAATGGGTACACTTCTGCCTAAACCTTTGGGATTATAGGCATGATGTTATGTTTGGAAATATTTCTAAGAGATTTTATTTTGATTGAATATAATATAAGTATTAATAAATTTAGATTTACTCACATCATAAGTGTAAGACCACTTTTTTCTGACATGGTCAATAGTCATTTCACTGGGAAATCCATTATCCAGTAGCAATTTGTGGAACTCACTGCAAAGAGGACAAGGATATAACAGGTGGAACAGTTGGTCATCATAATAATAACTTTCACCATAGATTCAGTTCATAATTCTAGACCAACAAGGAGACAATTATTAAAAAAAAAAAACAGCTGTTCCATTCAAAAGTGCAACACTTCATGATCAAAATGTGTGTATTTTTTGAAAATAGAAGGAATCTCTAATTAAGAGATAAAAAATACTTTTAATGTAGAGGAAACACATTTGGGTTTATTATAAACAAGAATGGTACCTACAAGATTGAATAATTTGTAAGGTTGTGACTCTACATTTTTTTCTCATTTCATTAATGAAGTTTAGAATTTATTCTCAGTTAGGTAAAGTAGTTTCATTGATCAGGCACAGAACTCTACATAGAAGAAACTAAACAATTATAATCAGAACCCAGCTGTATGGTCTGGCTTGAACATCTTCGTAACTGAGACAGTCTACATATACCACAAAGTTTCTTTTCTAATCAACAATCAGTGTTATCAAAACTAACTCTACCAAGAGTCAAAGAGCAGTAAAAAATATCAGCGAAACTCACCCCCACGGTTGCTTTTTACTTTTAAATAGCCAGTCGTTTTCAAAACGAAGTTGAAACAATCTTTTATTGAGTTCAGACGTCCCTAAAACATACAAAATACATAAAATATTTATCCTTGAGCAAATAATGAGAGTTGCTCATACGATATTTCTAGTTTCTACTGGCTATATCTACTCACAAACGAAACTTTTGTCTTCCATAATAATAGTTTGAATTTATAATTATTATTTTGGTTGTAAATAATTTAAATTCATCTAGTTATTTGTTATGATCTTGTAAAATGATAAAATTGATATTAAAATTATGACAACTTGGCGAATTGTTTTGATTTGATGTTTGATGATATTTTTGTCCAAGAGATAAGACAGTTATTTATGAATGGCAACTTTTACGAGTCTAAATCGACTAAAAGGAGGAATCTTTGGAGAATTATTATTGATTTGATTAGTTATTAGGTTAATTATTATTTTAGAAGTTGTAAAGGGTAAGGTATGCGATTACGTAGTTACAATAGGGGGAGCAGGAGGGTGGAGGGGGGTGGGGGGGGAGTAGTATAGTCGCCCCCCACCATTTTTTCCCGCCGGAGATACTCGCCGGAGCCCTACCAGGGATTTCTACCGTGTCACCTTAATAGGGTCGTAAGGGGGTCAGGGAAGGCGGGAAGAGAGGAAGAGTCACCCTCCAGCCTTTCCCCCCGCCAGAGGGGCTCGACGGAGCCCCGCTGCGCGGGGCTCCTACTTCTGGGTGGTTTAAAAAAAAATAACCACGAAGGGGATGGCAGGGTCTGTTCGCTCGCTGCGCTCGCTCACTGGACCCTGCCATCCCCTTCTAACCTAACCTGTCCGAGTCGGGGTGCCCACAAGTCCTGAGCTCGCTTCGCTCGCTCTTGTCCACAATAAAAGAACAGAATGTTAATTAAACATTTATTTTAATTTGTAAAGATATTTTATTGCTTCCATCATTTGTAAAAAAATATCTTTATTATATTTAATATTATTTCGTCTCCATAAATATTATTATTATTATCATTAATATTATAGTTGTCCTTTTTAAAACCTCGAAAGCAGCGGAATGCCTGCAATTTTATTTACCTGGCGCGTTTCGTTTTACGCATTTTAACAGACGCAACTTTAAAATACGTAAGAATTTTGTGAAATTACGTTTCGTTTCAAGCAATAGTTACTGATTTTTCGATTTTTTTGAACTCCGCTCCGGCGGCTAAAACTGCTTGGGGGTGCTTAAGATAAGTCCCCTTGACCCCCCCACAGTGTCAGAATCCTCAAATTTTAACTACGTAATCGCATACCCAACCCGTTGTAAAATTAATGAACATTTATAAAAATCTTAGAAATATTTATTTGAATGGTTTGACATTTAGTTTGCGTATGACGTTGACATAGGTTCAGTGTTCAGTTTATTGGACATCTCTAGAATATTATTTTGGTTCTGCGATTTGTCCTACAATTTTCACGTGGTTTTACACATTTCGGCATGTTTTACACTAGAATTTTATATTTTTGAATTAAATTGGCGACAATGCATCGACTTGCGTCTGCCAGGAACATATATCAGAGTTCCTTTCATGGAGTCTCGCTGCCTTCGAACAATTCACTCAAAAGTACGTCAAATACGGAAATAAAATGTTTGTTTTGTCGAAGGATTTTATTAGGCCGCCTCGGTGCAGGTAATTTAATTTTAAACAACCATAAATACTTATATTTAGACAGCATGTATCACAAAAAATAAATACTTGCACTATACTTAGGTTATTGAGTTGCATAACGTTTCCATTTATTTTTTGTCTAGAAAACTTTTATACTGCGAGACACCAATCTACGAAAACGGCTAACCTACTCAGTTCGCTAAGAAAAAAGTCTAAACATAAGAGCTATAAAAAATATGGAGAATTACTTGAAGGTATGGTTGTTTACATTTTCTAGCAGTGACAAAAACCAGTACACATGCAAATGATTTTATTAGTACATACTTATAACCTTTATATTTTGTAGTTGGGGACCAGGCTATGACTGAAACCAAGGTGTCTATAAGTAAATTACGAGCAGTGCATCTCTCAAAGTTAGCTTCTAGTCCTGTTTCCCTCGGCCAGTTACATCAACTTACTACTAAGCCAGTAAAGAACATAAGAGTGGCAGAAGTAGACTCTGAGTTACTACAAACTGTCAGGGACAAAATATTGAAGAAAACCCCTGTGATAAAATCCTCAAAGGCAGTTACAGGAAAGTCGAATCTGTCAGAAATAATATTAGAAGATGACAAATGTGCACTGATATACACTAGTCACCCACTTTCAAACTTAGAAGATAAATTCAAGACAAAGCAATACATAGATATGATAAAAGAGAGTTATTATGATTTTCGAAAAGCTACTCTTTATGATCAGAAGTTGCAAGACCTGAGGTATGCAATAAATGAAGGGTTGAATCAGGAATTTAACCTGAATGAGACATGTTCTAGTAAAACTGACCTGTCACAGGACCTCTTTAGTCCTTTACCGAAGGGTGCACATGCTGTGTTCAGAGAATTGTTTGTGGATAATCATTTAGATAGTTATGATCAGGAATTGATGAGCCATATCACAAATATGCAGTAAGTATACTTCTTTGTGTCTTGTTTGTTACCAGTCTAATTCCATTGAAGAGTTTTGTACTTATGGACACTATAGGCGGTCTATGATTAGCCCAGAAATAATTCTGGGCTAAACAGCCTCAAGTGTGGTTGTAGGGAGTGGGCTGTAAATCAGTATGCCACAGTGTGCATGCATGGTGGTCTGGTTAATTTGCTTGTAAGAAATAGGTACTATCAGATTTTCATGAGATTTCAAACAAAATTGTACTAAAACTGACAAATAATAATATAAACAATGACATTAAGTCTGCCTTTGTACAATGTGTTTCTTTTTACATGTGCATAAAGTTTAAAATAATAGTAGCGAAATTTCAAACCCAGTTAAAGGCAAATGTATGCAAATGAAATCAACCATTTACTGCTATAAAGTGATGTCAGTCTTAGCTATAATTTTTGCTATATTATTTCAGAGCACAAGGGCTGGCACATCCAGCGATAGAAGACATCTACGACGACCCAGCACTGCACAATGAAATAATTGATACCAGGGAAGACCTGGATTTCGATCATGTGGAACCTTCACCAGCTAAGACTTTGAAAATCAAACAGGCGTAAGTATTCAATTTTACTAAAATAGAACATTATACCCAGCAGTGAAATAACGAATTTATTGGTATGTACAAGCACACATCAGTGGTTTCCAAACCAGTAAGCTGGTCTTGTATTTAGATGAACCTCTATAGAGTGTGATACTATGCCAGGGCAGCTCAAGGTAAAGTGCTACCAGTACTATCAACATCTAGTAGACTATACAGCATATAAAATAAAATGCAAAAAAAATAGAATGGCACCTTAAAAAAAAAATCTATAGTCTGTAGAACTTATGATTTTATTAACACAATACATGTTCAGATTAAATTATAGCATATGTTACATAGCACAGAATAAGTTAAAAAGGTTTCTTTATACTAAGTTAGAAACCATATTTTATGGTTTTACAGGAAAAAAGCAATACGAGACAAAAATAGAGCGAAACGCGACAAGCGCCGAGCCAAACAAGAGTTAAGCATGAAGCACGACATCAGAGATCTGGAGCGGCGCGGCAAGCAAGAGTCCTTGCATCGAGTGCTCACTGCTCATCTGCAGCTGCTCTGCTCACTTAACATGACACAAGAGGTGAGATAATTTCATAGCAATACTCATTGATTAAAGAAATCATTTGAAAAATGGTGCACTAGCACATAATCTACTTTATGTGCATTAACACAAAGTAGATTTTGGAATAAGAATAAAAGTAAATGTATAAAATAACAATATATTCTATCTAAGAGTATGTATGTTTATTTCAGAATGACAGTAAATTTTACTCTCATTAGGAATTGAACCATGTAAAAATAGTATTAAAATTCCAATTTGCATACTATGTTTAAGCCCTACAAAAAAAAAATATGAGAGTTTTTTTTCAAAATGTACTTTTCGCTACAAAATTCATCCTAATGTTATTTGTGGCCACTAGTACTAAATTTGTGTCAATTAGCATACTCATAGTGTGTAGGAGTGAAGCCTGTATGTAGGCCATGTGTATTTGTCTAACTAATTAAATGTGGGAGGATATCCAACCGAGTTTGAGTAATTTAAAAAAGTCTAGAATGGTTGTTAGTGCCTCATGTTTCCGTTACTTAATTGGATTCTAAGTATACTTAAACAAGATTCAAATTGGAACAAATCAGGCACACATAATATTTACGCATCAAAAGAATCACTGGTTAACCTACTTTTTTATGCGAAATCTCTGTTATCTTATCAAGGAAGTCGGTGACCGCGGCAAGCAAAACAAGATAAGCCAATTCGAGAATATAATCCCGAGTATTTTGTATGTTTAGTAATATAATTTGTCTTCTACATTTAAAAATTTGAATGCCAATGATCCGGTAGTAAAAAGAGTAATCAATTAAAAACGATATCCCAAAGAATACAATACCAAAACAATATAAAGTTATGAAATAACTTTAACGCTATTTATAAACAGTAATTACTAAAACTTCCATACTTTTATCTGCCAGAACAACAATTGGCCAAATATTTGTGTCACTTTGCCAATACAAAATATACCATAACTTGCTTAAGTAAAGTTTACTTTGTATTGGCAAGTATGCCCGGTGAAGTGCGACCCTAACATGTTATATTGATTGTTACAGGCCCATCAAGTGTTACAGTATTACAGAGAGAGAGGCTCGAGGGTCGCGAGTCATCCCAAACTTAATGACGTCAGAGTGTTTAACACGCTGTTACATGGATATGCACATAGCGTAAGTTTTATATTATTACGCAGTACGCCGAAAACTAAATGTTCTCCTCAACATAGTGTTTTTTTTTTGTTTTAGACCTGGCATGGGAACCTTCTTCGTCAAAGTTCTAACGTATTTTTTTTTACATTTTTTTTTATAAAAACAATTTTAAATGTTACAACTATAGCTGTAACACTAATTTTTTGAAAATGTTTTCAATAAATTTTTTAGACCTATGTTTTCTGCTTATGTGTAGGAAGTTTTAAAAAAAGTGGTTCATTCATTTCCAAAAATTTGGACTTGTAAGTTTGTATTGCTAAATGCTTTTAATTTCAGACGCAAAATTAGTCTACATATTTACTCATATTCAAATATTGTACATTTGTGTTCTATCAAGAACGATTGCCAATGCATAAATTACCATTTTTTATTTCGTATACAATTACATTATAACCATAGGTTTTAAAATCATTATGACCATAAGATCTATCGAGAAAAAACGACATGAAACTATGGATTTTTTGAAAGCCACTGTGAGAAGCAGACATTTAATTACCTAATTAATAATTATTACCAGAAGATTTCATTCGGCATTAACTTAGAAAACTAGACTATTAATTGTGCATGATTTTCGCAGGGAATGTTCGACAAAGCGGTACAACTGCTATCGAATATGTCTGAAGACGGGGTCGAAATGAACCCACAAACGTTCGCTGCTGTCTTCGAGTGTATAGAGAGAAGTACTGTCGACGACAAAATGGAATTACTTGAGTATTATAAAGGTCAGATGGAACAAAAGGTGTGTATTATGTACGAAATATTTATTTTATATTTGTCCAACGGTATGTAGGTTCTGTAAACCGATTTTTCGAGCTGACTGTGCTATTTGAGATATACAATGAAAAAGTATCCTTGATATTTACCGACAGCCTTGGAAAATACAATGGTGTTTAATTTAGCGAAGCTATAAGTTTGTGTTGCCATAGTTAAAAATAACGTTAAGCTGGCGCTATGTTAACATTAAAAAAAAAAACATTTTTTACCGCATTTGCAATCTTATTTGCATAACTAAACTGAGTATTCTAAGTAATGTTATATTGTTTTAGAATATCACACTAAACGACTTACTAGACAAAACAAAATTCCTGTACGATCAACGTGAGATCCTCTTACAAGCGATCCACAGGATACAGCCCGATTTTCAACCTCATTACACACCGCCCGTTTTGGACTACAACTGTCCCTTACTAGACAAGATCACCCTTGACTCTGTGGAGAATAGACAAGGACTCATGACGTCACCGGCGGGAGGTCTATTGTCTCTGGAAGAGATGATACAGAAAGGCAAAGAACAGTTGAATATAGAGATTAAAGGGGAGGTCGAAATACAGAATATTGGCGTCAAAGATGAGCAGTCGGAATCTGTGAAGTTTTGCGTAAGTATATCCAAAATGTTATTTTGTATTAACAGGTTCATTAGCTGGGTCAAAGTAAAAACATTTATTTCAATTAGACCATTTACAGGTACTTTTGAATTGTTAAGGAGTCTGTCAGTCAATTATCAGAAAGCTGAAGCTAGTTGCTCGTTCCAAAGCCGTTACGTTGGGATTCCCTACTTATTTTGTACCCAACTGAACCCTGTGATCATGAATCTCGAGACTGATAATATTGGAATTATTTCTCGTATCCATTTATTGTACTAGTTTCAGTATTAGACCTAAGTCCTAAATGCCCCCACGGAATACCATAACGGGATAAAAATTCTATGTGCTACGCTAGATCGTTATCTATATAAATGAGCCAAACAGCTAATTCCGTTCAGCCGTTTAAGTGTGACAGAGCAACAAACATTTATTCATCCATTCTTACAAACTTTCACTTTTGTAATATTAGTAGGAAGTAAGATAAAAGAGTATGGCCATACCAGAAAGCCTGGTATTTCATATAAGATGTCTGCCAAAATACAGATATCTACATAATAGACGATCTAGGAATAAAACTAGACGTTTTTTTTCTTGTTATCAGAGGAAAAAGCTATCGGAGACGGAGGCAGAATGGCGCGACGTGATCCGCGAGTCATTCGTTCGTAACCTTGGCACGCTTAAGTCGCAGAGTTCTGCCTCACATTCTGCTATCACGCTGTACCCTTATCTTACAGTTTTAGAGGTAAGTCTCATATAAATTAGAATGGCGCTACGTGATCCGTGAGTCTTTTGTGCGTTATTTTGGCAGACTGAAGTCGTAGAGCTGTGCTTTCCATTCTTTTGTAACGCTGTACGACTGATGATGAAAATGGCGCGAAATGATCCGTTCCTATTCTGTAGTCATGATGAACCCTTATTTTATAGTTTTAGGTTAAGTCTAATTATCAGAATCTTAAAGTTGTAGATACAAGTCTCATAATTCAGAATGGCGCCGCGTGATCCGTTACCATTCTGCTGTCACACTGTACCCTTATACAGTTTTAGAGGAAACAATGAATCAGTACATCATTATAAATTGCTAAAAAAATTTGAATGTGGTCACCATGGCTTATGATTATAATCTTTTTACAGGTAGATCAATTTGTAGAGCTAATAATGGGTGAGCTAAGCAAATTGGTGGACGGTAGCGAAACTTACAGTCCCACACTTAAATTGCTACAGAGAGATCTGGGAACACAAGTGTATCAGAAGTAAGTTTTTTCGTCTTTCTGTTTCGCTCTTGCCTACACTGTCCCAATGTTGGGCAAAGCTGTACCCCAAGTCCAATAAGGCACTCTTTCCCCGCGCCTCCTCGAATCAGCCTTCGTGGTACATTCGTGATTTGCAAACTAAAAGTGGCTTTTGATATCGACGTCTTTATCCCGTTGTAATAAGGGTGATTTTCAATCGACACTGAATTTCAATTTTCCTCGGTCAGATATCAAATCGAACAATACCGACGGAACGGCACTTTGAAGAAGATTGAGCAAGTGTACGAGAAGTACTGCGAGTGGTACGTCGGACGCCGGTCCGTGGACGGCAGCGGACTGCCGTACAACGGCCGGCAGGCGTGGCAGGCGCTAGTGCATATGAACAGAGATGGAGCTAGTCTAGTAAGTTTAATGTAGAACATTCCAATTGATTTCCATGTAAACAAATCTCGACTTTACCGTAATGTATATTAAGTTGACTTCAGAATGAGTAGTATTGTTAAAAATGTCATAACAATATTGAAGTTGTAACGGAAACTAAACCTTATATGTAAGTGTTAAAGTAATTTTTCCAAACTCACATATTGATATAAAATATTTCAAGCGAGTTTTTTCTAACTTTATAGGACACTTGACAACCTAAAGTCTATAATAGTTTGTACATTTTGTCCAGGATATCGAAGAGATACCGTGGCCGATGGAGATGCGTCAGAACGTGGGCAAGTTCCTGTACAACATTATAATCAACGACGTGAAGATAGACGTCAACATGTTCAAGAGTAAAGCGGCCAAAGAGTAAGTTGTAGTTCTTTTTTACACGACTGCCCCAAAAAAAGGAGTGTGTTCGGGGTTGATGTATGTATGTATGTGAGTTTCTTTATTCCACCAAAACGTTTAAACGCGTGAACCCATTTTGATGTATGGGGTATCGTTACAATCCTGCATTATTCCGAGTAACTTAGGCTAGTAAAAAATAAAAAGAAACCGGTGTGGTCACTTTAAAACGTAAATTAATACCAGCCTTAATTTATTTTTTTTATTTAATGAATCTGGTCGTGTCTACGTTTATCGTCTAGAATTTGACAATTATATTTAAAAACTATATAACACTGTAAAAAAAAAAAACTGACGCGTAAACAAAGTACAAATATGTGCAAATTTTGCAGTCGTGTTTTTAATTATTTTTTTTCAATTATAGTTATTTCAAATTCATTGCTGATTGCGATGACTAATAATGATTAATGTTTGATGTGAAAGCAGCTCCACCGCAGTTCAGCTACCATGTATCTTTTAGGTTATTCCATATAGGTGTTCAACGTGGAAAGAAGTGATCATATCCATGTCTTCTTTTTGCTTTTTTAGAATTATGTTGGAAGGTATGATCACCAATGGGGTCAGTTTACAAGGACAAATATATGCGCGAATCTATCTGTCATTAATGTCTACTGCAGTATAAAGCTTTCCTTCTCGTACTCCCACTTATCTCTAGCTAAGGTGAACCTGTGAGGTAAGAGTCAAATCCCCCCCTCTCCATCTCTTCCTCGCTGGATCTCACTTATTTTTTATTGAGTTACGTTTTGTCTTTCCAGGAAGAAGCTGCCCGCGGTGTACAAGGTGCACCGGCCGTGGGGCCGGCTGGTGCGGCTGGAGCTGAAGCCGCACCCCGTGCTGGCGCGCGTGTGGGCGGGCGCGGCGGCGCGCGGCCTGCGCATGCGCGCCGCGCTCACGCCCACGGCCGCGCCGCCCGCGCCCTGGGCCGCGCCGCACAGGGGGGCCTACCTCGTCACGCCCACGCCGCTCATCAGGTACGTCGCTGTGTTCAAGCTTGTAAGCAGCCGTAGACGGTCAGGTACTAAACTTCAAATAAATGTTATTTATTTTCCTAGAATGCCATTCTACGTGAGTTCCCAATGGAAACGGCTCGAATCAGCGCCGGCGGAGACACTGTACCCCGTACTGGACAGTCTCAATCAACTGGGCGAGGTGCCCTGGGTCATCAACAAGCCTATACTCGACCTTCAGATACAGATATTTAGGTAAGACTTTACGTCACTCAGAAGTTGCAGTGGTTGAGAATGGTATGATGGGCTTATAAGTCAACTGAAGTCCTAAAAACACCTCTTCTATCAGGTATCTTTCACGCGCATCCTCTCATCATCCATCATTTAAAGCGACGAATATACAATTAGTTGAAAATTACATAACCCATATACTTGATGAACTTAATTTTCCGTCGAAAAACATGAATTTTTCAACAGTTTATCTTGCCTAAATCTTTCGTATTTTTATGATCCCGAACACTAAGACTCGTCGTTTAAATTCGTCGCAAAATTAAGCTAACATACTTGTGGCGACATCTGTCATAGCTCATGAGAACTACAAGTGAAGTTTTCTATACCGCGATATATTAAAGTTCTCTGCTACATAAGCTTAATTATATACAAAATCCTGACAACCGTCGGGCAGTAGCAGTCTGGTCAGAGGCCAGTTCCCTTTCAATTATTAATTAAAATCTTTCCACTCTCTTTCTCACACCAATAAATACTCTTTCTTCGTACAGGGATGGCGGTAACAAGAAGCTGGACATCGCTCCACCGTCCTCCAAATTAGACACGTCACAATTTGTGAGCGGAGCCGACGCGGCCGCTGCATTCAAGCGACGCATCGCTATTAACCGCGCGAGGGCTGAGATGCATTCTCTATGGTGCGACGCGCTGTACAAACTGTCACTTGCTAATCATTATAGGTAAGTACAAAAACCAAATACTATTATTTCAGTTGTAGTTTGAAAGCTACATGTTTTAGAGGTTGGGCTGCAGTGAAAACATACAGATAGATATACAATAGTTTAGCATTATAAAATTATGTTCATTTGCGGCACACGGACGGATATATTTTTATTTTCATACAGCTGACTCGTGAGAATTTGCCATCGGGGGTATGAAAAAGCCCACTCGTCCGTTTGCATTCCGACGCCCACATTGCTCCAGCGCAATAGCATTCCGGCACCAAAGGCTTGAATTGAAAGAGTCCTTCATTAGAATCTTTATAATTATTCAGTGTTTTCTGCTGGGACTATATTAATTATAGTCCGTGTTTTTGGGTAATAAAGTTCATTATAAACGACTGTCAATCGGGAATCATCTCACCTTCAAGAGTTAACTATGGAAAAATAGTAACATATTTATTTTAATAGTGACAGCTAAATCCAACTCCAACTCCTACTTTTCAGGGACTCGGTATTCTGGTTGCCTCACAACCTGGACTTCCGCGGGCGCGTGTACGCGTGCGGCCCGCACGTGTCCGCGCTGGGCGCCGACACGCAGCGGGCGCTGCTCACCTTCGCTAAGAAACAATCCTTAGGGCCCCGCGGGCTGCGCTGGCTCAAGATTCACGCGATCAACCTGACTGGGACGATGAAGAAGAGTACTATTGATGAGAGGTAAGCTGTATGAGGTTTGTGACAACGTCTGCGTTACTTTTATGAGATGAAGAAGTTTAAAAAAAAAAAATAACCAGTACTTTCTATATCAAGTAGATATTACTGTGTGTATACTAGTTACTTGAAATTATGAGTATTGAAAATCTTAAAGTACCAATCGTAAAGTACCATAAAACCGTAATGTAATAGAAAGTTTTCTATCAGTATATCAGTTAGAAGGCTTCTAATCAAAATATAAAATCACCCCAGCAAAAACAAACAATTTTATCTTTTTATAATAGTTAGTATAGATTCCCATGACCTCTTTAGTTTCAGCATTAAATTCAATTTGACCTTGTATATCATTTACAAGCTTTTTGCATTGATTTGTTATGACTAAAATGACCTTTTACCTTAGACTGGCGTACGCAGACAGTATACTAGACAAGATCCTGGACTCAGCCGACCGGCCATTAGAAGGTGAACGTTGGTGGGCGAAGTCTGAAGAGCCCTGGCAGACCCTCGCGTGCTGCATGGAGATCGCGAATGCCGTGCGCTCTCCTAACCATGAAGGTAATTACCGTAACGCTTTTTTTATAGTAGCACTTTAGCTACTGTAACAGTTTTTTTACTATAAGCCTTTGACTTATATTTGTATAATAGTTTAATAATTGACGCGGATAATTTTTGTATCGCGATGTAGGTCAAAGATGTATTATTTTAATTACTTTTAATTATTTGATTACTTTCTGGGAACCCCCGGCAACTTATTTGTAAAGAATTACTGTAATAGATACATTATTTTTTTTTTTTTTTTTTTTAATTTTGACAATAATATAATGATATTATTATATATTGTCAATATTATTATTATTAATAAACGACACTATTTTTTATGCCTTTCTGTGGGACATAGTATGGACACACATTCTTATACAACATGTTATTGAACACGAAATTAATAAATAAATTTAAATTTATTGTAGTTCGCAAACTCCGCGATAGATGTCGCCACAGATATCGCGTTATACAAGTACACATAATAATCACACATCCTTCCTTCCCTACAGAATACATGTGCGGTTTCCCAGTCCACCAAGACGGCTCGTGTAACGGACTGCAGCACTACGCAGCGCTCGGTGGAGACGCGGCCGGAGCTGCGGCTGTTAACTTAGCGCCGCTTGATAGACCGCAGGACGTCTACAGCGCTGTAGCAGCTTTAGTACGTATTGCTTACAACATAGAACTTTTTATAGCAGACACAATAATCGTGTGACAGTCTGAAATACTACCCAGCATCGGGAGTTGACACAGCAAAATTAAACAAAGCGAATTTAAACCCTATGTCACTGGTATGACGGCTAATATGGCTCACGCACAGTGGTCCACCATCAAGTAAGTCCATAAGTAAGAAATCCAAACCTCCCTCATAATAGAAAATAAACCTTATGTCAATCACATCAAAGTTACATTGCATTGATTCAGGTGGAAGAGATGCGAGTACGTGACGCGGCAGCCGGCGTGCCTGCCGCCATCATCTTAGAGAACTTTGTGCGGAGAAAGGTCATCAAGCAGACCGTCATGACCACCGTGTATGGAGTCACCAAGTTCGGCGCCAGGCTGCAGATCGCTAAACAGCTGAAAGGTATAGCTATATCCTACTTAGGTTTGCATGCAAGGCAAAAACTTGACTTAAATTTCTAAATGTATTGAATTTTAAATTTCAAAATCATACACCATGGGTTTGTGTTAGCAACTAACTCGGAGTTAAAAGGTAACCCAGTCTGGTGCAAGGGGCCTTATAACATTAAAAATGCGAGTGCCAATCTTTTCACGCGCGTGCGTTTATCTATGCGCTTATGTACCTGTTTGGTACATTCGACACTCTAGCAATAAATTGCCATCATCACCATGGCAATTTATTATATTCTCTACCCTGAAATATAAAAAATTGCTGTTTTATAAACTTCAATCGTGTAGGTATTTATATTAAGCAAAAATAAAACTAGTTTTTTGAAAATTATTGATTTTATTACTCCTGAAAAATTCACCGCTCAACACCGAGTCTTAACAATAATATTTTGTCAACAGATATAGACGAGTTTCCCAAGGACCAAGTGTGGTCGTGCTCGCAGTACCTCACCACGAAGACCTTCGACAGTCTGCGCGAGATGTTCACCTCCACCAAACTTATACAAGACTGGTTCACTGACTGTGCCAAGTAAGTTGATCAAACTGTTCATAAACATGTTTTGAACAATGTCATGAACATTAAAGTGTTTCCAAACATTTGTTTCTTATGGCCTATTATAATTGTTCATACGCGCAACAATGTAGTCCATTAAAAGTTAAATTACATTTTTTAAACATGTTTCGTGTTGCAGGAAACATGTGGCTTAAAACATGGAGTGTTGCAATTGCTGGCAACAATATTTGTTCATGCTTAACCCGTAGTGTTGGCATTTTGTGCGCCTGCGCTTATCTATGAGCTTATGTACCTATGCCGTAAACGAACAAAAGTAGCGCATCGATGTTTCAAAAACATGTTTTCGTGTTGCGTTAGAAACACTGCAGCATAGTATTTGGTCTTGTTTAATTTTTTGTGGGTAAGCAAAAGACTCAATTATGACGAAATTGAATTTTCCTTAACCTAAATAAATGACTTTTTTTTCCAACAGATTAATATCAGCGGTATGCGGCGAGAGCGTGGAATGGGTGACTCCGCTGGGCCTGCCCGTTGTGCAGCCCTACTACCGGCGCGCCGGACCTAGCTGCGGACAGTACAGGCCGGCTTTAGACCAGCAGCAGTAAGTACAGGCAGATCAAACTGTCACAGACTGCTTAGAACTAAAGTATCACATAATTTGCCATTTCAAAATTTCAAGCGTTCAAGCGTTTAAGATTGATATCAAAGTATAAGTTAAATAATCTATTTCAGATTCAGATAGAACATTAAATGGAATTTAGTCGGCTATATTTATTACAAGCCCAGGTTTTGTCACGATTCTTTCTTTTACCAATATCCGAGATAAACTTAAGAAAAAACATATGAATTAAAAACGCTGGCGTGGTGACTTAGATACGTTCATGGGAGATTGGTCAGAGAAGGCAACACAGGGAAGAGTGACAGGCTATGGGGAAGACTTTTGCCCAGCAATGGGAAAATACGGATTAAAAAAAGGTACTTTAAAACCCCTGTGTATCTACAGGCGTCCGTGCACGATGAAGCAACGCAACGCATTCCCTCCAAACTTCATCCACTCGCTGGACTCGTCGCACATGATGCTGACGGGGCTGCACTGCGAGGCCGGCGCCGTCACCTTCGTGTCCGTGCACGACTGCTTCTGGACACATCCGCACTCCGTGGACCTCATGAACAAGGTACCGCAGTACGATACTGCTACCGTTTATCTCCCTGGTTAAGTTATTAAGCTGAAGTAAATTAATATAAACATAATTTAGAGCTAAACTGCATTCATAATTTGATTTCCAAACATGTAAGCAAACTCGTGATTGGCTCATTGGTCTAGTGGTCGCAAAGCGCGACTGCTAAGAGTGAGGTATTGGGTTCGATTCCCAGGACGGGAAAACTATTGTCCAAACCGCGAATGGAAACTTCAGAAAAAAAGTCCTGGGTACTCATTGTCAATGCAGCAAATATTCGCGTAACTTAGATAATATAAAATATACCTTATGTCAATTGAAATCAAGTTGATTTTGTATTAGCAAATATTTACTCAAATACGCCAAGTAAATGAGCCAAGTGCCAGATATGCAAGTGTGCACAGATAAACAACAGTTTTTTTTACTATTTTTCAGATCTGCCGTGAGCAGTTCGTTGCTCTTCACTCGCAGCCGATTTTAGAAGACTTATCAGAATTTCTTACAAAACGTTACAGTTATCATGAAAGGTAAGTTTTTACTATATCCATTGTAAAATTCCTCGAAAACAATTTATACAAAAATTTCAACCCTTAAATTATTTAAATAAGATATTTTAGACCAATGTAATCTGCATCGCTTATTGTAACAGTAGCTATGCCAGGGCAACACAAGATGAAAATCTTGTCGTTAAAAAATATATTACAACGCAGTCAACGCACACGATTTAAAGCCCAAACTTGAATGATAAATATTTGCTCTGCCGCGAGCCATGTTGCCAGCTTTCATTTCCTTAAATGAAAATAATGCCTTCAACATGAATATATCAACCGTTTCAGTGAACTTGAGGACAGAAGCGTAGGCGCAGCGAACAAGAAACGCGTCAACAACCTACTACAAAAAGTGCCCAGCAAAGGAGATTTCGACTTGAACAGTGTACTGAGATCTATCTACTTCTTCAGTTAGACTACCATAGGAACCAAACCTTTATTTAGTAACCTGTTGGTTTTAATCGAATATTCATCACATTATTGACCAAAAATATCATCAAATATTTAGGGTTCCCTAAATAGGGTTCCTATCTATAGGAAGACCTATAGTTGTAAAATATGAAAACATTATTACAGTACCCGGCTACAAATATGACTGCCCCGTTGGTCTTGTGGTTGCGAGCACAGCTGCGGAGCGAGACAAAGTGTTATTGGGTTTTTCCATCAGGAATTTCTCAGTAGCAGCCCGGAGTAGGAAGTTGATTGTTGACTGCTTCTGGAAAAGCACTAAGGCCGTTGGTCTTGCGTCTGATCTCTCCCCGGTCGTGTCGGATTGCCGTCCCATCGTGCTATGAGTGTATGAGAGTGAGGGAAGAGGGAGAGTACATATGTGTGCGCACATACTTGTACACTATTATATATCTTGTGTACTTGGCTTAGTCTCTATTGAGATTGGCCGATTGAGATAAATACGGCACTTGAAAAAAAAATCGTCTTTGTAGAGTTTCCTCTCTGTCACTCACTTCTGTGTCTCTTTCTAAAGCTCCATATGGCATATTTACTCCGGGTACTGTACATTTAGGGATTTAAGTTTCTATAGATCACTCGAAATATTGATGTCTGAAAGCCAATTCCTGTTATTTAACGCAAAAGCAACGCAACGTTTTCACAAATTAATGATTTATTATTAAAAACGTTCAAAATCTAGTTGCAATCTCATCTCAACGAAAATAATGGGAAAAATGTGTCAGATTAGAATGCGAACGTTCTTAAAAATGCGAGTATTGTCCCTCTGAATGAAATAAATAGTATTACGAATATACTTAATAATTTTAGCAGTGGTCTTCCGTATATAGGGTGACTGGTAATAGTGATCGTTACATAGACATGTGATTGTACTCATGATAACAAACAAATTTCTCAACGAAACGGTTTTTTTTTATAAATTGCAAAGCGCTTATCGTTAGTTACTCCAATAGAATACTGAGTAACAAAAATAACTCACAATCAGCTGTAACTTAATTTAGTTACTTATCCCTTTTGATAAACAATATTGTACAACTTTTACCATGCATTGTTTTCAGTTTAACTAAACGGAATGGAACCATGGAACACACACGTAGTAATGTCGTAGGGGTTTCTGTGGTCACGCGCTATGTAAATAAAAAAAATATATTTCTTTGGCTATGTTGTTTGTTATCATGACAATCATGTGTTTAAGTAATGATCATCCTACATAGATATGAGATTTTTGCAGAATAGACCAGCTGGTTAGACTTTTTTTTAAAAGGACAGTTAGAATTGCTAGAGGCGGAAACAGTTTTTTGTTTGCCTGATTAACTTAAAAACACGATGATCGTATAAATGAAAAAAAAAAAACTTTAGTAATTAATTAGCGACTGTTATTACAATTTGAGTTTAGTTTTACCTTAATAAGCCAACCCACAAACTCTCAATAGTTAAATTTATTACGTCATAGTAATTCAATTTTCGTAATGTGTTACATTATTATCTATAATAACAGTTCAATGTGCAATGTACTTTGAATAATATTGAATATGTGGGTTGGTTAGTTTTGGCAAAACTTAACTTGGTCATAGCGTCATGTTTTTGTAATTGTCACATAACTTAAATGCACTAACAATAGAAAAGATTAAACAAAGTATGACTACCGAAGAAGTAGACAACGATTGATCGGAAAGAGATGGTAACACTAACGTGACTTAATTAATGTAAAGGATGGCAACCCAAGGAAGAAATCCAAAATGGATAGAATTTGGGCATAGACTGAAGTAAACGCGTGGTGGTTACTTGAATATTGTAGGCCTTTTGTAATTTTCTAATGATTGTTACTGCTGATAAGAAATTTTGTACATTCTTTATATATTGCTCTTCCATTCATTTACTGAGACTGGTTTTGTGTTTAGTTCGTTTTGTCTCAAATCTTTGATTGTGTAGTTACGAATCTAGTTATTTGTACGAAAATCTCGTCTTATAACACCAATGTTTTTAGCAATCAGTACAAAATCGAGTCTCACTGCCGTGTTTTTATGTAAACTGCCAAACTCAATGTAACTCAACTAAATTTGAAACGTGGCGACTGACCGGTATCTGGGCGTAGAACCCTTGCACCGTACTAACTGTACGAAGGGTCACGTTATATTACTTTGAAATTAACAGGCCAGTCGCAACGCCAATAATGTTGGAGTAAATAAAATTCACTGCCCCCAAAGTAAACTGCCCAGCGTAATAACTAGAATTGAATCTTATACTCTAAGCATAAGACTTATTTTGACAGCGTTATTACATTTTATTCAATTTGTATAATAACAAAGTTAAATTCACTGCCAAAGATACACTAGAGTGAAATCTACTGAAAGTAATGAACGATCAGTGTAACGAGATCTCACATAAAATTGAATCTTAAATGCTACTCATAAATGCTAGATTCAACTGCCGCGTTATTGCCAAAATATATTATTTGTTTCTCAATATTTTCGAAGAACAAATAGTAAGATCGTGTTTTGTTTTCCTTTACAAAACGATACATGCAAACAGTGGATTGGATTTCCGTGCAAATAACTATAGTAATATTATTTTAGTTGACTCTTGTAGAGTACAAAAATTGCTGTGTTAGTATTAATTTGCAACCAATTAATATTTGGTTAATTAAAGGACATTTTCATACACGTCCAATGTATTTTGTTAAAATAAAACATAAGTAGAATACCAAATATGTATTGGCAAAGTTGAAACACTTTGACCTTGTCCTGTTATCTAGTTGCAATGTGCAAAGCAACTTAAAAACTGTGATTGTTAGTACTTGAACAATAAATTAAGATGAATAATATTGTACTTCCAACTTGTTTTTTTTAAATATAATATTACGCATTTATATTATTAGGTAAGATAACCTTCCTATTACCAAAATATATGTTAAAATCGGACCATGTCTCGTTGTATTAAGGTTCTTCATACCAAAAAGTGTTAATTCTTAATTTAAATGGAATGATGAATGACTATTAAGGAAGCGTACCTATAATGTTTCTTTGGCGTTCTATGGATATGGATGGATAGATGTTTTCTACCACGCCAAAACGGCTAAACGGATCTGAATGTTTAGCCCAGATACTTATAGTCATAGATCATAGTCTGAAATAGCTTAAGGTTACTTTTTATCGTACGGAACTAAAGGTTTTGGAATGAAAACCCACCGAAATAAAAATTATCGTTTATTTGTGGTACAAAAATTCACGTACACGGTCACATAACTAGGTACAACAATTTCCGACTAGCAACATCACCATTCCAGGCCACACGGCACATTCAACTGATTCTACATTAAGGCACGGCACGGCAGAGGATTTTTATGTGACGAATAGTTATACATACATTTAATTACAGTTAAAATTTCAAACATGTACTAACACCACTTCCGAAAGAATTTGTTTTTGTTGCTACGACTATCTTTATATCAATCAACTATGGCGCCGGGCCTAAGATTCAATCTTTTACTAATTTAAATTCTACGTCCAAGCAATTTACTTTTTACGGTTTTTATAAGTTTACAACAGTAAAAGTGAATATAAATGAAAGTAAAAAATATTTTGGCGGGTGCGCAGTCTACGAAATTACTACATGCCTGCATGTTCTACTAACAACTAAGACATTCTCAATAAAACCAAGTGCTTTGTGGTTCTACACTCGTTGTAAAAAAAAACCATTTTTATTCTAAATCGTCAAAAAATCTTTAAAATTTCAAGCATCGCATAGCAACACACTCAGTGACTATGCGATCTAATCCTTAAACCAAATCTAATATGTTAGAAATCTCTAAATGGAGCAAATATCGTTTTGTAACACAACATTTTCACTGAGTTTATTTGGTCGTGTTCAGTCTACATTTGACCGAACACAAGTGGCAAATAAGTGCCTATCTGTCAAAATCGCGCAAGTGATTATAGTCTCTATAATTAGGAGAGAAAAAGTTGAAAATTCGCCGAAATTTGACAGAGTACGTTGGGGCCGCGGGTCTGTTATTGTCTATGTTTGTGGAACACGTGCACGCTGGTGTATGGCCGCGCCGACGGGTCCGCACACTCGCTCGATCCGCTTGTCGTGGTACGCTGACTCAGGTTCGAAGAACTGGAAGGTAACAAGTCCACTTGAACCGCTAAGATTTATAGAAACGTGAGGAATCCTTTTTCATCAAGTAAATGAACGTGCGTGAAGAGCTAGAGGGAGACAGATACACGACACTAAGCTACTGCTTGCCCTGAGGACTTATGAATATTGAGAAATTACATCTGTTGCTGTAAAGATCCCTTATGCTGGCTAGGCCCGAATACTTATAGACAGCAGCATTGTTATATTGTAAAAATATTTCTTAGCAAATTTAGGTGTCATTATGTATGATTCTGTATGCAAATATTGTACAAATGTTGATTTTAAAAGAGTACGTATAGACGTACTCTTTAAACTCCTTAAGGAGTTTCTTGCCCATTCTTCTCCATACAAAACTACTTACCTGTTGGAAGGGGCAACTAGATTCAAACCTTTTTTTGATGACGTTCAAAAGTGCCTTATATTGGCCTAATTGAAATAAATGATTTGACTTTGACTTTAGGTGATGGAATCACCCTTGCATTTAGTGGGAATCGATGGGATGGCAGTTCATTTCAAGCTCACTTCACCTAGATTTACCGAGGACATATTTGTACAGACATGCTACAAGGCCCTACAAGTATGAGAATGGGTAATACTTACGAAGGCGTCAATGTGTCGACATCCAAGTTCTGCAAGCAGAACCACTGCGGGTTGAGGATCTCTTCGTTTTTGGCACAGTCCAAAGTTCCGTTGTACAACAGCAGGTCGTCCATCAAAACCTGAAAAACAGTTGAAGGTAAGCACTCTCTTAATATTAGACAATAACCCCGTAAAAGTATAACACCAGCCTATTACTGCTCCACTGCAGGGCAAAGGCCTCTTGTCATACAGAGAAGGTATGAGCATTGATCACCACGCTTGCTCAAGGCGGATTGGCGATTACAAACTTATATATACCCCGTAAAAGTATGCATCGAGTATTTACTTTCTTTTGACTATCCCAAAGTACCTACCTAATTATCTGAATACTATTTCATAACATCTGTTTATTGCTAAATGCTTGTGTCCTTTAGTTTTCAACCAAGCAGGGGTGCCAGAAAAATGTAAGTAGAGCGAATTTGGATTACTTACTCCGAACTCCTTGACACCTCTCGTCGGAGTCTTCCCGTAGTTCCAGATCTTTATGCCGTACACCGAAACTGGGACGTCGAATACAAAGTATACCCTGCAACAGAAATAAGTGATAAGTGGTAGGTAAGTGGCTTCCGGGTATGCGCTGGCTGGATTTTTTTAGGAGGAGCTTCGAGATTGATATAAACCCCTCTTCTATCCACTGGTTATACGATAAATTCCACTATCCCAATAGAAAAAATACGATGTGTTTAAAAAAAAGTCTGATTTTTCGCCGAATTGGGTATCAATACTACAGAAGGTTGGTATCACCTCTCTCTCCTTAGGTAGTACGAGAAGAAAGAGTCAGATAGAGAATAAGTAATTTACCTGTTGAGCGTATGAGGTAGCACAGGCGCCAGCCAGGAGTGTGCGGCGTCGCCGACGCGTGCGTTGTGTCCGTCGATGAGTTTGTCTGGAGTGCGCACGTCCGCCGCTCGCGCGTCTAAAACGTTCACGCTCGCCGGGTGTGCGCATACGTCTGGTGGACAAATCATCAAGTTCACTTATAGTTCATTTTCAAGATTAGGCAAGCAGGTTGCCAAAGCATCCCAATTTGATGAAGAGGCCGTTTCAACCTAGACAGGGATCTAATAAGAAGTCTCAAAACCGTTTTCTACAATATCTGAAGGCCAATTGAACTAATTAAATCGTTCAAAATCTAGCCGCAATCACATCCTTGCGACAATGAATGTCAAAATGTAGGTAAATTAGAGGCATTTTATTTATTTAATTACTAATTAGACCATATAAATTAATAGCATTGCCCCCTCTGTAGTCCTTATGAAATTCACGCCGCTCAACTTTCCTCATGTAAAAGCACCTCTAGATAAATAACCCTTACCATAACACTGCACCTAAAATCGTAAGCAAAATGCAACTTACTTGTCTCAGTCATAGGTATCAAGTTCCCATGAGGATCATACAGCTCGACTCCGGTCAGCCCGACGTAGTACGGGTCTCCCCAGGTGGAGAATATGTTCAGCTGCAGCACGAAGCCCGTCGGAGCGCCCATGTCCAGGTTAGTACCGTACACCAAGCAGTCCATGCGGAAACTGTCCGAATCCTTCGCGTCGTCTAACCTGCGAAAACAAAAAGATAATGGATAATTGAATAATTGTAACATCTTTGACTTGCCTTTTTCATGAATGTGGGATTAAAGAATGTACAAACAAAATTCAAGCAGACTTGTGGACGATGATGCTCTCATCCATTTATTAAGCAGAAAAGAGCTGGTACTCTTCAAATTGGTTAACAGGTTTTCTTAAATCGCAGCTCAGAACACGGAGTGCATCGGTTTAGGGTGGGAACTATGATGCCACAGACAGACATTAGACATTATACACGTAAAATATTGTCAATAATAAAAAAACACATTAAATTGGTTTTAGCAATTTCAAATGGTAGTTGTTACCTGTCATCAATAGCAACCAAGTCAATCTGCTGCACGTAATCGTAGCAGGTGTCCCCGGGAGCCCTGCGCAGGAGCAGCGGCCGATAGTGGAGTGCCGTTTCGTCCAGGGAGATGCGCGCGTGCTTCGCCCCAATGTACGAAAGCTCCATGTTCGCATTATAGTTCCACAAGCGGATGCCTGAAAGTGCGAAAAATAATGGCCCTCCATACGTTTTTATTTATTAATTGATAATGAACTTAAAAAAATCACAAATACAATATTCAATTGTATATTGATTTTTACAGGATATAATTCCGCGCGGCACATTATCTTGCACGCAATCACGCAATTATCCACTCTTTCTGTAATGCTTTAGTTCATTGTCAATTAATCAATGAAAGCTGGTCGAGCATATTGTCTACGCTAGCTGTAAATCAGACACAATCTGAGATCCCGAAGTCAAAAACCCTAAAGATAATTATAACCTACTTACTAGTAATCTCAGTCGGCTCCATCAGCTCCATAACAATATGACAGAACTTGGTCCCTGTCGCGAAGTTTGTGCACCACATGTCTTCGAAGTCAGTCGTGATGTTCCTCCCGCTGAACAAACCCTTGCACTCTATAAGGTTGCTGTGTTCCGGCGCCTGGTCCTCAGTTATGAAGGCGGTGTAGGCGTAGGCGCGATGGACCTTGATTGGCTCGTTGTAGCGGAGGAGTTCGATGCCTGGTGGTATCCCATAGTTTATAAGTTGCGACACAGTTTTATGGTAGTTAGGGTCGCCAATTCGCCATACATATAAGCGGGTCAGCACTTTCAGTTTGGTATTTTAATACAACGTTAACAGAGGTTGTAGTTTAGTGTATATGTGGCCCTTAGAGATTTGTCAGTGCTCATTTTTTTTTTCTTAAAACCCTTTTGAAATACATAGTCCCAAGTTTTGGGCCAACCATTTGTGGCTTGCCATAGATTTAATTCGGAATCTGTGGATTCCGTTAATGTGTATGTGAAGTAGGTACCTATGTAGTCAAGAAGAAACGACTAAAATTAAGACAAAGTGAGGGTAGGTGTAAAAGTTCTCAGTTCGCGAATATTTATATAACGCTCTGGGAAATGGCGTCCCGTCCGGTTGAATTAGGCAAAAGCTTCAAGAACAAAATAAGGAATTATATATCCTTAACCTCGAAAAGTGTTTTATCCGTGAATATTTTAATGACTTAGGTACCTAGTTTATCATTAAATCTCATTATGCAACCAGTCTATTAAACTTTAAAATGTTATTTAGTTGACATAACGTAACACTGTAATATTTAAAGGAAGAGACCGTGGCGTGAGCTGCGTCCCACCAAATTCTAGGGATTATCTGCTTATCTCATGCCCACTTCACTACAATTCACCGAAGGAAATACAAAATACTTAGTTCATGTAAGTTAATTTCGAATTCTCACCTGTAAGTCCAATCAAATGCCTCTGTCCCCAATTAGACATGAGCGTCAGTATGACTTTCTTGGCCACGTACTTGATCTCCTTCTCCTCAATGTCCAGGGCCTCCAGCAGCGCCGTAGGGCTCAGATTATGGTTGCTATCGTTAGCGGTAGGGGGACGTTTGTCGTTTATGTTGGGATAATCGCTCATAGGTTCATTGTCCTTGAGTAACGCTTGGAAGTTCTTGTCGTTTTGCATTATGGACTCCAAGATTGCTGGGTCTTTGGTGAAGAGTATTGTCTGGAAATTTTGTACGGATTATTGGCATATATTTGTTTTATAACACTGGTTTTGCAATTCAATAAGCGGAATCTGTGTCTTCTTTGCAAATCATGCCATTATGTGAGTCGACGACGATATTACTTATGTCGTTGTTATAATAATTCATCGTAGGTAATGTAAAATGACATAATAAGTTAACCCGGTAACATTGAACTAATCATCTTTTAACCAGGTTTTTTATTTTTATTTTATCGGGAAATCTACGCGTCTTCTACACATCAACATGACCTATTAATCTAACATCATTCGTTAGAACGATAGTCGCACTAAAACTTCCGAGAAATTAAATCGATTTACAACTGATGTGTTGGTATCATGAATTTTTTAATAAGTGTGAAAAGGAAACGTAGCGCGGCATGTCATTCAAACTGAGTTTTCGACGCCTACTTAATTTTTAAATTATTACCTACCTATCTTCTCGATTTTCAACACAATCGCGATCGCAATTGCGTAGTTTATGCAGTCTTATAATATTAGGGACTAGTTTCTACCCACGAGTTCGTCTGCGTAGACTTCCGAATAAAGGCAAAGCCCTAATTATCCCACGGGAACACAAAAACCAAATTTCAGCTAATTCAGTTCAGACGTTTAGTAACAAACATTCTTTCGTTCATCCATCCTTAGAAATTTTCAGATTTATATAAGATCTAAAGATCCGGATGGGATAGGAAGGATGTCTTATTCTAAACAGGGTGAAATAATATCTGGATATTATTTGACCCTGTTTCACATCCGACGTTTGACATCAGACTACATAAGCAAACCTGACAGGAAACTCTTACGACAGTAACAGCAGGATACTCACATCGCCAAACGATGACAGCGATCCTTTCAGCTCACCGCTAGACCTCGCTATCTCCCCGTGGAATATAATTTGGTCATCCAGTTTGATTTGTACTAACCTAACACCTCGAGCTGAATATATTCGGGATTTGTTGTAATTCTGCAAACAAGTGTCACCCTGAACTTATTAGCAAGAACCCGTGAAATATTATCCACTATCGCATTCAAACTTAGTTAAGCGTAAGCCTGGGCCGGGAAAAAATAAATATAGGTATTGTTTATTTTGTGAAAAATCTTTACATTTGAGCTTCGCCGCAGTTAGAAAAAAATCCGTAACAGATCATGCAATCACTGTACCTTCTAAAGCAAATTGCGATGATAAAGCATTACGAGCAGTACTTATTCATTTGTTTTATTAGCCCATTAAAGGCTATAATGCCAGTTATTGCTGCATGGCATGAAAAACACTTAGCAGTAGCAATGATAGCAGTATTTATTTATTTATTTCACTTTAACATAAAACGGCCATTCAGCTATGGAAATAATAATTATTAAAGATCGTATCGACAACGATCTTACAATACCTACTGCAAACACAAAACCTCTTCCATTCGACCGCTATATCGACATAAAATCTACTTTTTTATTCCCCAGTTCCACTTACCCATATCCTCATCAGAGCCAGCCTGGCGCTTCCAGCGAGCAGCACAGACAGTGATATAGGGCTGCCTCTGGGTGCTGGCACGGTCCACGCGTGTCTTTCATCACGAGTACGCATTACACCGTCTATAATGTTCTCCGCGCGACCGTGCTTTGATTGGTCCCCTGTGTCAGAGTCTGTCCATACCTAGGATTTTGTAGATGTATAATTTTTTGAATTACTGAATTTACTTAATACTAGGGTCTTGTTATTCGCCCTAGGTCATTCATTAAGTATTCTAAACCAATAGCGCGGGCTTGAGGCTTTTAGGTGCACAGAGGGTAGGTTTTTAGCAAAGTAAAGTTCACTTTAAGATTTGTCACGGAAGAACTCAGTTGCTTTTGGGGGGGTCACTTAGACCCCCCCTCTCCTGGTTCAGCTACTGCTTGCATGTTCTTTTTCGTATTTAATGGATGCCTGTTTATGAAAGTATGTTACATTAAAAATACCTTTTCAACAGCAACAGCATTGCCATCCGAATCGAAGAGTTCTATTCCGTTTAGGCCAACCAAATACTTGTCTCCCCAATTGGAGTATATTTTCAATTCTAACAGACGTCCTTCAGGCAATTCAGGTATAATAAATTCGTTCTTGTCTTTGTCCTTCTGGCTGTGTTTGGACGAAACAGAACTCAATGATGCTGGTTTCTTCGTCGAATTTTTAGACCCAACTCTTTTGATAGACATACTCTGTTGTAAATTAATTGAACTTTCTTTTGAGATGAGCTTTTTACGACTTTTGGTGTCTTGAGGTCCTAAAATAAAGAAAAAACTTCAAAATATTGGGCGTTTCGGCAAATCTGTTATATTTTATTTTATTTTATTGCTTTTAGGAAAGATTACAGCTAGTACTGTTCATGGAAAAATCATTTTATACTTACTAGGAGCTAGAATGACGTCGTGAAAGTCGTCGTCAGCTGTGTTATTGGATCTTCGGTGTCGAGGTGTGACATAATGTGGCAGTAAGTCTGTTAGGAAGTCATTTGAGGATGCGTTTGAAGAGTCTCCCCAGTCTAATTGACCCCTAGAGTTGTATACCCTCCTCCCATTCTGGCTGTAAGCTAGAACATGCAGTTTAAACAACACTATTATATCTTTCTGCCGTAAGTTAATCCAAGCCGTAGCACTACTAACGTCTGCAATCTCTATTAAAAAAATAATTGCAAAAAGCTCATTTAAACAAATTTCGGATATATTAAAGCCATTAGTACCTTTCGGTTGACGTAAGGTGCCAGCGGAGTGCGCAACTGTTCCCAATTGTGGTTTCAAGATATCCATCGTAGTGTCCAAAGATGTCCTACGCGTTAATCTAAGAAGTAAACAAAAACAAAATGCTTACTTTGGTGGAATCTTCTGTTACTTGGGTTTGATTAAGAAAAAGGTATACTTTACCTGCGTACTTCCAATTGAGAACTTTCAATTTTATACTTTGTATCCTCTAAAATTGGAGAATCACTAATGCTGTTTCGAATATGCGTCTCTTTCATCTCCCTGAAAAATAGCAACTGTGTAACGTGGGCCTTCCTCGGCTGAGGCACCGTCCGTCCAAGCTGGCACAGCCTTGACACGGAAGTTATAGAGTGCATTGTACCAAGAATTTTCATATTGACGTCTTACCATTATGTAGGTAAAGTAAACGAATTCATTAATCATTCTGAGTGCTTATAAGAAAAGGTCGAACTCACTTGGTAATGTTTTCAAGCCAGTATGGCAGCCCGTCCCTGTCTTTGTTCGTATAGTCAACAAGCCCATTTTGTTGATGTGCCATCCTTGAGCCATGAGATTATTGTTATCTTTGAAGAGAATGTAAAAATCTATTTAATCCTACACTCATATTTCATCCACTCAACACGGTAAGTGGTATTGAAACAACTTCCTATAGCCAGATCCACGCGAACAGTAACAACAACAAACTATAAACAATTAATAAAAACGTTTTTTATAAATATTATTGATAATTTAATCTTCATTCACACTTGCCTCTTTTGAAACATATTTTTGCCGCTGTTTGTTTGACCTTGGTTGCTATGGTTACGATGTACAAGACCTTCTACTACCTAGAAGCGCTGTAAGAATATAGTCAAAATATTTTCTTCATTTATTGTATCTAGTACCCATATTTTAAACGTAAATTATGTAGCATTGTAACCAATGTTACAATGATAACAAAAACATAATTTTATAATACAAATCCACCGCCCAATGATAAATGCAAGAAAAAGGATTTTTCTAACATTTTTTATTATAATTTCCAAACGAAACAATTGACGTCAATGCCAAAACTAAATGACGAAATATTTTTGACAATTACGACAAAATATTTGACAAATCAATGTGTTCGTCGTTTTCGTTTATCTGTCGGTCTGTTGCTTGTTGCGGTGGCAAATAACCTAAAATCTGATTCTATTTATATCGAGTTTTGAGAGAAATACATCAAAACTGCAGTATAAATTTATCTGAAACTGATAACCGTGTCCCGAGGTACACTTTACTGGTAAGATGGCTGATCAGGATCAGAAGAAGTTAGAAGAACGGACGGCTAAGGCGGAAAAGGAAGTTAAAGCAATTGAAGAGGAACTAGACAAGATCTCTAAAGGCGATCTCAGTTATATCGGTGACCCACTGCTTGAGAAACTATCTACTGAGAACGAGAAGCTCAAACATCGCTTGGTTATTTTAGAAAATGCGATTAAAGCTGAATGTTCTGGGACCAAATCAGCAGCAGCAGCAGCTGTCAAAAAAGAACCTAAGAAACGGCCTACCTTAATCACTGACGTCAACTCTGTTGAAGGCAACATATGTTTGGTAGACGAACTGAAAAATATATTTGAAGTTGCCATTGCGTCTGCATATCCCGACTTAAAGAATCCCCCAGTTGTTATTACTGTGTCTGGAAATAACCCAAAATTCGGAGACTATCAATGCAACTCAGCGATGGCCATCTCGCAAATGCTAAAAGCTAAGAATATAAAGAGTAACCCCAGAGAAGTGGCTAACAATATTTTGAATAAAACTCCAACTTCGCCTTTTATTGAGAGGATGGAAGTAGCCGGTGCGGGATACTTAAACATTTATATCAATAAGATGATGGCTGAACATATTCTAAATTGTATACTACGGTTCGGTGTAAAACCTCCTCCGGTGAAAAAAGAAAGGGTTATTGTTGATTTTTCATCTCCCAACATTGCTAAGGAGATGCATGTGGGCCATCTGAGGTCCACCATCATCGGAGAGAGCATTTGTCGTTTACTTGAGTTCTTGGGTAATGACGTCTTAAGGATAAATCACTTGGGAGACTGGGGGACTCAGTTTGGGATGTTGATTGCACATTTACAAGATAAATTCCCCAACTTTAAGACTGTCTCTCCACCAATCTCAGATCTGCAAGCGTTCTATAAAGAGTCAAAGAAAAGGTTTGATGAAGACGAGGAATTCAAGAAGCGAGCTTATGCATGTGTGGTGGAGTTGCAGTCACATCACCCTGATTACATAGCTGCTTGGAAACTGATCTGTAATGTATCTCTACAGGAATTTCAGAAGATTTATGACCGTCTCGATATCAGTATTATTAATCGAGGAGAGTCTTTCTATCAGGACAGAATGGATGTTGTGGTAAAGCAGCTGAAAGATGCTGGGTTATTAGAAGAGGATGAAGGCAGGTTGATAATGTGGGGCAACCCTGATAAACATGAGGGAATACCACTTACAGTTGTAAAATCTGATGGAGGTTACACCTATGATACATCAGATATGGCAACCATAAAACAGAGGGTAGAGGAAGAAAAGGGAGAGAGGTTTGTGTATGTGACTGATGTTGGTCAAGCCACTCATTTTTTTATTATAGAAGCATGTGCTCGTAGGGCTGGCATTATCAATGAACATCAGAAATTGGAGCATGTTGGTTTCGGTGTAGTATTAGGAGAGGATAAGAAAAAATTCAAGACAAGGTCGGGCGACACGATAAAACTCATTGAATTGCTTGATGAAGGACTGAAAAGGGCACTGGACAAACTTGTGGAGAAAGGTCGAGACAAGGTTTTGACACCTGAAGAGTTGAAGATAGCTCAGGAAGCGATAGCCTACGGATGTATAAAGTATGCTGATCTCTCACATAACAGGATAAATGACTACGTGTTCTCTTTTGACAAGATGTTAGATGACAAAGGCAACACTGCGGTCTACCTGTTGTATGCATTAACTCGGATCCGGTCAATAGCGAGGACCGCACAGATCTCACAGGAACAGCTATCAGCTGAGATTGAAAAAACTGGCTTCAAGTTTGGCCATGAAGCTGAATGGAAACTGGGAAAAGTATTACTTAGATTCCCAGAAATTATACTGAAAGTATCAAGTGATCTCTTCTTACACACACTGTGCGAGTATTTATATGAAATATGCTCAGCATTCACAGAGTTCTACGACAAATGTTATTGTGTTGAAAAAGATAAAGATGGAAACATTACCAAGATAATCTACGAAAGATTAATGCTCTGTGAAGTAACAGCCAGGATCATGGAGAAATGTTTAGACATTTTAGGAATCAAAACAGTATCTAAAATGTAACTACTTAAGTAGGAACTTAGTTTTAGGCATATCACAATATTAATTTATACCAGTAATAATTTATAATGCCTAAAGGTTTTTACATTAAATAACAAGACAAAACCGTGTTTGTAAAATTCTTATTTATTGAGTTCCCAAAAACCTCTACAAAACTATACCAGGGTCCGATATCAAAGGTAACATTCATGTTCGTAACACTATTTTATATTAGAAAAATAATACAGAATAGTCACTGGATATAATATTAAAGCAGGTAGCATATCAGACATTCAGGCAGACTGGTGCCTGCACCAGAAATATCGTTAAAAGGAAAACAATTCAACAAATATTCTCGGGTCAGAAACTTTATATATTCGCAATTTTTGAAACCAGTAATGCATACCGCAATCATCGATAAATATTCAGAATTTATCGATAATAGCACTGCGGTTATTAAGGTAAGAGCGCCCGCAGACTTACAATTCCAAGTTGGCCAACTAAATCGCAGAGTATACCTATAGATTAGTGACTTAATGAGATGGAGTCCGCACACCATAACCAACTTACTAATTGGACTCAAATCGTATCAGAATCGAGATTCTCTTCCGATTACCTACGCACAATTAAAAAGTTGGTCAACTTTCGGCATATTACTTAGGTATTAGCACGGTGTACTCTGCAAACTCGCGGACTATCCAAATTAGTTGGTTAGTCGTAAAACTAGCCGATTAAATTGTAAAATTAAGCAATTTAGTTTTTCAATAATCAGCCAAATTAAAATTGAAAGTCTGCGGGAACTCTTGGTCATAAGGCCCTTATGTGGGAGAGAGTGCACAATATGCGCCGTCTCGTTTCCACTTATTGCGTTAAGTGCATTTATATTTTTTTTTGGCCCGAGTAGTTGTATCTAATAGCTGCCGAATGGTCGAGATGTCCAATATGATACCTGCCTTTTATCTGATGCTTGTATTATCTTACCATCTACAATAATACACGTTACATCACATTAACCATCATACAGACAACAAGTTATAACTTCCGCAAAAGGGTCCACTGACACAATACGACAAATTCACTTGAGAGATCCATCATAGAACAATTACTAAACCATTACCTAGTTTTAAAGAACGCAGACATCGTTCTTATACGACAACAATTCACCGATTTTAGGGTCTTGAATCATTGGACACTTCCGCAAAGGTTTTATACCAAAATGTTTATTCCCACTAGTAATACATCTAAATCTAGTATTTGTTACAATGACGTCACAATTCCTGAACAAGTGAATAATTTTAATAATATGAGCATAATTTATAACAGTGGGAAAATTATTAAACGGCCAATAGTAGATACACATAGCGGTTAATTTAAACTTTATATTTAGCTAAAATATAAATTATGTTTTATATAAAAGACCCGTTGACATTTTTTTTTTAATAAATATGTTTTTATAAATTATAAATATTTATAATTAAAAGCTATAATTTTACTTTACGAGTCGGTTCGAGGAGTTTTAAAAATAGAGGAGATTGACCTAAGGTGGTTGAAAAATAAAAAAGATACGTCAAAGGAAGACGGTCTCGAGAAAGTTTGATTACTTTCAAAAGTACCTATGGAATAAGTTAGGAATGTTAATTTGATTTAGAAGACCTACCAATAGCATCTCTGGAAGACTTGAGACACGCAATTACTTTAGCAATATCAACATTTATAGCGACATTAACAATTCATAAGGGTCAGTTCACACAGAGACGAGGCGTGATGCAGTTTTAAAATGGTCATGAAGTAAGTAAGATCGATCTTAAAAAGTGCTATAGCATCGCATCGCGTCACGGCTCGGTATAAACTAACCTTAATACGAGAATATACAGCATGTCTTTGGCTAGGTACAATCAAAGCGACGAGTATTAGGTACATACCGGTACTGTCGGCGCCACACGTTACCACTATATTATAATGACTACAGAAAATTGTCTCCATCGTACGTATTTAATAATAGGACCCTAATAGTATCCGAAATATTAGTTAAAACACGATCTGACGCTACCCTTCCCTACTTACGAATACTTTGCACTTTAGAGGAATTCTCATCTTCTATGATATAAGAACTAGGTATCGTCACAATTTCTACCTGATACCGTAATCTAGAAGAAAATTAAATACCATTTCCCTAATTTAAAAATAAAATTTGATATTATTTCAACTAAGAGTAATGAGATAATTATGTTAAATGAATTTACAATTTTTAGTTTTTTGTGCAATCTTGTAATATTTGATTATTACCCTGTGATAACCTTGGCTAACCGGTCTTCATTCATGATTCTATACTCAACCAATTCACTAAATGTCATAAGCCGCGCATCAATATTGCAATTAGCCTAAATTTAACCCTCACAGTGGCACTGAGTTGGTTCTTGATCTTTTAGCTACGCGACTGTATGCCCATTGCATAAAATTAATTTACATTTAATACACATATGTTTGTAGCAATTACAATGACTAGAATTATTACAAAATCAAAATATAGCACTTAATTCATGTGACACTAAAAATCTTTCGATTAGGTAATCCATTGAAAGTGAAAGGTAATTTATAATTAGCATATTTTATCATAGTAGTAATGCTATCGCCTTAGTTACGAGTATTATGTAGCCCAAGCAGGTTAAAGGTCTGAAGTAGGTGTTCGATTCCCTCTGTCCATTGTGTGAGCTACTGCCTAAGTATGGATGTGCGATGTCCTAGTTTAGAACAGACTCAATTGTTTAGCTATCGTAACTCGAGCACAGTGAACAATGCCCGGCGGGTGCCAGCGTGATAACTTTATATGATATACCTATACATCGTCTCCACACCACTCTCAACGCGTTCAAACTTTTTACTCTCACCAATAGTGTATTCGATACAATATCGAGATTCTAGTGAAACGTTTGGAAGTCTGGTAAAATATTACCTAGTCACACGAACGATTGAGCAATCCTTAAAAAATCTAAATTGGGGGACATATAAATAATTTAAAATTAAATAAATATTTTTTTGAAGATGCTAAAATTTAAAATCCTATTCCATAGACACGAGATGGTAGGTATATACATTCAACTAGCTACAATATAACGTACTAATACTAAGGAAAAAGTCACATTGAGGTGTATAAAAGATTTCGCTGAAAAAACTGGATTTCATATAAGTATAATAAGTTAATAGGTATAAACGTTTCTAAAAACCCTCAATACGATTTTTTTTTAAATAGTTACTCTAAAAAGGGTTGGATTGGTCTCGAGATTCTGAGATACGACTACAAACACTACAACATTAGTACAATATGTTCAACAATATGTTACAAAATATACACACATTTACCAACATTTGTTGTAAGTTTGGCCGAACGTGGTTCATGCTGCTAACATCTAATGCATGCGTATCTATAGTGATTGTGTTATGAAACCGATCAATGGGGGAATGCGCCGTACTGCACTCGAACAAGTCACCGTCACACAGAGCTGTAAGCTTGCTATAAGGATACGTTCATACGACTACGGACATTCTCACGAGAGCTATAGCTAAACCGTATAATTGAATCTTTAAGAACTGCTCTGTGCAAATTTCGCCTCTTGTGTATCACGCCACGCTCCCCCCCCACGCATCTTTCCCAGTCCCTGTTCTTGTCCTACATTCGCGCCCTCATACTTCGGAGGCGAGGACTCAATCAAGTGGTTTAGCTATATACCTACGTATGTACTAAGTAACTTTTAATTCATTTACAATCTTTCAGAGGGTGGAAGTAGTAAAAAATATAAACAACTTTTCAATCCAAGGAAAATCAGCTGTTCCATACATTTTGATAATGTAAACGTGGTTGGTGTTATATTAAATAGTAAAAGTTGATCATATTTATAAGTATTTTCACCCCCTATGAGATTTAAAATTACTTAAATCCCTAGTAGATATATGCGTACAACAGACGATCACGCAATCAACCCTCGATTCTATTGGTATATTACAATCCTGCGAAAGTCTATAATTTGAAGCTGGTGTAGGCACCTACTGTGAATAAAGCTGTGAAGGTAGTTCACTTCCCCTATTCATTTCCTGACTTTCCCGACATTTTTCTCTACAACATGCAATTGCAAGCTACAGATCTACACGACTCACACTTGACACTACCGTATCCAAGGAGGACAGCATACAAAAGAATAAATATATTGTAAAAAAAAACAAGAATTCCAAATTCAAACAGATGTAGGTACGACAAACAGTTTCAAAGTCTTGAAACTGTAAAGGCGTTCCTAATTTAAATTTATGAACTACCCTCTTCTAAACATTTGCCCTTTCCAAACTTAAATTGCTTTCTATTTCGAAGAAATTTCTACTCGGTGTTTATCGCTTTCGTGATAGGACAACAACGGTCATTTGGGACAAACATTTGTTAGTCTAGACATAAATAATAAATGTCACAGACAAAACTTTTTACCGGTGAAAAATATTTTTGACTAAAAATCTGTCAAATTAAAAACCAAGTCTAATTTAGAAACCTATCATTTTGGTAGGACTTTTATGACCCTTTCAAAAACAGAGTAGTTACTTTAGGATTATTTTTAACCCGAATGACTGCGGGTGAACATTCGCTACGCCAAACGCAAGTGCGGCTAGCTACCAATGTTCGTGTGTTCGCCATAGAAAAACACATACGGTGTGTGTACGCCGCACTCGCGTTTTTTAGTCGAAACACAACGTGTGTGTTTTCCCGCAGTCAATGAGCTTAGGCAACTTTGAATGAAGCACGTCAAAACTACTCTTGACCGGCTAAGAGTTTTGACTGTCTCTGTATCGAGTTGTGAACCTACTGAAAAGTTTTCAGAAGTTTACGTTTTCTACGCCGTCCTTTGCAATGACTTTCACGGTCCGTCCGTAGCTAGCAATGTGGGCGTGCGGTAACACGATAAACTTCCTCCACAATTTCCTGACGAAATTATCGAACAATTATTCGATTAGTTCAAGTGAGCTCCACACTAACACAGAGGCGATGCTACCGAAAATGACTACGTGTTTTACGAACTAGATTAGGTAATTAAAATTATGAACACTGCTCCCTGCTTTGGTTTCCGTGGATCTCCAATTAAGGCTTGTATGAATAAATCACTTTCGAAATTAATATCATCAAGCCCGAAATGTATTTTGATGTTTTATATTTTTTTATCAACTATAAAATATGTATTCTGTTTTTATAAAATAAATATCAATATGAATATCAGAGATTGGTTTATAAATACGGGTAACTGAGACGTATCCAGTACGGAAGCTGCTCCATGTGACCTTGATATGACAATATTGATTGCAGTATGGCGCGATGGGAGGCCGGAAATTCACGTAACTGTATACCATGAGCCATTGTATCCACTACCCGAGCGACTCGAGCACTCTCTATGAGTATGATAATGATCTACTTGCATATGAAATTATTCCGGCAACGTGCTGTCCGGCTTAATGCATTTCTTTATCAAATATGGCGATGTTATTGTAATGCAAAATAGGGGGTTGGAATTTACGTGTTATAAAATTCCATTGAACAAGTGTTGATTGAACAAAACCTGCATATAATATTCCGCAATTTAGTTTGTGGTAATTCAAACTCATAATGACCAAAAACTTTCGTTAAAATGACTTCAATTAAGGTGCTCACCCTACCGAAAAAATCACTTCCATAAGTGATTATAAATAATGTCACTAGTTGGCTGCCACGGTATACGTGTATGATCGGTTCCGGCTAACAGCATAAATCGTACCTATTATAGTCTATCCCAAATCACTACACAAAAGATTCACACACACATTACGAAGACGAGCTAACAAAGCCGCAAAGATCGCAGCTGCAATAACGTCGATCGGCCGTCGTCGGACGATTGTCGGCTAAATTATTTAATCTGCGGCCTTGTTGTCGAGTTAGGATACAAAAATAGCTGTAGAGAGCTCTAATAATGGAGATTCAATAGGTTAAACGGGCAGTCTTCAATGAGATTTAAGTTCTGGGAAGAGATGTCGTAGGATGGCCAAGTAGTGTACGGTTGCGGCCAGCGCGACGAATACGTGCCAGATAGCGTGTGCGAAGGGTATGCGGCCGTCCGACTTGAAGAAGAACACGCCGGTCAGGTACAGGATGCCGCCCAGCTTCAGGTCGTACATCGCCGGGAACTGGTGCTGGAAAACAAATACTACACATTAACATGCTACCAACAAAAAAAAAGAAAAAAGCAGCTGAAAGCAAACTACCGTGCCTGTCACGAGAAGCTATAAATTATGTAAATAAAGAACTTCATCAAGTTACGTAGCGACAATACAATCGACAACAAATAATTGCAAATTAAATCAACTCAAAGTAAATAGGTACGAAACTAACGAGCAATTTGATCCAAGGGTTGCGATCCCCTGAATGTGTGTTTACAAAATTTATAGCTCCTTGTGACGGGGACTGTACTCTTTTACAAATTACAGAAAATATCTAAGGCTATCTCTCTGTGTGCAAACAAAATAACTAACACACATTGACTATGCGAATAAAGCCTCTACATTACATGCAATAAACACACAACACACCAAAACAAAGATACCAGAATAATTACACGCAAAGCTATGATTGGATAATAAAACCGAAAGGTATGTAGGTACAGACAGTCCTATTTCAACAAAACAGAAATTACTTTATGGTACCGTCGAACAAGCCATTTGGTATACAGGCAGCTAACTTGCAACTATTTTTAAACAATGTTTCTAGTGTGACAATTCTTGTAAATAAAGACCGAAGACCAACCTGAAGACCTGTAATTGGCTGTCAGTTTAATTTACTTTCACTAGTCTGTCTTTTTCTAGCTGTAGGTGTTCCGTGTTACTTAAATAAATAAATATAAATAAATAAATAAATAAATCATTCGAAATAGGTTTTCATATCAACTGACACCACAAGCTTAATTAAAAGGCAAACACAAATAAACAATGCACAACGCGAAACAAAAGATATATTTTGTTTTTATTTTTTGTATGCATGACCTGTGTCAAATAAACCTTTTTTCTTTCTTTCTATAATTTTATTACTGTTGTCTGTAAACCAAATAGCTAGCTCGACCGTACTACGTTAATTGAAAAGGACACAGTTCAACAACCGACTTTGCTCGAAATTGCTTTTGCCGTAAATACCTGACTACAAATAAAAAAGCCCTAACATTGATAGAGCTGACAATTTAGCTAAGATAAAGTAGAAATAAAATGATAGTCTGTTATAAATAGAACTTTATTTTTAGTTTAGCGCAAACTTGCTTGTTTTAAATTAATCAAATGTCAGTTGTAGGGCTGCCATCCGTCCGGGATTCTCCGGATTATTTTTAAGATAAGAAATAAAAAAATAAAATGATAAATGTAAACGATGTTTTAATTATCTTAATATTTATAAATTACGCGTCACGTTGTTTGTCCGGGATGGACTCCTTAACTACTCAACCATTTTTTATGAAATATGGCTTGCTGTGTGTAATTTGGTCAAACTTAAAAGATAGGATGGTTTTCATCTGTATTCAATAATGAATATCTTTACTTACTTCAAGCCACAGTAACGCATGGCCGAGTCAGCTAGTATTGTAATAAAATTCTCAAGGGTGTCCGGGGTTTTTGAAAAGACTGTCCGGCAACGGCATTTTAGATGATGGCAGTCCTAGTCAGTCAAAACAGTCTTTGAATTAGTAATTATTAAACTTTGTATTATTTGTCGAAAGATATAGGTCGGTCGAAACAATCTGTGTGACTTTAACTTCTTTTTTAATTAAATCGTTTGTAGTGCTTCAAATATTATTACACAATATCATTATAGGTATTCATTGTAGTTGTTCACAAGGAACAAAATGTGAGAATTATTGGCAAGAGTCGGTAGTTCGGTGCGACATGTAAGAATTGGGAATGCTTCACAAACGAATACACGTGGATTTGAATAGTGCCAACGTTTAGTGACGGTGCTCAGAATTCTGTTTACCTCGTGAGAGGAATCAAGCGTGAAGTATATTTATAACGTTAGAAACATAATAGGAGAAAATAATCATCATCATTTGTCTAGCTTTTTTCTAACTAAGTTGAGGTCGTCTTCCAATCTAACAGGATGCAGCTGAATACTAGTGTTTTTACATGGACTGCCTATACGACCTCCACAACCCAGTTACTGGGTAACACAACCCAAGGGCAAGTGGAAAATAATCATGGTGCGCTTATTTTCTTTATGGCCTGCCATGGTTGAAATATAACGATAATTGCTGAAAGTGTCGGAAAAAGTTAAGCCGCCGGGAGCTTTCATTGACGGTTGCACTCGTGCGAAGCCGGGGCGGGTAGCTAGAGTCTGATAAAAAGCTTCATTCTAGGTCAAAACTAGTCGGGCAATCCCGAAATAAATTGGTTATTTAAACCATAAATAATCATGAAAGTGATCGTTATATCAAACACTCGATAGCTCAATGTTTATTATTGAATTTCTTTTTCTTTAATAATTGATTGATAGTTTTACTGAAACAAGTGCCATTACAGTGCGCGTTGAAAGTGATACGCAAACATTTCAGATAACCCATTTCGACCGTTGAAAAATGTGAAGTGAATAAAAAGTTGAGGAGAACCTAAGGATGGCCATACGCTTAAGCCTATTCGGTTCGGCATGGCATTCTCAATACCTTTGATAACGTTGTATTGAAAATACCGAAGTGAATGCGGACCCGCTTATGAGTATTATAGGTAGTGACCTTAGGTATCCAATTGTAGTATTGTGGACGATTGGACATGAGGAATCTTTAAAAGAATAATACTACAAAAAGTCGAGTATGAATCGAAATGGAGATGATAAGAGATACACCAAAGCAAAGATAGCTATGGGCAGGTACTGAGGTAAGCGGCGTGCTTGTATGACGAGTTGTATGAACGTGAATGAGGCGAAAGGAGTATGTAAGGATCGTAGCAGGTGGCGGTCTGTGGTTTCTGCTCACGTCCATGGTAAAAAGGCGTGAGTTTATGTATGTATTAATTTATTAAAATAGTTATAGTAGAAGTAGACAACTTAATTATGTATTCAAAAAAGGTGCTGCGCAGTTTTTTTTAGTATCGTACTGCTAGTGTTGCATATAAGTACATCCCATTAATGGGGAGTGCAATCTTCTTTTTTTATCGTGTGGGCAGTAAGGTCTTACACCCAAGTGTCAGAGTTTGTGAACCGCCTCACGGGCTGCTGACATGGTTTGAGTGGAACAGTAGGTAAGTCCAGGTTTCCTCACGATGTTTTCCTTCACCGATGCCAATGATGTCCAAGATAAACTTTAGAAAGTACAGATATGAATTGAAAAATTCATATTGTGCAATGAGTCATCATCATCTGCCTAGCCTTTTCCCAACTCTGTTGGGGTCGGCTTCCAGTCTAACCAGATGCAGCTGAATACCAGCATTTTACATGGAGCGACAATGCAATGAGTATAGAGATATAATCCGCAAACCACAAATAACTATAATTATAGTCCCCCGAAATCCGAAATTTCACCGATTACCGCTTTCAATAAATATTTCGACCTCGGAAAAGTAATTACACACGCTACACGATATTGCTCTATAAAAGACCATTAATTTACAACACAGCAATATCAATAGTGTGGTATTGATGAGCCTTCATATGAAGATAATAAATGGCCGATAAATAAATTAATTTCATACGTTTTGTTTCATTTAAACTCTGTAGTACAAAACGTTAAACTGCGAATGTTGGCGGTAAGCCCTTTTTCATCCTTACAAGTTTAGCAATAAGGTTGAAATATGGTCAACCGCCAAAGTTCGCATTCGTACTTGTTTAACAAATTGAGGAAGCTTTTGTGCTGCGGTGGTCTGGTGATGATGATGTACATACTAATAAATGTGAACTACAAAGATTTTTCTAGTTCAGAATTTTTTTTTACGTAAGGCGTTCTTCTATGATAATTATATTGGAAAAGTAAATATTATTGAAAATTCTTTCGCTAATTGGAAGCTACGTTATCCTTGAGTGCTATATTTTGTTATAACTTAGAGATCCGTAAGAAAACACACGCGGACGAATTCGCGGGAACAACTATACATAAGTGAGAAATGCGAAATTTTTACCAAAAATTGATTTACTTTTAATAAAAATCTACTCGATTGCAAAAATAACAACAACTTTACGACGTAGGAACGAACCATAATGTTAGTGTAGTTAACTACAAATTAAATGTTTAATTATACACGTCGCTATTAACTAATCATAGGTCGGGCTACCATCACCTAAATTGCTGTCACCGGGCGAAAACTTCAAAAACTCCGGACATTTGGGTAAAATCGATTTTTTCCCCGGGAAAATATTTTTACAATAAAAACAATTACATCATTAATTGTTCAGCTTGCAAATCATCAAACCCGGACACTTTTACAAAAACCCCTTCCGGACGACCTCCGACCCCCTCTATACTAGGGCGAATCCGACGAATCCCGAACGCATAGCAACCCTACATAATAAGGGCACTGAAAACGTTAACGTATTAGGAAACTACTATTTGTAAATTCTAGTCATGCATAATTGAGTTGGTTTCCAAGTAGGTTTTAAATCATGTGTTTCGTACAATACGCTGATCAAATATACATGGCTATTCTAGTTGGTCTAAAAATATTTAAGTACGAAAGCTAATTGCTAGGGCTCCAACACAGCCTGATGTCGCTGAAGGAGATGGAAGTGATGAACTGGCCATAACTGACAAGCATTGGGTCAAAATAGCTCTGAATTGGATGACAATGGATGAGCTTCAATGAGAAAACGAAAGAAAGAAAAAAAAATGTACGATCGAGGTACCCTCATCAGAATGAAGTTCCCACCCGAACATAAATAGACAGACAGTAAGAGAAAGAGAGGGGTCGCCTGGATTTCTGCCAGTTAACTCCTACCGTAAACCACGTAAAGAAACATCATTAAAAAAAAAAAAAACAGTTCATAAACAAAAATAAGTTAATAATTAAATACAAAAAGAAACATAAAAGTGTGCTCCATAGATGTAGGACTTCGTCTGTGTCCTCGATAATAGACATTCACGCGGACGAAGTCGCGGGCAAAAGCTAGTGAAGATGTCAGTATTTTTACAAGCTTTTATTTAAGTATTACATCGTATCACAAAAATATCTTATCTATTGCCCTGTGGCACATGGATAGCGCTTCCGTCAACGTGCATTAGTGACTTTCCGGGTGCAAGTGTCAGCGAGCGGAGGTCATCATGAAAATAATATGGGTCACCTAAATGTCTTTTCTTAAGGGCGATATGACTATGATTTTGAAATACTTGAGAGACTTCCAAAAAGGTCCGATATTCTGTGCCCGAAAAACCTTAATTATATGGGCTAAGTTTTAATTTACTGGGCATTTTATATGGGTAAAAGTAATCATGAATACGAATACCTTTTAATAAGGGTCGAACCTGAAATATTTGGAAAAGTCAACTGTTCCATACTTTTGATAGTGTTGTGGATTTTGTAGGGAACAGCTGTTTCTTTTTTTTAAGACCGCGGGATCGCGCTGGATGCAAGCCGCTTCCATGCGGTCTTATTGGAAATCTGTAGGGGAGGCCTATGTTCAGCAGTGGACGTCCTACGGCTGATATGGTGAGGATGATGAGCTGTTTCTTTTTTTAATTCCATAGTTGGTACCATTATAAAAGCTTTTCATGTAAAAATAAAATATTGTCAATGTTACCGTTTCGTTCAGTTACAGTGAATATTTCTGAAACGTTAAACCGTAACGTAAGCGAATTTTGTTTAATAAAAGCAGCAGCCAAAAGCTAAATTAAACCTTATAGTTATTTCGTACATAATACGAGTCGAGAACATTCGCCTTAATGCGAACAACGAACACAATGCACGAGTAAGTAATATTGTAGAGTTCCAAGCCTCCACTGGGAATGCGACCCGGTTAACTACATTTCAATCTCTCGACACGAGGCAGGTTCTAAATGGAATTTATGTAACATAATACAAAGAGCCGCGAGGGTAGAGGGAAGCTCCTGACGTGACAACAGATAAAATGTAATTACAGCGACGTACCAGGGACGCTTGCACTACGGAATGGCAATGAAAAGTTTAAGGTCCCTTAGTAATTCTAGAACTATTCTCACCATTTACCTCGTTTTCGTACTGTTTTTTTTTGTACAGATTTGTGTATTCTGATTGTTTTTAAATTGACAATCAAAATTCTGAGACATGCTTAGAATGTCTCTGGGTAAGATGGCGCCAGAAGAGAGAACAGATTTAAATCTCTCTCTTCTGGCGCCTTCTCAGTATGGCCCATAAGATCTTCAACCATTAAATTGTCATTTAAAAGTAATAGAATGTCGTTCTAAAATCATCGTCATTACTGCTCTTTATACCCTACGCAGCATGTCTCTGACTGAGATGGCGCCAGAAGAGAGAGAAGTGATGTAAATCTATCTCATCTAGCGCCATCCCAGTATACTCATCTTTATCGACATCCATTTACAGTTTCTTTAAATTTCCTCTATTATTGTACCCATTGGTACGTGTGGTAATCTAAAAACTTCATTCATCGATCAGGAGAATACAGGCCTAAAAAAGGATTCGAATCTTAGCAAAACCTACCACCTTCATTTTCAAAAGCCTAGTCAACAAAGGCAGAAAGCAGAACTTTTAATGCCAGAATGGTGCAGGAAGGCACTTCAGTAACTCGTGAGAGACATGTTGACGGCTGTGGTTCCGACTTTTGTGCTATTGTTACGAAACACGAATGCTGCCTGCGATGGTCTAATTTATGCTCAGATATTTGTACATAGATTACATATTTTGAGATGAGGATGAATCAACGGCATATGCGGTAAAACAGTGACTGATATCGGGTAGAAAGGTATAATATGATTCTGGAAGCCCCCAGCGACGAATATCAAAGAATGGCAAACAGCTGACATTATAACCGGAGAAAAATGGTAACGCTAGGGGGTGTACCAACTGAATCTATGGTAAAGTTCTCGTTACGGTATTCCTGCTTCCACTCCATATTGTGGATTCCGTGTAAACGGATGGAGGGGGGTAGGGGTGATATAAACAAATAAAATTAGGTAGAGGAAAAAAATGACGGACGGGACTGGAGAAATGAAATAATGAAAGAGAAAAATATTCCGCCCTCACGAAGCAACAGAGGTCAAAGACAAGTTGAAGATATAAAAGAATGTTTCTTTTTTCTTGCCTTGTCTTCTTTGGACAAAATGATTCTTATAATGAGTGCATAAATATGGCCTTGACATTGAGACCAGTTCAAAGACGGACCGGTTTAATTATACAATTACTCATTACTTAGCAGAAAGATAACAATAGTACCTACACTTTATAGCTTAACATTATTCTCCGTTTTTTATATTACGCTAGCGACCCGCCTCGGCTTCCCCCGTCAATCTTTCTAGATAATTCGTCTTTCTATTGGTGAAAACCATATGAAAATCTGTATAGTAGTTTCTGAGATAAGGCTGATGGAATACAAACGCGCGGTAGGGGGTTTTAATTTGTAATATGTAGTGATAGTGAAGCCCGTATTGGCCCATATCAGGGCAAAAACCTTTAATATGCGTTGCAAATTATTTTGCAATCAAGTGTACAAAACTCTTGTACGCTACATTACACACTGTTTTGTTTTGTTTTGTTAGTGTGACTAATGTACTTGTAACTTTATAGGCGACCCGCGTTCTTTTGTTTGTTTATTAGAACGGACTTACTTTGATTTATTTACTACGCATGGTTTATTTAACTAAAGACGTTTATTTACCGTCTTTACGCTTTAGACAGAAACGAGCTAGAACGGAAGACGTGTAATTATAGATTGTTATAACTTGTAACTCAGTTGCACATACCTTCTTAGTTTGTTATGTTGATAAATTGCACCGATTATTAAAAATACTTCACACTATTTGCGTCATTGAAATGACGACCTCGTCATGATAGTTATGAGATTAATAATTATGTATTAACTAGCTTTTGCCCGCGACTTCGTCCGCGTAAATTTCGGTTATCGCGGACACACACGAAGTCGCGAAAAATATTACCCATGTCATAAAATCATGATTCGAAACGACACGTGGCGCCATCTATGATCATAAGAACGTTATTGTAATTTCCCTCGGAAACAGTACTTTTTTTCGTTTTTTTCGTTCCTGTACACCTGGCAACGGTTATGAAAATTTTTGATCGGATGATCGGTTTAGTGGCTTAGGCGTAAAATGGTAACAAACAAACAAACAAACTTACTTTCGCATTTATAATATTAGTTAGGATTAGGATACAGACTCGTGCAAAAAAAATAGGGCCTTCAAAGATATGCATACTTTAAATAGATCGATTACTTTTTAAATCGGTTCGATTAATTTTTTTAAATTTTCTTTTACACAAACCTTGTCTTGACAATAACGAAACATAAATAAGAATTATTATCCAATTTGGTGTAGTCGTTTAGATAAGTTATACGCGTACATACATTTTTAGGTTTCATTTTTATTTAGGTATACATATAACATAACATCACGCCTGTAATTCCCGAAGGGTTAGGCAGAGGTGTACAGAAGGAGGTATACATATAAAATAGATTAATTTTCCGTAAAAGCAGAAGAAACTTCGGCTACAAAGTTACGAAGCGCGTGTTATTAAACTAAGTTATCATAAAGTTCGACGAACCTTCAAGAGTCACTGAGAAATTAATACCATTGGTTTACTTTTAAAAGGCAAGTCAAGGCAAACCGCAAGGAAAATATTTTGCGTTCTAAAATCGTATGAAGTTTGCTACTAAGTAATCTTGTAACTTGCCTTTACTGGAGACTGATTTAATTTAAATAAAAACGTATTGGAGTAATACCATACACTTCTTTACGTATCGATAATACATCTACACTAATAATATAATATTCTAAAGAGGAAAAATTTGTATTTTTTTTGGTTGTTTGTTTGCAATGGATAAACTCAAAAACTGCTGACCGATTTTTTCACCATTAGAAAGCTACATTATTTGCGAGTAACATAGGCTACATATTATTTTATTTTTGCGCGGACGAAGTCGCGGGTAAAAGCTAGTCTTTAAGAAATTCAATTATTTAAGCCCGGTAAGTCGCCACGTTTGATTTTACCTCGTTTTTGTGTACCCGTGGGATAATTTAAAACTAAATTCTGAAATCTATGCAGACAAAGTCACGGTCAGTATCAAGTTATAAAATAATTAGACAGGTTCGATTATTCTGACTGGCTTTTGGGTTAGCAATCATAGGTAGGCATTATGTTTACACTGCCTAGGGCCTTCGGGGAATACAAACGTTAAGTCACTTAGATACAGTTTAGGTCCTAAATAAACCTAAAATCTAATTTAGTTTGAAGAGTGATGCTCTGTAAACTTTAGGGCATTTAGAAACACTAGGTCTAAAATGTCTTCTATACGTTAGGTCTAATTTGGTCACCGCTGCGGTATTTGTCGGAATAGAATTTTGTGTACACTCAACTAAGTGGCAACAAAGGGCAAAGTGTTATTGGGTTTTTCCATTAGCAATTTCTCAGTAGCAGCCTCGGAGTCTGGATTTGTGCCTGGTTGATGGCAATAGGCTCGCCCCCTATTACATGGGACTAAAAACATAACTGGCGAAATGTGGGTGTGCTAATGAGTGCGCCTCTGCCTAGCCCTTCGGGAACTGCAGGCGTGATGTTATGTTATGTACACTCAACAAAAAAATCAGATAGGGCAGGGTCGTCAGATAGAATTGAAGATTTCTTAGAAACTGATGGATGTCTTCAATTGAAAGTTAACTTAATTAATAAACTGTTTATTATCTACGTTTTAAATTAAATTACCTTTGAAAACCTCTATCGGTTTCTAAAAAAACTTCAATTACATCTGACGACCTTGCATACCTATCTATCTGTTATGTTAACTGTACATTGCATATTGATATTGAGTTTATGTAGTATTTTATTGGTATGTCTAAATCTGAAAATACCTACTGCGAGATGAACGTATGTAATGTTTTGAATGTATAGGTACTTGTGCTTTTTCATTCTTTCTTTTACTTTAAGTTTTATGTTTTTCATTATTATTTTTAGATACAACCGTACCTAACCGCTATAATTAAAGCAAAAATATTAAAAAATAAATAAATTACGTACGAATACAAAAAAACTGATCCCCTGGTTTTTGATGATTTTTACGGATTCTGAAGAATCGAATCCGTATCCGGGAAGTCCTTTAAATTCGCGCAAAACGAGGCTTCCGTTCTGTAATTCTGTTCCATGCCGCGCCGATGTAAATTCAGCCTTATATTAATGTATTGTGGTGTTCTAGTCGCCTGGCATCCGTTTATTTGATCTTTAAGATTGTACTACCATGACCTGTTGAATGGGCTTTAGTATATACCAACTACAAAAAGCAATTATGTTGGTATAGTCAAGTAATCGTACAAGGTAATACTACGAGGTCGAAGTGCGAACATCGGTCAAACCAGTTTAAATATATTATGCAAATAAATATAAAATGTTTGTGTGGTTAAAATTTAAGAAGAAAAAAACTAAAGCTAGCACAATAGGGGATAATAGAGAGCCCTCTTATATCCAGTGCGACTGACCAGACTAAGGCCTAACTTACTATCCTCTAAAGTGCAGGTATAGGGATACTTTAGGCAGTATTCCTACAGTACCTGAACTTTAGAGGACATTAAAAAATCCACTGATGACGCGTTAACCGAGGCTACCTATTGTGTCCAAAAAGTCAAGATAAATCAAAGGAAAAGGATTAAAGTATGTAATAGAATTCTAGAACCAGCAACTCGAAAGGAAGATGAAGAATAATCAAAAGGGTCTATTGTGGACACGATAATTTTACATGCATCGTCAACCCCTGTGAAAATCTAGGAAAATTTCGCTGCAAACCAGTACTGTTTTTCAATGATTAGCGAGGAACTCGGAAAAACGCGCCACAAAAATGTGAAGCGTTGAGTGTGCTAACTCGTGATAGTATTTTAAGGAGTTAATATTGTTTGTTTGTTGGTCTGTTTGTAAGAGGTAATTTCTTAAAGTTTTGGTCCGATTTCGAAAATCCTTTGACTGATAGAAAGCTACACTATTGCCGAGTGTGTTAGGATATTTTTTTATGGTATCCTTGACTTAAAATAAGCTTGAAGATGCAGGTAGAAGTTAATGTGTCATATTTCTGGAACAATTAATGATCTTAATCCATACTAATATTATAAATGCAAAAGTGTGTCTGTCTGTTATCTCTTCACGCTAAAACCGCTGAATCGATTTTGATGAAATTTGGCATGGAGATAGTTTAAGATCCGGGGAAGGACATAGGCAATTTTTATTAGACTTCGACTTCGTCTGCGTCCGCGATAACTGACATTTGCGCAGACGAAGTTGCGGGCCAAAGCTGTAGTATGTAGTTCATAAATTGGTATTAAGAACTAAATTCTTTAACTTATACCAACATAACATTTAATTATGAAATTAATTTAGTACGACCACGCACGTTTGCATTTTTAAATGCTATGACTAAATGAGTTCAAATATTTAGAATATTTAGTAAACCACGCACGTTTTTAGTATATAATACGAGTACATACATGTTTAAATAGAACTACAAATTACGTAGAGCTGCCATCAATAAATAGTCCTGGCATATTGTTGTTTCTGAGATTACAAGTCTGCCCCATATGCGCGCAGAGCCAGCAATTTCTCCGAACTGACATTTACATCAGACTGATGTGGGTAGATACTAGACACAATCAATGCTCTCGGATTCAGCTCAGCATATAAACAAAACACTATTTATAATTCGCTCATATACCTGACCTACCTACAGTGACATACAATTTATAACGTAGAACGAATTTAATTGTTTACATATTACTTTAACTATATTATACTATACTAACATAATAGTCAGCTAAAGAGATTATTCGTTTGTATGTTAAAACGCGCTAATCTCTGGAAGATGCAGTCGGATTTGAAAAAATCTTTTTGTATATGATAGCCAGATTCATGAGTAATATAGGCTATATAACATCACGCTACGACCTACGGGAGTGAAGCAGAAAAAGTAACTTTACGCGCGCAAAAAAGATAATGGAAAAGACGGACGAAGTCGCGGGCAGAAGCTATAAGTGTGTACAATATAAGTGTGTTTTTTCACACTTCACGGAACTTCCTTATAATAAAATGTAATAATTAACTTGTAAATAAAAATACAAGGTTTTTAACAATTTTTCGGTCAATCTAATATAGTTTTGTGTAATAAATTATAACAAAAATTAATGAATAAAAACCAACTAATTTTGCCATTTGATCTTGGATGGCAAACAACCTTTCAGATATGTCCACCTGATGTTAAATTGTCACCAAAGCCTATAGACCTAGGTAATACTAGAGGCCTCGCAATGCGTTGACATCTCATTGACAACGCTGCAATGTGCACATATTTTTTTATACACATCAAACTTCATGCAAATAATTACCTAAAAAAAACCATTTTAGAAAGTAAAGTAACGCAACAACTTAACCCTTTGACTGCGGACGAACATTCGCTGCGCCAAACGCCAGTGCGGCTAGCTACCAATGTTCGCGTGTTCGCCATAGAAAAACACACACGTTTGTGTGTGCGCCGCACTTGCGTTTTTTAGTCGAAACACAACGTGTGTGTTTTCCCGCAGTCAACGAGTTAAAACAACTCATTTTCCATTCCTATGCCTGAAAAGTTAGTTAAGCTAAGTACATTTACTTATTTACACACTTTTGAATAAAGGTCGTATAGGCGTTATATTTCAAAGTTAAAAGCACACAAAGAGGTTTTGCATGTCATTCATACATTATAAGAGATAAGACATTCAAACAAAGGTTGAATAACTTGGCAACTTGTTGAATAGGTACCTACGTTACATGACTTCTAGACAGTTCTAGATGACCTAGCTCTGTGGACGTTTGATAAGGTGTTACCATGAACTTGATACACACACTACTAAAGAGAGTTATTACGTAAAACCATTGCAAATATACTGCATGTTTACTATCGGAGCGAATGACATAACATCACGCCTGTAATCCCCGAAGGGTTAGGCAGAGGTGTACCCATTCGGACACCCACATTTCGCCAGTTATGTTTTTTGTCCCATGTAATAGGGGGCAAGCCTATTGCCATCAACCAGGCACAAATCCAGACTCCGAGGCTGCTACTGAGAAATCCCTGATGGGAAAACCCAGTAACTCTTAGCCCGACCTGGGAATCGAACTCAAGACCTCATGCAGAGCAGTCGCGCTTGCGACCACTAGACCAACAAGGCAGTCGGACATAGGAGCGAATGGTTTATTTTTTTTGGTATTTCTTTACGCGGACTGTCATGTTACTTTTGTTTTATTATTATAGGTACAAGCGGACCGTCTCTGTTCGCACGAGCGCATACCTACTTACAAATATTAGGTTTTTTTTTTTATTTTTTCACAAAATCTTTTTCCGGTAAACAACTAACACGACTAAAAAGAATCGGCTAAATCGGTCTAGCCGTTTTCAAGTTTTGCGCTTAGCAAAACAGCAACACATTTAAGGTTGACTCGCACATATTCGGAGCAGTTCAGGCACCGTCCCGTATCAGTGATAATTATTATCTCATACATTCTCTATGAACGCGCCGGAACTGACACTGAGAGCACTGTGTCGTCGATGACACTGACAAGTGTGAACGCGTTCATAGAGAATGTGTGAAAGAATAATTTGTCACTGTGCCGGAACTGTGACTTGACTGATATGTGTGAATCAAGCTTTAGTGATTTATTTTTCTTCTTTTCGCTTCGCATTTCGGCTTCGCACGGGTGCATATTCCGAAAAAACTTTTGATTGCTTAATTAGTGTGAACTTTAAACTGTTAAAACTAATTGTAATTCCTAATCCTTATTAGACTCGGTGAAGGTTTAAAAGCTTCTGGCTTCTCCGCAACTAGAATAACTTTACCTAAGTTTAAATTTATACTCCCTGCACTGCATTAATCTCAATAAATTAAGAGTAACTATGAAAAACTTACCTGACGCCATTTAAAAGCTGTTTAGAAACAAACTATGTAGGGAGTTTGTGCTATTTTATCAGCTTTTAAGATAATTTAAAAAGAAAAGAAATATCCCGCCAAGTGTGAATCGGATTCGTACACGAATGGTTTCGTACTACTGTACAAAGTTTTAATATTGAGCAAAAAACGGCGTAAAAATTTCGCGATTTTTTTGGGCTGTTTTCTTTATTTTATTTTTATTATTATTTGTTGTTACTGTACAAAAATTAAAGGTCTACCTAACACAGTTCAAAAGATACAGCCTTGTGACAGACAAATGGCCAAACAGCGGTTAATTAGTTAAAAGGGTTCCATTGGCACCCTTTGGGTCATACCCTTAAAAATGCTTTTTTTTTTTTTTAGGTGGTAAAAATCATCAAATGACTCCTTCCGGAAGGGACTGTCAGACTTTTACTGACTAAAAAACCACCCTGTTCCTTCTGTTGCCCTTTACGTTCCGGGGCCACGGTATCCTGTTAAGACGTCCCGCAACCCCGGCAGGCGTTGGCCCCGTTTGGGGCCCCGTTCCTGTGCTGACAGAGTAAAACTATTAGCTGCCTACAAAAACTCACGCCAACTCAATTTGTATCCTTGCAAACAGTAGTTACATACTCTAAACAAATACCAACAATAAACAAACACAGAACAATGAAAACTATTACACAAGAAACATTAATCCAATCTACTTACCTACAACACAAACAGTTAATACAGTAATATTACGTCACCGCAAGCAAGCAAACACGTGCAACAAGCGTAGAGAGCGCGCAGAAAGAATGTGTGTACTGCGTTCTTTGTTTGTTACACCGACAATCGATAAAAATGCACTGAAAAGCATATGTTCTAGCGTTTTATTCTCGCTGAAGAATTTTAGGCTCAATTTATACCGCCGCGGAATTGTGAGGAAACCTGTACCTACTTATAATATTAATGTGAGCAGCGGATCCAGGATTGTCGTTTGGAGGGGGATTTGAAGCCGCTGAAGGTATAGATTTAAAACATAATACCATAGGCAGGGTAACGGTTGAAAAAAGTTTAATAGGAATCTCTCTCGCGCTTGACTTACGACAAATTCTCTTGGATTCCGAAGAATCGATTTTTTTCGAAATCCTACGAATTCACGCGCAACGAGGCTTTCGTTTCGTTCCGTTTCGCGCGGTGTAAATTGAGCCTTATTGTCACTGACGACATATTATTATGACAATATTACGCACGGTTGTTGACATGACTACATAATGCACCAAACGCATGTCCATCACATTCTATCTGCGCCAGCCCTAGTCAAAGTACAAAGCGTGTAACAGACAGGTCTCACTCGCGCGTGATATTTTCAGCACCGCAACTGCACTTGATAGCTGATAGGTCACGTTTTATTTGCACTACACTGCACGGATAACTAAGCGCGAACGATAAAGATCACCGCTCACTTAGCACTTAGCACCGCTTCGATATGGAAACGGCCCGGTTTGAACTGCCTCGAAAAATACAATCGTTAGCTGCCAGTGCACTGCCCGCGAGCCTTCAACTTTTTCAAGTTGTCATTATAAAATGTAACTTAATACACACGATTTAAAGCCCAAACTATAATGATTTTTTGTAGTGTATCGGAGCCGTGCTGTTATAGTGAGCGTTGAACCTTAAAAGAGTGTAATGGTATTCACGACCACAATACTGAAAAATTACTCGAATACAGCTTTCCGTTGTGAATTTGCATTAGTGCGAAAATTCGGATAGGTAAACAGTTTTATTGAACAAATTAACTAATGCAATTACGCAATTTCGAGCCGAATAGAAATAATTATATTAACGGATAAGCCTGTTGCTAGCAGATTTTAGCTTAAAACAGTGACCGTGCCAAAAATATCACGTTACTAAGACGTGGACGTACATTAGACGTGACAATGATGGCCGCCGGACCTAGCCCCATGACCAGATAGAGAAGGAGCTCCAACATCTTGTATCTCTCGTGGAAGATCTGCTGGTACGTGATGCCGAGGACTGCCAACAGCCAGATGACCCACCGCAGTTCTCTGAGCATCCAGCAAGATAGCGTCCCGACCGTCAGCCACGGGAAGTAGGAACTCGCGATGAATATGTAAATCATTGCCCGGTCGCAACGGTGCAGGAAGTGTTTCATTTTACTGTGAAATTTAGTTCGCATTTAGCACATACAGTTTAGTATTAAATATACCGGCTAACTTTGTAAGCATTGGCTATATTTTTGAGGGTGTGATATGGTATCAATTCTGAAATATTTCAAGGCGTTTTTCCATTCATGCAACACTTATTCGTGGCAATGAATTTATGAGATATAACGGGTGTGAAAAGACGCTTAAAAACAAAACTGAATATTATATGTTCTTGCTATCTTTTTTTTTTAAGACCGTTCCTGGGAACCGACTGCTTACCAAGACATTAAGGGTCGAAGTTCCAATTGTTTTATCTAAACTTTAAATACCTCTACGGCCTCTGTACAGTTGGAAGCATTTTGTTGAAGCACGTTACCTTAAAAAATGATATTCCGCAAATAAAAGTGGTTTCTCAGCAATAATTTTTGCTCAGTATTACTCAGTTAGATGGGCCCCATGCGGCAATGTGATGTGTCTTTTTATATCCCGTATATCAATTGATATTTCAGAATTGAAAGCATAAGTAGTACAGAATCGTAAAAGAAATTCATGACTTATTTTATTACCATAAGGACCAACGATTAAAAAGTTAACCGTTATATCACATTAGTAGTAGAGTACAGACCTACGTAAACTGGACTTTATTGTACATCAAACTGATCAATTAATTGCTTAGTAGATTAATGTGCATAAGTAGAGAAGAGAAGATGATATTAACACCAATGTTGCAAATAGAAACCTTCCTTGAATATTCCTTCGACTACTAAAACAATACATATTAATGGCTTGTCTATTCAATGCATAGATTTCGTCGAATAAATAAGTATCTTTTTAACTTTAACGGTCTTATGAATCGCAAAAATCTTCTCTCAAGGCCGATTAATATTTTTTAAGCCTATTTATAAATGTAAGAAACTGAATGCGACGTTATCATATGGAGACAATGCTTTTATGGCCTTCGGTACTCAACCAAAAATAAACCTACTCAACTCTTCACGGAAGTGTCCAAAGGCAATCTTGACACAGTGACACGATAGCATCCAAACCACACTCGTTTTAAAAAACCGTTTCGCGTAAAATCTAACTGATAAAAAAAATGCGAACTTAATTATTAGGGCATGTTATTGTTCATCCACTAAATAGTAAGCCTTTGGCTATCAGCAAAAGGACCAAAGACGCCTAGTGTGAATAAGTATGAAAACTTTTTGGTCCTTAGGTCCGACTGACAGAGGTATTAAACAAACTATGTATACCTATAGCAAGAACTCTATTGTAGTTATTTTTGTGAATCGCATTGTACTGTAGCCTTTGAGAGCAGTAGGTATAAAAGATAAACTACACTAGGCAGGTATCCGTACAGCACCCTTGCACAACCAGCTTAACGTAAGCCTATTAGATGTGTCAATAGCTAATATTATAACAATGTAAGTTAGCTTGACAACCGTAACCTAGTAACCCGGTGCTTCATGACCCTCCCCAGATTATTATGATCACGTTTGACCGGTATAGATCAGACAGTATTTTGTAAAAAAATCTAAACACACTCACGATAAAGGAAAATCTACTAGGGAGCGGCAACATATAAGAAAAAAATGCAAATCTAAAATATTAACTGCACCAGTGCCTACCCTACAGTAAGTATCTTAATCGTATACACGTTCCTGATAAAATATTTAAATGATGACTGCATATTTAAAGACAACAATGGTCGATTGAGTTGATTGTGTAATCCATCATCGGTCTTGTTGACCCGGGCCAAGCTATCGATCCGTATTATATAGACACACTAAGCGGAAGGGTTATCAATAAATATTTGAGATGCTTTAAGTGAAAAACCGACCGTATTGAAAGCAGATCAAATTCTGACCTCATTTCACGAGAATGGTGTATCAATAAATGTAAAGATGAGGGCACGAAAAATCGAAACGTCAAATAGTTTGGCTCTGGATCTAGATGATTAAATTCTTCAAATATGAACAAGGTCTGGAATAGTCCAGACCTTAGATAAAGATCCAATAGCGTGGGTGGGAGATTGGATTGCTTGAAATGACCAGAAAACTGAACTTGGGAACGTAGAAGAGAAATATATTAATTTAAAGACTCTTCTAAAGCTTCTGTGTAACAAACTACGTCCTCTTCAATCCTAAGTGGGAAATAAATCCAATTTAGGTAATCCATCTTTGCCTATTCAACGCCCACATGTAGTGCTAATTCAAACCTGCACGCAGCGGCTTCGCATCTGAATAGCCTAAACGGTTGACGTGGTCTTAAACGTAACAAGCCACTTCCTGCTCCCGACCTTGCTTTTAGTTCATGAAGCCTTGCAAATACAAGGACCATAATTTTACCACACACCTTTTACGAAACTACATCGATTGCAGGCTTTTGTGCTGTTTCTACCATACGTAACCGCTGTGACGTCATAGGTAGTTATGAGTGTTCCAGTAACTAAATTAGTTCTTAGTGTAAGGACAATTTTATACTTATCTACCTGCCCAAGCCAGAGGTGCTTAAATTTCTGTTTTCTGATCTGAAAATGAAAAACAATGTCTTGTGATAGAGGAGCCGTCGACTATAGGAATTCAAAAAGGATACTAGTTAAAAAAAAAAATGGAAAGGAATTACTACTATCTGTGTTTATGTTCTGTGACTGTGACTAATGTATATATGAGATATCGTCGTAGTCGTATCAAAAGGTTTGTATGCTTACATGATAATGATAGCTTCTCTAGAACAAAAAAAAAACAATAAAAATGTTTATAACAATAATATGATACATTTTCATGAAAGCTATAAACAGACAGCAATAATATCCCCTCATGATATTTTTATCACTAAAGTAATAGGTTTCTTGCAGTACTATTTCGTTAAAAATCTCTATCGATAAATGTACGTGATGTGAGACTGAGGCGAGTTGTCAATCATCAAGTAGAATGACAGCTCATCTTAAAGTCACTTCATCAAAATTTGGCAAAAGAGATTTCTCCAGAATAGTACTGCTGATGTGAGTTCTTATGGCACTAGAGCTGTTATAAAAATATGTTACAACATTATTACAAATCTGTTAGTTGGTGTGAGTACCGAAGCTAAGCTGTTATCGAAAGGCCCAAAGCGAAAGGGTTCACAATACCACATGAAATATTGTTTTGTTAACAAATTGGTGTGTGTTGATGAAGCGAAATGTGAAACGTATTCATAAAATGTCTGACGTAGCCAAATTGATTAGACCCAAGATATACTGTTCCCTGACTAGAATCTCTGTAATCTACTTAACATCGTAACGTTTTTTACATAACAGTCAACTTTTAACTAATCCAATGAAACGGCAAGCATTATTTTGAATTTTATGAAGAGGGAATTCTATGAACTGAAAAAAATTAAGATACTGTTTATAGTGTGTGCATTGCATTTGCGATCGACAGGACTAATGGCCGAGAACGACCGGTTGGTCATTCCTGATGTAGAGAGACTATCTAACGTCTGCCCTATGATCGAAATAAATGACTTAGCCACCGTCAATAAGAAAGCCTTCAAGCAATCTAACTCGTTTTTCTTCAAATTCATTCCAATAACTTCTAACGATAATTCAATCAGTGTCAACAGTCAAATGGTTGTTTATAAAGTACGCCGACAAATTATTATCATCGTAAGCGATAAAAAGTAGAATGTCAGTGACATTATTATTGAATTCATATCATTAGTCACCGGTTATGTATGACCATGTGCTCGACGGCAAAATTGTAGCGTTTAGTAAACGATCGGCATCGTTCATCGAAATTGCTCCGTAATTTATCATTCAATACGAACGCCAGCCATTTGTAAACTTTCCGAAGGAAATTACGTACTGTGTACGTAGTACTTACTTTGTTTATCTATTGAGTAATTTAAGTTCCCTTTTTAGCTGCAAGTTAATCGTTATTATCAGAACAGCTGAATCTATTTTCAAAGTGAGGACGCCTTGTTATCTCATCTTTAAATCCGGCATCGGCAGAGTTCCAAAATTAGCCAGCCCTTTGTAAACAGATAGTATAGATAGAACAGTGTACGTATACATCAAACCCTGTCCCTAATATCACTTCTATCTGTATAGTCAATGCCCAGGATTAATCTCTTTGAGGCGTCCCCGAGGCAGCTGCACCCTCTTGCTTCGTTGCGCGTCCCCTCTCGCTCACTGAGTGTAAAGGCCGTCTGTGCCTGACAACAGTTTTCATTTGATAGAAACAGTTTGAACCCTTGAAGAGGTAACGTATTAAAATGAACTAATAAAGATGACAAAGGTAAAACAAATACGGAAGTGTAGAAGTTGGAAAATAAACAAGAGCTTGTGTGAGGAAAAACTCTTTTGCAATAATCTTCAATAAATATTTTTAAACCTCCCCAAGTTTTTTGGAGTCTAACCTGATGCAGCTGATACGAGTAATTTACGAGGAGCGACTACCTATCTGACTTCTACAACCCAGTTGACCTGTAACGACTGTTAAAGTTGTACAGAGGACAGCTGGGAGAAAAGACTTTACGTGTTTTCCGAAGCACGGGGGTGTCACACCACCTGCTTCCAAACTCCGGACAAACATCGCTTAACCACTATGTGATAAACACAACTACATAAAGAGCAAAGAATAAAAATACCTTCATCATGGTCTGTTAATAATAAGGCATATTGCAAATTCTTGGTAGTGTCTGAGTTAAGTTGGGTTCGGAAACAGAATTCAATAATAGACCCTTTGTGCCAAGACCCGAGGCGGCGACTAATAAATAAATAATTCACTGAAACAATTTGGTACGGCGCGTAGATTGGAATACATTTTGTCATAATTGCAGCACAAGTACTTGCTAATGAAATAACTTGTTTTCACTACTAGAATAATGTTTATTCCGAAAACTGCGAGTTCATTAAGTCTCTGTAGTGCCTGTTTATTTTGTAGATTAGTTTCACATGTGATTGGATCATTAGGCTATGCTCATAATTCATTCTAAGCTTATGCTGCTTTGAACATAATAACGCCAAATTCTCCATCTAACATCACTGTGAGATTTTTCTATATCTTATAATTATAGTTTACTCTTTCGTAGAGACTGTAATCTTTTTTGTATAGGCATATCTCGTAAATGGCTCTTAATTTAGAAGTCTATTTCTTCAAGAGCCAGTCGATATTTGGATTAGCAGCATGTCCTATAACTTTAGGTCAGCCTTAAGTCCTTATCACGAAGGTAAGATACGCTAAGATCATTTACATAACGCTATCCCAGTTCTGTACTAAAATCTAGTTTATAATAGGTTTAAGGACAATACCCAAGGTGGCCACTTTGCTAATGTCAATATAAGCCTTCGAGACTTCTCCTCAGCTAACGACGCCTAAGGGCTTTAAGCATAATTCTCCAACTATTATGTAGAATTAATTTTAAATTATAGTTAACTAGTTTAAAGTGACTACGATTTCATACTGGCTCCAGCTCTGAGTGAACCGTTCTAAAACGTTTTAATAAATCACTAAAAGCTAGCTGATAAAAATGCTGAATGACTTCTGAGAACCAACAAAGTCACGGAATAATCCAATATATTTCGAAGAAAGCCTTCACTATCGTCTACGTCAATAAAGTGTCGTTTATTTGTATAAGAATAAAAAAGGAACAAGCGTAATCAAATCACATCACATATTCATGAATCCGAAGAGGAAATTGTCGAACAGCTAACACTTGTCTTGATAGAAGACGGGCTATTTTTTAATCTAGTCAGCTGTCAGGAGAATCAACATGGGTATGTGTAAAGTGGAAATAAATCAGCTACACGTCTAGCGAAGATCCGACATCCGTATACAAGAGGCGACTTGTGACGTTTTGAATAATGCGCAGATCATGGATGGATGAGAAACTGCATCTGGTTATTATGGAGAGAAAATTGTTCAGCATTCCACCGAAAATATGGTAGATCAAGCATTAGATAAAGGTAGATATAGATATATTTCTCCCGACCGAATTTCGGTCACGGCGGCTAATCTCAATGGAGAGTAGCCAAGTATGCAGGAGATATTATAATACACAGGAATATGCACAGCAATACGGGGATGGTAATCGGACAAGACTGAAGGGAAGATCAGGCGCAGAATCAACGGCTTTACATGCTTTCCACAAATTTCCTTTACACCAATTTCCAAACTGCCTAAGTTAGTCGAATCGTGATGGAAAAATCTTTTTAACATTTTGCCCAATCTGGGAATAAGCACCCAGAACCGCATGCTCAGAAATCGCGCTTGTGACTACGACACCAACACGGCAGTCTCACATAGATAGATATGCAGGAAAGCGGTAGAGACATCTTTTTAAAAAGCCGGACCATTTCAATCACTCGATGTGCCGTATTTTCGAGTGATTACTTTACAGCAAATTATATTGCAGAGATATTGGTGATCTTAGACCATGATAACACTAATATGATGGACGATACACAGATGGTGAGACTATATGAATTGGCAGTCTTCCAAGCGCAAGCATAGTTTGGGAAGGGCTATTATTTAACGTAATGACGCCTGTCCAAAGGGCATAGCACTAGCATTCCCGTATTTCATACTGAATATTTGTTTCTTATTAAATATTTGTCATTATTTTATCGAAAAGCCTCCCTTTTTGGAATTCTCTAAATGCAAATATTAACATGTTATGTGACGTAGTCTATCAGAAAACTGTGACTCGCCAATCTTCATTAGTAGTGTGATTACTTGCTCATCATTAATAGGTAACCTTTGATTCGCGGTAAAAAACAACGAGGTCCTATCCAAGCAAACCTTAGTACACCTATTAAGTAAGTAGTCTTGGGAGTTGGGAGTTATTTATCATTTTCAAAAGGGCAAAGGTATGTATAGGTATGTATACACTCTTTGACCTACGAATTGAATTTATTTGATTGATTTAGATATCGAGATCGTCACCTTAGAATGAATAGAAGCCTAAAGAGGGTGCCGAAACTGTTTCGCTGTATCAGCGGAGAGAACTCTATACAACTCGATTCCTACAGGTTTCCCTTCGGAGGTTCAGAACAATAGCTACTCTATCGCTATTGGAAAATGGCTGTCAGTAATATCTACTGTCTACTATTGCCGAATAATATGTCATTATCAAATGCAAACAGTATAAAACCATGTGTGTTCTATAATGTTGCTTCTGATTTGATAGCAGATAGTTTCTCTTGTATACCTAATTGTACCGAATAGTATTACGCAATTTTTGCTTCGGCATCCCTTTTACAAAAAATGAATCTTCGCTACTGCTGCTTATTCATTGGTAAGGTAATCCTTTAGTAAAAGACACAAAACTAGGAAGTGTTTTACATAACCCCACAAAGTTTTCTACATAAAGATCCATTTTCTACGAAAAAGACGTCGAGATCGCGCGAGAGCTGCAATTACGTCTTCTTCGTACTTCAGTTGTCTTTCCGGATAATAGCAATTCTTTTTCTTTGTTCTCTTTAAGATAAAACAAAGCACCAACAATGCCACGAACAGTAATGAGGCTATTCAACACTCGTTGGCAATTCCAAAAAGCCTTTACCAAAACGTGGCGCTTGACTTATTAAAGGCAAATTAAGTTAATTGGTTCACAAAGGTAAAACCTTTTTTTCAGAGATTTTTTATTCCAGTGTAAATGCCACCGTACCTGTCATTACTGACAGGGGAATCATAACTGCGCACGCTAAGGTATTACTTGCATTCCATGTGACCTTGGCCTAATTACCGACCGCATCCATCCCTATCCGATACGCTCGGAAAATTTATGGCTCAATAAATAGGTCTGGTCGTAAAGCTCCAACCGAACTAGGGCATGTGTCTATACACGTAGACACGTGGTTTCGGCACATATCTCGAAATTCGAAGTGCCATTCATGCCATGTGCATTGGAAATTAAACAATTTAGATCCATTTGCCCGCTAAATTGCGAAATGTGTTATCGTGATTTGAGCCGTAATACCGACGCTTTGATCTCTTAATTGCTTAAGGGTTTTTATTGTGAGAATTAGTAGCTACTATGTCTGTACAACCGTGGACCTTTGAGAAAATTGTGGTGGTTACAAAACGACCTATTAATTATCACGTTAAGCTAACGCAAACAGAAGGGTCTGTTTTCATTTCGGAAGACCGGCTTTGGTAAGGTTCCCGGTGAATGGAGATTTATAATTTGTTTATCTAGTTGCTGGCTGTCTATTTTCGGAAATTACAATAACAATCATGAAAGTGGGTACACAGAATATCGTCTTTGCGATTATAATATCCTGAAAAACAAGACGTACTTCATGTAAATATGTATGTTTTTCCTTGTCTCATTTTAATTCCCTCGTAACATTCAGGGTGGAAAAAATATGTACGATCGCTTTTAATCGAGGCCAATTCCTACATTACAACATAAAATGTGGGGTGGGTCATTGCAAAGATATGTAAAGAGGCCAAGCTGTTTCTTTATTTCAACCATCTGCTGTTTCGCTGGAAAAAACTTAAGCGTAACGGACAAAGTTTGTGTGAAACTGAGAACTTTAAACATTACTTTCAATACAAGTGATTGGAAAGTATCGAGTTGCCCAGTGGAACCAAGGAAAATTTCTTGGCCAGTTGCTAAGTATCAACTCGCCTTCAGTTTTAGAACGCCAAAGGATTTTCCTAAGTTTAAAGACCCTAAAAGGTCTAGAATTTAAAGAGGTCCTTAAGTGGCGTATCAGTCAATTTATTGAGTTACAAAGATACTTGCGATATCGTATATAAGACATTACTGAGAACGATACCATGAGTAAATTGAATCATAAGACTATTTCCAGCAACAAAGTGCTTTTCACAAAATAATGTCAAGAATTTTAGCACCGCATACGTGAAGCTTTAGAGCATGGTTATCTAAAATGCTGTAGGCAACATCTCCCAATCTCCTTGTCCCGTTAGTTTGCAACTTTAGTGTTAATAACATTAGATTTAGAAAATTCTATTCTTGATAGGCAGCGCGTAGCAACTCATTTAGGTATCACTGAAATAACAAGGGAACTGTGACGCGCTGCTGAGCAAGGATAGTCTCCTTAGGGTGACACTCCACAGAAGAGGTGCAGGAGGAGACCAGAGCAGTGGAATAATAACCAATAGGGACTTCTTATGACTGTTAAACGGAGTAAACTGGTTTAAATTTCGCATCGTATTGCCTAATTTTCCTCAGCTCCGCTCCTCCCCGGTTCGGTGAACTGTCACCCTTATTCTTGGGTTTTTTACGATAGTGGCACCGTCATAAACGGCCGTAATAATTGCCGTCTATAAAGATACCGTAAATTCAAAGACCGAAGCCGTTATTCAAGCGGCCTTTATTATGAAAACCCAAGCTTGAGCGATGAGAAGCAGTTAAGCACAAAATACTTTTACTATTTCAACTCACGTATCAGACCTGCAGCAGCATACTGAATGGAAGGTGGTGGACACCGCGAACAGCAGGCACAATGCCAGCCCGTAGACGACGGCAGCGATCGCTTGCGGCGCGTTTATGGAGCGGGTGAGTAGCTCTCGCGCACCCAGCGACGCGGGCGCAACGCATAGCGCGTGCGTACACACGTTTGCTACGTTTTCGACCTAGGGACAAGAGAGGAATTATTAAGGAAATTAAAATAACAAGCCGAAAATGTCGATTAGGCCTACTGATGAACACCTGGCTCAGTTTTCGACAGGTTTTTGGTCCTACTTATCTTACGTATTTTTCCTTAATGATATACTAACGTAGTCGCGTAAAAACCAGGGTAGATGATACTTATCGAATAATTAAAATTACGTTTTCTTACAGTATTTTAGTTACAGTATTCAACGATTATTGTAGCAGACCGTATCCTATTTTCACTTTGAATGTCCTACCTAAATAGGAACAAAGTAAGGTCTTGGCGATTTGTCAAAAACAGACCGTTTTGGCTGTTATAGACGTGGGTCGTGAGTAGTCGTGACTCGTGGAGTATTTCAGTTAGTAAATTGGATTTTTATCTCGACAGCTGTTTTTGGAACGGTTAGCTCTTCCAGTTTTGTCCTATCTTATTACAATCAAAACCTGCAAGTATTCACAGCATAGAAGGTAGTAATATGCACCGTACATTTTCATTGGTTTAGAGGTCAAATCAAAATCAAATCAAATCAAATTGTTTATTTAGGTCTAAAACATCAAAATAATTACGTGTCAGACAAAAAGAAATGCATCAGTTTTGAGGATAACATACTGGTCAATGGTCAAAATTGTTCCATAATTCACGAGCATTTAAAAAGTTTTACAACTTTACAAAAAATTCAGAACTCGATAAAGTGTCCGGGAATATACCTACATATTATGGAGATTTAAAAATGGGGGCGGTTCTTAATTCTAAAGATTTCCCATTGCGCAATGTCTTATTTTTTCTACCTACCAGAGTATTTTATTATGAATTCTAAGTTATACGTTATGTCATCATGCTGCAGTCACATTACAGCCAGTTTAAAGTATAAACGATTATACACCAATTGTCATGAGTTCATGACAAAAAACATCTATCTCTAGAACTTTTTCTATAAGCTACGACAAACTAACATGAAAACGATATTACTGTGAAAGTTAAATCCCACTAGAAAGAAAGCTACCAACAATATAAAAATAACAGTTTCTGTTTCAAAGAAGTCAACATAAACTACGTCAGTCGCAAGGTTATTGAATTTCATGACAATATTGAGTGGTAACTGGAACGTAAGACCGAACTGGCTGTAACTAGGGTTGGCAACACTACTATATAATATAGTATCCTACTATATTAGGAGCCCGACTACTAAACATAAAACATAATCATAAACTCACGCCTTTTTCCCATGTGGGTAGGCAGAAACGCCACCTGCTACGATCCTTACATACTCCTTTCGCCTCATCTACGTCATACATCTCGTCATACAAGCACGCCGGTTACGAGTACTCCGCACCTGACCTTTCTAAAGAACCTCATTAATAAGGTCAGTGTAGGTCCAAATTCAAATTCAATAGTCTTTTATTCTCTCTACACATTGGTTGTCTTCAAATTAACATTGTTCGAATTTACGTGTACTAGTATTCCTGAAAAAGTCTATAGTAGGGTAAACTACTATATTTTTAAGGCATCAAACTCAAAGCAATTATATTTGTTTCAAAATATACCGTAAAACGAAACGTCAATAACTATATCTGAGCGTTGTTGTGTAGTTGACAGTACGTTCACTTTGATAAATTTTTACAAAGTTATTATTTTTGTTCATGTTTTCGCTATCTTCTATACTTTTATAGGTGAAACTACTATTTTTGATAGACAGAGAGATCAACGATAAAAAACAAATGAAAAAAAAAATGTTATTATTATTATTTTGCCATGATAAGTTCAGTTTGTTGCATAAAAATAATAGCAGCCTATTATTGTCCTTCTGCAGGGCAAATGCTTCTTCCAATACAGAGAAAGCACGACCATTGATCACCAGTCGCTTATATATTAATTTTAAGTTCAGAATAACTCACGAGGTTTTCCAGAACCAATTTCAGCGATATCCAAGATACACTTAGAAAGTACTTATTGAATCAGAAAGAGACACGTATGAGACGACGTACTTGTCTGTGCCAATGAATAAGCCATACAATACGATAAAAATAGAAAAAGAATACTCCTCAAATTGGATCAAAGACAAACGCTGGATCTACTTATAAGTACGCCTATCACTAACTGGCTTACTGGCAAAGTGGTTACTATAGCAACGCGCTTACTACGTCAGACGATTTTATTCAAAATTCCTACACTGTTCTAGAAGAGTATGTCCTAAGAAATGGCATTTGAGGTATTTTACAGGAGTAATAAACCAAGAATATACAATTATACAGAATATATTATTTAAAATAGCCTCTAAAGCCTCAACATATGACGCTAAATATCGTTGTACGGTCGCTACACTGGTGCCAAACAAGAGAAAAGATGTGTGATATTTATAAAATACTTTAGACATATCTAAATCATGTCAAGTGACGGTTTTGACGGTTATGATATGCTCTAAGTGCTTCTTCTTCGTCAGAAGCCAGAAAACCCATACCAAAAAAAATAGGATTTGCCGCGTTGGCGAACATACTTTAAAATAATGATAAATCATCGAAGTAATTGATAAATGCAAAGGTATTAAAACAACGAATATTTATGTGCTGAGTTGCTGACCAAGCATTGAAATAATAATAGTTAGTGAATTTAAAACAATCGTCTAAGGTAAGGATAAAGAGAAGTCAAAGTTCATTGCTCGTTAATTGTTATCTATCAATGCGAGCGGCCTTTGGTGAGGTTAAACAAAGACACAGGTATTGCTAAACCACTAGATGAGCCGTATTTGGCATGCTTTCCTTGAATAAAAATATGATTAGCTGGGTGCTGGCTCGTTGAAGAGCACACCTACCTGAAGGTGTTAACTTTATTAGAGCAGAATCCAAAAAGATTTTAGACTAATGGAATAGACCCACCAAATCGAATTAGTTCGACAGATTTTACTGAAAACTTTTTGGCCTTCCACTTTGCCCCATTAGTAAGCTTGAGAAAAATCGGGTAAAGTGTAATTTTTATTGCAATGTTTTTGATACCCACTTCAATTTTAAGATGCACAGGCACTGAAAGCCTGACCTATCCACTGATCAGTAAAGTATATCTAAAACTCTCGTTATCTAATAAAGATTTCTGATTATAAATCCATAATAACAATAACTTATCATGTATATACGGGATGTGTTATCACACTGAATAGGTTTTCAGTATTCGCGGTGACGATATTATTGAGCTAATGCATAATCTGAATTCATTCATTGGGATTTCAAACAAAACCTCTTTTGTTTCTGATACTCATGGCTATAACAACCATCTTGTATGCTATATCTATCTAGTGCAGTATAAACCTCTCTTTGTTCGGGGTCACTTTCCCAGTCGGTCGTTAATCGGTGGCACATGTGACCTGTAATATTTCTAACTGACCGTATAGGGGCCTCCCACGCTTTCGTTGTTGACCGTACCCACTCAATATTATAGAGAGGAAAGTTTTCTGTTTGTATGCTGAGGGTAGGGCATGAAAATGGCAAATACGATTGATGTGAGACCTTTATGGAGTCGCTTAATTTATCTCCCGACCGTCATGATTCGCCCGGGGCCCATGGAATCTACCTAGGGGACTTTAATTACAAAATTTTGCATTATATCATATCGAGAGATCGCTTGGAAGCAGTGTTATACAACATTTGAAATGGGTATCCTAGAATATCACACTCACCGTTATTTGATTGAGGGCATATTTTTCAATCGACAGATAAATCTTAACGGAGAAATAAATATGGCGATTTGACAGCTTTTGTAAAGAAGATATGTCAAACTGTCATATTAATTCTTTGGATAAAAGTTATCTGACTATTGAAAAATCAGCTTTAAAACATCTTAGTGACAAGGCTATAAGATTCTAGACTCATTACAAGAATCTATAAGAGTCACTATATTTACGTTCAAGGCTGGATCAGGTACTCGTACTTGGCGTGACTTGGGCTAACGCAATTATGTGGTTACTATGAATAAATTGTTACATGCGTACCTATACTTACTAATCATAGTAATTGGGGCAGTTAGGACTGAGGCTATTCGTGTTTTAGTTTCTATGGAATTAAATGTTACCTACTCTATTGTTATAAATTTGGGAGGTTCAATATCACAGACCAATTTGACGTAGGTACTGGCCCGACTCTATTTTAATTGGGAATAGAGCGAAATAAAGGTTCCGAGATCCTCAGCTAGGCTAGTAAATTATACTCCACTCGCCCCTAAATGTACTCGAAATAAGTATGGCACCCCTCACCTAGGTATGTTCTTAGAAAATGTAATGACATTTATAATAAGCATGACATAGATATTTTTTCAAATAAACTGCACATATTTAAAAGAGCCATTAATAGCATCATGCCAAGTTTTTCCAGTTAAAGTTTTTGTTTGTGGTTTTATCTTTTTCGTTGTTTGTATGTCTACATTCATATATTGCATACTATGCAATATGTGAGGTTGGACATGCATTTAATTAAATTGGTATGAGATGTTGCGCTATTACTTACTAGTTATAGCGCGGCATTTTATACTAATTTTTCTATAGTCCGTAGTTAGTTATTATTATATTTGCTTGAACAGTGTCAAAAAATAATGTTGTGCCTACCTGTGATTTAAGAGCATACATTAACTGTTGCTTGTTGTATTGTTAAGATTGACTGTATGTGTCTTAGTTGGTAAGATTTTATAAATAAATAAATAAATAAATGGGCTAGATGATATTGTTAGTATCGCTGGTAGAACTTGGATAAGTCTGGTGGAGTGGAGATTGGAACAAGTAAAGAGAGGTATACAAGTGGGTGAAGTTGAGCTGTGGATGATGATAATGACGAAGCGCGAGAAGATGTTGCAGATCACAGAACATTCTAAACATAAACTTTGACAAGTTGGGGCACAGGTGATCCACAGAGATGACCTACGTCCGATAATACCTGTGTGATCGATATCTTGTTACCAAGACTACGAAAATAAAGTGATAGTAGCAGAAAACAAAGGACGGTAAGCACAGGAAACTTTTCGACAAAGAACCCTATTCATATTGAAGTCACTCTTCATGTTACAGAAGCTAAAGACAATCAGGACGAAGTTAGTAGCAACAATAATTATTCGCAAAGTTTCTGTTACGTGCAAGTTGTACATAATGGTGGCTCTCGTTGTCCTAAAAAACAAAGAGCAAAAAAACTCATAAAAACTTTTAAAATAAAAAACAAGCTTTCTCATTAATTTCAGAATAATGTTTCTAGTTTGTTACGATCGTTATTTTCCCGAGAACATCCATAAACCATAGCTCAAAAATGAAGTGATGAAAAAACATATGAAACTCAACCTTTCAGTATCAGCAATTTTCGAGATATCGGGTATATCTCGAAAATTGCTGATACTGAAAGGTTGAGTTTCATATGTTTTTTCATCACTTCATTTTTGAGCTATGGTTTATGGATGTTCTCGGGAAAAAGCAAAAACAAAAACAGTTCACGAGACCACACGAATATAACCATTGTAAGAAGACTTCACGAGTCAAATGAATGAACTACAGTATTTGAAATTGGAAATAAGTAACATTCAATAAAACGAATTTTAATGGGAATATTTACGATAAGGCCAGTGTACATGACTGACGATCGTAAAAAATCAAATGAAACTCAAAACATTTATTTCGAATAAACCATTTATAGGCACTTTTGAAATGGCAGACAGATGGTCAGTCAAGTTGAGGTGATCGTATAGCTTCTGTATTATACACAAAGGCAACAGCTCCTCATCGCGTGACGTGTCCGTGATTGTACGTTTGTACTTCATAATATCAACGAGACATATACTAACGGACAGTTCATATTATACGTAATCATATATGTTACATCATATTTATACGACATAAATGTCAGTTTTCTCTCTTCGCGTGCGCACTGAGTAAATATCTGTTCTGCTTCCTTTTGGAGGGCGATAAAGGTTAAGTGGAAATATATAGGCATAGCAAAGTCGAGGCATTTCACTAAAACTTTTAGAAGGTTCCATTTTGTTTGCATGTGGGTAACAGTACTGTGCCTAGCAACTCAAACTTGAGCATTATAAAAGACTAGCTTTGGGCTGCGAATTTGTCCGCTTAAATTTTTTTATAGATCTTTATTTTCACTACTTTTTTTTACTTATTAAAATTAACAAATGAATTTTCACAATCGGACGAGCGAGAGACTAGCGCGTCAGAACAAAAACTTTTCAAACAGATTATTTTTTTAGGTTCTATCCGGCAAAGAAGCTTACTCCTTGGGGGTCTAGAATCACGTACTGAATCTATGGTACAAGTTTTCGAATCAACGTCCCTTCCACCTCGTAGATTTTCAGCTCGGTCGCAGTTCAGAATTGGGAAATTTTGATTTCCGTCATCGATACCCCAGGTTGCCGGCAGAATAATCTATGTTATCAATCGGTTACGGTACACAACAATTATTTATTGATTGTAGATAGGTCTCACCAATCTGTTTTCTGTTCATTACATTTTAGTGGTTATCTTTTTAGCAACACGATGGTCCAATCAAGTGGCTAAGTGCGGAGACAGCCCGGCCAAACTAAACTATCCCAGATCCCAGTAGACCCAACATGGATGATCTGGAAAGATTTTTGTTTTATCTAATCTGATTTTGATCTTATTTGGAAAGGGTCATATGATAGAGAAGCAGATTTTCAGCCTAACGATATAATTATCTCGGTTATAGATTAAGTTGTTGAAGTATTTTGAATTTCGCAATCGGTATAATCCATGGATGGACAGACTTATTAAGATTTAAGACCATGGGCCACTTGGGCAAATGATGAACTTGCTAAATATGTCCAATAGAGGTTTAATTTTTAGCGGGCCACTCGCATATTGCCTGGTGCCGCATGCGGCCCACGGGCTTCGCTCAGTGCATCCCTGGTCGTGGTTTCTCACGAACAACAACGCTGTACCCGGAAACGCAGGTACCGTCATTGTTACGTTGGTTAGGGGAGTCGTATATCCAGTAATGGACTGCTATAAGTTGATACTGATGGGTATCTTTATTCAAAAAATCACTGCTTATGCAGAGATAATTACAAAAGTTCTAAGCGTCAGCCTCATAAATTCACGACAGTCGCAGACGAGAATCAGGTCACGATGTCAACCGCTAAACGATTGCCAGCGAATTGGTGACCCTTGCCTTAATTTGCGATCACAAAATGTCTGTGTGTTAATAAAACATATTACCATGCTATTTGTCCCACTGCGGGGCAAAAGACCTCTCATTCAGAGAAGGGACGAGCATTGATCACCACGCTTGCTCAAGGCGGAATGGCGATTTCAGATTTATAAAGTCCAGGTTTCCTCATGGTGTTTTCCTTCACATATGTTAGTGAAGTCCAATATAAACTGAGAAAGAACATAATTATGAAATACAACAATTCATCTTGATACTTGCCCGTGCCCGGTAGTGAACTCACAGCCGTGCATGAGTCGTGCATGAGAGGCGGGCGCCCTAACCACTAACGTAACGTAATTGATCCCTTTATTTATACTTCATGTAAACAACAGAACAAAGTAAATTTTGTATGTAAACACATGTTACACAATCAAGTTCAGTTATCTGTAAATTGAAAGTGTTTGTTGATGAATTACGTGTTATATCAGGAAAATTAACATTGCGGACATTTTATTTTAATTATGTTATCATTGGTGTTAGATAGGTATTAAAAACATGTTTACACGTGTATAATTATCGTGGCTATGTAAACCATAAGAAAAGTAATGATACTTCTGTTTGTGATTGCCGTGACCGAAATATGTCAGCGTTGGAGTCGGTCCCGTGACAAGCTGTGAGTGGAGAATATGAATGTGCGTTAGCGCCGCATTTACGTTCGATCAGTGGCGGATTTACACATTTTTCACATTTTCTAAGTATCGCTGCCCTTATACTTGTACAATAAAATTGTCAGTTTAAGTTATGAAAGTTTCTTAGAAGAGTTTCATACAAATTGCGGGCAGAGACCTATTACTAGTCGTGGGCCGTGAACTAGGAGATTTGCCATAGAATATAGATGTTTGCGGTAATAAAACCGAAGAGGGAAAAGGCATCAGAAAGCCGTAAAAAAAGGGAAATATTTAGTTCCCAAATTGATCGCCCTAGGCTTAAGCCATTCAGCCTGCTGGTAAATCCGTCTCTGCTTTTCGATGAACGACTAAGTTAGATGCGAAGGGTGGCTAAAGACTAGCGTAATTTGGAGGACGGACGGCAGAGGATTTCTTTATCAATTCATATTTTTTTAAGGCATTATTTCAATGCTCGAAGATCGACCTCGCAAAATCCGCTGCGATACTCCGAGGAGGACTTCCGTGTATTGAAATATATACCTTATTTCGATCGGATAAGTACAAAATAGGAATTGATAAATGAAAAACTCATCTGCCCGCGATTTTGTCCGCGTAAATTTTCTTACTTTCGCATCCCTATTTTTTTTTTTAATAATAAAATACATATAGTTTGTAGTTTTAGGGATAACATAGCTATCAGTGGTTCTGGAGATTAAATATTTAATTAAAGAAGAAACTCTTCAGCTTTATAATATTAAATATGGATAATATTTAAATAACTTGAGTTAAACTGTACTTTAAGAGCACCATAGATAATTATACATACTAATATTATAAATGTGAAAGTACATAACTCTGTATCTGTCCATCTATTCCACTTTTATGGCTAAACCACTAAACCAATTTCGATGAAATTGGAAATGGTACAGGGTAAGCTTTAATCAACCCCAAGAAAGAACACTGGCTTATTGATTAGCGATTTTATCTACCTCTACGAATAACAGATATTCACACGGACGAAGTCGCGGTAAATAGTTATTTATTTCTTAAATACATAAACTCACGCCTTTTTCCCATGGGGGTAGGCAGAAACCATAAAACGCCACCTGCTATGATCCTTACATACTCCTTTCGCCTCATCTACGTTCAAACATCTCGTCATACAAGCACGCCTGTTACGGTTAAAGTTATTTCCTAAATATTCACTCAAATACTATTATATGTAGAGTTCCACATTTGGAGATAATTAGTTTCTTATCAAAATAGTTCATTAATTATACAGTGAGTAACCTAGTTATTGTGGAACAGCTATTGTTACGAAAACCTGATTTATCATGCATACTATGTTGACTTCATTATTACAAAATCCATTTTGTATTCATTGATTGTTAATACTTAAAGCTCAATTATAATTTTATTGTACATTATAGAACAAATCCTGCTCATGAATAAACATTCGTATTTAATTAAATGACAAAAAGAAACATGGTAATCGAATTATTTCATTTAAGTAATCAATAAATTAAATGTTACATAAATTGCATTGTTTAGTTTACAATTTAACATGGCAATTATGTATTTATTTTAAAATGTTTGTATTGTTTTCTGTTTATTACAATGCAAGGTAATAAAATAAGTAATAAAATCTTTAAAGTCTGATAGTAATGTATAAATATTTAGTATTCTTATAATATTATTATTGATTAATGATTCTGACCTCCAGTTTTTGTCAAGTTACTAAGAAAACAAAAAATACCTATAGAATAAATAATAATAAATTAATCAAATATTCGATACCGGATGACTGTTAATTTACTTAAGAATAATAAATTGTGAAAACAGTAAGTATTAGTTTTTAGGTAACTTTATTATCACAGATATTTTATTTTTATTATTGTTGACTTGCTTCAAAACAATACATGTTAGATTTAGTTGGTTAACACATTCTTGCTGTTCTTTGAAACTTTCAAAATTATGACATAATATTACTATTTTTTGTTTTGTGGAAAGTGACAGGATCACATTCCGGGTACAGAATTTTATCTTTTTTAAATGCAAATAGGGTAGGTCATTAAATGAAAAAAAAATCTAAATTGACACTGATGGCTTTAAATCTTTGAATACATTTTTTTTTTCAAATTTTTAATAACTGGTAAATTATTTTATATTTAAATTCAGACACAAAATAGTGTGTGGTAGAGGGAGGAGGATTAACTTAAATAAATCCAAAAATAAATATAGAAATATAAAAAAAAATAATTCCATGCCTTTATGTTTGTTTTTTTTTTTGGTAAAATACTAATAAAATTCGAACACAGCAAAACTGTTCTACGTTTCTTCAGTTTTCATAAACAATAACAATAGTTAAAAGTTCCCCGATCGTTTGCAATAAAATAAAATAATAATGCGAGCAAGCACTCACCGTCGTGGGCACATAGGCCCTGTTCGCGGTGGCCTTCTCATTCATCCATTTAACCGTCTTCAGCTTCTCCCACGGAAGATCATAGTGAAAATAAATTTTACTTTCATTGAACTTAGATTTAAATTTCATTATTATCACAGAAAATAAGCTTAGAACGTCACCCATTTATACGTTATTTCTGTATGGCAGCTGAATTTTAAATGGTCATGAGACCGACAACTGTACGCTTAATCTTATAAAGTTGTTAACAATCATGTTAGTAATTCAATTTACATTTTTCTAAACCTAAAACACATTATTCTATCTTTTTAATTTTGCAACCACCTCGGTCGATGCGATATGACGGAATGAAATGACAGCCAACTTATGTGTCAAACTGACTTTACTTACTGACAGTTCTGACAGCAATCACGACAACACTGGTTGACAGGCATGTTATGTGTGTAAAAAATAAAACCTAAAGCTATAGGTACACCGGAGTTTTCAGGACTTCTTAAATTATTTCTAAAATCAACTTCATAATATTTATATTGCCACCAGAGTTTGGATAAATGAGATATCGTTGTATTTCGAAAAGAAAGTAAAATATCGCAAACTCGCCTGTGTATACTGTACTTGATTTAGACATTTATCATTTCGTTTAGAAACTTCCAACAATTTTAATCGTCCAAACACAAAACTACATTACATCCAATTTTCGATTAAACTTGGGCGTGGCTTTCGCTGTAAATTAATGCGATTTTAGGTGTTCTACAAGTTAAGATTTTATTAATTATCATAAAAAGATGATACGATAAGGTATAAGATCCTCCCATAGAATATTCAAATACTGTCATGGCCTGACAACATTTAAATACCATTTATTAAGGTATTTAAATGAAATGAAATAGTTTTTGATGCCTTTATTTTATTACTTACATTATAATATAATACACAATAACATAGATATTAACTAACATTTAACTAGAACTTATCCTCAAAAAGTTGAAGGAGTCTCTTTATTTCTGCTATTCTTGCCGCTTGTGCCTGCACAGGGATCATTGCTTGGGATACTTCTTCACCTTTCGCTAGAATTGTATACATACTCTTGATATTATTATCCATAGCATCACATGTTTTGCCAACTGCATCTTTATAGACCTCCATATTCTCAGCTGTGAGCGAAGAATTTGAGTGCAATATACTAGATAGGTTTTCAATTAAATTGTCTACTGATTGTGCAATTCTCTGAGCTTCATATTCTAAGTCATGTAATACTGTTATGTCTATCTGTCCAATCTGTGGAGCCAGAATTTGTTTATATAATTTCCCTGAAGGTGTACTAGAGCGGGATGCACTGGAACTACCAAATACTGGTGTCTCTCCTCTTTTGGCTATTGGACTTGATATTTTTATTTTGAATTCTAAGTCATCTGCTACATAATGGGTCATGTCTCCCTCATATCTGACATGTCCATCTATATCCAGGGGAAGCTTTTCTTGTTTCCGGTTTTCTGATGGTAAATCATAAGGTCTAGACGGGCCTGCGGCTCTTGCCTGTTCCTCAGGTTGGCCCTGGTCAGAATGGAATGATATTTCGCTATACGATGCTGTCATTCTTGCTGATATTTCTTCCTCCAGATCAATCTCTGATTGCTGTCTGCTTGTAGAGTCATTTCGTATTTCTTTCGGTTCTCCGATTGGAGATAGTTCTTCTGGATTTTCTGCCATCGTAAAATCTGAAATGTAGTTAAATTAAACTCAGTATTTCCTAATTAAATGATTCATCGTAGATAGTATTTTTATCGACTGGACTGGTAGTTAAATGATATGAACCAAAGATAAATCTTTGGTGTCGTTATAATAAAACAACTTACAATAAAATTTGAGGTGTTTAAACAAATATCACTTCACTATAAATAAATAAACACCATTTTCCATGACCAAATTCAAATACAATGTCAAAAATATTGGCAAAACATTGAACGAAATTTTGTACACACAAACTATGCGGTTTCCATTGGTTTTTGACATTTAGTGATGTGCCACATGTAATTTGTAACTTACTAACTTGCATATAGTATTTTTGGTCGACGTCCATCTATTCATATAATAAATCTGTAACTGGTCTGCACAAAATTTTTGAGAAAATCTATTGTTGAGGGTCTTTATGAACGCAATAGAACCCTAAACAATGATTTTAGCCAAGCCAGGAGAACCAAATGACATTACCCCGATATGACCACACACTGGCGTGGCGATTGAATTCTTACAGACCGATTACAAAAATCAGTCTATAAACTTCTACTTGTAGCTTGGTTTGTAAACTGAAACAATTAACCATTTAAAAGTCACAAAAACCCATCAGTTAACAGCACTAGCTAAGAAAGTATTTAAAAAAATGATAAAACACGACGTGATAGTCCAAAAACGCCAATAAATAAAATATGAATTATGTATATCACAAAAAAATATTTGGAAAATCATGATCAAGGTAATCAAAAATGAAAAACATATTATTACTATTTGTAATTTTTAAATAAAAATATTCCAAGTAACTCTTTTCAGATGAAAAGAATTACTTGGAATTAGTGGATATTCGTTGAACAGGTTGAACTCCACTGCTAAATTCTCAAAAGAAAGGTATATTTCGTGTTTCTAGGATGTACATTTTACAACTTTTAGCATGACCACAGAAGAATTGCACCATTATTACGCAATGCGATTTTCTGCAAGTAAAAAGAGTATCGACAAATTGCAATGCTTACAACGGTGACTTCACGTAGCAATTTGAAAAATGACAAATTTGCGGGAATTTTTGACAGTTGTCAATAAAAACATCGTGAGTTGTGGATTTCCTTTCGTATCAGTTTAATTCATTGATTTTTTCAAGCTTTTCGTTAATGAAATATTATATTATTTGAATCAAAAGTGTATTAGAGAAAACGGTGCGTTCGATTGGTGAGTTATCAACAGTAAAAGTAGCTGGGAGCAGAAGTACATTGTTCATTTAACATGGCGCTGTGTAACGACATGTGCGGGCGATAACGCTCGTCCTTTGTCGTGCTAGTTTTCTATTTTGAGTGTAAAACGTTTGTGTTGTTAATGATTTACGAGTTGCGTGTGTTTGTAACGTCGTAGGGCTGTTACATAACGGATTTTGGGTCTTGTTTGTAAAGTTACGACACAGCTACTGCAATGGTGAAAACCCGTCGCAGTAATGGAGAAAACGGGGAGGTTGACGATGGGAATTACGCTATGAACGACGTGAGCATCGTGTCTGATGAGAAGGTGACGTTGTAAAGCCATTAGTTTGTTGTGCAGTGGTTTGGTATCAAGGCTTTGTATACTTAACTTTGTACCAACTTCCTGTCGCCGTAGGTACCTGGTTGTCGCGAGTGCACGTCGATGCATGCGCTTCTAGTGCTTTATGTTAGAAATATATTGTTGTTGTGAGTACAGCTGGGGTTTTGTAGTGAGTTGAAGTTGTTCTCCTTATAATAACTAAAGATTAACTTACCTACTTCAAGCTTGAATGTATTTGTTGTACATCTGTATGATTTTGCATAGGTATGATGTCAGAGCTCTGAACTGTGTTATATAAATATGAATACTGTACTATGGATATCCAAATACAAGCTACACATAGATAATTTACATGTTCTAAGTCAATAGTGATGGTTGCATCATTGTTGTCAGTTCAATGCTGCACTCTGGAGGCTGTGAATAAGAATGAAAAGGAGATGTATTTTTAATTCTTACAAGAATTATTTTGCATTGGAAAGAATTTGAAAATATTACATGTTTAGAAGTAGAAATCATAAAAAAGTACTAGCAGACTTGGCCAAGAATTGCATTGGCTCAAATTTGCAAATCGTAACATAGGATTAAAGATCACATTTGTGTGAGGACATGACTGTGATCCTAGGCCTGAGGCCTGACTCCTGTAGTGTACAATAACTGGTAATTGTGATAAAAATATAGAGGTCAATAATCTAGACCAAAAACTTTCCTATCTTTTAAGTCTGACTAAATTAAACAAAATAATAATAATCTCATCAAGGTTGGTAAAGTAGTTCAGGAGTTTATTCCGGTCGACCATTGTTACACAAAATATTCACATTATAAAGATTTATTTAAATTGCGTACAAACAAGAGTTACTCTATAAGTATGGGTGCTGAAAACTAATTAACATTCCTGGAAAACCAGTTTAGTGCTTTTCAAGTTAAGACACAATTTTCAATATTTCCATGTGTCACCTACATCTTTTATTTATCTTTAAATATTATGTGTTTTAAATTATGATGGCATTCATATGTTTTCAATCAATGAACTCAGCCTTTGTCAATGCAATGATAATAAAAAGGCATGCATACCTACACTGATTTTATTATGGTTTTGTATGTATAGCTGTTGGTGTGGTGGACAGTGTCCTATGGTACCTGACTCCTTTTACATACTAGAAGAGGTGTCTAGGCACAGACTGTATAATCACACTACCATGTTAAAATGTGCCTTTTTGTCAAAAACTACCATGTTAAAATGTGCCTTTTTGTCATAGCAGTAAGGGTGGTTTTTGTAGTCCAAGTGCAGAGGTGTTCAGTAAATAAATAGGGAGCCCATGATGATAGCCTAAACATGATCTTCACAATTATTTCTATACAAAAAATAAAACATTAATTTAGGACAGGTTTTTTTCTATAGAGTAGGTAAATATTACATTTTGAGGCAGGCTTAGAAAAATATAAAGTTTGTAGATGAAGCAGATTGATCTTTTTAACATTTAAATAAAGAGAGGTGTTGTCCCAAGGCTCACATAAAGAACCTTCACTGTAGCTTATGAAAAATAATGTAATTACTACAAGACAACCTCTGAAATTTGATCAGTTGACTGCGGGGAAACAAATATGTTCTGTTTTTATTAAAAACGTAAGTGCAGTGCACTCACCAAACATATGTGTTTTTCTATGGTGATACACACTCGAGTTATTTAGTAAAAACACAATGGGTATGTCTCCCCGCAGTCAACGGGTTAAGAAGCAAGCATATTATAAATGGTTGACAACTACTGCTACCTTCAGTATTTCTAGGATCATAGAAAACTGTATCTAACCAAAGATGAAGAGAACATTGATTTTGTTTTTCCAGCACACATTTTCATGCATAAAATTTGTGTTTTCTGTAGGATGGCTGTATGTCCCACTCTTGTATGTTGTAGTGGACTATGCACACACCTTAACAAAGTACTAAGTTTCCTATAAATGTAATAATCTTATAATAAAGGGTTAAGACATTATAATGTTTGATTCAGTGTCTGCATGGGGTGTATGTGGCTCAGATTATTAATAACAATAGATGTAGTGTTTTATTTTATAGCACTTTAAATATTTTTTTTTTACAATTTTATAAGAATCATGATGTTAACTTACTGACGACCTTATTAACTGACTTATAAAAAGGAGTTTTTCAGTTTTTATTAAATAAATTGTTACAATAGTACAGGCAAGTCTTTGTTGCCTTGATATTTTTGACCAAATTTCATGTTATTATCAAAATTATGACTGGGTGATTCTTTTAATTTACATCACATAACATCACGCCTTTAAGCCCCGAAGGGTTAGGTAGAGGTGTACCCCTAATATACCCACATTTCGTTATGTTTAAGTCCCATGTAATAGGGGGCGAGCCTATAACCACCAGGCACAAATCCAGACTCCAAGGCTGCTACTGAGAAATTCCTGAATTAAACACCCAATATCACTGTCTGACCTAGGAATCGAACCCAAGATATCATGCTCAGTAGTCGCGCTATGCGACGACTAGGCCAATGAGGCAGTCCCCCCAATACAGTTTAGTATTAGTACATGATATGCACTAGACTTGCCCCTATTTCCTCTGACCTAATACTGAATTGCTAGTTAACAGGACAGTTTCCCTTGGTCCCCCAAAGGAGTAATGTCTATGTTATGCTCCTGCTAGATAGTTTTTATTCCAATGTAGTAACCTTTTTATTAATATAATGTATCTGAACCAGATTTAGTGTTGTCATAAATGTAATATTAATTAAACAATTTTAGACTCCAAAGCCATCCAATTGGACACCGCGAGAGTTGAGGAGTAGCCAGTATAAAGTCACTAGGAAGATACAACGCTGGCCTACTAAATGTGAGTATATAAATTTCAACTCTATGTGGCAAGGTTTAAGGTTTAGGGGGCCTACCGCCATATCTTGAAACAGTATCATTTTGATATTACTTTGTAATTTCTGTCGTTGGATTTTTAACTCTCGGCGGTGAGCCGAGCGTAGAAAATCCCTGTTGGATTTTCTGCGCATGGCAAAGTGTTAAAATAATACTGTTTTAAGAGATGGGGGTAGGTCAGGTCATCGCGTTATAACGCGCGCCGTTATAACAGCAATGCTCTTTTGCAACGGCTCAGCCGGAATCGCCTCGAAAAAACCGCCGCCCGCGAGCCGCCACCTTTTTATCTTGTCATTATAAAAATATTTTTACGCACACGATTTTAAAGCCCTAACTTGAATGGCGAATTATTTGCTGTGTCGTAGCTGCGCTGTTATAATGAGCGATGTCCTTTCTGTTTAAACTAGTTTCCGCCCGCGACTACGTCCGCGCCAAATTTATTTTTTATTCCACGGCAACCATACATTTTTCCGGGATTAAAAGTTACTTGTACTTCCAAGGACTTGTACCTACTAGAAAACTTTTTCATCACCATCCAGTTAGATAATTTTAGGTTTGTTTGACGCACTAACAGTCGAGCACCATCGAGGGATGTACTTAATGCAATCTAGTACTTGACTCTTGTCACTGCTTGCGTCAAATATTCTTATCTAATAAATATCATTTACCCGAAAGTTCGTATGTTTGTCTATAAATCACGTCTTAACGGCTGAACGGATTTGGACGAAATGTGGCACGGCTTGACACGGCAAACCGCAGGCAAAGCTAGTTTAAAATTATGTGACTAGAAAGAAAATAATGACTCATGTTGTAGAGTCATTTTTTTGGTAAACTGTTAGCCATACCTTCACATGTTTGATTTTTATGGGCACCGTACACAAAGGGTGCCAAACGGGTCCGTACTGCTAAGATTCTGCTGTTTGTCTGTCCGTCCGCCTGTCTGTCTGTCACAGGGTTTTTATTTTTTGAGTTTTGAACCGTAATAGATAAGACACTTGCAAATTTTAGCCTTAACAAGAAATAATAAAAATTAAACACAAAAATGAAACGGGGTGCGTTAAATAATATATTTTACGGCAGTAAGGAAGCCTTTGTGTGCAAGTCTTGAGAGATATTTTGGTAGATTACAAGCTTGTCATTCGTTTGTGAGGATATCTGTACTTGTAATTAATATAAACCTGGAATCGCCAATCCGCCTAGAGCAAGCGTGGTGATCAATGCTCAATTGCTCATGCCTTCACTGTATGGGAAGAGGCCTTTGCCCTGCAGTGGGACAGTGATAGGCTGGTATTATTACTTATTATAGGAGAAATGTAAAAATGAGCTATTTCTACTAACTAGCCAATACAGACCTCGATATTTGATGTTGAGTGAGTCTCTTTTACAGTTTTACCTATGATAGTTGGTTTTTGCAAGTGAGCCAGCGATAAAGGTTTATCCTCAAATTCTTGACTCAGGTTTTATGAGGTATACCAAGTGTCGCAGTTAACGTCTTCATTACCTTACAGACAACCGCCGCGTCCGTACCATTAAGATGCCTCGGATCGTGTTTCCCGAAAGTGATACAGAACCAGAAACCAGAAAATATTCCAGAAGGTGAGCTTTATTTTATACGTCATTAGGGTCAAATTGCCAATACCTAGTCGTACTGTGTTAGGGAACAGTCGGAACACGAACGTGTTCATACAATGTTGTTATCTGGCTGAGTGCGTCAAAACAAAATCACAATAATATTTCATTTATACCAAAATATAAAGTGGAAGAGTTTGTTTGTTTTTTGTTTGAACATGCTAATCTCCAGAACTACTGGCTCAATTCTGAAAATTCTTTCTCTAAGGGAAGCTACTTTATCACCAAGTTCTATGGGCTATATTTTATTATTAAAAATCTTTAGAGATCCGTATGGAAAGTCGCGGACCAATACTAGTTTTTTAATAAACGCTTTGTAGATCCAGACAAGTGCGAGTGTTCTTCGCCGATGGTAATGACTCCACTAACCGAAGCGTGAAGATCCGGCGCAGTCGTGGTCCCAGGAAGAACTACATGGAAGATAGTGAGGACAAGCCTATACAAGAAAGTAAGTCTTAATAGAAATATAATAGGAGTTACTTTTCTATGAAGTCATGTATTTTTACAAGTCACCGCTGTGACTGTAGGTGTGAGGTTTAAGCTTTAAGAGGTCTTCTTAAGAATAAAACATAACCTTAATTTTGGTCTCTTGCACTGTAGAGTAAATTATGTAAATTCCGATTCCAAAAAATAACGTAAACAAAATTTGTTTTTGCATTCGTGTCGTGTAGTTTCATATTTTCCATCCTGATCTTCTCTTTTCTCTTTAACAAATAACTCTTACTTCCCACAAACAGAAATATAGTTTAATTTTGTATAAATCCGCCAATAAGTGTTCTATTTCCATTTAAAAACTTTTCAGTTACAAATAAAATTCTTTTGACATACCTTCCGAGTAAACAGGGTTTTCTTTGCCCCCCTGCACGTTTGAACTCATCTCTTGACAAAATTACAGAAAAAAAAATTGAAGTGTATTTAATGTCATGCAAGAAGTTGGAAGTTCCTGTTAAACATTTTTTGTTAGCAACCAAAGTTTCATTACCCCTGTACCTACAGGGGTAACGAGACCCTTATTTACAGTACTGATTCATAAGTGTTTCCAGATGTCCGTAGAAGCTGTCGCAAGCGCAAACTCCTGCATCACAACTTCAACGAGAGCTGGATCACCAACGAGCTGAAAGTGAAGGGTTACCCCGACCTGTACGGGTTTCCCGGCTCTAGCTCGTCAGACGAATTCTCTTCGGCTGACGAGGCCAGAGTTGCAAGAGTTACCAGTAAGAAACAGCTGGTGAGTCATCATTTGCTTAGCATTTTCACAGTTGGGGTTGGTTTACAGTCTAACATGATCTAAGGATGCAGTTGAATACGATTGATGGCACAGTTGGCATGATAGCTGAGTGATTGGCTACTGGGCTGTGTGACGTGGTTCGATTCTAATACGGAACAGATATTTATTGTTGACAGTTAGTTGTTCCGGGTCTGGTAGTTTGTGTATGTTTGTAAGCGTACCCACAATGCATTTTTTATTTTTGGTGGTAAAAATCATCAAATGATTCTTCCGCCCTGGGCGGGGCGGAAGGGACTGTCAGACTTTTACTGACTAAAAAACCACTCTGTTCCTTCTGTTGTCCTTTACGTTCCGGGGCCACGGTATCCTGTTAAGACGTCCTGCAACCCCGGACCCACAATGCATGAGAAATCCCTTACACGAGGAAACGATTTTTTTTTTTTAAGTAAAAACTAAAGAACTATATTTTACATAGAGGGACTGCCTATCTGATCTCTACAACACAGTTACAATTCCATGCATGCATCAAGCGCTGCAACGAATAATAACAATATAACAACCAATATAAATGGCCATTATTTTTCTTTCGCTATATGAAATGGAGTACAGCTCCTTGTACATAAATCTGAAATATACATTGCCAAATATGTTTTTTTTTTACAGAACCGGAGTCACCCTCCTACCAACACCGACGAAGACACTCAACTGTCTCGACAGAGAAGAACTTCTGCTAGATTCAACAACAAAAAAGCTAATGTAAGTACTCCTTCCCAATCCATTAATAATTACTCCACATCATATTGTAGTAACTTTTTTGATTGCGTAAGTATGGTGAATTACGTGGTAAAATAACACATCTTTGAGCCTTATATAATTGGGATACCGTGGCCTCACAGCCAGTCCACACTGCCAGCAAAATATATGGTTGGCAGCGTGACACTTGGTGTGGTTTTCGCCATAGAGTTGTACACATTTTGTTGACAGCGCAATCAATCAGCCATGGCGTCTCGTTGAGGTTCTGCTCTTATTAGGTTTCTTATATGTCGATGGATATGTAGAACAAATAGACGTACTGTGCCAACCCCAACTAAATTGGATTAAGGGCAGAAAAATAAAAAGAAACATTGAAAATTCGCTTATTCTCAGATTTAAAGACAAAGATATTTTTATTACAGTACAAAATTAATATTTACAAAAACAATATAAAATCCCTCAAACATTGTTTGTATCGCAATGTCCAGGATGCGACTGAGTCGGATTCCGACGAGGATAACAACCAGACGGTCATCGAGAAGAAACCGGCGGCAGAGAACAAGAAGGAAGATGAGAAGATGGAGGTAGAAGCTCCTGCTAAAGAGAAAGAGAAAGAAGATGATAAAGAAGTTAAGCAGGAAGGTGAGCAGCCGGTGCAGGGACAGGATAGCGAAAGGTATGTCCAGAAGTTCAGAACACTAAAAGCTGTGCACATCTTTAAGTGACAAAGTCACTATAGTATTATTTAAGAAATCCTGTATGTATAAATGTTTTGGTGACTTTGTCGTTGGAGTGCCATAATAAATAAATAAATAATAAACATAAAAAAAAAACACCATGTAGTTTATAGAAGTAGCACAAAGTCGCGATAGTTGCTTAAATGGAGGCCTTTTCCCAGCAGTAGGACAGTATGGGCTAATTAAAATAATAATGTAGTTTATTTAAAACAGTTACTATTGATGAAATGTCAGGTAGTCCGTCAGTCAACAATTGAAGCTAATTTCTCGTTTGAAACAGAAGGTTCCTAAGGGAAAGAACAAGCAAATAAACTATATGGAAAATATTGTCTGACATTAAAACGCCCACGAAAGCATTTTTTTTTAAGATTTCATAAATTTTACTTAAAACTCAGGCTGAATTTTCGAAAAGTACAACATATAAAATTATCCACCGTGCCAAGGATAGGGTTAAAACTGTCTTGTAGAGTTATTTTAAAACCATTGTTGATCTAATGCAACTGGATTGTAAGATGAAATACAAATTATTTTATTTTACCCTTTTTAAAATTTGTCGGTTAAGCTAACAGAAAGTCTTCGAGTTCAAACCGAGGCACGGAGGAATCTCGGTGTGTAAAGATGGTCACCCATCCACGGACCAACCCCGGCAAGCGTAGCTTAACCTGACGGATCGACCCGTGCGGCTGTTATTACTTATCTTACTTATATTTTTGAAATCATTAAATGTTTCAAATTAGGTTTGTTGAATTTCTAGCAATCAAGCTACCACAAGAAGTAGGAGAAAGGCTGTTCGAGGCAGACAGACTAAGAAGGGAGATAGTCAGCAAGAAACAGGTATGTACCCGGCCATTAAAATATTATGACACTTAGGTCCGGTTTCACCACCTCTGATTAAGCGCTAATCTTCAAAAATAGAACAGAATTTATATGAAATAATCAACCAAGTAATTTAATCGGAACTTTACGAAAGGTGGTTAAATAGGCCCTTAATAGTTATCGCTTATAATAACAACACCGCTCTGACATGGCATTGGCTCGGGTATCTCCTCTCCAAATAAATTCAACCGTTAGCTGACAGCGCGCCGCTCGTTTTGTCCCCATCTTAATATATATAAATTACGCGTCACGTTGTTTGCCCGGGATGTACTCCTAAACTACTCAACCATTTTTTATGAAATATGGCTTACTGTGTGTAATTTGGTCAAACATAAAGGATAGGATAGTTTTTATCTCGTTTATTGACCTCAATATGTTTACTTACTTCAAGCCACAGCAACGCGTGACCGAGTCAGCTAGTATAATATAAAAAAATTGTTTTATTGTAGCGTTCAATATAGAACAATGATAGGGAACCCTTCTTTATAATTGTGATCAGGAAGATCTTGATTAAATCGATGTTCCTAAAGGTATTGCCAACGTTACCACAATAAACACTGTGTATCAGAATCATCATCTTCGGAGTCTGGCAGCGAGCTGACTCTGAGCCGAGCGCCGCGACGCTCCAAGCGCACGCGCAAGCCCAAGCCGGCCTTCGTGCAGATCGCGCAGGACGAGACTAGATCTAGAGGTAATTGTTTGTGTTTATTCATAGTGGTTTTTCTTTTAGTTACATCGTCTTTACATTCTTATAATTATTTAATTAATGTACTTGTACAAATTATTGCATTGTAGTTTTTAGCCCATTTTTCGAAATTGCCTTTTAGCCCCTTGACTGCGGGCGAACATTCGCTATGCCAAGCTATGAGCGCGGCTGGCTACACAGTTCGTGTGTTCGTCGTAGAAAAACACGGTTGTGTGTGCGCCGCACTTGCATTTTGAGTAGAAACACAACGAGTTTGTTTTCCCGCAGCCAACGGCTTAATGATCTAAATAAAATAAACGATTTGACTTTGACTTTAAAGAAACTCGTTTGAAATTCTTCTAAACATCGCAACAAACGACACTCTTCTTACAAATGAATATAAAAACTGTTTTTCTTTCTAGCTAAAACATTCACAATCAGAAAGAAGCCATACTGTCTGAGGGAGAGGAAACCAAAGATATTACGTAGAAAGACAATCAGATGTAAGTCTTAAGTTCTTCTTTCTAAAGTTTATTTTACTTTAACAACTGAATATATTGATATTTATTTTTGCAGCCCAATCGCCGTCCAGTTCCACTAGCAGTAGTACTTCTAGCTCAGACACGGAGGAAGATCTTAATGTGTCCATGAAAAATAAGACTAAGGGCAGGTTAGTTACTATTAAATTTATTTAATCTACTGAAATCAGTGATTACAAATGAGTGAAAACACTGATTACAACCTAGTAAAATTTCTGATTACTATCCTAAGCTGTAGGTCTCGGTGCGTCAATGTCATGACAAGTCAATGAAATCAGTGATTACAAAAAAGCTTTTTTACAAAAAAATATGACCGCCTTCAAAAACTACAAAATAAATAAAAAATAACTTTAGCTTGAAAGTCGGCGGCTTTGGTTTTGTTTCTTGTTATTTAGGTATTGCCACCGACTTCCAAGCTAAAGTTATTTTTTATTTATTTTGTAGTTTTTGAAGGCGGTCATATTTTTTTGTAAAAAAGCTTTTTATTTTTCACTTTTTAGTGCTTGTGTGTTGATGTTTGAATTCCTTACATAAAGCCCTTTCAAACAATACCTCACACGATATATTTAATTTTGGAAAGTGGAAGGAGGGGGGTTGACGTACCCCCTCCCCACTTCCTTCAGTCAGTCATCGACTACACGTATAAACAAAGCAATTTTTCTTGTTACGGCGGTTCTGCTGTGATTTTATAAGGAGTTCCGTTCCATATCTCCAAAGTTCATCATCAGATCATGACAATATTCCTATGGGACCTATTCGGGACTATATTCTTTCAAACAAAAAAATAATCATCCAAATCGATTCATAATTGGCGGAGTAATCGTAGAACAAATATACAAAAAAAAAAAAAACAAAAAAAAAAAAAAAAAAAAAAACATACGCGTCGAATTGAGAACCTCCTCCTTTTTGAAGTCGGTTGAAAATGGCATATTGGTGCCGATTCCCTTGGTCACAAACTAAACTAAAATTAGACTAATTCCATCTTTTTCTGTCCAATAAAATAAGAAAGAGGCTAATGTAAATAAGAGCTGTCAAATTTAGTCAATCTGACACATCCAAACAGTTATAGTTGACATCTTAAAACGTATGGATTAGGTTAGCTGGGATGTTTCCGCACTCAGCCTCTTTATTGGGCCATTGTCACACGTATGGATTAAAAATACGGAGAAGTTCAAGGCAAAACTAATTTGACATCGCTAATTTTGTTCTTTAATGTCACCGTCCTTCTCTTCAGTTGTATGTCAGTAAGAGATGTCAATTCTCTAAATTTAGTCTAGTTTGTGAACAACGGAATCGGCACCATTATATGTTTATTAATTAACTCTCAGAAAAAAAAGGAGCCGATCGTCAATTTGTTTTTACCGGTTTCCAAGTTGTTATATATTTTCCGCGCGATATTTGTATTAGTAGTTTTTTTATGAAGATTTCTAGTTGTTTTTTATTTTTTAATCATAATCAAAGTTGTAGAAGGTACATTACAATATTTTGTGTTGCCCATTGATTTAAAATCATGATTTGTTCTTAGACAAAAGTCGAAGTCGACGGATGATAAGAAAACTGACAGAGCATTGCGAGACATACAACCTGTTGAAGTTGACGGCAGCGTCAGATTTACTTCGGTGAGTACATATCATTTTTATTTTAGCACTACGAGAAGAAAGTGTCAAAGCCATCCTAGTAACAATAAAAAAGAGGAGAGAGCTGTCTTTTACGTACTAAAAATACCCTAGATTTATTTAAAAATTAACAAATAATCGATGCAATTAAAACCTATGGAAAATAGTACATTTTTAAAATCTACCACGCAATTTTCAACTCTCAAGCGATGTATTTTAGTTGATTATCTATTAACCTATAAAAATGCTGTTTTCAAAAGTCAAATAACTTTTATCTGAAGAATTGATGTGGCATATTGACAAATCTCTAAACATAAGCTGTCAAACCACAATATTTACTTTTCCGTTATGACGATCTGATGTTTGAAAAATTTACCTATAAACACATTTTATTTCAGGTTGGAGGTTTAGAAGAGCACATTAAGTGTCTCCGAGAAATGGTACTCTTCCCTCTGATGTACCCCGACTTATTCCAAAAGTTCAAGACGCGTCCGGCCAAAGGAGTGTTGTTCCACGGCCCCCCGGGGACCGGCAAGACGTTGCTAGCCAGGGCTTTAGCCAACGAATGCACGCTAGTAGGAGGAAGGAAGGTCGCCTTCTTCATGAGGAAGGGGGCTGACTGCCTGAAGAAATGGGTCGGAGAGAGTGAAAGACATCTGAAGTTACTGTTCCAACAGGTGATTTGATGTTAGATTTTTTTGTTTTATTTAAGTGTACTATTATTTCTATTTCGTTTATGTACTTTTTAAGTTTATCTTGGCATAAAGGTCGTGAGGAAACCTGGACTTGTAAAAAAAATATGTCTGAAATCGTCCATCTGCCTTGAGCAGGCGTGGTGATCAATTAGAAGAGACCATTGCCCTGCAGGGGGACATTAATAGACTCGTATTATTATTCAATAGTCAATATCTTTATTTGCTTCAAAACATGGTATTTAAAGGTCTTAAATTTAAAACAGGAGTTCAACATGTTTAGCTATTAAAACTATAGCATGCAAAATTTTGTTGTAATATAAATTCATTCAATTATAATTTATATTCAAGAAATGTTTTGAGGGAGTAGAAATTATGGGCATTCAGCCATTCAAACAATTTACTTTTAAACAATTTACTATTTAGTTGTTTAAGCTCTGTAGGGATTTTATTATAAATTCTTACACACATAGTCAGACAACTTTTGCCGTATTTGGACAATCTGGGAGTGTCATATAAAATAAAACCGTATATTCTATTTTGATCTCTCCGGTTCCTAGAGCTTAGATCAGACACTTTTACAAAATTATCTTTATGTTATATGTTATTAGGGTGTTGCTTTGTTTTATTACACCACATGCGCAATACAACTGATGTTTACTACATCGCGCATTAGGATATTATATACTTAACCCGAAAACGCAAAATCGGGTAGCAGTCCACTAGACCCACCCACCTGATAGAGGATCCCCTCTTTTCAATGGAGGATGAAGAATTTTTAACACTGTTCCTCTTACCTCCTCCAAAGAATAATTAATACAATAACCAATTGCTATTTAATATAATATGTAAAATACCTATACCTTTTTCAATATCCAGGCGAACAAAATGAAGCCATCAATAATATTCTTCGATGAAATCGATGCGCTTGCGCCGGTGCGGAGCGTGCGACAAGAACAAGTGCATACCAGCGTCGTTGGCACACTTCTGGCTGAGATGGATGGACTGTGTGACAGGTATATAATTTGTTCTATTATGAACTCTATTTCATGAAGTGTTAGGTTAAAAATTGATAACATGACTCATAGGTTGATGTAACGTACTCATTTGTTTCTCACGCGTAGGATCGCTGCCGTCACACAAATTCACGTTTTATTGAATAAAATAATAATAATTTGAGCTTGTAACTTTTATTGTGATTGGAAAACAGGAATAACAACAACTCCAGCAAAAACCATACGAATATCTGCATGCGTTCCATTTTGTACCTTACTGCGCGACAACAAAGACGGTTTTATTTTATAGATGTCCACTAAGCTGTTCTTTGCTCTTAGCATTAAAATGTTTCGCCAATTACAACCGCACTCTGCTTCAAATTTCCTTACCGCCCCTTCATCACTTTACAACTTCCTATTCAAAAACCACCTCTATTCTCAGGGGCGAAGTGGTGATAATTGGCGCGACGAACCGCCTAGACGCCGTGGACCCTGCCTTACGTCGCGCGGGCCGCTTCGACCGGGAGTTACACTTCCCTCCGCCACATGCTGGTGCTAGGAGGGATATATTGGATATTTATACCAAGGACTGGCAGCCAAGACCCAGTGAGGATACCCTGGATTATCTGGCGGAGGTCACTGGCGGGTATGGAGGTAAGAGTTTGCGTGATAATTTGTATTTATTGATTACTAGCTTCTACCAAAGTCCTCGACCCAATAGCAAACTGTGACGTTACTTATATCCCAACTCGATTGAGTAACTATTTATTATTAATACTATTTATACTAATTAGAATAAAAACGAATCTTACATTTAATAAATTGAAAAAATAAAGTGGATCAAGTGATCTTTTTGGATCTGTGACAGTCGTTATGGGTAGTCAGAAGCCCAAAAGTCTGATTACCAGTCTTACCAAGAGGTATCGTATTACCAAGTTACTGGGTTGTGGAGGTCAGATAGGCAGTCGCTCCATGTAAAATACTGGTATTCAGCTGCATCTGGTTAGACTGGGAGCCGATCCTAATATAATTGGGAAAAGGCTAGGCAGATTATGAGGGCTAAAATAAGTGTTTTTTTTTTGTATTTTGTAGGGGTTATACCTGAATCAAACTATTTTTTTTGATGACTAATATTGTATTATTACTTCATTGAGTGGATAATATTTATGTTAATGGTGCCATTTTACTTTCAGGTTCCGATCTAAAGGCGTTATGCTCGGAAGCAGTACTAAAAGCGCTGCGAAGGGTTTACCCACAAGTTTATGAAAGTGAACATGCATTGATGATTGATGCTAAAAATGTAAGTAGTTTAGAAAATAACAGAAAACACCAATAGTTTTCTCACTCTTTCCAGTGTTAACCCAGAGTAGAATTATGCTAAAACTAAACAAAAAATAAATTTGTTTAAAACAGTAAGTTATCACTGGTTTCTCTGGGTTTATTAATAATAATAGTAGATTTTAACATAACATAACATAACATCACGCCTGTAATCCCCGAAGGGTTAGGCAGAGGTGTACGGCATTAGTATACCCACATTTCGCCAGTTATGTTTTATTTTATTTTATTTGATATTATTATTTGTTTGATATTATTTTTATAGTAGATTTTACATAACATAACATCACGCCTGTAATCCCCGAAGGGTTAGGCAGAGGTGTACCCATTAGTACACCCACATTTCGCCAGTTATGACTGCCTCGTTGGTCTAGTGGTCGCAAGCGCGACTGCTGTGCATGAGGTCTTGGGTTCGATTCCCAGGTCGGGCAAAGTGTTATTGGGATTTTCCATCAGGAATTTCTCAGTAGCAGCCTCGGAGTCTGGATTTGTGCCCGTTTGATGGCAATAGGCTCGCCCCCTATTACATGGGACTAGTAGATTTTACTATAAAATAAAAGATAAATTTACCTGTAGTGAAGTTATACCAAACACAAACTTAAAGAAATGTATGGCTAAACTTAAGTTAAAACTTATGTAACTTATCTGTACCCATTTCTCTTTGTACTTGTAGGTAGATGTAACACGAGCCGACCTCCTAGAAGCGATGCACTCGCTGGTAGCAGCCGGCGCCCGCACCAGTCCGCTAGCCGCCAAGAGGTTACCTCCTCACTGCGCGCCGCTGTTACACGCACAAGTGCAGGCCGCGTGCAACGTGCTGCGCAACGTGTTCCCGCTGTACTCTATTACTGAGAACAGGTAGGACAAAAGATTGAAAAAAACTTTAAAGTCTAAAAAACGACTACGACTAAATCGTTCACTAAAAACGTATAAACAAGTAGTCTAATCTGTGTTTGCGCACACATTTGTGCACTATAATATCTCCTGCGTCCTTGGTTAGCCGATTGAGATTGGAGATATAATATTTTATTATTTTTACAGGATTAGCGAACCATCTCTATCACAAAGCGTGCTGTTAATCACAGGCGAATGTGCAGAGACACATATAGCTCCAGCACTGCTTGCCCAACTGGAGCATTGCACCGTGAAGGAGCTCAGCATGTCTACCCTACACTCTGCGCACACATTCACTCAAGAACAGGCGCTTATTTCGGTCAGTATGAAAATTTTGTAAAGGCGAGATTCTTAGTCCCCGCTTTGTTTTTTACGATTATGATCAGTAGCTGCGTAGGAATAAGGTTTATGTTGTGTAGGACGAATTCGTTCACTTTTTTTGTTAGCCTGTTCTGTCCCAACAGAACAGGCTAACAAAAAAAGTGTTATTAATTTTGAAAGAAAGTTTAAAAATCGTAACATAACCATTTTTATCTACCCCGCAGGTATTCTCTGAGTGCCGTCGCGCGGACCGCGGCTGTGTGCTGTTCATCCGCGACGTGCTGCAGGTGTGGGCGGCGCTGCCCGCGCTGCTGCGCCAGCTGTGCCGCGCGCGCGCCGCCGGGGACAACACGCTGCTGCTGGCCACCGCCCACTGCACGCACGACCAGCTGCCTTTAGAGGTATTATGGTTATGGTACCATCACTTATTAAAAAAAAATCCACGCGCTCCGGTACACCACCCGCGAGCCGTCACCTTTTTTTTCCTTTTTATCTTGTCATTATAAAACTTAATGCATACAATTTAAAGCTCTAATTTGGATTGCAAATTATTTGCTGTGTTGAAGTTGTGCTGTTATAGTGAGAGATGACCTTAGTTCTCTCTATCAATCAATATTCAATCTTCTCTTCTCTCTCTATAGATATCTTTATTCGACTAATATGAATATTTTTAGCTGCAGTTTTCTTATCGAGTTTTTTTTTTGCGTAGGTATTAATATTTTTTTTTTCTTCATTACGTTAACGTTTATGTTCTCTTACAGTTACAAGAGCTATTCCCAGTATACAAAGACTGCGCGTACAGGGTACGCGAGCCGAGCGCGTCGGAAGTGATCAGCTTCTTGAAGCCCGTGCTCGCTAGCGCGTTGTTAGACCCGCCGCCTATTGAGAGCAATGAGCCCCCTCCACCGTTGCCTAGAGGTAAGTTTACCTAACATAATCCTTTTAGGTAAATAACACTATTTTTTAATAAATATTTAATCATATTGAGGAGCTTGTGGCTCAGTAATAACAGCTGCATAACAGCGTCAAGATCTATCAGGTTAACGTTTGCCGAGGTTGGTTCGTGGATGGGTGACTATCTTTACACATCGAGACTCCTCCGTGCCTTGCAAAGCACGTTAAGCCGTTGATACCGGCTGTTATACGTAGATTTTGTCATTGTCGGTTGTCAGAAGCCCGAAAGTCTGACAACCGGTCTTACCGAGTGGTCAGTCTTATTTATTTATTCAAACATTATACAAAAAAAAGTACAAAGGCGGACTTAATGCCTTAGGCATTCTCTAACAGTCGACCAAAGGTGGTGAAGACACAACATGGTAGGTGCAAGGTAATTTTACATATTAAAATGAAGTGTACACAAGTACAAAATAATTTAATGTTATGTCTTGCTTGCGACCAATGAGCAGTCGGCATGAACCTTTAATAACCATTTTTATATTCCGTAGCCCCGCCGCCCCCGCCTCCTCGTGAGTCCGCTGAAGAAGTAACGCGTCGCAAACGCAAGGAGGACTACAAACTGCGCGAGTTGAGGATATTCTTACGAGACATCTGTCGCAAGCTGGCGTCCAACAGGCGGTTCTATAAGTTCACTAAACCTGTGGATTTGGAGGAGGTAAGAACTAGTCTAACTTTCCTGTCCCACTCCTGGGCAGATGCCTCCCCACATTCCTCCCACTTCTCTTTCGCGTTCCAGAGGACGCTATCTAAGGCGTCCCGCCATCTCCTCGGTCTGCCACGACACCGTCTTAATGTGTCAGAGCTCCACTATTGTAATATGCGGGCCCATCGCTTAGCATCCGACGGCATCTGATAGACATGGCCCGCCCATCTCAGTAAATCTCAGGAACTACTGATCCTATTTGAAAAATCTTCGTGCTTTATATAGACCGTTTATCAAGGACGGTTATAGGCTATATAACACCACGCTGCGACTCACAGGAGTACAGCAGTAAGCTAAGAGCTGGTGGGTAACACCGTGGGGGTAAAATTAAGTTTAATTATGACATTGAGTCTACATGAAATTGTATCGTGACGTCGTTGCACGGACGAGCTTTTAGACTATAATCTATCGCTGTGCCAAATTTCACCCAGATCCGTTCAGCAGTTCTGGCGTGATTGAGCAATAAACATCCATCGAAACTTTCGCATTTATAATAGAAGTAAAATGGAACATTTTATAAATTGCTAAAACATATTTTTCCTTGTCCAGGTGACAGATTACCTAGACATTGTAAAACAGCCGATGGATCTGGAAACTATGATGACAAAGGTGGACATGCACAAATACAACTGCGCCAAGGAGTTCCTTGATGATATCGATCTTATATGCGCAAACGCACTCGAGTATAACCCCGACAGGTAATGTATTATGACGTCACAGAATATGACTGGTGTTAGGTTATTTGTAACTATAATTTATTGGAATACTGATTTCAATGTACAATCGAGGACAGTGGCGGTTGACCAATTTTCAACCTTATCACTAAGGGTGTAAGGGTGAAAAGTGGTTCACTACAATTGTCCACGATTTTATATTGTAACATTAAGATTAAGTTGAAATATTAAGGTTGAAAAATTAATAAGATATCTATGGGTAACTATAGCCCATAGATTGATATAGATAAAAGGTAAAATTTCGAGAAAAGTTTATTTTATAAAATCATTACATTTAAGACTGCTTTTTGATGGCACTATCACGTGTTGTATAACTGTCAAAGTTGACACTTTCTTAATGTAAAAAGAAAAAAATAAAAACTACAATAAAAAGAAAAAAAAAAATCCACAAAAATAGTGCCATCTAAAAGAACATTAGCCCACAATTACAATTGCAATTTAATAAGAGCAATTCATTTATTTTAACACCTCTTTACAGTTTGACGTAAGATTTAATTAATTTATTTTCTCAAAGCCATTTTAATTTTCTGAACCATTCCATTCCCCTTCGGCTTTTACGTACCTAATGGTGTAAAACGTATCGACGTATCTTTCCAACATAGCAAGTGTCTTCGGTGCCGGCGTTGACGTCGCGTAGATGTTGCGTATACATGATTGTGTCAAAAAAAATACGCTATGTACACGCTGTCAGGTCTGGAAGACGAGTCGTGCTAAGGCTATCGTATATTAGGCTATCGTATTGTTAAACCCTCGGGCTTCGTGAGAGTTTATGGTGCTCGCTCACCTTGCGAGCTGGTGTCAGATAGGTCACATGAGTGAACCCTCGGGCTTCGTGAGGATCACTAATGACACTATCTGACTGTTTCCCTACGTATAGTATATACATAGGCTGATTTCAAAAATAAAACCCTTGGTAACACTAAGTAATTTAATGTACAAAATTGAACTTTAAAACATGAAGCTATATAAAATCGGCGGAGAATCTTAAAACCGCTATCTAAATTTCCGACATAAATAAAAAGTGCCATCTAGTGCTCTATAAACTAATTAAACTTTTTACATAAAATTTTAAAACAGTTGCAGTGTGACATTCATTTCTGTCACTACCCGATAGATGGCTGAACACGTATATTATCAGCACTGCTCCGAAACAGTAATAAATATGCCACTCAAGTTAGGGATTTAAATCATGTGTATTAAAATATTCTTTGTATTGACAAGATGACATGGTCCTCCGACACCGTAAGCTAACTTACGGTGTCGGAGCGGTGCTATCATAATGAGCTATGACCATTACGCAGCGTTTACGCCGCGTATACATTCGAAGTACGCCGACACACGAGTAACTCTAAGTTGTCTTTAAATAACAATATTAGCTCGATATTCAGTCTTACGCCATTATGTACATGACCATTAATTTTTAATTTATTTGAACATGTTTTTTTTCCACATTCCCCCGGCGCCAATCAAAGGGCTAGAGGGATGTATAGGTATGAGCAAAACCAACGCTTTGTAAATAACAATATTTATTAATAGCACATTATTACTATAGAACGTATACATTTAATAATATTAATATATTGCTGACGTAATGAAAATGTACACACGAGTTCTTTAGTGATTTTAGAGATGTGACGGGATGAAACATCCCCCCTTCTTTTTTACTTATTTTTATTAAAAAACAGGAAAATATTATTTTTTAAAGTTCAGACAATATTTAACGTAAATTATACACAGTTCATTGCGATTTTCCTTGACCGTGAGGAAACCTGGACTTACTGTTCCACTCAAACTATGTCAGAGGCCCTTGAGGTGGTTTACAAACTCTGACACTAGGGTGTGTGGGGTCGTAAGACCTTACTGCCCACACGATAAAGAAAGAAAGATTGTGATTTTTAGACCCATTTCGATATTTTTATAAATCGATAATTTTTGTCGCTTTTCACATCTCTAAAATATTAAAAACTTACGTGTGTATATACGACCTCTAACCTTTTGTCCGCTAATTATAAAATTTCGGACAAAACGCATGTAGAGACATAGCATGTACGTAGTATAGATAGCGACTAACATAATTATAGATAGCAATAAGTATTTATAAGCTTAGACTTAAAATTAGTTATATTATATTATATTATATTAAAGTATATTTATTGAAACGTAACGGACGAACGAAACTAATTTTATAAACAAGATAATTATCCTTTTATTTTATTTTTTATTTATTTGGTAATTCTATTTATTCAATGAATAATTTTTCATGAAATAATTAAAAGTTAATAATAAACACTTATGGGTAACCATCTTAACTAAATAAATATATATATATCTATCTGCAGTACAGTTTATACATAATTTTTATGTAACACGCATAACTTAACACGCCTGTAATCCCCGAAGGGTTAGGCAGAGGTGTACACATTAGTACACCCACATTTCGCCAGTTATGTTTAAGTACCATGTAACATCACATACATATTCTACATTTCAACATGGTTATATTATTATGTTATATTTATTATATTATATTATACTAGCTTTTACCCGCGGCTTCGCCCGCGTTTGTTTTGAATTTGACAATCAATTCGGGCTGTACTCGGCTTGTTGTTCGGCCAGATCCAGAATTATTAAATACCTACAAACCAACAGACTGTGACTCATAAAAGTCCGTCGGCGTTCAGTTTGCATTTCTGCAAGAAAGGTCCTTCTCACCTGCGACTATTTTAGAGTTTCTGTCGCTGTAATGGCTGAGCTTGTTCTCTGAGACGAAGTTGTGTTTGATTGAAAAGGCGTCTCAGTTGCTCTTACAGCTCTCTGGCTTTCCGCTTGTTCCTCCAAAAGCAATTGCGTTTAAAAGGGCGTTTCAGTCATTCTCTGAGAAGCTTGGAGGGCGAACGGCTTGGCTCTCTAGTCTTTCCTGGCTTTAAGAAAATGTCTCATCAGCTCTCAAATTTACTTGTCGCTCCGGTTGTGCTTGCCTTCTTAATGCGGCATGAACGGAAGATTCCGAGGATTGAGCAGTAATTTTTGCTCGGGCTCGCAATGAGCTTTTGGTTGTGTGTTGGACCTGCGAGATATTCTAAAATTGAAAAACGTAACCTACCTACCCTCATTAAAACACACCGGAAATACCTCTAACGAAAAAATAAACAGTACTGAGGGACAAACTTAACTTTGCCGTTGAAAAACTGTTGTCTACATACATCGACATAGGTCACGGTTAGTTTAGCAACTAACCTCTTCCTTCAGTCAATCATCGACTACACGCATTAAACAAAGCAATTTTACTGTTAAGACAGTTCTGCGCTGTGATCTTATGAGGAGTTTCCTTTCCATATCTCCGAAGTTCATCATCAGATCATGACAGTATTTATTTGGGACCAATTTGAAAAAATAAACAAAAAAAGAATCATCCAAATCAATTTACAATTAGCGGAGTAATCGCAGAGTATGCTTCATTGACAGAGCGTAGTTATAAGTTCACCTTTATTCTTCCATGCATCCTCTATGAATGCGTTTACACCTGTCAGTGTCATTGATGACAGTGTCAGTTACGCAGTTTTTCTGTATCCCTGACAACGTATATAAAGTGGGTCACAGACAAACGCGAAATGTTGTGGCGGCCGCGTCAATTGCAAATTTTAACAACAGGCCGCGTGTACTGCTTTGTAAAATGACGCCAAATATGGAAATTGTAATAGAAATAGTTGAATTTAAATAATAATTTAAATTTAACTCACACTTCTCTATTCCTAAGAGTAATATGCGATGCTAATGATAATATAGGTAGAGATAAACTATTATACCTTGGCGCTTCCCACCATATTACCATTTCAATGTGTGTAGTCACATTCGTATGAAAGACTTTGTGAGTAATCGTCTTCAGTGGCAGGCTAGGATATTTTTTGTCAACTAATCATAAATAGCCGACCGCGCAAGTCGACGTACCTCTCATTTTCATAGAGAATTTCAGTGCAGCGCCATACTAATAATAATGAGTAATTTTTGACGCCGCTAGTCGGACAACAAATCGCTGATTTGTTTTTGTCTCGAGAGCCGTCTCAATACGCACACATGCGTTGTGAGTATTTTTAATACTATTAAAAACACTTTCAAACGTTTTGAATTGTGGAAGGGCGCGTCATGTTACTGTAGTTTATCTCTACCTCACACCTCAAGTGTTTAAATAAACGGTTTTCCTACCTTTTTTCTTATCTTCTGAGAGGACTAATGAGTCATGAGAGTAATAAGACAACGTTACGGTTAACCATATTGACTGACGTCCGATTGCGACGTCCGATTGTCCGATTGTAGCACAATCACCACGCTAATGACACTTCAGGCCGCCACTGTGACCGCGGTGGTGTGTTTTTGGAGCGTTAGGAGCCGCGGCCTGCGGTTTGCCGTAACCGCAAGTCCGTCCGTCTGGAAGCCACTTTATGCAAAATGTCAGGATACTCTTCAGCGGTTTTGGGCATGAAAAATTATTAAGCAAACAACTTTCGTACTCCTAGGTTGTTTACTTGAAACTGGTCTATCGACAGTCTAGACTCATAATGTATTACATGCTTAAACTTAAAATTTAATCATGATCCGATAGACACGTGGCGCCATCTACTGTCATAAGGACGTTTTTGTGATTTCCCTCGGGAACAGTACTTTTTTTCGGGATTAAAGGTACCCTATGTTCGTCCCTGTACACCTGGCAACGTATATGCAAAATTTCAGGATGATCGGTTCAGTGGTTTAGGCGTAAAATGGTAGCAAACAAACAAACAAACTTACTTTCACATTTATAATATTAGTTAGGATTTTGTTATATTATATTATGCGTGACAATACGTGTGTTATTAGTTATTTTTAAAAGTATGTATTTGTAATTTTTTTTGTAATGAAGTCGCAACACTATTAACCATACAACTCAAAGCCAATGAAAACCATTTTCTCTCTACACACAGAACGTCATCAGACAAACAGATACGTCACGAAGCGTGTTCGTTACGCGACCATGCGCACGCGCTTATCGACGTCGAAATGGACAGCGATTTCGAGCTGGAATGTCAGGAGATCGCGAGGAAGCGGCAGGAGGAAGGCAACATGGCCGACAACGATCTACCAGATTTTATTTGTACGGCTTCTAATTTACGTAAGTGGTGATCATTTTAGTTATTTATTTTGTAACTAATGACATTGGTAATAAGGTCTATATAAGATTAATTCACAAGTATTTTAAATTTTGGGAAGACTTTTTGGAACGACGTTAATGCGGCTGGCGGTAATAGTTAACTGCCCGAAATAGTCACGTAAGAGATCCAAGCGATATTTGTCATTTGTCGCAATGTAATTTTTCTTTTTTTATTTCTAGATCACTTCTCAATAGTTAGTGACAAATCGCGAACTCCACAAAACGGTGACAAGAGCGATCCGCAGTCAGCGAAGCGCAAGCGCAGACGAATGAACGCGTGGTCTAAAGGGCTGGTGGTCAAGCGACAGAAGACTGCTAAGGTGTGTTGTGTTTTATTATTTAATATAGAGGCTTTCATTATACGGGTGGAGACCCTACTAATCAATTGACTTACTTTTTATGAGCTGTCAAACACGATTCTCCCATAGATTTTGTATAGCATTAGGGTGCCGTAACGTCTCTTATACAGGGTAATTGAAAAAAATTACCCGAAACCTGAAAAGCGGTCACTGTACTCATCATTATGAACAACTTTCAATATGGGACCAACTTTGAAATCATGAAAAGAAAAATCAGCTGTTCCCTACAAAAATGCTACACAACAAGATCGTAATGTAGGGATCAGCTGTTCTTTTTTTTCATGATTTCAGTGTTAGTCCCATAGTAAAGTTTATCATAATGATGAGCACAATGACCCCTTTTCAGGTTTCGGGTTAATTTTTCAATGATCTTGTATACCAACTCAATTGGCTAAGTGTTTATTGATTTAAAAACAGAATATAAACTCAAATACAAAATCTGACCTGGAACAACTATCTGTAGGCCAGGCCATGCGTACATATATATATTTGATCTGTGCGGAAATCAAATCCGCGGCACTCAGCGCAGTAACCGATCACTGCCACTACGGTAGCCGTGTCATCGTGTTTAACTACGAAACAACTGTGCCCCAAGGCATTGTACGTAACTCGCGTAACTTAGTCGTAATTACTTCTACCATGATGCAGAACTTCAAAGACTCCAGCATGGCGATAACGGATGAAGAGTCCAAGGAGAACAAGCCGATCACATCGACGCCGCTCCCCAACGGCGAGGTGAGCACGTCCTCCGGCTCCGACGACGACGCGCCGCTGAGACGTCCGCAGGACAACGACACCATGTTCAATATTACCGCGCAGTCTGTCGTCAACAACCATGTGTTAGAGAGGTGAGTACACTTCTCTCGTTTGTGTTTTTCACAACACACACCTGAAGGTCGTCCAGCGTGGATCGCGGGCCGTCTTAACAGGATACCGTGGCCCCGGAACGTAAAGGGCAACAGAAGGAACAGGGTGGTTTTTTAGTCAGTAAAAGTCTGGCAGTCCCTTCCGCCCCACCCAGGGCGGAAGGAATCATATGATGATTTTTACCACCCAAAAAAAAAAGTTCGTCCAGCGTCATCTATTGCGCAATATGCGAACTACAACTGACGTTCCCTACATCGCAATATCAAAATAATTCTTAACCTCTTCTTTTTTTTTTTTGTGTGGCCCTTACGAACCGACACACCCAAACGTCAGAGTTTCCAAACCGCCTCAAGGGCCTCCGACATGATTTAGAGTCGGACAGTAAAGTTTATTTTTTACAATTATACATCAATTTCATTATTTAAAAATGAGTCCCTATTTCCCTTGGTCATGGCATCACGCGTGAATGGCTGGATTAATTTCACTAATTTATTTTCTTGTTGTGTTTGTTATTGTATGGAGAAAGTTCTTATGAAATAAACTTAGAACTAGTCTATTATATATTTGGCTATTATTCCTTTTTACAGTCCCACGAAGTCGTCAGATAAAACGCCGACAAAGACATCACCAAAGAAGAGGAATTCAGGGCACGACCATAGTGGAGGTTTGTATACTTTGAACTACTTATTGATTGGACCTGTAGCGGCATCTATCGCACGGTATGCGAACTACAACTGACAGTTTCTAGAGACAAACTATCATAACATGACGCGTCCCACCATATTACTATTTCAATGTGTGTAGTCACATCCGTATGAAAGAGTTTGTATGTAGTTGTGAGTAATCGTCTTCAGTAGCAGGCTAGGATATTTGTTTGTCAACTAACCATAAATAGCCGACTGCGCAAGACAACGCACCTGTCATTTTCATAGAGTATGTTAGTGCAGCATACTACATAGTAATAATTAGTGATTAATGACGTTGCTAATCTAGCAACATATCACTGATTTGTTTTTGTTTCGAGAGCCGTCTCAGTACACACACATGCGTTGTGAATCTTTTTAAAACTTTTACAAACTCTTTCAAACGTTTTTAATTGTGGAAGGGCGCGTCAAGTTATTGTAGTTTATCTCTACATCGCGTTATCAGAGTTTGTTAATTTATTTATTTATTTAAACTTTATGCAACAAAAAAGTACAAAGGCGGACTTAATGCCTTAGGCATTAAGTCGTGGTTTGCCGCGACATTAGCATAATTATATACAAAACCCCGACAAAAACTGTTGGGCAGACAGTGCGCCAGACATAACACCCGTCTGGTCGGAGGATCCTCCCTTTTCAATAGTGGATGAGAAACTTTACACCCTGCTTCTCGTACCTCTAAATTTTTTTTCTTATTTTACCTTAAATTTCTCGCTACATCTAAAGCATTTTAAAAGTCTTCATCCAAGCGGCCTAAAGACTCCAAATTAGGCATAATAATCTTTTGCTCATTAGAACAGCACCGATCCGATCCGGAAACGGCTCAGCCGGAATCGCCTCGAAATAAATAAATAACCGTTATCAGCCAGCGAGCCGCCCGCAAGCCGTCACCTTTTTCATCTCGTTATTAAAAAACATATTTTAAGTCATACGTTGTAGAGTCCTAATTTGAATGGCGAATTTAATGAACGAAGATACATCGATCACCTATAAAAATTTTTTTTTTTTCATCTTTTCCAGACACGGAGAAAGTACTGATAAACAAGACTGAGTTAGATAACGTTGTATTTAAGAACGCAAAGGCATTAAGAACGATCGGGCTTGAAGCGCTGTTAGATCTGCACGCGCAAATGAAGCACATAGTCCAAACATACTCCAAGAAGTACGACCGCACGAAGTTACCGCAAGAACTTTCAGCCACAGTCACAAGGTACTTGCAACACGCCAAGAAATGAAAATCCAAAATGGTCGCCTGGACTAATTGTAAGTTAAAAAGTTATGTTTGTCGTTTCAAATTTGTGGTAACGTAAGCCTGGTTATGTACAAATGGGTGGTCTAGAGTAACGTTGTTCAGCGGAATGTTCGAGGATGAATTATTTAAAAATAGAACAGTTTTGACGTTTGTTAGGTTTTTTTTTTATTCGAACGTAAGTTAGAGGAGGTTGCGTTGGTATGAAAAACTCGCGAAGATAAGGCCGATAAGGCCGATAAGGCCGTAAACGAATAGAACAAATAAAAAAGCGAGTTTTATTCATAAATTACGTATTCTAAATATAAACTGGATAATATAATTTACAGAGCTGTTAACGCCATGACACTAACACGAATTGTACGTTAAAAATGCTTCCTGCAATTTGCTTTTTGTAACGGAACGCATTTAAAAAGATATTCATATTTTTAAAACGTAACAAGGTTGTTTTCTACAACATCGAAGTGGATATCGATATCGATAAATTTTAATCGATGTTTCGAAATAATATCGAGTTAAAAATCGGTAGTGTTTCTAGAAACGATTTACCATTAGTATTAACTGCCATCAGTATAGGTCGTAGATTAAATATTGGAATAAAACATTCCATGTTTATACGAATTCGATCATATCTAAAGCGCCTCGTCCAAGGAAGATTTGAGAATGATTTCTTACAATTTTGAACCTTAGAGCATATAAAATATAACTTAAATCTCCTAACCCTATTTTTCTTCATATCGCGGAATGTCTAGTTCACGTAACGACTTGACTTGAGCAACTTCAGGCCGAGGCGCCGCTATCTCCAACAAAATAAGGTCAGGTTTCCACCAGCGCGAGGAGACGAGATGTCTTGTAAACGACCAAGAGTACACTGTTTTCCATCGAAGCTAAACAGTTACTTATGAAAGTAACAAGCCGATTGGTTGTATGCTGCATCTTCTCTTCTGTCCGCTTAATGGAAACTGGGCCTAATGTGCTCAGTCTAGTATAAATCATTCTTAGATTCTAGTACTGTGGCTATCTTAAAACAATCTCCCAGTAACAGTTCTCTAGCTCTTGCTGTATCCTGGACGAAGGCGCTTAGCGGTTGTACGTACGACGTTTAAAAAAACTTAATCGCGTTTAACAAGCGCCCGTATGTCCAACCGTATAAGGGTGAAAAATAAACTGAATTTAGACCTAAAGTTAGCTACAAATCTGCGCGCTTTATGTCTAAACACAGTCCGTCTATACTCACCCTAACTTCGATAATGTAAAAAGACGAATCTTATGTGAATGAGTACCGATCACTGCCTACCAAGGCTTTGCTATGATATAATGTATAATTTAGTGAGTGTGGGTGATGAATGGAGGTCAGCGCAAACCTAACGAAGATACGTTCATTGCCAAGCAATATTAAACTTTAAACTGTTGGAATAACATTGAAATTACCATTAGTTATGGTTGAACGATGATGTTTTTGTAATGTGGTATTTTCGACTTTATTTAAGGGTTAAAAGAGTTGATTTTGTTTCGCTTTGAAGTCTTACTACGTCAAGTTTGCGCTGCCCTAATAATAGTCGAATATTAACCATTCCTAATGAGCCAAATTGTGAGTGAGATTACCAATATTAAAATGTCTGATTGAAATGCTATTGAGTTCTTTAAAAAATAGCAATTAAACTTCAGTTTTGTGTGTTCGGTATCGAGAAAATTACGAATGATAGGAGTCTCAAAACCAATACATAACTTGTAGAAACGTAAGCAACGCCATCTGTCTTCAATGATTGAAAGCAAAAATAATTTTACGTGCACGTACGTCCTATAACAATTGCTTATTAGGTACGTACTTCGTGAAACACTGCCATGTAATTATCTTAATACTTATAATCCTCATGTTTGATCTTTCGGATAATAGATGGCGTTGTACTCAAAAATTGTGTTTGAAGTATTCTACTAACGACCTTACGTTCTTGACTTAAGTAGGTACTCATATCGGGTGCTCACTTCAAACCTTATAGCTTATTGATATCATAGTGACTTCTAAAAGGTTCTGTGTAAGACTTTAAGGCAAGAGATAGCACTCAGTTCTATTTAAAATAGTTATATTCTGAGTCTTAAATCTTAGGTCCTCTAAAGACATATTAGAAGCTGTAAAGCTCAGACAAAAGCAGTAATGCTTTCGTTACCATTCTGGATCAAAACTAACATGCCTTTAAAAAAAATTACCGGCGATCAACAAAAATAAAAAATAATATACGTAAATATTCGATAGCATTATGATCAGACTTCTAGGTTAGGTTTAAAACTATAAACAATTGAGCGCTGCGCAAACGCAGACACTTTAGTGTCTTGTGTCTGACACAAGCAACTTTGAACCAGCTGTGAATATCTTATTTTGATATAATTAGTATAAAATCACTATTAGACGCAGTCACTGTGTTTTCCTCTTTGCTTCCACTTCACACTGATCGCCATCACAAAAATGTTGGGTGTTAACAATTAGATATTTAAGAGTTAGTTAAACACACAAGCAACAAAAACTTTTCATACAAATTGTACGAGCAAAAAAAGTTATTGCACACATTAGTTGCCTATGTCGCAGGCAGGTAACGATATGTTAGAAAAACACCGAAAGTGCCCAGTAGTTGCTACCGGTAACTATGCCTAGTTGCCGTCGCCGAACACAGCAACCACGTGGTGTCCCGCGTTAGTAACAGAAAGTGTCTACGTTTGCGCAGCGCCTTAAAAACCCGCTGGTCTGTGATATGTACAGAAGGTTTATATTACATTGTATATACTTCACTAATCGCTACGTGTCCGTTGGATGCGCGCTTGCTCTTGCGCATGTCCCTATTTGATTGGTCGAGAGCAAAATATATTCCTTTATGGTAAAGTATTATGAAATAATATTATGTATTTAAGAGAAAGTAATAATAATAGAACGGACTGGAATCTAAAGCTCATTATAAGCCTTATTAAATGATATTAATTAAATATTTGTATGAAAAATAGACGTAAACTCCCATGTTCAATACAAACAACCAATCAAATAGCCTCATGTGTCTAAATAATAATAAAAATACATTATTATTGAGGATAAAATTCATAGTTCGATAGTAACACGAAAATAAATTATAAACAATTTGGCTTTTTAGGTGTGATAGAAGAAAATTATGCACTGATTTGCGATTTTTTGAATAGATTTTTACCAAATAAGCTGAACTAACGTATCTTGCTAAAACTAGAATAAGGTTGTACTAACATTAACGTAAATTTATATTAAAAATAAAATTAATTCATGTTTAATTAATTTTTATGTTTAAATTATTATTCGTTTTACTGTAACGTTTTTTATGGAATTGTGTCCATCCGAATTTATGGGTCGATATTGGAATGTTTAAGAAATATTTGGTAAATTGATGTTGTTTAGATAGAAAATGTTTGGGATGTAAATTTTAAGAGTTATTGTGGCCATTGACTAAAATCACTTGTAAACACGAGCTTGATAAGACTTGGTCCTAAGGGTCGGTTCACATCTGACGGAAGATACGCCGCGTATCGTCAGTCGCGTAACGCTTAAACAGTCAAATAGATAATAAAATATCCAACCATATACACATAACCGATGATGCGTTAGAGCGTCGACCATACTGAAAACGATATATTCGATGTATCTTCCGTCAGATGTGAACCGACCCTAATAGACCAACTTTACGTAAACATCATACAGGATGTATCTACAGCTAAATCGCTTAATACTAAATTGAGTACTCGACAACGGGGTACAGGTGAGTAGTGTTAGGACGAGAAAGGGGACTGATGAGAGGCGCGGGCGGCAGGCGCTCGTAGCGTAATACACAAGAGGTGAAATGTGCACTGGGCAGTTCTTAAGATATATTTTATTTATTTCCTGCAGGCGAATACTCAATTAAGCTATTTAGCTATAGATGGCAGTCTATAAGAACAGTGAAAAATGAGTGATACAAGACGTCCAGGGAAATTCTAGTATTTTAGAAACGTTCAAAATCTAATCGCTCTTTCATTTCGGCGAAAATCGATGTCAGTCTTATTAAAAATGTAGGTAAATTAAAAAGAGTCATTTTTGACAGATCGAGACTGAGATTAGAATGCGAACGTTACTAAAATCTAGTAAAATTGCCCTTCTGGGCCTGGCGGCCTACCACAATGCTTGAAAACAGTATAATACTGTTTAATATTACTTTGTAATTTTCTCAGTTGGATTTTCAACCTTAAAACGCTGAGCTGGGGGCATACCACAACCTCTTAAAGCAATATTATTTTAATATTACTTTGCATTCCGCACCTTTGGATTTTCAACGCTCGGATCAGCGTCGAAAGTTGAAAATGCAACAACAGAAATTACAAAGTAATATTAAAATAATATTGTTTTAAGAGATGGCGGTAGGCGCCCAGATTGTTGAAAATCCAACGCAGTGCAAGACAAAGCAATCTTAAAATAATACTGTTTTAAGACGTAGTGGTAAGCCCCCAGAACATCAGAGGGTTTACCACTATGAGGAGTCGAAATAAAATTGTAAGATAACATTAACTAAATAAACAATAACAAATTGGTATAGTCGAGAGATGAAATGTATATGCAATTGCGGCAGCTTTTGATTTGTATACTATAATTTAAGTCACAGACACATCATTCCTTCATATTTATAAAAGTAAAATAAACCTTATTAACTCACAATTAAGATTCAAAATTAAGTGTACAAATCAAATAATGCTGATAAGACAGGGAAATGCTTCTAAATCTTAGACGTAAATAGAATACGATCTTATACGAGTTGTGAATGTCAGATCGAATCGAGTAGGTGCATATGAAATTTACCTTTATTTACATTACTCTTAGTGTTAAAATTGCAGGTACAATTTTAAACAGGACTGTAATAAAAACAGATGTTTAAAATAGTTCCTGTTTTTTTAACTACTTCTAAAATGATAAGAATAAGAATCTCCTTACTTGTAATACAACCGGGTCTGCTATAACACAGAACAATTTTAATGTAACGAACTTCAATATAAAGATTTCCTCGATTTAACAACACACACACACACACACATAAACTCACGCCTTTTCCCATGGGTGTAGGCAGAAACCACAGAACGCCACTGACGAGATTTAAGAAATCTTGCGAAATCCTTCACCCTTCGCTAGAACCAAACAAACCCCATCGTAACGAAATCGAGGATGCACTGTATTTTACAAAATTAAATTAAAAACTTAAAAATCCCCTAATTGCGGCCATTTTGGACCGATTTTCTTACACAGCTAAGAACACTCCCGACTGGTTCACTTTTCAAACAAAAAAAGACAAAATCAAAATCGGTTCATCCGTTCGAGAGCTACGATGCCACAGACAGACACACATCCAGACACGTCAAACTAACACCCCTTCGTTTTTGCGTCGGGGGTTAAAAAAACAAGACAAGCT